>CM032467.1:19314134-21714134 GCA_019059595.1 Marasmia exigua
TAGTGAAACCATTCAGTAACAGATTCGAAGAGTTACTTCCAGTGCTGTTCAACGTTATCGCCCGATCGCAGATCCCATTAAAACTTTCTTTATTTAACGAACGAACATTTTTCACATTCGACACGATTCAAGAATTTCACAAACATTTTTATTAATAATAGTTAAAGACGGCTCTCGGTTATTATGAAAATAGGCAAACTCACTAAAATTAAAAAGACAAAACAAGCAACACGTTTAGTCTATTTGAGTGGAAAATTAGAAAAATAAAAGCAAATAGGTTTCTTTTGATAGTTTGAATACAAGTTTAGTAAAAGCAGTTCTACAGGTATAAAAATACCTAGTTGTTACTGTAAACTCTTTGTAAAGCAGTTAGCTAAAATACATAAGTTTTTCTGTGCAGTGTACCAACATACCAATTAATAGCTGATGTTATTACGCTAATATTAGACTTTATTCAAGACACCACTGTAAAGAGTTTTAGGATTAAAAACAACCAAAATGTTAAGGAGTAGGTACTATAAATTACTAGTCTTTACTCTTTACTATTAAGGTAAACGAACAAGGTTTTGCTACAAAAACATTAACGCTCACCCGTAAATTATGACTACGAACATAAATTCACGAGTAAGTAGGTACCTAAATCATAACAAAAAATAAACACAAAAGATTTATTATACCAGAGGATTTGGGGCTTTCTTATAATTTGAATACCATTGTATGTCAGATAGGTACCAATAATCTTATTTGTAACGCGAATTTGTATTTTAGGGCGAGTTTTTACGAAAACAAGAATTAAGCACGTTTTTAACTTTCTGCTAAGCTTGTTAACAAGTTTTTTAATGTTTAAAACAAAATTTCGGACCTTAAATACACGTACATTCATTATTATTAAACTAACAATTGTTTCCACTTTCACTTTCACCCTCCTGTTACATATTGAAAGCTTTTATTTCCGTTGCTAAGAGACGGTGAGTCACGGTGGTGTCCCCGTCTCTCATTGAACCTAATTTATATAGTTTTAATAACAGTGGAGCAAAAGGCATTTCGATGCTTTTGACTTTATTGATAAGAGATACATCGTTGACAAAGAGAGATTTTCTTTTAGCCGGTGTTTAAGGTTCAAATCATATTTCCTTACCACACCACCATTACATAAAAACAACATAACAAGCACAGTATGGCAAGAGCTAGAAAGGTCTTTTTGTACGGTGGTGTAGGTATGTCTTATGCGTGTGGTCCCCGGCAGAGTAGAATAGGCCACCCTCAATCTTACCGAGGTGTCGTAAAAGGCGACTAAGGTAAAGCTGCTGGCATGATCATCAGCACCCAGAGAAGGAAAACTCTGCATTTATATCAAAACCCTCGCCAACCTGTCTGCCAAGCGTGGTGAGTATGGCAATTACCTCTCATGTGATTGAGGGAGGCCCGTGCCCCAGCAATGGGGACCTAAATGGGCTGACGATGACGATGATGTAGGTATGTCTTGATATTTTCTGATTCCAGTTTTTAGAAAATGTCTATAAATATTCTATGTAGTTTCACATGTGATTGTGTAACGAGAAAAACAATTTTCCATGATAACGAAAGCTTGGAGAAAAAAAACTGTCTTAAGCGGTGGTCGAGCTTGTGTTAGTTTCTCTTCAGCAAGTTTGTTTTTATACTTTAAAATAACATTCTGATAAGAGTTTAGAATTTGTTTGCGGCGGAAAGTTTTATCGCCATTTTGTACCTACCGGAGTGTTATTGGAGTTTTATAAATAATGTTAAGTTTTATTTAAATCTTTTGTAAAATGTAGATTCCAAGTTTAATATCTAAAAACCGATTGTTTTAAAACATCTGTGTAGATATGTGCCTGTTTCATTCAGCTATATTATCTAACAATGCTATATTATAGTATTAGCATAACTCTATCACTATTCCTTTGAACAAACTAAATCCCCTTTATTACAAATCGGAAAGTAAGGATAGCCCCGAAAAAAATTCGTGCTAGCCCCTTTTTACATTGCTTGTTAGTGCGGGATGATATGAGCTTTAGTACGGCAATAACTATAGATCGCGATTTATAATAGGTGGACTAGGTTAGCGCAGCGACCCATAGTGAGTCTTGGCCTCCCATAATGAGAGTTATTTCAATATGTCCGTTCAGAAAAAGAAACAAATCACTAACTCTTCATAAAGTAAGTGAAACTGCTTATATGGTATCATAATATCTCACCACGAATCAATAAGCTATTTACTACACTAACTATAGCCTTCCTAAAATCTTGTTTAATAGAGTCGTATGGCGGATTCCTACCCTCGACAAGCAATCTTGTTTATTTATTGTTCAGTATTTGGGTTTTATGATATCTACTTATTTCGACTTAATTAGTTTCGGGACATTAGTTTCAAATTGTACCAATAGATGGCACTGGGCGTAGGTTAAATCGCGCAAGTTTTTTTCTCCATCGGTTTTCTTGTCTATTTAACCTTTATATAAATAGTAGAGATTTGTTATATTTTCGTTGAATATAATACGCAGATCATACTCTCGGCTCAGACAAAGGTACCAGTATGTGATCTTGTCTAATGTTCCATAGTTATACCTTCCATATAGTATACGTTTGAATAAGTACTTTAGTTCAAACTAGCGAGATTCGGGCCATACAGCTCGAATATGAGCCGCGTTAGTTTAATGCGCTTTCTAACTCAGTAAATTTACCATAACTGCTAGGCACCTAAATAGATGCTGTCCCGTTTATACAACAGTACAAGATTTAAATTCATTGTTCTCGATGTAGTAGGTAGGTACGTATTATAATAACAACATAATAAGGGTAGATAAATGTTTGTAAGGGCGCGGCGGTGGGTGGCTTAGGTGAGTAGGTGTTAACCTGCCCTTTAGAGGGATAATATTATCTTTTAACTAATGAATTCTAAAAATATTTAGTAGGTACTTTATGAGTAAAATTTGAAATGCCTTCTAAACAAAATACATTAACCTCAGTTTTAATAGTCAAAGTTTTTACAAGGTGATAAAAGTCCCATTTGCTAACTTTGTGGTTTGTTAAATGTAATCTTTTAAAACGAAAATAGCTAGGTAATTTATTTAACAGGGGGTTAAATAGGAACAAGTATAAAGTAGATAAAAGCAAATGAAGGTTTATACACGCAACGTAATTTAATTTTTAGAATCATTCATTCAGTGAGCTTTTAACGTGGAAATGTTATGTTGGTAGCCAGCTAAAAATTCTCACCGACATTTTTAAGTGCAAGGGCAATGTTCTGAGTTTAGCGTAACCAAGGTAAAGATAATTACTGGTCATAGCAGTAGCAACGCTTCCCCAATAGGCCTTGTCCTGCGCGACGTCTAACGCCTGCTCCTCAGGGCTCCGCACAGGCTCCACCAGCCCGGAGACCGGCCGCGTGCCCAGCAGCAGCGCCGCCGGCGACACCCGCGACCGCCGCAGTTTGACTGATGTGCCTTCTTCCGCCAAAAAACGCGCGAATTCGAATTTGGAACTTCTTTTTCTGCTTTAGTTTTTTATTGTTTTGTTTATTTGTTTTTTTGAAATGAGGTTTAACTTTTCGTAATGTCTTGATTAGCGTTTGTTTTTACTTTATTTAATATTAATTAATAATTTTATACATTAATTATTATCAGCGCAGATATTTCCTAGATGAATTTTATAATACACAGGTTTACAAGTTAAATTGAAATTGTGATCTAAAAGGTTTTCGTTTGATAAGTTAATTAGATTCTACAATATAGGTACAACGCAGTTTATCAATGACCCGCAACTAATAAATACACGCCAACACATAACAACACATCTGATCGCACTGCGTCACCATTAACACATTTGAAGACTAAAAACCAAGCTACCACTTTTACTTGCACTAACAAAACACACTTATGAAGCCAATCACTAAAAAGTTGAAGGTACTAATTCATAAAGATTTGATATTTTGCAAAATAATGTAAACGCTAGTTATTGGAACTAGAAGCAAGCGCGTGCTTGACTTGTGGCGGTCGTCGCCATATTGGAAAGCGAGGGTTGTTCTAATTGACGCATGCGCTGTAAACCTCGGGGGTTCTTTATTCAAAATGCCACCTCGTAGCCAGTACTACGACAGAGTAACACTTCAGTTATAGTATGTATCTATTGCGGGTTTGTTTGGAGGGAAATGGTTGGCGTGTGTACAATGGTGGCGTTGGATAGGAAAACTCATTTTTTACGATCACCAAGGGGTCTGAATGACGTCATAAATCGCGATCACGTCTCGATTTGTTTATTCGGGCCCTCGGACCTACGTCAATCAAAGTTAACTTTGGAAAGATGCTTTTAGAATGTAAATGTAGCATCTTTCATGGTTCTTGGTTCCAGGACTTGACAAGGTGAAAACAGCGTAAATTTAATAGCCAAGTTCAATTCAATATTGTTTACAACTTTTTATAAATAAAAGTAGTACTAGTTCTTACTTATCACTTATAGTTCTTACTTTAGTTAGTACCACGTTTGGTAACATTATGGAGAGCAATAAAGAATATGAATACATTTAATCAAGTCGACCGTTACGAACGATCTTCGAAGGTCGAAATTGAATTTAAAAATAAAAAGTAGTTTTACATGTTCTTTAAAACTCATACAAAATAATAATATGGCTTGGTGGGTTACAAAACAGCCATGCTAATCACCAATTTCATTTTGCATGTTGCAATTCCATTTAACCATTCCGTGGGATGCATGGAATATTGCACCAGACAAGATCATATAGTCAGAGCACGGCGCAAATCTGCCGATAGCATCAGAAAATTCTCACAGTGACGAAAGTGTTTCAGTTTCGCCATTTGGTCTGTTTGGTTTCGCCTCATTGCGCCAGAGAGATAAGAATGGGTTAGTCGGGACTACAATACGGCTTGGGTAAGCTAGGACCTTGAGTGCAGCTGACTACTCCAGCTGATTGCCTCGGTATACAATGTTGCATTGTGTGTATGATTTAGTACAATAACAGGTTCCTTTTAAAAGTTTGACGACCCGTTTGGAACAGTGGTACCTAGTGAAAGCTGCCTCTGGTCCAAGAGTTGCGAGTTCGATCCCCGCACAGACAAACATTTGTGTGCATAAACATGTCTGTTTGTATTCTGGGTGTTTTCTATGTATTATAAGTATGTATATACAAAAGAAAAGTGCCTAAACAATGTATATATTTGTAATCCCACTGTTGACTTTGATATTCGTAACATAGGTGCTTGAGCTAAATATCTCGAAGGCAGGTCAATGTACATATGCGATGTTGTAAAATATTATTTATTTATTCATTATTAAAGTAAGGAAGGAACAATACAGAAGAGAAAGAGACCGCATGGTTTACTTTTATTCCGATGTGTTCGTCGTGTGGTTTGAGGCATTTTGACTTCCAATTTGATACAAGTCATACACTCGATATGATTAAAACTTATTACGTATGTGTAATACTTGACGGGATAGCATGTGTAAATAATAATCCTGATTTATCTATCTGATTAATTTCTAAAAATGGCCTTAAGAATTAAACAGTTCCTTGTAACAAAATGCCTCTACGAAAATTTTTTCAAAAGAGATTTTCAAATCACTTCCGAGAAAGTGAAGGGGTAGATTCTTAATGAGGTGCGCAATTAGTAATTACTAATTTATAGTATTATTATCAAAAAAAAAAACACAATTAACATAGCATGAAGTGCTGTTAACTATTTGTTTAATGGTCGGGCGTAATGAGGTGCAAAATTGTTCTAACAATAACCTAAAAACGTTTTGTTGTTTAAAGAAAACGTATTTAACGGTTCAACGTTTCTATCTGGATATAAAAAGGAACGATTTTTTGAAAAACAAAAGACGAAAAAGTCTTAATAACTGTATTACCGTTCTTATACCGTTTTTTTGAAGTGACAAGAAAATATGTAAATCGATTGTAATTTTGAAAACCCTGGTCCCGTTGTAGCCTCATTCCACTAAAGGGTCCACAAAAAGTATGATAGATTCACTCAACTAAATCCAACTAAGGTTTATTTTATGAGAAGTAGCGAGGAAATTGGCGGTTAGATAGTACAATATTTTATAGACAAGTGACAGTATGAACTGATCGCGCACTGTAAAAGTGACACCTGTGACGAAGAAAGGTTAAACATTTGATTAAATTAATAAGTAGATGAATAGCATGGAGACAACAAAAACTGGTGTAGAACTATCTTGTAAATAAATTGATTGCTTTACTTTTGAGCAAGCATTACTAATGCTCTAATACAATGTATGATGCACATGTATAAGCACATAATAGTATACACACATAATAGATACCAGAGAGTTATTAAAATAATATCTTAATAATAATAAATTTACGTAAACAGCAAGTAAGACTGCCATAAAATAAACTAAAGTTTACTATCAGAGACGTATTATAAACCAACGAGGATTATTATTTCTAATAAATAAATGAATACATACATACATACGTTGAAAAAACCGCTTAGATTTCTACATTTGCACCGTAGGAAATGCTCCACCCACAGAGATTATTGCCATCATTCACATTTTTTCATTAGATCTTAAATAGAACGCTATATGATTTATAACAGCGGTCTTTGAACTTACTTGATCACAGAAAATTAATTTAATTGCGAATTTCATCTCTATACTGTTTACAAAATTTTCTAAAACAATAAAAGTCACCTAGTGCTTACTTATCTTACTTTAGATAGGTTATGGGATGTTTGTGGCTAAACATGTGAAACATTGGACATCTACGCTGCTTGTTAATTCTGTTCTAAGATCTTATACATTTTGAAATCAGAACATGTCTAAATCGAAGTTTTAATATGCTTTTTAAATGAGTATTTAATTAACAACTATGATTAAGTTGTACTAATACAAATATGGATCAAAGTTATCTGAAATAATATCATTTTATTTTATTTTTATTTATCTCTTCAATAAGGGTTTTCGCGTGTGAAAATTCCGCTAGATGGAGTACTATAGGAATGAGGTCCATATACAATGTGATTGGTTATTTTTAAACGTGATCTGTCAAAATTTTAATTTGACAAACTAAACAACCAATGCGGTTCATGTTGGACCTCAGTCCAACAACAGTACGCCATCTAGCGGATTTCAGCCTCGATTCGACCAATCTTTATCCGTGAATAAATCTAGTATAACGTCAGATTTGTATTGGATTACAGCGCTTTACCATAGATGTAGGATCGGAATAACATTGGTCGAATCGGTCCTAAGTGTAGTTTCGTTTTAGTACAACATCTAGTTAGGTAGGTACGCACATTATTTGATGTTATTGGATTAATGATAATATTTTATGTGTGTAATCCAAAAACGAAATTGCCCATTTGGAACTATACTTTATTAATAAGTAGTCAACATGAGTAACGGTGGGGAGACCGAATACTTTGAGAGTAATAAAAACTTATGACATGCACTTAATATTCTTCCACAAATCACATTAATCACGCATATTGAAAATGGCATTGCATTGTTCAAGCTGAATAAATGTTGGGAAAATCTGCATCGTACATACACGGAAGCAAATTGAAATGGAGTTACAAAAAGATTTCGCGATGGTTCTCATGTCTTTAATTCATGCCACAGGGGAAAGTAAATAGACGTTCACTAGAATCAATGCGATAGCTCTGAATGGCAAACGGCTTAGCCAGCTTAATAATGTAAAGTCTGTTTGAATAGCCTCTGAATAATAGCCTTTTTATAGCACTGTAATAATCTTGATTAAAGACTTTTACACAACACGGTTTGATATAAAGCTTGGAGACCGTAAGCTAAGCTCATATTATTTATTTGTTTATCATAATAAGTACATTCATCATCGTCATCTTGAAAAAAAAATGAATAAAACTAGTCTACATTTTTTACAACCACGTTCAACTACAAACTCTATTACATTTCGCCACAGTTATTTGTCAATGTCTTATAACGCTTGTTATACCCATCTAATAACAAAACCAATAAACCTATTACTGAGGACTATACGAGTAAATAACCTGATTGAATAACCTGAATTCTAGACGCACTGATAAAAGATGGAGTCGACACGTACTGGAGTGGAGTGGTCGCCACGTGGGAAAACGCAGTGCTGGACGCCCTGTTGGGCGATGGACTGACGATTTGAGAAAGATGGCTGGTGTGAGCTGGATGCAGACCGCTCAGGACCGGGTTGGATGGCGCTCTTTGAGGCCTACATTGAAGGCCTGAGAAATCTGAATTGAAATGGTTCAATTCAGGTTATTTACACGTATGGTCCTATGGTCCTATGGCGGTTATTTAGTGTATGGACACTCATTACCTCATTGCTAATATGCCTACCGTCTTATTTCATAGAATCTATGCGATATAATAGGGCTTTATGATAATTTTCTTCATAGATATAAAGCTGAAAATGGTATTAACAACTCTATTTTTATTCTATTGAATGTCACGATCTTTGCGATATTAGAAGCACGGAAGTTTCTTTTGCAAAATAATTAAATACCTAGTCTTAGCAACGTTGTATTTCCTTTCTCTCTGAATATCCACTTACTTTGTTTCAAAAACTCACGTAATGATTAGATGTACTTACTCGTAGATGAGACCTTGTTACCACTGCGATACCATCAGAAAACGGCTTCCTGTTTCACTTTATACAATACAGGGTGTATCGATAGTTACATAAAATTCTATGAACACTTCTAATTCTGATGACCAAACTCTATATGTATAATGCATACTCGTAGATCCTTTTCCAAAGACATTCTCCGCTTGCTCAGTGATCCGATTTGGACTTTGGCATAATATTTAGCCATAAAATATACCTTTGCCTCAGCTCCAGACCTAAAACCTGTCTCTATTGCACGGGATGATTCTTTGTTGGTTGGAATTCCCCGTAATATCGTGATAGATAAGTTGATTGAACTTATCATGAATATTTTTCGAGATTTGCTGCAGTTTGGAACGGTGACTTGTGACAGTTGTGAAGTTGTTTTACTTATTATAAGATAGACAGACAAAAGGCGATAAGTAACGAGCCTTATAGAAAGATCTTTTCATGCAGTAGGATGACGTAGGGTACAAAAATAGTTAAATAGATAGTTAGTAATAGCAATAGTTTAACGTTACACCTTGTAAGTAGTATAACAGTTAGTGCAAGAACAGTCATAGAGTTTTAGTAGCCTCATTGAAAACGGAAACTGTGGTTTCAACCATTTGTTTTATAGTTGTTAATTGATGGATCCGTTAGCATTGGAATACCAATAAGCGAGCGTGGATAAAGAATAAAGCGAGTTGAGTGTTTATTGTAAACAATAAAATGATGAATGTAGCAGTCATTACCAGCCTATCAATTCCAAGGTACGATAATATCTATGTAAGATTTTATGATAAATAGTGGCTATATTTTTAATGTATAACAAATAAATAATACATAAATATTTCACAACATCTTATACATTGATCTGACTCAGAGAAAGGTAGCTCAAACACCTGTGTTACGGATATCAGAATCAACAGTGGGATTACAATTATATCCATATAATACTTTTCTTTTGTAAATACATACTTATAATACATAGTAAACACCCAGACCAATACAAACAGACATGTTCATGCCCACAAATGTTCGTACTGTGCGGGTATAGCGTTCACTACCACTGTTCCAAACAGGTCGTCTCGACGGGACGACCAGGAAATAAAAATAACTGAAACTGAAATAGACGAACGCCCTCTTAGACTAGTGGTCGAAAGTTCGATTCCCGGGTCAAGCAAAAAGTATGTTTCAATTTTCGAACATAGCTAGTGCTTAGTGATCATCTTCGAAAATCCACATGAGGCAAGCATCACCATAATAGCGATGACTGATATTGTGGAGGCCTGTGCCCTGTAGTGGTACAGTAAATAGGCTGATACCAGATTGTATTTAGGTATTTACATTCATATTCTTTATTGTTCCATGTGAGCAAAGCTTAGATCAAATCTAGGTCTTAAATAAAATTGCTTCTAATACAATTTGAGCCTTTTTTATGCATCTGCCTTTCAAATGTTTGCCCTTGACTCTTGGGTAAAAAATACTAGCAATCTAAACACCTAGCAAACTTTCAAGTCAAAATTAGGCTACAATTCTGATAAATGGGAAATAATGATTAATAGTCGTATATAAACTTGGCAGGTGGCTTTTATCCGGCAAAATATTTCCATTCTATTACTTTAAAGGTTAGCTGTTGTTCTATTTATTATTTTAATGACAAATCGTTCGCCATTGTAGTCGTGCGTTCCTGAGAGATATAAGTACCTAGTTAATTCTTGGGTAACCTTGATAGATAGACGTAACGATAGACATTATAACTAAAATATCAAGGAGTGTAGATGAATTTTATGGGCATATTAAGCCCAATTAGATTAGACCAAATAAATAGATTAGCTGCAAATTATCACAATCGTACATCACGCCAGAATTCCAAATTTCACCCACATCACTTGGATGGATTTCACTCCACCACAGTGCGCTTCTCACGCCACTTCCTACCGCGCGTAGTAAAACTATGGAATCAGCTACCAACGATGGTGTTTCCGAATAGATACGACCTGGTGATCTTCAAGAAAAGAGCTTATTCCTCCCTTAAGAGCCGGCAACGCTCTGTGATGCCCCGTGTGTCGCAGATGTCTATGGGCGGCGGTAATTCACTTACCATCAGGTGAGCCGTCTGCTCGTTTGTCTGCCATAATGTAAAAAAAAATAGATTATACCAGGAAATAACAATTTTCATAGCACACGAACAAAACAGGCTTTCCTTAGCTCAATGAAAAATAATCTAGGATTCGCGAAGTCTGGTAACTGTTATGAAGTGACTGCTGTCTGACCTTCCGCAACCCTTAGACAGGGGAACCAGACGAACTGGAACACGTTGTACCTACTAAACGACAACCAGTGAACGAAACAGAAGCAGTTCAATAGTTAAATGTCAAAAAGTCACACTATATACTTCAAAAAGCGGTAGAAGAAGTCAAACTTACTGTTTCCCAAATACTTATTACAACAAGCATGTCCGAACAGTTCTACGTAAATTGAATTCCCCAGAATGCAATTCTAGCTACTGCCTGAAATTGCACTTTAGTGCGCTACGTGAACTGCATTCTAGCACCTATTCATCGTTTTGCTAACATAACATTTGTGTTTAGTAATTTAAAGCACTAAAAGTTACAAAAAGGATTATTTTTAATCAAAGGCCAATGCATAGACGGTGCTACGTTCCTCTTACAAGCCTACAAGACCTGTTTCTCATTGTCGGTCTGCAGTTCCGTATGCGTGTGGCTAATATTATCTGAATAGCCTTGTCCGACCTGGCGTCGCTGGCATTTAATGGTCCACTCTGAAGAATTTAACATTTATGTTACAAGAACTCCAAGCTTTTGTCTAGAGAGCGGACGTTTTTTGTCACTGATTCACTGATCTTTTGTTATTAATTAAAGTACCTAGACACGATCACTTGTCGAGGACTATAAATAAACCGAATACTAATGTGAAGATGAACTTCATTGAATATTAATATTATTTCTGCTTTTTCTTTTGGCTACGCCTTTTCCCGCTACTAGGGTTCGGCTTTCCTGGTGCTGTGGTGTCGTCATCTTTTTCCTAAATATCGCCATTTTGTGTTTTCGAAGACAATTTTTTCTATTTTTCTTGACATTGTACGAACATGGAAATTGTTTTAGCAATACATTTTGTAGTACACACCAACTTCTTCCGAATCCCACCGGACGGGGGCTTGCCAGTAAATCTATCTTTCTGTATTATTATCGTTTATAGATAAGAATAAAAATCTGATTGTTAAAATTAATTTTAAGATAACTATTATAAAACGCGTTATTTGTATTTTCATTGTTTGAATGTAGCCTTTTGCATATGCGGTTATAGTTAACTCTCTTTTGGGAGAGGCATAAGTATGGGAAAAAATAGTGATCCTTCTATAGCCAACTCGCTTGTAGGTACTATTTTCTATACACTCAAATGCATACGTAAAGGTATGCTCTCTCGCATTGAAAGATAGTAGCGGAACAAATAACATCATAACACTCACAACTGACCTTTATTCGTCTGTTTAGCCCCATTTAGTTGGTCAGACAACATACAAAATCTGTGGCCGTTTACCGCGCTGTTACCGTTAAACTAAACGCGCCCACGTCCGTGTACATACAAATTATTGTACCTACCGCCTTTAAGAATGATTGAAGACACTGTTCAGAGGGGCCCAATCTCTTTTAGTCACTTCGGCCCTTGAAATATTTCATCAGCCATAAGTTCTTCCTTTAGAAATGCTTTGTAACTACGATGATAGATTGCGATTTATGACGCAATAACAACAGACGCAGGAAAATGGAAGAAAATATTCTGATGATGATTACATTGTGAAAATATTGCTTAATATAAGTAGGTCAGCAGTCCAACGTGCTAGTAGATAGATAAATAGATAGATAGATAGAAACATTTATCTACTGAAAATACGACACACCACATTTTACAGATATGAACGACAGAAAAAAGAAAGTAATAATACATTTGGCTGATCAAGTCGGGCAATAAGTATCTACGTACAGCTGTGTCTGAGCTAAATATAATACCATAGGTAGAGAACGGTTATAATACTTAGCTAAGTTTATTCATATGAATAAAAATTAATACTTTATAAGAAAACAAGAACAGACCAAATAAAATATTAAGGTCAGGCTCAGAAAACCTGAAATATTTATATTTATTTCACAACATCACATACATTGATCTGACTCCGAGATAGGTAGCTCAAGCACCTGTGTTACGGATATCAGAATTAACAGTGGGATTACAAATTTATACATATAATACTTTTCTTTTGTAAATACATACTTATAATACATAGAAAACACCCAGACAAATACAAACAGACATGTTCGTGCACACAAATGTTTGTACTGTGCTGGGATCGAACCCGCAACCCTTGAACCAAAGGCAGCGTTCACTACCACTGTTCCAAACGGGTCGTGAAATATAACAAAGCAGGAGCAGATGCAAAATTTATTCGTAATCATGAATTCGTACTCATATCATTCTTTATTAACAAATTCTTCTACACGAAATATAACATCAGCAAGTCTGGGAAAATAACGACATCAATGTTGCAACGTTGTGTAAAATAATTTAATAATATAATAACAAAAAGTGCAAGGTTGCATATTGCGATATTTCATTCATAATGAAGATCTATTTGTCAAACGTTCTTTATCAAAATGTCTTCAATGTGTAAATCTAGAGTACCTAACTCGAGACGTTTTAAATTAGGCGAGGTTAAACGCTTTTTAAATATCGTTGAAACGTGCTCGATTAGATCAGAAGCTTTCAGGGTTATTCAAATATAATCATTTGTATTACAGGTGTTTGCAACCAGTACCTACTTATTTAAGATTTTTATATTAATATTGTTATTAGGATAAAGCTGCCCTCACATTTGCGATTACCTAACAAGGTAGCTAAGTTATAAGTACCTGTTTACTAAAAAACACCTAATATTTGTATGTAACACTTAGCAAGCAAATAAATATTTCATTTCATTTCATTTCATTACCAATATGCGCATTTAGTAGGTATTCCCAAATTACACAGGGTCGGTTTGTAAATTATACGTATCGCAACTAAGTTCTTGGAGTAAAAATACATGAAGTTTCCGTTTAGATCCGTTATTCATATAGAAAATTTGTAATTTTAACCTCCTAAGGCCCAGACAGCAGACAATAGAAAATCAGTTGTTTTTTGTTTTAAAAAGGACTTTGGGCCTTACGACTTTTGCTTGATAGTGATGACACATTGCCCCGAGGTATTTTCATTTATGAACATCACAAATTGAGAAAACAAACTACCGAAGTGTGCGTGTACTCAGTATTGTTCGCGCAGCCGTAACATTCCCATATTTCCTAGATCGAAAAACCATATTATTATAAAGCAGGAACTAACCATGGGTATAGCAGTTCTCACTTCCTTTGTCCTCTATTATTATGTTACGAGTAAACCCATATTGGTCGTCTATTTCCTCTGGCATAGAATCATTAGCACGTTGGTGTTAGTTGGGAGTAAAGAAGTGTTTCATCTTTACTTTATACTTATACCTATACCTTCTTAAAAGGCCGGCAACGCATTTCCACTGCCTCTGGTGCGGCTGATGTCTATGGGCGCCGGTGATCACTTACCATCAGGTGATTCGCTTGCTCATTTGCCTCCTTTTCTCATTAAAAAAAACTTTGGTAATTGAATTGCCTAATTTAAATTTTCAATTGAAAACATGACTATATTTAACACAAAAGAGTTTGTGTAATAGAATTTGTAACTACTTAACTAATTGTGTAATATATGTTTGATGGCCCGTTTGGATTAGTGGTAGTGAAAACTGCCTCTGGTGTAAGTGTTGCGGGTTCGATCCCCTAACAGTACAAACATTTATGTGCATGAACATGTCTGTTTTATTGGTCTGGGTGTTTTCATGTACTATAAGTATGTATTTACAAAAGAAAAGTATTAAATGTATATATTTGTAATTGCGCTGATGTTGGTTATAATATCCGTAATACAGGTGCTTAAGCCACCTATCTCGGAATCAAATCAATGTACCAATGTGATGTTGTGAAATATTGATAAAGGATCTTTCAAGTAAGTATTCATCATCATCATCATCATTTCAGCCAATAGTCGTCCACTGCTGGACATAGGCCTCCCCCAATGTTCTCCACACAGATCGGTCCTGTGCCTAAGTGAGTAGATTTTTTGGAAACTTCAACTACAATTTATTGACTGCTGCTTTTGCTTTTGCACACAATGAAGCAGAAGCTCTTGCTGACAAAATGGAATGGATTATGTCAGCAAAATTAGTCAATAAATTGTGGTTTTTCTTCCCTTGTTTATTATGAAAAAAAAAGCAGAATTTTGAGAATGCTAATCAGTGACAAAGAAATCTAAGTTCTATCGATTTCAATTTTGATCTTCGTGCAATTTCCAAGCTTTGTAAGTGAGATGAATCTTGCCTAGGCTATTTTTAAAACATGAAATATATTAAATTTTGATAAAAATAAATGTTAGTAAGTGGCAATCCAGCCGGTCCTCTCTACCTTTCCAATTCAGCCATTTTAAAGTGCGCTATTGTTGTTATTTACGATCACCAACCTCATGATGTAAATAAATCAGTATAATCACCCATTTATAAACAATTTTGTCACGCTCCTTCATAATGCGGTGTGACAAAATAATTGATGATCGAACAAAAGATATTGCGTCTGTCTGATGTAACTGTGTGACGCGACCGCAAAAACTTTTCACAGTTAATTACTGGGCGAAACGTTATTAAATAATTGACAGTGTGAGAGTTTAGTTAAGAGATGGTTTCACGACATTTATACGGTTACTTAAAAGTTTTATGTAAACTTTAACAAGTCAGTAATTTGACACAAACGAAACCGGCGCTCTCTCCCTTCAACCGTGAAATTCAAACCTAAAGACCGCAATTCTTTCGGGTCATTAGAGCCCATAATGTCTTTGTCTAAGTTGAAAATGTTTACATTAGGACCTAAATACATTTAGAAGTCACTTAGTCGCTTACTGACTACGGATGGAAAGCCTTCACACAAGCTATTCTATTTGAATTTCCAAAAGTCGTTAAACAAAAGTTGTTCACAATGGTTGCTCGAAGAGGTGGTAAAAAGGATGTAACTGATTTCTGATCCACCCTGTATGAACCGCATAAGGCTGGATTCGAACCTTCATCTTAGGATTCCGAGACTAAATCTTTTATACACCGTCGTTTTTACCGTTTACATCCCGAAAACCTCATAATAGGTATCTTTAATAACTATCTTGAAAAAATTTTACAGCAAAAAAATAAGCGAAAAAAAAATTTACTGTTCCATATTCTATTTTGTATGGAACAGCTGTTTTTTGCGGTTTTCGGGATATTAACGATAAAGAAATGAAGGTATATGTAATCGACCAGTACAATTTTCTCTTATTTGATTTTAATTATTTTTAATGTTACGAACGTTCACCAAATAACAGATGATAACAACATCCTTGAAGCAATTATAGTTGAGAAATCTAGGTCTTATGGCGGTTGAGAGGACGATTATCCCCAGCGCCAATTAACTTATAGTACTGAGAAACATTTCGAAACTTAACTCAATTTATAACTTTGAACAAAAAGCTAATCGCTTATTGTGCAAGCTTAAGTCCTTTACGAGGCAAGAAGAACTCTTTTGCTTAAAGGCGCGTTCTTATCCAATGAGCTTTGTGGCTCATTCTGAAATATTTACAGCGCATTAAACAAACAGAGAACATTTAGAATTGATTTCATAATTTCTAATAAACAAACCAATTTACTAAGGTTATTTAACAAAGCAACCATCCATATAGTTCTGCGATAACAGTTGCGTAACCACATGTCTTTTAATAGGACAAAATCCAATCAAGAGAACATTGGCTTTCATAACCCTTACCCGACTCTCATTGCTCATTGCGCCATATCTTTAGATTGCTGAAGTGTGTTGGTAAAGCATAGTCCTAAGATCTGATATACAAAGTGAGCGGAATTTTAAGTCCCAAATATATAAGGTCAAATATAATCAGTATATTAGAATTGCATCGTTGAGCAAACAAATAGAAACCTGTCGAAACTTTAAGGATCGGTATCATTTGTGCACTGCTTCTTAGTACCAACAATTTTATCTTTTTTTTATGTGATAGACGATAGACATAGACACCCGCGACACCAGTGGAGTCAGAAGTGCGCTGCCAACCTTTAAACCCCCCTTTTCCCCGGATTAGGCCTCCGGTACACACACTCACACAGCAAAACACAGCACAGTACTGCTTCACGCCGGTTTTCTGTGAGGCCATGGAATCACTCCGATCGAGCCGGCCCATTCATGCCGAAGCATGGCTCTCCCACGGTCTATCTAGAGTAAAGATATACCATTTAGGGCCGATTCGACCAACATGAGAGTTATAAGTTACATTGTACTAGTATAATACCATAGACTCATCATCATCATCATCATCAGCCCATTTAAGTCCCCACTGCTGGGGCACGGGCCTCTCTCAATCACATGAGGGGTAATTGCCATACTCACCACGCTTGGCAGACGGATTGGCGAGGGTTTTGATATAAATGCAGAGTTTTCCTTCTCTGGGTGCTAATGATCATGCCAGCAGCTTTACCTTAGTCGCCTTTAACGACACCTCTGTAAGAGCGAGGGTGGCCTATTCTACTCTGCCGGGGACCACACGGCTACCAATACCATAGACTATGATCTGTAATTTTTTTGCAATAAAGTGTATCTATCTATAAGAGAATAAATATCCGCAGGATAATTTACTTCGTTACTTTATTTTAGAAATAAACTGAATTGTGTTCGTCTAAATCAGATTAGGTTCAGTTCAGAAGGCATAAACCATGAACTATTACTCATAATATATATTGTATGTGCCATTAATATCTATCAGTAATTATATTATATTTTATGGTAAGTGCATTTACTCGTACTATATAAGGTAAGTTTGAATGCACATCGCACTTCGATTTAAGGTGACGGGTAGGGCACACTAGCGACTCCAATCGATTTTAATTTTTAGCTACTAAACCGGATTTATTTTAAACAATTTCGGGGTTACAATCTCTCGGCAAACACTTATCATCATCATCATTTCAGCCAATAGACGTTCACTGCTGGACATAGACCTCCCCCAATGTTCTCCACACAGATCGGTCCTCTGCCGCCCGCAACCAATGGATTCCCGCGATATTCACCAAATCGTCGCACACAACACTCGTCGTAAACACGTATACTATTTATTAAATAACCATCCGGCGTACGTGGCTGATCGTTGAGATTGGCCGCCGTAGCTGTAATCGGTTGGAGGGGTATTATAGCGAAGTCGTCTAAGCTCCACCAAGCTATTTCTTTACGATGCTTAATTAACCGTAACTTTACCTTTTTAAGGCAAACCGTTTTCTTGCTATAAAAAGTTCTCTCTAAAAGTTACGCTTTTTATCGAATCTAATGTTTCAATACATAAGCGGTAAAGCCTCTTCCAGTAGTTTTCACAAAAATACTTTTTCGTACGTTTCACGTTATTTCTTCAGATTTCATATAACGGATAAAAATTACATCACTTTATATCCAAGACTGTATATCTGTGAGACAAAGGCCTTCACTTGCAGATTCTGGCCGGCTTCCAATTCCTTCTCTATCCCCTTGACTAGATCATATCTTGTAGCTGTACAAATATAGTTACTAGTGTTCTCGAATCTATATTCGATAAACCATAAACTTAGATAAACCAAGGATATTTCCTATGCAACTGTAGAAAAATATCGATGGTTTATCTATTTTAGATAGATATCGTTGAATCGTCAAACAGTTTTGAACAACAGAATGTTTAGGGCCAAGACTCGTTCGGGTCGATGAACCAGCGGAAAGTAAGTAAGAATATTAAAATTTGTGAATATCACACATTATCTATAGGACTCACATATCCATTGAACCATCAAAATCATGAATAGGAGTACAATATTCTAGAATAATATTAATAAAATAAAATGAGATATCATATACGTTGTTATAATCCCAAATTAAAGGTTTCCCTAGTCTATGGAAACTAGCAGCAACGATGTTAAGTACCACAAACACCCAGACCCGACAGTGTCTACTTTCATCCAGTGTCTACCACATTATACAGCCAAAACGCATACTGTACAGCTATATGAGTCTATAATAGGTTAGATTATGACGTGAAGGTACTACTATTAAAATTGTTTAAAAAGAAATTAAAGGATTGGTTAGCGTCAGAATGCTTTGCTCATTAGAAGAATATTTCCAATTCTTTGAGCAAAAGAAATGAATAAGGAATCCATTTCTTTTGCTCCTTTAGAAAAATTGGAATCCTTATGGTTATTTATTTATATATTGTGAATTGTATTCATTTACATAATATTATAGTTTTAATTGACATAAAATATTAAATTAATCATTATTCTATGCTGTAATCGCAAAAGCTGACATTGTAATTCTCATTTTCTAATTTATTTTATTAATTTTAATTTTGTCACACTTTGCATGCCAGTTTCTGTTGAATTGTACTAGATTACATTATTTTAGTTATTGTAACACTTTTCTGGCAAATAAATGATTTCTGATTTCTGACACAAATATCTGTTTCATGAACAAATATTTACGTAATACATACTACAAAGAGTTTTTGTGCAACATCAGCACATTCGGATACAAATCCGAAGACAAAGGAGGAGACTGTTGTCAGTCTCCTACTCATGTTAGCGTGTGATTCCCGGTTACGTCTGAAGCTGTCGCTTTGGAGCGCGGGGTACGCTTGGACCATGATTCAGGATTTGGGGAGTCTGGTAATTACATCGGATAGAACAGTATATTTGTCCTCAATTGATATTGAACCAAATATATATATATGCAGACGAAAGACAGAATTGAACGTATTGCTGTATAGTATTATTGTCATCAATCGTTCGATTTTTTAGTATCTGTTCTAAACTGAGGTACCTATGAATTCGGCCTTGAAACACAAAGCGAACAGTTTAATTAGCCCAAGGCTGCCTCATGTGCTCACGAACCCGAGATTGACAAGCAATTATTATGATATCGCAGCGATCACGTCACGACTCGACGATCTCAATAGATGTAGAGCTGTGATTGATGATTTTTTACTTACTTCGATGACCTCGATAGCGCAGATCTTTTGATATTTAACCAGAATGTAAAGCATCTGGAAGTGTCATTGATGAAAATTAAAATTTATTATTAATGATGAATTTTATTAAGATTTTAGAAAAGTGACATTTTTATTTGTATCAGAGCTTTGCAAGAAATGCTTTTTGATAAATGATCACCCAAAGTCTTGGTGAAAATAAGTACATACCTCAGATCAATAAATGTTATGGAACTCTACACTGTGTCGCAGAAGATAAGAACACTAACGCTTTCTAAACGCAAGGTAAAAAATTTGGCAGTTCCTACTTCTGCCGAAATGGAACTCGTTGCCGGCGCATGTATTTTCTCCTTCCTACAAATGCATTCCTTCAAACGAAGCGTGAAGAAGCATCTCGCGGACCAGTATGGCAGTGCCAACGGAAGCGATGCCTTGCATCGCGTCCGTTGTAAATTCTACGTAGGCTCTTCTCTTGCTTACCATCAGGCTGAGAGCCAATATACTGTGTCACTATAAAAAAGTCGTTCGTTTTTATATATACTGTATAATGGATATTTCATATCTAGGTATGTGCGTAGTCATACCTCTTGCACGGCAATGAGGGAAAACTCCGTGAGTTATTGTTGAGAAAACGACCATGATTCACTAGATCTTAAAAAGAACATTTGAATAGAAAGATTCTAAAAAAGAATTGTGAATTTTAGATGGAAATCGTCGAGCAAGACTGGTTAAAATCTGGATCATAGTCACTGCGTACCCCACAATACAACGGGACTAAGTTCTTATAGCAGTAAAAAGGCGGTAGAGAACACAGAAAGGGGCCACAAACAATATACAAATAATACAGAATGACATAACATATGAATAGATGCAGAGCATAGGTAGTTGCTATACTCGTACAACAGCGGAAACATTTAATGGTGGATATACATTTTGTAAGGAATAAATGAAGGGTGTGGCCAATCAGGTCCCAACCTCAGCATTTGCTGTTACGGCATTATCTGCGATGCCGCAGCAGCGCTGGTATTCCGGTGGAACCTGGTTGCGAGTGATATACTTATATAAACTTACTTACCTATCTTACTATCATAGGTTAAGCTATAATCCTACACCACTACTATGAGTACCCAAGTAATGTAAAGTTCAGGAGATGCGAAGATTTTTCTTATAGATGATGAACTCTAGAGTTGAGAGGAACCTACAATGGAGTGAGCTTACCCAGAATTAGAATTATTATATTTTATATTATTTGTGCAATCTATTCTTAAGTAAATAACATTTATAAGTGTGTTATTTACTTAAGTAGCCCATTCACTCTACATTACAAAACCTATACAATGATGAACCTATTCAAAAGCCTTAGATACCTATAGGTTCATCTTCTCATCTCCTGACCTCTAAAGAATTATCTGTGTCATGATTAGAATGGACGCATTTCTGCAACAGATAACAGGCACGAAGTAGTCCAGTTTGTATTCAAAGACGCACACGAGGTTATGAAACGCCGAAGAGTTCAATGTCATGTTTTTGCATTTTCATTTGCATATCAATGTCAAATGTTTTTTAGATAATCCTAGGTAAGTAATCTTTTTTGTCAAGAAATATTTAATACTTTCAGAATTTTAAAAGTGGTTGATCATATTTTTTTTACAAGTTACAACCTGTGCGGATAAATAATGGGATCAGAAATGGCGGCGCATCTATTCACTTCTCGCTCGCACACTATTTGCGTCTATACTCGCGCTCGTGGGGTGCAAGTATAGACGCAAATAGTGTGCGAGCGAGAAGTGAATAGATGCGCCGCCATTTCTGATCCCTTTCTTTATCCGCACAGGTTGTACGTGCTTTTTTATGAGAAAGGAGACGACAAGCAGGCGGATTAGTTGGTAAAAGTGATTATTGCTGCTGCCCTTACATTAGATTACTGCAATAATCAGAGGTGTCACAAATGCGCCGCCGGCGATTTCAAAAGGAATATAAAGAACGGATTGCGGTTTACATAACAGTATTTTGTAAAATGCTTGTGTTTCATTCCATCAATCCATCCGACAACCACCGTTCTCTTTGTTTATTGATTTTATAGATTTTTCAACTCAACATTTAATTTAGAGCTTCTTGCTATAATGTAAGCAATTACACATACAGTCCCTAAAAGTACAAACCTACAGTTTATAAGCTCGACCCTCGACTAGACGCAATAAAGTTTACAGTTGATTGATCTGCAATACGTGTTGGTGCACACGACTGCACTCGTGTAAAGTTGCGCCTTCACTTTCGAAGTTTCGACGCCGTGGTCACTTAGCGCTGACCTTAGAACTATCGATTGGCGGAATATTTTGCGAAACACAAAGGATGTATCAGAGATCAGAGAAGATACAGCTATTATCAGTTATCGTGAATCCGTGACTTGCGTGTCTCACGCTTGTCTTCGCTCAGTGTGCAGTGTACAGGAATAAGGCCTATGTCAAACCGTCACCAGTTTAGCGAACATTTGCAAGATTTTTGTGCCTGTATTCAGTTACAATTCAATTTCAATCTGGCAGAAAGGGCCGGCTCGACCGGAGTGATACCACAGCTCACAGAAAACCGGAGTGATAGCACAGATATACGTACTGTGCTTTGTTTCGCTGCGTGAGTGAGGGTACCAGAGGCCCAATCTAGGAAAAAGGGTGGTTTAAAGGTTGGCAGCGCACTTGTGACTCCACTGGTGTCGTGGATGTCCATAGGCGGCGGCAATCGCTTACCATCAGGTGATCCGTCTGCACCATATAAAAACAAAATACACGAATAATACCTATTTAAACCTAATTGCAATAATATCAGAAATAAATACAAATGCCTGAACTAGGCGAACCCGTTTTTCAGGTTAGACACTTAAAACATAACAGTAAGTACTCATAAATAATCACAAAAATATTAATATAAGAAAAACAGCATCTTTTTTAATTTACCTATTTCAAAACATTAAGCAGTTTCTCTGCATCATCATATGACATGTTTAGTAGAACATCATACAGGGCACGCTTTTATGTTTGTATGCCAAAAGAAATACAATAATTACTAAAGGATAATGGACATTGATACTAACGATGACGTACGTTCTTTTGTCCAAAAAGTTTCAGGTATGTGCCAGCACAATAGGCTGCTCATAGCTCTAGAGATTCTTTAGTAATGTTATTATCCAAAATGATGCACTCCAGAGATCAGGTTTTTAAGAGTTTAATTTTATGAATTGGAAATGAAAAGCCAGTAGAAATTATATGATTTTTTGGGCATAGTAATTCTTTGCAATTTATTCTTAAGTAAATAATGCATTTACATTTTTTTTTACAGTCTTCGGGTGGGACTCAAACTCACAATCTTTTTGTAGGTACAAAATTGGTAATTTTGATGTAACTATCGTCGGCTCACGGCGAAGCAAAAAGCAATTACAAAATTCGTCGACATACCAAGGTCTCCGGTAGCTTAGTCGGTAAAGCAGTTGCCCGGTTAGCAAAAGTTCGTGAGTTCGAGTCCCACCCGAAGACTACCGAAAAAAAATCAGTGGAAAAAACACAGATGTTCGTGTAGAAATAAAACCACAAACAATATACATAGTTACTAATTCAAAAAGTGGCGAAGGTTATCATACTAATCACGCCTATTATCTAAAATTAGGTACTGACAGACTCACGTCAGGTTATTAAATTCTGTCAAATTTCCGCTATCACATGTGTTTGGCATTAAAATGAGACCCAATTATGGCTGTTTGTACTAGCTTACATTTTAAAATCATATTGACTTAGACATATAGTATGCAATTTTCTCATGGTATGCATATTTTTGCCATTTCCACTGACATGACAATATCGTGCAGCAAGCGTTTCAATCTGGCCATAGCTCAAGAATATAAAACGCATATCTTGCAGTCTAGGCATTTCGTAAGACCCGGGAAAGGCACCGTCTGCGGTCACGACACTGGCAAGAAAAAAAATATGACGCAAAAAAGTAGGTTAGCACGGAGCCACGGAGCGGGTGGTAAAAAATTGCTGTGAGTTATGTCGCTATTGTGGTGCGTGGTTGCTTATGTAAAAATTTAATTGCATGCCATTAAAGGTTCCAACTTTGCGTTGAAATTTTTCTTCTGCGTTCCTTGGATAAAAACTTTATTTTTGTTGGCAATATTGAGCCTGCTAGCATAAGTTTTAATATGTATTGTTGTTAGTGAGACTGAATAAATAAATAAATAAATAAATAAACACGAATGATTCAACCAATGGTCATGTTATTCAAATTATATTTTCGCGCGAGGAACATTAAGTTGAAAGTCGAATCTTTGGGGACTGTGGTTACAAATTAACGCAGTAAGAAGGGGCATCCGTGCTAGAACATTACATTACTATTTCTCCTTATATCTTACTAGTTAAAATCGAACAAACTTTGCATAAACGAGACATGAACTAATTTAAATACAGTCTAGCTTTAAAGTTATTACAAGGACACGGGTTTTGCAAGTGAATGTCCGTTACATAAATTGATTGGCCAATTACGATACGAGTACCTCTGATGAATACAAGTCGCCGTACTCATGATTACTGGTCCATTATGTCTACCGATGTCAATGTACAACAAATTGATACTGTGCAAAAGTGAAATTATCATTTTGAGACGTGCAGAATAAACACAACTACTATAATTATGTTTGCAAGGGGAATGTCGACGCCTTGTGGAGGTCAGTCAGCTCGTAATAGCGGTGATCTTCACCTGGGAAGTTCCTCAGAGACACCTCATAGCCACAGCAGCTCTACCTCTTCGCTGAATGGAAAAGTGCATGGGACTCCACACAGCCTGCCTATTAGGTATCTTCCTCTTCAAGCCCATTGAACATTGCAAGACCTTGCAAGGATTGAAAATGATACATTATGCCTCCATCATCCGTCCTGAAGTAGCGTTGTAAAGCTACTAACTTAGTTAGTAAAAATTGGGCGATATCATCGATAATATCTTTTCGATATGGCAGCTATTATAACAACACTAATTTGAAGACCCGTTTGAAGTTGCATTCAAAGCTCTTGGTAATTAGGGAGAATTAGTGGTACCGCTCACGGAACAGTTTTGAAATTCTCAAAAATTGCCAAATTACCTCAGATTTGTGGTTGAAGGAGCTTTGAAGCATTAGGAGCAATTTTTACTAGAACTCATTATTACCAACCAACTTCACCCAAGGTATTTTTGGAAACTAAAATATGAGCTAAGTGTATTAGACTTTTAAATCAGCATTAAAGAAATCATAATTTTTTATTCACAACTCTTTGCATAAAGCGCAGCTCTGGTGAACTTTTGCTCGTTGGTTTAGATATCTAAACTAGACAGCTATAAGAAAAAAATGATTATATAAATAATAATATTGTATTATAAATCAATGGATAAAATTGCTCAGTAAAAATGTTGATAAACCGCATACGTCAAAAGCGTAATAAATCATCATTTCATTGAAAGTTTTCGAGTCGATCTTTCCCAGAGACTGATGGAATTGCTCGGGGCTCACGTAATGATCCGTCGCGAAACGATTCCTATGAAGCCTAAAGGCACTAAAGTAGTTTAAGCCAGCAGATACTTCCATTCCTCTCTCACTTATGCCCTCGCATAGGATGGTCCCGCTTGCACTTAAAGAAACACGTTGGTATACCTATACGCTCGGAAATCGTAAAGAGCCACCAGCAAAAACTGAAAACTGCTGTGTCGAAGTAAGAAATAATCCGTGGATAAGTCGACCCTCTGATTTCCCTTTGATAACGTGCAATATCTGTTACTTTACTTTACTTTACATGTAAGTTCTTGGGACAAAGTGGCTATCAATGGCAGAGGGTCTATTCTCAAGATTAATTTAATTAAATGGTCCTTCGTTATAATGAGTGGTCGAGTTGTTTTCTATCTTGATTTTCTATACTATCTTCAGAAGTAGGTTCCATCTTTACGACTTCGCTCTACAATGAAGTACCAGATTAACTGATTGTAAATATACGAGTATTGTTCTATACAATACTTCAAACAAACTTCAGAATCGGAATACTGGTTCTAAAATGCAGATGGTACAACGGAACAAGCAATAGTCATCCATCCCCACCCATCCCATTTTTATCTAAAGAAACAACCATAACAGCTGAGGACTCAATTAGGTAGATTATTCTTGTATAGGTAGAAGTTTAGCATTATGCCTTGTGCCTAGAAGAGACATAAGGCTCCGCTTATACCATGGGAAATGATCTGAAGAATTTTTCTGACTGATTACTGCCGCTTCATTCCACCATCGTTCCACTCATCGACAGTTCCATGTCCATCATTTAAATGGTTGGGAGTCTTCGACTGTGCGATTCTCAAGATATTTTCTGCCTCGAACAACAAAACTGTGGAATGAACTATCGCCTGCGGTGTTTCCGGACCGATACGACCTGCAAACCTTCAAGAAAATCTCTCATCTTCCTCTCGCTTTTAAAAAGGCCGGCAGCGCACTTGTGACTGTTTTGACGTGGCAGGTGTCCATGGGCGGCGGTAATCGCTTACCATCAGCTGATACGTCTGCTCGTCTGCCCCCTATATCATAAAAAAAAGGGCCGAACCAAAGATTTGTATTTTATGTTACGAATTTACGACTAGTTAAGCGGTCAAGATAGATAAATACTCTTTATTGCACAGCATACAAAACTCAAAAGCTAAATATATAAATATGTCAAGATAAATAGGTAAGTATATTATTAAGTATATTTCTTCTGATCGTAAGATGCGGTTAGATGGAGCGATTCCGAGTAAACCGTCATACTATGCACGTTATCACATCACATACACACTACTTTGATTACATTTTTCTTATAAACGTGTCAGATCTGATAAGATAAACAAAGTAGCCGTTTCTATCTAAGTGACACATTTACTTACTAAATCTTTTAAATAAAGATTGCAAATCATTACTTACTCCTTTTAAGGCTCTCATTGATCTCATGTGCACGGTTACTGTTTGATTATAATATCAAAACTATATTGCATATTTTAAGCTTTATAAGAATTGATTGCATATTTGCGTTAGCAATAACCAAAACCACGTAAACATTTGCCAATGTTTCTGAAACAAAACATTAGGCGTTCCATCTGAGTATTCATCGTACAGTAACTAGAAAGGTACCTTTTAATAAAAACGAACAAAACAAATTAATTATTGTAAAGCGGGAAATACAAAGAAAATAAATTGTTTAAATAGTCATTACTTTGGCAGAGTTGGGCGCAAGATAGGGCACGTTCTCCATAAATTTTCTTTTATCGTTTATGGAATTAAATTTTAAACTATTTTGTAGGGAAAATGATTAATAAACCAAAAATGGTTGGCCCTGATTCGTATTAAGAGGGAATGGTAATTTAGAAAAGACGACTCTACGTCCTGATAAGAAATATAAGATACATAGATGAGCAAGTGGCAGACCCCCACAAGGTGGACCGACGATCTGGTGAAGGTCGCGGGAATCCCTTGGACGCGGGCGGCACAAGACCGATCTGTGTGGAGATCTTTGGGGGAGGCCTATGTCCAGAGTGGACGTTTATTGGCTGAAATGCTGATGATGAATAAGTCATCAACATATCAACATGTTATCGTTTAAAGCTGTCTTCCTCTGAAGACAGCTTCCAGAGCACGCTTAGTCCGTGATCCAGTTTATGGTGAGCCTGATAATTACTCTACTCAATGTTATTGTGAACACAATAAGGCTGATACTTTCAACTGGTGATAATTCCAGATATCTGTCAGGTAGTTGGCGTAGCTAAATGCGACAGGCTGGAGTCTGACGGCAGCGACACCGACAGCGACTATGTTCAACGATTTCCAACCCGCATGCCCGGGTGACAACTGTGGTATTTAACCAAATGGCAAGCTTTGAGACTCATTTTATAGTATCGATAGTATCGCCCAATTTTCACTTATAATCAGTCCGAATTAGCAAACTGAAGTGGCAATGGGCAGGTCATATAAGCCACAGAACTGACAGCCGTTGGAGCCGTAAAGTCCTTGAGTGGAGACCGCGACTCGGTAAGCGTAGTGTTGGACGCCCTGCGACAACATGAGATGATGACATTCGGCTGGCTGGATGAGAGCAGTGGCGTGCATTAGGGAAGACCTATGTCCAGCAGTGGACGAGTGTGGGTTGCTGATGATGATGATGATGAATAAGTCGTTAGTAGCTTTGCAACTACTTCGTACGATTAATGGTAGCCATAATGTAATATTTTCATATGTGGTCGAATAGGATGATAATGATGATCTGCCAGGTATGAAATTTAGATAGCTCAGTTTGCCAAGGATTTTTAAAAGAAGCTGCAATCTTAAACTCTATTCCGCTAGAATTCCATTAAAGTTCGCATTTTCAAATTCTTATGGCAACGTAACCAATTCTATGGTTTACGCATAACGTAACTTATGTAATTTAATGACAAAATTACTTACGGCTGATTTCCATGGCCAGCGTGTTGGTGATACAGACTCCCATTGTTGAAATCTCGGTCAGTTATTAAAACTATTAAAAAAAAACTCTAAGTACAATCAATCCGAAAAAGAAACTTAATACACAGTGTCAAAGGTCAAATCAGACTGGCACGAAAACCGCGGAGCACAACACGATAATCGAAACACATACACTTTATATAAAACAAAATCCCATTAGCACAAGCAACCTCACGGCAAGGGTTGAAAGGAAGCCGGACATGACGATCTCCCTATAATCTAATTAATGTCCACATTCCATTAAAAATATTAACAATGGATCTCTTTATAAAACTACAAAAAAAAAAACAAAGCAACACGAAGTCACTTGTCAGTTTTGGAACGAAAAAAAAAACTTAAATTTTTAACGTTTTAAAATTGGAACGCTTCGTTTTAAAAACTCACACGCAACCGCGCGTTGGTGAAGTACGGTAGAGACTGCGGCACAAACACAAGATTAAGTCTTGCTGGCAGCGCCCGGCTCTCAAACTTCGATGGTTTCTGTTTCTGACACAATATCGTTATTAACAAATTTTATCAATATCTGCGATTACAGTATTTGTTTTGTTAAATGGGGCAATTGTGTTATCGTTCGCAATAATAATGTATGCGTTCAGTTTTCTGGGTTTTCACGATTGTACTCAAGCGTGAAAACCCTGCAAAGCCGCGGTATTACGGTAACAGAAATAATGTGTTACAACGGTACAATAAAATTTACAGCTCTCTTCTCTAGAAACCTTCTGGTAGGTATATTAAATGGATAAATATTGTTTTAGTAGCATAGAAATAAGATAATTAAACCAAACGGATTACTGAATCTAGTCTTATTTATTATATTAGACTTCGACTGGAAGTTGACATTCATAAGTACTTTTAATGAATACTTACTCTCTTACTATAGAGTTATATCATACCTAAGTATTTTCATACAAAAAATCTTGTAAAACATTTCGTTTCACTCACAAGCCAACAAAAAACCACTGCAAATTTAATCAAAGAATATCAAATAATCAAGTTATTGATTATTTGATAGAAATGGGGTGATCCCTGCGTCTCATAGCCACTGCGACCAGAATAGATCTATTGTGGCAGTCCCATAACCTATTACAGCACCTCATGTAGCTCAAGTTTCAGGATAAACCTGAGATGGGAGCTGATGGGGGAGCTTTTGATCTCGTCTGCTGAGATCATGTGTGCTCCTAGGTGCCGGCTTCTGCAGCGGTGCAGCGCTATGCACTCGCCGAGGACGTGGATAATCGTTTCCTCGTCCTCGCGACAGAACTTGCAGATTTTGGTATCTCAAACCCACTTACTCGTAGATACTAAAAAGACAGTATGTAATTTCAAGTTTTATTGAAAACATTCATCAACATCTACTATTTGTCTCATAGGTATATTGAATTTATCACCGTTTAGCAATCTGTGGTATAGTGCTCTAGTTTAGAAAATTACGACGCTATGTGGCAATTACACAAACAACATTATTCATTATATTATAGGTAGAAGTTATCGAACCTTAGACCGGCAAACTGGTTTTGTGCAATGCTTTGCTCGTTTTGCTTCGCCCCACATCTATTGTACGACGCAAACGACAGTACATTTTCTATTTTCTTTTTAATAACCGCCGGACTAATGCTAGAGACCTTTTGTAAACTTAGCGAAGGAATTTGTCGACTTTTTTGAAATGAGGCGTGGAATAATAGGTACTCAATAGTGTGGAGTTGAGAAACGCTGGAATTTTTTAATTTGCTTTGCGATGTGAAGAGTGACTTTGTTTTATTGCTGCAATATATCATAGATTTTGTATTAGAATTTAGGGATCAATAATATTTTTGTAAGTAGTACAAGTTGATATTAAAATAATTAACTTCTTATGCAGGGATCTTTTTTTTGAGTCATAGACAGTTCCGCAATCCGATGTTTGCAAATGGAATTTGGAATGTCTGGTGGTTACTTACATGTAATCAAATCACCAGACATTTCAAGTTCTGGTCTGGAAAACAAGTACACTAGTAAAAGAAGACACGTAGTAAGCATTAAAAATTTAATTAACTAAGTACACCTAAAGTTTCGTATTCAAGAAATTCAATTGTTCTAAAATTAGGCCAAATCCCTCTCTATTGAAAATAAGTAAATATCATAGATACATTACATACAAAACCGGGTCGCAAAGTTAGTAGTTCATCTAGGTACCTACTCTTTTTCTAGGCATCTGTGACGTCACAATACTTGTGTGTACTTAAGTAACCATTTTAAGCATCTCGTGTAGTCAAAAATTCAAAAGCAATGCTGACATAACATCAATGAGACTCCCAAAATATTCTCTCATAAACCAAGTAGGTCTAACAACACAAGCCTCTTTCCTCTTTGAGGGAGGAACGGAGCGTTCTGAATGGAGTCTAAAACGATAGCACATGAGCCTCAGAAAGCTAGGCTTAGTGTTGCCTAGTCTACTGCATATCCGAGCAGAATCTACGAGTATTTTTAAAGATATGTCTATTAGATATGTATCCAGATAGTAACACTTTTCCTATACTCCTGAATGGGTTGACGAGGGCAAAGATCCTCCGGGCCTGGTTAACTTTTGTTTATTTACTGTTGATGACTTTTTATCAAAGACATGGAAACGTTATAATAATATCCTCCAACCGATTACGGCTACGGCGGCCAATCTCAACGATTAGCCACGTACGCAGGATATATTATAGTGCTCAAGTGCGCAAACACAAGTGCTCTCTCTATTCCCTTACCCTCATATTCCGATGGGACACTACTATGACAAGACCAGAGAGGGATTGGGCGCAGGACCAACGGCTTAACGTGCTTTCCGACGCGTTTAGGTACAAATTGTTGTATAATACGAGTATATAACACACGGTATAATATAATTGGTATGGTAATATGACCCTGGGTAGGACCTGTTATGTTCTTTTATAGATCAGCGATAACAATAAGGTCTTTTAAAAATTAAAGTAAAGTATCACTGCAGGGCAAAGGCCTCTATCAAAGAAATCAAGTTATCGCTACTATGATGGGATTAGGCTTAATCACCATGCTTACCTAATGTGGATTGGTGATCACAAACCCGAACAATGTTCGTAAAGTTCAATACTAATCAGCTTCACCATTTAGATAGATAGATAGATATACTTTATTGCACAAAAAAACACAACTTAAAAAACTAGGCATTACAGGAACTTCATTGTACAATTTCGGCGGTCTTATCGCTGGAAGCGATTTCTAACAGACAGCCTTCAGGCAAAGGGCATTTGATAGTAGAGAAGGGGTAGGTGGTGCAATATTGAAAAGGGAAATAAAATATTTATAACTTAATATTTAGAGTCCCATTTGGGATATTACCTCCACATAAATCGATATGGAGCTATTTCTGGACACTTCCAGCATTTTTTTATGCGATTGGGAGCAGACGAGCACTCTTTCACCTGATGGTTTAGCCTTTGCCGCCGCCCATGGACTCCTGCAAAACCAGTGGAGTCACAAATGCGCTACCAACCTTTTCTTTTTATGTTGTATAATGTACAGTGGCGGTCAAAAAGTGTTTACCAGTTTTGAAATTTAATTCTATATCACACTATTTGCACAAAAGTCAAAAATGCCATATCAAGTTACATATTACCTGTTTAAAGTAAATATGAAAAAGACACAAAGAAGATACAACACAGAAGCAGCCATAAAAAACCTAATTTCTTTGAAACTGTCAAGAAATTGCTAACTAACTGTCAGCTGTCATATCTTTAAAAAAGATACCATATCTATGATCAATATCATGTAATAGACATATAGAACTTATCAACTACATGTGTGCGTGCGATTATGATCCTTAAGGCGACGGGTAGGGCACACTAGCGACGCCAATCGATTTTAATTTTTAGCTACTAAACCGGATCTATTTTAAACAATTTCGGGGCTACAACCTCTCGGCAAACACTTCTACTATTTATTAAATAACCATGCATAAATGTTGGGTTAGTTTTTGTACGCGAAAAATTGATTCACGCCAAAAGTGGCCGCTTTTGGTGTGAATCAATTTTTCGCGTACGAGTTGGATCCAACATTTTTTTATGGTTATTAAATAAATAGAAAGTGTTTGCCGAGAGGTTGTAACTCAGACTTTGTTTAAAATAGATCCGGTTTAGTAGCTAAAAATTAAAATCGATTAGCGTCGCTAGTGTGCCCTACCCGTCACCTTAAGGTGGTAAATACTTTTTGACCGCGACCGTACCATTGATACAAATTGTGTAAATGAATGTCTATCTCTCATTCCCCGGATTGGGCCCCGGTCCTCTCATTCAAGTGCGGCGAAACATTGCAGGTGCTATAGGTCTTCTAGCAACTGATAGAAGTATCATCAACTTTTTTTAAAGTTTGGCAACACTATTGGACTTACATAACGAGTCCAGATCGATCCCGCGGCTTGCCGGAGCCGCGGAGTTATCTCAGGCGAGCAGACGGCCCGGCGCCTTTCCTAGAGTTCACACTGACCTACATTCCAATTAACTATACTATCCGTAAAGACTCGCGGCAGACTAGAGTATTTCATTAGTTAACTAATTAATATGTAAGCATAACAGTTAAGTTATTCGAAATGGTCAGTAGGTTTAAAGGAAAGTAACGATGTAACTCGAGCCAAAGACTAATGACAGTCAGTGTCATGACTATCTTATTCATATTAAGAGCCCTTTTATGGACCAGTAGCGCTGCGGCCAGTTTTTAATTTATCATAATAAGATTAAGATAATAAATTAAAAATTGACATGTTATACTACTGTTAATAAAATAAAATAAACCACTGCAACTCCTACTATTATTTCAAATAAAATATTATACTTATAGTTCTGAGAAAATTTACGGTAAAAATTATATATCAGCGCATGTTATGTCTATTAAAGATAGATATAAAAAATAGATAAGTACGTTTGAAATGCATAGAGTAGAAAATATAAAGTTATTTTAATCTCACAATATCTCATACATTGACCTGATTCCGTACTAAGTAGCGTAAGCACTTGTGTTACAGATATCAGACAACAGAGGAACACAAATATATACTTAAATACATATTTTACACCCAGACACTGAACAAACACAAGTGTTCATTGCACGAATGTTTGTCCAGGGTGGGGATCGAACCCACGACCTTTGGCGTAAGAGGCAGGGTCACTACCAATAGCGCCATCCGGTCGGTAATCTAAGCTTATAGCTATAATAGGGGGTGGACCATAGGTGACCTGTAATACGGGTTTATTACTAAACCATTCTCAGGCACCAGTCTCTCTCACATAAGGTTATTTCATGGCTTTACCACACTTTGTGAATTAGAAAATCGAATCTACTCTAATTCGAAAATCTGTATACCTTAGTAAAAGAAAAAAATATAAAAAAAAAAAATCTATAACGTACCGCTTCACCATACGAGGCTTGCACGGAAGACCAGCGTTGAAGCGTCCCTTCGGCGTAATATGCTGAGTGCAAACCCTTTTGGTGACAATTTTTTTGCTTTTATCTCTTTATATTGTACCTAACTTTTATATTGTTTTCGTTTTTATAGATGGAATAAGGTTTTGTTATTTTGTTGTTTTATTTGTGTCACTAAATAAATAATTTTCCTTTCTTCCTGTCAAAAAAATCCTCAATTTTCCCGTCTGATCAGACAGAATAAATACAGGTTTTTTTTGTGATGAAGTAGCAAGAAGAAAATCTAATTCGACTTGTACCAATTTTCACAGGACGCACAGAATTATTCATTGGCTCGACAAGAGAAACTTTTATTTTCTTTGCGAACTGTTTTCACCTGCGAAACAATGAGAGCGTAGGTGGTTTCTGTTTATATTCGAATGAATAGGTAGCAAATATTCAAATAATATCGTTAGCATATTTCGATACCAATCAAGTGCTTACGTACCTATGTGGCGAGTTGTCCAGAAACATTCGAAAGTTTTTCCTAGCTTTTTTGTTTTTTTTTCTAGTAAGTGCACCCGTCATCACAGGGCGTTGACCTTTGCCTACCCTGCCTCGGGGCCCGCCGCTGCTCTCTGCGCTACTGCTTATGCGCAGTTTGTAACCTTTTATTGCTATAAATTTTTCCTCGGTTTTCTTTTTTTTTTATAGAGTCAGCGGCGTTACATAATCCTGGTGGCGCAGCCCGATCTACACATTCCGCAGCCACTCGGGTACAACGGCTCAGTTTTGCCTGGTAAAGATTTAATCTTTTCAAAAGCAAAATGGAACATGCCTAATATAACAGTAAGAAGTGCTAAATAGTAAGATAGGTAATTGTAAAGCATAGGTACGTCATTTTGCGTCTCATTCGATTCATCTTCATCGTCTATAAATAGGTATCTACCTATCTATTTACATCATTAACAGTGGTCAAATCATCAAATTAGTTAAGTATGTCTTGCTAATTAATAAAATAAAAAAAATACCTTATTTCAAGAATATTAATTACAGTTTTTTTGCCGAGTTTTCCCGGTAAGTAGTCGAATGACACATGTGTTGGGAATAACTCGCTGCTTCCCATAGTTAGTAATTATGACATTAATAATAAAAAAAGACGGTTAAATTTTCTTATCAATAAGTACCTACTCAAAAAAAGGCGAAAGATTTATACGTTTGAAGGGAAACCAAAATCACCACGCACAAAGCACCGAAAGACAGCTAAGTGCGGAAAAGGGATTCCTCTTTACAAGTACTCAAAAAAGTATGCCAGCTGATAACATTTCTACATTACAAAACTCCATAATCTTTCCAACTTCATTTTCCATGCCATAATGCATTAAATTGACAACAATAAGTTGGTAAAATTTCTTCTTTTTGATTATTAAAATATAAAATAGAAATGAAACATTCAATACGTGTTTTTTTATTTTTGATAATTTGACTTTTAATGGGATAAACAATAATTTTAAAACGACGTAAGTACCATTACAAGACGAACCGTTGTATTGTCTTTGCTTCTTGTTTGCCAAAAAAAAATCAATATCCAGCTCCAGTCAGTCAACTGGCAAAACATGGAACTAAAATTTTCGATTCCATGTATATAAAGATAAAGCTCAAAGTTGAATGCTGGTGGCGACGTAAGCGCTGTTTTCATGAGGCTTCTTTCGTGGCGTGGCCTTCTAGGCGAAATATCATCTGCCATCTGTTATTATTTTAAAAACGTGTGTAACGTAGTGGTGGCTGCGTGATCGTATCAGAAATGATGAGATCCGCAGGAGAACTAAGGTTACAGACATAGCCCAAAGGATTGCATGCCTCAAGTGGCAATGGGCAGGGCACATAGCGAGGAGAACAGACGGCCGTTGGGGCAGAAAGGTCCTGGAGTGGAGGCCACGCACAGGAAGTCGCAGCCGTGGCAGGCCCCCCACAAGGTGGACCGACGATCTGGTGAAGATCGCGGGAATCCATTGGATGCGGGCGGCACAGAACCGATCTGTGTGGAGAGCATTGGGGGAGGCCTATGTCCAGCAGTGGACGTCTATTGGCTGAAATGATATGATGATGATGATAGAGGTAAAAGGAATATAGCTATTAATCCTATAATATTCACTTTTTGATATTTCGTTATTTTGAGAGTATTAAATACCGAGAGAAGTAGGTATAAATCATGTTCAGAAAGCCTATAAACATGAATGGAGTTCTAATTTTTATATCATTTTTTCGATGCTGTGTCGTCAATTGTGTCAGTTCACAAGACCAAAATAAGTGAACACTTCTGAAAGGTCGAACACCTGTATAAGCACCTGAAGCTCAAGCTTATCTGGTCAGATTACTAGTGCGGGAATCCAAACAGACATTATACATATCTAACGTCCATTGACAATCCATAAAATAAACACAAGTATTATCACTCTCACTTATACACCACAAGTTGCGAAACTAGACCGCCATGCTTGATAAGTACGTAAGTACTTGGGCCACGCTTAGGCCTACTTATTGCTGCATGTGAAAAGTTGTATTAACTAATCCGAACATATTTGAACGATAAGTAACCAGTTAATTTAAGTAAAGTTTACTACAAACAAACTGTGTGGGAAGTAAAGAAGGTAGGACCTGCCAAGTTCAATGATATAAGTATTCGGAACTTATCAGTATAGGTAAATAGGTTTTTAAACCTACCTACAATAGTATTTTCAGAGTTTATATAAAACCAACTGACTGATGGACATACAGAATGCCATGAAGAATCTATAGGTTTAGTTTTTCTTCATTTGGCTAGACGCAACGGTAAATTTTGTCTTGCGACGATGATGTGGTGATACCTCCTATCTAACAAGATTTTTCGAGAAAATTACTTCCTTATGTCATTGGTGTTAAGGTTCATTATTAATTTCAGTTAATTTGTTAGATACGAGGCATTGACACATCATCGTCGTTATGTCACTTGTGTTTGTTTACAAACTTGGTTTAACACAAGTGAGACAACACATTTAAGGTCCATGAAAATGTACATATTACATATGTAGTAATCTACCCTAGTTTCAACTTAACAAGCGCCTACGGTTTTGACGATGTGACTCTGTGAGTTTGCTATAAATTTTAACTGAGGGGCAAATAATTCTTACACTCCGCGTGGGCTGATGCAATTTAAAGGTCTTAAATTAGTTTCTAGTGGTCTTAAGTGAATAAATTTTGTGTTTATTTGTATAGTGCCACAATGTGTGTTACCGGACATTTCTATGTTTACGGACACGCAAAAAATAAGCCAGTAGACGTACCGTGCCGCAAAGTGATCCTAATATATAAAGTCGCTGAATTGAATCGTTTATAACACTACTATATTGTGTCGAGTGAGTTGTCACGTCCAACTTGCTTGGACCTTATAGGGTGTTAAAACCCGCATTATGTTTCGTGGTATCGGCAGAAACGTAGGTCGATAAAACGCAAAACACCGGCGTTTTAATGAGTGACTATGACTTTGACTGACTTGGACTGTTGACAACTCACTTATATCATAAGTTACTTGACATTAGCAAGATATCTTCGGGTAGATCCATATTATAAAAAAAATGCTTCAACGATAGATACTCTAACTAATCAAATACCATTTAAGCCAAATGGGATTAAAATCACGGACCAGATACATAAAAATACGTTTAACACCTTTTTAGCTTACCTCCAGTTTGCCTTAGTTCCTAATTAACTTTATTCTATATATATACTTACGAGTACAATCAAATATTACTAAATTGATCTATCATCGGTTTATTGCAAAAAGGCCATATTAAGTAAGTACATATACAAGTAAATGCAAAAAAAAAATGCTTTCACAATAATTTTCTTCTTTTCGGGAAGGGTCGATGAAGGTTCATGGTTTGCAAAGAGGATATTCGGGAAAGGGTATGGAACCTGAAAATATAACCAAAGGTCCTTAAGGAAAAAATATTTCACTAATGTATTGCACCAAGAATCTCGCAAAGATCGCGTACCTAAAGAATTTAATATTTGAAAGTAAGACCATTTTGCTATTACTCAGATCGCATTATATTAATGCTTGCTTGCTGCTAGGTGTTAAAATCATGCACAGAAATATTTTTACCATGGATAATACGTAATAACGATGTACAGTCGGCGTCAGGTCAAGCTACCCACCCGTAGCGCAAAAATAGCATTTGTGTCTGAGACATAAGGACGGTTCAAAGTACAATAAGGGTAATCTCTACGTGACGCCGTGTGTACATCGAAGCATACGACACCCCTGATGGTAATATGAAGCCGCCGCCCATGGACATCTGCAACACCCGAGGCAGCACATACATGGGTATCATGGTATGCGACCTCTTTTCTTGAAGGGCCCCAATGCAGTTAACCTAGGAAGTTGTTCAAACGGGAACCAATAGAAGCTTATTATAGGTAGGTACTTACACAATCTCCTCGAGTAGGGCGTAGGCCGTAGCTGTCTGCCGACTTGGATGGAGGCGAGGAGTTGTTCCCGCGGCGTGGTCTCCCGCCGGGGAGGCGGCAGCTTGCGTTCTGATGCCTACACCAACAGGTAATTGAAGATTTGTTTAAAGCTGATGAAATAGTACAATTTTGTTTGGACTCTTTATCAAACTTAGGTAGATAAGTAGGTACGACCTTATCCCTGAGGGGGTGGCAGCTGGCGATCAGACGCCTACAGCAACAGAGGACAGGAATTTCAGTAAGCATTATTTGTTTATTGTGAAGAAATAGTGCAAAATATTTAGACTACTTTTTCGTATGTTGAGATCGTACCTACCTGAGAGTCTAATTTACAGCAGACTTTACAACCGAATCGGGGTTTCCCTCTCTTTCACACGCGCTGTATGATTCTTTTGTTTGGATGCGAAAGGTAGGTATATTCTGGTTCGTTACGGGACGGCTTTAAATTAAGCCACCTGGTACGACCTCAAGAAACGAAAAATAGGGATTATTTTTATTCGTTGCAACATTGACTATGTACAACAAAAACTATAGGAACATTTTCAAGGAATCGGAAAATTGATTCTGACGAGAAGATCCGTCAAGATTTTGCACAAGAAAAGAGTACACAACTGGTACTTATTTTGATCGCCAACATTTTTAAACAATGTTTAATTATTACTCTCGTACAAAGTCATACAGTCTACTAAAAGTGCATAGAATATAGGATAAATTAAAAGGAAGACTAGTCCCCAAAGATGGCACCTGTCATCTGTATGTGTCAGCTATAATTTCACCCAACTCTATAAGAGGAAATGAAATAGCCTGCCACATAACGCGAACGCCACCACCTCAGAGATATTTCAGTGAGAATAATTTACTGAAATTTTTAACAAGTTTCAAGTTAAATTTCACATCGTTAGATTTTAGTTTCAATTATGTCTAGCATAAAAGGAGCGCTTTGTCCTGGAATGGGAAAAGCCAGGCTAGTAGTCTTTAGTAAAATTGTTTAAAATAAATGAATTTTACCTTTTTTAGTGGAGGTCTACTTCTAATAAATTCGAGAATCATTGCGTGCGCATCTTTCTTTACACTGCAAATAAAAAAAAACATTGTTATATACGATATTTACTTATTATGTACTTTATAATTTGTAGCTAGTAATAGCTAGATATAATCGTAGAATGGTAGGTAGAGTAGGTACCTAATAATAAGACCACAATATACATAGGAACCAAAACCAATATTTAGTTTTATCGAGACAATACGGGAATCGAACCCATTACATTTGGCCAAGTCTCGAATAGCGTTGCTCGTTACATAGAATTCATACTGCGTTACTGCGATATAAAATTACCTACTACTTATACTTAGTACCTATCTATTACAGAGGTAAAATTTGAAGGTAACTCACCTTGGAGGTATCGCCCCATCCACCTTCCTCAACGTATATCTTCTAGATCTGATATCATCCATTAAAATTTCGTACGGGGTCAATTCATATTCTATTGGTGTCCTTGAAAAGTTAACTTTTTTTAATTTTACTCCCATCCTCAGCTCTCCGATGACTTGCATCCAAAACCGCGCCTGTAAGTTAGAAATAGCAATTAGTTGCGGCCATGTGACATTGCCGTATGTAAAGCAACAGGCGTTAGGTGCAGTACAGTGAAACGTTTGGATTCGACAACGACCATGTACTAATGAAATGAACATGTTATTATACTTACAATGACCGCAAATCATGCACTAGCTAACTAAATGGTTCTGTAAGTAATTATCTATAAACTCACGTTAGTTAGGATACGTAGCCTACTTATGGGATACTTGGGTATACTTAAAGGTACTTATGAAAATGTTCTCAATGACATTTTGGTAAACAAGCAAGCGTATGTATCTTTTCCAATAGGTATTCACGTACTTGTAGAGCTCTCCAAATCCTTCGGTTAGACTGATTGAAAAAGTTTTATAGCATTAGAGTTACATCGATATTCGTAGCCTTACCTAAAAGGTACTCAACGTTGAGGATTACTTTTATGGGTTACATACAATGGGGCAATACCAGATATTTATATTTCTATGGAGTAAGAGAGTAGGTACGAATATTCTTTAGATGTATCAAATGACTTCAAAGTACCGAAGATAAGTTACATAGATTTATTCGGGGAATCGAACCCGCATCTAGCACCTAAGATGCCTACCTCACAAGTACCTGAAACAGACAGCCATACTTTGGATAACGTGAGCGTCATGTTAATAACAATTTTGATTCAATATCATTGAGGTAATGAGACCGCCAAAGGCTACAATTTTATGGAAAATTGTTGCCTTCTTATTTTTGTAGTTTAAGGCATATGGATGTCTGATTATAGCCTACTTAAATATGAAAGATTTTCTATACCACTCAAACTGGGTGCATGTTAATTGCATACTGTTCCCTAATGCAATTAATTCAAGTCTAAATTCCTTGCCGGCGGGACGACATTAATAATACATCGTTAGGTAACCCGCAATCTGCATGCGTAACGTCGGGACCGTTGCACTCGATACGATTTCTATGCAAGTCTGAACCGGCATATTTGTGCATTAGCCCCGTAAATAATTCAATTGCCAAAGCTGATGCTTTATGTACGCCACTCTTCGTTATCAACGGTTTATAGGAATTTCAACGTACACCGGCGCCAGTGGAGCTTGGGTGAGCGTGACGTAAGTTATCAGTAAAGTAAAGTATCAGCCTTTAAACTCTCCCACTGCAGGGCAAAGGCCTCCATTATAGAATTCAAGTCATCGCTACTATGATGGGATTAGGCTTAATAACCCGCCGGTTATCGGTGATTTTGATCTATATCATAAACAGAACCAAGATCTATTGGAGTTTTTAGGCTCCATCTTTACTATTCAAAGGGACACAAAATATTGTTAATGGTTATCAGAACTGAGATTTGGTAAGTATTTCTGATGAAGATCCAGGAAGTATTCGTCTAGGCTTTGTTAAGCTACTTATTAAATGGTATCGTCGACGTAAAATGTAGAATTTCAATTCAGTACCTAGTGCTAAGGGTTAAAACTTAGATACCAAATCTGTGACCCACGGCAGCCAGGATCTAAAGCTAGCCTTGTTTTTGTTGCGTCGATTGTGACTTAACAGCGTCCATGTCATCGAAAACCGTCGTGAGAAAAGGAACCTGAACAATTCAGTGACAAGGGCTTTTCTTTCACTGCATCAGACACTCTCATCGTGAAAATCGCTTCCCGACATTCCAAAAGCCTCTAACTCTCAAGTAGGTCACGATTTATATGCGTTCAAGCGCTAAGGGTTAAATCGAAAAACTGCAGTGTGTCGAGATCCCTAACAAAATCCTTTTTGAAGGACCTTTGCTCCGTAAACAAGGAGCCAGTAAACAGCTTCATGCATTCAAGCTTGACCTACTTACACAAAAAAATAGTAGGACATATGCCCTGTCGGAAGACTGTAGTGTGTAAGGAATTGGAGATACGTGAAGAAGGGTCCTTCAAGGGCCCTTACTCTGCAAACAGAGAACCCTCGCGCGTCGAGTTAGATGCATTAAAGCGTTTCGCGCCTATGCAGAGTGACTTGCAGGATACGTACCCAGTCGGAAAACTGCAGTGTGTCGAGATGCGTGACCGAGTCCTCAGCGGCGCCGAGGTCCCTCGCCCCGCCGACGCGCACCCTCGCGAGGAAGGATGCCAGCTCCAGCGCCTCGGCGACCAGCGCACGACACACGGCGCGGTAGTGCGCTGCCGCCGCTTCCCGGACGCTGCGACCGCCACCGCCACAGTGCCACACGCATCGCTGGAAAGAATCGATTTCATAATAAGTAATCAGTCATAAAATTTCTGTCAATCGCCAACCTGAATGCCCAGATTAGCGATAATGGCCATTACCTAAAAGGCGTCCCATAGGAGAGGTCTTTATCTACTGTATGAACGAATATAGGTTGATTAAGATTAAAAATCCGAACGGGAGTCTTGACTCTAGTGTTGGAGGCAGCCGTTGACGTCATTATCGTCATCAATAAAATGTATTATTGAAAGTACATTGCTATAACTGAACATCATGTTGTAGGTATTTGTACTCTGCTCAAAATCCAATGAAACAGATCAACCAGTAAATAAGTAATATAGAAACACAAACAATAAATAAAATATGAAGCTGCTTTCTGGACTCCTTGTACCAACAATATGTTAGGATACACGAATGATCTATTCCCGTGTCTGGTGGCTTAATTTTCCGTCCCGTAACGAACGAGAATACACCTGTCGCATCAAAACAAAGGAGACACATCGCGTGTGAAAGAGAGGGAAACTCCGATTCGGTCGTAACGTCTGCTTTAAATTAGGCCTTCTGATCTGTTGTAGTGTGTGTGTGTGTGTGTGTGTGTATCAGCCTGTATACTGTCCCACTCTGCAGAGCAAAGGCATCCATAATAGAAATCAAATCATCGCTACTATGATGGGATTCACCATGCTTGCCAAATACGTATTGGTGATCACAAACTCGAGCTATATTCGATTTGTTGTAGCCTGTAGCTTAAACTCGCATTTTGGAAGTCGGCTTCTTTGTATTGAAATATACCTTTCTAACCAAGTGGCAACATAAATTAATGTTAATGTACCAAATCACCAACAGTAGGTAACCTAATCTAGCACACCTAAAATTGCATCCACCAAATTCCTGTAAGTCACCTACGCATTGCATTCGCGACTGTCGCAACGCAATGCACCTAGACAGTCATACTTCACCATTGTCTACTGAATTCATCAATCTATGACATTCTGAGAACGAAATAGGTACCGACTTGGTGGTGGATTTAGGTTACAATATGGAGCGAATGATTGTGAAATATTCGCTTCTGAAGATACGACTAGATGACGGGAAATCACCTATCATTTGTTATGGCTTTTTTCATGCGATAGGTGGTAGACGAGCATGACGGATCACGTGATGGTAAGCGATTGCTGCCGCCATCTGTGGCTGCCGCCCATGGACACCCGCGACACCAGTGGAGTCAAAAGTGCGCTGGGAACCATTAAACCCCCCTTTCCCTGGATTGGGCCTGCGGTACCCTCAAAGTACTACTCCCTACAAAACACATTACATAGATAGATAGATGAAATATTTATTCACTGAAAATACGACACACCTAGTTACGACACGACACATTAAACGCTACTTATGTGTTTTTAACCCCCGACGCAAAAACGACGGGGTGTTATAAGTTTGACGTGTCTGTGTGTTTGTCTGTGTCTGTCTACGGCATCGTAGCTCCCGAACAAATGAACCGATTTTGATTTTGTTTTTTTTTGTTTGAAAGATGAATAAGGAGTGTTCTTAGCGATCCAAGATGGCCGCCATCACAAAGATATGGATTGTATGTTTTAACACAACTCCGACAATATGGGTATCATATAAAAGGGCTTGAGTAGCAAAATATATTTATTGTGACAAATTTCAAATCCAAGAATGCCGCCGTCGGGGGTTTTTTTCAATTTTCAATTTAATTTCTAGGATTTAGTAAAAGACACGCGCATTTTGAAAGTTTTCTTCCATGTTTCTTCCGATATTAGCTGTGACGTCTGAACTGATAATGGGAAGACGTTGTGCTGTCTTCCCATTATCAGTTCAGACGTCATAGCTGAAACGTGACGTAAAAATGGAACAGTTTAAATTTGTGTAGTAAAATAATTTAATTTTAAAAAGAAACAGGAGTTTGTAGAGCAATATTTTACGAGTAATAGATGAGAGCACTCATACATTTGGAAATTTGAAAGATTGTGATCAATACATGGAATCTTATTTCAAGGCCTAGGCGTGAGTGTCGCTAACGGTTTTATTAAGATTAAATTGTGCTGTTCGCTGCGTGAGTGAGGGTACCGGAGGCCCAATCCGGAGAAAGAGAGGGGGGAGGTATAAAGGATGGGAGCGGACTTGTAAAAAAATAAATTTGTATTTTTACTCGAATGTTTTCAATTTATTGACTTGTAATCTAATGGAGTAACTGTTCAATCGGCTACCTTTATTTGCTCTCACAATGAGGAGTCAGGCTAAGGTCTCAGAAATGTGGATGCAAATGTTTAATGGCAGATGTAAGTTTTAACACTAAAAATAAAATATGATATAAAAAATAATTTAAAGTTTACTCATAGTAAACGCCGTGTGGTCCCCGGCAGAGTAGAATAGGCCACCCTCACTCTTACCGAGGTGTCGTAAAAGGCGACTAAGGTAAAGCTGCTGGCATGGTCATCAGCACCCAGAGAAGGAAAACTGCATTTAAGCGTGGTGAGTATGGCAATTACCCCTCATGTGATTGAGAGAGGCCCGTGCCCCAGCAGTGGGGACTTAAATAGGCTGATGATGATGATGATGAAAGTTTACTCTAAGGCAAAATGGACCAATGATCATAAATTAATATATTAATATAAGTATTCATAGTACTCGCTGCCATAGACATGATTAATTAACATGAAATTACCTATATGAAATGATAATCATAGACTCAAATTCATCGGCTACAATGAGTAAAGAGATTTTCATTGGCTAACATAATTATTAGGTAACATAATTACATAGAACCCATCATTTCCGATTGAATCTACCCACGGGCGAGGATGATCAACACTATCTAACAGGTACTACTAACCTGCTTACAAGTAGGTTTATTTCTAAATATTACAATATTTAGAAATAAATATCTACGCTAGTAAAAAGCTTTCCTGCTTCCCAAATTGGAAGTCGGGAAATTCTCCAATCGATCTAACTAAGGTGACCCGTGTTTCTACAGTAGATAAATAGATGTTACAAAGTAACCGAAGATTTACCTCAAGTCCTTAAAAGGTTTTGTCATAATGGAGCTTACAATTTCCAATATAAAAGGTCTCCTTCCAAAAATGGTACTTTCAAGCTGATCAAAAACTGATTTTCTAAAGGACTTACTGTTCTTGATTTAAAATAACTGATATACATACTTACAACCTGTCAGGTAAAGAATGGGATCAGAAATGGCGGCGCATCTATTCACTTATTGCAAATAGTGTGCGAGCGAGAAGTGAATAAATGCGCCGCCATTTCTGATCCCATTCTTTATCCGCACAGGTTGTACTAATTTTTAAAAATGAATGAATAGTTACAAGTTATTTTCGCCGAAATTGTATTCTTATTTCAAATACTTTAGGAACATTTTATAGTTTTTTTATAAACTCATTTGATACATTTGACAATGACAATGCGATTCTTTTAGAACATTAATTATATTAAACTACAAGACGAAGACTGTAATACCGGAATCAAGTATTTTGGACCTCGTACAGATGATAGTGTACTAAGGTGATCCAGTGTTCAAATAATACAAAGTCATTTCGAAACCTCCAAATTTTAGCAGTGAGTTCCACTCATTTTATAAGACAACATTCCAAAGAATCATGGGCATAAGTCTTCAATAATCCCGACGGCCCGATTGGAACAGTGGTAGTGAACGCTGCCTCTGATACAAGGGTTGCGGGTTCGATCCCCGCACAGTACAGACATTTGTGTGCATGATCATGTTTGTTTGTATTGGTCTGGGTGTTTGCTATGTATTATAAGTATGTATTTACAAAAGAAAAGTATTATATGTATATATTTGTAATCCCACTGTTGATTCTGATATCCGTAACACAGGTGCTTGAGCTACCTATCTCGGAGTCAGATCAATGTATGTGATGTTGTGAAATATTTATTTATTTATTTAATAATTATTTTGACCTGTAATCGATCGCGTTCTGATCATTTTTATTTATATTTGAGGCCACAATGAGCAAGCATTACCTCATGGTTTTTAAGTGATAACCACCGCCCATGAACATCTGCGAGATCAGAGAGGTCGCTAATGCGTTGCCAGCGATAGAAAGGAGCAGGTTCCTTTCTTGTAAGTCCCTAAGAGTGCGTTTCCACAGAAGTGGAGCTGCGCGGAGCTGAGCGAAGATTTACAAAAAAAATACCGATCACATTGTTCAAAATACACATCTCATCTATTTTGAGCAATGCGATTGGTATATTTTCACAAGTCTCCGCTCAAATCCGCGCAGTTCGACTTCTGTCAAAACGCAGCCTAAGTCATAACCGTCAAGCAACTCTGCTGCACTAAATTGTCCCAGAAAAGTGAGATACGTGGATTTTGTATGAAAAATATTTTTTATGTCATGTATCTTTGCGAAAGTTGGTCAGAGCCGTCGGCAATGCCCATTGATAAATTTAATTAGTTCCTAATCTAATCCTGAATAAAATTAGATAATCCGTTAAGATTCCGAACGACCCTGAATCATGTGTGAATCCGTTTATTGTGTGGTAGAGTTTACAATAAAATTAATATCAGGTAAGTAATTTATCTAAATTGAAACGTTTAGGTCGTAAATCTGTACCAATTACTTTGTACCGTCCTACATGAGGTACGCGGTAATAAAACAAGAAGGTTAAAATTTGAATAATTTGCATTGCAAAGCAGCATCAATTCTGTCTAAATTTAATATCAAATTGATTAATTGTAGGCAGTAAAATATATCACCTGCGCTTGAATTCATAATAAGTAGTCTATGTAATAGCTTTTGAAAGGACAGCTGTCGCTCCCTATCAAAATAACTTAACATCAAATTACTTACGGGCAATTTGTACACGGTTATCGAAACACAATATTAGCTACTCTGTTATCAAGATACAAACTAGCGCCTTAGGAATAAACATAAAGGTCTCAACGGAATGAGATCTACCTACGTGGAAACAACGTCTTAGGGCCGATCTGACCAATCTAATTCCGATATTAAATCTATGGTATAGCGCTGTCATTCGCTAGATACGAGTAAAGATTGGTCGAATCCAGTCTTAAGGAGCCATCATATTTTTATGTGATAGGATCACCTGTCATGGTAAGCGATTAAAATTATAGCCGCTCATGGACACCCGCAACATCAGTGCGCTATAAACATCGCGAACTCTCTCACTCGGCGAAACACAGCACACAGCGCTACATGCCGCTGATCTAGTCGAACCGGCCCATTTCTGCCAAAGCGTGTCTTTCCCATGGTATAAGGTACGGTGGCGGGATCGATAGCGAAATATCTAAGATATGAGTATGACGTCATATGCAAGCGTTCACGTTTAAAATCCACTGGCGTCCTCAGTATGTCAAAATACGTGCCCGACACTTGGCACAGTGAGCTATCATTACTCGCCTCTGCTCCTACCCCATAAATACCGCCAAACGGTGAGTTATGTCTCGCGCAATATGAGTTATGGCGGCAAGGTTAGGTACTTTAACTGCAAACGGCGTGTACGCGTTTGCAAGCTGATCGTCCTGGTGACGATAGGGTTGCTACGTCCACCGGATGAGCCAAATAAAAGTTGATTTCGGAGAGACCTCGATGCTAGCATTCATGTCAGCGTGTCATCTCCCGTTGCGTCCAAAGACGTTGCTTCGCACGCTTGGCCCATAATCCATGATCAGGGAAGACTTGTAACTGAATGAAATAACAATGAATTAATGAAGCGTCTGCCCTCTGACCTTCGCAATATTGCTTGGCTTATCTCAACAATTGAGGCATTCGTAAGTACAGGTTTCTTCATGATGTTATCCCTCACCGACAGAGCGAGAGGTAGATTTATGCACATTTATTTAATAAATCCAGAGATACAAGATCGGATAGTATTTTGATGATGATTAAGTTAGTTTAATGTGTTTTACGTTATTATGTTTTGGATTTCAAAAAAATGAGATTTAATTGTTCAGTAACTTCAAAAGAAACATCAAACTTGCCAACCTATGAGGCAACCCTACGCTCGCGTTTGTCGGTCTATCAGCGCAGGCGCAGGCTGTTATCGCAAATCAATGCCGATTTATAGCGCGTTGGTATCCGACAATTTGACAACTCTTAATTGTAGTTCACTTTGTGCGTGAAATCACCGGTTTGCCAGCGCACAGGGACACACTCGGGTTAGGGTCCCTTTCCACCAAAAATGTGCTACGCTACGTTGCTATGGATGCGTCTAATATCCATCAGTCATATTCACATAGCATAGCAGTGCAGCAGCGGAGGAAACAAGGGTTAAACTAAGCTATTTTTTATGCTAGAGGCGGACAAACGAGCAAGCGAGTCACCTGATGGAAAGTAATCAACGCGGCCCATGAACATCCGCGTAATCAGAGAGATCGCTAATGTGTTGCCGGCCTATTGAAAACAGAGTACGCTCTTCTCTTGAAGGTCCCTAAGTTGTAGCCGTCGGGAAATACTCCTGCAGCTAAACCATTTCACAGAACTGAGGTACGTGGTAGAAAGTTCCGCGAGAAACGCACAGTATTTGACCGCCATCCATCGAGATCATGGGAATGGAATGACAATAGCTTGCGAGTGGTTCTCTGTGTAAGACTATGACTGATGATGAAGATGTAAAGCTATGACATTAGTTTGAAAAGGCGTGCAACTGATGCATGCTACGGATGCGTGCTACGGATGCGTGGTACGGATGCGTGCTAAGGATGCGTGTTACATGCGTGCATCGCATCTTCCTCAGCAGCTGCTTCGCGGCTGCGCATTTTCCGGGCACAGCTACATAGCTTAGTATTGGTGGAATCGGTCAAATAGTTTCGTAACGTAGCTTACGTACATCTTCATACCATAGCTGCATAGCACATCTCAAGTGGAAAGGTACCTTAAGAATGCCGTTTGGTTGCGTGTGCGCTGGCGCTGTTCATAAAAACTGGGGGATTATTCATTGTGCCCGGTCCCTTTTAAAGAGTAGATGGTGGTTTGTATTGAACGGTGCCAATATCAAACATGCAAACTGATCGGTATTAACCTGGTAGCAAGACCGTGCATCAATTTGTAGTATGAATTAAGATTGGGAATAGAACTGAGTAGTCATTTACACTTTGTATCCGCCTCTACACAATCTTTATTGAATGTTAAGTTTGATTCATCGTCAGCTCATTTAAGTCCCCACTGCTGGGGCACGGGCCTCCCTCAATTACATGAGGGGTAATTGCCATACTCACCACGCTTGGCAGACGGGTTGGCGAGGGTTTTGATATAAATGCAGAGTTTTCCTTCTCTGGGTGCTGATGATCATGCCAGCAGCTTACCTTAGTCGCCTTTTACGACACCTCGGTAAGAGTGAGGGTGGCCTATTCTACTCTGCCGGGGACCACACGGCGTTTACTATGAGTAAACTTTAAATGATTTTTTATATCATATTTTATTTTTAGTGTTAAAACTTACATCTGCCATTTAAGTTACATTTAATTTACATCTGCCTCCGAAGGTTAAGACGATTAAAAGCTTATAGATTATAAAACAAAAATATTTTTTGTGCCTTCTCCAAGGAGAAGGCTGCTAATACCCCGGACGTGGTGATCCAGGCCTTTGCTTTTTTATGACATAGGTGGCAGACGAGCAGACGGATCACCTGACGGTAAGCGATTGCGCCCATGTACACTCGCAACACCAGTGGAGTCCTAAGTGCGCTGCCAACCTTTAAACTCCCCTTCTCCCCGGATTGGGCCTCCGGTACGCCACTCAGGCAGCGAAACACAGTACAGTGCTGCTTTACACAGGTTTTCTGTGAGGCCGTGGTATCACTCCCGTCGAGCCGGCCCATTCTCACACAAAACATGAGACACTAAAAAGCTTTAAAAAAATCTTATCTTGTATTTTTATCAGAGGGATGTAAAACAAAAAGATTTGTTGTGACGAATCCATAGATTAGTGTAAAGTATAGTATAAACATGGAACTTTACGTCAGGGAAATAGATCAGTAGGTGCACTGAGTCGATAAGTATAGAACTTTATTACTCCTGGCAGTGCTAAAGATGGCAGCGACTTTATTATTGATGCGTCGGCCCGCTGACCCACTTCAAACATATTCAGACGCGAGGGAAACACACCCTTATTTACTTACAGACTGGATTTAATTTTAGTGATACTAAATATACCAACTATTTTGTACACAACTTGGGATAGATTCATGATGATCGATGGTAGCTCAGTAGATAAGGAACGCGCCTTACATAATAAGGGAAATCGTGAATCAAATTTGACATTGCACGTCTACATTTTTGAAATCTTGAGCTGGACAAACGTTCATCGACGACCATTAGCTTGGCAGTGAGGGAAAATATCGTGAGGATAGTAAAAAATAATAATAAATATTTCACAACATCACATACATTGATATGATTCCGTGACAGGTAGCTCAAGCACCTGTGTTACGGATATCAGAATCAAAAGTGGGATTACAAATATATGACCTTATTCAAGAAAAAAGTGAATAGTTACTGTTACTAGACAGACGTGATCCATCCTCGGCCACATCATCACTTACCATCAGGTGAGATTGTGACCAAATTTTTGGCTATTCTAATAAAAAAGAAATACATAAAATACTTTTTTGTAAATACATACTTATAATACATAGAAAACATTCAGACCAATACAAACAGACATGTTCATGCGCACAAATGTTTATACTGTGCGGGGCGCGAACCCGCAACCCTTGCACCAGAGGGAGTGTTCACTGCCACTGATCCAAACGGGTCGTCAGAGGAAACCTGCACGTTTCTGAAACGTGTAAACTACGTTTCCCTACCTGTCACTCCACTCTGGAGTGGAGTGAAGTCATGCGGCCCGATGAACTGACGATTTGAGAAAGATCTCCCATCTCAGCGTGTAATTCTCAGTTAGGTCCAAAGCTGTCTTTTTAGAGCCCGGGGTATGCTAGGACCATGATTTAGGATTTGGGGAGTCTGGTGATTGGCCGTGTGGTCCCCGGCAGAGTAGAATAGGCCTCCCTCACTCTTACCGAGGTGTCGTAAAAGGCGGCTAAGGTAAAGCTGCTGGCATGATCATCAGCACCCAGAGAAGGAAAACTCTGCATTTCAAAACCCTCGCCAACCCGTCTGCCAAGCGTGGTGAGTATGGCAATTACCCATCATGTGATTAAGGGAGGCCCGTGCCCCACCAGTGGGGACTTAAATGGGCTGATGATGATGATGATAAGTCTGGTAATTACAAAGAAGCTACTTTTGGCTTTTGCATCCCTTTAACTGGGGAACCAGACAAACTGATTCATTTTACACGTTTCAGATGTGACATTCCATCATTCCTTTGCTTCAACCTAGCAAATAAACACAGTACCTACTAAGTACTACAAGTACCCCTAAATATGAGCTCGCAGGAGTTTTATTATTGATGCGCCGGCCTACTGACCTACTTATACGTAGTCGCAGGGTACCCAAGTCAAGAGAACCTCCCTAATCTTAGGGAGAAAATTGTTAAGATATGACTATATAGATATTCGGGATAAACACATTTAGAATTTTATTATAAAAGTATATCATAAGATAAAAACATTCAGAAGCAAAAAAGACATTAACCTTTACTGCAAAAAAAGTTTGATTTAAAGTTGATACTCTTATACAATATTACGAGTATATAATTTCACTGCGTGCTTCGTTAAATCAGACATTCATCCAAGTAGCGCAGGGCAAGATTGGATGTATCAATCCGAAGACGAGGTGAAATAGCGTGTTTTGAGGAAGGCCTATGTTATGTAGAGCAATGGACTGAGACAGCCTAATGTCAATAATGAAATCCTAATAAAGAAAAATCTTATATTGCCAGTACAAATATAAGTAATTTGATTTGATTGTTTCGGGTTAGTATGTAAATTTCTATGATTTAAAAGTTTGTCTTGGTGGTAAACATTTCTGAGAGCTGGTAACTCTGCGCAGACATCAAGGTAGAGGGTATTACAGAGGCATTTTGCTTCGTAATTAATGTTTGCTCCTCATGGGGAGAGTTTTAATGCATTTCAATGGTAGAACAAAAACTCCAATTAGTTTCATTGCAAATTGTGGCTTACCTTATAGGAAGAAAGGAATCTAATAAACATTATGTGACATTTAAGAAACAGTTGTGATGACTATTGGTACTTTGATTGGCAGGTAGGTACTGTCGTTGGTTAAGTGTGAAACAGTAATAACCTCCTTATTTGGTGTGGAATAAAATTGTATGATTTAACCAATTAATTCGTGAGTTCTAGAGGCACTAAAATGTATGATCTAGGATTCAATAAACGAAAGCTCAGTAATTACTTTGACGTAGGCACATGTTATTAAAACTTAATTGTTATTAGTTATATTTTTATCTATTGCCAGCAATATTTGATTTGTTGGTAAATTGCAATGCCTGAAAAAGGTAGTTGAGTACTTTGATTTGTTTTGATATCTTCATTGATCTAAGCCGGCAAGATATATTTGAAACTGTTTGACAAACATAATTTTATCAAATTATAGCATAAAAAAAACCGGCCAAGTGCGAGGCGGACTCGCGCACCGAGGGTTCCGTACAAACCTGCAAGGTTTTGCAAAGTTCGTTCATTACGACAATCGAGTCATAACTATGGTATTTTTATTGCAAAATGAAATTCATAATATTACAATGGGGAAAGATGGAGGAGCATAAATTTAAGACAAAGATCTCTTTATCGTTTAAGTAATCCTTTATTTTATATTAACACATATCATTTCGATAAAAGAACGTCGAAATATAAAGAAGAAGGCTATTTCGTCTTCTTTAAATGTTGCCCTCCCCATACATAGTATAATAACTCGCGGTCATTGCTGTAACTACAATTATGTTTACAATCACGATTTTTTTGGTGGTGTAACTACTTAAAATTTTAAGCTTTTCGGAATTTTTCTGTTACCTGTGCTGTAAGCTATTGCTTCTTACCAAATTTCGAGATTCTATGTCAACGGGAAGTGGTCTTTAGGTTTTAATTCCCTTGCGTGTAGTTGCAAGTTTCAAAATATGCGGTATCAATGGGTGTACTTTTGCGTTTTGCGTTTTTGCGTTGACTTAGATTTTTAATTTTTTCACGGGTTAAAGGCAATTAGATCTAAGTATTTGATATGAATGTCAACTTGATAGCTCTACGCGTTCATGAGGAAAAAAGTAATAAGTTTATATTTATTAAAAAAAATATATCATGTGATGTAACTAAAAATTTATGGTTTTCGTAATTTTTCCTTTATCTATGCTATAAGACGTTGCTTCGTACCAAATTTCAAGACTCTGAGTTCACGGGAAGCACCCTGTAGGTTTTGATTCCCTTGCAAGTGTCGAAAATTTGCGGCATAAACGGCTGTATCTTTTGATTGCGTTGGCTTAGAAGTTTGATTTTTTCACAGCTTCAAGGGACAGTAGACCTGAGTAATTGATATAAATTTCAGCTTCATACCTCCACGCGTTCCTGAGAAAAAGGGTCTAGACAGACGGACGGACGGACAGACGGACAACAAAGTGATCCTATAAGGGTTCCGTATTTTCCTTTTGAGGTACGGAACCCTAAAAAGGAAATATGTTTTGTACGAAAGGGATGCAAATGGTCGGGTGCGACAAGTGATGATAAGAAACAATAGTGGAAAGTCATTGATAAGCAAAAACCACCACCCACGGACATCCACTACACCAAAAGTTATTTGTAGAGACGTTTTAAGCTAACAAAAATAAATAAAGTTTTATTAAACTTCCCAAAAAAACACACATAAAACCCCATTCGGTATTCGGTTTAGTTCCAAACCCAAAACCATCCCGTCCGAAAGTGCTCTTAACAATAATCTATCAACAAATCATAAAATAGAAAGTGGATCTCGTCACCTCTCGCGGTAAACCCATAACAACAGCAGATTCACTTAACGAAGCCGTCAGCCGTAAACCTGGAGTCCGGTGTTATACCAAGATTACACCGTACTCAGGGGTAACCATCCTTTGGCTCGAGTCTTGATTATAGGTAAGAAAATTACACAATACAAAGGAAAACTTAATTTGATACCAGGACAATGAATGCGATGTTGTCTCAAATGACTTACCTACCTTCTCGTATTAGTAAAATGGTTTTTTTGAGCCTGTGTGACGTGAACTGATCGATGAATCTTGATTTTCATTCTTAACGATTGAATGTTTGTACACATGATTGTTTCCTTTGTACCCCCAATAACTTTTTATTAGTTTTTTTTTTTGGTTTTATCATTTTAAATTATTCTAAGATTTAGTATAAAACTACAAACTTTATTAATTACCGCACACTACCCACATATATTTAAGTTTTCTTTTGTATTTCTCTTATAAGTGAATCTATATTATTTTAGAGAAATAAATGTCTTAAACCTAAAAAAAATATAAAAACATAATTTAAAACCTTAAGAAAAATAAAAAGTAATAAGTAGCTAGTAGTATGAAGTATAAATAATTAAATAAATATTTTCTATGCATTGCATCATAAATAATAAGACGTCCAATGAATAGCAAAAGCTTTCCTTATAGACTAATTCTCAAGTAGCTTGCATCGTTTATCAGACTGAATAACATGCACGATTCGACTTATAAAAACCTAGTGACTGGAAAATAAAAATCCAAAAAGGTTCACCACCTCTGTCCTATGGTATAATACTTACCGTGAAAGCAGACGTCATAATAAATACGCCCACACTTTCGATGATGCAACACTATACGCACGACAATGACACCTAATAAGGGCTAAGCCCGATCTAAAAGACAATTGACAGATGGACCAGACCTAAATTCAAATGACAGGAGGATGTTGCATAAAGATTTTCTACCATGATCAGATAGTTTAAGAACGAGCGATCAAAGTTAAGCTACTACATACACTCGAACCAACAGAAATCAAAACTGTTATACGCCTTATTGTTCCTTTTAGAGAAATACATGTGGGAATTGAGATAAGTAAACAGGATTTCAGGGTCTTCAAGATCTTCTTTATTTTATAAAATCGCAGAGCAAGCCTATTCGCGTCTTTCGTCGTCTCACACCCACAGATAACTCCATCATTCCCTCCGTTCACTCGTTCTCTGTTCACTCTTACTCCGTTCCATTCTACTCGTCTTCCATTCCGTTTTACTCTCTCATAATCCCACATACATATAGGTTCTGTTAACATGGAAACACAATGTTAAATTAGGGAATATTCATTTATTAGCCAAAATATGCTTACCTGACCGAATGCGTGCAATCGTTCGTATTTCACAGTTGCCGAGCTAGTGCGGGAGCGCGCGCGTTAATCGCGTCGGACTAGTGATGCGCCGTTCTCGCTAAGTCGGAGGATTATTCCTATCAGTTCCCTACACAGTACATGCAAAATCCTACCAAATTAGGTATTTAAAGTAAAAAAGTAGTGGTGTAATTATATTTTTATAAAAAGGTAGATAGATATAAGAACTGCACGAGAAATGTCTATCAATAGAAAAAATACTTGTCAAAAAAACTCTAGAAACTCATTTGTTCCACAGTGAAAAGTTGTGAGATCATTGTAATAGTAAGTCAGTTATTAATTTATTCAGTCCCTACTTAAGGCACTTTCTGTCTTAATGTGTTACGTACTTAACCTTTTATAGTGACCATGTCAATATTAAGAAAAAATAACTTTTCAAATAAATATATTAACTTGGCCATAGAATATCGGCCATGACCGTGGGAGAGCCATGCTTCGGCATAAATGGGCCGGATCGACCGGAGTGATACCGTGACCGTGTGAGCGGCTTCACAGAAAACCGGCGTGAAGCAGCACTGTGCTGTTTTCCCTGTGTGAGTGAGGGTACCGGAATGCCCAATCCGGGGTAAAGGGGGGTTAAACTAGTGTCGCGGGTGTCTATGGGCGGCGGCAATCGCTTACCATCAGGCGATCCGTCTGCTCGTCTGCACCTATCACATAAAAAATAAGAATACATATAAGTAAATTCGTAGAAATGTTTTGTCAAGAGTTAAGTTAGATCAATGAAAGATATGCTTAGGTATATACTCCAGTACATCTCTGATGGAAATGCAGCCTAGAATGATGTAAATACCGTGTAGGTGTCTGAAAAATATGAGAAACGTGACACTCAAGAAGTTATTGTAACAACTACAATACACTGGAATGAGGACATATTTATCGCAAATGGAGTTGCAGAAATAGAACGTCACGTTGCATAATCGAAATTGAGATGCGTGAAGCATGCAGACCGCAAAGAATGAAATATGGCTGAGGTCAGTTATTGATGAACAAAAGACGGACAGATTCAAGGCAGAATAAGATGACAAAGTGGATGATGTTCAAAATTACAAAAGCAATGTAATTTATTAAATGCAATGATACTGCAAAAAATATCCAGGAAACATAAAGCGATGAATGACGGTTAAGAGTGTCTTTTTTATGTGATAGGTGGCAGACGAGCAGACGGATCGCCTAATGGTAAGCGATTACCGCCGCCTATACCCGCGACACCAGTGGAGTCACAAGTGCGCTGCCAACTTTTAAACCCCAGGAGTGGGCCTCCAATACCCTCACTCACGCAGCGAAACATAGCACAGTGTTGCTTCACGGCAGTTTTCTGCGAGGCCGTGGTATCACTCCGGTCGATCCGGCCCATTATTTCCGAAGCGTAGCTCTCCCACCGTCAAGCTCCGTCAATCCCATCGGCCGCTCGATGTCTCCCATTAACTTACCATATTTATCATCGTCATCATCGTCAGCCCGTCAGCCCATTTAAGTCCCCACTGCTGGGGCGCGGGTCTCCCTCAATCACATGAGGGGTAATTGCCATACTCACCACGCTTGGCAGACGGGTTGGCAAGGGTTTTGATATAAATGCAGAGTTTTCCTTCTCTGGGTGCTGATGATCATTCCAGCAGCTTTACCTTAGTCGCCTTTTACCATATTTATATTTTTTGTAAATCTGCATACTATACTTCTTTGACAATGATTATGAGAAACTGTGCGATTTTTTTAATTAAATCAGACATTAGTAAATCGCTACCCGATTGACACTATGATTGCCTAATACGGATTGGTGATCATCACTAACTCAAGCTATATTTGAAAAATTCGAAACATATCCACTTTTTGCTTAACCCGTGAATCGTACCCAGACATAAATATATCAGACAACGTCACATACATCGATCTGACCCTAAAGTACCTACGAGTAAGAATGAGCAAGTAAGAGCTCCAGAGTCTACGTAGCTAAGGTGACGGGTGGGGCACACTAGCGACGCCAATCGATTTTAATGTTTAGCTACTAAGCTGGATCTATTTGAAACGATTTCGGGGTTACAACCTTTCGGCAAATACTAATACTATTTATTAAATAACCATGCACAAATGTTGGGTTCGTTTTCGTACGCGAAAAATTTATTCACGCTAAAAGTGTGATTTTTTTTGGCCGCTTTTGGTGTGAATCAATTTTTCGCGTACGCGTTGAACCCAAAATTTGTGCATGGTTATTTGGTAAGTATAAGTGTTTGCCAAGAGGCTGTAACCCCGAAATTGTTTAAAATAGATTAGGTTTTGAAGCTAAAAATTAAAATCTATTGGCGTCGCTAGTGTGCTCTACCCGTCACCTTAACAAAGATAAACACCTGCGAAAATTGATGTCATTGAAAAATAACAGGTTTTTCATCAATTTGGAAAGTGATGGACACCAAGTTTTAAGATTCTTACCTCATCCTGACATGAAACCACATAGCAAGAAAGTAAAGTAAACAAACTCCAGGCTCCAGACTACTAAAGATATTATATTTATGAAGTGAAAGTCGAAGAAGCGACCAATAAAACTGTATCAAGTGCCCGTGGCGCCAACTACACGAAGTATAACGATAAATTCCCCATTTTATTGCCCTCAAGGACAACTCTGTGATCTAATAACCATACATTTCCCACAGAAAATACTATAGTATCTACTTCCTGTTGTATTGTATTGTTTTCCTCCATTTCAATAGTTGTTAATGATTGGCATTGACGATCGCTTTATTTGTTAAGCAAAGTATAAAGTATCAGCCTATAAACTGTCCCACTGCAGGGCATAGGCTTCCATAGAAATCAAGTTATCGCTACTATGATGGGATTAGGCTTAATCATCACGCTTGCCAAATGCGGATTAGTGATCACAAACCCGAGCTATGTTTGAAAAATTCGAAACATACTTTTCGCTCAACCCAAGAGCCTTAGATCACGGCCAGTTTTGTTAATTTTATGTTAATAAATGAGCGATTCTAGGCTCAGTGGTATAAAACGCACCTTCCAAACGGAGGGTCTGGTTCGAATCCGAGCATGCACCTCTGGAATTTTCAAATCTATGTGCATATATCTAACATTACCTCGGCGGTGAGGGAAAACATCGTGAGGAAAACTGCACGTTTTGGACAGTTTCTGAAACATGTAACCATGATGCAGTTGATTTGATGATCAGACGGCACTCGCTTTATTGTAATTACCAGCCTTTTTTAATCCTGGATCATGGTCCAGGGTACCAAGCGACAGCTTTAAAATCAAAAGGGAATTACACTCTAAGATGAGGAGCAGGGCTGAACTGAATGGATGAATTACCTCGATGACATCTCGGAGCATGAACCGCCGCCGCCTGCGCCGGCGCCGCGGCGCAGGTTCCGCGTCCCGCTCGATGCCCTCGTCGTCGGTGTCGGCGCGCCCGCCCTCCGACGTCTCCGAGCCCTCCGAGAGGATGCCACACTCCTCGTCATCATCTGCAACAATCGTGAATCACAGATAAGACATTGTTCCAAAATTGTCGGTGACTCTACGCTAGTCACATAATAAATACAGGACACTTTAGTGTTGGAGAAAACTCGAGTCCGCATGTAGATTTTTACATATTCGATTCAATGTCACGAGGTTCGTTATCGTTATGCTCATAAATTGAGAGTCCCGAGTGCAGGCGAGCGCGTGTCTCCTAATACACGACTAATAAAAATAACCCCAGTAACAAATCGAACTCAACTCAAACTTTTAACAAAAGTAGAGTTCAAAGACTGACTCGATGTAACTTGGACTCAAAAAAATGTCGAGCAAAACCAGCCGAATGAAAAATATTTTTCAATCTATGAGACAACGAAACATGTTCTTAGTATATAGTCGAAAGATATAATGTAAATAAAATTAGATTACATTAGCACTAACTAATGACAATCGATTAATTACGTTAAAAACACAAAAATATAATGATTTAGCTAGTTAGTTAGTTATTAATGATGGGTGCTCAGTTAGTGGAAGGGCACACTAGCGACGCCAATAGATTTTATATTTTAGCTACTAAACCGGATCTATTTTAAACAATCTCTCGGCAAACACTTATACTATTTATTAAATAACCGAAATGCACAAATATTGAGTCCGTTTTTGTACCCTAAAAATTGATACACGCAAAAAGCGGCCACTTTTGACGGTAATTCAAAATTCGAGTGCCAAGCAGACCAAACAGTTAACTATAAGTATTAAATAAATAGTATGGGTGTTTGCCGAGAGATTGTAACCTCGAAATTGTTTAAAATAGATCCGGTTTAGTAGCTGAAAATTAAAATTGATTGGCGTTGATTACTTTCCATCAGATGACCGGCTCCAAGCATCAAAAAAATCAGACATTTTACTGACGATCCATTTAGCGCTGTGTTTAAAGCACTAGTTGAGCAAGGGCTTTGGGTTCGATTCTGCAAGAGGGCTAATTTGAACTATACGTTACGACGAATCAGAGTTTCCGTCCCATTCACACGTGCTTAGACGCCATTGTTTGTATGCGACAGGTATATTCTCATTCGTTACGGGATCACCTGGTTCAAATTAGCCCTCCAGGCATTCCGTCTTAACTTCGGCTACATGTCATTCTCAAATAGTTTTATCCCAATACGGGTCGGCGCGACGAAAACAAAATAAAAGTAAGTCGTAAAAATTCCCTTACGCGAATGAGCATCAGAAATATGTCTACATAAATGAAGATACAAACCTAGTTGGCCTGAAGCCAAATGTTACAGATGGTAGTATCGAAGCTTATTTCGGGTCTTTTATTTGTAAGCACTAATATTAGCATAAAAAAAACAAATTTAGGAATTTTAGGAAATTCGACTCAAAAAAATATTAGCCCATAAAATAAGGTTTGAAAATTAAGAAAGTAATTTATTTGATGGTTAGAGTATTAGGAGACGAGAGTTCAAATTTAGTAAACAAACACAAAATTATATCCCTCTTATTCCAAAACGTGGTTTAAAATAAGTAGTGCATTTAATACTGGGAATAACTGAAGAACTAGAATAAACATTATTACAAAACTAAGTTTAATATCCTCCAACCGATTACGGCTACGGCGGCCAATCTCAACGATCAGCCACGTACGCAGGATATATTATAGTGCTCAAGTGTGTACGCAAACACAAGTGCACTCTTTATTCCCTTACCCTCATAATCCGATGGGACACTAATGTGACACAACCGGAGAGGGATCGGGCGCAGGACCAACAGCTTAACGTGCTGTCCCAGGCACGGGGGCACAAGACCGCCAACTTCCAGACTCCGGGCTCCCACTAAGAATTTCTTGCCGAAAACTTAGGTACAAATTTTTGGCTCGACCCGGGGATCGAACCCGGGACCTCTTGCGCAGCCGTCGCTTTTAAAGTGCGACCCTCTAACCACTGCGCCACCGAGGCAGTCACTATACTAAGTAACGTTAAACTTAGTTTAATGTACTAAGTAACGTTAATATACTAAGTAACGTTAAACTTTGTTTAATATCAAACAAGGTTATGTAAAATGAAATGTCACTGAACGAATGATTGAATGATTCGATCAATTTTGACATTATTCTGTGGTACTAAGTAGTCTATGGTTAGTTTAGGATTTGTAATAAAAAAATTAAGAACCAACATTATAGGTACCGTAATAATCATGAACTTGCTAGTTTAGAATTTAAGCCGGTATCAGAGTAGTTTTTTGTAATAAGAGGGCAAGAAACATAAATAAGAGTACTCCTTTTCAAAAAGGCCAGCAGCGGACTTGTGACGCCTTTGCGTTTGCTTGTCTTTTTTCTTAAAAAAAAACAGGACAATGTCAGAATACCATCTGCGTGAGCCGCGAACGCAGTCTAGTTTGGCATAGAAACGAAACCGAAGAAAATAAGGACATGGAAATGAAGGAAGAAATACGTATGTACCTATAAGGAACTGAATCTTTATGTCCTTTTTACATAATATCACTTCATCAACAGTAGTAATGTATATTTAATAAGCAATACGCGAAGTTGCCCTACGTAACCTTCTTTATTAGGGCTGGCGGCAACATTAGGCATATAATTTTGAATGGGACCTAAAATTGAGATTATATGTCAGTAGCGTTCAATTTTTGGTCAAAATTATTGCTTTGCTCGCTAGCTCGCTACTTAGCTTTGACACTGGCATTGAATTTGTGGAACGGCTGTTTGGTCTCACAATGAACAGAGAGGATTTTGGAAAGCTGACGGCCATCTGCATCCTTCTGAACTGAAGAGGCACTCAAAGTTCCCGTTGGTGTACATTTTTTATTTGTATTTTCCTACAACAACTACATTTATTAAAATGGCTTTACTAAAACAAAGCAAGCAAGCAGGCGTGAAGCAGCACTGTGCGTATTTCGCTGCGTTTAGTGGGGGTACCGGAGGCCCAATTCGTGACTCCACTGTTGTCGCGGGTGTCTATAGGCGGCGATAATCGCGTACCATCAGGCGATTTGTCTACTCATCTGCCACCTATCGCAAAAAAAAATAAATTCCTATAAATATTTAGATATAAATAGAATCTCTGTGTTGTTTGGCCATTCAACCCTAATAAATCCTTGAAACGCTGTCGTTGCTTCGCGAAGCCTATGAAGTTCCAAGGAAACTACCTACACTTCCTCTAGTTACTTGTAGGACGGATTAGGCACAATAGACTGTGTCTAGAAAGTGAGTCTAAAGAGCTTGTTTCACTATTCTCGAGTACAGATTAGGTACCTACATACCTATTAAGAGTATTTGATACCTATGAAGAAAATAGCGGAGACCCTTAAAAATGGACCAATCACATTGCTCAAAATACACATTTCATATATTTTGAGCAATGTGCAACGCACAGCTCCACTTCTGTGGAATCGCAGCCTTACTCTCCGAAAACTACGTTACTAAAACGCAAAATTTCTTCCTCACCGCAAAAAAATATCAATTTGACATTATTGCTAAACTGTTACTCTGTAAAAAATTAGTAAACTTTTGAGTTAATGAAAAGCTTGACTTTTAATTGTCAAGTTTAATCAGCATTTCATTATAATTTGTGAAAATTTATTTGCGTTGTAGTTTACTCAGGTACTTTACTCAGGGATGGTGAATGTGGCCCTTATGGATAAAAAGGGATATTCATCTTAGCGTGTAATTCCCCGTTTGCGTCCTAAGCTGCGTCGCTCTGGAGCTCAGGGTACGCTCGGACCATTATGATTCACGGAACCAACAAGAGATCACCACTTCGGTCGAACCTGTACTACTTCTTGCTCGCGCAGATCAGTCTCGACGACGTCCTTCCAGCTATACCCAGGTCGCCCATATTGGAGTCTGCCCACGGGTCGCAACTGGTAAGCTCTTTTCTTTATTGCAATTATGTATAAAGATCTATATTCAAATTGACAGTAATTTGACTGGTCACTTGAAAGTGAGTCACATCCAACAAATGTAGCATTTACATATAAGACTCTGCATCAGGTCAAGAGTTCACGGCGAAAAGGTACCAGGCGTCCAGGAGTGAATCAGAGCTAAGAGTGACGGGCTCGCATAATGCGTTGCGTTGCTTTTTTCTTTTTTGGTAACCACCATGGTAATTCATCATCATCATTTTAGCCAATAGACTGCTTGCTGGACATAGGTCTCCCCCAATGTTCTCCACACAGATCGGTCCTGTGCCGCCCGCTTGTGGAGGGCCTGCCACGGCTGCGACTTCCCGTACGTGGCGTCCACTCGAGGAAGTTTCCGCAATGGTAATTACAATAAATAAAATGGGATATATTTCAAATATGTTTAGAGTATGTTGGCAGCCCTACTCTTTACGACTCAATTTCACGGTTCAAATGAGGATATTTTCACCGCCAGCATTCCTCCTGTTTAACCGCGAATTCCTCAGATTACCTAACTTGAGTCTATTTCGGGTCAAAGGCGCCTGATTTATATGCATAACATGCTATCATAAATAAGTACCTTTTCCTAAAATTACTCGTAACTTTAATATTTTAAATATTCATAACTCGTCTATGATATACGAGTTTGGTAAATTGCCTTTCCTTGTCCGAGTGAATATTATTATTACTTTTCGTGCAAATTAATTGAAGTCGATTTGTATTGATATAATGACCTTGTTGTTTGGATTTCTTATTGTCTTGTCACTCCAGCAGAAATAAAATAAAATAAGTAACCTATTATGACAGAAATGACAAAAGGGCTGTCAGTACTTTTCTACTGCAGAAAGCTGCTTGATCGGTGAATTGATTGATTATTATCTGCTGATAATGATCACTGTTCAGAATGTTCAATCCTAAGGCCTTGATCGACACGTGTGGTCCGGCGCGCGCGCGCACGATCCGCCTCAGTTATTGACACCGCGACGCCCGCGCAGCGCCGACTTGCGCAAGAACACGCCATAGTATGACATGGAATAGTAGTCTACGTCAAATTTAAACAATTATTGAAGCTTTATGGATAATGCCTTGCGAACTGAAGATCGTATGTACGCGCACCTCTGGATTTTTCCAATCTTTGTGCGTATTTTTGCTTCTAGCTCGGCGTTCAGAGAAAACATTGTGATTAAACCTACAAATTTTCGATAGTTTCTAAAACTATGGATACGCACAATTTTTGCGATAATGATTTGAACCAGTAGCCATGATCGGTTAGAAAGCGGCTTCTTTGACCGTTTGGTATTGATGATTGTAATAACAAAGAAATATGTTTAACTACCAGAACTAGCACTTACAGATGCCTTCCCAAAATAATATTTTTAACAATTTATGCCATCTTAGAGTGAGATGATAGTATTAAACGAGATGTAAACAGGGCCCGAATTACAATTCCATTCCTAAAAGCTCACGTACTGTTTTAATTTACTATGGGCATGAGTTCTCAAGCTCTTTGTGCAAGCCGCTTGTCGAGCTGCGAACTCCATTCTTGACATTGAAGGGGGTGGGGGAGTTGTACAGCAGTTGTTAATTAATTACCGCGCTTAAATTAATCGGCAATACTTGACTGACCTAAAGAAAAACCTGTCAACGAAACGGCATCTGATACTAAACTCAAATTCAATCAGCTTTTCAATTACGACGACTATATTACATTATTATAGTAAGTAAGTAAGTAAGTATTTATTAACCAAAAATTGCACATACATATAAATTTTTGCTGGTCCCCACACTAGGCAAGCCTGTCCTGTGGGGAACAGAAAACGATTAACAGGGTAAATTTACGGCACTTGTGGAGGAAAAACAAGAAAATATATATATTATTAGGAACTCAAGGTAAGGTGTTTAACATAATACGCGAGAAACAAAACATCTAACAAAAATACAAGAGATCTGTTCATTACAGAGGGCAAGGTTTAATATGAGGGTGTGTTTTGTGTGGTGGGTGTATGTGTGTGTTTCTTGTTGAGTGTATGTGTGTGGTATGTATGTAGGTAATTAGTCTAAAATTACATGCCATTCAGTTTTTATAAGGCCCATTTGATTGTAGTGGGAAGGTTGTTGTCTCAAGGACGATTGGGTATACGAATGAGCCAGAAGCAAGAACATTAACATTTGAGTAGAAACTGTGAGTTGGTGAAATCGAATGGCGAAAATACTAAGAGAAAATTACTTTTGTTGATAGATGAATTTAAGAGTTACACAGAAAAGATCATGTAGTATTAGGGACAAGAGTCTAAAAGACGTAAGAGACACAAGTGACGGCAGCCAGTTATCATACCTGCTACTAGGTATTAAGTATAATTACTTAATCCGCTGGCTCAGCGACCCAAATAGAGTCTTGGCCTCCGAAATAAGAGATCACCACTTCGGTCGATCCTGCACTACTTCTCACCAGTTAGCTTTTTGTTGAACTGGAGCTCGAGCAGATCAGTCTCGACGACGTCCTTCCAGGGATACCTGGGAGACTGCCCACGGGTCGGACCTGGTAAGCTTTTTTCTTGATTGCAATTAAGTCTAAAGATCTATATTCAAATTGACAGTAAATTGACTGGTCCCTTGAAAGTGAGTCACATCGAACAAATGTAACATTTACATAAGACTGCATCAGGTCAAGAGTTCACGGCAAAAAGGTACCAGGCGTCCAGGAGTGAGTCAGAGCTAAGAGTGACGGGCTCGCATAATGCGTTGCGCAACGCTGTCTCTCCTTAAGGACACGGCTACGCTGGGAATAAACACAAAGATCATTTGCGTTTTATCAACAAAGGTGCGTGTTAAGGGTCGACGCACACGACTATGTAAATGTCAAGATCCGAGGTTCAACGATTTAGTTAATCGGCCATTGGTAAAGTAGTCGCTGTTCCTTTTCACCGATGTGATTTCATTTCACTCAGCGTATAGTTGATATGATGGAGTGTTCCACAAAGCCTCTGCCAGCGCAGTTCAACGAGTTGTGTAATGCCTTGAGTATTCAAGCCTGGAGCCCAATTCTCTCCCCTGGATTCCCATTGTGTGCTGATCACTACCTGTTTTTTACATTCATAGAGTCACACAATGCGCAATTCGGACATAGCAATAACAACCAGCTAAGTACGGGTGTATAAGGGTTAGAATGCTTTCTTTAATTCTGACCTAGATAGATAGATACTCTTTATTGCACAACATACAAAACTTAAAAGCTAGGTATACAGAGATACAATGTACAATTTAGGCGGTCTTATCGCTGGGAGCGATCTCTACCAGACAACCTTCAGGTAAAGGACATTAGATAGAAGAGGGGAGGGTGGTGCAATCCTTTTGATTTTGAATATTGATTAAGTAAATTTATAGTATAAATACATATATCTAGATAATAAATAAATAAATAAACACGTTATCATACACTAATATATACGAATGTTAACTTACTATAATACAATATAACCTACACAAATTATATAAAATTATATAAAATATACTACTATAAGGTTATAATAGAGAAGATATATTTTATACCTACAATATATGGATGGATCTGGGAGAGGACTAACGACCACGAGCGTCAATGACAGGAAAGGAAGACAGGTGAAGTTAATAAAAAAGGATCAGTTGGGGAGAGGGTTTCAGTTTTCAAGGAAGTTTGCTTTGACCCGAGCCTTAAAGATGGGCAGGGATAGGGACTGTCTAATTGGTAGGGGTAGGGAGTTCCATAGGCGAATTGACTGGACTGTAAAGGATTGAGTATATGAATGAGTGGAATGGGGAGGAAATCTAAGGTGGAGATGTTTGGATGATCGTATATGACCCCGCGTAGGCTGCAAAAACTGGAAACGCTCCCGAAGGTAAGACGGTGATTTTGCGTATACACCAGCAAAGTACGTTGGCAGCGGTTCCCGTTTCACCAAAAGAAAAATTGAAAATAAATACGCCGACTGATAGTTCACTGTACTGAGCAGAGCCTTATGAAAATAAACAAAAGAGATCAGTGCGATACTAATCCTTTATGCCTTGCATTGCTCGTCATACTGAAATCACTATGACTGACCAGATGGCGCAATTAGTAGTGACCCTGCCTCTTACGCCAAAGGTTGTGGGTTCGATCCCCACCCTGGACAAACATTCGTGCGATGAACACTTGTGTTTGTTCAGTGTCTGGGTGTAATATATGTGTATTTAAGTATATATTTGTGTTCCTCTGTTGTTTGATATCTGTAACACAAGTGCTTAAGCTACTTAGTACGGAAGCAGGTCAAGGTATGAGATGTTGTGAGAATTATTATTATTATTTTTATTACTATATGACCAAATCAGACTTTGGATGATGCATGATCCAAACGTAGGTACTCTGGCCTCCAAAGCGACTGCTATACGCATCTGGGAATGACACGATGAGATAATATGAGCGGAATCACTGAACTTAATCCATTGCTAGCATCGCATGCACCGAGCCTAAATCCGGCTCAAACAGCCGTCAAACTGTGTTAAAGTAACCCGTATTTGCAACTCTGCGATATTTAATAGGCTCGGGGGCAATTTGTTGTCGATACGTTTCGGAGCCATGCGGACATTATTCAACCACGAGCCTTGCGCTGGCGCCGAGCGGTGACGCTACGGCAATAATGTCCATATTTTGTTTGTGCCAATTGATTTTGTCCTCTGTGATGAGAGCCTTAAATGCTCTTACTCAGGTCATTATATCAACTTAGTTATTTAGTGACTATTTTTCTTGCCCGAAAGTATTTTTGTAGAGGTAAGTATGATAGGTAGGTAAGGTATGTATAATGTGACAACAATTCCTATCAGCTTTTGAAGTGTTGAATATAAGTTAATTTGCAAAGATTAAATATATTTTGGCCATCGCAGTTCGCAGCAAAAGCATCAATAAAAACAAAAATAAAATGATTTGCCCCAAAATTCACTTATAAATAAAAGTAAAACTTAATTTCGAATTCGATAAGCAGACTAACGCTCTGTTGGTCTAACTAGTGGTTTAAGTACCGGACCAAGATCTCGGGGTCCTGTGTTCGATTCTCGGGTCGAGCGAAAGTATGTTTTGAATTTTTCGAATATAGCTCGGATTTGTGATCACCAATCCGCATTTGGCAAGCGTGGTGATTAATCCTAACCCCATCATATTAGCGATGACTTGATTTCTATGATGGAGGCCTTTTCCCTGCAGTGGGACAGTTTATAGACTGATACTCTAAACATATTCACAAAAATATTTAATTACTTTGGAATAATAATGATAAAGAGCATTAACTTTCATTTTGAAAATGCATCTGTATAAGCTTACCATAAGGTTATACCGGAATTCTCTGATAATGAAATCATTTAATCAACATTTCTTTGTTCACTGATAAAATGGCAGGAGGTGCCGTAAAAGGCGACTAAGGTAAAGCTGCTGGCATTATCATCAGCACCGAGAGAAGGAAAACTCTGCATTTATATCAAAAACCTCGCCAACCCGTCTGCCAAGCGTGGTGAGTATGGCAATTACCCCTCATGTGATTGAGGTAGGCCCGTGCCCCAGCAGTGGGGACTTAAATGGGCTGACGATGATGATAAAATGGATACGAACATTAAATGCATATCTTTTATGAATGTTAATTTATTTGTTGTTATGATTGTTATGCTATGTTAGACAAAAGACACATCGAAATAGATTTTCTTCGCCGTAGGTGCTTCAAAAGCAGTCTACCCTCGAAGTGCTCGATGTGTCTACCCGCACCATTGATCATTTACGTACAAATTACTCGTACTTTGCGATAAATTATGGAACCATTATGCTCTAACGAACAACATGTGGGAAGCAGTTATAGCAAAACAGGAAGGTATGCGCATACACCTGAATCAATCATCGATCATGTCTGGACAACAGCGCATCGGTTTGAAAAAGCGCATTACACTCGGAAACGGTTCGTAATAGAACATTTAATAGGTCCCGTGTAACAGTCGTCTACACGTTGCTCGTGGGAGACACACAAATAACTGTTAACCGTTGGCTGTTGTCTGAGATAAGGCTGGCTTCCCATGAGGCTGCGTGTGCGACTCAACTACCGGTTCATTAACTATGTGACTAGTGCTTAGTACACAAGTAGTGATCGATACTGCTCTTACATTACCTAGACCTTATCTACCAACTGCCTCTGTAGCGCAGTGGTTAGTGGGCCGCACTTTAAAATGTCCACTGCGCTTTGAGTCCCAGGTTCGATGTAATTCATAACATCAATTCCAATTTTTTTTTTATATATATGAGAGGTGGCAGACGAGCAGACGAATCACCTGATGGTAAGCAATTCCGCCGCCCATGGACACCCGCAACACCAGTGGAGTTACAAGTGCGCTGCCAACCTTTTCCCCTTCCTCCCCATTGGGCCTCCGGTAACCTCACTCACACGGCGAAACACAGCGCAGGCGCTGCTTCACGCCGGTCTTCTGTGAGGCAGTGGTATCACTCCGGTCGAGCCGGCCCATTCATGCCTAAGCGTGGCTCTCCCACATTTCATACTTAATCTCAGCCCAGAGTCTGGCAGTTGGGCTTGTCCTGTGTGTGACGTCTTAGTGTCCCATCGAAATGTGAGCGTAACGAAATAGGAAGTGTAACCTATGTCCGAGCATAAGTTTTATTTCCTATAATAAGCCATAGCCATTGTATACTAGTTATTCAAATATTAACTTTTTTTTTTTGGTTGAATGAATTAACTCCGAGTTAATTCATTCAACCAAAAAAGACGCTGGGGCGTGATTGTCAGTCATTACTTTATCTTTACAGCATCTTTCCACGGGCTGACGTGTTTTAACGTCAGTGGACTGTTCTAAAACTTCTCTCACCAGGTAATAAGTGCCAACCTCTCTCATCCAGCTAGCTTCCGAGCGGAAACGTCGTGCAGCTGAAGCAATAAATCACTTTAAACAAATATTTAGCAGGAAATTAACTGCAATTAACATTCGAAACTGACATGGAGAAAGTAAGTGCATAAAAATAATGAAATCGATTTATCAAAACCTCCACTTGGAAATAAAAGTTATGAACAAAAAATTTTATGAAATTAAATCGCTGTAGATGTGTGATATACTTTTTTTTGTAACTTTGAAATTAGTACCTACCTATCTTTCTTCTATGCTGTCGACGTCATGTCGTTTTCGACGCTTCTGCAATCTCAGGAAAGGAATAAAAATATTAAATTATTGTGAGAACAGGAAATAGTTTACAACCGGTAAAGCAAACAAGTGTGAAACATTAGGAGCAACGTGTTGAATCCATTAATAACAATCTAATATCATTGTCCGGGACATTTCCATGCACCAGCGACTTTCACCGCGCACCTTACTCGGAGTATGCAAGTGTTGGAACAAATAACAACATTAGACTTGCTTATACAATATTTTTTTAGATATTATCGAATGAATTAAATGTTACGCCACTGCGTTGGAGCATTCGTCGGTTCACACAATAAGTCTTGTAAGTATTCCCGCCCCCTCCATCATCTAAAAAAGTGATATAAGTATATGATCATGACCTCCGTGATCTTTATTTTGGATTTAGCGCTTGTTAATCTCGAACTACTTATTCAGTAGGGCTTTTTTCACCGACATTGAAGGCAATATTATTTGTTTTTTTGGACACAGTAATTGCCTCCCACACCTATTAACAAGAGAGTCCCACGTTTGTCCTGTGTGTGACGTCTTAGTGTCCCATCGAAATGTGAGCGTAACGAAATAGGAAGTGTAACCTATGTCCGAGCATAAGTTTTATTTCCTATAATAAGCCATAGCCATTGTATACTAGTTATTCAAATATTAACTTTTTTTTTTTTGGTTGAATGAATTAACTCCGAGTTAATTCATTCAACCAAAAAAGACGCTGGGGCGTGATTGTCAGTCATTACTTTATCTTTACAGCATCTTTCCACGGGCTGACGTGTTTTAACGTCAGTGGACTGTTCTAAAACTTCTCTCACCAGGTAATAAGTGCCAACCTCTCTCATCCAGCTAGCTTCCGAGCGGAAACGTCGTGCAGCTGAAGCAATAAATCACTTTAAACAAATATTTAGCAGGAAATTAACTGCAATTAACATTCGAAACTGACATGGAGAAAGTAAGTGCATAAAAATAATGAAATCGATTTATCAAAACCTCCACTTGGAAATAAAAGTTATGAACAAAAAATTTTATGAAATTAAATCGCTCCAGATGTGTGATATACTTTTTTTTGTAACTTTGAAATTAGTAGGTACCTACCTATCTTTCTTCTATGCTGTCGACGTCATGTCGTTTTCGACGCTTCTGCAATCTCAGGAAAGGAATAAAAATATTAAATTATTGTGAGAACAGGAAATAGTTTACAACCGGTAAAGCAAACAAGTGTGAAACATTAGGAGCAACGTGTTGAATCCATTAATAACAATCTAATATCATTGTCCGGGACATTTCCATGCACCAGCGACTTTCACCGCGCACCTTACTCGGAGTATGCAAGTGTTGGAACAAATAACAACATTAGACTTGCTTATACAATATTTTTTTAGATATTATCGAATGAATTAAATGTTACGCCACTGCGTTGGAGCATTCGTCGGTTCACACAATAAGTCTTGTAAGTATTCCCGCCCCCTCCATCATCTAAAAAAGTGATATAAGTATATGATCATGACCTCCGTGATCTTTATTTGGATTAGCGCTTGTTAATCTCGAACTACTTTTATTCAGGAGGTTTTTTTTTGCACCAGACAATTTACACCGATCAAATAATTATTTGTTTTTTTATAGTGACACAGTATATTGGCTCTCCACAGCCTGATGGTAAGCAAGAGAAGGCCCACGTTGCAATTACAACGGTAGCGATGTCAGGCATCCTCCGTTGGAACTGTCATACTGGCCCGCGAGATGCTTCTTCACGCTTCTTTTGATAGAATCCATATTATAGGAAGGAGGAAAAACATGCATTTTTTTTAAATTTTAAATAGGCTCACACTCCCCTAGTTTGGGTTTAGTTCATCGGTCTAGCTATCTGAGTACTAGCAGAAGACTATTATCACTAGATGACCCTGACGATTATCACTAGATGACCGACCGGGAAACAAAACCTTGGACCTTCCGCGCTTGGGCGAAACACCATAGCACAAAAACATTGCTCTTTTTGCCTTTTAAATTTCTCAAATGACAATGTCTTTTGTAAGTACACACACGCACAATAGCCTTCGTGAATGTATGTCCTAATATTGCAAGAATACGACTAGCCGAATAAATCCCGTACACCCACATCCCCACACGAGCTCCAGCCACAACGGTACTTTGCATTGCAGTTTAGGACACCGTCAGTTATAGCCCTCAGCTAAGAGTTGTTCACGTTCGTTCAATTGCTTTGAGAGAATTTTCATGCATCTTTTGAATCAAAAGCAGGGAAGAGCTTGGGATATTTGTTACGATTTCTTTTATGATTATCTAGCTAGGATGTAAGTATGATACTAAGTAAGCGAAGTATTTGCATTCATCGTCATCGTCAGCCCATTTAAGTCCCCACTGCTGGGGCACGGGCCTCCCTCAATCACATGAGGGGTAATTGCCATACTCACCACGTTTGGCAGACGGGTTGGCGAGGGTTTTGATATAAATGAATGTAAAAAGTAAATCCGTTATTGGCTGTATGTTTAGTGTATAAGATAATTATACTTATTTTAGGAGCTGTGGATTTTGTGTTTTTAATAAATAAATAAATTAATAAATGCAGAGTTTTTCTTCTTCGCTGGGTGCTGATGATCATGCCAGCAGCTTTACCTTAGTCGCCTTTTACGACACCTCGGTAAGAGTGAGGGTGGCCTATTCTACTCTGCCGGGATCACACGGATTTTTTTTTCAAATAAGCAGTTAATAATAATATTAAAACTTTGACAGGCGATCAGTGATCATGTACTAGGTACGGGTGGTTCTACATAAATAAGAGCTACAAGTCAGAACTGTTAACATTATTATTAGCTATATTTCGTACAGCCACACATTAAAGTATACCAGTCTATCAAATTCCTTCAATCGACTCATTTGGTTCCAAATCAGTTGAGGAATTTTGACAGATTGTAGCAAGATATCCCGGCAGAAGGGGTAGACCCAAAAAGGTTGTCTTGGCGTCGTGAAGGATGTATGCGTGTCAATAAACTGACAACTATGGATGCACAAGTCCGTGTGGAGTGGAAGACTCGAAACAGGAGAGCGGACGACAGCTTGGATGCAACCGGGACAAAACCCTAAGATGGTGATAATGTAGCATCCTATTTAGCTGTCTGTACCAAACTGACCTCACATACTGTACCGGGTAGGATCTGTTGCGAGACCATGTGTTTTACAGCACATATCTTTCCAGCGATTCTGGAGATCGTTGCCTCGCTTTATGTCGGTCGTAACGTAGTCCGTAAAACCGGCTACATTTCAGCCACCAGTAAAACAAAGGATATCTAAATATATAGACGTGGTTACCCCACAAATCTGTTGCGGTACAAATTCAGGATATAAACAATAGATAAAGTACCACAGTGCAAAATAAATTAAACATTTAAACCCCTGAATTGATTTTTTTAAAAACTCATAAATTAAGTTGAAACCGCTGTTGAGTGTCCTACGTATGAACATTTTTGCTTAAATATTGTCGCGTCGGGGAATGCTCCATCCTTACCTACCTATAAAAGGTGTGCTTCAACCAAACTTTTTTTTAAGGGATAGGGGGCAGACGAGCGTCTGCTCCCAGAGCTGATCAGGTGATCCGTCTGGATCACCTGATGGTAAGCGATTACCGCCGCCCATTCTACTAATTACTGTTATTTGGTCTCGCTCTTTTGTCGGAGGAGGAGCCTTCATTCTTCCTTCGACTGCGTCAACGCTTTCACGTCCTTGTACATCATGATGTCATGACATTCACATTTACCTTTAGTTGTTGGACATAATTCCTTCTTAGCCCCCCTCTTCTCATTTTTACACCCACTTTCCTTCTAATAATTCCATTCTATTTTTTGCATTAATAAATAATCATGGCCGTCAGGTGTAAGAATAAGGAAATGAACTCATTTGCACTGAGCCAAAAATGAAGCTTATATTGATCTACTACATTATTTTTTGCTAGTTCTTGCAATCTTTTTGCTCTCAAAACACCATAGTGTTGTCTATAAAAGCACAATAGAGGCGGGGACTGCAAAGCTGCAACAATGCCGGACCGCCCTCGAACAAGATTGATATGTTCGGCTAATATATGCTGAAATATATTAGCATACAACCCAGGTGCACGGAGGTCACGATGAAGTAGGGCGAGGGAGCTGATCCCATGTTAGTACGCCTAATGCATATCTGGGGAGAACGAATAAGGTTTACTCAAATGAGAATGTTGTAGATATCTTCTCGACGTCAAAATTTGTACTCAAACTTAAAGGATAATCTGTGAAGAAATTCCCAATATTCGTTTTTAGTCTTGAACCCCTTTGCTTTAGAAAGCCATTGGATATGTGTCTATCGCCCTAGTCATAAACAGTAATTTCAAAATGCTGTACCATAGGAATATGAGGTACCGAGAAACTTCTATCATTACTACCTTATTATCTAACAGGGTTTAGATACGCTTTATTTCGTTTAGTCAGAATATATAGCTGATAATATTTTTTATTTTTATTTGGCCGTGTGGTCCCCGGCAGAGTAGAATAGGCCACCCTCACTCTTACCGAGATGTCGTAAAAGGCGACTAAGGTAAAGCTGCTGGCGTGATCATCAGCACCCAGAGAAGGAAAACTCTGCATTTATATCAAAACCCTCGCCAACCCGTCTGCCAAGCGTGGCGAGTATGGCAATTACCCCTCATGTGATTGAGGGAGGCCCGTGCCCCAGCAGTGGGGACTTAATTGGGCTGATGATGATGACTTTACGACTTCCGTACGACAAGACAAAAGTCAACAGTGGGATATTACGAAAGTGACTGATAGCGCCTTGAAGCAAAGTCGAGTTCAATAGGAGAATCTGATCTTTAGTTACTATTAAAATTTCGATCGATCTACACTCAACCGTGGTGATATTAAAACTAATCATACATACAAAGGAGAAAAGACGAGAGTCTATGTAATTAGTTTAGCAGTATCCCACTGAGATATCGTCTAAAACAGTCGTAAAATTATATGTTCCGATATTAAATTACCTGTCTGTTTACACGAGACAGCCGCTCTTCATAAACGTCACGTATGTAAGTTATGCTCGATTACGCAGGCTTCTACTAATATTTGCCTTACGGTAATAACCAAGCTTCTCTAATTAGTAAGACACTGGTCCCTTAATGGCTTAGTAGGTTTTCGAAATTATCCCCAGAGAAAGTGTCACACAATTTTAATGATATTTTTAGAACCTCTTAAGACGTAAAGTTTTATTTTAATTGACATATTTTGTTTTACGGTAAAAGCGTACGGGTTGATGTAATGAGATACTCATATTTGAAATTGTATTTTAATGGAAGGGAATTAGAAAATGAGTAGAAAATTTAACTGTTGTATTGAATGACACAATTCGAGCTTAAGATACAGTCCTGTCCTAATTGGTGTAAATGGGTAGAAAGTGTAATAAACAAACTACTTAATGTGTTTCGGTTATTCATGATGATTTTTCTATTGACATTATTATGTCAATAAAAACAGAAATATTTGTTTTTTTTTCATATGAGAGGTGGCAGACGAGCAGACGGATCACCTGATGGTAAGCAATTCCGCCGCCCATGGACACAGTGGAGTCACAAGTGCCCTGCCAATCCTTTTCCCTTTCCTCCCCATTTGGGCTCCGGTAACCTCACTCACACGGCGAAACACAGCGCAGGCGCTGCTTCACGCCGGTTTTCTGTGTGTGTGTGTGTGTGTGTTTTTAGGGTTTTGTAACTATAAAGTAAAAAACGTGACCATATTACTCAGACTCCGTTGTGTTGTGACCTGTCTGTGTATAAGCAGGTTGTATATCTCATCGTCATAGCTAGACAGTGGTAATTTTCGCAAATGATTTATTTCTGCTGCTGCCATCACAATAGTTAATGTAAAGTCTACCGTTGTATGGATATTGGTACGGAACTCTACGTGCCATATTTAAATACGGTGGTGATAATAGTGATCACAAAGATCTTTTCCTAAATTAACTTTTAACCAAATTAAACTGTGCAACTGTACTGTTGCCGTGTGGTCCCCGGCAGAGTAGAATAGGCTACCCTCACTCTTGCCGAGGTGTCGTAAAAGGTGTCGACTGAGGTAAAGCAGCTGACATGATCATTAGCATCCAGAGAAGGAAAACTCTGCATTTATATCAAAACCCTCGCCAACCCGTCTGCCAAGCGTGGTGAGTATGGCAATTACCCCTCATGTGATTGAAGGAGGCCCGTGCCCCAGCAGTGGGGACATAAATGGGCTGATGATGATGATGATGAAACTGTACAAAAAGTCGTTAAAATTAAAACTTCATGAGTTGCTTGACTTTGCAGAGCAGAGCTTCTTTCGTTCATTTTATTCCTATGTACTCGCATATTTTAAATTGATCGTATCATCCACTAACACAGCGCAGCAAACATGCCTCCAATCTAGCCAGCGCTCGGCATTAGACTAAAAAAGCTTACCATTTCGCATCAATTTCGAGGCCCATAAAAACAGTACCGATTTTATCATGATTGCGCCGGAGTCGGCGTGGGAACGTCGTGAGGATGTTTTCCTAGATCTACATGTAAAAGCAGTGGAATACTTTCTTTTCGTGTCTCTGGTGGCTTTGTTGCGGCCTTGCAGGCATCTTGCGGCGGCTTTGTGCGTATGCGCACAGGGACATTACGCCACGAGATGCGACATAGGTAGAAGCTTTTTTTATTTGTAAGTGTGTCATTGTGCCTTTGTCGAAGCTAATGTAATGGCGGTCAGCTGATACACGTGTCTAATCTTGTATCTTGTAATCTTGTTGAAATCACATGTTTTACGATAGTGTATGATGCGGAAAAGATAATTTAGGGTGATAGGGTGAGACCAGTCGTTCGGACTTTCGATTGATGGTAGAACAGATCTGTGACTTCGTCAATCGATAATTTCTACTAGGTCGATTTTATGAAGGTGAGAAGGCAGTCTCTCCATTGTTGTAACTGACTTCCTAAAGTCCTGGATCATGATCCAAGAGGACCGATAGTAGCTCAGTGGATAAGAACGAGCGTCTTCCGAACGGAAGGTCGTAAGTTCAAATACGACCATGCACCTATAGATTTCTCCAATCTATTTTTTTTATTTTATGCTAGAGGCAACAAACGAGCAAGCGAGTCACCGTGATTTCTACAATTTCTACCATTCGCTCCTTTATCTTCTTAGGAAGCATCACTAATTTCTGAAACTTTTGTAAAATTCTACACAAAGTCACCACGCGCTAAAAGATCCTGGTCCATTTTGGTTAAATATTTTCAAACCTAGACCTTGAAGGAAAATAAATAATCATAAGTTACAAAACTAATATAGATGCAATATTTCTTCTCGTAGTAAAAGCTGTAACTTCCTATGTTATAAATTGATTTGACCTCGTTGCCGTAGCTTGGACTCGCTGGACAGTGCAGTGAAATTTTTCACGTAGCTCATCCCTAATACGGTGGTATTACGGAGTTGCGAAGTATAACTTGTTTGTCGCGGCATAGTTGCTGACTCAGCGTGATATGTCTCGGTTTATCACTCGATTTACTCACTTATTCGATTTATTTTGCAGTGGAAAAATAAATCGAGCCGATATTGCCGCTGTCGTATATATCCGACAGAAGCTGGCTTGTGGAAATGTAGGTATTTAATCAGGATGTTCGTTATTTGTTACATGTTGTTTTTGTCCCTGTTTTTGCAATCGAATCAATGTGATACTGGTAATTTAGAAGATTCTTTAGGGTAAGTTCGACGCGACATCTTGGTTAATGCAATGTAGAGGTAAATCGAATTTAAGCTCCTTTGATAAAAATTAGATATTATGACAAAATGGATGCTATTTTCCAAATGCACAGTTTTGGTCCAATATAAATAATAAATATTTCACAACATCACATAATATTGATCTGACTCCGAGATAGGTAGCTCAAGTATCAAGGATATCAGAACTAATAGCGGAATTACAAATATATACATTTAATGCTTTTTTTATAAATACATATTTATAATACTTACATAGAAAACCCCCAAACCAATTTATACAAACAGACATGTTCATGCACACAAATGTTTGTACTGTGCGGGGATCGAATCCGCAACCCTTACACCAGAGTCAACGTTCGCTATCACTGATCCAAATCCAAATAAATAGTGACCTCCGTGTCACTACAACGCTACAATCGGATATTTCATCAGATCGCACTATCCTATAGAATGGACGTTATCGACAAATCGATTAAATTGAAAGGGCTTTGGCACAACATCGATCATGGCTCGAGTTCACGGCCGCGGTCCGTTATCCGCGATTAGTGATGCTAATCAACTCAATTTTTTCCACTCGATTCATCACTCGCGTTGTTTAAGCCCGATATACCCAAAGATTTATATGAAAACTTCCTCATTCTCACACCTCCATAACCTCTCTTCGACTATGTAAACGCAAGGACTCGCGGCAGATGGTGGTGCATTTTATTAAGAAAATACTTGGAGAAGGATCTGCCAAATACAAACTGTCTGCATTGGAATCGATCAAAAACCGAGCTAAAAGGATTGTTGGCGACGCCGAACTTTTGACCGCAAGTTGTTAAGTCTTGAACACAGGCGTAAGGTAGCGGTCTTTTACAGGGAAGGAATTACATGATCTAATTCCACCGGCCCCCTTTCATCATCGGGACAAAAGACGGAGAAGGGGTTACCACCCTTATTTCGTAGAAATACCGGTAATACGTACCAAACGGTTAAAATGTACACTCATGTTGCGTACGGCTAAGGAATGGAACTCTCTGCCGGAAGATGCCCTAAACGCTAAAATCTGAACGTATTCAAGAAAAGAGTGAATAGCCTGTACTAGAAGACAGACATGATCCATCCTCGACCACATCATCACTTACCATCAGGTGAGATTGTGGCCAAATGTCTGGTTATTCTAATTTACAAAAAGACAGTTAATAAGTTGTTCAAAGGCTTGAATAGAAGTAACTGTTACACTCGATGAGTTGTGTCAGTCGGTGTTATATTCCATTCACAATCAATGAATGAAATACTCTGCCGTGTGCCGTAAGTCTTTGCGATTACTAATAGATCAGGTAACTCCGAGCAATCGCTCGAATAAAGCATCGCATAAAGCATCGACAATACCGGAATGATACGTACCGGAGGTCCCGGAAGAAGGGTAGTTTTTAAAGGTTCGCAGCGCGCTTGTAATTTCACTGGTATTGCGGGTTTCTATAGGCGGCGGCAATCGCTTCATCATCATCATCATTTCAGCCAGTAAACGTCCATTGCTGGACATAGGCCTCCCCCAATGATCTCCACACAAATCGGTCCTGTGCCGCCCGCATCCTATGGATTCCCGCGACCTTCACCACATCGTCTGCAATCGCTTACCATCAGGTAATTCATCTACCACATAAAAAAAATGATAATGCGACGAGCAAGTCACTCGAGTAACAGTCGTCCACAATCGCGTCACTACTACTCGTGGGCGACGGGAACGCATCGATTGTATCGACCAAAAGTAACATCGATGAGATGCGCAAGCGAATCGGGTCAGTGGGCTGGATCGGGCAGGTTAGAAGACAATAGCTGATACCATACATGGACGCTATTGTTTACAAGTGTTTCCCGTTAAAAGTGTAACGTACTCTATGGAATTATTGTTATCGGAACTTGAATGTCTCAGAAACTAGATTTCCTAACTGCACTTCATGCATTTTCTCCATTTTTCTTCACATCAAGTAAGTAAGTGAGTAAATATTTATTGACCACATGCAAGATTAACAGGGATAGGACACATAACATTAAAAAGATATTTCCATATTAAAGAAATGGTTAAAGAAAACAAATAAAATAAGTTAATATATAACTAGACCAAGGAAGAAGAAAAGGAACATAGTGAAGTGGTCAATAAGGTCCAAGCCCAGCATGTGCTGCAGCGGTTAGGAGCCGCTGCCGGGCTGGTTTTCAGTTTGGACCTTGAATGACGTAATTAATTTTAAATGTGACAATTAACAAAGAATGTGAAAAATAACAAGGGACAACAACAAAAAAATTTAAAGACCTGTCCATAGATACCTGTCCATAGTTTCAGTTTCAAGTATGAAGACCCCCCAATTTTTTTATATTTTCCAATTTTTGTGTAAAAATCGTAATGCGGTTAACCAAATACATCTATCAACCAATACATTTACCAAGTTTCAACAGTATAGTTCTTATAGTTTCGGAGAAAGATGGCTGTGACATACGGACGGTTGGACAGACGGACAGACGGAGTTGTAGTTTGCCACCTTTGCCTCCATGTAAAAAACGTACTGCATTTTTCCTATGCCCTTGAATAAATAAAATTTGCATAAAATTAATATCCATATAGGAAAAGCGGTAAACCATTTGATTTAAACTCCGTGTACTCACCGCCCCTAGCGGCATCTAGGAACCAAGAAAACGATAACCGTTCTGTCGCAGAAATTACTCGATTATAAATTGCCGCGGTGTTCGAGAGTAAAAACTGCCAACTCCTAAGAAAAGCAGAAAATATGACAAGTTAATTTAGATTGAGTGAGAGTCAACGGTTGGAAAGGGAGGTGAGAGACAGGCGGAGCGAATCGTCTCATTTCATTGTGGGCTAAACGTGCTGGGAGGCGCTCAGGCGCGGAGCAAAGGTCTCGACAGTTTCGATAAAAGTGGTGAACGACTGGAGTGAAATGTCACGGATCTGAGATGGGTGTTAAAAGATCTGTAGAAAGTGACAGGCAAGATAAGGATTAGGTGCAATCAATGTTTTTATGACAATAAGTGCTTCCTAATCTCTCAAAGAATGTCAGCTTCAAGCTTAAGAGGACAGCTAGAAATCTATAAACAATGCAGACAATGTTTATAAGTACCTATTATAGATCAAACAGGCCTGTGGGTAGCCGATGGAAATCGGTTACCTACCGAATTTATTCCTCTAAAACCGGCCATGTGCAAGACGGACTCGCCCATGAAGGGTTCCGTAGCAGCAAGTTAGATATAGGTATGGAAGGTAAATTGCGGTTTACAATTTTTAACGTCATTTTTAAAGACCGGATAGGTCTAGTCCGGATCACCCACACGTATCGGTTTTATGAAAAAAAATATTTAGAGTTTCAATTCTAAGTATGGGGACCGCCCAAAAATGTTTTGTCTTCTTCTGTCATCTTAAATCGATGTATTTTGTTAACCGCATTACGATTTTTACACAAAAATAGGAAAAAAGATTTCAATAGTATAGTTCTTATAGTTTCGGAAAAAAGTGGCTGTGACATTACGGATGGACGGACAGACGGCGGACAGAAAGACATGACGAAGCTATAAGGGTTCCGTTTTCTGCCATTTGGCTACGGAACCCTAAAAAATGTAACCCTTATGGGTAAGGTACAGTCTGCTCATCATATTGACTAATTAGAAGAAAACCCGTACGTTAAACTGTTGTTTTCGCAATGAACACAATATTTTCATATCTATAAAGGTGGTGCGGTGGACAGTGGGTTGCACTAGAAAGCGTCGTGCGATTTTAGGAGTCCTTACATAAAATTCTAGACACAACGTGAGTGCTGCCTACATTGCGTGCTAAACACGCACAAATATTTTTTTGTTATGTGATAGGTAGCAGATGAGCAGACGGATCACTTTATGATAAGCGATTGCCGCCGCCCATGGACACCCGCGACAACAGTGGAGTTACAAGTTCGCTGCCAACCTTTAAACCCCCCTTTCCTCTGGATTGCATACATGCGCGTGTTAAGTGATCTCGGTGATTAGATAAACAATCTTTTTATTTACTATTTCAAAGTAAAATGAGTATGTGTTGTATTCAAGTTTGTATGTATGTCATTAGTGCCGTTGTTAAAAAAGCTTAATATAAGTACCTAACTGCTTGTTCTGGAATGCGATGGGAATATTAAAATGTAAATAGTGAAATTTTCTCGCCATTGTTGCTTGTGCACTCTTAACCACTGTTCCATTCCGGCGTTAACACTTTACAAGTTACTGCTTTATCTTCAATTCTATACTATCTCTGAGTACATACCTAGCTAATCTTTAAGTTGGGACTTTTAATTTAGTTTGATATTGACCGTGGGACGATATGATAGATTTTATGTGATAACGAGGTCTATCTACTAGGGCAAACACTTATACTATTTATTAAGTAACCATGCACAAATGTTGGGTCCAACGCGTATGCGAAAAATTGTTCAATTATTCGCGTACAAAACGGACCCAACATTTGTGCATGGTTATTTAATAAATAGTATAAGTGTTTGCCAAGAGGTTGTAACCGAAATTGTTTAAATTAGATCCATATCCGATTTAGTAGCTAAAAATTAAAATCGATTGGCGTCGCTAGCAACACATACGCGTAAATATGTACGAAATACATAACCGGTGTGAATATGTACAACGCACGTAGATAACATACAAGAAACGAGCGAAGACACTGATTCACTCAAGCAATTTCAAGGTCAGTAAGTAAGTTTGAAACCCTTCTGGTTCAGCAAGTATTACCTGTAGTCACTTAACACCATGAAGAGGTCCGGCAGCTCATTTGCCATTAAAATCCAATGAGTTATCATAAATCATAAAACCCATTTAACCAGTTTAATTGACGTCAATAAGGTAAAAATACTTATTTATAGAACATTCAGATTAACGCATTTCTCGAACTTGAACTTCACATTTAAATAGCAGATTTTTCCTCCGATACCTTTAAGGGTCATTGCTGGTTTCGTGGCGCCCGTCTTCGTGGCGCCCGTATGGGTAATAGGTTCGTCCTACAGCCCACGACGCCTTCCCATTTAAGGGCGATGAGGGAAAACCGCTGGGGTTTAGTCGGTATGCCTCTGGCCGGCTTCTCGTTAGGAGAAGCCCCCGCCAGAGGAGAGCCCGACATAACCCTCCTGCTCCCCAGCAGGAGGGTATGCATAAGGCGCCGCCACTAGGTGGCGACGTCGGCCATTGCACTACGGGCCGGCGCCATTTCCCAGCGAGAAGAAAAAAAAAAAGGGTCATTGCTGGTTGACCCTTAAAGGTATCACAAGCGTGTTACCGAGAATTAATTAACCTGTTATCAGACTAACTGTTGACATTAGCATATGTCTACTCCACTTAATTACCATAATTCCCATCCACTGCCGCTTGACCGCACTCTCAGCGCGTCATAGAATACGCACAATGCAATAATTACCAGCAAAAACACAATTAAGAACGACCCGGATTCGAAGCCGCAACCACAATGGATGGAACAGTGGAACACAGAACCACGCACCGGTACACCATGGGTAATGGCTGTACATAGAAAGTTCCCATGGTACTCCCGTACACTATACGGCCGATGTAGGAGCATTAATAACATAAATTATGTATGACCATTAACGAAGTATACCACGTGGTAAACACGGGCTTCGGGCGAGTGAAAGATTTGAACATCTCGAAGGATGTCCGAAGTAAGAAATGGTCTTGCATCATAATGATTTAGGGCGAGCTAGCACGAACAGCTCGCGAAACCGTTAGGTGGTTTAAATTTGATGCGGTTCAAATCTTCCTGATTAGGATTCTGGGACTTGTGTCGATGGGTGTCCATGAGAGGCGACAATCGCTTACGCTTACTTCAGGTGATCCAACCGCTCTTTTATCACATATCACACCAAAAATCAAGGATTCCGGGACACAATAGACGGACCGCAAAATTTTAAATCAATTCAGAAATAGTTATACCATAAAAAACAAAACTTGTCAAAAAATCCAAGTCTCGCTCTCAGTTGTTCTACCGTGAAAAGTTGTGAGATCTATGTTCATCATGTCCCCACTGCTGGGGCACGCACGGGCCTCCCTCAATCACATGAGAGGTAATTGCCATACTCACCACGCTTGGCAGACGGGATTGCGAGGGTTTTGATATAAATGCAGAGTTTTCCTTCTCTAGGTGCTGATGATCATGCCAGCAACTTTACCTTAGTCGCCTTTTAAGACACCTCGGTAAGAGTGAGGGTGAGATCTATGTTACCAAGTCGGTTATTAACTTTGCAATCGGTTATTAAATATTTGACTCGGCCATTGCATGAAAACACGACCGATTGCCAAGCTACTGGTTCAAATATACCGTGCCTGATTAGTTACTGAAAATTCAGGCTTTTTGTTTTATCCACAACGAAATTATAGGGGGGTCGAAAATAGCCTGAATTGCTTAGAGAAAAGGATGGTACGGCCGTGCCTCTTTTTTTGCTCGACTTGGCAGGTGCACTACCGTGCCCCCAGATCGACTAAAACATAAATGAAGATCCTTCTAATGTCCGTTTAATAGGTACCTACTAAGCCTTGACAGAGGTAAGAGATTGCCGTTAATCCCTTAAGAGCAGAGGTTAAGAATCCGCAAAGGTTCAAGAGAGCCAATGACCGATTGATCCTATTTCCGCAACAGGAGAGGACAATGTCCTATACTAAAATGTCATTACAGGCTAATTTATTTCCCAAAACAATTCCGGCATTTTAGATCCTTCCTTATATTGTAATTGGTGTGTTCATGAAGTTTTTATTAAGTTAGCCTGTAGCGTCCCACTGCTGAGCAAAGGCCTCCCCCAAATTCTTCCATTGATCCCTGTCCAATGCCCTGTCTTGCCAATCTTGGACATATTTGTTAAAATCGTCACGCCATATTTTTTTGAGGCTACCCCATAGTCGTCGTCCAATCGGTCGGGCGCCATTGAGTGACGATTTTTGTCCATCTTTTGGGGCCCATTCTGCACACATGACCCGCCCAATCCCATTTCAGTTTTGCAACTTTTCGACCGACATCTGCGATTTCAAACTCAACTCAAGATTTGTCAAAGAGCCATAGAGCGCAGCATTACTAGGCATCAAAATATCAGATAGAACTGCGTAACTCTGAAATACGCTCCAAAACTGGAAGTATTATTATTTGAGCGAAATTGAGAACATTCGCACAGGTGATGTAACCCTAGCGGGATATGAATCCACGATCAATAAATAAAAGTTTTGCATGATTTGCAATTATACGCATGATGTAATCAAAACCATGTCTACCCAAGAAAGTTTTATCAAAAATAACAACAGTATCACGGGAAATACACAGGAAGGACTTTTAAATAGTATGAGGTTCTTCAAAAAAACGAGTTAGATTTTTAAAGGGTCGGCAACACGTAAGCTTTGGAGTTGCAAGCGTCCATAGGCTGCGGTAGTTACTTACCAATAGGCAAGCCTGACGCATATTTTCCATCGTCATTGCATATAAATAAACAATTAAACAATAAAATAAAATTAAACTATTATGGTCATGGTAATCAAGATGTTTAAAGATCACGAAGATAGTACACTATACTATAAATGCAACACTAAAGCATAAGTGCATAATGCAATTTACATGTTCCATTTGTCAGATAGAGTGCATTACTTTACGAGTATGTACCGAGCACACGTGACTTTGATAACGATGAATCTCTTATTAAATACGTTAAGCCCATGGCAAACAGACCACGTGACATTTCTCGTGAGATATTTGTACATATAGTATAAATAAACAATGAACATTTAGATATTGATTTCGTACTGGAAGATACGCAAAATATAAAAGCACTCCTAAAGCCAGTAAAATAAAAATACTTTTAACATTAAATATACCACTGCTATGGAATTTCAACTTCTATTGCAAAATAAATTAGCATGAAACAGTAGAGAATGACTTATCATAGAAGAAAGTAATCAAAAGAAGTATAAAACACCAAAATCAAAAGCAACCGAAAGGGTAATTGAAGCGTCCAGGGATATTAAAACACATACCTACATAAAGGTAAGGTTACAGAGTCGATCCCAGCCGTATCGTTTCCCCACAACGCCCAAGTGATTGTTTATAATAAACACGATCTATTTGCCCAACGTAAAAAAATAATCAATATAGTATCTGTAAGTGCCGGGCGGTCATGGTGATTCCCAAATAATTTCACGTTGATATCGACCTAACGGAGTCGCTCAAGCCTGGACTTGGTTCAAGCGATTGTACGCACGATGCCCCATCAACCTCCCAGCGTGATACAAATAACATTTCAATTACATGCGTTATACCGAAACATCTCCCAAATTAATGCGCCGAATAGTCCTAAACCAAAACAAATCTTTGGAAATAGAATTATAATCGCCGGTTTATCCAAATTAAACAAGGATGCACGTAACGCATTGTCACTTTTCAAAGTTACGATGGAATTAATTACAAATTGATTTTTGAACTTCGGCATACTTGTGTCTCACTCAGCAGGGATGCTATAATGATAGTTATTAATGAATTACAAATCGATAATAAAACCTTGAAATTCGATATGAACATCAGAGATTGTGTTTACCTAACAAATTAATCTTTATTTGGTCATTCTAAAAACACTTATCGAGTTATCGCTCAGTCAGTTACCATTTCCACTTATGTCAATTACCTGCTAGCTATAAACTTATGTAAGACTATATGTAATTTGATAGCACAAAGTTCTTTACACAGTGAGCATCAAATTGTAACGGGTCATTCATTCTGTATGAATCAGACATTAGTTTGGTTGGAAGCTTTCGAAAAAAATATGTTCTTATTTGACTGCTGACCGTAGTTAGATGGACTGCTGGAAGTGACTGGATGAGAGGAGTCTACGATATAAATCTGTGGTATAGACGTTCAGCGGTCTACTAAAGAACGTTCATCAATTACTGTCTCCATTTGGTCCAGGGTCTATGATCAGATTTCCTATTCCAACTGGATGAAGTCAAGTGAAAAATTCGCAGCTATTTCAAGAAAAACTAAGCTATGCAATACTGCCACAATAGATCATCTACTGGTCGCAGTGGCTATGAGACGCAGGGCTCACCCCATTTCTAACAAAAGCTATGCAATAACGATATTGAACTTTACGACGAATTAGCTTTTTCTTACGGTGTTATTAGGATTCTGGTTTAAAATTCAGAGAGCTCCCTTTCCTTTTGTGTTATGCTTGTTCTCTCTAACTTTGCCTTAATTTCAATTATACCTCGGCCTTTGCCCTACATGACACTAATGGTCTGTTCCTACAGCATTAGCTGAGGTAAGTTGCTCAGTGACCGTCCCCTTGCTTATTTCACCGGCGACGTGACAGAACAAAAAGGTCGATAAGGTGAAAGTTCACTATAGCCACCGGAGAAAACTAAATTGCACTACGCCGTACTAGACTCCAAGAGCCTTTGTGATAGCCGTTTTGTTACAATATCGTTATGGGTTCCATGAAATATTTGATTTCGCTTTCAACTGTCGCTTTGCGATTCATCTTTGATGGTTTGTGACCCGGCGTTGTGGGTCGAATCGCCAGTTGAGATGTAGGGTTAATCGGTTCCTGCACTAACATATGCACATTTAGTTAAGTATATTGATTGGGAACTTATTGCAATTTTATGCCTGAGTATAAAAATATCAAAGACAAACAAACCAAAAAATATGATTATACTACTAAATTTTCTTCCTCTTAGGAATAATAAGACACATGTAATAATTTATCTGGTAATCGAAACTCGTAAGCTTGTTTACTATCAACGCACTATAAAAAGTGTGTTCCTTATTTTCACTCTCCGTCACGACACAGACCAAAACTTTCTGTTCTTTGAAAAGGAAATTATAAACGTGTACCCAGAAACGCTCCAGCAATAGTAACAAAACCAAATGACTTTTACTATAAATTCTTAATTAAAATTATATACGCTCATCTAATGAGACTGTGAAAGTTCAAGTACATTATAAATAATTCTTAGAAACCGTTTAACTAAATTAAAATAATTCTTCTGACTTAGCTCGATTTGTGAAAACAGTAAACCCACACACAGTCATTAAATTGAAGACACCTTTCTTTATGGCCACTCCCGTAATTTTATATTATGTTACTATTGACAGAAACTTCTTTAGATAAATATACAACAGACGGAAGCAATGATAGACAGTTTACAAGCTTAAAGTCAGTGAAAACCCTTTTTCTTTACAAAACTAGGATGGTGAATATTTGATTCTTATACTTTTTTGTATGTCAGTTAGTGGTATATTGGTTGGTGGAACCATCTTAACGACTAGTGAAACGTTATGATGTGATGAATCAAAAATTTATTGGATAAGTAGCTGGGACTTTATATCGCTGACGTCATATGAAAGATATCTAAATCAGTTCATTGATATAAGAGAATAGTACATGATACGAGCGATAACTTCAGACAGGCGCTTGCACTCATTTATAACATTCATTCAGATTGCACGCGGATTAGCATAAGTAGTTATTTCAAGTATTCATTGCTTAGAAGAACAAACAACAGTTTGTTTTATATGTATAGGAATAATCTGATACTAAATTCAAGGTGGAAATTGTCATACTCGTAAACCAAATAAAAAGATTGGGGAAACTGTTTTGGTGTAGGCAAAACATGATAATATTTTAGAAATATCGATTAATATATGAACATAAAAATGACTAATATGTTTTTCACATAGATCCTATTCCTTAGTAGAATAAGTTATAAACACAGCATGTGGTAAGTAAAAATTGATATATAATATTTCAACCAAACAGGTCTTAAGTCACACATTATATAAATATGCTAAACAAAAAAATATAAATAAGCGCAATATCCAATTTGGTTATGTATCCTAATAAAATAATATGGAAATAATATAATACGGAAGGCGCGTGACGATTCTCGTGACCAATTAAAATTATTTAATCTGGCATTAATACCACCCAACCAGCCATTAATTTTTAAGAAAATTACAGAAATCACCATCTCAATGTTACTTTTTTTTTGTCAACAGGCTAATGCTTGTCCACAATCGCACCTGATGGAAAGCGACGACGAGGTCTAGGATGATACGCGTTTGCCTAAAAGATGCCTGTTCACTCTTGCATTAAAGATTCTCTCTTCAACTTCTCCTCAAGTGGGGCAGTAAAACACCACAGCACGAGCAAATCGTGCACCAGAAGTTTCAAGTCAATCCAGCTCCTTCCTTATATTTATCTATTTGTGTGCATGTCACCTGTGATGCTGATGAGGAGACAACACTTACCGGCGGCGTCGCAAGCGGTCATCTCGGTGATGAGCCCCTCGAGGTCCGGCGATATGAGCCGCTCCTCGTCCTCGCCGTGCTGGTAGTCCAGTGCATGGTAGATCACCAGCGCCAAGTTCACCACCAACTGAAACAATTCAAATTATGCTGAATTAGCACAAGTACAATTAATTATACATTTTAAAAAAGTATTTGTTAAGACAATTATCATAACCAGACGTTTTAGGATTCCTGATCTTGATTGGTAGCCATAGTCACTTTGTTAATATATATAGGTGTTAAGAATTTACGAAATTTTAGTCGCCAAGCCTGCACTAAAATTTAACAAACCAGACCAGATTAGATGATACTAGATGTTTAGTTCAAACTTGATGTTAAATGACATAATTCAGATTAGGTCGCTCACTGACCGAGAAGAGCAAGAAAAATAAAACCTTTGAAAAATTAAATAAAAAATCTTAAAAAACATCTTGCCTTCTCAAACGTGAAACATAAAGATAAATATCGAATAAGTCTGACAATTGACTTTTTCCATAAGTCAAATCATTGCCATCCTTTTTTGTAAAATGTGTTGGCAAAAATTCCAAGTGTTAATGTAATGCTTGGCTGGCAATTTACTGGTTTAACTTGTTACTTCCTTTAGTGTACATTTTATTAATAGCGTATCTCCGTACAAGCAGTTACAACGTTTCTTGTTACTGTAATCTCTTCAGATTACAAATCTTATCCTGTTATAGGTGTAATACAACTACTTACAGTCATGGAACATACATCATACAAACCTACATTTTATGGCACGTCGCTAATCGAAAGAACCCAAATCAATCTTAACAATGACACCAAGAGGAAAATAAAACAAACTCTCATTTTACAAAAAAATATATATATACATACCCTGAACAATAACCTATTAAATTCAGTAAATATGCCATTCATTGGATTTCACGGGGAGTTTATCGAGTAATTTAGTGGCAAGGTGATGCACCGTCCGCATACTTTATTGTGATTCGGCATTATCCCGACCAGGCTACTGTTACTAGGCCTACTCTTGCATAACGTGACGCACCTTTGTGTGCTTCAATGCACACACGGAAGTGACTGTCAAACTGCCAAATATAAATAGTAATTGGTCATGAAGCGTGAAAACAATATTTACATACGCTTTATTATTCAATCTGGAGACAGCAGTTACAATAACTGTTTTGTTTTGCTGTTCGTTTCGTCTAACTCATTCATAATCATTATCAGCATAATGATAAATATAGCTCATCTCTACTACTAAAGATAGCACATGTTTTTCAAAACAATCACTTTAACTTCATAGTTTTTATTCTTATATTACTTTTCAAACTTTCATCCATCTTTGATTGAGTACTTCTGCCGCCGTATCGATAAATGATCCAGTTTCATTATCATCAATCAAACTTTTTGTAAAAAATACATATTGTTAATTCTTTAAACTGAATTAAATCTTCTGCTGATTTATTAGCTTAGCGACTGAAAGTGGTTCTTGTCGATCGGAATCAAATTTTTAGTTTTGTGTTAGTCCAATCGAGTAGGTTACTAATGATGAAACTAATTTCATCAGTTATGTTCTATACAGGCTTAAAATTTAAGGCAGTGGTGCAAAAAATTCGGCTAATCTCTCACATTAAGCAATAAGACCATACCACCTCGCTCTAAGAGCATAGAGCATGACTATCAGCGCACGGTGCGTAACGGCCACCGGATTGTTACTCAACAGCCACCAGCATCTGAGTGCAACCGCTCCCGCCTTGCAGCAACGCCACACTCCATTAAACGACGTGTGGAAACAAGATTGATGCGAGGATGCCATGAGGAGCGAAGCCAGAGATGCTATCGGCTTTTTCCAAACTGTTCCGCTGAATGATGGTAACTGTTGCGGCAGGAAGCCTGATTAACAGTCGGCTAAGTCTGCAAAGATTCCTTTAAAATGTCAAAGGAATTCCTATAGACTATGATAATGTTCAAAATACCTTAAAGAGTATTCTAATGGTAAGTACTCCGATATTTTATGACGTAACATCATCATTGTTATAGACCAAACCTAGATTTATGGTAGGTACTTTTAGCATTTTTTTTCACTTCTTGCGAGGTCAGCTTAATAAGCCATATCAATCTCTATCTAAACATAGATCTAGCTAACGCAACCGATAAAATGTAAACAGCTGTCAGAAATCTACGTAACACAATGTACGTAATAAAATCTGCTCCTCTTCCACATGACGTAAGTCAAAAATCCAAAAACTTTCGAAACAGAGCCTATAAAAACTAGATTAATGCAACTTAGAAGGTAATAAGCACTACTATCGAGCCAATAGCCAAATATCGGGCATCTCCGATCGGGCATTGTATGCAAATCACGTGCAATATGGTGTTGCATTGTGTTGCGTAAGCGCACGCAACTGAGACGCTAACAATAACGACGCCCGATCTAGTACAACACCGCACAATGAAAGTCCTTAAATGCAGAGCAGTAGGGTTGTCATTACCAGGTCACAGACAAAATTTGTACAGCACGGATATAGGTACTAGTATGCTTGTAACATAACTGTCCTTAGAGATAGGTAACGTCAGAATTTAGCGAGTCACTTTGTGTTAAATTCTTTTCAATTCGATGACAGGATATCATGGTCAAAGTAAAAATAATAATAATAGTAATGCCAATCATAAGTGAAACGCATCATTAGTCCAATTGTTTCTTCTAATAGGCTAAAACTAATGTCGATGAACCAGAAAACCAAGTACTAGTTTTATCAGATAGCAAAAGAGCTTGGCCAACCTTACTGGAGGATGCGAGGCTCTTTGCGAATTGCATCTTCAGTTTGCAGGATGTGTATCAGACTTAAATGGGCAATAACAGACAAAAGGAGCTATTTCCGACGATTCAGTGGTAATGAGTTAATGACCTACCCATTCACACGCAGAAGAAGAGATGAAGTTTAGGCGATAACAATTGTTTTTATTTTGCATGAATTTAATTTTCTATGGGGTGGTAATTTTTAGTGCACATAGTTATTAGGAAAATTATTGATTGCAATCAATCATGGATGGTAAACTGCATTTGGTTAGTAAATAACAATTCACAAGATAAGAGGGAGACAGAAAGAACCTATTTAATTTTCTAGGCAAACCCGTTACATCTTCAGTGGTGGTTGGGTGTCAGAGATATCTATAAACGGCTACTTATTCGACTGTTTATTCGAGCAACTGAGCTGAAAAACCTTTGCCCGGTTAGAAAAGTAAAAGTTTGTAATGTTAATGCTCCAATTATGCGAGGGGATATCAGAAACCAGTAGTTAGGTTACAGTGGACGCGAAAATATTATAATCTGGTGTTACACAATTTAAGAGCGCAACACACACACACAATTTAAGTAACTTACGTACTTAAGTAGGCAGATATTACAAAGTTAATTGATTGAAGAAGGAAGATACAAACAAGACATTAGCCCGGTCAATGACCCTGCCGGCAAAACATAGAGTACACTTCCAACATCCTCTATAATGTCATTACAAGACGAAATCAATTATCCCACCTTATGCACACTACATTCTGGTTTCCCATGATGGAAATTACCATATACTAACCAAGTTATCTATAGCTAAGTTACTTTTTGTAGGTGTGCTCACTTTGAAAGATGTGACACTAATGGTAGTAAAAACACATTCTAACATACCGCGGTGTGGACCTAAGAGCAAAGTTATGTACTTATAAATATCTGCATATATCAATCAAGTGGCCGTGGGAAAACATTATGCAATAATGAACCATCTATTTGTCTGCAGTTTTAGATTCTCTCACTTAACTCAAGTGCCTCAATGCCTAGGATCGTGATCATTATGTAGAATGAGGAGCACTCGTAACTACATACAATGATTCGTACAAAGTAATTATTGTCTTCTACAGTTCACACGCCGAGTCTCTTACCCGATCTTTTACCCGAGCTAAGATTGTTAAGTCTAAAAGTCAGCTCTCTGTTAGCATTTTCAACATTGTTCTATGATTAATGAACCTGCCAGATTCCACTTCTTACATTTTTCTTTGCCCTTGAGACTTAAGACTGCGACAGTGAACTTGATATCTAGTATCATTGTGTTATCAGTTATATTTCAACGTCAATGGCACTCGAGTTGATTCTGATCGATGCGTTTATTTTCGTCGGGTTTACCTTTCAGTTGGCCGACTATCGCATTGAGATTGATTCATTCAATATCCTTGGCCACTTTTACGGCACGTGATTGAATCTCAAGTGAAAGTTTTTATTCGTTATTAACAACGATTAATTTTATTAGCAGCCCTAAAAATTCGAGTCGATGGACATTTTTGGCTGTTACCTTTAAACAAGATTGTAAATTGTCATAAATATTATACGCTACTTTCTGTATACATCTTAACTTTTTTGTGACATAATTACCAGTCGTTATGATTGCTGTTTATTTATTTGTTGTTTCACATATTATCTGAGGCTGCATTGATTTTACTGCTGTTTTTTAACATCCTGTTTTTTTCCCGCTATGTTGAAGAAGCTTCTACCGTTTCTGCCCACGTCATCATTAATAGCCAAGTTAGCTCAAATGCAGGAACCGCACTAGGCAATAAATTGCTAAGTGTCGTTATAACTGTTATTAAAATGACATAAACTTCGCTCTTCATGATATACGCAGCCACGAAGGAGGTTTCGTGCGCGCACGCAGCCAGTTCTTAATTTACAAACGGAAAAGCTGTTGCACAGGGATGATAGATGGGTGTTAAAGGAACAAAGATGTTGTTTGAATAACCATGAGGTATCTAAGGAAACGAACGCGTAAGAACTAAGTAGAATGCTTACACAAGATAGCAACTTCCATGTCTTATTACAATACCAAATCTTTTCCATAAAATCTACATTGTACATAAAATCTGCTCTGAATATTAAATTCGTAAGAATATTATCTTGTCATAATAGCTAGTTATCTGCGTTTTACTTTCACACGGAAGGTATAGTTTTGTGACCAGATACTAAAGTGTGTACTTATATCTTTTTTTGGTTAACCTACAGGCTTCTAATTCCCAGTGTCAACATTTGTCAATCAGTGTCAATTGGTGTTTGGCTCGCTAACGGTGTCAATGAGCACAATATGATCAACTAGAAGTATGCCGTATCTGTCACTTTGTGTTTGCGGATTTATTTGCGATGTTTGTGTTTGACGACCCGTTTGGAACAGTGGTAGTGAACGCTGCCTCTGGTACAAGGGTTGCGGGTTCGATCCCAGCACAGCACAAACATTTGTGCGCATGAACATGTCTGTTTGAATTGGTCTGGGTGTTATCTATGTATTATAAGTATGTATTTACAAAAGAAAAGTATTATATGTATATATTTGTAATCCCACTGTTGATTCTGATATCCGTAACACAGGTGCTTGAGCTACCTATCTCGGAGTCAGATCAATGTATGTGATGTTGTGAAAAAAAAAATGCTAAATAAATACTTTATTAGGTAAGTTTTTGACGATTGCTATCTTGTATCAAAATGACCAATTCTCATTTTTAACATGATGGTTACAGTAGAAGTTCATCATTAAGAGTAAGTATAAAGTTCAGAAACCATAATCAATAAAAATATTATTTAAAGGCAGAAATAACAACCTATCGGCCTTAGGAGTAGTGTAAAACACAATCAACTTGGTCCGATTTATCAACTATTCCGGTTCGATTATACGAATACATTTCGTTTGCAGAAGATTCTACACAGAAGCTTATTTTCTATTCTGTTCTCTATTCCATTCTATTTTTAGTTTTTTTTTTATATTATGGTGACGGGTAGGGCACACTAGCGACGCCAATCGACTTAAATTATTAGCTACTTAACTGGATCAATTTTAAACAATTTCTGGGTTAGAAACTCTCGACAAATACTTATACTATTTTTTAAAATAACCATGCACAAATGTTGGGTCCGTTTTTGTACGCGAAAAGTTGATTCACGCTAAAAGTGGCCGCTTTTGGCGGTAATCAATTTTTCGCCATAAAACGTCGCCCTATTATATATTTGTATTTTGATGCACACTATGTTCACATACATGAAAAAATTACATCATTATTGGTTTAAGATTACCTTACTAATCTATCCACTGTCCAGTGCAAAAGGATAATTTAGAATCTAGGATGAATATCCCACTTGCCTTAAATCTAGATCACCGCTTGACGTTTGACCCGCGATGGGTTGACTTTCTCCCGTTCCATATTAGGCGTTCTCCCTGTCCGATGGCCGAGTGAACCTCACCTAGAGAGCTAGGGTTATCGCCACAACAATATTACTGGTACAATCTGTGCAGCGTTGCTGTCGAAATATTTGACAATTGCAGTCTAAATAAATGGTAGGTAGTACACTCAATTTACTCGATGCTATTCCCTATATTCTCGAATATAACTTTCTCCCGTTCCATATTAGGCCTCCTCCTTGTCCGCGGCCGAGTGAACCTCACCTAAAGACCTAAGGTTATCGCTGTCATCTTGTTATGTTGCCGGTTACAATCGAAGCAGAGCTAGTAGTGATGTGATTTTAATTCGATTACTTGTAGTCTATGGAAAAATTGTTAACTTGACTTGAGTAAATCGAGCTACCTCGAAGTTCTTACTTGGACGGGAGTTCTGCCTTCATTATTATTTATTAAGTATCTTTTTCATTTCGGCTCGTTACAACTGCAATATCTATTTGCATATATTGCATTATCATCAGGCCAACGCCCATTGGCCAAGTGTTTTGTCTACGAAATGTATCTTCTTTTTTGGTTGCCATACGGTCAGTGCTTTGGTTCACCTATCTTCGAATATCCACAACTCTATTTATTAAAATGACTCGAGTGACAACGGTGACCCTAGTCCCATTACTAAAGCATTGACTTGGTTTTGTCGCACCTCTGTTTTAGTGTTGAAACTCGAATATGGCAGTTGATTTAGCGATTGGAAGTTTATTGGTACGCGGAAGTGATTCCCACGGGTGGTTATAGATTTAAGTTAGATTTAAATATTACCACTATGAACCAACACCGATGTTAAGGTGGGTCTACGCGAAGTACGAGCGCTTGGCTTCGAACATTTGGCTCGTTCTTGACTGTGTTCCGACTATTGTCGGTATTTTTACCAAGGACAAAAGATTTGCACCGTACCTACTAACTGTATGAAGGAGAGTGAATGGCGTAGACTCAATGTACTGTATAGGTATTTGACTCACGCATTCTACGCTCTTAGGTCGAAGCAATTCATCATCATCAAATTGTAACTTGGTTTAATTAGCTCACTCATCGACTTCTACGACACAGTCTGCGAGCCTAGTGCATAAGGCACTGACTTAATGTAAATTGTTGCCAATTTTGACAATAAAGATTTATTTATTTATCATCATCATTTCAGCTAATATACGTCCACTGCTGGACATAAGCCTCCCCAGATGTTCTCCACACAGATCGGTCCCGTGCCGCCCACATTCAATGGATTCACGCTATGGGCCGAATCTAATCCGGATGTTTATCATCATCATCAGTCTTGGCCTCCTTTTCCTTTCGCCAATGTACCCGTTTCAGAGTTGCTCAGATCCATACTCTCCACAATTTTAGTGATGTCGTCAAAATAGGATTTTTATACTTGGCTATATAATTGATAGTGAAGTTTATCCGTGGAAAAATCTATGGTATAACGTCAGATTTGTACAAAATGACCGCGCAATACTAATAGATTTATTATTAAGTTGGTCGAATCGGCCCTTAGTGATCTTATTTAGATCCCCGTACGCCGTGTGGTCCCCGGCAGAGTAGAATAGGCCACCCTCACTCTTACCGAAGTGTCGTAAAAGGCGACTAAGGTAAAGCTGCTGGCATGATCATCAGCATCCTGAGAAGGAAAACTCTGCATTTATATCAAAACCCTCGCCAACCCGTCTGCCAAGCGTGGTGAGTATGGCAATTACACTTCATGTGATTGACGGAGGCCCGTGCCCCAGCAGTGGGGACATAAATGGGCTGATGATGATGATGATCTTATTTAAAGGGGAGCGCTATCGTAGGAAATCCCTCTCTTTTGTAGTTTTGGCGTAAACGACGATCATAAACATAGCGACCGTCGATCAAAAATCTATTTAGAAGCATTAGCGGTTGATAGCGTCATTTATTAAGTTAATAAGGCCAAAAATGAATTATTTATTTTAATATGTACTTCACGATTTACGGCTCGCAGAAATAGCCCAAACCAATTTATTATTCGTAATTTGGAAGCAGAAAAGGTTAAGGTCATTACTTAATCCACTTTTCTCGACTTTTCTACAGGTTGTTTGTGGAAAAACCCAGTATCCTATTCAATAAAGGTGTTTTAAATCTTTAAGCTGTTAATTTGCATTTATTCTAAATATTATTCCCACATTTCGCATGCTAATATTATCTAATCCTTACTAATATTATAAAGGCGAAAGTTTGTTTGGATGGATGTATGGATGGATGTTTGTTCCTCTTTCACGCAAAAACTACTAAACGGATTTTAATGAAACTTTACAGTAATGTAGCTTATAGATCAGAATAACACATAGGCTATAATTTATAAAGATATCTATAAGACCTTGCTTTTATTCGAATTACACGCAGACGAAGTCGCGGGCAAAAGCTAGTCTTATTATAAATTACCTTTAAAGATTTAAGCTGTATTTGCAACATTACTAAAAAAAGTTTCATAAAATTTTAATGTCTCAAACCAGTCTACATTTTTTTAGACTCCTTAAAGCTTTTAACAAGTTGTTAAGTTACTATGTAAAACGTTATTTTTAATAAAAATAGAACCAGAACTTATACCTACTTACACCTACGCATATATAAAATGTGCAATTTAATTCGTACCTATTATCTTATAATAAATATATTAAACGCTACTCTTTTTACAAGATTCATACCTGAGTGAGTACGAAAAACAATTAATTAAATTATATGCGTTTTCGTTGTTTCATCAGCATATTATTATTTTTGGTCGTTGGTCCTGGACTCCTCCAGTCTTGTCACCCGGTGGCTTTATTCGAAGCCGTCGCGTAACGAAGGAGAATCGCATCCAAACAAATTTATTACAGCGTATGATATTGAGACATACTTATAGATAAGATATTTTACCGTGGGATAGCCTCGCTTCGGCATGAATGTGACGGTTCGACCGGAGTGATACCACGGCCTCACAGAAAACTGGCGTGAAGCAGAACTTTGTTGTTTCGCTGCGTGAGTAAGCGTACCGAAGGCCCAATCCAGGCGAAATGGGGCTTAAAGGTTGGCAGCGCACTTGTGACTCCACTGGTGTCGCGGGTGTATATAGGCGGCGGCAATCGCTTACCATCAGGCTATCCGTCTGCTCGTCTGCCACCTATAACATAACAAATAAAAATATACTCCTAATATTTATAGTTGACAACTGTTATAGAATTTAACCTTCAACTTCCTTACCTATCTAACCCTGCGGCTTCCTTCCGACAATATCGGAAATCCATTATGGCCTCGCGTCAAAGAAAACTGCCTACCGTTTACACGGCGAACACATGTTTTTATCAAAACCATTATTTATAGCTGTTCTGGTATCAGTTCCATGTCAGAAGCGTGTGAATGACGTTTATACTTAGTGAAATCTTTAAGAATAGCCTTTTGGAGTTCCGGTTAAAGTGCACTCCATCTTTGGCTTTATCGTCAATTGCGATCAGGTAAGATATTAATGTATAAGTATTCACACAGTTACGTGAGTTATTCTTGTTGGTCTTTGGGCCATCCTTAAGTCAGAGACACAAGTAAAATTTTTGGGGCGCCGCGGCGGTAACTCGATTGACCGTAGCTTACTTTCAGAGACCTCAACATACATTTTGTGGAACTTTTTACCCGACTACGGCGAAGCAAAAATGAGGGTTCCGATTTTGACCTGTATGTATGTATGTATGGTTGTTCATCTGTTCCCACATAACTTCTAAAGTAGTTATCATATTTGAACAAATGAGGTGTCGTTAGAAGCGTCTTGATTGTCTTCTGGTTATAGGCGTCATGACGTCACGTTAAATTAGTCAATTTACAGTGTCCTCTAGGGGACTTAGAGTAAGGAACTAAAAAAATTAGTTTGACGGTACAGTGCGGGGCATGGGGTAATGAAAGAGCTTTTTTAGCACATATCATTTACATAACTAAAAATATGTTAAATAAAAACAAAGTTTAACAACTAAAAAACTACCAAAAAAACACGCTCTAAAAAGCACGAAATAAGAAAATTGTTATGCCGTATTGCCGTGCTCGTATGCCACCTACTGTAGCAAAACAGATTCATTATAATAATAAAATAAAATCAATGTAGCATACGACCACGGCGATATGGCATAATATTTTCAGCAGGAACAATTTTCTTGTTTCGTACTTTTTAGAGCGTGTTTTTTTGGTAGTCGGGTTTTAGTTTTTTAACTTTAGATCTAAAGATAGGTTTAAGAAAATATTTTTTTGATGTTTCAATTACCTGCGTTCTATTTAATTATTTATTAAACTATACTCCGAACCAGTGGTAAACATATTGACAATCTTAAATGTTCTGTATGGACCTAAATTGAATAAACTATTTTGATTTTTCATTAAGGACTTGCTGGTAATCTACCAGTAAAATTATTTTTTTACCAATCTGAAACTATTACCCATTCTTAATAAGTAATGAACTTGGTGACATACAGATGGACATACACACAGGCAAAAATGCAAGTCTATAAAGGTCCCAATTCATGACCCGCGATCAGTCTCACATATATGACGAATCTATCATCATCAGCCCATTTAAGTTCCCCACTGCATGGGGCACGGGCCTCCCTCAATCACATCAGGGCTATTTGCCATACTCACCACGCTTGGCAGACGGGTTGGTGAGGGGTTTGCTATAAATGCAGAGTTTTCCTTCTCTGGGTGCTGATGATCATGCCAGCAGCTTTACCTTAGTCGCCTTTTACGACACCTCGTTAAGAGTGAGGGTAGCCTATTCTACTCTGCCGGGACCACACGGCGTACGGACGAATCTATAGGGGTTCCATATTTCCCACTCGCCTATGGAACCCAAATGAGCCGCGAGCTGTATTCCCTTGACACAATACAGCAGTAAGTCTGAAGACACAGCTGGTCGTTCTCAATTGGCTAATGCAATAGCGCGACCCGGCCGCGGTCAATTAATTTGATTTGTCGCCTGTCTGCCAAGATTATTGCGCGTGCGCTCTACACATGTACAGCGTGTACCTATCTGTCACCCATAAATAGTGATCTTATTACACAATTTCGATGTATAATAAGTAACAAGATGTCGATGGAGCAGTGTCTCAGGTGTTGCGATCAACCGTGAAAAGTCCCAGATTCTCGGTCAGGTCAACTTTGAAAACTTTTCCAAATTGTCTCGGGTATCGGGCCTGGGTTTGCTAGGAAAGTATAATCACGTTTCAACTGGCCTACCTGACGACCGAACATGATTAAGGACCTGATAAAGATAGGTACCTACCTATAATTCTTCCTTAACTGATATGATTCAAATGAAATACGCAATTATATTTTTTGTGATCAATCAATAAAGGAAGCACCGAAGCAAGTGATTCATTTAAATTTAAAATGCGGTCGTGAATGTACATTACCTAGTTTTCCAATTTTGAGAACTTTATATGATAGAAAATAGACATGTCTTGCACACTAAAATTTAAAAGCTAGATATATTGACAGAGATACAATGTTTTAGGCGAAAAATAGTAACTATACTTCTATTCAAACACCAGACAATTTCGTTTCCGAACAAAGTGTCTCTTCAATCACTCGACATTGGCAAAGTTAAATCGAAATACGATAGATGCCATAACTAAAAAAAATACTTCATACTATTTTAAAAGTGAAGTCATGAGTGTTCTGTATGTACCCAATTCATTTTTAACTCAAATCTTTAGATATCCTATCACATATTGCCGGTTCACTGTCGAACGTAACATCCTGTACGTGCGTCAACAAGCCATCTAATTGAGTTGCCCCAAAGTGCCCACTAGTAGGGCGAACACGTACTAAACAATAAATAAGTTTACGAAACTACTGAACACGATCAACAAACAATACTGCGACGTACAAAAAACAACTTTGGTACAGACAGCCACACATCAGGTTTCTACAGTCTGTCAAAATTCCTTAGTCGACATTGAAACGAACGTGTATGACATTAAGGTGAGAATAGAATGAAGAAACTTTACAGTTTTGTATACTTTGAAGTGTGGGTACGTACATTCCAATGATTCAATTTCTGTTAGAGATTCCGTAAGCGAAAATGATACAGTCCCTTAGGCTATGAGAATTTGAGTCTGGTAACAAAAAAAGCGACTGCCGTCTGACCTACGCAACCCTTTAACAGGGGAACCAGACGTTCATGGTTAACACTCATGAAATCAGATTTAAAATAGTATGAAGTATTTTTTGTTATGGCATCTATCGTATTTCGATTTAACTTTGCCAATGTCGACCGATTGAAGAGGCACTTTGTTCGGAAACGAAGTTGTCTGGTGTTTGAATAGAAGTATAGTTACTATTTTTCGCCCAAAACATTCCCATACGTGCTGGTTTCAATAATAGAAATACGCACATAGATTTCAAAAATCCATCAAAAGGTGCATGCTCGGATTTGGACAACGACCCCCCACATGGAAGGCGCGTTCTTATCCGCTGAGCTACCATCGCTCATCGCCTTATTAAATCTAACCAAGATAATCAAATTCATTCGGAACCCTAGTGCTTTCAAACAGATGACTCAGTTGTTCTCGCGACAAACGCAAAAGGCTCCGTATTCCGTAATCGTGCGCACTTTTCTTCGTAGTTGTAATGCAAATCGTACGTTTAAACTACCTCCGACTAATTTGCAAGTTGACGACCGTCAAAACAGAAGCGTCTTAACTCATAAATTACTTTTTGTTTTAACTTGAGACTTTTACGAGCTCCGGGTATCTTTATTCATAACTAACTTATTATGTGAGAGTAAACGTTATGAATGGGCATGTTAATTTACGTCATGTTTTCGCTTCTGATTTATTTATAAGTTTTACAAAAATATTTTTTAGTAGTTTCACGCTTTTCAAAGCGTACAATTTATTATGCCTTACTTGTACATAACACTAGATATGCTCTCGTGAACAGAATTAACATTTAAACAGACTATCGTCTTGAAAAACCTATTGTTTTTTGGGTTTCGGATCTCAATCGGAAAAAAGAAACCTTTGCATACATATACGTAGACAAGTTGGAACGAAACGGAAAGAATACTCCGTGCAAGAATCCTACTGGCACTTGACCAGGTTTGTTTTAATTTTACAGAAAAGAGAAACATATCTCACGTGATGGTAACATAACACTTAAATGAGTAACAATAAGACTTCACCGTCATGGCCGACATGGCCGTGTGGTCCCCGGCAGAGTAGAATAGGCCACCCTCACTCTTACCGTGGTGTCGTAAAAGGCGACTAAGGTAAAGCTGCTGGCATGGTCATCAGCACCCAGAGAAGGAAAACTCTGCATTTATATCAAAACCCTCGCCAACCCGTCTGCCAAGCGTGGTGAGTATGGCAATTACCCCTCATGTGATTAAGGGAGGCCCTGTGCCCCAGCAGTGGGGACTTAAATGGGCTGATGATGATGAAGAATTCACCTCAAATTTTAGGTATAGGTAAGAGAGATAGCAGCTAATCGGATATTAATGTGAGCTAACTTGGGAGGTCGTAGGTTCGAATCCTAGCCTCTGGATTTCTAAAATCTAACCTAAATTTTCTGGTTAGATTTTAGAGGCTAAGAAATCCAGAGATTCCCTCTGTCGAGTTAGAATTTCAAACCAAACACGTGGAACAACTGTTGAGATAATGAAATTTCAAACTCTGACTCAGGATATCTCGGACTGAGATATTCACTGTCGGGGGTCGGAGCTATCAACAAACAACAGATCGAGGTTACGTTGCGAGATGGTAAAATCTATTAAGAAAATACTAAACTACTTAATCCGAACAAATAATAATTAACTGCATCAACGCGCGTTAAAATCAACTTCTTAGAAACAGTCGTCGAGCGAGAGAAAGACAATAACATTCCAATAGTCGCAAGTTGAAAAGACGCAAAAGACCTCCGATCTCAACAAGGGGTTTCGACATTTGAAAGTACTATGTCTGGTAAATATTCAGAGGAAGTAACTCACGACGAGACTGTGGCTCTGACGGGGTCTAGGAAGCTTATGTTTTATACAATAGTCCGTGATTGAATGCGTAATAACGAGATACGACCGCCACTAGCACTGCGCCGGGACACCGCGATGCCGACTGGGAAATTGAGACAATATGGTGTCGGCTATGAGACAACTGGAAGTTAGGGGTGTGGTTAAATTTATTACTATGCAAAAATCATACTTTGAGGAATTTATTTTTTTATGCTTTGTTGGTTTCTAGCAACTCCGGAGCGTGTCTACCTACAGGCGGCGGCAATCACTCACTAGCCAAGAAGTGATCCGTTATCATTAGACAATTATCACATACCTAAGAGCAAAAGCTTGTTTCACTTACTAGTCCCAGTATCACACATAGTCTTAACAAACTTCTAATTTGAGGCATCTAAATTTAATCATTTATTAAATAAATATCTAATTACATAATTAGATACTCAGGGTTCTGGTGCCGTGGATGTCATAATTCCAAATTGTCCGGTGGCGGTGATCAGGTGACCTATTGGATCACTTGCCTCCCTTTGCCATAAAAAGAGAACTGTTTGTTGAGCTAGTTCTCATTGTACAGGGAATTACCCTTTATTAAGACTAATTGATCAGTGTCAATGGTCTGTGGTGTTTATTTTATCATCTTTCTTCTATATCTATACTATCATTTATAAAGTGTACCTCTCCTACAGACAGCGGCAACACTTATACGCAATCCGAAAACACGAAACGCTTGTGCGATGTAATCAACACCTAGCGCCATCTATTGGTTTAGAGTGGAACTACCGTCCCGAAACGAAGTGGGCCGGGCCACTAGTTTTCTAATGAATCTAAAATATAATGCGTAACAACCCTACCGAGGTTTATGTAACCGATGTCGCGAGGGCGCGGCGACCTACTCGTATCTTGACAGTGTCCATTCTCTCCTGACGGTTATTAGGTGTTTTGTGAGTTACTGTGTGTTTATGCTCCGGCTTGTTTACGCTGTTGGCTAAATCGGAAATTGCGAATGCGTGGTCCCGGCAGAGTTGAATAGGCCACCCTCACTCTTACCGAGGTGTCGTAAAAGGCGACTAAGGTAAAGCTGCTGGCATGATCATCAGCACCCAGAGACGGAAAACTCTGCATTTATATCAAAACCCTTGCCAACCCGTCTGCCAAGCGTGGTGAGTATGGCAATTACCCCTCATATGATTGAGGGAGGCCCGTGCCCCAGCAGTGGGGACTTAAATGGGCTAACGATGGTGATGAATGCGTGGTATTGTACCATGTAAATGTAATATTGAGTCAAAACGATATCGTGTTGACCAAATGATATTTACTTTGAATTTTTGCATCAAATTTTTTTAACCTTCAATATTGTAGCATCGACATCATTAGCCCGGACGTACCCTCTATAGAGTATAGGCCTTATGCGGCGGTTGTTCCCCGTCCTGAGCTGCACGGATTCTTATTCATGCAAGGGTTCAGCGCCTGTAGGGCTTTGCCGGGTCTCACGACTTTTCTCACTAAGGCCACGAGGAAGAGCCGTAGACGTTTTAATTGGTTATGCTCATGATACTTGCACTTCTTTCTCCCGTTCCTGCATTGATCTAAGCACTTCTATCTAATTTGTATTACTCCTCCTACCTGCGTCGTTTGTCCTCAGTGCTGAGGGTCGTGGTCTCGACACTAAAAAAAAACCGCCCAAGTGCGAGTCGGACTCGCCCATGAAGGGTTCCGTAGCAGCAAGAAAGGTAAATTGCGGTTTACGGTTTATAACGTATTAAAAAAACTACTTACTAGATCTAATCCAAACCAATTTTCGTTGTTAGTTTTCATGATTATCTACATCATATATTTTTGTTTTATATTTCATTTATCATAGAAGTTATAAGAAGAATATTAATTATTAAGAAGGGGGGGAGACAATTTACTACTTTGGGAGCGTCTCTTGCGCAAAGTATTGTGTTCAGAAAAAAAACATGTTAAGAACCTCAACATCATTATTAAAGACCATAGATACCCCACACGTTTTTGAGTTTCAGTTTCAAGTATGAAGACCCCCCCCCCCCCCCATTTTTTACTTTTCTAATTTTTATGTAAAAATCGTAATGCGGTTAACAAAATACATCTATTTACCAAGGTTCAATAGTATAATTCTTATAGTTTCGGAGAAAAGTGGCTGTGACATACGGACGGACGGACAGACGGACAGGCGGACAGACATGACGAATCTATAAGGGTTCCATTTGGCTACGGAACCCTAAAAAGGGTAAATACACAAAGACCTAGTAACCTTTTAAAGCAGTACTAGAAAACCTGCACACAGGCGCATCCTATGCACGAAACTCACTTTTTTTCGTGATATAGGTGGCAGACGAGCCGACGAAACACCAGAGGTGTTACAAGTGCGCTGCTCACCTTCTAACCCCCTTCCCTTGGATTGGGCCTCCGGTACTCTCACTCACGCAGCACATGCACTGCTTCACGCCGGTTTTCAGTGAGGACTTGGTATTACTCCGGTCGAGCCGGCCCATTTATGCCGAAACGTGGCTGTTAAAACTCACTTAAAAGATTAAGCCATAACTTTAACTGAAATATCTGAATAAGATTACTTATGCATGGAATCATTGCATCATCATTCGCAAGCCCATATCAACTGGTTCCGTGTCTCAAAATTAATCATAATAAAGTGATGCAGTTCTTTAAAGTCTAAAGAACCTTTCACTCATCTAGTTCAGTTATCCAACTTCAATCAGTAGTTCAGTCATTTGTACTGAATGATCGAGTTCATTAATGATGAACTACAGATTGAATTGAACTTAAGTTATACCTATAGTATCATGTATTGACGATCGTGCATATGTCTCCTTTCCCGATCCAAAAGAATACAGCGTGCCCTAACCCTTTTAAAACGCTTTCCTGTATCTATCGCTTAAGCGTCAATTTAACTACACAGGACAAGAAAGAGTGATTGAGTGATGAGAAATAGGTTCTTGAGTGAACTGTAAATCTTAACTACAGAAATGTCCGCTCTCGACACAAGACAATATGGCATGGCACCTAACGAGATCTTGCGCAAGAGTCCTGGACAGCGCCATCTAGCGGAAATAGAAAGTGCTATGCAAATGACGGAGGCAGAATAGCCGGTGACAGGGCTGACGCTAGGGTCAAATATGTGACATCAGGGTTCGTAGTTCTTGGTTATAAGAAACAGGATTTGTTAAGGTGAATAGTGTTAAATCCCACGCTTGGTAGGGTTCAAAATATGAACCTATTTTTAACTGACTTCAAAAAAAAGAGGTTCTCAACTCGACATGAATATATATATATATATATATATATATTTTATGTTTGTTCGCCGATAACTTTGCCATTTATGAACCGATTTAGATGGTTATTTTTTGGTTGGAAAGTGGATAGTCCCGGATTAGTACCATGATCAGAATATCCGGATCTGTTGATGGGATCCTGGAAAAAAATAAGGGGAATTCTCAAATTTTATAGGGACACGTAATGTTTTTGTATGTTTTTTCAAAACTACACCAGTATTAATATACAAAATTAATACAGTCAGGCGTAAGCCTGACTGTATTCATTTTGTGGCTCTGCTGTTGATGAAAGGTCAACTCCTCAACGGTAAGGAGTTAAAGGATAACTCTTTCAATACTGTACTCACAATTAGCTTTTTAGTTATTTGGCGGGGGTGGACACTAAAAGGCTTGAAAAAAATTTTTCTGCAAAAAAAAAACCGCCATCAGTAACCACGATCTAAAAAGAGTATCCCTGTTGAATATTTGAATGTTGTATTAAATTACAAGACAGTATTGCGCGCCGACTTCGGTAAAACCTTTTCTCGAATGTACTGTTATAAAATGTTATTTGAGGTGTAGAAAGTGTAAAAAATATTATTTTACACTTTCTAGATCGTGGTTATTGAAGGCGGTTCTTTTTTTGCAGATTTTTTTTCTAAATTTAATTTCAACTCAGTCTAGTTTTTTTTTTTCATAATAACCTTATACGTCATGAACTTGTACCTTAACGTTGTTTTTTTTATCTCCCATGAGAAATGCAATACGCATAACCGTTCACCGGGAGGCGGACGTTTTATATCGGACTCCCCCCGCGCCGGCGAGAATCTACCAACTAAAATTCATGGGGAGGGGACATAAAAATCTTACTAAGAAGTCTCCCTTCATGGCCCTCCACAATCGAGGGCCCGCTTACAACGTGGGCCCGACACTATATGGCTGGGGGGAATGATAGGGAGAGCTGGGAGAACCGAACCGCAATACCGGGCTCCAGAGGAGGCATGTGCAATGTCAGCATCGATGCCCCCGTACTGCCTTAACATAATGCCTCTAGCGTAATGAATTGTTGCTGATGCTGGATTATAATAGGTAAAAGTTCTTCTGTGCATATTTTGTTGAAATTTTACCAAAGCATCAACCCTACCAAGAATCACTGCCTGGTGCAAATTGAAAACTTCAGCACTCGAACGGCACAAGACATAAGTTGACAAACAAACTCTTAAATACTAGCGTTTAATAAATGCAAATTGAGTGGCAACGCTTTTGCTCAAATCATGATCGGAGCCAGTAAAAGACCAGATATTTAGGCTCTTTGAAATGTGCGAAAGTTCTTCATATTCGTGGGTCTGATCATTTTGGCCTGGCATAGGTACAACGACAGTAGTAAAGTAACTTTTATACCTTTAATACATACAAAAAGTTCTTACCACCATTTAGTCTATAATTTAATTCAACTCTTTGTTATTCTTAATTCTACTCGTATTTGGAGAGACGTTTCTAATTTTTGAAGAAAAATGTATTCAAATAACGCGTAAAAAGTTTTTAAAAGGAAGAAACTGTTCACTTTATATGCCGTATTAAAGAGGATTAATGATATTGACCACATGACCAAATAAGTTAGACCTCTAAAACACACATTAGTGCCTTCAACCCAGATGTCTCGTGTCTATGATTAGCTTCAATTAAGGGCTGTCTCAAACTTATTAATTTAGAATGAGCCTCAAGCGTTTCTGCACACCATAAATAGCCTACATTATGATTTGCATTTATTGCTATTGATAGTAAGGTATCTGCAAGGAGATCATAATCAGGTGGATTATGAATAGGGAAATGGTTAATATTCAGATCAGTAGATTTCTTTGAATAGATAGTAAATTAGAAATCACTGATATAATGCAGGAAGTTCTAGGAACAAAATACTGGAAGTGGATAAGGCTTCCTAGTCTTAAACAGGCTTATTTAGATATTATAAAGAGGATTTGTATTACGAATACTTTTAAAATGTACTGGACCAATTTTGAAAAACCCTTTATCAAAATAAACTTAAGTTATCCTTGATTATAGTATTAAGAGTAAAATGTGAGATATTTTCCCCCAGTAAAATGTAGCAAAAAGTAAACATAATTTGGCCTACGCGAATAACGCTGTCTGACTTAAATATTTTCCTATAGATAGAAATATTTATCAAGAACCATTCTTTCTTTTTCATCCAACCATTGAAAAACTAGCTGAAAATCAAAAAGAATATGAATTACTGCCATCCAACTAATCATATGACTGACAGATATAATGCAAACTTAAAGAAACTGTACAGTACGAGTATATAAAGTGTTTTTATTAGTTGGCATATTACTATTTGAAAGAAATGGGGTGAGCCTTGCGTCTCATAGCCACTGCGACCAGTATTTGATCTATTGTGGCAACCCCAGAACCTACTACAACACCTCATGTAGCTCCAGCTCCAGGATGAACCCGAGAATGGAGCTGATGGGGGAGCTTTTGATCTCGTCTGTAGAGACCGTGTGAGCTCCCAGGTGCCGGCTTCTGCAGTGGTGCAGAAACCGGCTCGCCGAGCACGTGGATAATCGTTTCCTCGTCCTCGCGAAAGAAGCTGCAGATTTTGGTGTCTGAAAGGCCCATTGACAGGCCAGTTGACATAACTAATTATTTGTAAAACTGAGAAAAGTCGCTGCTTCTCCTAACACCAGCAAACATCTGCTAATCCTGTAGAATGGGACTCACGCGACTAAGTAAATAATACGAGTGCGTGCGCCCGCGCCGCTATCATTACATGATAGTATGGTAGGGTTGATGCACAAAAAGTAACCTTTAACTGAGGAAAATAAGAGTTCTTTCTATATTTTATGTTTCAGGAATGAGGACTTCCGCAAAGAGTGACAAAAACTAGTGACTGGAAAAGAATCGACGCATCTCCCAACTTGTGAATATATCTTTTGTTAGAACCACGGTCTTTACAAGTTTACCTATGTATTTCCCGACGGCTACGACTTAGGGACCTTCATGAGAAGAGCGTACTCCTTTTTAAAAAGGCCCGCAACGCATTAGCGATCTCTCTGATTTCGCGGATGTTAATGGGCGGCGATGATTGCTTTCCATCGGGTGACTCGCTTGCTCGTTTATCGCCTCTAGCATAAAAAAAAATGTCTAAGGATAGCGTGGCAGAAAATGATGGACGTTTTGACCGCCGTCAATATCGGTTGCCTTTTAAACGGAAAACGTTTAATTACTTCAGGTTTGTTATACAGTAAATAGATCTGAGAGATTCTTGTCAAATGTTGACCCAGAAATGTAGACCAAAAGTCAACAAAAATATGAAAACAAACATTGGAATGTAAATTTTTAATAAGTTTGATCCCAGATTTTCCTTGCTACCTTCACTAATCAATCGACACCCCTATATTTTGGTTAGCTTATTATTGCGTAAACGGTGCTATCATAACTCGCGAAGTCATGAATCTTCGCAATTATGTTTTAATCTAATCAGAATGCAGATTTAATGCTGTGAATAAAATTCTTTGTCTTTGTAAATCCTGTCTCTTTAGATTCGGCAAAGCCTCGTACGTTTCAGCGAGATAAGTTACGTAATTGCCTAAGAGATGACCTGTGAAAACATCCGCATCTGATATGAATGAATGTTATACATTTAGTGCCGTGTTTATGTCGACATGCCAAGTTTTTTTAAATGCATATAGCCAGAAAACCCAGAGACTCCATGTAAAAATCCTTGCATACGACCTACATAGAAACAAAATAATTAGACACAAAACGGGCCTCTATCGCGAGCTAAAGAGGCTACGAACAAATACGCTTGTATGTATAGACAGATAGGTACACTTTATTGCACAAAATACACAACTTAAGAAACTTCGGCAACTTCGGCTCGACCGGAGTAATCCTACGGCCTCACAGAAAACCGGCGTGAAGCAGCACTGTGCTGTGTTTCGCAGCGTGAGTGAGGGTACCGGTGGCCCAATCCGGGGGATAGGGGGGGTTTCAAGGTTGGCAGCGCACTTGTGACTCCACTGGTGTCGCCGGTGTCCATGGGCGGCGGCAATTGCTTACCATCAGGTGATCAGTCTGTTCGTCCCCCTACCTATTACATAAAAACTAGGCAAAAACTGAAATGTACAATTTAGGCGGTCTTATCATTGGAATCATGTATACCAGACAACAAGCAAAGGACATTTAATAGTAGAGGATGTATATGCGCATACAGAGATTTCAGTATAGTTCGGTACAAATGACAGAAACAGACTATGGGGAACGTATGCAGGAGAGGCACGAAACGATAAAGGTACTTCTAACGCATAAGTCAACGGACTCTTCGATATCAATGTCAGCTAGATCCGACTTTCTGTGTCTATTTATTTTGTGGCAAGCACGATACATCGCGGCGCAGTTTAATAATTCAGCCAATGTCTGTTCACTGCTGAATGTAGACCTTTTTTCCAGGGGAATCCGTCATGGCCCTCACCTTGCTACATGCCGAGGAACAAGGCGATGTGTGAGCCCAAGCGGAGATTGACTCCTCAGGAGGTGTCCATCTCCGCGCAACTGCGGTCGGAAATCCTACAGCTGGGACTAGACCGTACAGCTAATCGCACTCGCCGCTTCACCCCGATCTAGCGCAATGCAGCCCTTCATCGATCCCCCAACCCAAAGAGCGCCATCCATTCGATCCTACGTAGTTGGCATCTACTTCATCTTACATCGTCAACCCAGTGTGCTGAAGTAGGATATCTTACACCACGTTTCCTAATGTTGCATTTCCTCTCTATACGTGTCGACTTCACGTCCATCAAATTTCCTCTAGAGATGTGGGTTACATTGTAACTAAAGGGAATCTGTTTTTTGTCATCGATACAGCTAGTTGAGAACCACTTGAGAAACACTTTGGATAGCTTTGACACAAGATGACAATGTCAACATTTCGGACAGCTTTGACACATGATGACAATGTCAATAAGTACAAGTAGGTATTCTGTTAAATATCTCAAACCTACTTACTCGTTCTATTCTTGTGAATCAGGTCAGCCTAAGTTTTTTTCTACAACTTGGTTGCCTCTTTATTTTGTGAAAGGTGGTTGACGAACAGACTGATCACCTAATGGTAAACTATTGAGCCACAATCTGTAAACGCTCCTTTAGGGTAGGTACCGGAGGCCCATTCCGGGAGAATGGGCCTCCGGTACCTACCCTCACTCATTCGGCGAAATATAGCACAGACGCTGCTTCAAGCCGTTTATGTGAGAGGCCGTAGCACAGCTCCGGTCGAGGCGGCAAATTTATGCTGAAGCGTAGCTCTCTCACGGTCATTCTTCTCTAAAATCCCATCATATTTTATTGCCTAGTAGGTATTAATCAATTCGACATGGATTGATAAAAAACCTATCGTAGAATAATAAAATCTCTACTAAGTCAACGGACGAAATAGCCGTTACAAACAGACATCGATGTTTTTCATATTGTTTGATTAGTTTTTTGCTCACCTCGCGTTTTTGTACCTATTATTTATTAGTGAACTATATCTAAAGCGGGCTCCTTGATTCTTTTTTTTGTGTTAAGTGGCAGACTAGATAGGTATGTGTTAAGTGGTAGAGGGATAACCTGGGACTTAATTTAAACGCTCTCGTAACGAACGAGAATATACCTGTCGCGTCGAAACAAAGGAGACACACAGCGCGTGTGAAAGAGAGGGAAACTCCGATTCGGTCGTAACGTCTGCTTTAAATTAGGCCCTCTGATGTTCAGCTATTACCACCGCCCATTAACAGCTGTTGCAGGTACACCAGTGGAGTCACAAGTGCGCTGCCAACCTTTATTTTCCCCCCGGATGGGGCCTCCGATATTCTCTCTTACTCAGCGAAACCCAGCACAGCTGCTGCTTCACACACACTGCGGTCGAATCGGTCAGTTGATGCCAAAGCGGAACACTCCCACGGTCCAATCTCTGCCATGAACCGGTGTGAAGCATCACTGTGCTGTGTTTTACTATGTTAGTGAGGGTACCGGAGGCCCAATCCAGGGGAATGCGGTGTAAAGGTTAGCAGGGCACTTGTGATTCCACTGGTGTCACGGATGTCCATGGGCGGCGGCAATCGCTTACCATCAGGTGATCCGTCTGCTCGTCTGCCACCTTTCACATAAAAAAATTAAAACTTGTTAAATTTGGAAGATCGTCCCAAGGGAATAGTCATAACTACTGCTACTTTCTTTCTTTTCTTTCTTTCTTTTCTTTTTATTGGCAAAAATTATAAACAATTTAAGTAAATTCAGTGACTTATGCACTAGGCTCGCAGGCCTGTGTCGCATAAGTCGTTGAGTGAGCTAATTAAGCCTAGTTACAATTTGTGTAATGCTCCAGTTCTTTAACTACCAAATGTGATACATAACAAATTAAAAAATCTATAATATCAAAAATCTGTAAAAGGTTACTTAATGTCTACAACGAGTGGACGAAAAAAAAAAGCTACTGTATTAAGACAGCTGTCAATAAATAATCACTTACTTCCCATCCTTTATTCTTTCGCTTTTCCTTTGCACCTCTTCGCACTTTACCTATTTATACTTATTGTTTAAACTCGCTTTCTAGGCGAAAGCGAAATTTTGAAGCAAACCTCAGCTCAGCCTCCACTCTCAGCTTGGGTACAAGCAGCAATCAAAAAGGCCAGTACCTTAGACAGCTTAAATTGTCTAAGGCTAGTACGAACTTTTAGCGTACCTATGAGTATCGTATACAAATTGTATCAAAACATAACTTACTTGGAATTAAAAGGTTACAAAATATTACGTGTGGGTACGCTACGAATTCATTCAATGTTCGTGGTAGCCCCTCTTCGATTAATTCGGCGTCCATTCGGCGCGAAACACACAGAGCGTTTGCGAGTGCCGACGAGTATTCTTTTTCACGCTGCCTTCCACTTAAATTCCCGGCACGATTCTGGCTGGATACCGCGCAGTTTATCTGCCTGTCCGTTCTCTAATTTCAAAACCATTTAGGAAACGTATAAAATTAACTATCTACACTGACATAAAATTAGCAATTAGCATAATCTTCTGTCTTAACCGTTTGAACGTAACATAATTTTTCCGTGAAAGCTTAGTTTATGACTTGAGAAACTGATGGAACTGTAGGTATACATGTTTATTTGTAAAAGTAATGAGGTAGCATAGGTGTTACCGGCCAATTATTGTGGCTTGTTGAAAATGAACAATTTACGATGTGCATTATCAATATCGTAAATTTTCCATATTTATAACTACCTACTGTCATAATGTGAGGTAAGTCGGAATGTGGATAATGTTTCCTTTTACGTTCATTTATTAAGATTCTCATTATCAGATCTTAACAACAGCTGTTAAATTTTTATGATTTCTTACTATTGAACAAGAAATGAAGTCATTTCATTGTCAGCCCATTTAAGTCCCCACTGCTGGGCCTCCCTCAATCACATGAGGGGTAATTGCCATACTCACCACGCTTGGCAGACGGGTTGGCGAGGGTTTTGAGATGCAGAGTTTTCCTTCTCTGGGTGCTGTTGATCATGACAGCAGCTTTACCTTAGTCGCCTATTACGACACCTCGGTAAGAGTGAGGGTGAATGAAGTCATTTAATCACTACTCAATAATCACTACTCACTATAGCAATCATTGGCGTGACTAGCGATTTTTCCTACCATGACCCTTCATGTGTTATGGTACCCTTACCGAACGGTACCCTACGGGGGGTGTTTCCCGGCGGCTCATTGCGTTTGCTACGGGAGAGACGCCTCTGAAAAATAACCCTTCTACGCTTATTAAGACCTTAACCCTCTTACTACAAAAACACTCTAATACAGGCTTTAATCCTAAACTAGCAAGTTCATGATTATCGATGTTTTGAGGTTATTGTTTTACTCATTTTAAGCTATAGGGGTCCGGGTGGTTTAGCATTAGTATAGTTGATATACTAACTAAAGTCAAACTTAGTTTTGTAATAAAGTTTATTCTAGTTCTTCAATTATTTGTAGTACCAATTCCACTACTTATTTTAAACCACGTTTTGGAATAAGAAGGAGAATATCTAGGTTTTAAATCGATTTGCAGATGTTCATTACAAATTAACAGTGTTGCCCAAATCCAAGACTAAGTCTTATCCAGTTCCATATTTGTAGTCTCGCTTTTGAGCACTAAGTTTTATAGATGATCTCAATCTTACAACAAGCTTTGAAAATTGCCATGTACTGTCAAAGAACGAAAGTCATCGTCAGATTTCAAATTGATTCGTTTGATATGCTATGAGCACTTTTTACCTTTCGTAAATTTGTCAGAGTAATACCTGTTGCACAAAAAATTATGCTTAAGGTGACGGATAGGGCACACTAGCGACGCCAATCGATTTTAATTTTTAGCTACTTAACCGGATCTATTTTAAACAATTTCGGGGTTACAACCTCTCGGCAAATACTTATACTATTTATTATATACCTATGCACAAATATTGGACGCTTTTGGCGTGAATCAATTTTTCGCGTACGCGTAAGGCAACACTAACCGCGAAAGCAAACGCCTCATTCACTCGTAAAATATTATTTATTTGGCTCATTAATGCGCGCTCGTCCATTTGTCAAGATCCCTATCTGTATCTCCTACGCTCGAATACAATTCAGTTGTTACAATTTACCAGGGTTGGTAATTTGGTATAAGTCTTGATGGTTTCCATAACATGACTTTTTGAGTTTTATAATTCGAAATTGACTTGACATCCCGGGCAATTGACGACCCGTTTGGATCAGTGATAGTGAATGCTTTTTTTCTTTTGGTTTCGCAGGGGGAAGCCTCCCACAACGATAATCTCCGGGCGGATGTCCGCCTGTACGGCGGACTAGGCGAGTGATAGTAAATGCTGCCTCAAGTACAAGATTTGCGGGTTCGATCTCCACAAACATTTCTCACACAAAACAAACATTTCTGTGCATGAACATGTCTGTTTGTATTGGTCTGAGTGTTTCTTTGTATTATAAGTATATATTTACAAAAGAAAAGTATTATACAGATTTATTTGTAATCCCGCTTTTGGTTCTGATATCCGTAACACAGATGCTTGAGCTGCCTATCTCGGAGTGAGATCAATGTATGTGATGTTGTGAAATAATTATTTATTTATTTATATCCTCAAAACTTCTTGACGCTTCTTACGCGTAATTCATGGTCGCATCCAAACCTGTCACTTCTGAGCAAAATTCGAACGTTCGCAACATTATATTTAATCCAAAATAATTAAATAATGCCAACCCTACAATTTACTATTGTTTTCAAGGAGAAAACTATAATGCAACATGCTTGAGAAAAGGTTAACATTACACATTTCGGAGTAATTAAGTAAGTACTTTAATTTGCGTTTGATGATGAAACTGTAATATTTCTTACTAAGCATGTAGTTACATGAGTAATGTTCATGTAAATAGGTAATAAAATTTGTTGGCCCCTTAATTAGCGAATGTAATAGTTACTTATTAGGAAAAAGGGCATAATATTTAAAATAGCTTTTATTTATTGAGCCTTTGGGATCAAATAAATGAGTTTCATGAAAATCATTTAACATTGGACCAACTTTTCGAAAGAATACCTACCCAGTCATTATCAAAAATAGCTCTGCATGCCTATTTGATGGATATATCCTATTTCTTAAGATTAAATAACTCTTAGTTAATTAATTACTGTCAATACAAAAAAGTTTGTACCTACTTTGTATGTGGACATACAGTCAACAGCAGAAGTAGCTGCACATATTTCGTAGTTTGTAATTCTTATTCCGAGGAACATAAGAGTCACTAGCTGCGAAAAGTATTCATTTTTTTATTTTTTTTATATATGAGAGGTGGCAGACGAGCAGACGGATCACCTGATGGTAAGCAATCTACTTTTGCTGTTTACTGTACATTATGTACCTAGCAATGTAATATAGTAATAACATTTTATTGTTCTCGCGTACTAAAAACACAGTCTAAAAATATAATTTGCAGAAATCGTATAGGATAAAGTGAGCATTAAACGATACTACTTAAATGAATAAAAAGTGTCCACGAAGTCAATAATATAGAGACTAAATCACATGTCTATTCATACCTGATCACTTGTATGTTATCATTATCAACAATGTAAGGACTAAGGATGCACATTTAATGTACGCCTAGGTACATATAAGTATTCGATATTCGCTTTCAAGTTCATTTAAATGTAAGTAAATACATTTCTTCAATATTTGGAAAGACTGCGGGTGTGCGACTTGGAGTACCTTCATTTAAGGAGAACAGCTCTTTATAACTGACTTCTTTTCACTTCACCAATACTTATTTCATCATCATCATCATCATTAGCCTGTTGCATTCCACACTTATGTATGTTTTATACCATAGTGTCAATACAATTATCTCTATTTTTGTATCCCTGTGTTCTCTACCTCATTTGCAATGTAAAGTTAAACGCGACCGAGCCCGCTCCGAAAGCACGCATTAACTATACGCCAAACGATGGTTACCATTCCGTTTAACCGCCAAACGCTCGTTGCCATTCCGCTATTAGCTCCGCGTGACATGGCATACACAAATGGTTTACCACTAAACAATTTCATTCACAGAATCTTGGAAAACAAGGAAAATTTCGTTCTTAGGATTCTACGTAGAGACAAACGTGACTTAATCAAGCGTTTTAATTGATCTTCTTCTTCTTCTTGAGGTGCATCTTCTCAGCCATCAGCTCTTTGAATCGTGACTTATCTATGGCAAGCTTAAAAAGCTGTTCGGCAGATTTGGTGCCAGTCCAATGAGGAATGTTCCTAAGCCTGATTAATTGATCTTACAGCTTGGTAACTAAAATGCATTAGGGCTTTTAGAAATGTTTCTTCGCTTATATTCTACATACTTCGTTTTACTACTACGCGCGCCGTAAGCAAATAAATAATTGAGATAGTATCATTTAAATTAGGTATCTTGGTCGCTCCCCTCTCCCGGCACGTCCGGGGGAGGAACCGCCTAGTCCGCCGTATAGGCGGACATCCGCCCGGGGAATATCGTGGAGGGAGGCTTCGGCTGTATCACCATGATATTCCCCAATATGGGCGATGAGGGAGAACTGCAGGGGGTTTAGTGGGTATGCCTTTGCCTGGCTTCTCTTTGGGAGAAGCCCCCCGCCAAAGGAGAGCCCCACATAACCCGGCCGCCCCCCGGTGGTATGCATAAGGTAGTCGGCTCATCTCTTGAGCCGGCAGCATTCCCCCTGCGAAACCAAAAACAAAAAAAAAGGTATCTTGGTCGCAAACCAAAGTTTTCTTTCACCACAAACACTAGATATTATTATTCGTTCCTTTCATCCAAAACAACCTTTGATGCGTGAGTAGGGTCAGTACTAAATGCGCCAACGTCGAGCCAGTCTACAATCCGAAAAACATTTGCCTACTTATCAACGAAACCAATCATACTTGAAGTGTCTATTAGGCTACCTATAACACCATTTAAAACATACAAATGGAAGGAAATACAATCGCATCGTCTGAAAAAAACAATTGAATTGAATGTATACAACACCTAGCGGATATTTACCATTTCCTCTGTTTTAGACTTGACATTTCAATTACTTTTCAGTTATCATGGCCAATGGAAGGCGTAATGTGGGGAACAATAGAATTGATTTTAGAAGTCATTTCACTGTAGGATATAGAGTGGTTGTAAACCAGCCCAGTTTTCACTCTCCGCATGTCTTTACTTTGCTGGCAGGAAAAAACTTTCCTCAGTAGGTACCTACATTACATTACAGCATTTGGTTAAAAAAGTTGAAGCTTTTCTTAAAAAAAAAAGAGTTTAAAGTCGATTTGCACAAAACGCTTTTTTCGAGATGAAACAAGAGATAGGCTTGATTGCCGCTTCAGGCCGGATGTCAGGTATTGTAGAAGAAAGATTATAAACGCGAAATGCTTCCCTTGCGCATAAAATGAAAGTTATTTCTCATTCATCAACCTTTCAAACTTATACCAATGAAATTACATAGTACAACACCGAAACAATCTAAATAATCCCAAAAACAATAACAGACCAAAAATCCGCGATATTTCCGTTCCGAAAGGGCATTTCAATTAAAAACTGTATTCTTCTAGAGAAATGCGTCTCGTAATCGCCAAACACAATGCGCAGTTCAAAATAAAGGTAAATGAGTAGCGGACAACAATATCTCATTTCCACTGAGTTACGGGGCTTCCCACGGCTCAGCGGCGAAAATGTTGTGCAACAATGCTCCAGGGAAAGGTGGATGAATGTGAAATTAATGTATATTTATTAATTTACACGCCGACTAACTATCAAGATCGTATTCACTTTTGAGTTGCGAAAAAAAATTGGATAGCGGCTGCGGCGCGCGCGCACTTTCCCATCTGTTGTTGCGAGCGCAATTTTTCTAAACAATATTACGTCTTAATTACATATTAATTGGTTACGAGCTCAAGATTTCAATCAATGACGAAATTATATCATTCGTTGTTGTCTTTTGTTCCAACTGACAGTTCAATTAGTGAATTACGAGTATGTTATGCGTATGACAAATGAATTTAATTTTGTTTCATACTTCATGTAGGTATAATTTTAAATGTGAGAGAGAGCCACGCTTAGGCATGAATGGGCCGGCTCGACCGGAGTGATACCACTGCCTCACAGAAGACCGGCGTGAAGCAGCGCCTGCGCTGTGTTTCGCCGTGTGAGTGAGGTTACCGGAGGCCCAATGGGGGAAGGGGAAAAGGTCGGCAGCGCACTTGTGACTCCACTGGTGCTGTGTGTGTCCATGGGCGGCGGAATTGCTGACCTTCAGGTGATCCGTCTGCTCGTCTGCCACCTCTCATATAAAACAAAAAAAAATAATGTGACTGTCCAACATTTTGTTCTGGAAATAGATTGTGATTGAAACATAACGAGTACGTACTTGTAGTTGGCGTGCAAGTTGTAGTTGTGGCAACAAACTAGTGGCAACGGAAAATCCACCTTCTGAAAGTCTTAATAGCAAGTAGACACCACAGTCAAAAGAAAGCCCAACAATTAAAGCTCAGTATTACACGGTTTCGCAATCAGGAGCGCCACCAAACGTAAAGTCTCGCCGTTATGTAAATAGCCACTTATTCCGCCAATTGCGTCATAATCCGCATACCTACCAGTACCTACATGCGTGTGACATTTTTGGAGGTCCAAGAAAATGGACAACATTTCAAAATTGCTAAGCTCTGAAACAAAAAATACCATTTCTTTGTTTACTTTTCCACTGCTCGAATATATATTTATTCATTTTTTATATTGCTTATTTACTGAGAAAAAAATTAAAAACTAAAAAACGTAAGATGACGTCATCGGACGGCAGAATGTAAAATATTTCTTTGCTTAGCACATTATAGTTTTAAATTTACGAAATGCCAAACCAATGACATGCAACTGTCAAAAAAAAGACAACTTGTCAACGTTGAATGAATGAATGACGTTGACAATGCTGACACTAGTATTATTTACCTTTGACAGTAGTACCTTTTTTTTTATTAAAACAATGATAAGCACAGGAATATCGCTGTATTCAGCCGTCCGATGACGTCATTTGGCGCTTACGTCTATTTAGAATAAAAAGAATTTCAATAATTATTTTATGCATGAAAATGGACAAATTTTGAAAAAACAAAAAATATGGGTCTGTTAATTTTATGTCTATTTTCATATAAAAAAACAATATGGACATGTTAAAAATATGAAATGGTGTCCATTGCTTGTTCTGTGTCTAGGTGTTATTTAAGTACATAAACAACCGTAACATACTACGTACAGACACATATCAAAGTACACAAAACTGTTTCTTCAATCGATTCTTGCCCTTAATGTTAAAATGTTGGGTTCAATATCAATTGAGAAATTTTGACAGATTTTGGAAAGCTTATGTGCGGCTGTCTGTACCATCTTCTTATTTGAGCATGTAACAAGTGTGCATTTAAGTACATAATGTGATGTTGTCTGATTTTTATGTTTTATTTTATTTATACAACAAACATACACCATGTGAATAAGCTTATCATCATTTTGAAAACAGAATGTATTCAAAATACGGCATAAAATGTTACCAATTTTAAGTAACGTTAACAACATTGATTATAAAAAAATACATTGATTATAAAAACATACATTGATTATAAAACAAAAAAGTTTAAAAATCTATTTTTTTTTGGTCAATAAGCTTACGCTTGACCACAATCGCACCTGATGGAAAGCGACGATGAGGTCTAGGATGATACGCGTTTGCCTAAAAGATGCCTGTTCACTCTTGCTTTAAAGATGCCCAGATTATAGTGGTCAGGAAAAACAGATCTCGGCAGAATTACGACTTAATGCAAATGTCAAATGCTGCATAGGAACTAAATTTTAATAAAAGTAAAAGTTTTCTTTCATGGCTTTTAAAGTTCGTAACAAACATGATACACATTGGTGCAATATTGAAATCGATAGCATTTTTTTTATGGAGAAACAAAAACAATAATCATATTTTATTATAAAAGGGCAATTTATAACAAACACAGTTTAACGACTCTTGTTTCAAGCGGCCTACACATCGAGACCGCTATCGTGTGGACAATTTAAAAATTTTAAACTTAGCGAAAGTGGATTTCGCTTTCTAACCTAATATCGATAATCGGAATCTCAGGTGGGTGGAGTGGTGAGAATTTGAGAATCGATTTGCAGAGTAATCGATCCTCGCAAATCGCCCACGGACGGTCAACTGCACATCAAAATACTGTATGTTACATGTGGGTTTATCATACCATGGACTTATTTCCATGCTTTACTATATTTTTCTATAAGACATTCTGAGTGTCAGGCTGGAGTCCAGGAGCCCAATTCTCGTGCTTGTGACATTTATTTTTATACGGAATTATATCACTAAAACATAGTTTTTTTTGTATGGTTTTCGGGTGATATCCGACATGTTTTCAAAATATCACAAGCACGAGAATTGGGCTCCAGGAATTCTTGGCTCATCATTTAATTTGGCAGAAGCAAAATACCTATCAGTAAGAAACTGTCATTCTGTTGCATGATTCCGTATTTATCAGTAGTCTGACCATTGTACAAAATCGAGCTTGTCAGCTCTGAAGTCAGGAAACGGAAGCTGTAAACCGCAATAATGTTTGTTAAAATGTCCGAATCAGTCTATCTAGCGCCGTTTCGCGGAAATGTACATCTGACAAAGTTCCATGTAGGTCACTTTTAGACCTTATTTCATAGTATTAAGGTCTAAAAGTGGCCTACCGGGAACTTTGTCAGCTGTACCTACGTTGTGAAGGCGTGCGTCCCGTAAACTATTCCGAACACTGGTTTATACTCTCGAATCGAAATGAGACATTCAGCGTTTAATCTAAACAAATTGTTTATTTGACAGTGTATGAGAAACTTGCATTTCGCTAGCTGTGATACAATTTGCGATTGTATTATTGTAAGCTTACGCAAGTGCGTTTGTAATTCATGGTTTATGCTAATGTCGTAGATTTACGCGCTCAAGCTGCACCTGTCTCGCGTTATTGTCGCCGACAAGTTTATGAAGATATTGAAACTGTATGTCTGTGAAACACCTTTCTACTTACGGAAATTGTTTTTAATTACACTTATCGACAAACAGTTTCGTACTGTCTTATTCTCACAATTGTACCTAAGTTTTCGGTAAGAAATTCTTAGTGGCAGCCCGGAGTCTGGAAGTTGGCGGTCTTGTACCCCCGTGCCTCGGAAAGCACGTTAAGCTGTTCGTCTTGCGCCCGATCCCTCTCCGGTCGTGTCACAGTAGTGTCCCATCGGAATATGAGGGTAAGGGAATAGAGAGTGCACTTGTGTTAGCGCACACACTAGAGCACTATAATATATCCTGCGTACGTGGCTGATCGATGAGATTGGCCGCCGTAGCCGTAATCGGTTGGGATATTATTATTCTCACAATCTGCGTAATTTCTTTTCGTTATGGTAGGTACTCGTATCTCTGCGACCGAATTACGCCGGTGAAATTCTTTCAACTCAATTGAACTACATATCTAATTAGACCTTATTGATGTTAACCTTAAAAGGAGGTACACGAATATTGGAATTGCATAATGTCATTTAGCCGAATTGCAATGTCGCCGGCGACAATACGAAACAGTGGTAGACCGCATGCGCTTTTTACATAACGCCGTTTACAAACCGCATCCAAAAATAAAAGTTTTTTTTGCATCTACAATAACCTACTTGAAGAAACTGGTTAAGCGACGGGTAGGGCACACTAGCAACGCCAATCGATTTTAATTTTTAGCTACTAAACCGGATCTATTTTAAACAATTTCGGGGTTACAACCTCTTGGCAAACACTTATAGTATTTATTAAATAACCATGCACAAATGTTGGGTCCGTTTTTGAACGCGAAAAATTGATGCAGGCCAAAAGTGGTCGCTTGCGGCGTGAAACAATTTTTCGTGTACGCGTTGCCCTCAATATTATAAATAATGAAAATTATAAATATGCACAAATAATCTGCGAGAACTTCAGGCCGGTGACTGGCGACAACTAGTGCAGAATCGATCAAAGTGACGTTCTCTTGTTTTGGAGGCCAAGACTCGTTTCGGGTCGCTGAGCCAGTGGAGTAGTAGTCGTAGTATTTAATAAATAGTATAAGTGTTTGCCGAGAGGTTGTAACCCCGAAATTGTTTAAAATAGATCCGGTTTAGCAGCTTACAATTAAAAACGAATGGTGTCGCTAGTTAGGGCTACCCGTCGCCTTAACCAATTTGTGGGACGCAGAAAAAAACGCTATGTGAATTACGCACAACATGCACCTAGTGGGCTTATTAAATATGATTAGGTGGTAAAAATAAATCAATTAGCTTTTATTGCCTACTAAATTTTGATTCATCATTTGTAAAGAATGATAAGGGTAATTTATTAATAATATCTTCAATAGTTGTATTGTTAGCGAGTGATCTGTGAATGATACTCGTACTTTCTCAAACAACTGTGCCCTGTAGAGCCGGCAATGCGTAAGTTATGTCTTTGATTTGATTTGAAGTTATGACCAGGAGCCCAATTCTCGGCCTCGTGACATTTATATTCATACGACATAAATCACTAAAACATAGTTTTTTTGTATGGTTTTCGGGTGATATCCGCCATGTTCTCAAAATATCACAAGCACGAGAATCGGGCTCCAGGCATGTATTGAAGTGTAGACCGTGGTTAGTTTAGGCAAGTGTAGTATCGGGACCATATTACTCGTCATACTCTTGACGTCATAGGACTGCTAGCAGTGACTTATTAATAACACTTGGCGTAGTGGTTAGTCCTGCTGGACTATCCAAGCAAGGTAAATAAGGTATCCAGGCAGTTTGACATGCAAACGATTGATCGATTAAAACGATTGAAACCAGCGTGAAGCAGCACGTGCTGTGTTTCGCTACATGAGTGAGGGTACCGGAGGCCCAGTCCGAGGGAAAGGGGGGTTAAAGAGTGGTAGCGCACTTGTGACTCCACTGGTGTCGCGGGGGTCCATGGGCGGCGGCAATCGGTTACAATCAGGTGAACCGTCTGCTCGTCTGCCACCTATCACATAAAAAAAAAGATAAGCCGTACTCTAGTCAGGCTTAGCAATTAACATAGCTAAGTGTGGCTTTGTATCAAAGACATTACTGGACAGTTTCTTTCATCCACACCATGTTATCTTCAAATCTACACATGACGTCATTTTCACCATACACCTAAAAAATATGTTTCATCCTCAGGAGGCATTACTGCAGATGACGAGTTCGCGTGACGGCGACGCCTTTCTAATCATTTTTAAATAGGATTACGTGAAAATTGCGCTTTCCGTGAGGTGCCTTTGACACTTGGTTGCAGGGAATGACGCAAAGGTTACCGGCTGTAGGGTGACCAGATCACCACTTGTCTACACTTGTCGTGTGAGATGTTCAGCCTTGGTGTCAGAGTTTCAAACTGTAAGAACCTCCGACGTAGTTGGATAACAACCATTATAAACGTGAAGGACTGAAGGCTTAACCTGTGAATGGCAATGGGCAGGGCAGAGTATAGCTAAAAACCAGAGGCGTGGTCTGGAATGGGGCCGTAGGACGTAAAAAGATCTGTCGGAAAATACACATTGACAAATACACTGAAAAGATGACTTCACCTAGGTCGCGAGCAATATCTCCAAAATGCCTTGAAGGAAGGAAGTTGTTAAAGGAGATCTATACACCAAAATAGTAGAACATGGCTTAAGATGATGATAAATTCAAGCAACATCTCATACATTGATCTGATTCCGTACGTACTAAGTAGCTAAATACTTGTGTTACGGAAAGACAACAGATGAATTACAAATGTACAATACTTCAATGTATATTACATCCAGATATTAGGTTTAGTTATATCGCAGCTGTTAAAAATCGACAAGCGAATAATCGGCAAAAGCAGAACATCTACTGGAGTTAATCATTGGATGGAACTACATGACCCGAAAATCCTCTCCACCGATCGTCATTATCATACCAGAATAGTACGTGAAGCGATTGCAATCAAGAAGTATAAGACTTTCAATTTGGGAAGATGGATTTAAAATATCATCGACATGGAATCCAGTAATTAACAAGTGCAAACCCCGTGCTAGGCCGTTACTAACGCAAACAAACACCGATACTGTTAGTGTCGAATATCTAGTGGCGAAGTAATATCAAAAAATGTGAGGGTGTCCGAAGATTCACAGCCCGGCCCCAGCAGACGACGCCGTGCTCCGCCAGTCCGCTCGTGACTACGGCTGCTGTAACGTAGCCGAAACGTCGAGCCAAATATGTGAGTACACAATTTTGTATCACATAATAAATATCGTGTTAATTCCCGTCTTGATAAATTATACTTTTAAATAGTTTGAATTACCTAGTTGTATGACGTTTTGTAAGTGCTATGTACAAGCCTTTGCAAATAAAGATTTTTATGATCTTGATTTGGTTCTGAATGTATATTAATATTGATGATGAATATTATAAGCGCAATAAATTGGGTAATATTCCGTGAAATTCTCTGTGAATACGGGGCATCTGGTCACAGCACGCGACTGTCACGGCGCGATAGTATCGGCCGCAGGTATGAAGCTTGCTATGAATTTTACTATTAAATTACGCTTAAGGTGACGCGTAGGGCACACTAGCGACGCCAATTGATTTAAATTGTTAGCAACTAAACCGGTTTCCTTTTTAACAATTTCGAAGCAGCCTCTCAGAAAATACTTATACTATTTATTTAATACTTATACTTAACTTTTGGTTTGAATAACCGCCAAAAACGGCCACTTATGGCGCAAAAACAGATCAAAAAGTAGTGCACAATTTTTCAATAAATAGTATAAATGTGTTCTTAGATACTCTCGCTCCGAAATCGTTTAAAATAGATCCGGCTATTAGTAGCTAACAATTTAAATAGTTTGGGGTACCCGTCGCCTTAAAGCCAGCTCGCACAGACCGCTTGGCTTGCGCATAGTTAAGCTAAGCTAAGATTAAAGTAAAACCAAGAATACTTAAAAAAAAAACTAATACTTTTAATGCAAGCGCCACCTTCAAACTGAGATTTATGGTGGAGTTTAAGAGAGACATTTTCGCAGAAGTGTTAAGGAAATTAAGGATAAAAAACATTTTTTTACGAAATTGACAAATATTAACTAAGTACTCATATAAAGAGGTAAAAGAAGGGAGGGAGGCCTTTGCATTTCAGTCAGATGGAATTGAATATTGCCATTTCTGCGTGACTCAAAAGTTGGCTGGTGGAGAATGTTTTTTGGGACTATGTTCGCCCATTGAACCATGGAGTCTGTTAAAACCAAGATGTTACAAAATAATGTTATATACTAATAATTATGATGATACAGCACTTCCCATAAATTAGAAATCTCAATTGATCAAAAGCGTATGACAAAAAGTTATTGCCTATTACAATAGTTTCTATAATGGAAAGCCATTGGCTTGCAGTTCGGTCGATAATCGAGAGTTAAATTTATTAATAACCGCGGGCTAACGAGATAGCGCCGCGCGCGACACGAGCGTCGCGCGACCTTTGTTATCGTTGCATCGGCATCATATCACTTTCGATAATTAAGGCTCTTGTATTAACCACTAGCGCCGCCATTTTTTTTATGTGATAGGTGGCCGACGATTAGACGGATCGCCCGATGGTAAGCGATTGCCACCGCACATAGACACCTGCAAAACCAGTGAAGTCACAAGTGCGCTGCCAACATTTAAACTCTCATTTACCCCGGATTAGGCCTCCGGTACCCTCACTCACGCAGCAAGACACAGCACAGTGCTGCTTCACGCCGGTTTTCTGTGAGGCCATTTAGAGCCACAGCTCACTATATGCTCTTTTAGAATCGACGATCGGAGATTTGGGACTGGTGGTGCAGTGTGTAGTGTCTGGACACTCGACACTGCAAACTTAAAAAACGCCAAACGCAGCGATTGTGTCGCTTTCCGTGAGTCTAGTGTTACCGATCGAGTTGCGGACCAGTCTAAAACGCTAGATTCCGATACCGCGTCCAAACGCCGCAAATCGATGTAGGTAAGTTGCATAATCGCCAAATCATTCCGTTGAATGTATTAGCTCCTTCCTACAATATGGATTCCTGCAAACGAAGCGTGAAGAAGCATCACGCGGGCCAGTATGGCGGTGTCAACAGAGGTGATGCCTTAACATCGCTTCCGTTGTAATTGCAACTTGGGCTCTTCTCTTGATTACCATCGGGCTAAGGAGAGCCAATATACTGAGCCTCTATAAAAAAACAAAAGTAAACGCGCGGTTCGGTAGCATAAAAAAAACAACTTAAATGTTAAATGGCGGCGCTAGAGGACCGAACACGGCCTTAAGCCCGTGTTTACACGGGAAAGCTATGAAGAATCATAGGACTTGCGAGTTTAGACAACTTTAGATTCACATATTATGCCCTACGGGGAGTAAAAGTAATGTACAGTCGTATCGTAATGGGAAATTAAATTAACCCTGTGTTAAGTTGGGCTTATTCTTAATTTGTATTTCAACTGTAGAGACACAACATATCACTTTCGATTTTAACTATAACCCAAGGCGGTTTTAATTTGTAATTTTAAATACGTACAACAAATTCTCAATTCAAGAGAAAGATCTCGGTCACCTACAAAGGCCGGATTGGCGACAGGTGACTGTAAACAGAACAGAATGGCGAATTCTCGTATCGGAGGCCAAGCTCCACAACAAATTGGTATTAAAGACCCGTTACGAACTGGTGAAGATCTGGTGACGATCTGGTGAAGGTTACGGGAATCCATTGAATGCGGGCGGCACAGGACCGATCTGTGCGGAGAACATTGGGGGAGGCCTATGTCCAGCAGTGGACCTCTGTTGGCTCAAATGATGATGACGTTACGAATTTTACGATTCGTCGTTAACGACGAAACGACGACGACCTTATTATAAATTGCGATTTAAAGTTCCAACCGTAGTAAAGCTCATGTCATCCCGTTCCAACACGCAATGTTAAAAGGGGCCGGCACAAATTTTGGTCCTGGTACCATCCTTAGTTCCCGATTTGTAATAAGGGGGTGTATGTCAAGATCGTCAAGGGAAGAACAGTTACGCCATGCCACTGCGTTGCGTCCAAGGCTGTCGCTCCGGATCCCAGGGTATGCTTGGACCATGGTCCAAAATTCGGAAAGTCTGACAATTCATCATCCTCTTGCCCTTTTCCCAGGTTAACTGGGGTCGGCCCAATATATCTTCCTTTTCCATTATGGACATGATGGGAGAAATGATGATACATGATGGGAGAAGTCCCATCATGTCTTCACACAATCCATCCATCTCATGTCTAATTCTGTGGCAGCACAAGCTGAGCCACCTCTTATATGTAAAGTAGTAAAGTAAAGTATCAGCCTATAACTGTCCCACTGCAGGGCAAAGGCCTCCATCATAGAAATCAAGTCATCGCTACTATGATGGGATTAGGCTTAATCACCACGCTTGCCAAATGCGGATTGGTCATCACAAACCCGAGCTATGTTCGAAAAATTCAAAACACACTCTTTGGCCCGGTACTTAAACCACTAGACAAACAGGGCGTCTCGTATATATATCATATCTTAATAAGCAATAAACGTATTTGTATTTTGTTTGTATTTGTATTTGATCTCTTTTTCAATCGCCCTCTGTTCCTCCGCACACTTATATTTACACTCATCACTCTTTTGGTTACATGTTCTTCCCCTCTTCTCATTACATGGCCATACCAGAAAGAAGATTTGCCTTCAATTTATCAATGATCGGAAAGTCTGATAATTATCTACAATTAAAACGCATTCAGAGATTTCATACATTCGTCCATAAAAATGCCTAATTCGACTTCAATGTCGGTTGCTCGAGAATAGGCCCTCAGCTAATCGGAGGTATGTCCCGCTGTTAAGCTAGTCTTTGGCGCTTTTAACGATGACACAAAACGGCTCTACAATTATTACGCAACATAGAAATCGAATTATCCAGAGTGATAAATAATAAGTGTGTAAGTAATATTTTACAAGGGAGCCCGTTTAATTAAAGCCATTCTTAAACGAAGACTAACAAACATCCCAGCTACCTCGGGGCGGTATAACTCATTATCTCTCTATAAACACAATAGCCGAAGAAAGTCGGCTGACAAAGCGATAGTAGCGTTACGTATGTACTTTCAATACTGACATTAAACCAATTGAAACCAATCGTAATAAACTCTCCACCATGCCAATCTTAATTTGAACCTTATTCCAAAGGTAGAAAGGTGTTGATGATTACACGCGAATTAATGATGTTTAAAAATTATATTAGCGATGATAATTAAAACTTTCAGGTGTCGTAATAACCAACTTGACGATGTTATCGAGCTTGCACTATGAATAAACTTGTTGGGAAATGCTATTATACAACTTTTCTACTTATAACTTTCTTTCATTTAAAAAAAAACAAGCTAAAACACCTTTGGTATATATATTTCAATAGTTATTTACGGGATTTCTACCTTATTTTTGAGTTCCCGATATTTCGGCACTGTTGCAAGCGCCATGGTCACGGACGGAGTAACTGAAGTTTTTACGGGTAAGATGTTACTGGCAGACAAAACGGTCTACCCTCCTTCGCAGTCTTTTACTACGCGCACCTGCGGTACCACTGTTCACTAACTCACTATTTTCTCGCACCTGTTCTCGACACAACACTCACAGTATCTGGCCGCGAAACGACAATTGGTTTCATTTTACTGTCATATATTGGTTTCATTTTACATTTTCGAATCACTGAATTCCAGACATTTGACAATTTAAACCCATCCACACGATTGATTTTTTTGTACTTGGTAATTTCAATCGCTTACCCGACCAGTCTTGGTATGTAGTGGCGTTCTGTCAAAATAATCTGAGTGTTTTAAATCTCAATCCAGTGATTTGGACCCGATTCAAACAAATGACAAAGGTACATGGTAGAAATCAAGTACATAAATATTCTAATGTTAGTGACCATGAACATGTTTAAAAAATATATAGATATTTCAATTTGGTTAATATAACATAATATTTGCTACATATCCGCGGGCTCCAAAGCGACAGTTTGGACGCAACTGGGAATTTCACGCTAAGAGGAGTAGATGCTACAATAGTGCATTGCTTTCATGTGTGCACTAATACATCTGTGATTTGCTTAAAAACATTATGTAACAACGTATGTATTAATAATATTCAGCGGTCGCTCGCAGCTTCGCTCGCACGGCATTCGGTTTGCCTAAAAGTAGCATATGTCACTCACCATCCCTTCAACTATCAAGTCAGTAACCACGTCAATTCGTCGCTCCGTCTTGCCGCTAAAGACGGACAAACAAACAGCAGTGTATGTGTCTATACACATACACTTTCCCATTTATAATATTAGTATGAATGGTGACTGAATCTGGATAGCCTGCACACACTCGCATTGTATACAAAAATAAACTTCTTATTGCTCAACATAATAAGAAGTTTATTTTTTTAAGTTTATATTAATATTTTTACATTTCCTCGTTCCTGCCGCGAGCCATCAAGACATGGAATGCCCTCCCAGCTCATGTGTTTCCTTCTTCATACAATCCGGGGTCCTTTAGGCGAGGCGTGAAACGGCATCTCAGCAGGCCATCAGGGTGAGGATGGCAGACTTAATGGGTACTTTGTTAGATCTTATGTGCCTGTCAACCTCATATTTGGATTTCGCAGCCGCTTGCCATCAAGCGGAGTGAGGTCATCCTGATTGGCCTTTCTATAAAAAAATAAAAATGAACTTGAACTTAGAATTGAACACGAGACAACACAATAATTGTGGTGGGATCTTTCCGTCCTTTACTCGTGTAAAGATAAGAATTCTGCAATTTCCTAGGTGAAAATCAAGGAAGATATACCCTAATAAAGTAAAGAATTTCATTAACCTTCTTTCCCCAGCCCGATTTCTAGATCTAATTATAAGACCATCCGAAAGAGATTGCGTTTAGCTAAATAGTAAAGTATCCGTAGCTACCTACAAATAGAAACATTATCTTGTTACTTACCTCTACAATAAAATGAACTTAAATGCTCACTTACAGTAAGATCGTGCACCACGCCATAGCGAACGTTTAGTAGCTGTAGTGTTAATTTTGCCAGTAACTCGACATGCAGTTATGACGAAAGCTATACCAATTGTATACACTCAGAGGTACATCTAACCGCCCACAGCATTATATTCATATTGCTATACCAAAAAATCGCCTTCAAAAACGCCCGATACTAGATAGTATCAAGCGTTATTGAAGGCGATTTTTTTTTGTAGATTTTTTTTATTATTAATATAATGCTGTGGGCGGTTAGTTGGTATAGTTTTCGTAGTAAGTAAGATTAGTATCTAGATAGATACTAATCTTGAAATACATTCAGTTATTCAACAGGGATTTGGCAAAATTTTTTTGGCCAGCACTTTCATCCTCATCTTAGCGTGTGATTCCCGGTTGCGAACAAAGGTGCCGCTCTGGAGCCCGGGGTACGCTTGGACCATGATTCAGGATTTGGGGAGTCTGGTGATTACAAATGACCTTCGCGACCAGAAGGGGAACTAGAAGAACTGAATCATGGTTACACGTTTCAGAAACTACCCGACTCGTTGTTTTCCCTAACCGTCGAGCTAATGGTATAAATATGCCCATCATCATCAACCCATTTAAGACCTCACTGCTGGGGCACGGGCCTCCCTCAATCACATGAGGGGTAAATGCCATACTCACCACGCTTGGCAGACGGGTTGGCGAGGGTTTTGATATAAATGCAGAGTTTTCCTTCTCTGGGTGCTGATGATCATGCCAGCAGCTTTACCTTAGTCGCCTTTTACGACACCTCGGTAAGAGTGAGGGTGGCCTATTCTACTCTGCCGGGACCACGCGGCAAATATGCCCATAGATTTGAAAAATCCAGAAGTGCATGCTCGGATTCGAATCACGACACCCCGTATGGAAGGCGTGTTCCGAACCACTGAGCCATCGCTCCTTGTCCGACACTTTCATATTTGGACCAAAAATATAAAAATCCGAGGATCTTATGACAACATTAAATCAATCATCTCCAATCGATAAGCAAACTCCGAACCCACCGAGATAGCTAACGGCCTACACCTCGGAAAGTTACCGGCAATTTTAGCAAACAAAGCAACTATTTTTATAAAGCACGGTGCAATTGGCTCGTGGAGCCCGTAGTTGTACACACTTTCGCAGTAAAAGTACGTAAGTGATTCAATAAGTACTCTAAAGCGTTTTACACGAAAACAGTTTTCAAATATGATGACTCGCGTGTTCCACCCATTGTCTTTAAAATCTTAAAAATTTAGTGACTCTACTATGTAGGCTAGGCTGATGATGATGATGATGATTATTAAAATTGTATAGGTATTAGGTACTTAAAAGGTTATCACTGAGCATATTTCACAAGGTCACTGTAAAAGTCCCCTATGACACTCGCTAGTAGCCGCCAAATATTATGATTTCAGATTCACAAGCCGCCAAGGGTACATACCTAAGGGATCAAATACCATGTGTATATCCGATATTTGACGACCCGCTTGGAACAGTGGTAGTGAACGCTGCCTTTGGTCCAAGGGTTGGGGGTTCGATCCCCGCACAGTACAAACATTTGTGTGCAATGAACATGTCTGTTTGTATTGGTCTGGGTGTTCCCTATGTATTATAAGTATGTATCTACAAAAGAAAATTATTAAACGTATATATTTGTAATCTCACTGTTGATTCCTGATATCCGTAACACATGGTGCTTGAGCTACCTATCTCGGAGCCAGATCAATGTATGTGATGTTGTGAAATATTTATTTATTATATCATAATGCTACTGAAATAAGACGACAAGAAAAAAAAAGACATGAAAAGAAATAATTGTATGTTTAATCGTACTTAGCTGTAAATGAACAGAAACGGATATTTAGCATTAGAAACTAAAATCACCTTATTATAACCAATAACATACTCATTAGATGCACAATAATACGGCAATTGACAGCAATAAAAGAGTAAATAGACGTTATTTTTCTGAAGTAGTGATGCGGCTTTTACGGTCGATCGATTTACTCAGTCGGAGAAAATATAATTAGTATTCAAGTAAGCTTTAGAAGTTCGATCAATCAGTCAGACTCTGGCCTTTGCTGCACATCCGTCCCAAGGAGTTCCGACCATCCAGACCCGGGAAATGTGCAACCCAATTACACAGTCATGTTTTCAGTCCATCTTGCCACAAGCGTTAGCGATGGGATATTTTTTTTTCCATCAGGTTCTAACACTTTATTTGAGACTCGATAGAAATCCACAGTTTTTCTGTAAAGAGTTTGCGACCACTGAACTTCTAGGGCGGATATGGTGTATGGTTAACTCAAGATTTGAAATTTGAATAAATCGAGTATACATCACTATTCTAAAACAAGTGATAGTCCGCATGATGTTACAGGAATGTAAGCAATGATGAGTAATCAAATTAGATGTTTTTATTCGGCGGGTGATTGATCGAGCGAAGACGCGGCGCAAGCGCAGGTTTCAGAGAAAACAGGTTCCGATCCGTACTTCGCAACCAGTAAATGCTATAATATAGATGCACCAAAGCAATACTGTAGAATGTCGAATTTGTGATGGGGAAAGAAACAAAGGGCGATGGAACAAAAGTTTTAACAGTCGCTATTAGTTCAATTAAAAAAGAACGGAAATATGTCCAAGGGCCCGGCATATGCTTAATCTGCATCTGAAGATACTTTTTATTAAACATTTTCGACCCGTGATCTCCACCTATAACTATCAAGTCTATCTTTGACTTTTTCATTGAGACCACCTCGATTCCTCTGCTGTCAGCTTATATTGCAGCATCAAGTCAGGGGTACCATTATAATTAGATATCAAGAAATAAATCTATCTAAATCCTGGAACACCATCCAAGGATACACTTATTAAAGTCACGTGAAACATTGTTAATAGAGGTCAACGAAAGTTATGATTACATCTTTTGACGTCAGCATCGCTTAGCTCTCATTACACCACAAACCCAAGCATCTATGAAGGCGCTCAAATTTTTAAGAGCAAAAAACGTGCGATGTACCACATAGATGCAAATAGTTTTTGTGCCGTTCATTACTCGGAGATGAAAGTGATTGAGTTCGCTTTCGAGCGTCGGACGTACGGACGCCCGTGTTTGTGTGTGGTTATTGACAGTTCGTGTGAAGGTTACCTATAATTTCACTTGTTCCAATGTCAGATGCTTTTTTGTTCACGAAAAGAAAGGTGTACATAAACGCGTCGTAATACAAATTGCTGATTGAAAACAAAAGCGGATATACGCTGTTTTGCTCGATGGAAATATGATTATAGGCAGTTATGACACTGGTGAACAAAGAGGCAATGAACATTGAAATGCCTATAGCCTTGTCGTCATCTTGTTTAGAAAGTGAAGTCACATGATAAAGGTTTGTAATTTGCAAATCAAAATTCAATCCAAAGCTGTCGCTCTGGAGCCCAGGACTACGCTTAGGACCATGCTTCAGGATTTACAGAGTCTGGTTATTACAAAAAATTTACTGTATTCTTTTGTTTCTTTTAACGCAGCTTACCAACTAATTTCCCTAGAGTCCTTGAAGTTGTCACATTTCAAATGTATCTAAAATGATCTGAGGAGGTGTTCCCTAGAAGCTACAATTTGGGGTTTTCAAAGCGCGAGTGAATATGTATCTTCTAGGTAATCGTGCTACATCATAGACCATATTATCACTTACCATCAGGTGAAATATGGTCAAACGCTTACCTATCTACAATAAAAAAAATCTTAGGAATACATTTATAATGTTTTTTTATATTATTGGCTACAAAACGTATGAATGGATGTTATTGTAGGTATCTTTATCTTATCCTCGCTTGAAGTAGTATTTACTCAATATTTTTTAAAGTAAAATTATACCTATTTAAGTACCTTCCTTTTATATAAAAGTTCATGTCTGATGAAACCTTAAAAAGGAAAGCTCTAGGGCACAATAAAGTTTAGGGGTCAGTAGAGATATAGGTAGGTATATGCCTATACAATTATTCTCACATGTCTCACAATTAACAAAAGTTTGTATACTTAACAATTGTTAGTAGAATAAGTAATTCACCGATTACCAATAAAATACAACCTGCACAAAGCGCCAGACATTACACGTGAATAGCCTGTACCTGTATATAAACTGGGTCATCTATTGTGACACGATCACCAGACCACGACCGCTAATGTGTAGAGTGGAATAGAATCAATTTTACACTAAAATCAATAAAATCGGCGACATTTAAAGCTAAATAAGTTTTATGGGCTTTGGTTCCATTTGGATAAGTTTTCGATAATTCCTATAGCGGATTTCCGAAACTAAAAGATTTAGAAGAAAACGGTAGAAGCTATGAGAAACACGTACATGAGTGAAAAATCTATTTAAGTAGAGCTTGAAAAAGCTCGAAAAGAGAGATGACAACCTGGAGAAGCTACTTCTGACGGGAAAGGTGAAAGGAAGAAGACCTATACGCAGAAGCCCTATGCGCTGGTCCGATCAAATCAGCTCAACCTTAAACAACAAAGTCCGTGATGGGATCCACGCGGCCGAGGATAGAGTGAGCGGGCAGAAGATAGTCCGAAAAAAATTTACTCATCGAGACCACGACCTTCAGCACTGAGGACAAACGACGCAAGGAGTAGAGCTTATATGAGTAAAATTTGGTTCTTTTCATGAAAGAAATAATGTCCTCCAAACTGATTTTTCGGTCATGGCGGCCAATCTCAGCGATCAGCTATCGACGCAGGACATATTATAGTGCACAAGTATTTGCGCAGACATAAGTGCACTCTCTATTGCCGCACCCTCTTATTTCGATGGGACACTAGTGTGACACGACCGAAGAGGGATTAGGACCAACGGCTTAACGTGCTTTCCGAGGCACGGGGGTACAAGACCGCCAACTTCCAGACTCCGGGCTAACACTGAGAATTTCTTAACAGAAAAAATCTGGTATAAATTTTGGCCCGACCCGGGGATCGAACCAGGGACCCCAAGCGCAACCGTCGCAACTGTCGCTTTAAAGTGCAACCCACTAACCATTGCGCCACCGAGGCAATCTAAAATAAATATAAAACTCATAATACCCATCTTTTTTATTTAATGTCGGTGATTACAAAGAAAAAAGGCTGGTACAGTGATCTCGGACGTACAGTGACGAAGGTTTAACCTGTATCACATGGTTGCACCTCTAATCGCACAGTTTGACAAGCGTGGCGTAATGATCCATGCGGCCCATCGCATGTCTTAGGATTTGCGCTCACGCATTCCAGGATACTTAAAGGGCTGGGAGTCTTACTCCGCTGATTCATACCTTTCTAGATGGAAAGCGACTAATGATAATCCCCGACATGTAATTTTTATTTATCTGTGTCATTAACAACGCAGTGATACAGTCCTAACAATTTATTTTTTATCAAACTTAAAAAGTCTTAAAATCTATAAAAAAGATAATTTTCTATTACTATAGACCTGAATGACGAAGTTTGTCAACTTACGACCAAATTAGGAGGTCAATTAATCAATTAAACTAAACGTTTTTCCTTGACTGTACAATTTGTACCTCACGGTCGCGCCTAATCGCATAGATCGAAAAGTTATCCGTCCTCATCGCGTGTCCTACGGTTTCGACCGACTGCGTTTGCGCACCCTAGAGTAACAGGGCTGGTACCTTGATCTACGTATAAATTGTGTCGCGCCACTAATGGCATAGATTGACACGCGTATAATGCGCTGCCCGGCCCATCGCGTGCGTACAGCGGAAGCGCGCAAGGTCTCTGTGACCTGCGCGCGCGCACCTTAGGGTATTGACATCGATCCGCGACACACATTCGCACCATAGGCCGGCGGCGCTGCCCAAAACGATGATCATAATTTGGTTGATGGCTCGAACTTCAGATATACCTACTATTTAATGATAATGGCCTCAAACGACATGAAAACTAGTCAATATTCAATAATATTCTTTTTATGTGATAGATAGATAGATCGGTATACTTTCTTGCACAAAAAACACAACTTAAAAAAACTAGGCAGTACCAAAACTTAAATGTGCAATTTCGGCGGTCTTATCGCTGGAAGCGATATAATCCGGCTCGACCGGAGTATACGCTATTTCACCGCGTGAGAGTGGGTACCGGCTCACTCCGGGAAAAAGGGAGGTTTAAAGGTTGGCAGCGAACTTGTGTGTGTGACTCCACTGGTGTAGCGAGTGTCTAAGGGCGGCGGCAATCGCTTACAATCAGGCGATCCGTCTGCTCATTAGTTTCATAACACAAAGTGGGCTCTGTGATCGAAAGTGCACAAAAAACGTACGGCCCGTCCCTGATTAGACAATGGATGATCTTTCAACTTTAGCATAAACAAACAGTGATTGACTGCCTTGGTGGCGCAGTGGTGACGTAGTGGGTCGCACTTTAAAGCGATGGCTGCGCAAGAGATCCCGGGTTCGACTCCCGGGTCGGGCCAAAAATCTGTACCTAAATTTTCGGTAAGAAATTCTTAGTGGCAGCCCGGAGTCTGGAAGTTGGCGGTCTTGTACCCCCGTGTCTCGGAAAGCACGTTAAGCTGTTGGTGCTGCACCCCATCCCTCTCCGTTCGTGTCACAACAGTGTCCTATCGGATATAAGGGTAAGGGAATATAGAGTGCACTTGTGTTTGCGCACACACCTACCATAATATATTCTGCGTACGTGGCTGATCATTGAGATTGGCCGCCGTAGCCGTAATCGGTTGGAGGATATTATAATATTATAAACAAACAGTTGAGACAAAAGCCCAGAGAGCTTTGGCGCTGAGGCGACGATAAATGGAAAGTGGACAGGAGTTTTGTGAATGAACTCAAATTTAGTCACCGGAGTATTACGTCACAGATTTTTTTTTAAGTGATACCATACCACCTGATGGTAAGCGGTTGCCGCCGCCCATGGACACACGCAACACCAGTGGTCTCACGAGTGCGCTGCCAACCTTTAAACCCTCTTTAACCCAGATTGGGCCCCCGGTAACCTCACTCACGCACACGTCGGTTTTCTGTGAGGCCGTGGTATCACTCCGGTCGAGCCGACCCATTAATGCCGAAGCGTAGGTCTCCCACGGTCAAACTTACCGAAGTATTAGAAATTCTTCATAATGCATTAAAAAGGCTTGAAAGTGCAGTAGCTTAATCAGCGCGTCGCATTCAAGTGCAATGGAACATGCACCATTAGCCGGACATACAACGGGCCGAACCTCTCCATCAATCCGCGCGTGTCTGCGTCAGGGCTGAGGTCGAATAAATTCCGCCCTAAGCACCGCGACGCACCCTGTCTATCTATCGGTGTTGCCAACTTTGTATTTTCATAAGTCGAATCGTTGACTCCAGACGACGCTTTAAACCGCAAGAATTTTTCTTCTTCATGGTTTCTGTCCCGTAACCTTTTTTAAATTCAGAAGGCCTATTCTCATGCATTCAACCTTGAAGTCGAATAAATAAATAAGTAAAATATTTATTTCAAAGTTACTTATGTCTAATTCAACTATTCATCAATACATTTTATATATAAATTTAACATTTTGCTTGAACTAGGGTGATCTATGTTTCAGGCTAAAAATAGGTCCTAGAAACTATTAATAGTATACAATAATAAATTACAACTTAAACTTAATATTACTCTACTCTAACAATCAAATTAGGGATAGGTATTTGGGAACAATGAGTATTTTTTCTGTATCATCGTAGGACAAGTTCAGGAGCACCTCCTGGAGGTATATAGCCCCTATGAATGAGAGATTTATATGGACGAATGTATGGAACCTTTAAATCAACTTCAATGTTGAGTGCTCGAGAACAGGGCCTCAGGCTTTAATTGTCTAACAGCAGTCTTATTCTAGCATCCTTTGACATGGCTATCGACTCGGCAACACTACCTCCAATCTGCATCCAGTGACATCGGCTAAGGAGCTATTAGCGAACACTTATATCCAGCAGAATTTGCGCGACCCACTGCCCCAGATCACCTTAGCGGTCGTCCGCGGATTCCGGAGAGAGTTTCACTCGAAATCAACAATAAATATGGAAAGTCATTTTACGAGGGGCACTTAATAAGCAATAAGAAATAGCCTGCTCTTTTATTTCTTAAAGGCTCCACACTCTCCTTAATCAAAGTGTCTGTGCAGCTTAGTGCGCCGTCAATGCAACCCGTTGTAACGAAGTATGAAATCATTGCAGTGCAATGACAAGCTGCTACTGAACGTGGCGCGCAAATTATACTGCATTAGACTTTTCGACGTAAGTAAGTATGTATTCAGCCATGGGCTTATGTTATGGCATGACATTTCCAGGGTTCAGTTTAATACTGGGTAACAATAATATTGAAATTACGAACGAAGACGCATAAGTACGGTCGCACAACCATTGATTAGCGATTGCCACCTGACCTGACCCTGATAGGTACTTGTTTTTTTTATGTTATGATGACAGATATGCATTTGACCTCAATCACACCTGATGTTAAGTCAAGATGAGGTTTAAGATGGTGAAGGTAGCACTCATAGATCCTTTAGCTAAAAGATAAAAATGGATCAAATATTTAACTAATCTTAACAAAAATAGGCTTTTACACTAGGCACACTTATTTATAGAGTATTTATTGCCCTAGTTTGAGAGACGTCAATATACCAGTTTTAACCAAATACTTGCGACCTTTTCCACTCTAGTATCAGCCTATAAACTGTCCCACTGCAGGGCAAAGGCCTTCATCATAGAATTCAAGCTATCGCTACTATGATGGGATTAGGCTTAATCACCACGCTTGCCAAATGCGGATTGGTGATCACAAACCCGAGCTATGTTCGAAAAATTCGCAACATACTTTTCGCTCGACCCGGGAATCGAACCCAGGACCCCGAGATCACGGCCCGGTACTTAAACCACTAGACCAACAGGGCGTGTTTCCATTCGGCCAAGTTAAATTAATTTAATTTATTAATGAATATTTAGTTAATATTTTCTCAAACACGTACCTACTCATACTTATACCCACCTCATATTATGATTTATTAAACGTATCAAAATAATAATTTCTTACTCGAAAGCGAATTGTTATTCGTGTCGTCACAGCTCAAATATTAAATGAAGCTGAGCTGAGGTGGAACCTAAATACCTGAGATGAAATCCTGAGGTGTGTCTAAATTGTGACGTTTAGCTTTTCTCGGCTCAAATAATGTGGAGTTATCTAGGGCCCAGACATGCCATCGGAAATATGATAAGGATTGGATTTTTACATCAAAGTTCTAAGAGTTTTGATTATTTATCAATGATGATAACTTATCATCTAGACACGAGGTAACGTGTCAAAGCCAAGTACAAGCAGGGCGAACTACAAAGTACTAGAACGCTATGCTATATAGGTCTGACTAGAACTAGAACTTTAAGGCACTCATTAAAATCTCACTTCTTTTGCCGATGAAATTAACAACGCAGGCATATCTTATTATGATAACTTGGCTCTCATTTCACATTTACGTTTTTGATCGAATAATATTATAAAGTAAAACACTTACAGTATTTCCCCCGTTTTAATTAAAAGCATTGTAAAAGTCACTTAAACTTAAGAAAGCCGTGGTAGGATTTCCTTCATAAACCACTCCAAACAACAATGTTCAAATGAATTAAACGCGATAATGTTTTCTACGACAATTTTATTGAAAAAGTAACTTACTGACCTAGGACATAAACCAATTCGCATCTCCACTTGCCATCTCAGTTCAACTGCAAACGTTTTCTACACAATAACCATTCCAGTTAAAGTACTATAAATAAGGTCTAAGTTCAGCTAGTAATGAATCCCTTGACATGATGACCGAGTTAGATATTTGATATTGTTAATTCTTTATACCAACCTGTTTCATAATCAGAATATTTACTCAAATTATGCATAGGCAGGTATATTCTTCTGCTCTCATTTTTATTTGATGATGGTAATCGATTACCGCCGTGTGGTCCTGGCAGAGTAGAATAGGCCACCCTCACAAGAGTGAAAGAGTGAGTGTCGGTAAGAACCGAGGTGTCGTAAAAGGCGACTAAGGTAAAGCTGCTGGCATGATCATCAGCACCCAGAGAAGGAAAACTCTGCATTTATATCAAAACCCTCGCCAACCCGTCTGCGAAGCGTGGTAAGTATGGCAATTACCCCTCATGTGATTGAGGGAGGCCCGCGCCCCAGCAGTGGGGACTTAAATGGGCTGATGATGATGAATCGATTACCGCGGCCCAAGGACACCTACAACACCAGAGGAGACACAAATGGACCGAATGCGCTCTTTCCTTGAAATGATCTGCATACTCAAATATAATTTCAAGAATGTCATAGTTCGTCGGCTTTTCTATCACTAAAGGGTAACATTAACACCAAGAGTGCACCAAGCCGAAACAGCCAATGTAACGCGAGATTGCAGTATTATTATAATAAAATAAATAACCATTCCCCGACCCCGTTTGCGTAAAACACGTCAAGTGCATTACGGCGCCCACGCGAGTGCAATCGACAGTTCCGACCGGCGCGAGCGCGGAAGTGGTCTGGACAACTTATAACCTGTTCGATATTTGGGCACCCGGTCACTGGGCGACGACGCGGTATAAGAGGCAGAATGGAGCGGAATGCCTGCTCACAATATAAATAAACACAGGAGGTCGGCTCTATCGCCTCAAGCTTTATATCTTGAAGAGTGAGTTTTGACCGTGGGAGAACCAAGCTTCGGCATGAATGGGCCGGCTCGACCGGGGTGATAGAAGCAGCACTGCGCTGTGTTTCGCTGCGTGAGGGTACCGGAGGCCCAATGCGGGGGAAAGAGGGGTTTAAAGGTTGGCCGCGCACTTGTGACTCCACTGGTGTCGCGGGTGTCCATGGGCTGCGGCAATCGCTTACCATCAGGTGATCCGTCAGCTCGTCTGCCACTTATCACATAAAAAATTAAAGATTATTAAATATCGACTAGTTTTCATCTCGTTTGAGGCCATATCTGTCGTAGGTATCAACAGTACGAGCGTTCGGCAGCAGCCTACGCACTAGGCAGTATGTACCTTAAAGTGCCAAAAATCCATCATGGGTTTGACAGCTGTCTAACGCTAATTGCCGTTAGTGCCAGCCTTGCAAAATTTTTCGACTTTTTTCCGTGCAGGTCTCAATATAACGACAATAGGGTTTATTGTTGTTGTAAATTAACGCAATCAACACCATAGTGTAAGCAAGCGAGCTTCAATCCATAGGGGCTTATAAATCCGTAGGCTTTTATGCATAGAGGCGTATAAGCACGCGAACTTTTATCGATACAAGCGTTAATTTATTGTTGATGTTCTTAGTCCTGGCTTCATACTGAACCGTTGAGAGGAAAGCCTAAGATGGAGAGCTTACCCAGAAGCAGAAAATTATAAAAAAATAACCTACCCGTCGCAACCAAAGAATAGGTACGGCGTTGAATTCCATTTTAGGCCCTCAGGATCGGTAAGTTTGTCTATATTTGGGCACCTGGTCACTAGGCAACGTGGCGTGGATATAAGCTCAAGTGGATAGAGTAAGCAAAATATAACTGCATGTCATAAGTCAATAGGTCATTCCTATTAATATTGTCAGTGGTCTGAATCACTTAAAACCTGTTCGATATTTAGGCAATCGGTCACTAAGCGACCTAGCCTTGGTAAAGCTCCATATAATGATATAGGTAGTTCGATCAATATTTTACACTACAAGTTTTTATTCATCATTACGACAAAAGCGTATTATAAATATAGACAATTCTTATTCAAAGCCCAATCCGTGACAATCAAACCCGAAAAAGACGCATTTATAGTGCTTGCACAGACATAAGTGCACTCTCTATTCCCTTACCCTCATATTTCGATGGGACACCAGTGTGACACGACCGGAAAGGGATGGGGCACAGGACCAACGGCTTAACGTGCTTTCCGAGGTACGGGGGTACAATACCGCCAACTTCCAGACTCCGGCTGACACTGAGATTTTCTGACATGAAAAACTCAGGTACCAACTTTGTCCCGATCCGGGGGTCGATCCTGGGACCTCAAGCGCAGCAATCGCTTTAAAGTGCGACCCACTAACTACTGTGCCACGGAGTGTATTTGACATACTGTCACTAATGACCCCCATCAGCAGTAGGTAGGTACGCAAACTGTGGACATAGATTTAAATCACGTCAAAAGTAAACAAAGTTGACAGAGCCTAAATTAAACATCAAATTACCGTTACTGCCATTTTCTCAGCAGTGAGAAAAAAAATTGTGAAGGAATCTGCAAATTTCGGATGGTTCAACCTTGATCCAGCTGGTCTGGTTCCCCTGTCTAAGAATTGTGAAGATCAGATGGAGCTTGCTTCATTGTATTTACCAGACTTGCAAAAACCGACGGCTTTGGACGCAAGTACGCAAATAGCGCTAAAAAGTTTTTATTTTTAAAAGCACCTTTGAGCACACATACATACTAACTCACTAGGCAATATGTCTCTTAAGGTAGGTAGACTACTTATGCTTCCTATCAGATTTCAAGTACAAATTAATATGTGTATTTTAATCTTAAGGTGACTGTGAAATCTTAAGCATGGTTGATAGCCAAAGACCGTTCCCTCTACTCCTTAAGTACCTTACATCTCTATTTTTGTTTGGACGATCGTTGTAAACTAAGCAGATAAAAAATAATTGACAAGGGATGATTACTTTGAAGATAAATCGTCCAACGCCATTCCGCTTGTCATGATTCGAAAATAGTTACAATCTTGTTAACAATCCTCGGACCATTCTTGTTTTTTTATTACTTTAACACTTTTTAATCAAGAATGCAGTTAAATTAAACTGAGACTATATCAACCTGTACATCTGAGCTTATCATCAATCAGGTATTAAAGACTGCAGGCTAAGATTTGTATACTTTTCTATTCAAGAAATAACTAACTTTGTCCGTGGGAGACGTTTCGGCATGAATAGGACCGGCTCGACCGGAGTGACACCACGGCCACATGGAAAATATGTGTGAAGCAGCGCCTGCGCTGTGTAGTATCGAGTGAGGATACCGGAGACCCTAACGTGGGGCATGGAAAAGTTTCCATTCAAACTTGTAATTCCACTGTGTTTGCAGTGTACAGGGTGGCAATCGCTTACCATCAAGTGCAGAAGAGCTGACGGATGTCACTCGTCTGCACTTATCACATAAAAAATTAAAGATTATTAAATATCGACTAGTTTTCATCTCGTTTGCAGGCTATATCTGCAGTAGGTATCTAGCAGTACAGCTCCTTTCGGCAGCAGCCTACGCACTAGGCAGTATGTACCTTAAAGTGCCAAAAATCCATCATGGGTTTGACAGCTGTCTAACGCTAATTGCCGTTAGTGCCAGCCTTGCAAAATTTTTCGACTTTTTTCCGTGCAGGTCTCATATAACGACAATTGGAATTATTGTTGTTGTAAATTAACGCAATCAACACTATAGTGTAAGCAAGCGAGCTTCAATCCATAGGGGCTTATAAATCCGTAGGCTTTTATGCATTGAGACGTATAAGCACGCGAACTTTTATCCATATAAGCGTTAATTTATTGTTGATGTTTTTAGTCCTGGCTTCATACTGAACCGTTGAGAGGAAAGCCTAAGATGGAGAGCTTACCCAGAAGCAGAAAATTATAAAAAAATAACCTACCCGTCGCAACCAAAGAATAGGTACGGCGTTGAATTCCATTTTATTGTAGGCCCTCAGGATCGGTAAGTTTGTCTATATTTGGGCACCTGGTCACTGGGCAACGTGGCGTGGATATAAGCTCAAGTGGATATAAGAAGCAAAATATAACTGCAGATCATAATTCAATAGGTCATAAGTCATTCCTATTAATATTGTCAGTTGTATGAACCACTTAGAACCTGTTCGATATTTAGGCAACCGGTCACTAAGCGACCTAGCCTAGGTAAAGCTCCATATAATGATATAGGTAGTTCGATCAATATTTTACACTACAAGTTTTTATTCATCATTACGACAAAAGCGTATTATATCTAAATATTGACAATTATTATTTAAAGCCCAATCCGTGACAATCAAACCCGAAAAAGACGCATTTATAGTGCTTGCACACAAGTGCACTCTCTATTCCCTTACCCTCATATTTCGATGGGACACCAGTGTGACACGACGGGAAAGGGATCGGGCACAGGACCAACGGCTCAACGTGTTTTCCGAGGCACGGGGGTACAAGACCGCCAACTTACAGACTCCGGCTGACACTGAGATTTTCTGACATGAAAAACTCAGGTACCAACTTTGTCCCGATCCGGGGATCGATCCTGGGACCTCAAGCGCAGCCATCGCTTTAAAGTGCGACCCACTAACTACTGTGCCACGGAGTGTATTTGACATACTCTGTCACTAATGACCCCCATCAGCAGTAGGTAGGTACGCAAACTGCGGACATAGATTTAAATCACGTCAAAAGTAAACAAAGTTGACAGAGCCTAAATTAAACATCAAATTACCGTTACTGCCATTTTCTCAGCAGTGAGAGAAAAAATTGTGAAGGAATCTGCAAATTTCGGATGGTTCAACCTTGATCCAGCTGGTCTGGTTCCCCTGTCTAAGAATTGCGAAGATCAGATGGAGCTTGCTTCATTGTATTTACCAGACTTGCGAAAACCGACGGCTTTGGACGCAAGTACGCAACTAGCGCTAAAAAGTTTTTATTTTTAAAAGCACCTTTGAGCACACATACATACTAACTCACTAGGCAATATGTCTCTTAAGGTAGGTAGACTACTTATGCTTCCTATCAGATTTCAAGTACAAATTAATATGTGTATTTTAATCTTAAGGTGACTGTGAAAATCTTTAAGCATGGTTGATAGCCAAAGACCGTTCCCTCTACTCCTTACATACCTTACATCTCTATTTTTGTTTGGACGATCGTTGTAAACTAAGCAGATAAAAAATAATTGACAAGGGATGATTACTTTGAAGATAAATCGTCCAACGCCATTCCGCTTGTCATGATTCGAAAATAGTTACAATCTTGTTAACAATCCTCGGACCATTCTTGTTTCTTTATTACTTTAACACTTTTTTAATCAAGAATGCAGTTAAATTAAACTGAGACTATATCAACCTGTACATCTGTGCTTATCATCAATCAGGTATTAAAGACTGCAGGCTAAGATTTGTACACTTTTCTATTCAAGAAATAACTAACTTTGTCCGTGGGAGACGTTTCGGCATGAAAGGACCGGCTCGACCGGAGTGACACCACGGCCACATGGAAAATATGTGTGAAGCAGCGCCTGCGCTGTGTAGTATCGAGTGAGGATACCGGAGACCCGAACGTGGGGAATGGAAAAAGTTTCCATCAAACTTGTAATTCCACTGGTGTTGCAGGTGTCCATGGGTGGCAATCGCTTACCATCCGTTTGCTCGTCTTGACAGATGAGCATACAGTAGGTAACCCTATCACATACACGATTAATAAAATAAATCACCACACCGAAACGTAGAAGTGCTATCGTGGTTAAATATTGGAACTGACTATTTTCATACCGAGGCCCACCATTATTTTTATGTAATGCTTGTATTTCATACTTAAACTAAACACTTCTAGTTCTGAAGAAAGTTCTATAGAGAATCTCCCATATTAGCATTTACTCTACTAGTAACACCTGATTTATGCATTTATGTTAAAAGCGCCCAGCTGGAATGGTAGTTTTACGGCTGAATGCAGTACAACAGGCACGGTTTACACCTAAGGCACGCCGCAGTGCTCTCGTTAAGTTCCACGTTCGTATTAGTATCATCGTCTTCATAGCTGGAGATACGGCCCCACGAGATGCATCTGAAGTGGTGTTTTATTTAAGTAACCGAATATAAGCTCCAAACATATAGGTAAATATTTTGTTGCTGGATATGCCTACTTAAACATGTGATAGGTGGCAGACAGATCGGACGGACGGACGGATGATGGTATACGATTTCCGCGCTGCTTCACGCCGGGTTCCCGTGAGGCCGTGGTATTACTCTAGTCGAGCTGGCCCATTTATGCCGTGGCTCTCACACGGTAAAAACTTCAATGTAGAATTGTTTTTTATAATTTCTGGAGAACCATTTAGAGGAAATTGTAGTTATTCGATTACTCGTATCAAAAGTACTACCGACAACCTCAAATTAAAAGAAGACATCAGAACATTCTGCTAAAAAAAACCACCTATAATTATAGTAATAACATATTCGACTCATTAAGTTTCTTATATCATGGCAAGACTGACATAGACTCCGCTAATTGTAGCCTATCGTTACACCGCGGCCGCGTCTGCTAATTCACGATAAAAACTGGATCAAAACGAACAAAAAACACATTCCCACGGCTTAATTCATATTGAATAGATATAATTTGATTCGATACGGGCTCTTTCCAAGGCATTCCAGATTTTTTACCCCGTTCCGGTTATTACGAAGATGGTGTTAAAGGGCGTGCACACATTAGGGATCATTAAAATTCACTCTTTTTTCTTTTATATAGTCCAGCTGACCTATGTAGGTGTAAATGCTGCATTGTAATAAGATGATGACCTTCAAGAACACCTTTAAGGGAAGAGGGAACAGACATCTTTTAGGCAAACGCTTATCACCTCTAGGGTGATAAGCGTTTCACCTAATCCATCAGGAGCTCACTCACCTAATTCCATCAGGTGCGATTGTGATCAAGCTTTAGCCTTTAGTCCGACAAAAAAGAGAAAAAGAAAATAACTTTTATGTGTGATGTAGCGAATATAGTTTGGAACTCATACGCGAATGCCAATAATTCCTATAATGACAATTCCAACTATTTTTCTAAAGCAAGTGACATCATAAGACTTTCAAGTAGTCACATTATGTACCTACACACAACCACACATTGGGCGTTTAACCCTAAATTGATATTTAAACAAATGTGTTTGACATTAAAGTGACATGTAGATGCCTGTACATAATATACATTTATTATTAATATTCTTACCGATACTTCACGAGACTCTCAAGTAGCTTACCTGTAAAAAGAAAATACGACAATAAGCTTTAGAAATCTTACTAAATAGGTGATGATGATCCAAATAAAAAAACAATGAAACGCTAGAAACGCTCATGGTGTATTTTAAGGTGCATCGCTTTACTATAAAACGTTTATTAGGTCAAACCTCTTTTTAAGTTGAAGCCATGATACCAGTGACACACATTTATTGGACACAAAATTATGCCATAAATTCTCATCTCACACTACTGCCTGCGTATGCGCAGCTGGACCCCTACCACGATCGCTACAGAATCGATACTCTTAATCGAATGGGAATACTCGTAATGTCGCATCGTAATATTTATGTGATCAGATATGGTCCACGTTACGGATTTTATTGAAATGTTTTTATGGAGTTGAAACTTTCTTCATTGGGTAGGTACATTTATTTATTTAGATGACATTATCTAATAAAAAGTTACTGTAGATCTTAATTTTTATTCAGATTTTATTTAGAAATTAGAATAGGATGTTATGTTATCCTTCTATGCCTCTTCCTAGGCACTTGGGTCTTCCTATGTAGGTATATTGGCTGTACTAGTCCACCAGGTCAAGGGCGGCCGTCCTCTTCCTTTCTAGTCTTCTGGGCTTGCCAGTTCCTTCTGAACCATATACTCGCTATTTAAAGTGGATCTTTATTATTTTAAAAATTAATGAGTTTTCATTAGTACGGGTTTCATTAGTACGGGTTGCGGTAGAACTTCGTGAAGTACAAGCCGTACCGTTACCGCCGTCGGAAGTAGACACATGTAAATGTACTCACTTCACGGATTCGATTACAAAACACCGGAATACGTAAAATACCACATTTTTTACTTTCTCGTTTTCTTCCGGACACACTTCTTAACGTATTCTGGCTATAACTTAACTATAACTGGTACATCAGATTAATTAATTGTCAATTAAAGTCCAATAAATTTTGGGAAGCATTTATTTAAAGAGGTATTAATAAATCTGTTTCGATGATTATAAAGAACATAACCGTAAGCACAAACCTCTACAGGATGATTACCAGTTCTTGCATGTGGTTCCGTTTGACTATTGAAACCTTAGAAAATCTATACATCGAACGTATCTGCAATACTCTTTGTTTAATAGCTTTGCATTCAGCGTTCACCCTAATATCAGGTGATTTCAAATAAAAAATTGTATGTATAAATAAAGAAACGATGCACCTGTTTTTAAGAGTCTGATATCTAGAAGGGATGCTCTTCTTAAAACTTATAAAAACCCTTATAAATAATGCAGCAATGCGGTCCTTAGACGCCTCCGTTTCCTAGATGGGTTGCGGAACACTTCTAACAAGACCCATTTCCCCAAGTAATAAATAAATATGTCCAAGTTCTTACAAGACGGCAATAACAGTCCTCACTTTATTAAATCGCTTCCGATATGCGAAACCACATAAGGCTTATAAAGGTTCAATTGACACAATCAATAATTACTATCCAACATTAATTTTAAGTCACTATGCCAGGAAATAAGTAATAGCACGAAATGCTTCCAATGATATAAGACATTGAAACATGTTCGAAGCGTGCGCACTTAGAGTCAGCAGGGTTACTTTCATCAGAGTACGTATTGAGAACGCTTGATAGCCTACTTACATAGTCGACGGCCATTTACTCGGAAGACGAAGAGGGATGCAAATGTTAATTGCTCATTAATTAAACTACAAAACGGTTCTAAATCTTAACGCCTAAAACTCCTACTGCTTCTACCGCATCAAATAATAAGGCCAACTTCTGTTGGGCAGAACAGGGATGTTTTCTTCAATTTCTGTAAGCGATGAAACCGTTCTGAATCTATATAAAATTGCGAGTTGCAACTATCCCTACAGCGACAGGTGTAATAATAAACAAGGTACATAACAGTTAGTAAAATATAGGCGAACAGGCGACGCGGAGCAAGACAAACCATTACGGTAAATGAGCGGCCTAATATCAATAATGAAGGCGAGCGCGGCCGGGGGCTGCGAGCAGTTGTGTTTAGTTATGAACGTTGTCTATGATTTTCCGACGCCCCTTGCTCGATTTCTAAACGATTAAATGAACGGACACGATCAGGGTTTAGTACAACAGAGTTGCTTGGAGCTTGGAATTCTAGCACTTACTCGTAAAACCCAATAATACCTACATAGCTGTTGTCGTTGTCCTCTACTAGACTTTGCATGAGTGCAGCTTGCTTAAGAATGTGGCTTTCAGTTTCTTTTACTTGCACATATGCTATTTGTTCAATTACTTGTTAAGTATTATGCGCACTTGAGAATAACCACTCGCACCTTTAGATCTTTAACTTATCGTTAAGATCTTATCTCTCACATCTTGAACACGCGTTTATGATGCTTTAAGCTACTAAATTATAAGAGTAATGTTTACTTAAGCCAGCCTAAATAAACGTAATAACTCTACTCCGGTTTTAATCGGTATCGATTTAACAACTAGCATCATTCGTGAATAAATAGGAAGAACTGCGTTTTGTTCTAGTGTATTTCTAGTTCAAAATGACAATAAGGCTGTAATATGATAAAGCATTTAATTTTAAATTTATAAATAAAAACGAGAAACACCCGAAGTTGGATCAATAAATGAGTAAACTGGATACTAAATCGAAACTATCTCCTGCCCCTTTATTTCAAAACGCGGTCTAAGAATAGTTCCGGAACTAAGTTCATGCCCGCCCCTTTTAACTTTGCGTATCGGAACGGAACGGCTGAGCTTTAGTACGGTACTAACTTTAGACCGCTATTTATAATAAGGTGGCTTGTGTTACTCAATTAAAATTATCCAATTTTCCATTCCGAATTAAATGAAAAACATTTTATCATCTCCTCATAAACAGGCACTAACATTTCCACAAGGTGGTATGCAAATCAACTTGTGGATTCTCTAACCTCATTGAATTGAACACATGCGCACGCGGCGATCTGTACAAGCGCTTGTAATTGTTAATGAACATTCTCAGACACGAAACGGAATGAAAGTGGAATGAGACGGGAAAGGAAATACTGCTCAATCGGATTTCGAAAGTATTAAACACAATGACATGACAAATGAGAAACACTATGGCAGGGAGGGCTCATGTGATCTTCTTTCCGCCCACTGGACAAACATTCTCGTTCTACATATGTCAGTTTTGCATTCTGACCATATTGAGAACATAGATATAGCATAGCATGACAGCAGTATTAACATTTGTTTAAAAGTGAAGTTTCTAATTGTTTTAGTCTATTAAGTTAGAATAATATAGATAAGTGTTGATATGAGTATGTGTTCTGCATTGCTTAGTACGCACATTTCCTGTCAAGCTACATATATCTAATATAAATGATACCAATTATGTTCTAAAAATGGTAACAAAATAAAAATAGCATAACTTCCAATTAAACTCAGTTGATCCTAAAATTATAGGAAGGCAGTATTGGCAGGCATTCATTGAAGATATAAATAGAAAAATATTATGCAACACATCATGAGCTTGACAGATAATTATCTTAAATGTAACATAAAAAACACCAAAGAAGATGTAATGCTATGCTTAAGAGACATTTCTCGTTCTGGACCTGTACTTTGTCTAAAGATGTGCCTCAATAGGTCCATCATAATTAAGTAGCAGACGCAGGTGTATCGGCATCAGGCTGCGAGTGTCGCGGCATTCCGGGACCTCACCTGCCGGACATTTGGTGCAAAAAGTTCGCAGGCACATGTCGTCCGAGTATTCAAACCATCCACCAGAATTACCTTGCCGTGAAACAACAACAAATTACGTCATATATCTTTCATTGAGAACGAGTTAACGTCCTCATCTTAGCGTTGAATTGCCAGTTGCGTCCAAAACCTTCGCTCTGGAGACCATGATTCTTGATTTGTGGAGACTGGTAATTATAATGAAGCTACTGCCGTCTGACCTTTGCAACCTTAAACAGGGGACCAGACCAACTGAATCATAGTTAAACGTTTCAGAAACTATCCAAAACGTGCAGGTTTCACGATGTTTTCCCTCACCGCCAAGCGAATGGTAGAAATACTACAAGATTTGAAAAATCCAGAAGTGCATGCTCGGATTCGAACCCGGTCCCCCCGTATAGAAAACGCATTCTGAACAATTGAGCTACCATCGCTCGAGTTAATGTATATACGCGATACAGACCCTGTTCATGAGGACCGAAGCATCCTTTGAGCAAATTTCTAAGTCCAATACTTGAAATTAATGTAAACTAAATACAAGTACGAGACGAAACTAAAAGTATCATTCATCTGTAAGCTTTAATTAAAATAGGTCTTTTTACGTATGAATTGGCCGTTTTGTATTGCGATTTTTTTTGAAGTTGTGTTTTCCATACTAACTTTTATTTAAATTTGTAATGTAACTATTTATGCTACTAATTAGGTACTATTATAACTAAATTAATGCTTATTTATATATTATCAAATATGTATGTATTGTTTATTATTATTTATGTTATTCATTTGTTAAACTGCTTAGCACTGCCTTCCTCTATTAGGAATACGCAATATCATAGGCAAGCTTTTAATATAAAAAAATATATATAAATTATCATAATTATCAAAAGACTATTTAAAATACGATGATCTAAACGACATAAAAGGTGCTTATCTAAGGGAGTGACACACTTTAATACAACGCTGCGCTCATTTATCGAAGCAAAATGAACATGTCAATAAGATACACTCCGGAGAAACTCTTAAAAGCATCTTACTCAATGGGTGTCAGATCGTAACGAATACACAAGATAATCGGGCATGTAACGCCATAAATAATGCCAGTGCAAACCACTATAAAACATGATAGTAGGGATTACAGCGGCCGTAAAGATAAACGGTGCGCAGGCGCAGACTGTATTAGTAGGGCAGCTGATAAATTACTCGAAAGTCATTCGCGAGACTTTTAAAACACATACCTACCTTTAGATCGTTAATGACTACTCAGAGAAAAATATTAGTTTTTAAGAGAGACGAAAAAAATAATAGCTGTCCAAAATGTCAAAAGACTCATTACATTACAAAGCCGACCTCATACCGTAAAGGTGACAAAAAACCTAGGCATTAATATTGAATCCTATGAATATGGAGTCAGATCAATGTATGTGATATTGTGAAATATTTATTATTATTAATCCTCTTAAAGAATATGTTTTATGAAAGAAAATGTTTATGTTCTTGGTATTGAAAAAGTTAATGCTGAATATCGATTTCAGTCATTTACTGTTCATTCATTTCTGAATCCTTAAACAAAATTCTAACGCCATCCAAGTAGCTATCCATCTATCAAAGGACGCAAGAAATCCTTCTCTTTAGTGCAATTAGCAAAACTGTTTCCATGTACTTCCCGATGTGATGATGAGTCACTGATCAACGATAGCCCTAGACAAAGACTCGCTAAACAGCAATTTATTCGCCGATAAGGCGATACTGTCGCCTCACGCCCGGCGCTTGGACGACACACAATAATTCGATAGAAAGTTCACTGTTCAACCTTTAGAATGCAAAATAATGGAAAGCTATGGCTTCAGTAAGTAATGTTGATGGTCCGACAGCACATTACCTATGCGCTATTGAGGTGAGTGAGAGCGATTACTGAAACTATATTTGTACTATATATTAGTGGTATCAAATTACGTGTAGCATTTGATCTCATTCTTGCAAAAATAACCCATGTCACTGAAGAAGGAAATTATGCTACTTATACACATCTAATGAATACATAAGATAATCATAAAATAACAGGAAATCTGTAAGATTATGATTTAACCGTAAAACGTAGCAGTCAAAGAGAAGGCTTCTACATTCCGCTAGAGGGTAATGGTTTTACATTAATGATTGCCGTCAGTGCGTCTATGTACCTAATAAATGGCAAATAAAGTCCATAAGCTCTAAAATGCAGGAATCATAAAACAACAGGAGAGAGAATAGAACCCAATTTAACAAATAGGCTCTAATTCACAATAAATTTTACTGAAAATTTCATTAGCCAACATGATGTGTGAAGAATAAAAAAACATTCATTTCACAGTTAAGGAAAAGTAAAGTAGTTAAATTAACATGTAAACGATATTAAACAAGCAACCAAATGAATGAGCTCTATGGCACTGTAACTCAATACCAATATTTACAGATTACCGATCTCATGCGAAAACCGATCAAACATACGAAATTATCGCGCAAACGTTAACGTACGATCACAAAACGAATTTTAACGGTCCTCTCTTAAACAGGTTTTTTCATCCAATCAATGGTAATAAGACTATCGACGATATATCAATAACCTTAACCGGTTAAAACGTTTTGATTTTGACGATAAAAGTCTTTTTAGTGCTGCGTACACAAATCATCGGGGTAACACGTTTAGTAGCCTCAACAAAAGCTAATAAGTTCAATCCGATAGAACAGGTTCCAAAAACTAAGTGGAACAAGTTAGAATTTTAATTTGGTCATGCGGTGTGATGATACAGAAAAGTCGGTTAGAATGTTAGTTATTTGTTACAAGAAATGTAAATATGCCAAGTGGCATACGTGAAACAGATAGACGAATAATGTGTGTCTGATTTAAAAGAAATATGAAAGGTTAATTTGAATTTGAGTACGGATTATTATTTCATACTGCTAGCTACTTGCAAAGAAATAGCTAGTTATCGCATTAAAGTTGCAACTGATGTGGATAAAGAACGTGCTACACAAGTTATTATTTCACCATATCTGAGAGAATCTATAATTGAGATGGTTATTTGAAGTGCATGAGAATAAAATGAATACTTATACGCGTTGTTAAAGTGATGAACGGGTGTGATGCCAGAGAACTAGTAATAAAGGTGTGCCTTACGGAACTTCTTAGTACACTTTTTGCTTAGTAATTGCAAGTGTGCCGGAGAATTTTAGGAATAATACAACATTTTGTGAATAAAAGATGCAACTCCTAGAATACGTTTCTGAGAAACGCACGAGTAAAAAGAAAGTAATTAGTGTACTGGAACTGTGCGAGATATGATCAGTGGCAAAATCAATGGACTAAAACTGAATCAAGTCTGTCACGAATCACGATGTCGGCGCGTCGAGCATTGGATACGGTCGGCGCGGGTAAAAACGAGAAGGAAGCGGGTACTGCGGTCGATTGTGACATGATACGACAAAACAGTGGAATATTGTGGTTGTCATCGGGTGTGTATCAATTAATACCGCTATGATGTTTGCGGAAGAGTTATTATTTTACTTGTTGTCTTAAGGGCTCTGCATGCTTTTATCGATTCCCGCACGAACAAAATATTTATGTTGGGTCTGGGTGTTTGTGATACTTTCGTTGTTTCCATAGTACAAAGGAACCTTAATTTGGGACCAGGACAATGTATATGTTGTTGTCTCAATTTATTTTATTTATTTATTTTAAAGAAAAGGATTTATTTTGTATTTGTACTTCATCATCCAGTAAATATCAGTAAGTGGTCAGGGAATGACCCAGTTTGAGATTAGATGATCGCTGTAAGTTATCCGGCGCATTATTTTTTATATTATATGCACTACGATTTTTTGGAATTGTGCACTACTTTCTTTGCAAATAGTTTACCGTTGTAAATGTTGTCTCAATGCAAAGTGTACTGAAATAATAGAGAGAAATATCACGCATATGTAACTCAATTTAGCTACAAAATATAGAAAGTTACCTAAAGCACCCTCTGCTATCAGATTGATTTGTTTGCTAATTTGCCATCATAAACGTGAATAGAAATATGAAATAAACAAAATAAAATAAATTGAGACAACATGACATACATTGTCCTGATCCTGATTTCCTATATTATGGAAAAAAGAAACATCGACGGTACCAACAACACCCAGACCCATCAGATGTAATATCTGTTTCATCAGCAAAAATGTGTGTCCCCGTGACCCTTGCGTCTCAACCAAGCGCACAAACTACTAAGCTAAACGGGTCGTCTATTTTATTTATTGTATCGACCATCGCCAGAGCCCGGCGCGGGCGCACTCGGCACGACGGATCGGGGCCACGCGTCCGAAGATCGCCTCTAACGGTGCCCGCCGCGCCCCGAGATCGCAGCCTATCCGGGCTTTATGGCCTATCCCGCGATGTGCGGCTTTATTTACTGGTTGCCTCGCCTCGGGCTCCTTCGCACGGACCCAGTAAATGTGTCTGTTACTAGGTTTTAATGGATCTCGGAGCTGGCGTACACTGAGACCAGGAAAGAAGCAGCAAGTTATCTTGATCAGTCAGGACAATGTATGTGATGTTCTCTCAATTTATTATTATTTACTCAGGGGTTGAGAAGATAAATCACAAATGATGTCTGTCTATTACATTTTAGCACGATTTTTTCTTAGACCAATTTGAGAATTGGGAAGGAAAAATCAAATGTGTCATCGATAAATGTTCCTAAAGTTAGTGAATGGGTGGAAAAGATAGAGTTGGTTACATCTTTTATTCATCGCTGAGAAAACTTCTCTACATAAACTTTCCCAGGCCACTGGATAACCATCATCAGCCCTTTTTTAATGTCGTTACTCGCAGGACTACTTGGCAAATAGATATTTTCACGATAATCCCCGAAAAGCCAGTGCTGTTATGATAGAAGAAGAAGAAATCTAATAACTTTATTAAATGACAAACTCATCAAATTCGGTCAGAAAATTCAGTAAAATTCTCGTACTAGGCTAGACGTCAAAGGAGAAAGCAAATCATCTGAGGAAAAGGAGCTACTAACATTGGGTGGAGCTAAAGAACTGAAACGTAATCAATTGTTATAAAATTTAACCTCGCTTATGTGTCCAATTATCTATAATAGAAACCAAACGTAGACCTAAACGTACATAAACGAAACATTTGTAATAACTACCATACAAAATCAAATGAAATGCATACAAAAAATAATTTTGGGTGACGTCACATTTAAGTATGCCATTTGTATGGAGCGTTTTGGGTTTGAAAATATGTGATTTTAAATTGGATATCTCAGTAGTTTTAAATGAGAATCAAGTGATTCTTTCAACGATGTTCTATCATTGAGAGGTCTTTTGATTGGCAAAATTTAAAACAAGTAGTCGTATACCGTATTGTTATAAAATTTAACCTCGCTTGACCCGCAAATATAATTAACCCTAATAACAAAAATAGCAACGTCGAATGAGGTTTTGCATTCCACCAGTCTCCTAGTTCTTTACCTTAAGTCTGGGTATAACTTAGTAACCTGCAAGGAAGTTTTTATAACTTTAGCGTGTTAGTGGTACAGTCAACTCCAAAAATATGTATACACTTTAGGACGTTGTCACAATATATAATATAAGACAGTAGACCTCTAATTTCTTATAGGTAAGTATTGTGACAAGGTCCTAAAGTGTATACATATTTTTGGAGTTGACTGTACAAGTACCTTGAGTTAAATACCATAGCCTAATTCCATGCGAATAATATTAATGGGACTACCAGTACTAAGTGCATTTGTATTAACATTTAGAGAAAGGTAAAAAGATAGTGCGAGGGAACTAACCTCACATTTTTTTATTGCAATAATTTAGAACCGTATAAAATAATTAAGGCGACGTAGCCTAACTAGCGACACCAATCAATTTAAAATGTTAGCTACTAAACCAGATAGATAGATAGATATTATTTATTGCACAAAAATAAAATACAAGCATGATACAACAACAGCGACAGACAGTAAAATAAGGCGGTCTTATCGCTTGTAGCGATTTCTTCCAGACAACCTTTGGATAGAGGAAAGAAATATAGTTTTTGTAATAAGGGAAGGGAAGGCAGTGCAAAGTAGAAACCAGATAGATATATTTTAAACAATTTCGAAGCGGGAGTCTCTAAGCATACATTTATAATATTTATTTAATAATTTTGCACTACTTTTTGATCTGTTTTTGCGATCGAAATTTGGATTAACTTCATAAGTGGCCGTTTTAGGCGGTAATTCAAATTTCGAGTACAAAAGCAGACCCAAAAGTTAAATATAAGTATAAAATAAGTGTTTTCCGAGAGGCTGCAACTTCGAAATTGATAGAAAGATATCCGGTTTTTTACAATTTAAATTTATTGGCGTCACTTAGTGTGTCCTACCTGTCACCTTAAGACAAATGTAGGTAAATATTGTGAAAGTGAGCTGTGATATGTTAACCTTCATAAGATGAGTGCCCTTAACTTATTCATTTCTAGATAGCTAGGTATATCTGGGATTAGACATTAAATGCTTTGCCAGAGCTCAATGATCAACTGCATGTGGGATTATTCCAAAAAATTGAATAATAGTAAAAAGTTACTATAAATGCCGCTTTTGTAAAAGCTGTTCCACTATTAGAAGTAGATTTAATATTTTTTAAAATTCTCTACTAATAATTTTAATCGCTCATTTTCTCGCTTATTCTACCTAAACACAATGGCTTAAGTTATTACCGTACTAAAGCTCCAGCCGTCCCGTTCCAATACGCAATGTTAAAAGGGGCAGGCTCGAGTTTAGTTCCGGAACTTTACGAAGACTGCGTTTTGAAATGAGGATTGTGTCTATGGAAATAAAGCTCAAATACAAATGTCGATGGCGACTGAAGCGCGATTTTCACGGGATTTCTTTGGTAGCGCGGATTCTACACGATGTTACAGTTTCCCGTCGCAAAGGTCTCGGTCTACGCGCAGTGCAGGCGTGCAAATCGCGCGCGCGCGCAGGTCGCTCGCGCATCTCCGTGTAATCTGTAATCACGGGGCGGACGTGGCCACTCAGACGCATGCAGTGACGAAATAACATAGCGTTCGCGTGTTTTCATTTAAATAACAGCACTATTGATTTTACACTCGACAATCTCTACGTGCTCATCAGTTTAGGGAACTATACAAACGGAATCAAAGAATTTTGACCGTGGGAGAGCCACGCTTCGGCATGAATGGGTCGGCTCGACCGGAGTGATACAACGGCCTCACAGAAATCCAGCGTGAAGCAGCACGCTGTGTTTCGCTGCGAGAGTGAGGGTACCGGAGGTCCAATCCGGGTGAAATGGGGGTTAAAAGGTTGGCAGCGCAGTTGGCTTGTGACTCCACTGGTGTCGCGGGTGTCCATGGGCGGCGAAAATTGCTTACCATCATGTGATCCATATGCTCGTCTGCTACCTATCACATAAAAAAACGTACTGCAATAGTTTTACAGTAGTATCCAAAGAAAAAATATATATTTCTGTGTTATTGGTTTCCTTTGAAGCTGGCCTACTAGATTTATATAGCTGACCGAATCAGAAAGTCAATCATACCCTTCAATAGAGTGACTATGGTGGAAATTAGTTTGTCGATTTGCTTAGCTGTCGGGATCTTTCGAAAGAAGCGTCTGAAAACTGATATTCTTTTCACCTGAAAATGGCAACTGCTAATTGACTAAATTAACGTTCAAATATACCTATGACCATATTACCGCAGAACCGACAACCGATGGGGTAAACGAGTTCTAGAGTGGAGACCGCGTCTTGGCAAACGTAATGTAGGGCGCCCTCTGGCTAGGTGGGGGGACGATCTGCGCAGGATTGCTGGCAAGAGCTGGATGCGAGAAGCCATGGATAGATCACGGTGGCGATCAATTGGAGAGGCCTACGTCCAGCAGTGGACTACGAATAGGCTGATGATGATGATGATGATACCTTATGACATTGGTAGACAGGATGTAAATAAAATTAAGGGTAAATGGCTGTGATAACTTCTTACTTACAATGAATTTTATTTCATAAATATACATTTTAACGATGACTGTCAACTTGTATGTAATGAAGAAAGTATCTTTAGTATGAGCATGTAATACTGGTATTTTGTAATAGAAGCATCTGACAAACGTTAATTTAGTAAGTGTTCTTTGAAAACCATTCAAAACTGCGTAATGTTAGATGGCTAATTTCATATCAATGATCTGCAAATCAGAAACATATTAAAGTAATGCTATCAATGCAACATTAAATAAGCTTATCTATTACACAAAATTACACAACCAGCACGTTTGGACTTAGTAAATAATCAGAGTCACTTCAATATCCGTGGCTCTACACAAATAATAGCAAACACAGTAATAATGACATAACTAAATTGCATAATCTCTTCCTCATCAAACCGCGTGTCACCGCATCAACGGTGACGTATGCGCCACATCATACTTCTGCTACGACAGTAGCGAAGCTGCTACGGGCGTAGCTGCGCGGGCGCCGCGCGGTCAAGGCTAACCGTACGCTTTTTATTGGCCCACGAAAGTTCACCGCTCTCTATGAAGAACTAACTTAGGGTGACGGGTAGGGCACGCTAGCGACGCCAATCGATTATAATTTTTAGCTACTAAACCGGATCTATTTTAAACAATTTCAGGGTAACAACCTCTCGGCAAACACTTATACTATTTATTAAAGAACCATGCACAAATGCGGACCTAACATTTGTACCCGAATAAATGATTCACGCTAAAAGTGGCCGCTTTGGCGGTAATCAATTTTTCGCGTACAAAAACGGACCCAACATTTGTGCATGTTTATTTAATAAATAGTATAAGTGTTTGCCGAGAGGTCGTAACCCCGAAATTGCTTAAAATAGATCCGGTATAGTAGCGAACAATTAAAAACGAATGGTGTCGCTAGTTAGGACTACCCGTCGCCTTAACGCACGGTTTTTGCTATCGGCCACACGCTGCGATAGCGATCGGTGTTGATAAAAACCATTTGGTGCGCCAGAGTTCTCGTTGTTGTCACATTAACTTACTACATTTTAGTACAGCGCTTTTGGCTTCAGTGCCTTTAGAGCTTTTTGCTTCATTTCCCTTGATGAACGAAAGCATTCAATAACAACAAACCTCTTTCATTTTATCTGTCGCAAGTACCTAATATCCCCATCAATACAACTCTTTTCTTAATAATTTTATTTTAATGTCTGTCATACTTTTGTAAACGCAAGGACTCGCGGTAGACGGTAGAGTATTTAATTTATAATGAATGATATTATTATGGCAGTTAATTTATTTAAAAATGGTCAGTAGTTTAATAGTAACTGTTATACTCGAGTCAAAGACTCGTGGCAGTCAGAGTCATATAACAACCATAATATAATTAATTAATGAAATACTCTTCCGTCTGTCACAAGTCATTGCGTATAGTACAGGAAATATTATATAGCAACCTCTCTGCCAACTAACATCCATTATACCTAAAACTCGTATCTAATCACTTACCATAGATTTTCTAATAACTGCAATATGTGTTTCCTGAGCTATAAAATGTTTATAGATTGTTAACAGTGAAGGTATAAATTAGAAATGCATCGTAAACAACATTCAATAAGCTTGTACAAACAAAATAGTAACACACACTCTACCGCGCCGTGCGGAGTTAATACGCCGTTTACATAAGAACCTCTATATTATAAATCTAATCTGTAAGTTTCTAAAGCATAAGCCAGCGTAGTGAAATCAGCAGCAACCATCAGCGAAGCAGCCGATAATGAGGTGCCTGTCGAAGACAACGAGCCACGGCTCCTGCTGACAGTACATTAATTACGCTTGGGGCTAATAAGACTGGAGTTTCCGGGAATTTTAACGGCTACCGTCCACGTAATTAGACGTACGAACGCCGGGATTAAAGGCCTTAGTTAAAACGCGTAAATAGAAGTCAGAGGCACTCGCGCATATACAAAATACCCTTTGGGCTGCGGAAAAGGCCTTTTTCTGGCAATGCGCACTTAAATATTTATTTCAAATAACTTATGTCTAATACAACTTTTGATCAATAAATCTTATATAATAGTACACATATTTAACATTTTGTCTGAACTAGGGTGACCTGGGTTTCAGGCTAAAAATAGGTCTTAGAAACTTTAATCATACAAGTAAGCAAAAAATTACAACTTAAACTTAATCTTAGTCTTCGTTTATACGTAGTAATAAACGTATTCGTTTTTTTTTATGTTATAGGTGGCAGACGAGCAGACGGATCACCTGATGGTAAGCGATTGCCGCCGTCCATGGACGCCCGTGACACCAGTGGAGTCACTAATACGCTGCCAACCTTTAAACCCCCCTTTCCGCCTGAATTGGGCCTCCGGTACCCCCACTCACGCAGCGAAACACAGCACAATGCTGTTTCACGCCGGTTTTCTGTAAAGCCGTGGTATCACTCCGCCCATTCATGCCGAAGCGTGGCTCTCCCACGGTAAAAACTTAAAACTGAATTTTACCAAGTTTTGCCACATTTGGTGATATTCAAAGTTGACAAACCTATTGTTAAAATTTTGCGACACTTAACAAGATATTTCACGAACTTAATCCTAATAACAAGCTAACTTACAACAGCACTTGGATATTATCAATACCAAACTCAAAGAAGCGTCAAAAGATGTTAATCAAAAACTAACAAATAATGATAGAAAAATTGAGAACAAGGTCAAGAATTGTCTCAGGGGGCTTTGGTCTGCACAATAGACAACCATTTACAGTCAGAACCGTGGGAGTGATCTTTGAGAAACTTAGACAAAACTTCCAACAATGGGGTACTAAACCAAATCATACCGCTCACTATTTATCGCCCGTAGAAAGATATCTATAAACTCGGAACGTTGTGTTAGAAAACTAGAACAGAAATCAGTGACAAAGAAAGATCGAGACAGTAAATCTAAAGTTGTCGGTATGAAATTGAATGAAGCTAAAAAAGGCAATCGTGTTGTTAACACAGGGTTGCCAACCATTTAGTTCTCTCCTGAATTTGTTTTAGTTATCCGCATTCTAGGTTTTGCAAGATTGTAGGAATGCTGATGTTTATTATATTCTCAAATAGGGTTTTCTTTATAATGATTAATGCACAATCATTTTTGGTGTCGTAATCGTTATTTAGTAAGAGCTCTAGACATTTAAAAAATAAAAAAAAGGATTAATCTTCATCTAATGTTGCACCTAACTAACATTTTCGGTGGCAACCCTTGGACATCAATTAACTCGGATTGTCGGCCATGACAAATGCGACAGTCAGATACTCGTGCGCACTAAGTTTTGGCGTTCTATTAGTCATTCATTCAATGCAAGTTTATTTTGAAACTATTCATTGATGAATGACTTGTCTCTTGACATTCTTCTCTATACAAGAACTAACCAGTTGCCAATCTCTGGTCACCTGTAAAATCAACTCATAACGAAAATCTTCACATAGAGAGTGGAACACCAGTAAATACAAAAACAGTATATCAGATAGCGTGATTTCAAAGCATTCCCTAGTGCTTATTAGAAATTTCCTATCAAAGGCTAACGGTGTTAGCTCTATTACGTTTTACTATGAGTAGGAAAGCTTATCATAGCCCTACCACAGTTTCCCGACTACTTTCAAAGCCATTTGAAAATCGTTTAAAACATATAGGTAACACAATCTACATACATCTTTAGTATTGTGGTATTAAATTAGCAAAGCAAATCGTTTTACACTACTTAAAAAATCCAATTGTCTAATTCAATCAATCTACTCAGTCTCTTGATATTAGCAACCAATGTAAGCCAGGCCTCAGAGCGCCAAACTGCTATTGGACCTCAGTTATTGGACTTAGCCAATTATCTGTTGAAAAAATCAGTACGCAAATTAACAATTATCTCGTCACAATTTGAACGTGTACAATTAAAATTTACCAGGAAACCAACACGTGAGAGCTCGCAAAAACATCTCCACACGCATCGATAGTAAGTTGCCGTAGGTAAGGAAGGCGAGAACGAATCGCGAACTGGAGTTAGCAGCGTAGAATCAGTGTCAAGTTCAGCCGCCGCCCGGAGCGCCGCGGTACAGCCAGCCTGACACAACGGAGGAATTCTCAGTGAGCTATCTACACTTTGACCTTTAATTTAAGTGAGTAGACGAGGGGAGTCGCTCGCAGAAATAAACTGTAATGCGACTCCAGTACATGAGCGTATCCTTTTTATTTATAAAGAAACCGAGCGCATGGACTTCGATTCGGCCTTGTTGACCGATTTAGCGCTGCGCCTAAGACGAAACCGAAAGGAAAAAACATAAATTGAAAATTAAAAAAAAAACGCCGACGGCGGCCATCTTAGATTTGAAGTTTGTCACAATAAATATATTCTGCTACTCAAGTCCGTTTATATCATACCCATATTGTGGGAGTCGTGGTAAAACATACAATCCATATCTTTGTGACGACGGCCATCTTGGATCGATTTTATCTAACATAGCTAAGAACACTCCCTTATTCATGTTTCGAACAAAAAAAAATATATGGACAGATAAACAGACACCCACACACACACTAATCGTGGTCAACAGCATATATGTTTTTAAAAGTCCGGGATTTTGTGTTTTGTTGATCAACAATATAGAACTTTTAACTTTAGATATGTTAAGTGGACTACAGCACTAACGTATGTATGTAGGTTGGTGTTTTACTGTTACTCTCCTATACTGCGTCGGTCGGTATCGCGGTATCTCCACTAATCGTAAATGTAATAGCCGCAGTTAAATTATCTGCCGCTGAGCTCTCTTATGATAGGACTTCATCAGCAGATATAGATGACCCAAATTAACGACTAACACGTTTCTGAATCTAGCGGTTTGTACGACAAAAAATTTACTGACTTCAAACGGTCTGCGACAATAAAATAACTAATTGATAATAGATTTGATAATAGTAGTTTGGTAAATAACAGTAACAGACGTATAGATAGTGATGTGCCAAGTGCCACCGTAGTAGGAATGGATATGTCGCCTAATCAGACAATGTCCTGTCTCCTTGCTTCCTTATGGCTTCGTTCATGCTGTGTCACATTTCTATCCCAGGATTCCCTCATCCAGTTCTCTTAAGGCCAACAATGAGTAAGGGGGTGGCAAATTTTATTTGATGATTATAATTTTCGCGAAAAGCTTTTACCTAAAATTTATTCACCGTAGTCATCAAAGCATGTGAGAATAAATAAGTAGAAACGGATTTACAATACTACAGTCTGGTACAACCTTGTAATTTATTATAAGCTGTTCGGTTTAAGCCACCTCGCTGTCAATATTATGCGACCGCAAACCGCACGTGCGCACTCAGCTCATTGCAAGTACCTAAATAAAAGTGAGTTGTGTCGTTAATACCTCTGATCTAATTGCTGAATGTGCATCAGATGTTACCTACGAGTACTAATAGACAATTAAATAAATAAACATACGTATTTATTTATATTTTTAGGGATAGATATTCATCAAATGAATTTATGAGTGAATCTCTAGGTAAAATTAGCTAAGATGACATTATCATGAGGATGTTACATAACGTATACCTATATGTAACATCCTACTGAAAATGTCATTGTCATCTTTCGACCACTTCACCTTATCACACTGTAAGATCTATTTTTTACAAGATGAAGAGTTTTAGTTATGGTCCAAAAGATTGACGTTTTTTAGTTTAGCTGTGATTAATTCACCTGAAGTGAAGAAATGAAGGTTTATCGTGCAAAATTGCAAGTCATTAAGTTCTTTGTCATCTTTCATGAGTCATTCCCAAAATTTAACGTTCGTGAACTAAATGCCTGCATAAAGTTAGAAACTGCATCGTATAATTTCAAGCAAAGAATTCACAGGTAATGCATAACGTCGGATTTAGCGCTCGAACGCTTCCGCGCCATTCCCGCGCTGCGATGTGCTGTTAGATCAGTTAAGATGGACGAGGAATGCGGGAAATGCTGGCATTGTGATGGACGGCGTGACGCGTGCAGCGGACAATTGCTTCGCAGTCACATTCTTCTTTTTTCGCGATGGCGAATATGTTATCGGCCAAATGCTTAGTTACATGGACAGCGCTGCCAGTGGCCAGCATGAGTGCATGCGTCGTGATGCGGGCAGCTATTTCGGCATGCAAAACTGCCAGGTGATGGGTCACGGTTTGCGGGAAGCGCCGCTTTCACAGACGTGGCTACACTCACTAATACAGCCACTACTGGACATGTTGTCTTTACAGCCGACCTGGTCACTCACATTAAGAGTTTATGTAAAATCCCAAATCCAATGAAGATGTGTGTTACTATACCGCCCGGGATAAGCATACGTGTGCGGGATTATGCATATTACATATGCAGGTCAAAAGCGAGAGGTTAAGGAGTTGTACGTACGAATTTATCCTAAGAGCACAGATCTGTATAATCGCCTACTTACCTCTTGTTACACATCTTAAAACGTATCTTTATAGCCTGTGTACACACGAACAAAGAAATCATCACAAATCCAACATGCAAGAGCCAAATTAACGGCAACGAAACCCGAAGACTGTAGCGATGGCTGAGCCTCATTTGGGCCGACAATCCGAACCGTGGGATGGGACATAGCGACCAATTATACACTTCGAACGGGCCTCAAGTCTCAACATTTAAAGTTAAGTGATTATACATATTCACACAACGAGAAAACGTCTACTGTTGCGGTATTTTTTTCCATTTTGAGTTACATCTACAAGTCCATGGTTAATTGTTGAAGGATATTTAGTGATTTCACTCAATTAATAAGTTTGCCTTCCGAACGTGACGTCATAGATTCGAAACCCGGACATGCATCTCAAGATTTCCATCCGCTTGGCAGAGAGAAAACATGCGATGTTACGAAAAAAAGTGTACGTTTGGGATAGTTTCTCAATCGTTGAAATAATTAATCTGAACGTGTTAGCATGATGTAGTTAGGCTGGCATTCGCTGCACTGTCTCAGTCGGCGAGTTGATGATAAATATACTGTATTTGATTCATCATCTCACTTCCAGTTGCTGCCTAAGCTGCCACTCTGGAGCCCAGGGTACGCTTGGACCATGAATTGATAATGTAAGAGAGGAGATACATTAGTAGGTAGTCAATGTATAGTCATTTAAGATAAATACTAACTCTGATTACACTTGCAAATTGTACACTCATGTACAAAAATTTTTCGAATTGACTGCACACATTGTTTGACCGGAAATAATTGAAATGAGGAAATGGCGACCGGAACGGACTCAGCCGTTAATGTTACCTCATCTGCCATCAATCACAATGCCAGTGTTTAAAAAATAAAACAATTACATTAGTTCAGGCACTAATGACGTCATAACGATGAGTCTGTGAAGGCCAGGTTGAATACCGTGATTTCAATGGTTCTTAGGTAAATTGCTACTTGTATTTATTTATAAAAAAAGGCAAAAACGATCATATGAACAGAATAGAAGAATACAAATATAATAAAAATTCCATAACATAACCCACACACTACTAGCGAATAAAATTGCAAGATACCGTACCTAAAAGTTATGAACCCCTGAGTTCCCTCTTAGATACTATTTTTGTTTCTGTTGTCGTTGAAACTTTAAAGGTCTAAACCTGCTCAGATGTATTTATTTACCCACATAAAATATTACAGTAATAGTAGTTTGTTTAAAATATAAAAAAATGCCCAAAAACCGAAATGAGATTACTAAGTAGCCCTAAATGTATAAAATTCTCTACAGTTTATGGTTTAGAAAAGAAATAAAGTTTGATTTAAAAGCGTGCAAGACATAATAAAAAACAACATCAGTAAGTAAAATTAACACTATAGTATTTGAAGAATATGCAATTATTCATAGCACGTGTCAATAATACGAACTTAGAACGATCAGGCTTCAAAAAATACTGTTATTATCCTTTTAGGTTCTGGGTGTTTGTTCACGGCATTAAACGAATTAGCGCCTCATTAATTAAAGTATGGTACAAAGCTATCCGAATCGAATATCGTTTGTCTATTGTCAATTTTCATCTAGTCACTTGTAAAAATAATGTACCTAATTCGCACAAGGAAAATTGGCCCATTTGGAACAATGGTAGGGAACGCTGCCTGTGGTGCAAGGGTTGCGGGTTCGATCCCCGCACAGTACAAACATTTATGTGCATGAACATGTCTGTTTGTATTGGTCTGGGGGGTTTTCTATATATTATAAGTATATATTTACAAAAAAAAGTATTATATGCAAATATTTGTAATCCTAGTGTTGATTCTGATATCCGTAACACAGGTGCTTGAGCTACCTATCTTGGAGTCAGATCAATGTATGTGATGTTGTGAAATATTTATTTAAATTTTATTTTAAAATAAATAGATTTTTATTTTAAACTAAATAATCGTATCATTTAAGTTGTCAACAAGAAGAAAACAACTAGAAAATTACAGTCCACGAAAGAAGAAGGGCGTTTTGTACATAGTGGCAATATTTTTAATCTGCCGGCATTAGCAAGGTCCAGGCTCTTAAACTGGCTCACAAATTGGGCATCCATAGTGGAACGTTTATTAGCACGACATTATGTCCCTTACGACGTAAAGCCACACTGGGTCGACCCTTGCTACCAAGACCCGGTGGTAGTAAAAAGCCTGACATTTGTTTCTCACGTAGCTGTCTGATTGTCGCAGGACATGGCCGTGCGAGGGGTCTTAGCGAGTTTTCTCGCTACACTGTGGCTGCAGGCTCGAGGCATTAAGGACGGCGAGGGTGGTCCCGCTCGTAAGCTCACTCATAACTCGCGCTATCCGACCAGATAAAGTATCGAGTGTATGAACAGGGGCGTGCCGGGGTGAGCCGGGTTACTGCCCTTGACTGTACATTACTAGAATAACTTACGACCTGTTATTCGTTTGGGAATGTATGCATGTGCTTTCTTTTTATTGCGAAAAATAGGCAGACGAGCATACGGCCCATCTGAGGTAACCGCTCATAGACATCAACAATGCCGGAGAACAGTCATGCCGCTGCCTACCGTGAAAGAAGAACTCTTTTCAAACCTCGTTTAAAAAAGGTGTTTATGATGAAATATTATTCGAATATAGAATAGAATACGTTTATTTGGTACCCAATAATAGACACATAGAAAATACACAAAAACACTTAACTGACTATTACAGACACCAAAAAGGTCTCGCTCAGCATTATGTCGTGGCTCAGTATTAAGGGTTAAAAAGTATCAAAATTTATTCTAATTTATTATGATGATATGAAGAGCAAAGCGCTTTTGTCCGTGGAGTAATGTTTAATAGGTCTTGATATTTTCTGTAATTTTACTAAAAATATAATCAACAAGAATCAGGTTGGTAGGGAACAGAAGAATATAAAAAGAGCACAACGAAAAGAAATTAATATATGCTAACTAGGCATTATAAAAGATTTTGAAAGCAAATTTGAATATCTTTTTACAAAACACCAATTGTACAATATAATCCTACCTATTCCTGTTGTTAAGGGACCTAAAAACGATTAATTTGATGAATTAATAAATTAAGTAAGGCCCCATAATAAACCATAACATAAACAATGACATAACAAAAATGCTAACAGATAAATCCTAATCAAAATTCATTAGTTCATCTGAGCTTGCTCCAGCGTGAGTTTAATAAACCTACATTAGCACAGTATCAAAGATAGCCAGTAGCAACACTTAAAACACCGACGAGCGCCGCTCCAGTGGCCTTATAAACGGAAAATTTTGGTTGCCAAAACCATAGAGTAACTTATACATATATATCGTACTGACATAGAGGCATCAGTCGACTAGCCAGTGCTAGCGCCATCTAGAGGAAAACGACCAATACTCAACGGCTATGTAGTACGGCCATCTGCGAGAATCAGTCAGAGAGACGATTAAATAAAATATCATAAATCATTTTATTCGCTATAATACCACAATTCCCAATACCTTCTAGATCTCTGGTTTAATCCACATACTTTTTTAATAGTTGGTAATGTGGGCAGACGGCTTGTTTCGGAAACATACTTTACTAGTGCGATGTAAAAATGAATAGCGACATCTACCGAAACAACGCCAGACACCCCAGGAGTTTTAGTAAGAGTATAGCACACGCCACTTTGTTCCCCACAATATCTGAAAAAGTGACAGCTGTAATGATTTTCCTCACTCTCTCTCTTATACATATATATAGCGTCTCTTATACATAGCGTCGCTCTTCGCCAGCACCTTTAAGTCCTTGTACGATAAGACTTTTGATTTTTAATAAGTTTTTGGCAGGGGAAGCAATATGATGAAAAACAAAAATGGAAAGAAAATTGGAAGGAAGGAAAGGAAGAGAAAGATTAAGAATTAATTACGTACAACAACTAAAAGATTATCCCTATAAAATGTCGAGAACACGTTATCGAAGCACTGACTAAATTAACAGTGTACTATTAGTTAAGCTCATAAGCGCATGTGATGATAATGTGCAACCCGCGTGGGATATCAATCCCGCTAATAAGGCTTCTGTGTCAAAGCTAACGCAGAAACCAGTCGAAACACGCTAAGGTGATTCACACGGGCCGAATAGAATCAATTTACCTACACGTTAAATACATTCATTTGCATAGGAATTGCGCAGGAAGCGAGTGCCGTGCCATTAGGATAGCCCTGTGTCCAGCAGTGAACGAGTCAACCTGATGACGATGAGGGTGATAATAAGAACGAAATCTGTATAGAGATGATTTCCTTTAGCACGTTATTTTACACATCTATTCCGTGCATAGACTGTTACTCCATTGTCACTTCTTATATTTATTTCAGTCTCGCTCTTTAGTTCTGATATTTAGGTACAAGTTGGTGGACTCTTTATAGGTATGCATCTGCATCAATCGTAAAAACGTATTAAATGAATTAAAAAAAATGCACTTTATTTAAATTTATTAAGAATACTAACACAATTGTAGGTAGATATTTCTTATTTAAAAAAAAGCAAGATTATAAAAAAATTGGTTACTGCCTCATAACTTCTTATGGCTATAATAGCGTTACTAATATCGCATCGTGTAAAAGCCATCAAATAGATAAAGTAACTCGTTTGAATCCAGTCACCAAATACCCACTTGATGAATAATAACGGTACTGCGATGCATATAATAGCCTATTAGTAATGGAATTTGTTTCAAATTGATGGAAGCTTTACCTAAGCCAAAAGATTGATCGTTTTCAGACGAGGTCACGTCATCTTGATGATGCAAAGAGGATTCACGATTCTGTAAAAGTTATTTGAGGATACTTACTTATGTGTTAGCACAATATAGAGCAGAAGATTCCCAAATGATATTTTGATAAATCCGTACTATTGGCATAAACAGTGATGTGTCCAAAAATAAATATATTTGTGGACACGCTGGATAGGTAAGATAATCGTCATAAACGGAACCTAATATTTTTGCTCGGGTCTTTTATTAAGGTTAGGACATGCATTTGAAAGACACTAGCGTATATTTTAAAGAAACGTCTTGGATAACTTTTCTGAAATTACCTAAAACATCGTACCGTTTCCACAAAAAACCCAACGCGTATTTCCTAGATATTTCTCTCATGAATACTTCATACCTTGCTTGTTAAAGCCAGACGTAAAGTCCCATAAGGGTTCGCGTGTCCCACCTATTAAACAGCTTTGCATCTTGAGGAGCGACAGCAAACAAGTTTAACATGATTTGTGGCCGGCACCCGCTCCACTGAGGTATTAATTAAGCCAATTGCCTTTGATTACACCGGTGCTATTAATTAAAGATCAGAGATGCTCTCACTAAGCCAGTAAGGACAGGTAACTCCTCGACTGCTTAGTTTTTTCGAGCATAATCGAACTGAGAATTACTTCTGCGATCGTCACCTTATAAGAATCAATTTACTGAGTAATTGATTTCCTCTAATGGATCTGCTTGTTATTAAAACGTAGAGCGCTTAACATTATATGCAGGCTTGACGGTATCGGCAAAATAGGTATAGACACATTCTATACGTTTCCCATAATAATAAAAAAATAGACACGTAAATCTAACTGGTTGAGAGAGACTTCTCGTGGAAAAATATTTCAAACAGGTGAGTGGTAATGGATAGTAATGATGATGAAGTTTACTCAACAATAAATTATTTGTATGGTTCACAAAATGTAACCGCAAATCACGCAATAAAAAGTTCATGGCTGCCTTTTCTCAGCAGTTAACTTGTAATTCAACAGCTAACCGATATAATAAATCTATTCAACCAATGACAGTGATTAATGAAATATTGATTACTGCTGAAGCGACTCAATCGTGGTAAAAACTATACTGGGAACTCGCCAAGAAATGCTGTTTAAGCTGTACAAAAACTAACAAGAAGGAATCAGCTAACAAGAAAGATGAAACATAGTCTCAGCTTTGGTGATACAATTTTTTAAGCATCTGGGAGTCGCGATTAATCCCTGTGAACGATGGCAACAATCGATTCACTTTCGCCCGATCGATTCTTATCGCAAAAAGTAGCCGGGCGAGTCTCGACGGCTTCCTCGGCAGGTTCCCGCGCAGGCGGCCGCGCGCGGAGCACCCATAGCGCCCAGCGCCCGCGCCGCGCACGCGCCTCCCGACTCCGGCTGGGTTGCGTTTCATTCACCGAGACCGATGTGATTGAACCCAGATTGCTCGTATCCTTGAGAACTGGTTGCGATTGAATAGTGTTATATAAAGCAATGTGAAATTCTCGCCCCACGATACTTGCAACGACGTTTTGTTCGCAGAAATGAAGCGTAACGCGGAATGGAATTGTACTATCACACAGCCGCGATGAGGGTGGTTCCTTCTAAGCGGAAGACTGTTTACGATCGATGTACAATTTCCACGAATGAATTGCAAGTAGAAGAAACTATCCCGTCTAACCGCATCATTACTAGTCAATTCATTAGCGACTGTGATGTATCAAGATGCAAGCTTTTTCCTGCTGCTTTTTCTTTGACTTTGAAAGCGTTCCACTGTTTAAATAAATTGACTTGAAGTTGATTAAACTTGTAAACAATTATAAGGAAAATAAAAACTCTAGCAAAAACAGTTCAATCTTGGACAAGATCAGTTATCTAAACCTGTTTAGGGTTTGAATGGTCCGCGGAAGGCTGGGAACCTCGCCGCAAGGAATACGAAATTGCCATAAATCAGCAGGCGGATATCTCATATGATCGAGCCTGCGTCGATCTCAGTGATGGATGGGTGTGCGGGGCGGTACCGTTGCCGCGTTTGTTTAGCAGCGCGGAGGTCTTCGGAAGCAAACAGCTCTAACCGGGTTTGCTAACCATCTGTATAGCTGAATAGCATGATCAGTCAAACAGACTGTGCTAAAACTGTTTGTTCTGTTGCTGTTCGTTTGTCTCCATTAGGTACAATTAACATGCACTTGTCAAGTACGAATTCGTTAATACCTGTTGATGATATTGCTTAGATATTAATGATGTCCAATTTGTGGGAATGTTTTGTTAACCTAAACATTACACGGTTCAATGACATTATAAAATCTAATTTATGTTGTAGATCTTTCCGGTGGCCGCAACCACAAAATTTGTGTTTTACAAAAATGACGCAATGGTTTAATGACCAAGAATATAAATAAACCTCTTACTATCAGAAAATATTCTTTATTACATTAAAACTAATCAATCAGTAAGTTGTTTAACTTTTTTGAGGCAAGTCTCAAATTAGTGGCTCCATAACACTAATAACTCCATACATGCTCGCCGATCTGTGCATGACTGCAATTAAGCCGGCCACCGACCGAGGCCTGGAGCAAGCCCCAGGTTTGCGTCGATGAGACGGTCAATTGATACCGGCTGTTAATTAGATAATGAGCCCTCTTTGTGGCGGTTGTGTATCTTACTGATGCTACTTGGGCGAGCAAATTGATAATAATGTGTAAGACTAACACTCGGGGTGAAATTTATTCACTTTAATTGCGCAACAAGGAGTTTTGTTTGACACAAAAAGACGTTGGCCAAATTTGAGGTTTGATGCTAAAATCTCAAAATTAACAACACGTATTTTATTTACGAACGGTCTAATGCTTATATATCATTAAATAAGCTTAAGTGAATTAACATTAAGTTCGGACTCGATAAAATTATGGCCACTCCTTCAAAACAGTCAACGCAGATAAAACATTGGAAGAACATACCTATATTAAATTTAATTAATTCGTTCATGGAACACATAAATTGGGATCAATTAAAAGCTCCACCACCCTCTAGCTGGAAAGTTTTCCATAATAGGGCGATGGTATGCTTTTTCTATGGGTTTTGAAAATTTGCATGCCTTTGATGGAATTGTAATGCAACGCCTTTAATTTTCAGCTACCTGCTTCCTATATTATGCATTTATTTATTTGTTTGCTTTGGAATCATTAACCGACCTGGTCACTCCACTTTTACTTTGGAAGTCCCTCGAGTGCAAAACAACTGAATGCATCACTTATTCACTATACATCTAGTTATGTAGGATCACAGGCGCACGGGCTGACGCGGCCATAGCCTGGTCTCTCAGTCATCGGTGCCGGTGCATGAACCGCGACCTGTTAAGGTGGGTATCGACTATGTTCGCGAACCTTTTACGCTCTGCACTCCTGCAACTGGTTCAATGGATCGCTCCAAGTTCGCAAGCGTAACCATTAGGTATAGTATTTGCTGGAGCGCGGAGCGTGGAGGGTTCGCCAACATAGTGGATAGTCACCTTTAGGAAATCAATGACTCCGGATTGGATTACGTGTCATTAACCTGTTACCTTTTCATGAGTGTGATATTACACTCCATTAGCCGATAAGTAGGGCATTTAACACGGTGCAAGACATCCATGGCCACTCACAATGTTTTTATGCCACAGCATCATAGGGTCCTTATCTAGCAGAAAGCGAATAAGGATGTTAGAGGACCCCTAACATCTTTATTCACTTTTCTGGCATTCTACCACCAAGTAGTCGAAGTATGACATTTGCCATATACCATATGTGTAAAATAAGTCATTATATTAAAAGATTTTAATAATTTTCCACTTTTTAAAAATGAACAATAAACTAATAATATAAGGTACTCCAAAATTTTGCTTTTGTTTTTGTTTATTAAGTATCTAGTTATACGTCAAAATTACTGAATAACCAATGAAATTTTGATGAATGAGGGTATAAAACCAATTTATATATGTATAATATCTAGACTGCTTTTATGATCGGATATAATCTGAGCTTAAACGTGTAAAAGTTCAAATATCTAGTGACGGGCGTCTCAATTTGTAATCGGGTGGTAGCTTTGAACTCCCAGCATGCTCTATTAAATAAGCTAGAGATGGGCTATCGCAAGCTCCGCTAGCCCGCCGACTAGATATTCAACAAAGTTGGCTTATCTGATCGACATAAACTTGGGAGGAAACATCGTTCATTCCAGTTACTTTACGGCTACTGCTGATAACTATGGCGAAATGCCCTATAGGTACGGCAAGTTTCTCCACCAGATACTGAAAACCAGTGTTTGTAAAAGTGGGTAAAATGCCCCCCATATGAACGCATTGAGTTAGTAGAAGACAGAGATTTAAGAAGCGTGGTGCAATCTAGAGCAAATTGCGTCCACAAATTTTGGGAATACAGGTTTTCCAAAATAGAAAAGAAAATGTCATAGGTAGACGTGGTTTACAAATCATGTTTGTTTAAGAAAGGGAAGCAAACGAGAAAACTGGCCACCGTTGATGGTAAGTTATGCCGCCGTCCCGCTAAACCTCCGAGATGTAGACTCGTTTTATAAAGATTCAATTTCAATACCGGATTGCTGGTACCACTGCAGAAAATAAAATTCCCATTTCACAGTGTAGACATGCGTGAGAGGAAGTATCGGTTGAAGTGCACGATAGTGGACCACCAGTGGACTCCAGTTAGTATGATGGAAGGAAGCGCTGTTTATAGCAAGCGGTAGCGCACTACTCCTCTGCATCTACCCGGTTATCCGTCGGCCGGGGTATTATGTTCTTTAGCCTCGAAGGTGATCATCGAATTACAAGTAAGTTTGGGAACTTATGTTGACTTTAGATCTGAATTAGAAAATAATATACAATTGCAGTGTAGCCAACTACTGGCGGTTGTTGTTGTGGACAATGAGCCATTCTGCCCGTCATAATCGCAAATTACAAGCTCTACAGAGATACAAGCTTAGCCAGGTAAACTTGCATTTGCTTCTGTTGTTGTCAATAGGGTTTCCACTTGTTACATATTCATTAACATTAAGTAGTGGTCAATGTAAACTCGCATGCAGTAGAAGGAATATCACTAGTAAAAACTAAATAAACTTGTTGACTAAGGCCTGAGTTCGTTCACTGCGGGCGTCTGTCAATATTTTAAAACATTCTACAGCTAATGTAACAAAAACCAATATGTTTGCTAATACATACTGGAACATCATAGTTTCAAAGTAATTATTACCAATAAATGTACATGAAACATTTCCACAGAATAAAATTCTAAATCATTTGTTAATACATAGCAAAACTGGCACGCGTATATTCTGTTCACCTAGAAGATCAGGTGAGAAACTGGAACATATCTACGCGATTTACGGCTAATAAAGCCACCTTTAATAAACAGTAAATTAGGATTTTCTTCGGCATGAATGTGGCCGACTATTTCATAAAACAAGGGCACTCGCACTCGTATAGCAGTCGGGCGTAATGTGCTGAGGACGAGACGAGCTCAGGGCTGGCTTTATTTTATTTTTATTGCTAAAATAGAAGTGTCTGTCTATTATGATAATTGGTACCCGCCACTCATGCCGGGGGCAAAGTGATGCCGTTTCCTACCAAAACAATTGTAGATGGACTAATTGATACTATTTAGCTCTTTGAGGCGAGCTGACATCTCACCTCGGATTTGACAAGTGTTTTAGAGGACTGACTTATTAACCGACTTCAAAAACGAGGAGGTTCTCAATTCGACCCGTATGTTTTTTTTTTTTTTTTTGTATGTATGTTTCTCGATTTCTCCGCCAATTATGAATGGATTTAAATGATTCTTTTTTTGTTTGATAGGCCATCATTCAGAGGTGGTCCCGTAAAATTTTTATCAAAATTGACTCAGTGGTTTTTGAACAAAACAACAATAACCAAAAAATACAGAGATTACGTCGTTGTTTGGAGATGAAATTCGGTATATATATGAATTTTGCGGTCTGGAATTCGGGAAGTATGCGGTCTGGAAAAAGTAATGGTGGAAAAGTGGTGGGAGACCAGGATGTAATGGTGGAAAAGTGGTGGGAGACCAGGTCAAATTCAACAACCTACAGAATTTATAACAGATTGAGTGGCAGCTTCCGAACAATTATTACTATTTATTATTATATTAGTAAAGAATATTTTGGAGACCAGGTTATGGTGAACAGTCCGACTAAACGGTAACACATAGAAAGGTGGTCCTAAATAAATATTATTCAAAATCTTGGGCAAATGCTAAGTGGTCATTATCTTTTTCAAAATGGCCTCCATAATTAACATCACTCTCAACGACTTGAAAATCAGTATACAATATGAACTGCATGATCATAACAAAGAATTAGGTCCCAAAGTCGCAAAAGTGGTGGAAAACCAGCTCATGATCAATGGGTCACCAAAATGGTAACAGACTGGGTGGAGGCTTTCGAACAAATTGTAATTAAACTCTTGGGAGCGTTGCAAGTTCTCGAGACTTTCCACAACCAGAACTAATCTCACTTGGTTTGGCGCAAGTGGTAGTTGTTCCGCAACTTCAACTACGTCTTTCGCAAACAAAGTAACTTGTCCCTTGCACCAATCTTGACAGAAACGGTTTTGAAGCTTCATTATTTTAAGAAACGGTACAACACGGCATAAAAATCGTTCTTCAAGTTCGGTCAAGCTAGCTAGCTGTTGAGGCACAGTCGCGACTGTCATTTTGTTCCAGAAAGCTACCGACGGAATTTTCCGTTTCCTAATATTATTTTGACAGCGAGAACATGTTACGATATTGTAATAATGCACTGTACATTGCAGTATGCAAATTACAACGTTGTGGTGGATATAACGCTTTATTACAAATGGCACATGAAACGTCTGCAAAAATATTTATAGCCTCCCCAAAATCATTAATACAACATTCGTTCCTGCGGTTGCGAGCGGTTTGTCGCAAAGCATCTAATCGAGTCGCTCTGGATTCGGCAGATTCATTTGATAAACGATCGCGTTGCAAATTAAAACGATAAGAACGTTGCTCCTCGGTTTCGTTTGATAAACGAGCGCAAATCAAACCAAGTCGATGAGAACGTTACTCTTCGGTCTCTTTTGATAAACGCTCATGAATCAAGGCAAGGCGATGAGAACGTTGCTCTTCGGTCTCTTTTGATAAACGCTCATGAATCAAGGCAAGGCGATGAGAGCGTTGCTCTTCGGTCTCTTTTGATAAACGCTCATGATTCAAGGCAAGGCGATGAGAACGTTGCTCTTCGGTCTCTTTTGATAAACGCTCATGAATCAAGGCAAGGCGATGAGAGCGTTGCTCTTCGGTCTCTTTTGATAAACGCTCATGATTCAAGGCAAGGCGATGAGAACGTTGCTCTTCGGTCTCTTTTGATAAACGCTCATGATTCAAGACAAGGCGATGAGAACGTTGCTCTTCGGTCTCTTTTGATAAACGCTCATGAATCAAGGCAAGACGATGAGAACGTTGCTCTTCGGTCTCTTTTGATAAACGCTCATGATTCAAGGCAAGGCGATGAGAACGTTGCTCTTCGGTCTCTTTTGATAAACGCTCATGATTCAAGGCAAGGCGATGAGAACGTTGCTCTTCGGTCTCTTTTGATAAACGCTCATGAATCAAGGCAAGACGATGAGAACGTTGCTCTTCGGTCTCTTTTGATAAACGCTCATGAATCAAGGCAAGGCGATGAGAACGTTGCTGTTCGGTCTCTTTTGATAAACGCTCATGAATCAAGGCAAGACGATGAGAACGTTGCTCTTCGGTCTCTTTTGATAAACGCTCATGAATCAAGGCAAGGCGATGAGAACATTGCTCTTCGGTTTCGTTTGACAATCTTTCATGTTTTAAACCGAGTCGTCGAGCGCGAATTTCTGAAGTTTCATAACTTCTTGACAAATTTGTATTTGTCCTCATCAAAGAAAGTCTGTGAGCCCGCTGCTCCTCACTCTCATTCGCAATGGTCATAGAATTTCTTTCTCTATTCTTTTGTAAGTGATCTTGCCTCTCGGCGTCACTCTCCTCTAAACGGCCCTGCCTCATTTGGGCAGCGCGTTTAGTAAGGCCTACCCATACTGAAAATCACTAACTTTCCACTAAAAAGTAAAAAATAAAATTAATTTTTGAAAAAAAAATAAAAACCGACTTCAAGACTATACTAACAATATTTACAATTGAACTAAAAAGTATAAAATAATATTTTAATTACAAGCCAAAGAACACTAAAGGAAAATCAACGAAATTATTAATACTTATGCATACTATTTACATTTTAAAATCAGTTATTTTTGGAGTCGGTGCCAGCCACGGAGGACAGGGAATCCCGTTCCAGAACAATAATTATATTACTGTGTTTACAACAACGTATTAAACGCCACGCCACGGAGTGGGCGGGCGTCGGTCGCGCGCAGCGGGACGTGGAGCGGGACGGGCGGGGACGTGGCTGAGTGAAATACCCGAATGCGGGCAGACGCGTGAGGGCAGACGACGCTGATGGTTGTGTCTTAATGCTTAAAAATTTTTATGCGCTTCTTTTCAATTTTCAGTTGTTTTTCATTAGTTTATGTTTCTTTTTTGTGTTATTAATAGATAAATTATTTTATTGTCTTCTTTTCAACTATCGGTTGTTTTTCAATTATTTATGTAATTTCTTTTTGTGTCATTAATATATTGTTTTTGTTTTGGCTGGCACCGACTCCAAAAATAACTGATTTTAAAATGTAAATAGTATGCATAAGTATTAATAATTTCGTTGATTTTCCTTTAGTGTTCTTTGGCTTGTAATTAAAATATTATTTTATACTTTTTAGTTCAATTGTAAATATTGTTAGTATAGTCTTGAAGTCGGTTTTTATTTTTTTTTCAAAAATTAATTTTTTTTTGTTCCATTTTTATCCACAATCAGCAGACAGTTGCGTTGATTGTGACAGGCTTGACCAGTGTGTGCCCAGTCCTCCTGGTACAGGACATTCAGGCCACTCCTCTTGGTCCAGTCACATAATATCAGAGTATAGTGTGGCTTTTCAGACGATTTAAATAGTTTTGTGTTTTAATGTTGCTGCCTTCGAATCCAGTACAACAATGTCTTTAGGATGATGCTGGGACTGCCTCGTTTTCGCAGTGCGTCAGGGATGTTCGACGAATATCAAAATGATGGCTTCGAAGCCGTTATACGCAAGAAAACGAGTTCCCTGATCGGTAGAGTGAGAAACAGTCCGAACAGCATCCTGAAGACATTGGCAGACCGATACACGTCGCCGCTCTAGGGGTGCTTTGTGCTGAGAGTGATGAATACGTGAATTTATCCTCTAACGTGATGCTCTCCTCAGCACCAATTTAATTTATTTTATTCCAATTTATTTTAATTCACAATTTCTCATCTGTAAATGTTGTAAAACAATGTAAAACTTACTAATAATAGATATTAAGTAATCTAAAAGAATATTTTATTTATATACTAAATAAATAAATAAATGAGAAATAAGTTTATTTGGTCCTAAGACAGTCTACCAAGGTGATTACTATTGTCAAGTAAACACCAAGGTTTCCATTACTTTGCTATCAGCATGTGTTGTATTACTTAGTTCAGAACTCTACCTAGTTGAGAAGCAACTGGGTTGAGTTCTGACTTAAGTAATACACGCCTTGGCACGAACAGTTGCCCGCCCGTTCTATGTCCTATCACAAAATAATGTAACGTAGAACTAGTCCTATTTTTTCTAATACCCAAACGTTTGGCCACAATCTCACCCGATGTCATGTGATGATGTGGCATTCCTGTTGAATGAGACTCAACCTCAGCTTGTAGAAAAAAAACCTTCATATATACCACAATTTGGCAGCAACCCTAACAAACTCAGCACACGGGCACGGATCTCGCCGAGAATGGGTGTGTGGTCGAATCGTAAATTTGGTCGCGATGGCGGCCGGCGCGGGCGCATAAAACAAGCGCACTGGCCGCTCTGGTTCCTATCGCAACAGGTGTAGCGGGGAACTTGTTACTGCGTTCGTGAAACATTGAATTTTAATGGTGTAAAATTATTGGCTTACGAATTTGAATAGTAAATTTGAGATTTTATATTATTAATTACAGAATTTGATACAAAAAAAATACTTTTTTATTAATTAAAGTTATGTACAGCTAGCTGATTATGAGCAAATCTAACAGCAAAAAATGTTTTGAGAATAACAACACGAAACAATACAGTCTAAGTTTTAAAACATTACGATTAAGATTTTTTTTTCATGTGGTTTGAATAACGATAATTGCGTTGCTTGCTTGAAAATAATTCTAAATTATCTTTGAAATAATATTTCTTTTTATTATTTCAACGCTATACCCCATTACAACTGGAATTACAACATTCTTGACACGTGTTACTGCGGATATTAATACCCACCAATTTCGTACAACAACCGTTTTATTGTAGAAATAAGTAATTAAGTAATAAAATAACTGTTACACATTTTACGCTAAGTTAACAAGCTCGTAAAATGTATCGTGTACTTGCGGAGATACACGTCACGCTGCTGCGGGCGCATAATACGATTCATTCAAGTTCTGTAGAACTGAGCGCTACAAACAAAAAAAAACCGCCTTCAAAACCCATAAAGTAAAAAGTACGATATAATATTTATAACACCTCATAGTTATTGCCTTCAGATAACATTTTACAACAGTACACTCGAGAGAAGATGTCACCGAAGTCGGCGCCCAATACTATTTAGATACTTATCTTGTAATACATTCAATTATTAAACAGGGGATATACGCCGTTTCAGTAACAGCTTTCTTCGAATGTACTGTTATAAAATGTTACCTAAAGTGTATTAAGTGTTAAAAATATTATTTTACACTTTTTAGTTCGTAGTTTTTAATAGCGGTTTTTTTTTTCGTAGATTTTTTTTTATGCTTTTAGCGTCTCATTTTTCGGCAGCAGGAAACTAGGTACTCACTTATTTCGATTAGTGGGTTCTGTAAACACGAGAATGAAGTTTCTACGGCTTTTGGTCCTTTGTACCGGGTTAAATCGCAAAACCATTCTCTAAATTTACAATAGAAAATAGTAATTTATAAGCTAAATGCACTTTCAATTCAAAGCTTAATAAAATTAATTTGATTCTAAATGATTTATGTAACGTAACATTTAATAAAATTTAAAAGGCAATTGAATTCTTCTATTTCTTTATGATTATGATATTATGTACCTAACTATGGGTGTGTTGCCTAAAACCTTTAAGTTGCCTTTTATTTTTTTATTTAATGTTGGTCCTTCGGAAAACCATACAATCATAATTACGTGCGTAGATTGAATTTAAAAAAAATCAATGGATTGTTAAAATTATTGTATAAATGTGAAATTGATAATTTTGAGAGAATTATTGTTTTGCCACTTATTAACGTGGCAGAACAGTAGATGTACGACTTAATCATCATCATCATCATTTCAGCCAATAGACGTCCACTGCTGGAGATAGGCCTCCCACATAGACCGGTCCTGGGGCCTTATTTTGAAGCCGTTCCGTAACGAACGAGAATTTACTTGTCGCGTCCAAACAAAGGAGACACACAGCGCGTGTGAAAGAGAGGGAAACTCCGATTCGGTCGTAACGTCTGCTTTAAATTAGGCCCTCTGTGCCACCCGCATCCAATGGATTCCAGCGACCTTTACCAGGATCGTCGGTCCACCTTATGGGGGGCCTGCCATTTATTATTATAAGACTTAATAGTTTCCATTATTATGTATATGTAGTACGAAAACTCTGTCGTACAATATGACCAGAGGTATACCTTTGCAAATTGTGCCAGGCCATGAATTGGGTCGCCTATATCGACATTCCACTCGGGTAATTGAACAATATCTAATCTAAATCAGTAAACACTACAAAGTGAAGTAACATACAAATACAATGTTGTAACACGTTCATATAATCTTGTGTTTACTGTGTTTACCAAAGGTGCTGACTGCTGGGCAACGAACGGCAAACTAGTTTCTAGGAGAAATAGATCTTACGATTATTTTCATTATGGTACAAATTAAGAAAGGTACAAACAAGCAAGTAATTGTAGGTTTTATTCTACTAAGTTAGGCAGTCTGGTGAGAATCGTCGAGATTGCAAAGTAAAATGAAGTCATTCTACAATGCATCTACCTACTATCGTAAACACGAATAGACCTAAATGTGGTCAGTTGTGGTCTGTGGTTTTGTAGACAATATACTTAATTTAACACTTGAGTGATGTAAAAGAGTTATCAGTAGTAAAAACGTAAAAATAAAGCTTAGTACCAAAAGTATACGTCAGTGAGTTTTAGAGCACTTAAGCAACTACCCCCGAAGACATAAGAGACGGTTTAAGCACGCCCTAAATTCCTTTTATCCCCTACGCTCAACATTTGAGCTGGATATTACGACGCAAATAATAATACGTTACCAACATCACATAAAGGGACCAAAGAAAACCTGTTACACAAGCCTTTTAGAATATTCCGATTAAAGTTATTACCAGCCAAACATATTTGAGACCAGATATAACGCGACAAATATTAACATTTCCTTTAGGTTCATTGGCCACTTATATAAATACTTTTGTAGTTCGATTCCGGTTTGGTTTAGTTTGTCCTTATTTCGTACATTGAAACCTTTTTGCATTTGGCACGCGGATTACTCGTGCGCGAGCGCGTACGTTTTCGTCAATAAAAAATTGGCTTTCCATACCTGTTGCTCTGAAGTGACTTCTTCTCTACTGCTGTCATCTGAAAAAAGAAAAATGACTTCGTCAGTTACATCATAATTTTGAGTCAGATTATTCTCTACTAATAATAGCGAACCGAACCTTGCATATTATTATTACTCTGTTACTTTATCACTAAATTTAAAAACATTAAATGAATTTCCTAAGGTTTCTTGTGGTACACATTCAAGTAATCCTCCTCAGCAGAAGTTATAATGCCTAAAAGCTCCTACGAAGATCATTATACGGTAACAATCTTTCAAAGTAACCAAGCGTTCTAGGACAGCGTGCCAAGGATTTTAGTCTAACAAGAAACGAAACAGTTAAATCCTACTTTCAAGAGCGCTCTGAGTTGTAGAAAATGATCGAAACAACTACAGATTACCTTTAAGCACCCAAACGCACTCAATGCCACAGTCTGGTAACCAACGAGACCTGAAGATGTCGCGTATGTGCCAAGTGGTGCGGGGTTAATGTCCTGCAATGTGTGATACCCACAAATTAAGTAGAAGATATACCTATCCATTTGTATGTGGGAGCAAATGTAATGAATTTTCATGGGTTTTATACGTAAACGCAGATTTTTAAAGAGTCTTGGTCAGCATATTTTTTTAAATATTTAAAATCTTACCTGCATGTCAATAAAAGGACAAAGGGTCGTAATATTTATTATGATTATGAAGGTGCAATAACTCACTGAAGAGTAGTGCCTGTCTATTTCTTTTTTTTTCATGATGCAATATTAAAGCTTACATTTAGTTTTGTTTTCTGACATGTGTTTCGAGATAAAACTTGACCAGTTTATGCATTTGTAAGGGACTAAGATTGACAGACAGACACACAAAACTTAAAATACACATTTTAGACAGTGTACCTACTGTGTCGAAATTTCAATAATTAAGTCGTAACTAACTATATATAACTAGTATGCCGCATACTAACAATTAATAACATTAGTTAATCTCTTAGTAAATCATGTCCATAATAGTAAATAAGTTGAATTTGCAGTAAAGTCCGCAGAGACCTACGGCCTATACAATTTTACACAGTCATAAAGTTGAAATTAGCTATTAGTAATCATCGCTCATCTTCTTGAATTTATTTTCGCAATTTTCTACGCTAAATACTGCACCGAGCATGGTTGTTGACCTCATAGTTTTATGAGGGGTAGTCACGCGTCCATGGCACTTAGTTAAATTAAACGGGTGGTCAGAACTTTTGCAAAACTGCATCGCTAATTCACATTTTGAATTTCCAACACAAAAGACCACATCTTTGGAATTGTATAACATAATATCGAATTATAAAATTATATCTCTCGTTAGGTGCTAGGTAAAATTTAGCTGATTTAGGCTGCTGGATTCGATCAATCTTTATCCGTTATACCATAAACGTCATATTTGTATATAATGACAGCGTTATACCATACATTTATTAACGGAATAAGGTTGGTCGAATCGGCCTTTAGCAGTCACTTTACTTGGTTAAAGTTATCTTACTACATAATCGTATATGCTCACTAAAGAAGGTCATAAATGTAGAATGTTAGGTTAAATTTAGCTTCTGATAAGAGCCAATAACATACAGTGCATTTCTGTTTATAAACAAAACTCAGGACTGGAAATAATTTTACATAGAATGTCAAGATTTTACCAATATCAAGTTCAAGAAATGGTATTTCGAATTGACATTCTAAGCAGCACAGTGAAGAATACAACAGTATTAATTTACCTGTACAACTACATTGATTCTTGCGGAAAATGTGAAACGATGTCCCACATTTGCAAATCCTTAAGGAAACACAAGAAAGCATTCTACTCTAAAAAGATAATGATGTACGCAAATAGTTAGCAAGATTTGCTTTGACAGTATGAGCACATTTGCGCAGTGCGTTCACCCTGCATGCCGCGCGTGACAAGCCCATCCTGGCATAACATTATAACATACATTACTCTTTTCCGACCAACCCGCAAAAAAACTGCACACAGCCTCTAACACATTACAAACAAGACACAATTTCAAATAATTTGCAAGTTTTGTGTCCGCCAACAAAACTCTGTAACCATGTAACAAATTCTTGCCGGAGGTTTAAAGAACCTTCTTCGACCAAATGGGGCCCGTTCCACAATCTGATTTCCTTGATCGTTACAAAAAAATTAAGTTAGTACGTACTTACGACGTTTTGCAAAATACATTATACGGTTATGCTAATTTATAGTTCAGTGCCTCCTCATGAGCTTTTATTAAAACTATATTGCAATGTTAGAAACTTATTAAGCAATGAAAATGTTGATAATAATGCTTATAAAAAATTTCAAACAAATATGTTAAAGGAAAACAAAACATCGCCTGGTAATTAGAAGGTAACGATGCATTTAAATAAAATAAAAGATTTTTAATGTGCAGGATTTTAACAGTAGCATCACTTGCTGGATATGAAGTTAATAAAATATTAAAGAGGCTTAATACATAATCATGAAAATTTAAATCAAAGATTCTCAAGGTCATCAGATAAAGTTGAATGTCGCCTGCGACAAAAAGCACGTATTTATCTGAGATGTGGCGTGACAAATGACAGAGCGGCATGCAGTAAAAAGCACCAGCGGCGTCACGTAAACACCGGGGAGGCACGCTGCGTAATCGCCTAATCAATTTGTGATCATCAAGACCCACAGCATCCTTAGAGGTTCTTCTGAGGACACCGCGTACACCGTACGTGGTTTAGCAATACTTTAAAACAAGATAGAGAAACCAGACACTTTCGAGTTTGAAAAGACTAATAAGCTATACGAAATTCTCAATCGGTTGACAACCTACATCATGATATCCAAATCAGAGTTTTCGTCTCACGCACCTCACGCACCCGCCCGAGAGTCTGATGGCTTATCAGTATTCAGCTTCCTCAGTTATTTAATGCAAGATAAAAAGAAAGGTCAGTGCTTAATCTATGCACTAACCATCGGGAAATACAATATGTGAGTCAACAGTGTGATTCAAATCTTTTTGAATAACTTTTGCAAGCGTAAAGACGAAATGCCCGTATTGATATAATAAGATTACGACGAATGGAAAGTCATTACTCCCTTTATTAGATTAAATCTTCATAAACGAAAAGCTTCATTCATGTGACTGTATAACATACCTACATATAAGTAAAAAAAAACAACACGTTCATGAGGTAAAATCAAAGCTACGACATTATATACTTACCCACAAATCAGGATAATGGATAGACCCGAAAAAAGGTGCTCCGGCTGTTTATAGACGAAATCGTGATGTGAACTTTAATATAATGGTTTGTTTTTTGGGAATTAACGACAGTAACAATTTTCTGTAACAAGCTACGTTTAGGAGCATCGAGCTGACGATTATCAAAAGTATTCCAAAAGGAAGTCATGATGTTATTCACTTTGCTCTCTTCTACAAATTTATAAATATTACCTTTAACAGAATTTACGATGGTATTATATTTTTATGAACGCTTCTTTTTATCTTCATTTAAATAACTATTTCACAATATTCTTGTCACAATTCGTCTTGTCAGATTGCCTAGAGAGGAAAAATACTTTAATATTTGTACAACTAGCCTAAAATCGCAGTTGGTACCGTCTTAAGCTGATTATTTTTCATCGACGCCAAAAATGGTCAAGTTCCGCGGAAGTAATAGTCAGTTCCTCGCCCTGAATAAATATTATTGGAATGAATCCTTGTTTTTTATTCCAGTAAATTTAATAGTATACATTTGTGGTAATTTGTGGATTCTGATTTCCTTACCTATGCTAAAGCTTTTACTTTGGGATCATCTGCATTCTCTTTGTGTGTGATTAAGCCTGGTTGACTTGTTATATCGACACTGATCTTTCTAGCTACAAAGTGAGTGCTTTCCAATGACATCAGCATAATCTCATTTCCTAACTCGTATCAAGTTACTATTGTTGCAATATTATCCGCTCAGTTCAATCTATACGCGGAATTGTTTGCTTGTCTAATGTCAATATTATTCATCCCACATACGTACCTATTATGTATGACGATGAGTACTAATCATGTGGGTGGATTCCATCATCCCAACAGATATTTAATTGGTTTCATTTAAGGCTCAAATCGTTCAATGATCATAATACACCAAATCTTTCAAAAGTTAATGAAACTTGGTAATATCAGGATAAATAACACTTCAGCATTTACGATTGTGAGTTTTAACGATGTAATATTGATCAGTCAATCACAATACGTTAATTACAATAACAAACATATAATTATTCGTTTAATTATAAAACATATGAACCTATTCATAAACCACATACAGATTTTGAATTATATTAAGACTATAAAACATTATTGAATCTTTGTCATTAACTTTTATTGCGATATTCGATCATCCAACATAAATTGTCTATTACAAAACTGTCCGAAGATATAGCTTAGCTTCATAAAGGGATGCACTCAAAACATCGTCGTAAATAATTAATTTCAAATATTTTAAACGCATCAGATGGGAATGAAGGTAAGGTTGGATAGCCTAGGTAGATAAGAATCTATAATTTTGAGGTACTATCGACGATGGTTGTACAATTGTGTGTACAGACACAAGTGTACACAAATGATAACTAATACAACACAAATACTGATTTATTTAATATCATTCTCTGGAGTATTTATCTGATGGAAATAAGTTCAGGATGCGAAAATACTAATACTAACGACTAATAAACTATACGAAATTCTCAAACGGTTGACAACCTACATCATGATATCCAAATCAGTGTTTTCGTCTCACGCACCTCACGCACCCGCCCGAGTGTCTGATGGCTTATCAGTATCAGCCACCAAACAGCTGTCACAAGTAGTGGTGCCAGGCGTCAGGATAAAGCCGGACATAGTCAGGACTAAGCCGGACATCATCAGACGAATATAGACATAATTAGATTTTGTTGTCAGACGACATAGACTTTGTTGTTGTTGAGGAGCAATGGTAGCTCAGTGGATAATAACGCGCCTACAATACGGGGTGTCGTGGTTCGATCAACATGCATCTCTGGATTTTTCATATCAATTTGCGTATTTCTACCATCAGCTCGCATAGCTAGTCACTTTCCATCAGGTGCGATTGTGATCAAGCGTTAACCTATTGACCAAAAAAAAGCTCAGCGGTGAGAGAAAACATCGTGAGGAAACCTACACATTTCGGAGTTTCTGAAACTAGTAACCATGATTAGTTGGTCTGGTTCCCCTGTAAAGGGTTGTCTGATCAGACTCCCCAAATCGTGAATAAGCGTATCTTGGGATCCAAAGCGATAGCTTTGAATACAGCCGGTAATTAAACGCTAAGATGAGAGAGAGAGATAGGCATCGTCGTTGCGTGTGCGCAACCTAATATTATTTACATTAGTCATATTTTAATCTCACATATCGTCCCGTCTATACCTAGCAATGCCTCGCCTCCTCTCCCGATACACTTAATGCAAAATTTAAGGGTCTCATTCACAAATGTTAGTTATAATATCTGTGTTAACTAAAACGGTGTTATAAAGCAGTTTTCATTTTAACTACCGTTTTTGCTAACAAAGATTTATTGAACGTTTATGAATAAAGCCCTAAATAATTATGATTTGGATAGGTCTGTCCAGCTTCTTTGTTATAACATTTGGAAACCCTACTAATACTGCAGTCACCTTGAAGATAGCTTATCAGCCCGAATCCGTCTGTTTGTTTACTCTATGTTGCAACAAATCTTGTGTGGAAATTAATTAAATAAGCGTTGAATGCAATTATGTACAATTGCCTCAGAGTTTTTATTTATTGTGATTGTTATTGTTAATTAGATCAGTTTTTATCTTTATCTCATAGGACCTCCCGCTAAAAGGAATATTATATTGCGTTTAACAGTAAAAATACTTTGCTTCGAACTGTAAAATAGATTTGTAAATTACGAGTATGTTGACGCACAGCCCTGATATATTTTCCATTAATAAATAAGGGCTCCATCTAGCTTCTACTGAGCGGTTTGTCGATTAAAATCATGGTTTTCGGTTAGTAACAGGCGGACTATGGGTTTTTGCAGCGGCGTAGCGGACGTGGGCGAATTGGGCCTTCGCAGGCTTGACGGCTCATCTGGAGTGGTACCACGGCCGTACAAAGAAGCAGCGCTAAAAGGAAGTTAAAAGATTAGCATCGCACTGAATCCATAGGCGTATATGGGCGGCGGCAATCGCTTAAATAAATAAATAAAATAAACTTTATTTCAGTAAATTATTAACAATTAAATCGCCGGGGCCTCCCGGAAAGTAATCAGATGATACTTGTGTTGGGAAAGCCTCGCTCTTCCTCCTTAATATAATATTACTTAAATGACATACTTAACTAGGTATACGTTTTTTTATGTGATAGGTGGCAGACGAGCAGATGGATCGCCTGATGGTAAGCGACATACAGCGCCCATAGACACTCGCGACACCAGTGGAGTCACAAGGGCGCTGCCAACCTTTTAATCCCCCTTTTCCCCGGATTGGTCCTCCACACAACACACACAGCACAACACAGTATAATGCTGCTTCACGCCGTCAATGCTTCACGCAGTGATGTTACAATGTTATAAGCAAATCTCTTCCATTTTATAAAATTTTGCACAAGCTTGAATGCGCGTGATTGATTGATCTACTCATTGTTAGGAAGTGTGATGGATGCTTCCGTTTGTCGGATACATTGCTCTGTTACGTTACGGGCTGCAGACGTCCAACGTACAATCTTCTGTCATAATACCCAATCATTGAAACGTCGTTAAGTCGGTTGGTTACTCATTAACTTGCAGCTCTTGTTAATTACGATGAGTTCTCTTGTAACATCAGCATAATCACTGCGTACGTTCTCCTGTGCTTAGAGATACGTTGTTTAGCAAATTGTACGTAGAAAAAAGATGTTGTATTTTTAAAGCTCACAGTTCGCGTGAGCTAGAGCGGATAACATTGGCAATCTCATACTGTCAAAACAGTATTACGAGTATGTATACTATTACAATGCATAGATTTTTTATGACATATGTGGCAGACCAGCAGACGGATCACCTGATTATACAGAAAGCTTTGTTTTCATGTGACAGGTGGCGGACGAGCATACGGAACGGAACGGTTGATGGTAAGCGATTGCCGCCGCCCATAGACACCCGCGACAACATTGGAGTCACAAGTGCGCTGCCAACTTTTTAAGCCCCCTTCCCCCGGATTCGGCCTCCGGTACCCTTACTCACGCGAAACACAGCACAGCTGCTTCACGCCGGTTTTCTGTGAGGCCGTGTTATCACTCCGGTCGAGCCGGCCCGTTCATGCCGGATCGTGGCTTTCCCACGTGCAATATCTTATCGTATAGACGAGCAGTCACCTAAATGGTAAGCGATTGCCGCCGCCCATGGATGGATACCCACAACACCAGTAGAGTCACAAGTGCGCTGCCAACCGTTACCGCCGTACCAACCGTAGGGTACCCTCACTAGTCCTGCGAAACACAGCGCAGACGCTGCTTCACGCCGGTTTTCTATCAGGCCGTCTAATTGTATGTCAACACAGTATTCAAGACGAGTAGACAATACAGTTCACTGGTAGAATATTGTCTGCTGAAAGGATTTTAGCAAAGTGTGCACATATGTAAGGGTTTCAACCTAGCTCCTAAGTCATAAATACATAACTTGTTATTCCTATTGGCTGGAACCCGCTTTGTACAGTCAGCGTCAGATCAAGTTACCCCCATGCAGTTGAAAAATAGCACTTGTGCCCCAGACATAAGGACGGTCCAAAGCTCAACAAGGGTAACTCGACGTGACGCCGTGTACACATCAATAAATAAATAAATATTCGAAGAACCCCTTATTATTGTACCTAAGTATTATCTGGTACCTCGAAAAGTCATCGAGTACCAGAGAACTAAATCTATGACCGCTTGAGAGCCATGCTTCGGCATGAATGGGCCGACTCGACTGGAGTGATACCGCGGCCTCACAGAAAACCGGCGTGAAGCAGCACTGTGCTGTGTTCCGCTGCGTGAGTGAGGGTACCGGAGGCCCAATCCGGGGAAAAAAGGGGTTTAAAAGTTGGTATTGCACTTGTGACTCTACTGGTTTCACGGGTGTCTATGGGCGGCGGTAAACGATCCGTCTACTCGTCTGCCACCTATCCCATAAAAAAATGTTTAATTCTGTGTTGTTGTGAAAATTATCTGCGAGAACTTCAGGCCGGTGACTGGCGACAAGTAGTGTAGGATCGACCAAAGTGGCGTTCTCTTGTTTCGGAGGCCAAGACTCGTTTCGGGTCATTGAGTCAATGGAATAGTAGTAGTAATTCTGTGTTGAGCACCAATAAAATATCTGCGTCCGTACGCCATCGCGTTACTACAGCGAACGCGTGCGCCGCCTCCATCGGAACGGCTATCGCATAGCGCGATATCGTAACACGTTATCAGTTAATTAACGTTTACGGCACAGATAGTGACCTGCGGCGTTGATGTTCAGAGAAATGAGGTACCTACTGACTGACCTAGATCGAGAAGCAAAGAACGAGTAAACCTGCCATCTCATACAATTAGAGCAAAACTGTACTAGACCTTTTACTACTACTACTACTACTACTCCGCTGGTTCAGCGACCCAAATAGTCTTGGAATCCGAAAAAAGAGATCGCCACTTCGGTCGATCCTGCGCCATTTCTTGACAGTTATTGACCAGGAGACGTCCTTCCAGCGATAACTAAGTCAGCCAACTGAGCATCGCCCCACGGGTCGGCCCTGGTATGCTTTTTTCACGAGACGATCTTCGTCCAACCTCTCGAGGTGGCCAAGGCAGTGAAGACGGTGCGCCTTGGTCTCGCCAATGATGTTTGGGTGTGTTCACAATCTCTTCTATCTCGGCATTTGTGCGGATCCTACAGCCATCCTAGCCTGCTTTCACTGGGCCCAGAATCTTAGGTAGAACTTTCCTTTCCGCCACGAGGAGTTTCTGCTCTTCTTTTAAAGTTAGAGTCCAAGACTCACAGTCGTACATCATCATTTCAACCAATAGACGTCCACTGCTACATAGGCCTCACCCAATGTTCTCCACACAGATCAGTCCTGTGCCGCCCTCATTCAATGGATTCCCGTAATTTTTACCAGATCGTCGTCCGCCTTGTGGGGGGCCTGCCACGGCTGCGACTTCCTGTACGTGGCCTCCACTCGAGGACCTTTCCGCCCCAACGGCTGTCTGTTCTCCTCGCTTTGTGCCCTGCCCATTGCCACTTGAGGCATGCATTCCTTTGGGCTATGTCTGTGACCTTAGTTCTCCTGCGGATCTCAACATTTCTGATACGATCACGCAGGGAGACTCCGAGCATAGCCCTCTCCATTGCTCTCTGGGTGACTTTGAGCCTCCTTAATCGGCACATTGTAAGCGGCCATGTTTCGGTTCCGTATGTCATCACTGACAACACACACGCATCATCAGTATAGGTCGTACAAGTCTAATTACCTACTGTTTTGTATATGCGCAATTTCGTATTTCTGCTGAGAAGCTTGGACGATAATACTTTATGCAGGGCTGCACTATAGCGTAGAGTGTTATGGATGCGGATATCAATCCATTTACTACGCCGTGTATAGAAATATTCACACTTTGCGCAGGCATCTAATATGAGTCCTGCCCATCACACGTTGACGCAATGAAACATCTTGGTGCAAGCGTTTTCTTTAGTAGAGAAATAAACGCCCTCAAGAAAGACCTCAGATGAGCTGAAAAGCGACGTGAAGAAGGTTGCTGGCCCGAACTGGATGCTAAAAGCTCAATGCCAGAAAGAGTGCATACAGCACAGCAACACACTTATTGTACTTAATTCCACTAGGTTTCCTTTCCGTCCTGGGGTGATGGCAATCGCTAAACATCCGATGATTCTTCTACCACATACCACAAAAAAAGCTCACTTCAGCCTTCGTATATTCGTACCCATCAGGGTCACCTCACTACGGCCTTGAAGTATCGTTGTAAACAAATACCCGTATCTTATCACGATCACGAACAATCTATGCTATGCATTTGGGTCGAGTGACGAAACCATATTCGTATTTAGGATTCGTCTTAGCGTGTAGGTATTAAGATTTGCCGTATCAAACTGTCCTACATTTTTATCCTTGTGCTTACGATACTATGAATCAAAACTATTTCATCATGTGGCCTTTACGTCTGTTACGGTGGATTTGAGTCCTTTAAATAGATATTAACCTATAATGACAATGCATGGTGAGGTAATGTGATTCAACGCCTGTCGTCTTATGAAGACAAATATGTTATTATAATCTATTTATGCCTCATACATGCATAATCCAATTTTCTGTTACTAAAATTGTATGGATATTTTTTGTGATAGGGGACAGACGAGCAGATGGAACATGGACGCCAGAGTGGAGTCACAAGGCCGCTGCCGGCCTTTTAAAAAGGATGGACTTGAAAATGTAATTTGAAGAAACTTTTGAAAACGTGCATAGTTAAAATACAACACAAAAACAAATTAGATAAGTAAGTATGACTTAGTAATAAATAAATAATAATTGTGCAAGTCATTACTAGTTTCACTAATTTCAGGAATAATCTTCTAATGTAAATAATATGCAAATGAGAAGAAAACTTTGGAACAAACAAGTCGATCAACAAAATCAGGCATTGTTTCGTGTTAGCCAACGTCACGTGACCGCTGAACGCTGCGTCTGCGCACACAATGCGCTGTTTAAATTTACCAAGTTTGTTTTCGCAAACACGACCTGCAAACACGGCTAGAGAGACCTCTGGACATGTTGACAAACGCTTGTTGTTAGAAACTTGCCAAAATGCTACATTCTTCAAAAAATAAGAGCTCTACTGAACCTACTTTCTGAATGTCAAATAGTGATACTCACTTGTTGCCCCAAGTATAATGCATAACGATAAGAGTCCTGCTGACATTAAATTCTAGGTAACTTGATACAGAACCAATAAAATGCAACACAACACGTATTTGGCGCCAACGTGTATCTGGAGTTGCAGGCGTCCAGAGACTGCGATAGTCGCTTAATACGAGTATCAGGCGAGCTGCACGTTTATTTTCCACCGACGTGGTATAAAAAAACCAAATTATTGTAGCAATATTATATAGCAAAGTATTTGAAGAGCAAAAGCTATAATGACAAACTTATGATGCATGACGTAATTTTAAACAAGTATCCGCCAGAACACAGAAGACACCTTTCAATTCTGTGGAAGTTCTGTGGAACGGTTTGGCGGCAGGAGTATTACCCGACGGCTACGACTTAGGGATCTTCAATAGAAGAGCAACACATTAGCGATCTCTCTGATTTCGCGGATGCTCATGGGCGGCGTTGATTACTTTCCATCAGGTGACTCGCTTGCTCGTTTGTCCGCATGTAGCATAAAAAAAATTATCCATTGTAGCAACAGCATTCATCATCATGATCATCATCAGCCCATTTAAGTCCCCACTGCTGGGGCACGGGCTCCCTCAATCACATGAGGGGAATTGCCATACTCACCACGCTTGGTTGGCGAGGGTTTTGATATAAATAAATGCAGAGTTTTCCTTCTCTGGGTGCTGATGATCATGCCAGCAGCTTTAGCTTAGTCGCCTTTTACGACACCTCGGTAAGAGTGAGGGTGGCCTATTCTACTCTGCCGGGGACCACACGGCTAAACAGCATTACTGACATGTAAATTGTTCCCATAATCCCCAAAAAAACAAGTGATTTCAATAACGCTCTCGATGCGAAATTCCCATTTGAAAACATTGAAAGCGATCCACAATTTCCCAGTCAGTGTGATGTCACGGCGAATTCCCAACTCGAGAACAGAAGCAGTCGAAAGTTACGAGTAATTCCAGTGGGCCGAGCATCGAGGGGTACAGCCCCGGGCGCGGCTTTCATCGCCACGATGGAGTCAAGATGGTCACTTCATCTTGTCATAGCTCCATTAATGCCGGCTCACGGGGCTTTTAAAGTTGGATGCTTTTGTGGTCTCAATGGTCTTTTACTCGACCGTTCTCATAAAGTGATCTTGAATTAATCTGGGAATGTCCCCATTTTGAGACTAACTGATCGCTGTTTTATGGCGCTATTGACTTATTGTGGTTGAATGAGGATGATTATGATGATGAAGATGGAGATGATATAGACCAGCACACCAACACTTATTGCACGCGTCCTACAGTTTCGTAATAGAAACCGTAAGACGCGTGCAATAACAACACTAGAGACACTTCTTATAAATAGAATATATTAAAGACTACTTTACATAGATAGATAGATAGACTTTATTGCACAAAAAAAAACACAACTTTAAAATCTAGGCATTACAGAAACCTAATTGTACAATTTCGGCGGTCTTATTGCTGGAAGCGATTTCTACGAGACAACCTTCAGGCAAAGGACATTTGATAGTAGAGTTACTTACTTACTAGCACATTAATAATTTACTTATAATCAATGCCCAAATATAGATCAATAATAAGCAGATATATTTCTTTAATATTGCAACGAGTCCCAACTCCTGATATTAGTAAAAGACCAAACGCGCAAAAACAAAGCACCTAATTATTTGAAAAGAAATTTTGCAAAAGTACACAGTAATGAAAGATAATGGTTGCTTTAAGTTCGCAAAACTTTCAACAATGGTTAACCACTTCATCGATTCCAATTTAGCTTGGTACAAAAACAAAGACGGACACGCTGCATTACGCAATGTGCTTAACCCAAAGGTTAAGAATTGAATCTAACTCACTATTCAGCTGGCGAGCTAACAAGCTCCGAAATAAGTCACGAAAAACGAACGCCCCAGGTGATCGTGGATACGCCGTTTCATAACTAGCTTGAAATAGACGCAAACATAGGGTGACCAGTTTCAACATCCTATTTGATCTAAGGGTTCAGAGTCAAAATACGATATTAGCTGAAATATTCTGAAGGCTTTACAGCTTTACAGCGCCGCCTTGAGCGTTATAAGCACATCCCCTTTTTTGCCACTGGGTCTTAATTTCGCTATATATACAGTAATAGTGTTTTTTTATTATTGTTACAAAATCTTTGATTTATATAATATCCTCCAACCGATTTCGGCTAAGGCGGCCTTAATATATTTATCTATCAGCCATTTACGCAGGATATATTATAGTGGTCAAGTGTGTCCCCAGACACAAGTGCACTCTCTATTCCCTTGCCCTCATATTCCGATGGGCGGGACACAAGTGTGACACAAGCTGTGAGGGATCGGGCGTAGGACCAACGGCTTAGCGTGCTTTCCGAGGCACCGGGGTACAAGACCGCCAAACTTCCAGATTCCGGGCTGACACTGAGAATTTCTTAACAGAAAAACTCAGGTACAAATTTTGGCCCGACCCGGGGATCGAACCCGGGACACCAAGCGCAGCCGACGCTTTAAAGTGCGACCCACTACCCACTGCACCATCGAGGCAGTCAATGATTTATTGTAATGCAAAATCACTTTTAAAAGATGATTTATTTTGAAGCTTTATAAAAATCTGTATCATTATCAGTTTTGCGAAATAATAGATTTTATATTTTCATAGCGTTACATTGATAAATAATGCACCATGCAATTTACACCGATCACCTAGTCTCAAACTAGGGCATTCCTTGTACTAGTGAATACTAGATGACGATAGCCGGCAGCATCTCCCAGCTAGACCCGACACAATTTAGAAAAGTTCCTCTTCAAAATTGATCTGACTGCGACCGGGAAAAGAACCTCAATACTCAATCCTTTATTTGCTCCACAATGTTACACACAGGGATGGTTAATAATAATATTAAAGTAGAGGATTTACCTGAGACCCTTTACATTACCTTAATCACATCATCAAGGTCGTCAGAAATACAGGGTCGCTTGTTAAATACGGGAGGTTTGGTGGTTACCCTACTCAAAAAGAACCGACAAACATAGCCTAATCCCTCTTTGCACTATAACCCCGCGGAGTTAGACCCACAGAGACGGCAAACCTGAAATTGGACATCGTAACCTATAAATTTATCGTTTGACCCTATAAATAGGTACGTTTCGCAACACCACCGACTAATTAGGAGTTACGACAGTTTGCCCTTTTGCAAATGACAATATCTATGACTTCATAAGATCATATCAAGTCAATGTTGCCTATTGAGACCATAGACTTAGGATGCTGCCTTATCAAAATGTCATCTTATTTTTATTTAGTTCGAACCGGTCGCTAAACATCAGTAAATAATTGGCATATTTGGATGATTGGCTATTAAATCTTACATTAAAAATATATTGACATTAGTGAATGATTAGTTATTGGTGAAGCGGTGATAATTATCTCTATTAAGTATAGTATCTACTATCAATCTAGGAATAGTTAATATATATAGCTTTATATATATTAGCTTTATATACTTAGTATAGATATAAGTATTTCACAACATCACATACATTGATCTGACTCCGAGATAGGAAGCTCAAGCACCTGTATTACGGATATCAGAATCAACAGCGGGATCGAAAAATATATACATATAATACTTTTTTTGTAAATGTATACTTATAATACGTAGAAAACACCCAGACCAATACAAACAGACATGTTCATGCACACAAATGTTTGTACTGTGCTTTGATCGAACCTGCAACCCTTGGACTAAAGGCAGCGTTCACTACCACTGTTCCAAATGGGTCGTCACGGGTCAGGTATTATGAAGGTACACCTTGTTTTTTCTTATTTTAAAATTTGCAAGTTATTTTTGGCTATACATCAAAATTGCATCAAACACACACTATACATCAATACAGAATTTTACAAATTCTGTTAAGGTCTTTAGCAAGTGTAACTTTATACCTACAGCATACATAAAACAAACATTCAGCGTTTTCAAAAACAACGTTGATTATGGTTCTACACAACAGACGAGACAGATTTCAATGTCAAAGAATACAAGTCCTCGAGGATCTGAATAACACAAAGTGCTTTTTCAATTTGATAAATAAAGAATGACTATGACAGCACTCTCTACGCTAGAAAGGCAGTACGAAAAGCGAGCGACGCAAAATTGACTCGTCAACTGAAGCCGACAGCCGTCACGTCACTCTATCTAACCGACAGCGAGAACAGAGGGAAATCAACAAAGCCAGATTTTACCTACAGCATGCACAACACAACCAACTATCCATCGCACAATAGAAATTATTTCCAAGAATTATTTTCAATTATGTAGTACAACATCAACCGCTGAAATTACTGTTCAATAAAAAATGAATAGACCATGTCTCTTCCTATCTTCAAACTAACAAAGGTCAGACACAAAAAAGACTAAAGAATAATAAAATAAAAGCCGGAAAGAATGAATAAAAAAATCTGAAAATAAGGAAAATGGCACTGTGAATGATTATAATTATATAAAGAAAGATGGTGACCTTGGAGTAGAACAGAAATGAAATGATGTATCAGGACCAAAACACAGATCGGAACACCTATATGTATTTTTATTTTATAAGAATGACAGGGAAATGAGCGAGCGAGTCACCTGTTGGTAAGTGATGATCACCGTGTATTAAAGAATACGCTGTATGTCCCTTTATCGTACAATTCCTTGCCAAATCTATAAGTCTTACAGAGACGAATGAGGTACTGTGTCTCTCTTTTTAGCGTGTTATTCCAGGTTGTGCCTGAAGCTGTCACTTTGGAGCTCGGGGTACACTTAGACCATGAATTCAAAATTAGGGGTGTCTAGTATTTACAATGAAGCGACTGCCGTCTGACCACCGCAACCCTTTAACATACAAACTGAATCATGGTATGAATGAGGTACCTACTATTTATTTTCAAACATAAATAAGTAACACGTTGAAGATAAACTTCCCAAAAGGTGACTATAGTCGGTGCCCATCCCGCGGCGGTCCAACGAAAACGAAAACCGAACAATATCAGACCGCGCACTAATAAGGACATATCGTGAAAGTGAGTTTGCGTTCGCGCAAAAACCGCGCGTCACGAACATACGGCTGCGCCCGCGCCGTATTGTTGCCCGCCCCAAACGCGATGCTCAGCTCTTAATAAACGTTTAGAAAGTTGTAATTCCGTCACTGGACGTGATAATTTCCGAACGAAGGTCAAAGGTCCTCAACTACTTTGCACTCCCGGGTTTCGCGCAAAACTAACAATTTACCAATTAAAAGTTGCGTGCCAGCTAACTAGTAGCCGCCTTGTAGACTTAACCGATAAAACAGCCCGCGGTGGCTTTTAAAAGTGATGAGTGCGTGCCAAAATGAATGTTACGCGTATTAGGGTAATACGAGAACCGAGCGGAGACAATAAATATTATTATTTTTTACTTTATCTCCTAACGACTAACAACACTAAGCTACACAATATAAGCAATAAGAAATTAAATAAAAACGACTCGAACAATTAACCTCACCTTCTATTAGTCTCCTTTCAAAAGCCGTTGTAAACACTCGCGGTCGGTTTTGCCACGACTATATGCGCTGTCAAAAATATCGGACAGAATGCAGGTGAGAGCAGAAACAATATGCCGCTTCGGATACATTCACACGTGCAGCTCGTAAGTTTGTCCAAATTAAAAACGAAATGATGTTTGTGGTTTGTGCTATCTCAGCGGGGCATCTCTTGTCTACCGCACACCGCGCGGCCAAAACGCAATCATACAAATTATGGTCACTTATTGTTCTTGATCATAGACCAAAGAGGGTGTGCTTGAAAAATTTCACCCATTAAACCGGAACATTGCTACCGAAGGTCATAATTTCTAATGTGATAAGTCCGAACATTCCGTTAGTAAAGCGCGAACAATAGGTCGTGAACGGAAAAATGACGTGTAATTTCGGAGGCAGTGGGCTATTTGTGGCATCGCATCGTTCCTGCGAAGATTACTTTCGATACTTGAATGGGGGTTATCGTCGACGAAATATGAAATTGGTAAAAAGAAATAAATCATGCGGGCATGATGGAGAACGTTGCAGATAAGAATAGAAAGGCAGAAAGCGTAGAATGGAAGAAAGTCGATTATTTTTGAACGCTTCAATATTCTTATCAACGCAAATGCCTTCATTGTCAATGCCTATTATAGTGGTTAGCCCGCATGCTGTGGCTTTATATGTATTTTTCTAATAACGCATATAGCATTTATTTAACACTAGCGCGCTAGTGTATTTTCCGAATGAATATTATACTTTTTTATACTAAAGGCGACAAACGAACAAGCGGGTCACCTGATGGAAATTAATCAACGCCGCCCATGAACATCCGCGAAATCAGAGAGATCGCGAATGTGTTAACAGCCTTATTAAAAAAGAGTACGCTCTTCTCTTGGAGGACCCTAAATCGTAGCCGATTTCCACAAAATACAAGTGAACATACTATTCGGATTGTGAACAAAAGTAAGTATAGAAACAGACATGAGAAATGATTACCTAGTAGTCGCCTATTCACAAATCGGGCAAAGCGAAAGAGAAATTGTAACTCAAACAGCTAATCTAGTATTCATTGCAAATAATCTACTATCGGGAATGAAAGTGGCGGCATAATGAATGAATAAATATGTAACATAATAAATTGAAATCGACAAGTATCATGTGCAACAAGTTGCAAGAGCAAATGCAGGTAACAATTTATGGCGAAGCAATAATCAGAGTGCGTTTATCACGAGCTTGCTCACTTCGAGTTCAAACCGGGAAAGATGCTACCGCCCGCGTCATAAGAAAATCAAACATTTGTAATTTGTTTGGTAACCCTCGGTTGTAATTCGCTCGGTTCGGATGAACAGATATAACTTCTGATTTTACGTATACAAAATCTAGTCTTGTCTTAATTTATATTCAGTTACCGTTGTACATCGTACATCTTATTATTTATTAAATGCAGTATCAAAAGTAGTAACAATTATATCTAATACCAACACTTACATATTTAAATCAAGCAATAAAGCGACCACTAAAATTGTCAGTCATTCAATATTCCTTCCTAATTCACTTATTAGTTGTATATGAACAAACACATTGGAATTGATTAACGTGTACAAGTTCTGCTTTATGAATTATTAATTGCACATAAAAGTTTATGAATGTGAAAGCATTAATATGTATAATTGACTCGGTGCCATCTCTCAAGAGGCCAGCCGAGTACTGTGTCATATTCCTCACCTCATTGATTAAACGTGTTTTGAGTGGAAATACCTACTTAATGTATGATGAAGTTAGCACTTGATTCATCTCCTAACTTTAGCCACAAAATAAGTAGGCACAGAGAGTTGGCTCTAACTGACCTTAATATTGGAGATTTCGTCATAGTTATTGTTATAACACGCAACAATAAACACGTATCGTTTCTCTGCGCATCTGTCATTCCGATAGAATGCCGATACACGCCGAGATCACAGTACGCGCGCATGTAATCTGGTTCTGGGTAGGATGAGTCTAATTAATAACCATTGGTGCTTATATGCCTTCTTACTTATTTAGATACTTCATTTTCTTATGTATGTCATAGTATTTGTTATGTGCTACAAAAATATTTTTATGCCATTGAACATTTTGATTTATTATTTTGATCTTCAAGAAACGATCCTTCATAGTTTTTGGTCTTGTGATTGTTCATGTTCATTGCTTAGTACAAAGTCACTTGTTTGCTAGTTTCATCATCATCATCATCTTTATGATATCATTAGCCTATCGCAGTCCACTGCTGGACGTAGGCCTCTCCAATTGTTCGCCACCGTGATCTATCCATGGCTTCTCGCATCCAGCTCTTGCCAGCCATCCTGCGCAGATCGTCCATCCACCTAGCCAGAGGGCGCCTTACATTACGTTTGCCAAGACGCGGTCTCCAGTCTAGAACTCTAGATTTGCTTGTTGGCCTCAGAGTATTTATTTTGTGTTTTAGCTTCACTTCTGTTTGAAAAAGAAAAAAATCGATCGTGATTTTATCGGGATTAATACTCAAGTTTCTAGCTTAGATTAAATTTGGTTTAATCAAGGGTGGTTAGACATTCATTAATGAAACGTACATGAACATAAGTAACTTTTCTTTAATAGATGACCAATCAAGTTTGTAGATCTCAGTAGGCATTCTCATAACTTTCAAATTATACCCTTGTACGAGTATAGCAATGCACCGGCATATCATTAGAAAGCCAAGAAAACTGTAAGAGCTGACAAGGAAAGAAAAGTTGAACTATATATCATGTTCGCATAAGACGTCTATCTCATGGCCCATATAACATAATTAAGTGAAACCATAAGTTTTCACATAGGTAATTTCTTATTTAACACCATTGCTTATACTATCTTTGTAATGATAATTTACTGAGAATAAACAGAAAAAAGGAATTTTAAAATATTGAAATAATTTCTTCTCGCAATTTGTAGAAAACAATAAAATTATAATTTTTCGCAATGCCATGAAAATAAAGAATGCCATGTCATCAAGTCAAGTAGTCTAGTCTAGTTCTGTGGAACGGTTTGGCTGCGGGAGTATTTCCCGACGGCTACGACTTAGGGACCTTCAAGAGAATAGTCACCTTTTTTTTCAAAGGCTGGCAACACATTAGCGTACTCTCTGATTTCGCGTAGATATGTGCAGCGTTAATTACTTTCCATCAGGTGACTCGGTTTGTCGCCTTAAGCATAAAAAAAATAACAAAAAGACAAAATCTTATATTTTTTTGGTGTACCTAATTAAACAAAACCAATTAAATGATGACAAGGAAATAACCACTATGCGTGTTACAAAAAATAACAATAGCATTTCAAACGGTTCTCAAGCTCATATAAGTAGAAGTACTATTGTGGCCCGTCTTTACGTTTGCAAGGAACAAGAAACGGTTGTCGAGCCAGAAAATATCTTTATTAGTTGGCAACTAAACGATACTTGCGACACGACATGCGCAAGATTTGCAGAGAGCATGAAAGCCGCGGTGATCTGAGGCGTGCTCCGACGCATTCGCTGCTCTAAGCCTTAGCAGTAAAACAGATTTTTGAAAAGATTGGCAACCTTGAACTTGATACTTTGTAAAAGTAAAGAGCTTCTTGGTAAAGTGGAAGACAGTAAATTATCTGGTTTGGACCGCAATGTCTGCAATGAGTGAAAAGGCATATGCTTTGAGTCATCTTTTGTTTAATTTTTTCCTCTAAGTAATATTTACTTAAAGTAACCTACATTAATATACCTATACACAAATGATAATATTGGTTTGACACCCGCGAATGCCATTTTGATGTTTCTTTTTTTTTGTGTTTTTTTTAAATATAACTTTAATGTTTTTAAAATGATTATGTATGTATCTCTGTGTTATTATTTCTTTGTTTTGTATATGTAATTTTTCATTTTCTTTTTACTAGTATATATTGCATGTCAATCTTTTATAATATTTTTTTTTCAATGAAAAGGCATCACCCAAGGTCCAGCCTGAAAATCAGCGCTGCAGCTGCTGTGTGTGGTAGTTGCAGCATATGCTGAGGCTGAGCTTTGTTGGCCGCAACTCTTTGTCTCTGTACCTTGTTTTCTCTGTTTTGTTCTATGTGTAATGTGTTGTGGTCAATAAATTGTTTCTTATCTTTCTTATCTTAAATGACCTGCCTAAGAGGACCAATACGTGGCGTGGCTACTAGCTGGGCCTGGGACTCCCAGGCTCCTCCAAGCCCAGGTTCAAATCCAGGTTTGGGGCAAAATTTGATCTACCTACTTACCTACTTCCACTGGCTCATCGACCCGAACCGACTATTGGCCTCCGTAACAAGAGAGCGCCACTTTGGTCGATCCTGATCTACTTCTTGCCAGTCATTGACCTGAAGTTCTCGCTTTTTAGATTTTCGAATGAAACATTCTCAGTGTCAGCGATTCTGAGAGTTGGCGCTCATGCTCCTCAGATGCCACGTTTATTGATTGATCCTTAATTCCTCCTTTTTAATCGGATCCCATAGGAAGAGGGCTAATATATAGAGAGAACGCAACTCAACTGAGTTGCGCACTCACTTGGGCATTAATATGTAGTATGTTAATAATATATAAAATAATAATAATATTAATATATAAAATAATGTATACTTCTGCCATTCTCAATTTCATTTGTTAAATTACTTTGCACTGCCTTCCCTTATTACGAATACGATATTTCTTTCCTCTACCCAAAGGTTGTCTGGAAGAAATCGCTACAAGCGTTATGACCGCCTTATTGTACTGTCTGTGGCTGTTGTATCATGCTTGTATTTTATTTTTGTGCAATAAAGAATATCTATCTATCTATCTATCTATGTTCTACGTAATTAGTTTGAGGTTGACCGCCGTAGCAGAAATTTCATTTGGTGGATATAAGTTAGTTTTAAGTAATTGTGAACATAGCGCTGGACCGACACGCGCTACAGACCAAGAACATAAGTATAATAGAATATCTCACTGTACACCTTCATTATACTAGTATGAAAAGTATATTGGCGGAGTCGGCAGTTTCGCTAATTTGTTAAGCTAAAGAAAGTGAGTGACTTCGTGACTATTATTAGCAATGCTGAGCTCAACAACGACGAGACTTGGGAGTTAACGGGAGAAGTTCAGAATTATGTTACAAGTTCTAGTAAGAACACGTCTTGCTAATTGAATGAGGAAGTTTCTTATTTCTATCCACATACAGATAATATATGACTAGAGAAGCAAAGTCGAAACAGATCTTAATATGTACATAATAAATATTTACTTTTATAGACGAGCATGCGCCCCATCTGATGGTAACCGCCGCTCATAGACATCAAAAATGCCGGAGCACAGTCATGCCGCTGCCTACCGTGAAAGAAGAACTCTTTTCAAACCTCGCGCCTCGTTTACAAAGGACATGTCGTAGCGAACAGGGAACACCGCGGCTGGAAGCTCATTCCCGAGTTTGCACGAGTGTGGGAAAAATGAGCACTGGAAACGAAGCGTCCTAAAAGGGGTTGGTTCCAGATAGTATGGGTGGAGTTTACCACGTCGTCTTCACTTAATTATAAAGTAATTTCTTAATTATAAAGTAACTAAACATATATTATGGGTATCACAATCATCGAAGGTAACTAATATACAATACCTATTCGAATAAAGATGATTATAACACCCAGACATTGAATATAGGTACACGAAAAATGGAATTAAACCTATAACGCTTGATGCTGGTGGCAAGGTTACCAAATTAGGCCAGTCAATAGTTTTCAAGTTCAAGTAAATTAATAATATGAAGGAAGATGTTTTATTATAGCTAAAGACATCTAATATCTTATAAATAAAAGTGAAGAAAACGAGCAATAAGGTTCTATAACATGATGATCACTTCGCCGAGCATGAACAATTTTTCCCACAATTACCTCACTTGCATAATTTATCTACATACAAGCTCATTGACGATCTTTATCTCTAGAGCTCATTATGGTACTTTTTACTAAAACATTTTCTGTTATCAGAATATCATCATCTGTTATCTTCAAAATTGCTTTTACTTACTTGAGTTCTGTGGAAGCCACATAAGATTCCCTCAATCAAATCAAGTCCTCCTTAACCATATCGAACCTTGACCATACTGAAGAAATTTATGTAATGAAAGAAGCCTATTAAGAGCTATACACAAGCTGAAGGACAAAGTCTCAATGTTGTAACCAAGCAATTACCATTAAACAGGCAACTGAAAACCATTGGGCATTTCATGGAAAGCGTTTTGTTCTTTGTAGCTAGCCGTGACATTGAAAAGATCAATACACTAGGGTGCTAAGTTGAAATATATTACAGGTACACTGAGCGATCTTTGTATTATAAAAAAAATATTTACAGCACCACCTGAGCGTAAAAACGCAACAATGAGTCCATAAATAATTCATCGGCGCGCGCGCAACAATGGCACCTGCCTGCGCGCGCGCGTCCCATGGGAACTTTCGCAGGAGGCGTTCCGCGCCGCGGGACGGAGACCCACACCACTCATTAGGGGAGCGAGTGACCATGAAGGCTTTATGAACAGGAAGTGAACGTTCCGAGTATTGGGTGCCGAAGAAAAGGTATCAGACAATGCCTCTGAAGCTTTGTTGGAATCCATGTCGAATTTGGAAAATGATGAATGTAAACTGACGATGATGTTGACTGACCGGATGGCGCAATTGGTAGTGACCCTGTCTCTTACACCAAAGGTCGTGGGTTCGATCCCCACCCTGGAAAAACATTCGTGCGGTGAACACTTGTGTTTGTTCAGTGTCTGGGTGTAATATATGTATTTAAGTAAACATTTGTGTTCCTCTGTTATCTGATATCTGTAACACAAGTGCTTAAGCTACTTAGTAAGGAATCAGGTCAATGAATGAGATGTTGTGAGAATTGTAAACTTCTTCTCACCATAAAAAAATAAATGTAATCTGAAAGTTTCTAGAATCCTCCGGATAGTTGGAAACTATGATGACAGTCCAAACGCAGAAGGTAGAAATTGGTGTCACAGAACAAAGAGATAAAAATGAAGACAATTATGAAAAGGAATCTGATTTATAATAACGCAAAACAATAAAAACACCTTCTTTACTCAAATTTTAGAAAGTACGAGTACATTTTTCCCGCCGATATCTCCGCTTGTTAGAGTTCTAACCATGACCCTAAAAGATAGATGCCGTACTGTATAAATGGTTTCAATTTGATAAAGCAATTTTCTAGTTACATGCGCGGGGCAAAAAAGCCTTTTTATAGGGCATAATTGAATAAATATTCTGTAATGATTCTGTACGCGGGTCGCGTGAGGCAGCCATTGGGCCACGCGACGTGTAATTGCCAAAGAAAATTTTGCCGCAGTGAGTGCCTTCCGAAAGTTTCCGTGATAAAAAACCATTCAGTCTTGCAGGTACGAAATCGAATCGGAATTTGGGACGCAGATCTTATTGAGCCACATTAGCTCTGCAAGAAGTTAAAATACAGCACTCAAGGTTAATAGACTAGTACAGTAAAATATTCCAAAAAAATCACATAAAATAAATGATTGAGAAACTCTAATTCCGTTAGTTTCCGTTAGTGCATTCACTTTAGGTAAGTAAATACATGAAGCAGTAATTGTTAGCTTTACCTTTGAAAATTCCGAGAGTCAAAATAGATTATTGTTTTGTTTCCTTCAAAATCACGATATTATTGCTGCTCTTGCCAAGAAACTGAATTGGATAAGGTATGACACGTTCCTAGATTTCCCCTGAGGTTCCTCTGCACCATTATTGCAGCGGTATACAATTCCAATTACAGTGACGCAAATATAAACACGGTTACAACAAACCAATACAATACTGCGAGATGGCAACTTTATATTCAGTAATGCTCAAAATCTTATATATGTCAAAGAAATTGTTACGGACAAATTGGAGTCGTTGGAGTCGCGAAGAGATTTTGGCTGTCTTTGCCTCTTCCATGGAGAGTGCTCGGTGGAGCTGTTCAATATCAAAATCATGCTGTGCAAAATCATGTCCCGAAACGAAGTGAGGGCGAGCTAGTCTTCTAATATTTGCACAACTTTCCGAAGCACATTAATCTTTAAAATTGTATGCCTAACTTAGCAAAAAAATAGTTTCACTTGATACAAACTGAATTCTCGGAAAGTGTGTCAAGAGCTAGAGCGTGAGACTAAGGCACCATCGACGTCAGGCGTAGGCGTCGCCGATTAGTGACCGCCGCCGGAGTTAGCTTAGCCGCGGATAACAAACATACAACAAATTAGGAGTGAGGTGATTCAGATTCACTTTTGTTTAGGAGGTGAAATTGAACAGCTTCCTAAGAGGCAGTCGTCGGATTAATTTTTATACTTTGTCTCTTAATTAGCATTCAGTCATTCCTCTGACCATCCTCATGGATGCAGTAGACCATGAGAGAAGTTTCTCCAATCTGTATCCTTAAATCAGGTAAAAGTGAATACCAAGAGAAACCTGCACTCTAAAAAAATCATTTATTATTTTTGCTGCATAAATTGAGCATGTTCTTCATCTAGTGCATTTCCTTATATTACATTAACTAACATCCACACCTGATCTTCCAGAAGTGGGCGTGGGCGCCGACGATCAGCGGCCACTGTCAGTAATTGATTAGCCGTAAGTAATGAACGAATGCAACAAATCAGGAATGAGTCAATCAAGATTCACTTTCGTTTAAGGAGGTGAAATTGAGCAGCGAGCTTCCTGCATAGGATCTGGTCGTTCATTTTTAATAAGTGCACTTTGGACTTTCTCCATATTATATAAACATAACATAAACATTTTCATAGATTCACGGAAAGACATTCTCCACAATGATCTTGAATGAAAGATTTTTATATGAACATGACCATTTCTCTCTATTTTATTTATTTTATTTTATTTTATAATAAAGGAATAACAAACAGCCAACTTAACAATATAACTAAATAAGATTAAGGAACTAAAATAGATTGGGCCAAAGACAGTTATTCACAATAAACCAATTTTTTAAAAAGAAAAAACAACGTCAGCCTAGGTATATACCCCAACACATACATATACATATATACATACATATATACATATATAATATATACATACATAATATATACACATACATATATATATTAAAGTAAAAACCACGTTTGACTTCAAAAATAAGTGTATAATAATAGAATATGTACCAAATAATACAAAATAGGAGATATATTCAAATATTTGAGAAGATACAATATACATATATCATATATATATACCCACACATACATACATACATTATCAATATATGATAGAATATTATAAACGTAACTTTAAAACCATTCATAGGGCTTCTTTAATTTTTTTCAAGAAAGTTTTTTTGTTATCCATGAAAGGGTCAACTTCGCAGAACTCAGTGTTGTAGGTGTGCAAGATCCTAGTCAATACTGCATTGCAGGCGTAATTAGTGCGATGAAAGGGAACGGCAAAGAGCGGCGTGTGGCGCGTGCGGCGCGTCGGCACTCGCAGCGCCAGCCGCGCCACGAGCTCGGGGCAGTCGAGGCGCCCGCGCGCTACGTCCCACAGTAGCCCCATGTCCATCACTTTGCGACGCTGTTCTAAAGTCAGGACACGGTAGTTGACGCAGCTGTCAGTGTAGGACTCAGCCTTAGCGTGTGTTTTAAAGTTAAGATGGCGAACAAACTTTTTTTGTATTTTTTTGTATTTTTTTGTATTTTTTGTATTTTGTATTTTTTTCTATAGCCTTTTGTAACTGATAAACATCCATTTTTAGAACATTGCCATCATCTGTTTTCACATCATCCTTACCGATGGGTAACAGGAGGATGTTAACCAATGAAAACAGATGATGATCTGTTTTCATCTTAAGTCAAATTTTATATGTATGTCCTCAATACCAGATCTTCCAGACTACTAGAATCAACTACTGCAAAATTCATCACACCATCTCATAAAAATAGATGACATTTACTCAAATCGTAGTAAATTCCTCACAAGTATGTCAAGATCGAGGGAAGAGCGTGAGAGCCCATCGGCGTAGGCGCAAACGAGATAATTGCCGATTACGCCTCCGATGTTTGCTCGCTGTGCGAAATGTGATGCACTGCGTGTGATGGGGATAATCCCACGAGGAATGAACTGATGACTTGTCTGCCAAAATTGGGGGTAGAGGATTTCCAAAAATCTTGGAACATGTTCCAAAAGTATGTAGTATTAATAAATATGCTCAAGAATTAAATAATGTGATGGGTACAATGAGCGCAACATACGGTGGGCAGGCATGAGCCTCAATCAAAGTATCAAATTTACTTTATTTTTGTATGTGACATAAACAAGGCACAGTATGTGTGTGTAAATATAGATAGTTAAACATGTAAGTACACATACATAAAATCCACATAAGCTTACTAAGCTACAAGCAAATGTTTGTTATGCGAAAATAAACTCTATAGGCTTTTTGCTGTTTTAAGGCGAATCAGCTGTCGCTTGCGTACTTTTGATGTCCATAATGTAACCTTTACATATGTGGTTCGCCTATACGGGTGAACTTGATTCGAATTTCGTAGACTTATTGAAACGTTATTATTTATGATATGTTATTGTATCAATATGTTGTAAAGTAGGGCAATAAATAAAAACATCATAGGTCAACATTCGATGGGTACAGACAGAGATTTTAGTAACATAGAAATTGCATACAATTTTAAAATTTCGCGTTGCATAATACTATATTCATATATCGGGGCTAAACGCTACTACAATGTTACTTGTTTATTCTCGTCACGTTTAGCCCCGATATATAAATTTTAGTACAGAAATTGTATATTACTTAAATATACATAAAGTAAGAATTTCTTATACTCTCGCTCTCGTAGCACCAAAATACGAGAAACACATGAGTCATGAAAATACCGCAATCATCTAGACAAAAATTAAGAAGCTAATGGTAAAGACAAAAAGTCAGAGCATGTTGTTTAACGAATAATTGCACCAGCAATTGCGACAATTCCAAGACCTTGAAACTGCCCATCCGCCGTCAATTCCCGTTCGCATCGACATCAGGCCGTCGGCAATTCGTCAGAATTGAGATGTTCAAGATTACCCAAAAACAAAAGTGTGCCGTCCACAAAAACTGTTGCTACGAACCGGTAAACTTAATCTACGACATTGACACTGAGACTTGTTACGGCGACGCTTGTTTCGTAATTACAACTGGCTGATACAATCGACCGAATTCTATTAAGCTACTGGTACCAAATTCTATGAAGCATAAAAGTACTCTTTAATAACTTCGGCACATTGACAATAATTTTTCGTTTATCACTAATACCTACTGTGAGGCTTTTATGACACCATCGGGTGTTATAAAAGTTTGGATCAGTGGTATTGAACCCTTGCAGGGTTGCGGGTTAGATCTCCGCACCACAGAAAACCGCACAGTACAAACATTTGTGTGCATGAACATGTCTGTTTGAGTTGGTCTGGATGTTTTCTATGTATTATAAGTATGTGTTTACAAAAAAAAAGCATTATAAGTATATATTTGTAATCCCACAGTTGGTTCTGATATCTGTAACACAGGTGCTTGAGCTACCTATCTCGGAGTCAGATCAATGTATGTGATGTTATGAAATATTTATATTATTATTTTATTAGCACCCAGAGAAGGAAAACTCTGCATTTATACCAAAACCCTCGCCAACCCGTCTGCCAAGCGTGGTAAGTATGGCAAATACCCCTCATGTGATTGAGGGATGCCCGTGCCACAGCAGTGGGGACTTAAATGGGCTGACGATGATTTTTATTATTAGTTATTAAAACAAACACACTGTTGGTGTCTTAAGTGACACTTAGGTAAAGATGGGGACGATTAATTTTACATTGGAACCCAAATGGTCTCGCACAATACCTCCCGCGGGTGCTCCGGCTGTGGAATGAGCTGCCATCAGAGATTTTCCCGGGGGAATACAGCATGAGGTTCTTCAAAAAAGGAGTGTTAAGGTTTTAAGGGGTCGGCAGCGCGTATGCAGGTCCACTGGAGTTGCAAACGTCCATAGGCTGCGGTAATCGCTTACCATTCAGGAGCCGCACGCTTCTTTGCCACGGACGTCGTATAAAAAAAATCTTTGAGGCTGTCCGGTATCAAGTTTGTGGTTGTTGATGCGAAATAAATAGGATCCAAGATTTTTTCTGACATTAGCCACGCGTTGATCAAACCACTACTTTGTCCGAAATTCATTGACCGCAATCTCATAACTTTTCCAATTACATTGTGCTATATTTTCAAATATATTATTACATTTCATGCAACCAAAACTAAAGATTACTCGAAACTCGCGCTCATTATAGAAAGGAAATTAAACCAATATCGCATTAAACCGCAGTAGGTCAGCATCTGAGAACATGCCGACTGTAGCTTACGAAATTAGCAATAAACAACCACTGTGATTAAAACTTTACTTCATTTTGAAGATCTCTTCACTACACCTTGGTTGCAGAAAAATTACTCAATAAAAAATAATATTAATTACTCAATAAAAAATGAATATTGCGCAAAGTGAACCCTTTTAGTTATGGTTGCTAATTCAAGTCCAGACTACAAAGTAGATCTAACACAAAGCCACAAAGTAAGTTACTCATAAATATTACCAAAAAGATATGGCAAGAATTTGATATTGTTGTTGCCAACCTGTTTTCTGTACATATTCTTGAGTTCATTATTCATTTAAATCACAACAATTTCACAGAACGACCGCAGATGACAGATGTTACTACACCTACTAAACTCGATAGCCCAACCTCAGCTATATAATTTTCATTCGTTCCAATTCGCGACCACTCGTTAGTAAAGTAAGGGCCAATTCAAAGACTCATCTCTGAGACAAAGCGGCTGTACCGTTAGCCTTCGCCGCTCCGAGTGGAAAGTAAAAAGTAACACAAGTGGAATGAGAATTATCACTGGTGTTAATTGAGGCTATCGCCCATTCCGAGATGGAATCGCTATATCGTAAACGCAAAAACTTCCTGACAAACCGAAGATACCGCATTCGGTAGCTTTGATCTGAGGATCGGAAAACCTTTAGACTTGATTTGTGATTAGATAATTTGCATGTTAATTAGATCATTTTGCGGCATTAGAAGATTCCGTATCTCTATAGAATTTTGATGCGGTTGGTCGTTAACGTTTTTATGTTAAACAGAATTCTCATTATCACCTGTCAGTTAGTACCATCGATCACTGACAACACTTCTAAAACCAATTCGAGCTTTTTGTTTTTCTTTTTTGTCTCAAGCTAACCGTTTATCAATCAAGCTTCGCTCAACGTGTGACTCGTTTTATCCTAAACAAATAAGCGTCAGTCACACCGCAGCCTGTTAGGCACTAGTGCGGTGCGCCGGCGACAGAGACCTGCGCCGCTTGGCCACGCTCAAGCGGATAGCCATCAAATTTTCACGGCCCATTTAAGACTAAACGAGAAGCGGTGGCGGCCAGCGATTGATGCGGTTAAAATCTGAGGGGTCCCCTCAGAAGGACTTACTCCCCTTTTACGAGTATGTCTACACCAGATGCGTGCGGTATAGACGACGATGGAATAAATAGAGATGGAGTTAAATTATGTTCTAAAACTAAACACCTACCGTAAATATGTAATGGTATGCATTTAAAAAAAATGCAAATATGCATTACACACAAACAAAAGATTTAAATATTCGTTTCCTGCAATCAGAGAGATTATTTAAAAAAAATCTTCCTATCAAAATTAATTGGTTGGTCATCAGGATTTCTAGATCTGTCCATATGTCAGTTTTAATGTCTTTTTTTTATTTTATACCACTGACTTTTACCGATCAATGTCAGGTTGATCGATAATATTGTCTCATCTTAATCTCGATTACAAATACGTTTCCGGTGTTGGTGACAAATCCTAATTTCTAAAAGCCATTAGTGAAATTGAGGGGCTAAAGATTTTGATACGAATGTGTTATTAAATAAAAGTAGTACTCCATAAAGTTAATACTGACAAATTTTAAATATCCTCAAGATGCCGGAAGCTATATATGGTTTATTTAGTTTTAAAAAGTATGGAAAGTTCTAAAGTTTTAAGTAAGAAAGTCTTTCCGAATGTAAAAACTGGATAAAATATTAACTTACAGTAGGTAAACATCTAAATAGGATAGAGTATACTAAAGAACAGATACCACACTGACATGTAGTAGACGATACAAAAGATTTCATTTTCAGCCCGATCTGAAGGGAGCCCAGCCGTAACGTTACACTAGAGGCACAATACACAGAAGGATTATTTGTATTGCTAGATGGCCCAAGAATAGAAGGAACCTATAACGAAACGGAATCCACAGAGGAATCTTAGTCTTTAACGCGCTATGTGTCTCTTTTGCTTGTGTGCGACAGGTAAGGTCTGCGTCACCAAAATAAATCCCGTGAAAAGCGCGTTTCAGTCGCTATTAACATTCAAATTTGAGCATTATGTCCATAGACATAAGGAATCTATTTTTATAGTTACGTGATTTGTCCGCGGGACTTCTTTCGTGACGCGTATAATGTCGTACGTTACTAAACAGTTTGGTTGTAGGCCCTCAGATGCCCTGAGCAGATGATGCAAAAGATTTTCAGTCCTATCCGAAGGGAGCCCTGCAGTAACTTCACGCTAGAGGGGTCATCTCGGGCGACACGGGCGCCGGTCAGCTGCAGCCTTCGAGCCAATGACGTAACGGTCGCCGGCGCGCGCGCACAAAAACAAACCGCGATGCGCACTGACATTGATTTTGACTTAACGAACCCATAGGCCAATGACTCTGCGATAACAGCCCAAGAAACAATTTATCGGCGATGGATTAGTGAAGTGATTATAAAAACAAAATGACGAAGTTTCCCTACTGTGATGATTATCTACAAGTAAAGCAAATTCTGAATGTCACATGTTAAAGAGAAGTGGTCTGATTGGCCATAGTAATAAGAAGTAAATGGTATGAAAGTATCTAATAGCACCTAGTACCTATTCTTTACATGAATCTGAATTGGAAGTGATATAAAAATAAAGTACGTATTTACTTACGTACCTACCCAGAGATTATAAGAAAACTTCTAGAGCTAGTAACATTGATGATGATGATAACTAAAGTGAATGTAAGTTGTTGTTGATATCTTGTGGATCTACAAGAAAAAGTAATATATTTTGGTGTTATCTGACGAACACTAATAATAACAATACTGATAAAACTAATAATGTACTTAGAATAGATAAACCATCTAATAGAATAACTATATATAGAGAGCTGCTAATTGAAAAGAATACGCCAAAATATTTTTCGTTCTTATTTTATAATTTCATAGTCTTACATAACCTTATGACGGACTAATTATGAGGGCGAGGAAAGTTTATCGCGGCAAACATTTAATTAGATAATCCGGTCGCGACATTGAAGCCATAACTTCAAGGTTAATGGATAATAAAGTGCTTCACTCTACCCCTTGCCACGAGAATTTTATAGCCTTTATTGCGGCGGAGGAATGCTCATATTCGAAAGAGAATGCGCCTAATTTTCTATGCTCCCACATGGCGCACGCTCCGTCAGTCGGCAACCAACAAAGAGGTGACATTGACACTGTAACCCACGATTATGAACTGATTGACGTCCCATCACGCTTTATATGCGTTGTGAAACTAGTATCTTTTGAGTGTTTACTTACTCATCGAGTACAATACATTTATATTCACGAGGTTAGCCCAGTTTAAACAGCGGGAGGTCGTCAGAGGAAGGTTGAGGTAGTCCAAGGCTCTACAGATAACCGAATCCCACAGGCGATGAGAAAACGCCGCTGTTTTAATAGGTTATGTATGATAGATATGTCGAAAAACAGAGCGACATACTCGTGCTGGATCAGGACGGGGTATGCATAGGGTTAGCTAGACCAGAAGAAAAGTGGATGATTTTTGCAGTAACAAAAAGTTTAAACAACGTGAATGAAGAAGAAAATATAGTACGCCACACCCGTCTGGCGACCAGTGAAGAAGACCCATCTGGTGATCCGTCTGCTCGTCTGCCACCTCTCAAAAAAACACGTTTGGTTCAATTTCATTTGTGTTTTGATAGATTGGAGTAATCTGTGTATCTCATCGTAAAATTAGTCTTAATTTTTTTTCAAACTGAACCTTACCGTATAATACCGTAAAATGGCAAAGACTGTTATGATAACCCTAGTTCAAAATGAACAAATCCTTGCCCATAGTAATCTGTGTATCTCATCGTAAAATTAGTCTTAATTTTTTTTCAAACTGAACCTTACCGTATAATACCGTAAAATGGCAAAGACTGTTATGATAACCCTAGTTCAAAATGAACAAATCCTTGCCCAAATAGAAATAATACGGATTTTTGACATCTTCAATAACCCACTAATTCTTAAATGGATGATAAAGGTAATTACAAACCAAGTACAAAGAATACTGACTTATGTATGTGTTCTAACTGATCCGATTAGGCTAATTTGTTATTTAAATATTTGTAAAAGGATTCAAAGATGAGAATAGAAATGAAGGTGCTATCTATGATCTTGCACCAAAAAGAAGTGCTGATTAGTTACGCTGCTGATAAATGAGTAAGTCCTACAAAAATAGGGAAACGACAATGAAACAATTCCTAGCACACTATAAAGTTGACTTGAAGATAGGTATCAGCTCCAAGATACACGTGCCCCGCGATCGTTTTCTCTGGAGTATTTCTAACTGCGGTTATAACAACGCATATTACCCATATTATAAACCTCCGTCCTTGCGGTTTTCTGCTCATCTAATATTAGGTTACTTTCCGTCGCACTCGCGTCGCCCGACGGTTTCAGTACACCGCAGTCATATTGAATTAACTACATCATCTTCCATGGAAAATGAAATTATATAAGTTGTAAACGACGCACATACCTAGGATATCACATTACGGAGGATTGTTCTAGTATTCCATCTGACTGTTATCGGAAATAGAAGAGATATTACACTTCTCCGAATGATGAATGGAGAAAAATAAGAATCGAAATCGAATAACATACACAAGTATTTTTATCTAACACAAAAAGTACTTTAATACCTATTTAATTTGCGTACTAAATTATGAATTACTTTTTTACCCTCAACTCTTCATCGAAAGTTGAAAAACTGTCTTCACTATACGGTGACAGCAGGACAGAGTTATACGTAAGTCACACGTTAGAAAGAGACTAAACGTGAAAAATATATAGATTGTGACATCTGTCACCCATATCATGCTAAAGCGGAAAGGAGTAGATATAAACTATAGAAACACGGCGAATCGTAATATAATACAAAATGCAGACATTGTTTGTCTGCATTTAGTAATTTTTTGTATGACATGTTTTGGTCATAGACCAAAGACCAAAACATGTCACACACAATTTATATGAATAATTAGTGATGGCGACATTGACAGTAGATATACCTACCTAGAGCCCAATTCTCGTGCTCGTGATATTTTGAAAACATGGCGGATATCACCTGAAAACCATACACAAAAACTATGTTTTAGTGATATATGTCGTATGAAAATAAATATCACAAGCAATAGAATTGGGCTCCTAGTAACTACATTATAACCTCGGAACTAACAGAGGTGGGCAATATTGCAATATCACCAGAGTCACGATTTGTATGTTTAAATACCTTAGAAAATAACTACAATCGTGATGCAATCGGGACTCCATTACATCGAATCTCTTACACATGTGGTACGCTTTACCTGGAACAAATACAAAAAAGTTTTTAAGAATACATCTTCAATAAATGCATATAATTAATTTACATGTAACATAAGTGAAATCAGCTTTGGTATTTCCACTTGTGCAATTTTATAGCTACGATGAGTGAAACCTAATTTCTACGGTTAAGTACAATTATAGGAAATAAAACATGTAAATTAAAACGCGTTGAAATCAAACTTTCATAAATAAGTTACTGAAACTGGAAAGCATGCGAGTTTTATTGTAGCTAATTCATATTATAATACAATTATTTTTTATAAATCTCATAAAAGATAAATAGGCAATATATTTTAAATTAAATAATTAATTGAATTAAGCCACGCTGTCTCCATATAACTTTTTATGATTAGATTGAACGTCTGTTACAGTCAAAAATCGTAATCGGTCTAAACCACTTTTGACTACAAAAAACTGTCAAAACTGTTATACATAACTGAAGCCATACTAGGTAAAATATACTAGGTAGATAAAATAAGGTTATTATAAATCGCGATCTAAAGTTATTACCAATGATCGGTGTATGTAGAGCTATTTGAGTTCATTGCCGCAAACATAGATGTTTATATGGACATGCCCCGGGATTCTGACTATGATCCCGGGATTAACATAAATAAAAAAATGTACAGTTAAATATTTTACGCATTTTAATCATGAAAGGACTTATGCATAAACGTTCGATACCACCATATTTACTTACAGTTTGTTAGTTTCTATCTAACGTACGTATCTTAGATTTTGAAAGTACAAATAGAACTTTTATAATTAGCATGGTAAGTATCACAAAGCGTTTATGAATAAGTTCGTAGGCTGATTTTAATGCTCGTATGTATAAACGAAAATAACTGTTAATAGTATAAAGTATATCTTTAATCCCGGGATTCCAGGCATGTCCATATTATTTGAAAAAATCGCAAGTGCCAAAAATAGCTCTACATACTTACTCCGATCATTGGTTATTACCGTACTAAAGCGCATGTTATCAAGTTCCAACACGCAATGTTAAAAGGGGCTGACATGAGTTTTGTTCCCGGACTATCCTTAGTTCGAGATTTGTAATAAGGGGAATAAGGTAATAAGGGGAAGGTTGAAGGACCGCATCAGAAATGATGTAATCCGACAGAGAACCAGAGTCACCGACATGGCCCACCGAATTAGCAAACTGAAGTGGCAGTGGGCTGGTCATATTAGCCGCAGAACTGACAGCCGTTGGAGCCGTAAAGTCCTTGAGTGGAGACCGCGACTCGGCAAGCGTAGTGTAGGACGCCCTGCGACAAGATGGGATGATGACATTCGAAGGCTGGCTGGTGTGGGCTGGATGAGAGTGGCCGAAAATCGGGAGCAGTGGCGTGCATTAGGGGAGACCTATGTCCAGCAGTGGACGAGTGTGGGTTGCTGATGAATAAGGGGAATAGTTTGAAGGTAATTATTTGCTTTGACTGTTAAAACTCTAACCTAATGATAACATCATAATAGAAACTGATTAACACAATTAAAATTATCAAAGAATCTTCACAGTGTCTCGGCATGTGTTTATCTCCGTCCGTAATTAAACGTGGGCGTTGCAGGTAGTACATGAATTATTTCTTATTGGGTACAGGAGCCGCTTATCGGATCGTAGAGATGTGCCAACTCGGTACTATAATTCATATGCAAATAGAAGAACTCCTAATATCATCGAATACGTATCGTATATGTATAGCAAGTCAATAAACGATTTTATTATTTAAATATTGACAGTTGTTGAAACGTACATCAGGGTACCTCCCTGTTCATGCTTTAGAATAATGTTGTTTAGAAGGTCGCCATTTTTTTATCATAATGAACTACTTGCTTTTTTTTATGTGAAAGGTTGCAGACGAGCAGACGGATCACTAAGATGATAAGCGCTTGAAGCAAGTGCGCTGCCGACCTTTAAACTCGGGGACCGGGACTGAGGGTACCGGAGGCCCAGGACTGAGGGTACCGGAGGCCCAATCCGGGGAAAAAATCCCCGGATTGGGCCTCGGGTACCCTCATTCACGCAGCGAAACACAGCACAATGCTGCTTCACGGCGGTTTTCTGTGAGGCCATGGTATCATCACTCCGGTCGAGCCGACCCATTCATGCCGATGCGTGGCTCACATCACTGGAAATCTTCGCCAAAAACAGTGAGTAAGACGTTGATTTTCTATGGATAGTAAGCCCTCGTAATACCTCCTAAGTAACTCCTAGCTACCCGCTATCTAGCTAGCTGCCGCAGAACCGACAACCGATGGGGTAAACGAGTTCTAGAGTGGAGACCGCGTCTTGGCAAACGTAATGTAGGGCGCCCTCTGGCTAGGTGGAGGGACGATCTGCGCAGGATGCCTGGCAAGAGCTGGATGCTAGAAGCCATGGATAGATCACGGTGGCGAACAATTGGAGAGGCCTACGTCCAGCAGTGGACTTCGATATGCTGATAATGATAATGATGATGAACTCCTAGCTAACACCAGTCCAGTGACTTGTAATTATAGTTCAATGCACGAGTCAGTGAGAATCAGGTCTAGTTTAGTTAATCGAGCAAAACCCAAGTCGTTGCTAACTCGAGCTGACACATCACTAGGCGTGTGTGCAGGTCGCACATGAATTATTTCTTATTAGGACAAGAGTAGCTTATCGGATCGTGGTCTCCATACCTAGAGGAGCTAAGTGCGCTCGCGCCGGCGCGCCGTCAGCGTTTTCGGAATTCGATCCGTGTAGATAAGCTACTAGTACCACTTTTAGCTCATTAATCTGAAGTATGAATTAACGGAGCTATTCAATCGTATTTTGCCAGTCTATCACGATCCTTAATAACGTATTTCTTAAAGAAATTCACTTACTCCGTTGGCTCAGCTCACTTTCTTGTTTCACCAAGACTCGGTTCGGCGGACCCGAACCGAGTCTTGGTGAAACAAGAAAGGGCCTCTTTGTTCGATCCTGCTCTACTTCTTACAAAAACAGTAAGATTTTAATTTCTTATTTAGCTTTGGACTGATGCCACCAATTTTAATCCGATACTTAAATATATGGTCATCGCATCATCGTCAGCCCATTTAAGTCCCCACTGCTGGGGCACGGGCCTCCCTCAATCACATGAGGGGTAATTGCCATACTCACCACGCTTGGCAGACGGGTTGGCGAGGATTTTGATATAAATGCAGAGTTTTCCTTCTCTGGGTACTGATGATCATGCCAGCAGCTTTACCTTAGTCGCCTTTTACGACACCTCGGTAAGAGTGAGGGTGGCCTATTCTACTCTGCCGGGGACCACACGGCAAATATGGTATAGCGCTGTTATTCTGTACAAATCTGACGTTGTATCACGTACGCACGAACTAAGATTGGTCGAATCGGGCTTTAAACAATTAAAAGCAATGTCTCCCTTATGAAAGGCGTACTTGTTTACCCACTGAGCCACAATACATCGCAACCACTACTACTACAATGCATGCGATGGTAACTCAATAAAGACATAAAAACAGGTAAACCGTTATTTGGTCGTTTATAATAATCGTAAAATCCATTTATTCCATTTAAATTCTCCTGTATATTGATTCCAAGCGTAACTGTCACTATAAAATGCGACCAATTACCACTGCGCCACCGAGGAGGGCAGTCTTAACGTACGAGTATTTAATGTTATAAACCTAAATAGTGCTATGTCCGGAATACTTTTAGAACTAGTAATTACAGTTTTCTATACATCTAGGCCACGAGAAATTATATCACATTATCATAGCACGTCTCGATATGATATGGATCAGGGGTAAACTGTTTATTTCTTACACGGTCTAATTTCAAGAAAATGTTAAGCTACCATTAAGTAAAATCATTAAGTTTAACAGCCAATTAGTTTGTAACTCTTTATCTATCTACATTTGCAAAGGAAATAAACATTTTAAAGGGAAGTTGCAGTAATTAATTGGTTATTCCAAATAAGCGACTTCATCTAATCCATTTTTTTAATCTATGCAAAAACTAAATGAAATGGATAAATGCAAAAGCTATTCATAATATCAGTGTTCCAAATGAGTTGGAATTTAATGTAAACGTTTTTGTACGCGAAAAATTGATTCACACCAAAAGTGGCGGCTTTTGGCGTGAATAAACTTTTCGCGTAGGCGTTGGACCCAACATTTTTGCATGGTTATTTGATAAATAGTGTAAGTGTTTACCGAGAGGTTGTTACCCCGAAATTGTTAAAATTGATCCGGTAAAATCGATTGGCGTCGCTAGTGTGCCCTACCCGTCACCTTAATACACAACGATCGAGGTTCAGTTGCGATTCAGCTACGATTCGTACGTTAAGTTGTTAGTAGAATTGGCCTCTTATTTATCCCTAATATTTTTGGATAAAACCGTTGTGGGACAGTATAAGGCTAGGTAAAAAAAATGTAATGAGAAGAGATTAAAAGCAACACTGAACCGGAGTGAAGCAGCACTGTGCTGTGTTTCGATGCGTGAGTGAGGGTACCGGAGGCCCAATCCCTGGGAAAGAGAGTTTAAAGGTTGACAGCGCACTTGTCACTGGTGTTGCGGGTCCATGGGCGGCGGCAATTGCTTACCATCATGTGATCCGTCTGCTCGTCTGCCATCTATCACATAAAAAAAAGCATAACCAAAATAATGACGAGTAATGAATGTTAGTCGGTATGGAAGAATTAAACATACCTGCGGCGAGCAATTTCATTAGTATATATTTAGTATTACTATCGCTTTACATAATTTGTCATGCTAGTATTTTTATCAGTAAAATCTATTAAAATAAGGGCAGTAACGGCCGCACTCAGAGGCGTCATTTAAGCTAATGCTCATTAACTTTAGTATCGGTAGTCTTTCATCAACATCATTTCAGCCAATAGACATCCACTGCTGGACATAGGCCTCCCCAATGTTCTCCACACAGATCGGTCCTAGTGCCGCCCGCATCCAATGGATTCCCGCGATCTTCACCAGATCGTCGGTCCACCTTGTGGGGGGCCTTACCACGGCTGCGACTTCCTGTACGTGGCCTCCGAGGACCATTCCGCCCCGAACGGCCGTCTGTTCTCCTCGCTATGTGCCCTGCCCATAGAGAGGGCTATGCCCGGAGTCTCCCTGCGTGATCGTATTAGAAATTATGAGATCCGCAGGAGAACTAAGGTCACAGAGATAGCCCAAAGGATTGCGTGCCTCAAGTTGCGGTAGTCTTTATGCGTATCAAAATAAGTGTCAATATTTTTTCTTAAGTAGCCAACTAAATTAATCAACGTCTCTGAGCGCGGCAGTTAGCTATTTAAATTTAATGTACGTTTTATTTCGATATCTTGATTGGTACTTATCACATGTAAATAATAAGGTTTTAAATTTGTTCATAAACGCCATGTCATTCCTATTTCTATTTTTTTGTTATTTGCTTCTGTAAAAATATACATACTTACTTAGTATATGTTTTTTTTATTAGGTAATATAAACAAGGAACCAATATTGACTACCACTACAGCCTTGGCTTTCCGTAAGCGTAACAAACTACCAAGTCTTTCCAATAAATCTTAGTGTAACTTAAAAACTAGTCTTGCCTTCCTGTTAATTGAGCTGTTATTATAATTGCGCCTTTAGGCGTTTGGGAGAAAACCCGAGGAGCATTTCTTGCCTGCTCGACATAACTCCAAATTAAACATACGAAATGAAAAGAAAAGCTTCGAAAAAGTAAAGACTTCGTTACTGAACATTTAATTCAGCTCCGTTAGCCTATTAAGCCCTATAGGCAGTCAATAAGAAAAATTATGTCTGCGCTTATTTTAGCATTAAGGTGACGAAGAAGGGTAGGGCACACTAGCGACGCCAATCGATTTTAATTTTTAGCTACTAAACCGGATCTATTTTAAGCAATTTTGAGGTTACATACAACCTCTCGGCAAACACTTATACTATTTATTAAATAACCATGCACAAATGCGGACGCCCGCCCCCGTTGTAGCCCCGAAATTGTTTAAAATAGATCAACAATTAAATGCGAATGGTGCCGCTAGTTAGGGCTACCCGTTGCTTTAATAGTTAATTCTACACATGAAGGCAGTAACTAAACCTAGCACTTGGCCAGCCTTCTGTAAACTTTGCTTTGCTCATTTCACTTTTTTTTGTAATAGCTTTCTTATAATATAATGCTACGAAATTCCGCAATACGAATCATCATCATCAGCCCATTCAAGTCCCCACTGCTGGGGCACGGGCCTCCCTCAATCACATGAGGGGTAATTGCCATACTCACCACGCTTGGCAGACGGGTTGGCGAGGGTTTTGAATGCAGAGTTTTCCTTCTCTGGCTGCTGATGATCATGGCAGCCGCTTTACCTTAGTCGCCTTTTACGACACCTCGGTAAGAGTGAGGGTGGCCTATTCTACTCTGCCGGGGACCACACGGCAATACAAATATGTTGGCCAATACACACACACACACCTATAAACCTTTTCATAGTTCTATTGAAGAGGTACTCATTCATCAGAATCTGTCTCTGATATCCTTGCGAAATCAGTCACCACCTCCGCCAATTCACCTAATAGGAACAGACACGACACCCAGTCGCGAATGCGTATGAGTACTATTATGATTGATGGCTCAGGGTGGCACTCGGCACCAATCGATTGCCTCATGGTATCCCAGTAATGTCGCTCCGAACGTTCGGGGGACAATTCTTGCGCATTCGACATAAACCGCATTCGACTAGGTCCACGAAATTGTCCAAGGATTTTTTTTATGTCATAGGTGGCAGATGAGCAGACGGATCAGCTGATGGTAAGCGATTGCCGCCACCCATGGAAACCCGCGACACCAGTGGAGACACAAGTGCGCTGACAACCTTTAAACCCTCCCTTATGCTGGATTGGGCCTCCGGTAACCTCACTCACGCAGCTACACTTAACACGAAATGAAGAGTTCTGATTCGTAAATTGCAGTAATGGAAGAATTAGATCTGCGAAATTAAAGAGCACATAATTGGAATTTGATTTTTGACAATCGAATCGAAGGTGCATACATGAAAAATTAATGGAAAATTCTCGTTAAAATTAGGAGCACTACTATTCCTCAATAGGTGTAATAGAAATTATTACCTACACGCACACATTAAGTGGTCGTTTTCTTTCAATATGTCAATATGTCGAATTCGACACATATCGAATGCGCGAGAGTCGCCCCCTGGTAGCCAACGCTATGCAAATGCGAGTATGACACGTTTTTATTCGATTTCCTGTTGCTGTGGTTTTTGTACTAAATAGCATGCGGAAGTTACTGCATTTATGAAAGCTACGGCTACCTATGTCGGGTGGATTGTAAAATGTTAATACCTCATCTACAAATTCTAAGAAAAAATCCAACAATTTCCATTCAAACAGTCTAAGTAGAAGTCCCACGAATATATTAAAGTCGGCAATTTTTTTGTCTCCGTTTCGAAATTAGCTACCCTTTGCCGGATATAGTTATTGTTTATTAATATTATTCGTTATTGTTATCTTTTAACAACTTTTTTTCCACGTTTAGCTATCATCAATTTGAACTTTAAAATTCTGCAGCTATCAAAAACTTTACTTATCGGTCGCGTCATAGTAAGGTCGACGCGAAAATATTACTGACACTGTTATCGTTCAGTTGGACAGCGGATTAGATAGCGCTTATAGATTTCAGTAGAATAACTTTATATTCCCCTTTTTTATTCAACTTCATATCGAATAATATGTCACAAAAACAAATGCCCAATCTGATTTTTCCCCAACTACCATTCACAATACGTTTATGATTTTTATCAAATTCGACTAGACTTCTTCTTTTTTTTATTTATTTAATACAAATACAGTACTTATTACAGAATCTGCCAAACTGCAGAACGGTTTGTCGGCAGTAGCTCTCGTGGATCCTTTACACAGTTCTTAAGTACTAACAATGTATTATGTTACTTTTACAGAGAAATATAACTGCTTCTGCCGGCGGTACTTAATGGCAACTGTCCTCCCAGCTGTTTTCGCCATTGCCAAATTTTGATTGAACATTGGTAGAACATCCACCCGGATTGTGGAAAGGTGTGGATTCGAGTGCCGCCTGAACACGAGATGAAATGTTTAAATGTGTTATTTACTTAAGAATAAATTGCAAAAGATTGCCATAAAAAAATCAACCGTTGCCAAATTTGTCTCAGTCTCCTGTACCTACTATAAATATTACCGGCTACCCACAGGCGTACCCAAGGTCACGGAACACCTACGCTGTAAATCGGAGAAAGGAGTCCATTGGCATTGACAGTTGTCATAATTATAACAGGTACGAAACATCGGGAGATAACCTGCACGTCTCGCATAGTTTCTCAAAATTGTGGAATTCTACAATATTTGAGATAAAGATTCTGAAGGTGTAACCGAACCGTGATCCAGTTGGTCTGGTTTGTGTAAGAGTTGCGGTCTAGACGGCACAGTCGTTTTCATTGAAATTACCAGACTTAACGAATCCTGGATCATGGTCCAAGCGTACCCTAGCGTCCAATGCGACGACTTTGGACGCAAATGGGAATCACGCACTAAAATAGTAATGGCTGAATTCGGTTTCACATCGAAGGCGCATTCTTAACTTAAAAAGAAAAAGAAGAAAAAATATTTGATAAAATGATGAGCTTACTAAATTGTTGTACAACCTGTGCGGATAAAGAATGGGATCAGAAATGGCGGCGCATCTATTCACTTGCACATTCTCGCTCGCAAAATAGTGTGCGAGCGAGAATGTGCTCGCACACGACGCAAATAGTGTGCGAGCGAGAAGTGAATAGATGCGCCACCATTTCTGATACCATTCTTTATCCGCACAGGTAGTAATATAAATATTTGGATATACTAGAAGCATTTACATGCTAAGTTGAGGAGGACCTTGTTAAATCAACCAAGAGCGTTTCCGTAATCGTTGCCAAAGTTTCAGCCTCCTGTACTACGCAGCGACAAATGTCGCCGGCTACCCACGAGCAGGCCCAAGGTCGCGGAACACCTACGCTCCAGATCGGAGAAAGGAGTCCATTGTGATGGTTTGAATCACGCGGGCGGCTATTAGGACTATTATTAGATACCATTTGCATTGTGAGTGTATCGTTAGCTGTAATGGCTTTAGTTTCCCTTTCAGTTTGATTGATTGCCGAAAATGAAAGTTATTTTTGAGACTCTTTATTCGGCCGACCATATTTTACTGCATCCGGACAAATGCATAGACGATAAACTAAACAAAATCTAACTGCAATGCTACAAGTTCTCAGTTGACGTGACTGCGATACGTTAGTCGAAGGACACGACCCATAGTTTATTATAGACCTGTGTAATTATGGCTTGCTGCTCGGTAACTGCAGTGGAACTGGTGTGAAGCGGCTTTATGAGCGATGATCCGCGCAGGTGAAGGAAATGAGATGTGGATACGGAATGTGAACAATAAAACCTACGTAAGACATTGCGGGAACTACTTTTACCTATACAACAATAATGTAAGCTTTAACATGAAATAATCGGAGCATTAATAAGGACTTAAGAAGTATTGGAATAACAATGAGATATTTATAAGATTAATCTTTAGGCAAGAAAGCAGGAAAGCGGTACTTCGAATCCAGTGTAGTAAGGTTATTGGCACGCCTTACGATGTCAAGCCAAACCTTACTGGGTCTACCCCTTCATAAATATATCTCAGCAGAAAAACTGTTACATCAGAATGCAGATCTGTTGTGCTAGCACACCAGAACACCGGTTCTGCCGTCCTTGATTTGGAAGGCGGTATCATATTCAATGACGTTCGAATGCGCGGGCGCGCGGCCTTGGCTCGGCGCGCGCGACTCTTGCGACACATCTTTCTATTGAATTCTAATGCATCATGTCTGATGCACTTGGGGTCAAACATTCTCATGACAATGTACCTATTCGCTAACATGACGCAAATTGGTAGACTGAAAACTAATTTCACTACACACACACATCATAGGTTGTCTAAAACGAGATACGTAAATTAAAGCAGGCATTCTAATATAAGCCTAAATGACTACATAAATAAAATAAATAATACATAATATGTAGGTAGTGAGGCTTTCTGCGTCAATAATGAAAACTACAACGCAATAGGATACGCACTACAACGCAATAACTTACCTGTCTAACTTAGATAAGTTAGACAGGTAAGTTACCAGCTACAATGTTGAGTATTTAAAGTTATTGTAAATTAAGGCTTATAGATAACAAAATGTTATCCGAACTAATTCCAATGCGGGCCAAACCGTAGCCAAAATCAAATACCGGCAAGTCACCTACCGGCTTAGACAAAAGTGACGCTACCATTTTTCTCAACAACAAAATAAAACGAATTGTTTAAAAACTTAACAGCCAACGTGTTTATCTTAATTCGTTGAAGTGTCCCTATTTATTAGACCCCGGACAGCTCGAGGACATACGAGATAAAGGCCGGACGTTGAGCAGCCAGACCACCCAGACTCGTGTGGAAAAAATAAAGGAGCGAAATAGAGCTGACTAGAGCCACCAATGCTTTTATGCTAAAAGCAGACTAACTATGTGTGGGAGACGAAGACGTAGATACGTATATACATAGTTCATGAATATCTTAACTATATTAAATCTAAACAGTACAAATGATTTGCATGTAATTTCATCTAACTATTTTAAATAAAAAAAATACAGTGGAAAATATGCTTAAGATATCAAAAAAAAAAGTCACGTACTGTTCAAAATTAGATATAAGGTAGAAATAAATAGATAAAAATCGTAGATGACGCTAGCTATTCAGCCTCTTCTATCCCTAGGTACCTCTTAAAATGCTTTACCAAAATCCACCGATAACGCTACAAAGGACGGTAATGATGAACGGAAGGTATGTTAGCAATGTTATTTTATTTAGAAATTTTACCTTAAGTTCTTAGTATAAAATATTCATAATGGAAAGAAGATGAATATAATTTTTGAACAGTAACAGAAATACTACAATACGAAGTCAATTATAAAATTTATTTACAGCAAACCATAAATAAACCCGACTTTTATCTTCGTGTGAACCCATAAACTTCAAACCTGACGCAAGTGCCAAAATCGGGACATAATAGAACAGGACATTAAAACAATCATAAAAAAAGGATGGCGATCATAAAACGGACCATCCATTGTCGCCCACTCGAAAGCTTTGTTGCACCGTAACTAGCTATTATGCAAAAGGAAGCGAAACGATCCACGCAGATACCATCGAAAAAGAAACACAAATGAAACCCATTTACAACGGAGCACTTACAGGGCTTATCTGCGATCGCACTGATTCGCTTTGCCTCAAATTTGCACCTATCATCGCCTTTCCCACGGACGCAAATGTTCTGTTGGCCTATGGTTACTTGAGCCAACTATCGTGTTACAGGTAAACAGAGAAATAATGTTAACCTCTTTACGAGGAGTAGAGGTGCGGGCCGTTTGATTTCTGAGAATGCTGAATCGTCAATTACAATGAAATTACAAATTCCCATTTTCTTCAAAAGTTCGCAATATTATTATCTCATCGTAGTGCAGATAATAATTTGCTATAGACTAACACTTGGCCTCCAACTCACCTGATGAAAATATAAAATTGTGTTGTGCACATTAATTTTATGAAACGGAAGTTTCCTCACTTTCCTATCCTCATATTTCGAAACTCTCGGTTTCTTTAAATTGTCTAAGAGAAACATTTAAAAATAGTTTTTCTTTCATAAATTATCAAGTAGAACGCCCAAAGGCGGCAGCGGAGCACCACTGATTAAGATACCAGAAAGAAACTTAACTGTCGAATCAATAACTCACAATGAAAACATCGTTTGTCTGAGTAATTACATGGGGATTACAAATGAGTGTAACGCATTGAGAGCGGAGCAGGCGCAAGGCGCAGCGCTGAGAGAGCACCATCGGCGCTTGTAAAAATGTCATTGTTAGCATCACGAACATCACTCATTTTAATTCGATCTGTATTGGGTAAGAGCCGGGTCGTGGATCATCAATTTATATAAATGCCTCATTACTCGGTAAACAAAAAACGTTACATAACCGAAGGTCCGGTTCAACGCACCGGGTTTCTCAACGTCAAGTGCAGGGTGTAATTTCTTAAAATCGATGCACGAGGGCCATACGCATATTAGGCAACGCCATAACAAATGGTCACGTTTGACCAATTAAAATGTTGGGTATCTGTATTACCATTTTAGATAAAGATCTTAAATTAATCGTCTTTTACGAAATTTACTTGATTTTCTCAATAGCGCGCGACGTAATTCTCGCGGCTAAGTTTTGTTTATCGACAGATATTCTCGGATCACAATTGCCTTGGGATCAATTTTACGTAATCAGAAATGAAATTTGCGCATTTGTACGTTTTGGTTCCAGGACTGCGCAAATTTTCTTGTTTCCATATTTTACGGCGTCTTTTTTTTATGCTAGAGGCGGACAAACGAGCAAGCGAGTCACCTGATTGAAAGTAATCATCGCCGCCCATGAACATCCGCGAAATCGGAGAGATCGCTAATGTGTTGCCGGCACCACCAAAAAGCAATACGGTAAATAGGCTCGTAATACAAATAGTACACAACGGTAATTATCCAAATGAAAAAAAAGATATAATAGTATGGCTTTTTAAGGAAATCGTAATGCGAAGAATGATACTCCAAAATTACTTTCAAAAAAAGATAAACAGTTATTTAACACTTGATAAGCCTTACTTATTTTGCATATAACGTAACCAACAGTTACTTTAAAAATCGATATATTTCGTAATATTGGATGTTTGCCAAAAATGGATGTCAATTGTACATATGTACATACAATTGACTAAATAAAAGTGAGGACGAGCTAATCGAATAGAAACCGTAGTTGGCTGAGAAGTTGCCTGAGCATGTAAATGAAACTGTCTCCGAAGGAAAGTTTTTCATTAAAATGTGGATATCACAGCAGACCACTGTGCAGAGAAACTTAGCAGCTTCATAGCGATGTAAAAACCTAAACAGTTCGAAATGCTATTTTAGTTTCATTGCTTGAACCGCGTAGATATTTCCACATTATTGCACCGGTTTCTTTGGATAAATTATTTTATTATTTGTAATATTGCATAGTCCATTAAGAAATTGCTGTTTTCTTTCATCTCACCAGGTGGAAGGATGTGCATTTTATGTCATCCATAAGAGGTACGTTGTGCCGCTCCGTACTAATGAAATGTCATGTTTACCTCTGATTGATAGAAACATAACAATGTCAATTAAAACATAAATTACCATTGTTAACCGAGCCAAAAACTTAATAGTGTAACAGTGTAAGTAATTGTGCAAGGTAAAATGTACCAAAAATATTTGATACATTCTCATCATTTTAAAACTTTTCCTTTTTTATAATATTTTCCTAATTCAAATAGGATCAAACAAAATTGAAAACGTGTATTACAAGCGCACGCGCTCCCCATGCGTGTCACACGCACTTGTCAGAGTTGCCAGGCAAGTCGACCTCATGCCATAACGTAAATCATGTCGAGTAGGTAACTACGTGCCCCTAGCCTGAGGGCTACATACACCCCTCTATGAGATACTCGTTATATGTTAACTATAAGGTGAGAATCGGATGAAGAAAATTCATATAATATTGTAGAAACTCAATTTGCGGTTAACTGTACCTTATATCATACCGATAAATGAAATTGAGGTGCTGAGTGTAAAGAGCTAACAGTTACGATTGGAGATAAAAAAGTTCATAAAATAAGATAACAAAACTCGTTTCGGTGATATAAACTGTCCCACTGCATGGCAAAGGCCTCCATCATATAATTAAAGTTATCGCTACTATAATGGGATTAGACTTAATCACCACGCTTGCCCAATGCGGATTGGTGATCACAAACCCGAGCTATGTTCGAAAAATTCATACTTTTCGCTCGACCCGGGAATCGAACCCATGACCCCGAGATCACGGTCCGGTACTTAAACCACTAGACCAACAGGGGTAATTTAGTAATTGGAATGAAACAGAAACAGAATCATTATTTATTTGCATAATACACATTTGATACGTTTTATTAGGAATAACTCTCTTTTATTAGGGAGTCTCACTCTTTTACTAGGAGAACTAAGGTCACCGACATAGCCCAAAGGATTGCATGCCTCAAGTTGCAATGGGCAGGGCACATAGCGAGGAGAACAGACGGCCGTTGGGGCGCAAAGATCCTCGAGTGGAGGCCGCGTACATGAAGTCGCAGCCGTGGCAGGCCCCCCACAAGGTAGACCGACGATCTGGTGAAGATCGCGGGAATCCAATGGATGCGGGCGGCACAGGATCGATCTGTATGGAGAACATTGGCGGAGGTCTATGTCCAGCAGTGGACGTCTATTGGCTGAAATGATGATGATGATGATTAGGAATAAAACATACATAGCATTAAAGACGTGACAATCTGACAATTATTTCAGTAGATCCGCGGAAAAACACGGCACTTAAATTTAGGACTCCTTGTGTTTATAAACATAAAGCTCAACTTTTAATGTAGATGGCGACTCAAGCGCGGTTTTCACGGGACTTCTTTGGTGCCGCGGACTCTAGAACCTACACCAATCAAAGGTTGTAGTTTATTATCAGATAACAATAAGATAAGGAGGTACACAAAAATACAATTAAACCTGTTCGTTCGGTAGAAAGTTGATAACAGTCGAGTGATAGCAATCGATGCGGTGCTATGCGAGTGTTGGGAGCGTTTTTTTTATTCGGGCGATATAATGAGGCTTTTGTATTGACCGTTTAGTGGGCAGGTCGATTAGATCTCTGGCGGTAAGCGCACGTGGAAGAAAGTTGCTTTCGTGAGCTATGCTCCTCAAAAAGAGAACGATAAAGACTTAAATTAGTGTTAACCTGAATTTCACATATATTTTTATATAGTTAACATACTCGTAGCCATTGATAGTGTAATAAAAAGAGATAAATATTACACTTATTAGTAAGTAGGTGTTCATTTTTCATTCACTCAAATTACCAGAAGAGAAATATTAAACGTCACCATTACTGTACGTAACTTCTGAATTAAATTATCAAGTTACTGATGCCTATGTCAATAAACAGCAATATTTTTTATTTCATAAAAAGGATGTGTGATCTCGCTCGGTTCAATCAAATTTTAATCGCTGCGTAGTAGCAGATGGCATATCTACCATCTTTTATTACAATCAATGCTCTCTGCCACCTATCACATAAAAAAAAACCTTCATGCCCTAACTATGAACATTGAGATACTAAACATAAAATAATAATAATTTAAACGCAACCCAATAATCAAAACTTGTTTGGTCAAGTACTACCGACAAAAAGCCCAACATTCGATGTCAGCTTCCGAAAGCTATGCAACAAAAGTTGTTCAGAATGTTGAATCGATTGAGTCGTATTTCTTGCACTGATAAAAACATTTTCCTGTATCATTTGTCAACTGAACGGGTAAAGCGGATGAGTTCACGTGTAAGATAAAAGCTACAATATTTCTTCGTGGCCGGTACACTTGGCCTATATATAAATGCTTAATTAATCGCCGTAGCCGTGGCCCGGTGTTAAGGGACACATTAAGCGCCATCAGTGGGTCAGTCGCTGCGCGTCGTGTTGGCGGAGGGGCCGCCGACAGGTTCGGCTTTGACCAACGCCAAAAATATTAATTTCGACTGTAGGTATATTTTATTAATATATGTTAAGTTGTTATATCTTTGTTTTGTTTATGTTAATTTTCATTTTGTTATACTTGTTTTGTGCATACTTATACTTAATATATTGCAAGTCAATCTTTACAATATTTTTTCCATTGCAAAGGCATCCCTTAAGGTCCAGCCTGAAAACCGCTGCAGCTGATGTTAGTGGCAGCTGCAGCATATGCTGAGACCACAACTCAACAAGCTGTTGGCCATAACTTTTTGTCACTGTACCTTGTTTTCTCTGTTTTGTTCTATGTATAATGTGTTGTGGTCAATAAACTGTTTCTTATCTTATCTTATTTTATGTTGGAAATACCAAACTTTGGCCGAAACCAACGCTATCTGCCGAGCGCGAAACGTGAACTAAACTATTTCAAATAGCGCTGATCGCCATTATCGTCAGTTCTATCATAAAAATAAGCTTTTCATCATCAGCACAGCGTGCTAGTATCATCAGCCTACTAAGTGCCAGAGCACAAGCCTATGTCCGAAGAAGGAAGCTTACGAATAATTTCTACGGACTCGGAATCGGCTTCGGCCAAAAATAAACCATCGCGGACTTTGCCTGTGATGTTTTACGCAAGTGGGGTGAGGTTGCGGGGACCAGAGGGCGGAACACGTGACATGGGAGTTCTGTAACTAAGATTCATTACGCCACCATCCAGGAAATACACTTCACTAACTACATACTTACATACCTATTCGTGTTTACCTAGATAGACCAATTTTGTACATTTTTTTTTTTTCAAATATAACCAAGTACAGTGGCGGACACATCAAGCTATACAAAACTGTCTAATTTCTTAATTCGATTATAAACCAAATCCATTGAGGAAATTTGACAGTTTTGTATAGCATGACCTGTCCGCCACTGTACATATCAATTTAATGCTGGCTAAAGGAGAGAGTAAGTAAATTGTTATACCAAAATCACATTTAATTTCGCGAAAACTAGGGCTGTGGTCATCATGATAATAATACTTATGATTGGTTATGTACTGTTTAATTCGCTCGTCTTCATTAATCTGTCTCATCAATCATTTCTATCATCCGCAACCGTGGTCCTAACCTGAAGACTATTATTTTGCCAATTTCACGTCCAATAAATATACAGTTAGTACACAATTCCTATTTTAAATCCTTGAACCCGCAACATCAATTTAGCTGAATGTGACAAGTGACACCAGCTTTTACAAAAGACTGCACATTTCACATTTACGAGTACCAGGCATTAGGACATCGACTATTGTAATCTCCTCTGACCTGTCTTGTTGAACCCGACAGTACAGCCTGTATTCATAATGTGACATTTCACTATCATGACACGTTTAACCCGATAACTACGGGTTTTAAAACGCTTCAAACTATTCATTCAGAAGTGGATATAATGTTTTCCTGATATTAAATAATAGTGGTGGGGTTTTACAACTCTTACAAGTTTCACTTGATTAAACTTTTGATAAAGTATTTTACAGTTAAACTTCTAAAGATTCGCTAAGTCATAAACTTCATAACTCAAAGCAAAAAGGAGGGTTATGATTTTGACCTGTATGTGTGTATGGTTGTTCATCTGTTCCCTCATAACTTCTAAATTAGTTATGATATTTGAACAAATGAGGTGAAATTATAGTTCGTTATAAGCGTCTTGATTGTCTTCTGGTTATAGACTACATGACGTCACGTTAAATTGATTACAGCCCCCTTTATGAGACGTAGAGTAGGGATCTAAAAAAAAATTGCCTGATGGTACCGTCTGCTGAAATTATTATGCCGTATTGCCGTGGTCGTATGCACCCTACTGTAGCAAAACAAATTAATTATAATAATAAAATAAAATCAATGTGGCATACGACCACGGCAATACGGCATAATAATTTCAGCAGAGACAATTTTCTTGTTTCGTACTTTTTAAAGCGTGTTTTTTGGTAGTCAGGTTTTAGTTTCTAAACTTTATTTTTTACAAATATGTAATTTTAATCAAAGAATGCAAGTTGCTAAAGGACTAATTGGATTATAGGGTGTCTGTTTGCCTTTTATGGAAATGATATTGAAGCATTCTCTATCGACAACCTGACTCTATGGACGCCCTGTTGGTCTAGTGGTTTAAGTACCGGATCGTGATCTCGGGGCCCTGGGTTCGATTCCCGGGTCAAAAAGTATGTTTCGATTTTTTCTAACATAGCTCGGGTTTGTGATCACCAATCCGCATTTGGCAAGCGTGGTGATTAAGGCTAATCCCATCATAGTAGCGATCACTTGATTTCTATGATGGAGGCTTTTGCCCTGAAGTGGGACAGTTTATAGGCTGTTAGGCTGATACTATACTATGCTATGGACAAAACACGGAGTCCCTCCGCGGATATATTTCATGGAAATAAAACTACAAGTTTAATTAAAACACGCTAGCCTGCCTGTAGTTGGTACTGTAGTAGGTACCTTAGTTGCCAAGCGTTCACCCCTCGGGTCGATACGGCTGCAGCCGCGTGGAAGTGTCTTCAGCTCGTTTAATCCCATTTAAAAGCGGCATGAGTTCACGTGCCGCCTCGATTGAAGAGACGAAGACGATAATTACGTCACTAAGCGCTTAAGTATCACACTTGAGAGAGGCTAGTTTTGTTCCCTTATCTGTTAACTTAGAAGTCAACCTCAAGCGTGTTGATTTTCGGAGAATATTAAGATATTTGTTTGTTCTAATCTCAGGCGCTCTTAAATTTCCTTAAAGTTTCAATTAAAATACTAAAGCAGGATTTAACGTTTCCGTCGTGCATATTAATTATGTAGGTAACCGTAATGTTTGTTTCAAATAAAATATTTCTTTACGATGACGGCTTTAAACTTTTTCTATTATACCCTTTAGAGAAAACCAGTTTCGATAAATGTGTTTCGTTGATATTATTTGAGAGATTAACGGTCAGTTGCAGACAACGTAATCCACTATTGAGATAATGATACTACCTCCAGTCTATAGAACAGAATAGGACAGCACCTAACTAAGCGAATGATTACCTTTATTGTGCTTTCTGCAACTCACAGTAAGACAATACATTAGTGAAATATGCCGTGAAAAGTTTCTCATCAGCTAATTCACGTCGTCAATAATGATACCTATAAAATGTCGTTGCGTATACTCAAGTCTGTTTAATGTTCCTATTAGTTAGTTATAGGTAATCATGACAACAGTAAATTGTTATCAACATCAAATTACATCAATATTATATTGTTTTAGTGCTTGCGTATTACTCGTTTTTCTAAACGTGACAAACAGTTACCAATGAATCATTGAATATCGAGTTTTTTTCTGAAATTATCAGCTGGCCTTGTTATCTTTATAAAACAACATTGAACTGCGGCTAAATTACTTTTTACTACCTACTCCCTATTAAATTCAATTCACGCCTATAGATACAGTGGTAATGTAACAACAAAAAAAAATATTTTTAAATTATGTCACTTATTTTATGAAAGTGAAGTAAGATTATTCTTAAGTTCGTAGGTATTACTTTAAAGGCGCCCGCTTCCTCAGTAGTGTACGTAACAAACTTCACTTTTACGCCTTAAAACTACTTTTGCAGAGTAATACCAGGCAGACACTTGTTATACATAACACAACTTCCGAATGTACATACATTTTACGTACCTCACGGTCCAACTTACCCCTTGCGTTTCCCAAGGCTACGTTAAATCTATACCTATCATTTATTCACCCCAAGAAACTACAATCCGAACCAGAAATAGCCCTTGGAAATTTCCCAGCTACGTCACGGTGTGAGTGACGTCACAACACCAGGGCAGGATCGATCCGGCGACCTTGAGAGCACAAGGGCGTGACGCCCTACGGTTGTGCACTGCAGCTGGGTGCGTCGGAAACACTTCCTGGCCTTTCATTGTCGCCTGGTACCTGTTTATTTATTACATTAAAGAAGTGTTGATGAGTGAACATTTTGCGGAATTTTAAAAGTTGGGGATTTTTCAAAAAACTTCATAATTAGAATCTGATGCAAAGTATGCTTCGGCATAGCAGCAATTGTTTCTAGACTGTCGATGGCTGTATGTAACCGGTGCATTTTTCACAATGATACCGGCGAGATGTAGTCGGTAAGCCGATCCTCGCGTATGCCGTACTCCAGTCATCAGGGTTGTCACTAAGCCCGCTTTTGCAAGTTTTCGTTAAAAATATCACTAAATCGGGGTACGAGTTCCAAGACCAAACCCACATGAGCTAGCGCAGTAAGGTTGAGTCATTTGACTATATTCATTTACAACTCACTGTTCAGCAATCTTTCAGTAAAACCGCCGCCAGGGTCCACTGGGTTTCAATTAGGATTCGATATATTTGTCTGATGAATATATCACGTGAAGCTTATGTAATTAAATAAATCGGCAGCCATTTAGGTAATTGAAAGGCTCGATGTCGCTGTCGCTCAATCACTGTCTGAATTCGAGGAGCCATTTTACAAGCACTTTAGGGAATGAAAAGCAGATCTATTTTTATAGAACGAAACATTCATAGCATTAGATGTCTCTAATATTGATGCGATGTTGCCGAGCGCGTTATACCTACCCAATAGTAATGAGTCATGATCATGAGATTGAAAAGATCTACAGGGCAAGCTTGAGGAAGAAATCTAAGTGTTGATGATGAGGTTGAGGATGATACTAGGTACAACATCAACAAAGTTCCCGGTAGACAACTTTTCGACCTTAAAGTATTGGAATAAGTTCTAAAAGTGGTCTACCGGAAACTTTGCCGGATGTACATACACAATATAAATAAATAGTCACGCCTTTTTATCCCATAACATTTGCTTTTCGACATTAGCATAATTTTCCCGCCCGAGGTCTGCTTTTCTGGTATATCTCCTCCACTAAGCATGGTCTTTGACCATCGATAGAGCAGATGACCGTCACCTTAGACTAAATCAAAATAGCGGAAGATAGGTGACTCGTCTATACCACGTGGACCGCATGTGCATGCGCGGAGCACGTTTGATGATCCCTTCAAGCATATGTCAAAACAAATAGGTCCGATTTTAGTTGTCTAATTGAAAGGACGTGCCGTATCTTCCGCTATTTTGATATAATTTAAGGTCGGCGCGCATGTCATCTGTGATTGGTCATTTGCCAAACCAAGCCTGCCCCTAAGGGTTCACCCCTTGGGTCGTGGCACCCGTATGGGTAATAGGTTCGTCCTACAGCCCACGACGCCTTCCCATTTAAGGGCGATGAGGGAAAACCGCTGGGGTTTAGTCGGTATGCCTCTGGCCGGCTTCTCGTTAGGAGAAGCCCCCGCCAGAGGAGAGCCCGACATAACCCTCCTGCTCCCCAGCAGGAGGGTATGCATAAGGCGCCGCCACTAGGCGGCGACGTCGGCCATTGCACTACGGGCCGGCGGCATTCCCCAGCGAGAAGAAAAAAAAAAAGGGTTCACCCCTTCTTTCGGAATACGGAAAAGGTGGCATAAACGGACAGATCCATAATTATTACCTCGTTCAAGAAAATTCATGTATATAACTGTTTATCGATACACCCTGTGACCTCGATTCAACCTCGCATTCACCATGAAAAGTAGTTCAAACACAGGTCGCCTTTAACTACATAGTACTCATACTCGTATGTTACGTTTATTGTGCGGTAAAACAATTCCAGTATTGAGGGCTGGTCGTGCCGCACTGTCGTGACCGACGCATCGCCCTGTCCGTGCAATGTTGCCAACTCGCTGCTTTAAGTACTTACAATATACATCTATTAAGTTAAGAACAGACAAAAAGAACAACACAATGCGACAAAGCTGTTGGCCGAAAACTGACATTGACAAGGGAGCGTTGCACTGCTAATATTCTATAGATAAGTTTTTTTTTTTATGAGAGGTGGCAAACGAGCAGACGGATCACCTGATGGTAAGCATTTCCGCCGCCCATGGACACCCGCAACAGCAGTGGAGTCACAAGAGCGCTGTCAACCTTTTCCCCTTCCCCCATTGGGCCTCCGGCACCCTCACTCACACGGCGAAACACAGTGCAGGCGCTGCTTCACACCGGTCTTCTGTGAGGCAGTGGTATCACTCCGGTCGGCCCATTCATGCCTAAGCGTGGCTTTCCCACATTTAAACATAGGTGTCAAGAACACTTCTAAGGAGAAAACATTAGTTAGTTCATTATTATTTTTAGGAGAAAACAGAAGTAGGACAGGTGTTTCACTCCTTGCCAGTGCGCATGACGAAGGTGGAAGAGCGCATTGTACGCAATCGAGGAAAACTCATCAAGAAAGGATGATAAACAGTGATCAGAATAGGTAGTGTAATTTAGGGTTAACGACCTCAAACATTACCTTAGTATGGATACGCCCACGCCCACGGGATCGCAAATTTCGGAATTTTTCTATACGAGTAAGATATTGATTATATTATCAGTAATTAAAAAATAGTACAAATATTTAAGTAAGTTACGCTTTACATCTAGTATAGACAACTCTTTTTATCCATCCATTTATAAGCGCCGTTGGCGTGTCCATGTTTAGATTTCGTCAAAAATTGCACACCAAATCCGATCATTGATGACACTAGGCACTTCTTTGGAAATGAGTAGTAGCACTTATACTGTGGTGGTGGGCAACACTCCACGTTTGTCTTCAGCTTTTACTCTATTTGTTTATTGTATCTTGTTAACATTCATGAGACGGTAAATATTAGTGAGTCCACATTTGCTTAAATGTAGGTTTGTTTCACTGAATCGAATCGACATTGGATTTTCCGAAGTAGTGATTGGGCATAATTACTCAATGTATCGATATCGTTCTCTAAGTTTATTTTTAATTTCAAGAAAGCTTGTCATTGTTTGTCAATGGCTGATAATTAGATTTTTTTTATGTGATAGGTGTCAGACGAGCATACGGAATGGTAAGCCTGATAGTAAGCGATATCCGCCGCCCATAGATACCCGCGACACCAGTGGAGTCATAAGTGTGCTGCCAACCTTTAAACCACCATTTTCCCCGAATTGATATAAAAAATTGGAATATAAAAAAAATATAAAAATCAATAATGATCGACATGAATACAATTCAAACTGTATTGCGTAGGCCAAAGTTTGAGTGTGGCTAATATATTAATTTATTTTATCATCATCTATGCACTTTATAGGCCTATTCAGGCTCACATTTACAACCATATTGCATTATTAAAATACGACTCGTTGTCCTGTCCAGCCGTCAAATCAAACAGATCTTTCGCCACAGTATCAACACTTAAAGGCGTCTGTATTGAAATATTTACTCTGCGTAAACTATTTATTTTTAGCTTATTGGAAATGATAAAGCAAATACGGAGGTGTCACTCGCCCACTGCTACCTGGAGCCTCAAGCAAGACTCGAGACTCGTTCTGAGAACATGATTTGCCGAACTGCCGACTGACAGGTAGAACACAAAAAAAACTTAACCCCAAGGAGTAGAGCTCAGAGTAGCTCATAGAAAAAACGGTACAGAAAAAATCAGAAGGTTCTATTGTTGATACTACATTGTGTTTTTTATATCTTCGGAAGCGGTTCTGTGAAGCCGAATCTATTTTATTGACAGCGGCAAAAAGGATTCCTATGTAAATCAACTTCGACCCGACCAAAGAAACCGCTGCATACTTTCGCGACGGAATTTTGATGTTCTCAGATGAGTGATCGTTGCATATCATTCGAATGGTAACAATGGCTGCAAGTGGATAGTATAATAGCTTTTTTTCCAATGAAATTCACGAAAACAAAGGGGTTTGTCAATTGTGAAGAAATTTAAAAGAGTTCTTTATGTAGAAGATGATGCCTACATTTTTTTTATGCTACAAACGAGCAAGCGAGTCACCTGATGGAAAGTAATCAACGCCGCCTATGAGCATCCGCGACTTCAGAGAGATCGCTAATGTGTTGCCGGCCTTTTTAAAAAAGAGTACACTATTCTCTTGAAGGTCTCTACCTACGTCGTAACCGTCGGGAAATACTCCTGCAGCCAAACCGTTCCACAGAATTGAGGTACGTGGTAGAAAGATCCGCGTGAAACACACAGTATTAGACCGCCATCCATTCTACATGATGGATATTCAGGGAAAAATTGATATGTATGTATTAAGTTTTAGACTTCCTACACTAGCATTTGGTAGAATTAAATTTGTAGTTGTAGATCTATTTATTTAGGAACTAACAACGCGTAGAAATAGGATTTTTAACATTAAATGAAGCCAAGAGCAAGCCCGTTTGATGGGATAATTAAATAAACCCATCATTTATTGAACATCCAACAATATGTATAGGAATAGGATAGGAAAGTACCTTTAGTAATAATAATTCTCACAACATCTCATACGTTGACCTGATTCCGTACTAAGTAGCTTAAGCACTTGTGTTACAGATATAAGACAACAGAGGAACACAAATATATACTTAATTACATATATTACACCCAGACACCGAACAAACACAAGTGTTCATCGCACGAATGTTTGTCCAGGGTAGGGATCGAACCCACGACCTTTGGCGTACGAGGCAGGGTCACTATTGGTAGTGACCCTGCCTCCGCAATTGGTTGCGCCATCCGGTCAGTCATGCATCAAAAATCCATATTTATTAGGCCTGGTTCCCGTTTAAAGGTTGCCGAGGTCAGACGGCATTCGCTTCATTGTAATTAAGTACCAAACTTTTCAAATACTTGTCATGAAACAGGGACATCTTCAAGGCATCGACAGGCTTCTATTAGGCAAACGCGTATCATCCTAGACCTAATCGTCGCGTTCCAACAGGTGCGATTGTGGTCAAGCGTTAGCCTATTCACCAAAAAAAATGATCCAAGCGTACGGTCAGCATCAAAAGTAGCTTAAACGCTTTAGTACCATGTCAAAGTAACCGTTCTGCCTATTATAGTCAGGTTTCTAAGGGGTACGTATAAAATGTGACTTCGACATGGTACTAATGTGTTAAGCTACTTTTGATGCTGTACCGTACCATGGGCTCCGAAGCGAAGGCTTTGGACGCAACCGGGAATGCCATGCTGAGATGACGTTATAGATAGTAAAATACATTGAACTATTATTACGCATCAGAAATGATGTAATCCGACAGAGAACCAGAGCCCACCGAATTAGCAAACTGAAGTGGCAGTGGACTGGTTATATTAGCCGCAGAACTGACAGTCGTTGGAGCCGTAAAGTCCTTGAGTGAAGACCGCGACTCGGTAAGCGTAGTGTAGGACGCCCTGCGACAAGATGGGATGATGACATTCGAAGGCTGGCTGGTGTGGGCTGGATGAGTGGCCGAAAATCGGGAGCAGTGGCGTGCGTTAGGGGATTGGACATAGGTCCAGCAGTGGACGAGTGTGGGTTGCTGATGATGATGATGATGATGATTATTACTATTAACTCACTGGTAAAAAAAACGCAACACGCTAAAGATGCAATTTCTCCGACAAAACCTCTTTCCGGGAGCAAGGCCTGTTTCACACGGGTTTCACCAGAGCCACTGACAGAACAATAAGTCTCCTCGGATACTCGCATACGGATTACCAGCAAAAACCGACGCCGGCGCATGTTACACTCGCATCAATTAAAATGCACAGCTGGTGCGATCGCCAATGTATGTACCGTTTCCTAGTAAATCCTATTAATTGTAACTGTGCCGGTTAATATGACTATAATTACTAATCATAGGAAAATAACAGTCGTAAAAAACCAGAGTGAAGTCTTTGAGAATGTCTAAAGTACCATCTACCTTTCCAATATTTCTTTGTCTATTTCGATGACCATCTCATAATTAATCATCAAGGAAAAATTTTGTAGATTTGTTTCTACTACTAAACTGCTATCACAGTATTATAAATCGCGATCTAAAGTTATTACTGTACTAAAGCTCATGTCATCCCACTCCAACACACATTGTTCAAAGTGGCTGGCACGAAATCTGGGACTATCCATATTTCGCGATTTATAATAAAGGGAAAAGATTTAAGTACAGGAACATGTCTGAATTACTTCAAAAACATCTTAGTCCACGCAGTCAATGCTGCGACCGCAAAACTAGTATAAAATAAGTTCAAAATTGAGCTGACCATTTCACTTGCATACTTTACTACTAATATTTGCTATTGTGTAAAGAAGCTGTTAATGACAGTTCCGATGGACAGAATTCCGCCATTATAACGGTTTCGAGATGTCTTTTTAAAAATGTAGTTATTTATGTCGACTCAAATGATGATCATAATGATACGCTGGTCACGCGAATCCAAAAGACCGAATCACAAACAATCTTTGCGATAAAATATAGTATATTTGTAAATAAAATTACGAACAATAACCTGTTTATATATTTTCAGTAATGACAGTAATATCAGTTTCCTTGTCGTAAAGTACCTAAATAATAATGGAAGAATTATTCTTCTTCCATTCTTATTTTAGCAGACGATGAGATTAGCAATTCATACACCACTTTGCTGTACAAATACTGAGAATATCTTTAGGTTTTAGTCTAAAGTCATTGCTTGTAATTTGATTTAATAATTTAATTTACACATTTCATGTTTCACTATTCTGAGTACAACTCGCCAATTTTATGGAATTCTATTCAAAGTTTAAATTACCTACAACTCCAATGTTTTGAATGAATATTTTATTGCCATCCTTAACCCAAATTGTCGCGGCAGAATGAAAGATAAAGGTAGGCTCGTACCAGTCGTAACATACCGACCTGATACTCAATATCCTCAGAATAAATTTATAACTTTGAGAGCTACTTCAACATGTTATCTCTGTCATCAAAATAGCTTAGTAACCTACAGCGTGGTTTGTTTTGATTGGGTGCAAAATATAATGAGTAATTTAAAAATAATAAATTACTTAATCACGAAATTCACGTGTTCGCTTCTATTTTGAATTGCCATTTCCTTGAGGAACTTCGCTTCCTCATAAAAATCATTTGCGTATCAAAATTCGTACAAGGTCACAATCACAACATCTCGATACCAATGCCTATACATTTCACATTTCCTTTACGATGCCAAATGTAAGCAAATACCGAGAAAATGCCAAACATAGATAACGTACCGAACCAAAGGAAATGAGGGCAAGGAAATAGGGTAACCAGGAGCACAGATATTATAATACTAGAAAAGTCACTATTACAATTTTATTACGGATTACCTATATTAAAAATATGAGATGACGGTTTTGTACGGATTACCTGCCGCCCAAACTTTTTCTGACATGTTTTATTGCCGTCCAGGCTATGGCTAGTTCCAGGAGCCTTGTTACATCACGGTTAAATGTTAAATATGTTTTTGTCGATAGCGGGAAGTAATTTCATGAGCAACTGTTTTTCGGAGGACAAGACGCAGTTTGAGTTGCTAAGCTAGAGGAGTATCAAATTAGGCAAAACTTAGACCATTAAATATTATCTAATAAAAATAAACGTATTCTGTGTATTCGGGGAAAACACTTCTAAAACAGGTCACTTTTTTATAAATAAAAAAAAATAAAAATAAAATACAAAATTTCAATATTTTGCGAACTGCGGTAAGAATTTTTGCGGTAAGTAAAACGAAAAAACGCGACTCGTATTGTCGGGCGATCTTGTCACCCTACTAGGAAATGACATTGAATCACTATTACAAGTGTTACCTAGCCCAGTCAATGACTTGCCTAACGTCGAGACGGTTTGTTTGGCTAATCAACCTTGAGCTAACGTGCCCGGCCACATTGCCGTTTTGCTTTTGTCCAAGTTTTTATTGAGAAAGCCTTTGTGGGAGAAATGGACATCGCGACTACAATGGAGGGCACACAATCGATATGTAATTCTGTCGTGTTGCATGATAGATTTAATGGTAGCATGTAGGGAGAAAAGTGGGCAGCATACGTAGGTATTCGACGGCTGGTATTTAATTTAGAACATACTGTATTTAAATTTGGGATATAAAGCGAATTAATTGAACTCACATTCAATATAGTAAAAAAGGATTGGTGACATTCGTGTAGAAATATATAAATGTTCCTATTTTTGTAATGGATTTTTGGATAAAGAGATAGAACTTTAATTCATACAAAAGGTTTTGTCATCTCATTGTACAGGAACAAATAAGTAAACTAAATACTGTAAATCATAAAAGGTAAGCTTTCTAACTCACAAGTATCGCCTAACAGGCTGTTAGTAACAGCAACTATAGGATTAGATTAGCATATTGTTAAGAAACAGGTCAATCACTCTTTCATCGAATGTGGCGACAACTATAAGTTTAAATTGCAAGACAATAAAACAAGTCAGTTACCGAAGACTGGCGTCTTGCATTAGCCTAGATACATAGAAATGGTCATATAATACCTACGCCTTGGAATAGAATGCGCCGACGCATCGATGCAGAGAATGCACCGAGAGATGCATGAGAAGTTTTAGGGGCAATAATTATTATAAGAATGCACGAGTGGAGCATGGGAACTACTAGAAGCAATCATTGTGAATGCAAAGAATTTGAACATGAGAACTTTTTGGGAAGATTTTAATTAGATAACACATAATGAACAGTTTTATTTTTTTATTTTTACGGCGTAACAATCGTGAAGCGAAACAGGAAGATCTTAGATAGATGATAGATCTTCCGATGCTTGTCAATGAATAATAATGGATTATTTAATTGCCCACTCTAAACTTTCTCTAGGGAGCACAGAAAAAAAAATCATCAAGACGTTTTAGCAGGAACATACTCAATACTCAATATAATTATTGTTAATCATGCAAAACTGATTATTATACTCATTTTATAAAACATTTCACACATCACATTTATTGCAATCGAAACTTCGGACTATGACTTCAAAAAAAGCACTTGTGTAATATATCCATAGTCATATTATAAATGGGGAAGTTGTAGGTGTGTATGTGTGTGTTTGTTTGTGCAGTCTTTTACGGCAAGACGGAGCCACGGATTGACGTGAATTTTTAAGTGGAAATAGTTGAAGGGATGAAGAGTGAAATGAAATAGGCTATTTTGTAGGCAAACCGAATTCCACGCGAGTGAAGCTGCGGTCGATCACTAGTAAATTACATGAAAATATTTTGCAGGAACTATTTACGAATACAACACGGAAAAGATTTACGAATGTTTTACGTCCGTGATTACAACGAAAAGAAAATCGTGAATGTAGAAAAATAACTTACGTAGTGCCGCAAGACTCTTGAGGACAATACGCTAACAGAAAATAAGCCTGATCTACAAAGGGCCGTGGAAGAGGCTTAGACAATATCGATACCAACGAGATTGCATCAGATGGCGTGTCTAAATCTATTCAGTTTGTGGTAACTGCATACCCTGATAGACATAAAACTTTTGTCATAAAATTTAACTGCGAGTTGCGAAACTCTGCGGAAATACGCGGCGGTAGTACCTAACCTGTGTACCTGTTGCCACTTACTGCTGATGGTGTCACATAATTTTGGTCTTAGTTTCTACAAGGACAAAGTTTTAAAAAAAATATTAAGTAAAGCATCTTTTCCTTGATTAGAATAAATACGCGGCGGTAGTACCTACTTGTGTACCTGTTGCCACTTACTGCTGATGCTGTCACATAACTTTGGTCTTAGGTTCTACAAGGACAAAGTTTTAAAAAAAATATTAAGTAAAGCATCTTTTCCTTGATTAGAATAAATACGCGGCGGTAGTACCTACTTGTGTACCTGTTGCCACTTACTGCTGATGCTGTCACATAATTTTGGTCTTAGGTTCTACAAGGACAAAGTTTTAGAAAAAATCATTTAGAGCATCTTTTCCTTGATTAGAATAAATACGCCGCGGTAGTACCTACTTGTGTACCTGTTGCCACTTACTGCTGATGCTGTCACATAATTTTGGTCATAGGTTCTACAAGGACAAAGTTAAAAAAAATAATTTAAAGCATTTTTTCCTTGATTAGAAATTTACGTGAGATAAGTTCATGTGTTTTGTACGAAATGGCAATAAAACGTGCAAGTAGCAAGTAAGGGCGTAAGTCCATAATTTATAAAAATAATAAAAAAACGCTTTTCATGACTGTATCATCCAATACACAACTGGGCATTATGGTATTATGTGTAAGTAATATGTAGTTCCTAATAGATATGAGCCTATCACGAAGCAAAATCACTCAATTTAACGTACCTACAGAATCAGATAACAGTGATAAGAGGGAAATTGGTCGCGTTGAGTAACAGTGTTTTACCGCTTATTAATAAATGGTAGATAAATATATGTATTTGCTACTACTTTAACAAGCAAGGGACTGCTTCTATGGTTTCCGAAGTAGGTAATTATCTTTTGAGATAAATGAGCTTAGGCTGTTTACCTAGATCACTTCCTGCAACAAGCATTGAGATGTATTTGCATCTCCATATCTTCTGTTGTTTATTATTGTCTGACAATATTGTCGTCTACGAAAGCAAATAACTTGCACTCACCTCCTGGATGCCGCAGCGTGGTAGGGTGGACGCTGCCATCCTTGTGCAGGTAGATGTGCCTCGGCTCCGTGGCCAGGTAGCAGGTGGCGCCCTCCAGCAGGCACTTCTGGAAGCAGCGCGCGGCCTGGTGGAACAGCGCCCAGGCGTGCTCCTCGCTGATGGTGGAGTTGAAGGCCTGCAAGATCTGCTGCAGGCTGATGCACTCGGCCTCCAGCGCCAGCTCCGAGCCGGCGGCACCGGCGCCCTCCTTGCGCATCATCGCGCTATCCCCCCGGGGACAGACCATCCATCGCTTCCGTACTAGTTCACAACACTACACTGCGACACGATCGATCGTTTCACACAAATAATCAGGTCCTCACACACCACTGAAATTTTTAACAAAAACAATCCTCGAAATAAATTCTACGCCAACATTTTTTGACTGCGTGTACTGTCACCTGCTCCCCGAAACGTCACTGTCAGATTGTTTTCGTTCATAAAGTGGGTGGGTGCGAATTTATCGTAATGTTTTGCTGGGTGGTTGGATCGCGGGTCGCGCGCGTGCGCGAGTGGCGCAGACACGTGTGCGTTCGGTGCAGACGGCGGCCGCGGCCCGACTGGCGAGTCGCGGCCGCCCGGCGAGATGCGCCCGCTCCCGCAGCACCCAGGCCGGACCACCCCAGGACTACTTCCTATTTTCCTGTACCTATACATTTTCCGCTCTTTGCCCATTCCACAATCAATGGCCTAAAACAAGTGCAAGGGAACTACTTTCACCTCTCCTCGTGTAAACTTAGTTAAGATTTTAAACTTTCGCGTTGCATTATACAAATAATTAATGTTCACGGGACAAAACGCGGATATTTCTCAGTATATATAAGTTACTCTATGGTTATTATTTTATGTTGTAACGCGGTCGAAACGTCAAGCTGTGAGTATATCCTACTACGAGTATGTTCCTACTTACATATAATAATAACCGCGTTTTGTCCCGTCCCGTGTAGGTACATTAATTAATTGTGTAAACTTAGTATTAGGACTGTACTTTGTGTAGAGAAAGGAATGTAGGTACCTTAGTGACTTATTTGTGAATACTAAAACCCTCTCAAACATTTCTGTTACATATTTGATATGAGTCTGTCGCAGCCATCTGGTTAGATTAGCCGTACAATCGGATGCCTAGGGTATTTGTCAAACCAATAAAATGGCTGCAGAACAACTAGCCATGTCGTTTACCGCAACGTTTAACCAGATGTCTGAACGTTTATCGCCACCTTCTTCCAATTAGATGTCTAGTTTTTGAACTAAAACTTTTTGTAAGAACGACGACGTATTTTATTATTGCCACAATTCCATGTTTATAGACTATTTTGACAACTACAATTAAATTTTGCTTATAATTACACACAAAAACGAGATAATCATTTCAAAGCTGTCAAACGTTGAGTGATTTTTAAGTTCTAACATCTATCGGCCTAGGCATCCGATTAAATACCTGCGTAACCGGTTTAACGAACGCCCGAGACGTCCCATAGGATGGCTAATTAAGGTGACGGGTAGGGCACACTAGCGACGCCAATCGATTTTAATTATTAGCTACTAAACCGGATCTATATTAAACTATTTCGGGGTTACAACCTCTTGGCAAACACTTATACTATTTATTAAATAACCATGCACAAATGCAAACTTAACATTTGTACGCGAAAAATTGATTCACGCTAAAAGTGGCCGCTTTTGGCGGTAGTCAGTTAGTAGTTTTCGCGTACAAAAACGGACCCAACATTTGTGCATGGTTAATTAATAAATAGTATAACTGTTTGCCGAGAGGTTGTAACCTCGAAATAGTTTAAAATAGATCCGGTTTAGTAGCTAACAATTAAAAACGAATGGTGTCGCTAGTTAGGCTACCCGTCGCCTTAAACCAGATGGCAACGACAAGTCTATCGCTACGAGCTTAAGTTGCTGACGCTCCTTGTTTTTTATACAGGATATAGAAATAAAATTCCAGTTGATTATTGAATGCATTATGTATAAGCACTGTGATTAATTTTGGTGCACATTATCACTTTAGAGATATCAGAGAGCGTCAGCAGGCGATAAGATTTCATTAAAACAGCAATATTCAGTCAGTTTCTTTATTGAGTACCTTGCAAAATATCAATACAGTACCTAACTACATATCATGTAATACATACTCAAAAATGTCCTAATCTAAACGGATGGTTTTTCGCTACTGTTTCATAAGGCTTTTATTAAGAGATAAGGTGATAAATAGGTGTCTTTACAATTAATATGCACGTGACAAAACATTGTAAATTGCAAAAAATGTGATAAATATACGCAATAACTTATTGTAATATAACGCATATGGAATACTTAAAGAGATCGTTAATGAACATAAAAAATGTTATAACCACAAAAATACTTAACATAATTACATGCATTTGATTATATCAGTTGAAAATATTAGTAGTCAAATTAATTCAAAAGCTACATTTTACAATAAATCCAAAGGTTACTTTTTCCTTGCACTTAAGGCGTGTTCACACTTACAACTATATGGTAAGACGCACGCGCATCTTTGATAAATTGACTTCTATGTAAATATGGCCTAATTCCATAAGCCTTATCAAACAGTAGCGAATCAGCACCTTTATTTATAACTTGCATAAAACTACACTTTTAATATTATCACTATACATGCTAAAAATAACAAGTTAATTAGATAAATATTACGATTACAGAAATAACGTAAATTTTGTGATCAAAAAGGAATTATCTATTTCTAATGTATATTTTTTTTAAATAAAGCATAGGAATGTGTCTAACTTAATTCATTGATCGATTCCTAATATACGCATTCAATTATTAACTTACAATAATTTCTTATCAGTCGCTAATATTACAACTCTTTTGTTATCAATTTAATTTATACTTCAAATAACTAACAGTCAATAAGTAATACTTTAAAAGTGCAACCTCAGTGAAGTTCACAATCTAACGAATAAATTTTCTCAACAGCAAATAATGTAAAACTGTCAATATTCATAAATGGCCAGTTATGGAAATATATAAAAATTGGCAACTTTTCATTTGATAGCAATGGCAACAAATAATACTATTACGATTTTTTATGGCCATTCAAAAGTTGAAGTTCTACAATGAGCATAATCAGTGTTCCAAAATATGTAAAAGTTGTTACATACTTTTTATAATGACATACTTATTGATGCATACCTGCTTATAAGCCCGATGTAAAGGTAGCTGCCACGTGAAATGACTCAATGACAAACATCTCCGGCCAAGATTCAATAGCTGGGTCAGTCTTGGAGATGTTATTTCCGTGGCAGTCCTCAAATCTAATATTGCCCCAAAATTTACATCAGAATCTCAAAGTATATATAAGGCGACGGGTAGCCCTAACTAGCGACACCAATCGATTTAAATTGTTAGCTACTAAACCGGATCTATTTTTAAATAATTTCGGAGCGGAAGTCTCTAAGCATACATTTATACTATTTATTTAATAATTGTGCACTACTTTTGATTTGTTTTTTGCAAACGAAATTTGGATTAACGCCATAAGTGGCCGTTTCTGTCGGTAATTCAAATTTCGTACAAAGTACAAATATTAAGTATAAAAGCAGACTCAAAAGTTAAACATAGGTATTAAATAAATAGTATAAGTGTTTTCCGAGAGGCTGCAGCTTCAAAATTGTTAAAATGATATCCGATTTAGTTGCTTACAATTTAAATCAATTGGTCAACAATTTAAGTCGCTAGTGTGCCCTACCCGTCACCTTAAACTTTTTTTTTTATAGAAGAGGCCTTCATTAGATTTGAGGTCTACCACGGAAATTACATCTCCAAGATTGACATAGCTACATTTAGTTATTTTTCTATTGTACCAACCAGTTCCTCATGTCCGGCTAATCATAATACGATTATATCAATACAGCTAACTCGGGCGCTCGGTGTGAAATCGCTTATAAAAAAACAATGCTGTCAAATAACATGATTGCGGGTCATTGACCTTACCATCTCAACGCAACGATTGGAACTACAAAATGCTATGTTTATTCCTAACTTATTGTTACTGAGTAACCTTTCGTTGTTCGATTTGGGACCTGAACTGTTAAGAAATAAGATCACTTTTACTTTAATGTTTTTCTACTGAACATTGAGATGGAACCTACATTTACGACAGTTTGTGATTTAGAATGAATATCACGCTTTCAAAGTCAATTACAGGGGCGTACCCGTGGGACAGCCGAACTGGCAAAATGCCAAGCTACCAACTTTATATCATAGCTTACATAGTGACCTCATATAGTAAACAAACAGCACTTGTACAATCTTGTCTTCTTACTTACAAAAAAATCAACTCATCCGCTCGTGCGGTTTCAATCTTCTTTTAATCAACTTTTCGAGGGCATTATACTGATGAATAAAAATTTTGTACTCGGCACTTTGATTCGCGCCAAAAGTGGCCGTTTTTTGGAAAGGGACACCGTGTTACCCCGAATTTAAAGCCGCCGCCGCCGCCGAAGCGGCGGGGAAAAGCTAATAGGTAAATATTGGAAAGTATACTGCTCGCATAATCTAGAAGTGTACCAATTTTTCTTTGGATGCGTGGTGTCGATATTTTTGCACGCTTGAATTCAGGATATTGTGTAACCTGTCAGTTACAATAACGATTAGATATTTACTTAATGGCAATATACAATTTTCAACATCGTTTATTGGATGTTTAGTTGCCTAGATACACCTTCGATACAGGGGGTACCCGTGGCCTACCGTGTAATAATTTTAGTAGCCATGGTAGTTATCTGGAAATCTACACGCAATAAAGATCTGATGTGATTAAGGCTCCGAACAGAATTTAAAAGTTATAGACTCAGAAGAGGTTTATTTCCAGGGCAACGGTTATACGATATTTTTAAATTTCATAATTTCTCCAGCTCCTGGTATAACATATCACAACATGGCAGCTTCTAAAATTAACAAGCGATGGAATTTTCGGAGGTTTGTAAAATAAAGCTTGCAAATTCTATACATTTCACATGTTAGTGTGTTACGTATAATTCCGTAGTAGGTATCAAGCGTTATTTTAGCAACATTAATGTGGATGCGACTCAATATTTTACGACGTCAGAAGTAGAACTAACTAAAACATGCCCAATTACCTACTCTTATAAATTTAGAACTGATTTTTTCAATGAACTGACAAAAGTTAACTGACCGATAAAATACGATTTAAATGTAAGAGTCACTATATTTCATTTAATTCTATTAACATGTAAGACAACTTTAATTCGCCGAGCAATACGTCATTGGTCTGTTAACTTTACCAGACGATGGAAAAATCGGGCCTCGGAGAAAGGTAAATATTCTATACAGTCAGCCTCAAAATTAAGTGTAGTTTACAAACCCAAGCAAAAAGGTTCAAAACCTAACTTTCCTTCCTCCGGTTAGGTGTATCGCGGGGGACATATCACTTCTTCTTGAGGCTCCAGAGGGGGTCGAGGAAGTTGAGGGGGTCCTTCATGTCTGCGGTGGCGAGGCCCGGTGTCTGCTTCATCTCCTCGAAGGACTCGCGAGAGAACTTATGCTTGTGTAGGGGCTTCTGACCGGAGGTGGGGGGTGCGGGGGTCACGGGGGGGTTTGGCGTGACGGGAGGCAGCACGGAGGCGCCCGTCGGCACTGACACGGTCTCGCCGTTGAACATCGTTGTACCTGGTGTTTTACGTTTTGTTAATGTACGAAATTTAGCTTTCTAATCGATTACCCTAAGAATTAAAAAAAAAAACTAGTGCATAGTGTGGCTAGCCTGATGGTAAGCGACTACACTGGCCTTCAACTTCAGAGGAGTTGCATAGTTAAAATTAACTCTTATTTTATTAAGATTGGATTTCGAAAGTCAGAAGCAACAGTTCAATAGAAAAACAGCCTATAGACATTACATGACCCAGTAATATTTTTAAGTCCGTCGAAAGAGGAAATACGTTACCCATAAATTATAATTTCATGTTGCGCAATATGATTGTATATTACATGATTCATCCACATAGATAAATCGAAATTTCACATATTAAAATGATTAAATCGAGCAATTCACAAAATTATTTACCATACATAGAGATTGCATAAAAGTCGAGTTTATCAATAACAATAATGTAACCAAAACCACAAAATATATAGCGTGCTAAACGCTTCGCCCACGTCTTGGCGTGAAACAGAGACCATAAACGTGTGCGGAAGAGAAACGATACGAGATACTGCCTGCGCGTATATACTGCCTAAGAGGCTAAGAGCGACGGTAGCTAAGTGCATAGCGTTCTTATCCACTTAGCTACCCGATACTTAGCATACGGAGGGTAGTGGCTCGAACCTGAGCATGCACCTGTGGATTTTTCAAATCTATGTGCATATTTCTACCATTAGCTTGGCGACGAGGGAAAACACGAAACCTGCACGTTTTGGATAGTTTCTCAAGATAATAATAAATAAATAATTTCACAGCATCACATACATTGATTTAACTCCGAGATCGGTAGCTCAAGCATCTGTGTTACGGATATTAAAATCAACAGTGGGATAAAAATATCTGTCACCGGAAAACAACAAGATCCGTAAGTTTATCAATTTACTAGGAAATTTATAAACTTTCGTAGGAAACGGGAGATAAATTGTATTATTTTATGTCCACACTTTCGTAAATTTATCAATTTCCGACGTCACACGGTAAATTTATAAACTAACGGATATCTATTCATACAATTTTATATGGTTCGACCAATCACACAAACTCTTTTAAATATACGAATCTTTGAAATACGTAAAATAACACGCTACTCTCTGATTGGTCAATGTTCATAGTGGCAATGCCAATCAGATCGCGCGTAGCGTTTGGATATTGCTTACTTATTATTTTACGAGTGAATTCAGAAGTTTATCAATGTACGAAAATGTGGACGTAAAATAATACAATTTATATCCCGTTTAGAATCCTACGAAAGTTTATAAACTTCCTAGTAAAGTGATAAACTTACGGATATTGTTATTTTCCGGTGACATATACATATAATACTTTTAATGCACACAAATGTTTGTACTGTGCGGGGATCGATCCCGCAACCTTTGCACCGGCAGCGTTCATAATCTGCGTGCATTAATAATCTGAACGTGTAAGTATGGTCCAGTTGCTGGTGCCCCCGTCTAAGGTTGGCGAAGGTCAGACAGCAGTGGCTTTTTTTAACATGGCGTACAAACGAGCAGACGGCTCACTTGATGGTAAACTATTCCCGTCGCTCATGGACATGAGGCATCACAGAGCGTTGCCGGCTCTTCAATGTAATTACCAGACTTGTCAAATCCTGGATCAAAGTTCAAGCGTACCCCGGACCACAGTAGATATATACGCAAGCAGTATGGACACTACGAACAAACGCTCGATTACGCACGCACACAGACGCACACTTTACACGGCTTCTAAGGTCCCATCGGAGTACAATAAATAAACTAAATTCAGGGTGGTCGGTTTTACTCGAGTGCCGCTTACTTTATTTTGGAAAAATGTTTTCGAATTCAAAAGTGATATGATTTACTGTTGTCTGCCGTAGTTCACGAGTTACGATCATAATTACATTTTGGGGGGTCGGAGATGGAGATTGATGTGAGGGGATGGTGGGACCTCACTGTCTTGGCCCGAGCGATCGGGTGCATAACCAATACCATAACGTGGTTTCCAAGTAACGAAACAAAACGGTATGAAAAGTATTTCTAATTTAATGTATCTTTGCGTAGCTTTTTGCAACTTTAGGAATCATTTTGTGTACCTTTGTGTACGAATATTGTATGCTATTATTATGCTTATTTCTTAAGAAATATCATTAGTTCTAATTTAACACGCACCAGATGATCCTTGTTGCACCTAGGACCCCGCGATCACTGCCCGATACTTAAACCAGTAGTCCCAAGGTAAGAATAATATTTTACAAAAAAAAGAAGACAACCCTATACGGTAGGTAACTTTCTGTCCAAAATGTCGGAGTGTCGATACTGCTTAAGCGTATTTATCTACTGAGCCCGGCCTCCGAAGCGACAGCTTTGAAAACTAGGAATCACATGCGAAGGAGGAGGTGCCTCCTCCTGAAGATATCAAGCCACACCGTTTTAGGTCTGCCACTTCTGCCAATTGGTGAAAAGTATATTGAATAACATACCTGAGCAAAGAACGCCCTGCACGTAGAAGAGAGCCGTAATGTACGCGTCGACCAGGTACTTCCTCTGCTCCAGGGCGTTGGTCCGGTGCTTGTACAGGTTCACGCAGCCGGCCTCGAGCATGTCTGCGGACAAGAATCCAGATTCAAATAACTTGATGATCACTTACCATCAGTTCGTGGTCCCAATCCGAGCAGCCACCTCTGGATTTTTCAACTCTCATCATCATCATCAGCAACCCACACTCGTCCACTGCTGGACATAGGTCTCCCCTAATGCACGCCACTGCTCCCGATTTTCGGCCACTCTCATCCAGCCCACACCAGCCAGCCTTCGAATGTCATCATCCCATCTTGTCGCAGGGCGTCCAACACTACGCTTACCGAGTCGCGGTCTCCACTCAAGGACTTAACGGCTCCAACGGCTTTTCAACTCTATGTGTATATTTCTACCATTAGCTCGAGGATGAGGGAAAACATCTTTAAGAAACCTGCACGTCTCGGATAGTTTTTCAATAGGAGGAAGACTCACGGCTCACCTGTCGGTAAGCGCCTGTCGCATATTGGACACACGCAACACAAGTGGATTCCCAAGCGCGTTGCCGACTTTTTACCGTGCGTTTCCTCCAGGTTTGGGCCTCTGGAAACCTCACTCTGTCGGCGAAACAAAGCGCAGACACTGCTTACCCAGGTATCCTGTGAGACCGTTGTATTACACCTGGAGCCCAATTCTAGGGATTTTCGATATGAAAAAACATGTCCGCCATGTTTTTTCGCAATGTTGTGTCGTATGAAAACCATACGAAAAAACAATGTTTTTGCGATATTATCGTACGATGTCAAAAATCTAGAGCCCAATTCTCGTCCTAGTGATATTTTGAAAACATGGCGGATATCACCTGAAAGCCATCACAAAAAAACTGTTTTAGTAATATGTCGCATGATAATAAATGTGGCGAGCGCGGAAATTGGACTACAGGTCCGGAGAATTGGGCTCCTGTCGGCTTATTCATGGCGAAGTGTCAAACCGGCGCTTACACAGTAAATCCCCAAATGACCCCTTATCGCAATACGGTATTTGACTATTTTTTTTTCATTTGTGTAATCAAAAGACCTCTCAATGATAAAAACATCGTTGAAAGAATTACTTGATTCTCATTTAAACTACCTGAGATATCACAACTTTAAAATCACATTATTTTGGGCAAACCCAAAACGCTCCATACAAATGGCTACTGAGATGTGACGTCACACACAAGTATTTTGTATGCATTTCATTTGAATTTTGTATGGTAGCTATATCAAATGTTTCGTTTATGTCAATGGTTCTATTATAATAGTTGGTGTAAATTATATGGGTTATTCAATGGTATAATATTTTTTTTTTAAATTTCATACTTTTAAAATGGACTTGCTCATGAATCTTTGAATGACCATAAAACCGGCTAGACGTTATATTTTTGATTGAGAATTTTTGCTATTGGCACATATTTACCTATATTTTGATAAAATATTTATATATTGTAAAATCTCGGGCTTAGTCAAATACCCTATTGCAAATCCGGTTCATCAAAACGGACAAAGAAGTAAACTATAGATTAGTTTACTACCCTAGGATAAATCCCTAGCTAAGCCAAGGGCTACAATATGAGCCCCTGTACTGCTGCACTCACCGCACAGGTCGGGCTGGCCGGCGCGCAGCTGGCACAGCAGCATCACCAGCAGCGCCAGCACGCCGCAGCGCCCGCCGCCCGCGCCGCTCGAAACCCACGCACCGCTCAGCTGGTTGCTGAGTCGGCTGGCATACGTCTGCTGCAGGATACGGTCCGCCAGCAGCACTAGCGGCGGGCATACGATCCTGGACAATACGAGGTATATGATAACTCCCTAATGGAGGCTATCTCGTGCGAAAAATCCGCAAAATCGCGTGCTATAATAGGCCTGAGGTCAATCTACTAACAATCCTGGCGGCGGACTATTACTGCAGAAGCGAAGACCTTAGGACTTACTTGGAGCGAAGTAAAGCGCGAAGCTCAAGACCGTTTGAGATGGCGGAGCACTGTGGACGCCCTTTTCCCCACCTAGTGGAGATAGGACATTAACTGCCGCCCTCAGAGACGTCAAATTAACTTTAATGATTCCTTAACAAAAAATATTAACACTTATTCCAATACGCATAAAGGCTTTCCATAATTAATATAATGAACATTTAACTTAATTGACATCTCTGAGTGCGGCAATTAAGTTAAGTAAGTCAAAGTCCATTCTACAAGGTGATTGGGATTTTTGACGTGATACGTCAAATTGTCAACTAACGAATAAATCAGCCAATGATGTTGAAGTTGGACCTCGGTTCACAGGCACGCCATCTAGCGGATGTTTCACTGATATTGACACTATTTGACTGATAGGTATAAAACATTTTGTTATTCTCGAAAAACATGAAATCAGCTTGTAACTTGGAGCCTCCTTTTAAGCATGATAATGCCTGTGCCGGGAGATACCACTCTACTCGTTCACACATTTGATATGATTTAAAAATACAGATTTTTAAATATATTGTCAATGTGTGAATATATGTTTCATGTTTGTGTGAAATGTGTGTATGAAAGTGTAAGATGTGTGGTTGTGTGGGAAGGTGTATAAATTATGTTTTATAGAGTTCAAGTAACTGTTGAAATAGTGCGCGAAAAGACTATAACAACAAAATGGTGTTGCTAACAACAGTATGACATAACTGATCGTCCAATAGCACAAGTTTAGTATGCGAAACGATTGTTATTTACAGATGTGTGTCTTTAAAACGTCGGAATATAGGTAATTTAATTTCCTATGCTGACAAATGCTGTACATTCCCTAAAAACCTTATTAGGTTTAAATGTATGTTAAGCTACTGTCGTTCATGTGGTCACGTGCTATTTTCTCATATGAAAATCAATGAAAAAACCTCCTTTAACATCTTATAAATCAAATTCTTGACAATCGGTGAAGATAGCATCAAAAATTCGCGAAAACAAGTATCACTCCTTATCTATAACAACCGATTACAAGCAAGACAAGCGTACCGTCCAGTGTGCACTTCTCTTGGGAGAGATACTTTCGCTTCTCCTGAGAGACTAACATGTGTCGATAGGCCAGATTGGCCTTACCTACCCTATTTATATGGTGATTACAGACAGATTAAAATCTACTCTCTGACCCTATTTACTCATACAAACATGTAGAACAATAAAATAAATAAATATATAAAAAACAAATACAAGTGACTCCTATAAAGAAAATCAAACCAAATCATTATCAGAACATCGTTATTAATACTAGTAAATTGCAACATTCAATTCATATTACAATGCTATTTTGGCCACACCTAGTTAAACATCTGAAAATCCGTGTACATATTTGTTTTCGCTCGGCGCTCGCGCACTTTTGCATAGCGAGTGACCGATCCTGTCACAATCGTACACTCTTCCACCCTCATGCGTTATTAGTTCGTGTTGGACTGTGTAATAATTATTTTTGTGCATTACAAATCGCTTGACATGCTCGGTGAAGATAAATTATCACTACGTACTTATACTTTGTTTTTTTAATGTATTTCTCATTTAAGTGAATTTATGTAATTCTTATGAGAATAAATGTCTTTGAACCTATTACCAGGGTCACTTCACTTAGTACTTTTTTCCTTAGTGTTGGAAAAATCGTTCAACGCCGTGCAGTACGGCGTTGTTTCGGTAGTTGTCCTTATGTAATTTTACATCGTGCTAGTGAAGCGTGTATCCGAAACAATGACCTCAAGCCGCTTACCCACAATATCAATTTTAAAAAACCGGCCAAGTGCGAGTTGGACTCGCCCATGAAGGGTTCCGTGGCAGCAAGTAAGATATATGGAAGGTAAATTGCGGTTTACGGTTTATAACGTATTAAAAAAAACTACTCACTACATCTAATTCAAACCAATTTTCGTTGTTAGTTTTCATGATTATGTACATCATATATTTTTTTTAGTTTTATAATTCATTTATTATAGAAGTTAGAGGGGGGGGACACACAATTTACCACTTTGGGAGCGTCGCTTGCGCAAAGTATTGTATTTAGAAAAAAATGATGTTACAAACCTCAACATCATTTTTAAAGACCTATCCATAGATAACCCACACGTATAGATAGATAGATAGATATACTTTATTGCACAAAAAAAACACAACTTTAAAAGGCATTACAGAAACTTAATTGTACAATTTCGGCGGTCTTATCGCTGGAAGCGATTTCTACCAGACAACCTTCAGGTAACGTATAGGTTTGATGAAAAAAAAAGTTTCAGTTTCAAGTGTGGAGACCCCCCCCCCCCCATATTTTTTTTTCGAATTTTTGTGTAAAAATCGTAATCCGGTTTAGAAAATACATATGTTTACCAAGTTTCAATAGTATAGTTCTTATAGTTTCGGAGAAAAGTGGCTGTGACATACGGACAGACGGACAGACATGACGAATCTATAAGGGTTCCGTTTTTTGCCATTTGGCTACGGAACCCTAAAAAGTATGGGAATTAAACCAGATATCTAAAAGGTATTGTATAAAATATTTTCTGATATTTTATTTAATCGTCTCCCTGACTGATTCTCGAAGGTGGCCGTACTACATAGCCGTTGAGTATTGGTCGTTTTCCTCTAGATGGCGCTAGCACTGGCTAGCCGACTTGATGCCTCTATCTCAGTATGTGTAAGATACTCTATGGAGATTATCTCTATACTCACTTGGTAGGGTACACGTTGATCTGGTAATGCGACACGTGAGCCACGGTCTTGCCGCAGGAGACGGTGAGCTGGCGCTCCGTCCAGTGTACCGTACACTTGACGTCGTCCAGCGTCACCTTCACTTCCCTGGGGAGCTCCAGACTCTGGCCCTTGGCGGTGGGCCAGTAGGATTTGCCTTGCATCTAGTATTGGAAATTGGAATATCAAATTAAGTAAATAAATCTGTATGTCGCAAGATAGCTATAGGGGACCAGCATTCAAAATCAAAATTAATGACAAGCGACAACGGAAAGATGAAAAAAAAAATGAAACTCGACACTGTAGTCACATGTATCTTTATCATTTTTTAAATAACATATGTGTGTTAAAAAAAGTCATGCATTTTATTCAAATAACAACATATATATCAGATCAACATCAATCAAATATTTCAGATAAGTTTCCATGAACACATGTTTATCTCAAACACCTATATGCTATATGATATTATATGAGCCAAGTGTGATTATTTTTCTCCTATAATCGTAGCTTGGTTATTCTTATCTAGGTAGATAATTTAGTCAAATTAAACATAAATTTTTAGTCCCATCAGAATGTCCGAATTAACAAAACATATTTAAGTTAAGGTATCTATGTTTCACTATATACTATAGTTCGTTTTATTATTATTCTTCATTAAATAACTTAAAATGGCACCAACCTCAATTTCACTAAGCAGACACACCACACAAGATATCTTGTTTTCTAACACTGCCTTCCAAAAGATGCCATATTTATCCTCAGGACGGGGTGTTTGAGATCACTAAAGGAATGCACCAAGGTGCCAGTCGCTGAAACAATATACATTCGTAGTTAAATTAGAGATTATTGAAATCAGTGAACAACATTGACAGTAATTTCAACACAGAGTAATTATTTTGTACACGCAAAAGCCTCTGAAACTAGATGATAGGTCTGTAAAGAAGTCGTGTATGCATTACTATCGGACTGGACCTCAGGCCAACAGTACGCCACTAGCGGTTTTTTCATGCGCGATAGCCTTAATTCGTGCGAAGTAATGAGGGTTTTCGCGTGCCAGAAATCCGCTAGATGGCGTACTGTTGGACTGAGGTCCAATCATCAATCCGCATAGGTTGTTCAGTTTGTCAAATTGACATTTTGACAGATCACGATTAAAAATAACCAATCACATTGTATATGGACCTCACTCCTAAAGTACTCCATCTAGCGGATTTTTCACATGCGAAAACCCTCATTTCAAGACGACTTCTAAGAAAAGTAAAAAAATTAATACTTAAGGGAATGTCTAATACCATATTAATCTATGCTGATTTTCATGGTTAAAGAATGAGACAGAGTAAAAATACTACTGAAAATCCTATTCTATTCTTACCTTATAATAAGTAAGCATTGATATAGGCATCAGGATCAGATTTCAAAGTCAGTCTTGAGTCATCAAAAGGCACTACATCCGCCGGATCATTCCCTTCGCCAGTGCTTCAGGGCCGTATTTTTTGTTTTATACATTATATTCTGTACCTGAAAAAGAAAGTACTAATATACCTTTCTCCAAGTAACTTATTATTTTACATTAGCACGCTAATTGTAACCATGGAGTCTGGTAGTCAAAGACTGTATTAAATAGAAGTTTCAGTTTGGACTATTCGTAATCATTGTAGCTAGTTTAAACAAAATTGAACTTACTTGCTCGCCCTGTAGAGCTTTCCATTTAGCTTCTACGGTTTCATTCGCATAGTTATTGCTCGTAAGTGAATCTACCAACAAATGCAGCTGTTTGACCTCTTGCGTGAAGTTGTTCAACAACACGGGATCGGAGAATATGTCCATCTTAGCCGGCCTCTCAATCACCTCCTCTTTCGGTATCGGTTTCTGAACCGGCTCTAGTTTCGGCAAAAAAACCGGTTTCTTTATCGCACTCTCCGATATTTGTGGTACCTTTATCTCTGGCATTAGAGGTTTTTGTTCCACGCTGAAGTCTATGTCAGACAGCAAATCATACACAGACGGCTCAGGATTCTCTTCTGATTTTACCTCCTCTGGTTTTTGGACCTCTTGAGGCTGTGAGGGTACTGTTTGGCTACTTGCCATACTCGTGACACTTGGTGCTACTTGATTACTGACCGATTCAACCGGAGCCGGCAGAGATTGTTCACTCACTGGGCCTGCACTTTGACTAAAACTCGGTTCAGAAATTTCCTCTTTCGGGGACGACACTGGAAAGGAATAAAGTGTAAATAAATAAAAATCGTTTCATTTTTGAAGGCGTTTATTGAAAAAAAAATTAAACTTACGCTATTGAGTTAGTTACAGAATAAAATAAAAAGTAGCATAGAATAAGATTGTGAGAAACATAATAAAAAGGTTAGATTGTAAATATACAAATCTTGTAAAGAAATAAATTAGATAATATTATAAGATTAACCCGAACCAAATACAGAATATATTGAGATGACAGTTGATATTAGGTTTCATTTGTTATAAATTCTTACCTTGATTGTTCGCATACGTGACGCTGGTGGGGTGACCCTGACCAGACTGCATGTATGTCGACTGGTTCACATTCGCCCCGTAGTTGGTGGAGGCAGGCTCCGTCACCGGCGGAGGAGCGTTGTTGGGTTCCATCGCGGTCTGATACCCGTACGGCGCATTGTAATACGTTTGGTCATCCGGCGCCTGCGGCATCTGCAGGCTGGCCTTCAGACGGCGACTGTACAGTTTCGCATGTCCCCGCGTTCGTGTACTGCCCACCCCAGCTGTCCTTCGGCTGCAGCTCCATATTCGTTTGGCCGATAGTAGTTTGGTTCATGTAGGAATTCTGAGAACCGTATGCGTAGTCGTAGTTGCCCGTGCCCGGGTTGTAGGTGTAGCCCGGGTGGTTCTGGAACGTCTGGACGTAGTTAACATTCGCCTCGTTGGGGTACGCGTAACCGTTGTTTCCTTGAATGTTTTGTTCCGGCGGGTTGGTGTATCCGGGTAAAGGGTTTTGATTAGGTGTTTGGTAATTTTGATTTGCGTAGCCGGTGGCGTTGTTAGTTTGGTAGTTTTGATCGGGCTGACTGTAATTAGGCACTGGGTTTGTCGGGTTGACAGCCTGATAGTTTTGGTCCGGGTTGGTGTAGCCAGGGACGCCAGGCACGGCGTTTTGATCGTACCCCTGATAAGTGGGTTGGAACATCACACCTGTGGATAGCGCCTCGCCCGTCACGTGAGATTTGATAGGCTGGTCGTAAGCGTCGAGCTGAGACAGGGCTGGGGAGCTAACGTAGCCGGGGTCGGGGTCACAGTAGGCGTACGGCTGGGCGGAGCTGACCGGGTTAACCACGCTGGGTGTCGAGGTCACTGTACTCTCGGCGCTGGTGTACACTGGGTACGCCTGCGACATGTTCGCGTACCCGCTAGTGGCGTAGCTGTACCCCGTGCTGCTGTATGGAACTGAAGTCGGATTCGCCGGCTGCGCGAACTGCTGGTCGCCAGTGTACGGGTAGTTGAGCGCGGAGTAATCCGAGGGCACCTGAGAGGGGGTGACGCTGGTGTTCGAGTTCTGGGGGGCGTGGCTGTAGGTGGTGTTGTTGGGCGTGGCCGCCTGCGGGTACTGGACGGTGTAGAAGGTCTGCGAGTAGTCGGCCCCGTACGGCATTGCGGGGGACTGACCCGGGTCTGGCTTTTGGTACGAGATTTGCATTTGAGCGAAGTTGACGCTCATATCGCTTTGGTAGGAGGCGGCGGAGGGCGCGGTCTCAGGCGGGGGCGGCTGCGCGGGGGCGGGGTAGGGCTCGTAGGGGTTGTACTGGGAGGTGCTGGGCGTGGCCGGGGCCGGGTAGGGGTTGGGCGGGGAGTCTGTGACGACGGTGGAGTTGTTGTGCGTGGCGGAGTAGTAAGGGTTGGTGTAGTTTGCGGCCTGGTGATCGGCGGGCTGCGCGGAGAACTGCGGCGGAGTGTACGGGGAGTAGCCGTAGCCCATGTCCTCGGGTTTCTCGTAGCCGGTCTTGTTGGGCAGCGGGTAGGCGTACGCGGAGGGCGCGGCGTAGGGGTCGGGCTCGGCGGCGTACGGTGATCCGTAGCGATTATAAGCGCTAGGATTCTGCATGCTTGGAATTACTACACCGTCGGGAATTTTCATTTGTGACACATCTGTCGCTGGAATGGAAGCTTTATGTCACTTAATACTCTAAAATGTTATATTGAAATTTTAATAAATTAAGCATGGAATAGAGCGTACCTTCAGAACCGACTGGCGTAGGTCGGACTGATGTGGGATATATCGTCTCGGGGTAGTAGGAATCAGGTGCCATTGGATCCACTTGCGCTAAAACAATGACGGCCAATTTATTATATATAGTTGTCGATTACCAGCAGACCGAAAAGCCTAAATTTGATTATTTTGAAAAATCATATCAAAAAATGTTACCTTGTGGTGTAACGCTCCTCGCAGCATTCCTATTCTTCATGTAAGGCAAGTAATCTTTCAGCTTCCGCGTTCCGCCGCTAGATGGCGGTGGGACAGAATCGATGGACACCGCCGGCTTCGGCACTGATGCAACAGATGCTGCAGTTGAAGTTGCTTCTATAAAAAATACGAGTATTTAGTTTGTACTTTCATTTACAGTATGTTCCAATTATGAAGTCTTTTTTGACATTTCGAAGAACGTAACTCTGCCCGTGTCATATAAATCCAATTGAATATCTCTTTTTGTATTTTGTAGTAAATCGTCATTTGAACAATTATACAAAAACACCCTAAAATTAATTCACAAGCAAAAATTAACATATAGTTTTTGAATTATAATGCTCAAAATAATCTAAACTTCAAATTAAAATAGTATCTTTTGCGCGATTGCGGTTACGCACTATGGTTATGTTTGTTGTAATAAGTTCTGGGGCTGCCACAATAGATCTTCTACTGGTCGCAGTGGCTATGAGATGCAATGCTCACCCCATTTCATTCAAATAATTAAAAAAATAGGTATGGGTGTTTGCGGTACCGTCGTTGTTTCTGGTTTCCATAGTACAAGGGAAATCCTTAGTTTGGAGACCAGAATAATGTATGTGATGTTGTCTAAATTTATTTATATATTTATTTACTGCACGTCCCTTATAAACCTTATCGCCCTTTTCTTTATAAATAATATAGCTTTATTGACTCACGTTGAGCGGGCAACAGCCGCACACGCACCTGGCACATGCTGCGCAGGCTGATAGCTCATGGTAGAACCTTGTTCTTTCTGCGACTTGTCCAATAGCTCAGAGTATGTATGGGTCGGCTAAAAGAGCGCGAGAGTTCTTAAGTCTCCATTTTGGTTTAGCTATAAGCCGTATCGCTGTCTAAAGAATTTACCTCTATAGTATGGACTAGTGGTCCGCCCTAACTTCGTTTCGGGACGTTAGTTCCGCTTCATATCAATAGATGGCGTTAGGTATCGATTAAATCGCGCAAACGTTTCTTGTTTTCGGATTATCTATAAGCCGCTGTCTGTAAGAGTTACCTCTTTAACAATATCCTGCAACCGGTTTCGGCTTAGGCGGATAATCTCAACGATCAGCCCACATACGTAGGATATATTATAGTGCTAAGTGTGTGCGCAAACACAAGTGCACTCTCTATTCCCTTTTCCTCATAATCCGATGGGACACCAGTGTGACACGACCGGAGAGGGATCGGGCGCAGGACCCACGGCATAACATGCTTTCCGAGGCACGGGGGTACAAGACCACCAACTTCCAGACTCCGGGTTGACATTGAGAATTACTTGAACGGAGGCCCAATTCGGAGGGAAAGGGACCCCCCTTTCCCTCGGATTGGGCCTCCGGTTAAAGGTTGGCAGCGGCAACTGCTTACCATCAGATGATCCGTTCGCTCGTCTACCACCTTTCACATAAAAAAAACAGGTACAAACTTTTGGCCTGACCCTGGGATCGAACCCCGGACCCCAAACGCAGTCGTCGCTTTAAAATGCGACGCACTACCCATTGCGCCAACGAAGTAGTTAGTTACCTGTTTATAATGAGTATAGATAGATATAGATAGATCGCCTCACGTTTATAATGAGTATAGATATATGGGTCATTCTTCTTTTTTATCGACAATGAGCCAAACTTACAAATAAACATTGAACTTTTATATAACAGACTACAAACGATAAATAGTATGTCCTAAATATTCGTTAATGTTACAGATGTGCTATTACATGATGTAAAAATTAATTCCGAACACCTCCGTTACGTCCCCCGATATTAGTGCCATTTACACCTCTGTCACGCTTTTATATTTTTTTACATAGTTAAATCCTGCGAAAGTAGCTACGAGGTGATAAAACAATGTCATTATTTCATGGTAAATTACCTAATCTTGATGGTGTAACGTATATTTTTTTATATAATTAATTACTTCATAAGTTACTGAGGACGGGCTCATTCATCATCATCAGCCCATTTAAATCCCCACTGCTGGGGCACAGGCCTCCCTCAATCACATGAGGGGTAATTGCCATACTCACCATGCTTGGCAGACGGGTTGGCGAGGGTTTTGATATAAATGCAGAGTTTTCCTTCTCTGGGTGCTGATGATCATGCCAGCCGCTTTACCTTAGTCGCTTTTTACGACACCTCGGTAAGAGTGAGGGTGGCCTATTCTACTCTGCCGGGGACCACACGGCCAACGGCAAACTGAGGACGGGCTCATTGTCGATAAAAAAGAAGAACGACCCCTATATAAATAGATGGTCTCACGTTTGGCCGCGGGCAGCAGCTGCGCGCGCTCCTCGCGCTGCACCTGGCACGTGCTGCGCAGGCGCGCCGCCAGCGCCGCCACGCTGCCCGCCAGCTTGCGGTAGAACTCCTGCCCCTTCTGCGACTTGCCCAGCAGCTCCGAGTACGTGTCGTACGATGTTATCAACGCTGGAACATCATTTGTGTTTAGTATAGTTGGGCCAAAATAAAAGGCCACAAAAGTTATTGAGTTGGTGCTGAAGTGTCAAAACACTTACAACAAAATTCGACAATGTAACCTTGTAACAACGGTCATTGAATTTATCAATCTTTGTATGTTAAAAAAGCACAATTTCTTAACTTTTTAAAATTGTATGTATTTATTTATTTCAATAAATACAAAAAGATGATTTCACGATTTACTTTATATTAAACTATTCAGTATCTGAAGGTGGATAGGACATGTTCTATTTTGACATAAAAAGTGAGACGCTCCTTTTAAACATAACCGATATTTTTAAGAATATAAAAAATCCTCAGAAATCTATTCGATGTCTTATTTGTTTGATTTTTAAACTTAATCAAAATTTTATCTACGAATTTGAACTACCTGGATATGGAGTACAATACCTATGTAAATATTGTTAGTGGTATACACGCAATAAATCATTAATAATGAAATAATATGCATTTTATTCATCTGAAAAATAACAACTCTCGCTTGACGTGTCGGAACCGCCTTCGTCTCCAATATCAATTATCAGTTTTTGGTACCTAATGCAATCCATCCGGACATTTTTTGCACAAGACAATAATCGCGATTCGATCAAAAGATGGCCGCCATATCGATTACTGATTCAATTCGATTCTTTGTGTCAATCCCTATGAACTATCCGATTAGACCATTATGCAATGAATAAGATATTTTTTACAAATTTTATTGTTAATTATTATTTTAAATTTATATTCAGATTAATAGAGAAACATTAATACTTGTTATTTTGGAAGAATGAGAACACAAAAAGTTAATGATTTTTACAGCTTAATATTTTTATTTGTAGAAAGTTGGATGCATGATACGAAACGTTTCAACTGTCCTATTCACCTTCAGATACTGAATGGACTATAGTAGGTGGTTAACGGTAACAGTTTCTAGGCAAACGTTACATCCTAGACCTCATAGTCGCTCTCCATCAGCGAGCGTAAAGCGTTAGCACGCGTTCACGTGACACACGTACACGTGAGGGTCGCACTTCAACGCCATTGTACGTAACATAGTCATTTTGTCATGCCAAAAAATAACCAATCTCTAGACATATCCACAGAACGCCATCTGACAGTTTTTCATACGCTATAGCCCGCCTTCTGGCAGCATTTTTCTGCTGAGTAGCTATAGATGCAAACTCTAAATAGCTGGCAGATCTTCCATCATTTAAACTAAATATAGCTGCCTCTGGTGGAAGGGTTGAGGGATATGTATGCACTACCTTTGCGGATAAAGAATGGGATCAGAAATGGCGGCGCATCTATTCACTTCTCGCTCGCACACCCACGAGTGCGAGTATAGACGCAATTAGTGTGCGAGCGAGAAGTGAATAGATGCGCATTCTTTATCCGCACAGGTTGTATATATTTCTAATCCCACTGTTGATTCTGATATCCGTAACACAGCTGCTTGAACTACCTATCTCGGAGTCAGATCAATGTATTATTATTATTTGAAAGAAATGGGGTGAGCCTTGCTTTTCATAGCCACTGCAACCAATAGATGATCTATTGTGGCAGTCCCAGAACCTAAACTTAATTTTGATGCAGGATCGTTCCATAGGTACCCAAATGTATTCCTCAAAAGGCCCCACCCCTAGGGTGCCCGCGTTCCCCCCTCCCCACCCTAAATAGGTCCCGATTTACAGTCTTTTTAAATTTAATCAAAAACGGTGAGAGTTAGGTAAAAACTGTCAAAGAAGCAAATGATCCTTATTAAAATTCCTATCAAATAAGACTAGTATCATTCTTATCAAAAGTTATTTTTTTGATTCACTACAGATTACTTGTTTTTCTGAAAAAACCTTAAACGGACACCCTAGATGTGGGTACTTTTGACAACAATTCTGCAACAAAATTAGCTTTGGGTTTTTTTAGGTTCCCCTTATGACGTCACCTAACTTTCCCGGGCTACTAGGAATCGCACTGTTCCAGGGGCCTTAGTAAAAAGACGTCCCGTAACGAACGAGAATATACCTGTCGCGTCCAAACAAAGGAGACACACAACATTTAAAGTCTAACAGGACAGAGAAGGCCACAGAGTACTCACCATTGATAAGTCCATCCCTCTTCCGCAGCACGTCAGAGAGCAGTCGTCGTGAGTCCCCGTACGACGCGTACAGTGACGTCAGCTTGTTAATGATGTTCTCCTGCGCCGCGAGGTTTTGCTCGATAATTTTAACCTGCAATGAAAAATAAGTATGAATAAGTCTTCTCTCGCCACCAGACCATGATCCTTTCTACCGCCTCAGCATACGAACCGAATCTTGGGAAACGCCCACCAGGTAGGTTTCTTCACTCCCTTAAAAAGTCTATGTCCTGTCCAGATGCGAGAACAGCGAGTCACGCTATCTGCAATCGTGCCTTGGCGATCACTGACCTTGGGCGTGTGCTTCTCCAGTTCCTGCTTGAAGATCTCCTGCGCAGGCTCGTTGCTCCTAGCCAACAGCTTGGAGGTGATGTCGTCAGCAGTGACGGCTTCTCTAAGCTGCTGTACCAGCGAGTCACGCTGTGTTTGCATCTCACGAGCTTTGGCAACTACGCGACGCATCTCCGTCATCGTTTCCCGGTCTAGGCCCTCTGTAGAAAATAATAAGAAAGTGGATCTAAAGCTGGTTGCAATAGAAAAGTCCTGCCAGGAAGATTCTAAAGGACAGGGCTGTCGTAACCTGGTGGGGTATAACAAAGCCGTCATGTTGCGAACGAGAACATATTTTTCACATCCAGAGAATGGAGACACACAGCACGTGTGAAAGGGTTTGTGAACTCTAATATGGTCGTAACTCGTAACGTGGGGTTCGTTTTAGACCTGGTTTTCTTTTTATTTTTTCTTCTCAGTGGAAATTCAGTGACCTTGTCTACTCTATCTCTTTCATATGAGTTCCTGCTTTTATGCCTCATACTGAATCCCTTTTTTTATGCTAGAGGCGACAAACGAGCAAGCGAGTCAGTCACCAGATGGAAAACAATCATCGCCGCCCATTAAAATCCGCGAGATCAGCGAGATCGCTAATGCGTTGCCGGCCTTTTTAAAAAGGTACGCTCTTCTCTTGAAGGTCCCTAAGTCTTAGCCGGCGGGAAATACTCCCGTAGGTAAACTGTTCCACAGAATTGAGGTACGTGGTAGAAAGTTCCGCAAAAAACGCACAGAATTAGACCGCCATCCATCGAGATGCCTCCCCTCTTTAATGAATATAATATTAGGGCCAAATTTACAAATCCGTCATTAGACCTGTTGTTCTATATGGATCTGAATGCTGGGCCGTTAAGAAGGCGGATGAAAGACGATTGCATGCGACAGAGATGAGATGTTAAGATGGATGTGTGACGTGACGAGAATGGACAAGATAAGGAGTCATTAGTTGTCTCTCCTGGTATGGCCATGTAATGAGAAGAGGGGAAGAATGTGTAACCAAAAGAGTGATGAGTGTAAATGTGAGTGGGTGGAGGTACAGAGGACGGCCGAAAAAGAGATGGATGGATTGTGTGAAGAATGACATGTTGGAAAAGGGGGTGGATGATTCGATGATGAATGACAGGGACGTATGGAAAAGGAAAACATACTACATACATACAGATAACCTGGGAAAAGGGCAAGAGTATGATGACTTTATCCCTCTTTTAGAGATGATGGCAGCTCAATGGTTCAGCACGAGCATGTACCTCTGGATTTTTCAAATCTATGTGCGTATTGCTACCATTAGCTCGACGGTGAGGGATAACATCGTGTGGAAACCTGCACGTTTCATTTGTTTCTGAAACGTGTAACCATGATTCAGTTGGTCTGGCTCCCCTGATAAAGGGTTGCGGAGGTCAGACGGCAGTCGCTTCATTGTAATTACCAGACTCCCTAAATCAAGAATCATGTTCCAAGCGTATCCCGGGCTCCAGAGCGACAGTTTTGGACGCAACTGGGAATTACATGCTTAGATGATGATAAAGTCATCCCATCCATCATCCCTCTTTTATTCATCATCTCTTTTTTTTAGGGTGTGATGTCCCCTTACTATATTTGTATGATGCTCTTGATGCAGCAGCACCTGGTTGTTCCAGTGGTATCTGGTCCTGTGTCGTATCACTCACCGATGTTGTCGATGCTGGGTATCTTGGCGTGCAGCACTTCCAGCGGCTGAGATAGCAGGCGCAGGTTGGCGATGTGCAGCGTCATGGCCTTGTGTAAGACCTGGTTACTCTCGGTGGTGCGAGTGTGAGCTTCCTGATACTTGTGGTACTCGCGCGACAGTTCCGTCTGCACGATCGAGGGTGGACGGGGGCCCACCACCTTTTGGAAGTCTTTCTCTTTTTGTGTCTCATCCTGGGGTATAATTTGTTATTGTAAATAATGAGACAATACAAGTACCTACCCATTCGTTAATTTTCAATTGATTATTAGGTCAGAAAAAAAAATTGTATTGTACCTGAATTAGACTTTTTATTTCAGCCAATGAATGCTCAACATCACTGATAATCTCAGCCAAATTATTCATAGAGTCCACCAATGTCTGTATGATTTCTGTTTTGGCATTCATTGCTGCACATCTGTCAACAATTTCTTGAGGTATTCTGTAAAACACAAAAAACATTGAATTGTACATAACTTTATCCTAATGGCATTTAAAGGAAAAGTGTATATTGATTATGATACATGATGACATCATCATCTCTCTATGTTTACAGCAAGCAGCTTACAACGTGCACAAAATAATATCCTGAGAACGATCAGTGGTGCAGCGTGGTTGACAAGAAACTCAGAGATCCACAAACACCTAAATGTGGAATCAGTGGAAGAAGAAGCCAAACGTTACTGGGCCAAATATAAGAGCAGATTACTGCAACAGCCCAACCCTCTAATGGGCCACCTACTCCAGCAAAATGTGGTGAAGCGCCTGAAAAGAGCCGACGTGCTCTGTGCCCGGGATGAGCAAAACAAGAGTCTGCATACTTGATTGCTTGTCGAAAGTCATTCGTCAAAGTATCAACAAATCTGATAAAAGTTTTTTTTTTCAACTCATTGCAGATAAAATTATTAAAAAAAAAAATGTTTACAGCAAAATGATGTTTAGCTTCCAAGACTGAGTCACACCTGATAAGTAACCCAGTTATCAGAAAAAACAATGATTTGTTTTCATTTTCTCTGCAGTGACCACTCTATAAACCTATGGGGATGTGTCTATACAAACTATTTACAACAAAATGTAAAAATTTGCCACATACTTCTGATCAGAATCCAGGACGTCTAGTTGATCAAGTTGAAGTGAAGACATAAACTCAGTCAGCTCTGTGTTTTTGGCCTCCACCTGTGTGACGACATGGCGAAGGAGCTTCGCTTTCTCCTCTGAATACATGGATGCTGCCTCATGTGCTACCATCGGCACCAGGCGCGAGAAGATATCCACAGAAAACTAAAAAAAAAACAAATTATCCACTTTTACTCATAAAGACCTAATAATATGTTAAGCGATTTTTTGGGAATCTTTTGCTTACCTCAGGATCATTAAAGTTAATTGGTATAACTTTAACCAAGCAAGCCGGCTTCAAATCCACCAGTAAATCCTTTTCTGGAACTTCTTCATGGTAAATAAACTCATTCTCATTCTTGGCTGCCTTCTTCTTTCCTTCAACCACATCATTTGTAAATGTGAGGGCTTCTTGTGTTATTTGTACAGGTTCAATATATTTGGCCAGCTTTCTGGCTTCTGCTAGTTTCTCAGCTGCTAACTGGTAGTAGGCTACCCGCTCGCCCATCTTTTGTTGTTCTTCAGCATTCATGCCTAATAAAAATACGAAGATATGAATCAAAGATTTACATCTCAATTCAGCTGCAGTCTCAGATCTGTATTCATTGAATGATAGATCTGTATGAAATATGGCAGAAACAAATTACTATTTCTATCTTAATGATATTCATGACAATTTGCAGATGCTTTTTTGAGGTTTAAATTTGAATGTAAACATAAAATATGAATAAATTATTTCATCATAATTGACAGTATAGGATATCTTCTTATTTAGATAGCATACAATCATAGAACTGTCAAATGAGTCATACAAAGCAATAAAAATAATGACAAATAGCTGATTGTGACATGGACCTGTACATTTTACAGCACACTTTACCTTGATATAAACAAACAATGCATCCAATGTAGGAGAGTTTGAAAGACAGGTATCTGTGCCAGTAGTTGTACTGCTTGGTCCCAATGATTTCATGAATATTGTCTGTCCCGGTAGAGGGTCCGAGCAAAGCTAAAGTGTTTCTGTAAAAGTGTAACACTTGCACTGCTACAGCACCTGTAAAAGGAATCAATACAATAATATTTTTTCAGCAAAGAAAAAAAATAAAGTAAATTCCAGTTCATTGTAATAAAGCTAAATTTAAACAGTTAAGTAGTTAAGATTTAAATTTAAACAGAATAGATGCTACTAGAATAATAGTAAAAAGTATGTTTAAAAATAAGGGAGACCTTTTTTTGTGTCTAAAATCAGACCTTAAATACAAACATAACAGATAAAAAAACACATTTGAAAAAAAATAAATAAGGAAGACTATGACAATTATTATTGACTATTATAATTATTACAAGTATTATCTTCAAAATAGTGACAGTAAATAAAACCTTCAATTCTTATCAAGACATAGGCCATATTATTTGAATATCTATTGGGTTGATCACAAAATAATACTTACCTACAACACTAGGCTTCTTATTGTCTTGGATACTCTTATCCAGAATACATTCCTGAGCTTGTGCAAAACAAATTTCCTGCAATAACCTCATTATTTCTGAACAAACATCTACCCCAGACGGCTGCGTATATTGTTCCCTCAGGTACAGGAATGCCCACGCCGCATTTTGGTATCTAGTGCAAGCTGCCTTCAGGCTGTCTGCAGATGTGCGGGGTTCCGATGATGCCAGCTGGGTGTACAGTGCTCCAATATTGTAAAGGATAGAGGACAATTCAAAACGAATATCAGCTGAGGAACTACTCATATTGGCGTAGATATCCTTCCTGCAAAGATAAAATAACATCCATTATCGCGTCGAGCTTCTAAACACACGACAAACACGGTCTAAGAGTCACACATTTTAATACATAAAAATCGATAATACAGTAAGCTAATCTGATTAGTTACTCACCAGGCGAAAGGAACACGCTACAGGCTGACCTTTCGACATTGGAAAACGGCTTTGCAATGCTCTTAGTTGGCAAAAATATTTGATCAAAGCAGTGAGCCCAGCAGAGTCTGAGCTGGGTCGAACTGCGGCGGACCGCAGGCCTTCCAGTTGATGGATCTCATTGCTGTAACTTTCTGGATCCTCTCTGTATGCTTCCGCTATGTACTGAACATAAAAAAAGCAAAATGAAGACAAAGAAATGGCCAAATTACCACTATCTAAAAGATTAGAAAGACCTACTTACCTGTTTTAGTTTCGGTCCAAAATGAGTATTTTCAGGGCTCACTTTCAGCTCAAAGCTTATAAGGGGTAGTTTGGGCACTGCTTCCATTGTAGTGCTTCAATTTTTCAGCCGAAATCGTACAAACAACGTAAAATAATTTCATCACAAAATTGTTATTTGTCGACTGTCATTTTTGTTTTTTTTTCTGTTAATTTATGATGATAATGTCACCAACCACAGATGCATTTAGATCTTTTCCGTAAAAGCTTTCCGTTGATAATCGGTTTTTAGCCACCCTGTATGATTTGTCTATGGTTATAAGATTTGAAAATAAAAAAACGAGAAAGGTTCACGACCACCAAAGCTTTATTTGCTATAAAATACAGGGGAATAAACAAAAAAGTTTATTCAAGTGTATTTATAGTTTTATTCCAAAAAAATTAACACAAACGTAGAAAAAACCGGAAATGTTGTCATTGTCAATTTGATAAACGAGCACCTTTATAAAAATGACATTTGATTACAAAAGTTTTGTCTCTGGAATTGCAAATGGTGGCCGTTTTTGGTAGCGTTTGTTATTGAGTGAGACGCGGTTTAATATGTTAAATTATGAATTTCTTCATTGTGGAGTGATAATCTAATAGGCATACAATCATGAAACTAAAAAAAGTTAAATCGGATACCGAGGTTAGTATAATTTCATAATGATATTGTGTTTTGTTTACATGTGAATTCGGCATCAACTCTTGTTGTTTCTTTCAGGAGGCAGCGCCCGTACCTCCTCAAGCGGAGATCATCGAGGCTGATTTGTACAAGCGTTCGTACTTTGGGCCTGATATCCCGACCCTGGAACTTGAATGTTGGGAGGAGGAGCTGTCAGAAGTCCAGCTAAAGGCATATAAGAATGCCGACGATGAGTATAAAAGTATTCAAAACAGACTTGACGAAATGGTCAAAGATACTGGCGGTCAGGTTGTGTACAACGGTGACCAATTTACAGCATATCAATTGCTTGGCAAGTGAGTAACATACACTGTTTTGTTATCCATACTTCCATAATATTATAAATGCGAAAGTAACTCTGTCTGTCTGTCTGTCTGTCTGTCTGCTACTCTTTCACGCCAAAACTACTCAACGGATTTAAATGAAATTTGGTATACAGATAATCTAGACCCTGAGAAAGAACATAGGCTACTTTTTATTGCGAAAAGGGGGTTGTAAGGGGTTGAAAGGGGGGTAAAAAGTTACTTTTCCACGCGGACGGAGTCGCGGGCGGCCGCTAGTAATTTATAACCTATGTTTTAATTATTCCAACCGCGCCAATATCATGAGCCGTGATTTCTAGGCTTGTCATAAGATTTATCTCAATGATGAGGATGAAAAGTACTTGAGAACGCACAAATCTGGGGTGCATTCTGGATTTTTCAAATCTATGTGCACATTTCCACCATTAGCTCGGATATGAGGATAAACGTGAGGAAACCACGTTTCGGGTAGTTTCTGAAACAAAGATAATAATTTTGAAGATATGTTCATGGTTCAGTTGGTCTGGTTCCCCTATTTAAGGGTTGCTAAAATCAGACGACAGTTCGTACCCCCAGTGAAAAAAAAGTATGAGTTATCTTATTAAGAACTAACAATTTGATCATATTAGAAGATTATGTTTAAAGATACATGATGTTGAATTTCTTCCATTAATTCGCCAAATTAAAGTAGAAAAATATGAAAAAAGTTTCACATATGTATCCAATCTAACAATTGTTTCAAATATGATATAAATCAATGGTTTGATGTAAGATCACTTATATTTATTTTCCACTGGGGGTTGCGAGTTGCTGCTTTGTTATTACTGGACTCCCAATATCCTGAATCATGGTCAAAGCATACACAAGCTCCATAGCAAAACAGCTTTACACGCAACTGGGAATTACACACTCTCTTCTTAGCGTGATGATAAAAAGGAATACATCTAAAGGTCTTAGTATGTTTACCCACATGAACATCTTAGGAGATTACATTTGTAAAGGTTGTGTATAAAACATCACATTGACTGTAAATTTTTTTCTTTTTACAGACAACCAGTACTGAAAGACTTGGAGAGACAAAGTGCTGACATTATAAGATCCAGATCCCGTTCGCTTTCGATTTCTAAGGAGAAACCATTGAAAAAAGGTAATGCTTAACCTTTATTTATAACACCATAAAGATTAATTTATGATTTTTCCTTGAGTATTATAAGATTCTGTATAGCTAAGATTTACTATCAGGGTAAAATATAAAATATAAATTTAAAAAATATTCACAACATCACATAATATGGATCTGACTCTGAGATAGGTAGCTCAAGCACCTGTGTTATGAATATCAGAATTCAGTGGAATTACAAATATATACATATAATATATATTTTTTTAGTATAAACATACTTATTATACATAGAAAACACCCAGACAAATACAAACAGACATGTTCATGCACACAAATGTTTGTACTCTGTGGGGATCGAACCTGCAACCCTTGCACCAGACCCATTTGTCAAATAATGAATTGATATTCTGTTAAAAATATGGGAGTCTTTTGAAAGAGGTTTTTTTAAAGTCTGTTGACACAGGTTCAGGCCCCCAAGTTAATGATTTAGCCCAGATTATCATCCTTATAATTTTTTTTAAGTGAGTGATAGCACGAATTATTTGATTGTAAGCAATTGTGTCTACTTTTGGATATCCAGTGGAATAACAAGTGTGCTGCCAACATTTATATGTGATATAAAAAAAGCTGAAGGGAAAAGTGCAGGAGGATGATGATGATATAAAAAGCACTATTGTGTGTCCACAGGTCGCCCCAAGAGGAATCGAAGTGGTGCTGCACCTATCATTGATGATGATAGAGATTACTCCCCGTCACCTGAAAGGGCGAAGTCGCCTGAGCTGCGTCACAAGAAGAAGAAGAAGGACAAGGATAAGAATAAAGAGAAAGAAAAGGAAAAGGAGAAGGAGAAAGAAAAAGAAAAAGATACCAAAACTAAAGACAAGACGTTGGCACCATCCAGTAAGTTCCTCCTTTTTAGAGGCTTTTTATTAAGTTGTATGTGGCAGAAGAGCAGATGGACCACCTGATGGTGAATGATGGTCACATATGGAATCAGAAGCCAACCTTTTTACTTTTCTTCCCCTTGATTAGGCCTCCGATACCCTCACTTAAAACTCAGCACAGGTGTAGCTTCTCGCCAGTTTTCTGTGAGGCCGAGTCTCACTCCCGTCTCAGTCGACTCACTCCGTCTGAAGCTTGGCACTCTCATGGTTAACAATTTGACGCTAGATACCATCATCAAACTAAAAGTTTTGAGTGAATAAAGCAAAAAAAAAGTATCAGCCTACTTACTGTCCCACTGCAGGGCAAAGGCCTCCATCATAGAATTCAAGCCATCGCTACTATGATGGTATTAGGCTTAATCACCACGCTCGCCAAATGCGTATTGTTGATCGCGAACCCGAACTATGTTCGAAAAATTCGAAACATTCCTTTGCTCGACCCGGGAATCGAACCCAGGACCCCGAGATCATAGCCCGGTACTTAGACCATTAGACCATCAGGGCGTTTTTTTGAATCTAAATAGATTTTGTTACTAGTTTTCCTGATTACATACAAATTGCGTGTTTTCAGATGTGCACAGTGTGGTCACAAACGTGCGACCGTCCGAGGCGTCCGCTATCGGCGGGCTGCTCACCGGCAGCGCCACCAAGACCACCGCCATCGTGGACCTCACCAAGGAGGAGAACGTGAAGAATGTCGCCGACTCCCGGGAGGTCTCCTTCAATAAGCTGCAAGGTGAGGAGTCCAAAAATACTAATATGATGCTGGTTTTAAAGGCTTTCATCACTACCAGTTCATTAAACAGCAGGAAAGACATGGTCCAGATAAGGAAAAAACAGAATCCACTGGTAATTTTTGGAAGGAGGACTTTGTCCAGTTTAGACAAACAGATAAGACAAGTGAAATGAGAATTATTTATATGTAATTATTGTAAAATACCCGTCAAAATAAAGTCTTATTGTAAGGAATGTTGGGACACAGACCTACCCTCATTGAGATGATAATTGGCAATAACCTCATCACACTAGCCTATAGGTGCTAGGCCGTGTGGTCCCCGGCAGAGTAGAATAGGAGGTGTCGTAAAAGGCCGCTAAGGTAAAGCTGCTGCCATGATCATCAGCACCCAGAGAAGGAAAACTCTGCATTTAGGTATATAAAAACCCTCGCCAACCCGTCTGCCAAGCGTGGTGAGTATGGCAATTACCCCTCATGTGATTGAGGGAGGCCCGTGCCCCAGCAGTGGGGACTTAAATGGGCTGATGATGAGCCTATGCTTTTTTTTTGTTGTCACTGGAAAGGGGCCGCCTTTCCAAAAAAAGTGCAGGGGTCAGCACAAGCTATGTTGTGCTCTCCTCTGCGAAGATAACCCAGAGGCATACCAACTAAAACCACAGTGGAGCACCCTCATCGTCATATCAAGGGAGGTCGTGGGAATTCAGCAAAGCCTTGGCTTCATAATACGCTAGCGTACATAGTGCAGGTTGGAAGACTTTACTTTTATGGTCTCTAAATGAACCTTTGATAAAGCAGTTGCTTGAAAGAGATCAATCGTCCATGGCAGGCAAAACGTTCCCGTCCCTGGTGGTGGTGGCGCGGCCGTACCTGCGCTCCAAGGAGGCGCCGCCGCCGTCCGACCGCTCGGCGCTGGACAGCAAGGTCAAGTCCGTGCTCATGCACACGCCCATGAAGTTCACGGAGTGGCTCATCCAGCAGGGCCTGGTGCGCTCCGAGCAGTGGTGCGCCATACACCCCGCCAACAAGCTCAAGCTGGGTAAGTTTATTCATATTATAAGCATGAATGCACAAATACTCAAAACTCTGTCGTGGCAGCACCATGCTGAGGCCAGGACCTGATTGACCTCACACTTCACACCACAGAGTACTTTAATATACTGAAACTTCACACACGCCTACTTATTTAGAATATTTTCATTATTTAACTGTGTAATTACCTACCTATCGTCTGTTCTCGTACTCACCTTTGTCTGTAGTTTTAATGTGTCAACGTTACCTTTTCTATGTTTACTAATGAATGTTCATTGTTAAATTATTTATTGTGATGGTCAATAAAATGTTTCTTTCTTTCTTTCAAAATGCCTCTTCATTTAGGGCTAGACTTATGGATGATTTTTTTCAATCACCTGATAACAGTTAACATACTGATAAAATGTAATAATACTATAAAAATAACGGTCACAGTTTGTCATGCGATTATAGCAAGATGTAAGGCAACTTTAATGACTTTCATTTGAACGATGGAAAATTCGGGCCTTAAAGCTCTAGAGTCCATGTCTAGAATCCATTATTCATCCATGACTGCATATGCACACTTAGAGAATATATTCATGTTACGAGAATAAGTGGGGCGCGTCTTCGTAGATAGCACGAACCTCTACTCTGACATAACAAACGCGTTGCCATCATCTAGCTATAATGCCGTTAAGTACCACTCGCAAGTCGGAGAAAAATGGACTTAAAGAGCAGCGCACTAGCGACGCCAATTTATTATAATTTTTAGCTACTAAACCCGATATATTTTATAACAATTTCGGGGTCCCAATCTCTCGGCAAACACTTATACAATTTATTAAATAAGCACAAATGTTGTGTCTGTTTTAGTACTCGAAAAATTGATTCACGCCAAAAGTGGTCGCTTTTGGTAATCGAGTTGCAAAAGTATACCAAATAAATAACTATAAGTATTAAATAAATAGTATTGGTGTTTGCCAAGAGACACGAACTCCGAAATGCTTTAAAGTAGATCTGGTTTGTTAGCTAACAATTAAAATCAATTGGCGTCGCTAGTGGGGTATACCCTTCAACTTAAGGCCATTTTTTCCGAACGTGGTTTTGGTACTTAACGGCATTATAGCTAGAGGACGGCAGCGCGACATACCTGACACATGTAAACAAAAGAGACGCACAGCTTGGCGTAAGCTCCGCCCCTGTCGCAGGCATGTACTCGGACGTGACGAAGTTCCCGTACTCGGGCGGCTACGTGTGGATCTCGGAGTGCTGCCCCACGCGCTTCGTGTCGGTGTTCTCGCGCTCCATCTTCGAGGGCGCCACGTTCCCGCCGAGCGTGCTGCTCAAGCTCATCTACCACTGGGCGTGCCAGACCAACGTGCAGAATGTCGTGCAGTGGGTCAAGGTGAGACTGACTTATTTTAAGATTTTGCCAGTGAAATTTCCATTAAAAAGAGACCAATATTCTTTGCGAGAAAAAAATCCGTTAAACCGAGATAATGGGGGCTATCGCGTGTGAAATAGATATATCCGCTAGATGGCGTGCTTGAGAACCGAGGTCCAACTTCAACATCATTAGTTGATTTTTGCCAGTGAAATTTCCGTTAAAAAGAGACCAATATTCTTTGCGAGAAAAAAATCCGTTAAACCGAGACAATGGGGGCTATCGCGCGTGAAATATCCGCTAGATGGCGTGCTTGAGAACCGAGGTCCAACTTCAACATCATTGGCTGATTTATCCGTAAATTGACAATTTGACATATCCTTGATGGACCCTCAGTCCTATAGTGCGCCATCTTGTGGATTTCTCGCACGTGCCCATTCTTATAGAAAGCATTCAAGCAGGCGGTTCGGCTTTGCTTCGGTAGATGTCACTATGTATAATTACATTCGCTTGCAAAGCGTGCTACCGACAGTTGGTTTTATTCCTCCGTCTCCCTGCCTGGACCTCGAGGGTGCCTTTCTACAAACGACTTGCCATTGCTGGAGGCCAAAGTTTTTTTTTTTGATGGAGCATTGCTCGGTCATAATTAATATTTCATAGTTATGTCAAAAAGAACCAGTTCCTAGAGTTAAACTTCAAATTGTCTACATTATACCATTGAATAGACTTCATTTGTAAGAATGCTTCTTTCATTGCACCCTTGTACTTCTATTTTTAAATGTATTCATAGTTGTCGTGCAGGTGGACAATTTATATGTGAAGGGCCTATTCACGTGGCTTCGTGCAGTGTGTACGGCAGCCACTCATGAACACGTAGGGCTTCTGGGCGGCTCTGGCCGAAAGGTAATAATATTTTTTAAACTAAAATGATTTAAACTGGTATTTTCTTTCTTTTATAGCGTTATAACCAAGTATATTACATGTTCGTAGGTTGAGGTGGGGGTGATCTCACTGGGTACCACCAGTCACGACGGAACGCAGCGCCAGGTCAAGGTTGAAGTGCTGGGCGTGCTTGACCCCGCTGAGAAACTGGTCAGTCTTGCTCACTATATTTGATAACATGCCGTTTTCCGTCACAGTACTATATGCGCCGGACAACGCTGTCACCGCTTCACAGTGGAAAACATCACGGACTAAAAAAATTATCAGTTTCTATTTCTGACAATTTTTTTATGTATTTCCTCCTTCCTATTATATGGATTCCTTCAAACGAAGCGTGAAAAAGCATCTCGCCGGCCAGTATGGCAATCAGGCTGAGGAGAGCCAATATACTGTGTCACTATTAAAAAAAAACACATGTCTTTATCGTAATACTGTGTTGACCCCCAAATAACCAGGGAACAGGGCAGGAGACTGAAGATAATGATGTCTTCTCTATACTTTCTTCTAAATACGTGTTTGATATTACCAGATCCGGCTCCGAGCCGTCGAGCCGCTAGCGGAGCACGAGAAGAACTACAAGAAGCGGTTCCAGAAGATCCTCGAGCCGCTGACGGGCTGGGTGCACCCGCAGTCCGTGATCCTCACCGACCTGACGGTGGACAAGGGCACGCTGGTCTCCATGGGCTTCAAGAACGTGCACCAGTCGTCGTCGCACTCCGAGCAGCCCTCGCGCAACAGCAACGCCAACATTATGGAGTACCTGCGCCGCATCGTGCCGCGCATGTTCCAGAACACGCTGTCGCTGCTGTCGCGCCAGATCATACAGCAGTTCCTGGACGAGCTGGTGTGGAGGGAGAAGTGAGTTGTTGTAGTTAACGTCGCGCAACAGCAACGCCAACATCATGGAGTACCTGCGCCGCATCGTGCCGCGCATGTTCCAGAACACGCTGTCGCTGCTGTCGCGCCAGATCATACAGCAGTTCCTGGACGAGCTGGTGTGGAGGGAGAAGTGAGTTGTTGTAGTTAACGTCGCGCAACAGCAACGCCAACATCATGGAGTACCTGCGCCGCATCGTGCCGCGCATGTTCCAGAACACGCTGTCGCTGCTGTCGCGCCAGATCATACAGCAGTTCCTGGACGAGCTGGTGTGGAGGGAGAAGTGAGTTGTGGGGTGTCGAGGAAGAAGAATTATATCACGACACCGCTTAGCGTAACATAGCCTTAAGTGTTTTATTGTGGCCAATGAGTGTTTACAAAACGCTCTCATGTCTAAAATTTTGTTTGTTGGGGGAGCAGCGATCCTGGCTACGTTCTGGGCCTTCCTCATCCTTGGCGACAATACCACTGGACTAATGATCATATAGTCTGGTAGTGACTGTTCATCGTACTTGATATAATTATGTGCTTTTGTCTAATGGACGTCCACTAGCACATAGGCCTCTTCTAATGTACTCCATGAATATCGGTTCTGTGCCGACGGCATCTAAGGGATCCCCGCGACCTTCACCACATCGTCGGTCCACCTCTAGAGGGAGCCACGGCGGTAATTTCCTCTACGCGGCTCTCGAGGATTTTTCCGCCCAACGGCCGTCTGTTCTCTTCGCAATGTGCCCTGCTCATTGCCACTTGAGGCATGCAATTTACTCATGTCTAACATGAAAGCCCATGTATATTGGCTAAAAAGTTGATGATGATGTTGTTTAATATTTAAAAATATTTTAGGTACGGAATATCTCCTGGGCAAGCGTTCGACAACATCGTCCTGCACATATCTGAGCAGACTAAACTTGAAGCCAAGGACGCCATCACCGTGCGCCTGAACAAGATCGTCGCCAACCCGTTCAAGAGCTGGAAGTACCCCAAGGTGAGTCTGAATGTTGCGACGTTTTTTAATTTTATATGTTGCTTAATTTTTTTATAGGATGTCCTTTATTCTGATTTTAAAGTTTCACGTCGTTCTCGCCATAGAAGGTATCACCTTTATCATAATAACACAAAATAGTCGTTAATTAACGAATTGTAATAAGATGTACTATAACCAATTTTATTCCATCTCGTATCACATTCATGAAAATGCAATAAATGCTTTGCCTTTGACTTTGACTATGGAGTCCAAGAGTAAATGTCGGGCCGGTGGTTACAGAAGAAGGACCGCCAGGAGGCGGAGGCGGAGGTGGAGGAGACTGTGCGAGGCAAGCGCACGCGCAGGAAGCGCTCGCCGGAGCCGCCCAAGAAGAAGCGGCGCAAGGACCCCGTCGTGCCCGCCACCGTCGACGACGACGACGAGGAGGAGGTATGTTGTGTGCTAGGGTTCTAACTAAATACTATCATCATCAACCTATCGCAGTCCATTGCTGGACGTAGGCCTCTCCAATGGACAACATTTCAAAATTGCTAAGCTCTGAAACAAAAAATACCAATTCTTTGTTTACTTTTCCGCTGCTCGAATATATATTTATTCATTTTTTATATTGCTTATTTACTAAGAAAAAAATTAAAAACCAAACAACGTAAGATGACGTCATCGGACGGCAGAATGTAAAATATTTCTTTGCTTAGCACATTATAGTTTTAAATTTACGTAATGCCAAACTCATGACATGTAACTGTCAAAAAAAAAAGACAACTTGTCAACGTTGAATGTATGAATGACGTTGACAATGTTGACACTAGTATTATTTACCTTTGACAGTAGTACCTTTTTTTTATTAAAACAATGATAAGCAAAGGAATATCGCTGTATTCAGCCGTCCGATGACGTCATTTGGCGCTTACGTCTATTTAGAATAAAAAGAATTTCAATAATTATTTTATGCATGAAAATGGACAAATTTTGAAAAAAGAAAAAATATGGGTCTGTTCATTTTATGTCTACTTTCATATAAAAAAACAATATGGACATGTTAAAAATTTGAAATGTTGTCCATTGTTCGCCACTCTTGCCAGCCATCCTGCGCAGATCGTCCCCCCACCTAGCCAGAGGGCGCCCTACATTACGTTTGCCAACTAAACTAAATACTATAATTAGTCTTTTAAAAAGGCACTTGACCACCCTGTATGCGCCCGCGCCGTCGCCGGTTGATCATGCAGCGCGCAAACAATGTGTACGGCGAGCGAACGACATCATTCATAGTTCCTCGCCTGATAAACAAGTTGCCATCAGATCTGCGGGACAGTTTGACACCTAACAATTTTAAACTAAGCTAAGGGAATACTGTCTTAGCAATGGACAACATTTCATATTTTAACATGTCCATATTGTTTTTTTATATGAAAATAGACATAAAATGAACAGATCCTTATTTTTTTCTTTTTCCAAAATTTTGACATTTTCATACATAAAATAATTATTGAACTCCTTTATACTCTAAATGGACGTAAGCGCCAAATGACGTCATCGGACGGCTGAATACAGCGATATTCCTTTGCTTATCATTGCTTTGATAAAAAAAAGGTACTACTGTCAAAGGTAAAGAATACTAATGTCAACATTGACAATGTCATTCATTCATTCAACGTTAACAAGTTGTCTTTTTTTGACAGTATGCAACTGCGACTTTTTGTGTCATGGGTCTGGCATTTCGTAAATTTAAAACTATAATGTGCTAAGCAAAGAAATATTTTACATTCTGCCGTCCGATGACGTCATCTTACGTTTTTTAGTTTTAAATTTTTTTCTCAATAAATATGCAATATAAAAGATAAATAAATATATATTCGAAAAGCGGAAAAATAAATAAAAAAATGGTATTTTTTGTTTCATAGCTCAGCAATTTTGAAATGTTGTCCATTGCTAGTACGGTTTATAAAATACTAGCGGCCGCCCGCGACTTCGTCCGCGTGGAAAAGTAACTTTTTACCCCCCTTTCAACCCCTTACAACCCCCTTTTCGCAATAAAAAGTAGCCTATGTTCTTTCTCAGGGTCTAGATTATCTGTATACCAAATTTCATTTAAATCCGTTGAGTAGTTTTGGCGTGAAAGAGTAACAGACAGACAGACAGACAGACAGACAGACCAGAGTTACTTTCGCATTTATAATATTAGTAAGGATTGTACACTTATTTATTAGTGTCGCTCGAATTGCACTTTTAATTCCCAAAATATGGTTTTCAATAAATGATTAAGTATTGAATATAAGTTTGTATATAGCATAGCTCACGATAGCACAAGACAAACCTCTGTGGTTTAATGTGCTGTCTTATTATTGTACATGTATAATTTGTAATGTTATTTGATAATAAATAAAAAAAACGACTTGAAATTATTACTTAAATGACAAGAATTTGTGGAAATGATAAACTGTTCGCCTACACCCATGATACTGTACTTACAAACATTTTGGTGATTAAAAAGAGTAACTGTCGAGTTTCTTGCCGGATCTTCTCGTCAGAAACTGTCCGATTCTGGTGGTAGAATCACATTATATTTATTCATTTCTTAGTATATTTTTTGTAGCGACATATATGTTTAATTACATGTATAATATACATAGCTATAATTTATATTTTTTATGTATGACGATTTGTAAGAGCTGTATATAAGCCTATGCAAATAAAGTACTTTTGAATTTTGAAATATAAGGTATCTTTAAATTAGGTTTATTGCGGATTCTGGCTATACAACTATTCGGACTATATAACTCCGCGTGGGGTGATTCAAAACTAAATTAGTTTGTAGTGGTTTTTAGTGAACAAATTTGGTGTTTTTTTGTGCAGTGAAGTGATCCTAATAGTAAGAATCGTTGAATTGTATCATTGTTAACACTGTTGTTGTGTGTCGAGTGAGTTGTCATGTGACAACTTGTTTGGACCTAATAGAGTCTAAAAACCCGCGATTGTGTTTGGAGTGGTATCGGCAGAATCCGTAAGTCGATAAAACGCAAAACATAAACCGGCATTTTATTGAGTGACTTCGAATTTTGTTTGACTGACTTCGACTGTTGACTACCCACTTATTCACAATAAATTACTTGACATTTGCAAGATAACTTCGGGTAGAGATAATATATTTAAAAAAATGGTTAATTTCTGGAAAGGGGGACTTACTTGTGCCTAACCTGTCGCATCACGGAGTGTGTGGTGGTGGCAGATGCGTAGGTGATGCAGTGCTATGCTGGCTGCTATAGTGACTCAGGGTCACCGATTCGACACGAGAGTTCTCGCACGTCTACGTTATGTGATTGATTGCAAAGGAATAAACGTATCGCCTGATATTGCTGTTGCCGCTGCTATTGACACTTCATTAGATCAACTTCGGTAAAATCAATTAATAGACGAAGCGTGAGCGCTACTTCACGCCAATCGATTTGCGAGCAATTCCATAATTTCGCGGTTTCACTTCGATAATACATATTTTTTCGAAGATTTTAATACTTTGTGTTGCAGACTAGCAAGCAGTCAAGGTTTATATTATTACAATTATATACAATGTTGAGAATTATGCGGTGATATCTACACAAATTCAATGTCCACCCCACAGGTCCCGCTCGCGCTCCGCCGCACCAAGATCAAGCAAGAAATAGACAAATCTAAAGAGAAGGAAAAGGAAAAGGAAAAAGAAAAAGAAAAGAAGGAGGAGGGCACCGGCCGCCGCCGCAAGCAGCCCAAGACCTACCTCGACGACGACCTCGACGATGTGCCGCTCAAGGTATTTTCTCTTCATTTTTTTATGTAATAAGTATTCATATTTTATAACAACTTGACATTTTAGTTAATTATATTTCCATTTCAATTAGGACGATCGCGTGTGAATAAAACTAATAATTGATGCAGTTGGAACAACAAATAGGTTAATCGTCATTTTCTGACGTCGGCCATCTTGGATTTGAATTTTTTCACAATTAATATATTCTGCTACTCAAGCCCTTTTATATGATATCCATATTGTGGGAGTTGTGTTAAAACATACAATCTAAATCTTTGTGACGGCAGCCATCTTGGATAGGTTTTTATCCAACATAGCTAAGCACACTCCCTCCTTATTCATCTTTCAAACAGAAAAAAACAAAATCAAAATCGGTTCATTTGTTCGGGAGCTAAGATGCCATAGACAGACACACAGACACGTCACCCCGTCGTTTTTGCATTGGGGGAAATAGCTAAATAGCGTAAGTTGGAACTCAATTCAAGAGTTCCAACATTGGTAAATGACAATTTGACGAACGAAACACGTTCGTCAAATTGACATTTTCACATATTACATTCAAAAATAACCAATCAACTTATAGATGGGTCTCAGTCCTATAGTTTATTAACCAGTGTAAATATTTAAATAAGACATTACTAATATTCTTCACGTTGCATTTTTTTCTAGTTTATTTTTATACATGGTATAAATGTATTAAATATGTATATTTGGTTTATGAATAAATTAATTGAATTGAAATAGAGCATCAAGAAGGAGGTGAAGCCCGACAAGCCGGATAAACCAGAGGAAACGGTGTCTATGGAGCGCTACTACTTCGGCCAGGTGGGCCAGGATGAGGTCATCACAAAGATGGCCATCGCTGTTGAGGTAAGTGGAACTTTTTGGGACTAACCTTAATCTCTTGAGTTTTCTTTTCGTTGTAATGATTTCATTGAAATTGTCGTCCTTAAAACGATTATACAGACAATCTATAATTTGATAAGTAGTTCTTAGTGCCAAGACGAATTACGCGGTTTATCGGTCGCATTTTAAACTCCGCGGAACGTATTATCATTGTATACCTAGGAATTGCGATCGTCGGGCGCGCATTAGGCGGATGGTTGGTCCGGATTTTTCATACAATCTAATCTAATCTAAGTCTAAATACAATCTAAAAGAATTCTTTAACGACAAATTAATATAATAATCCTTATGGCAACACCCAAAGGTTTATGTATCTCTGTTATTATATTATGATAATTAATTATGTATTGTATCGCTCTTTAGATATTGTAGCGCCCTTACAGGGTGTCACGTGATCAATGTTCTGTTGACTAGCATAAATAAATAAATAAATAAAGCGCGAACGAAAAACATCGTAGTGTGTCTTGATTCTTTGCAGATATAAACTTATAGTTGGTTCAAAATAATAGGTCACATTTGAAATTTCAACAAAATTCGACAGCATAACCTTGTAACTACGGTCGTTGAGTTTATCAATACAAAACAAAAAAGATAATTTCACGCTTTACTCTCTCTTAAACTATATATAAACTTATTAAAAATGTATTTTTCTAAAGAATTGAATGTTGGTTCAATATTCTATCAGTTAATGCATTTTCTTTTTAAGCCCTAGAGATGCACCCCAAATAATCGAACGATACAATGTTAATTGTGTAGGAATATTCAACCATAAATAAAAAGCCACATTCTGATTAAAATATAACGTGTTATTATTTGGTTTAAAAATATAAATACATTAATAACTTGATTCACAAAAAACCATGTATGGCACACAATAGCGCTTTCGAAGAAATAAAAAAATAAACGCGGATGCAATAATTTTGATTCACATTTCTCATAATAAAATTACTAATATTTGTTTGAAGTACTTATCGATTCGACTTAAATCGATCTCGAGTCCGAGTGAACCAAATGATACCAAAGAGTTGAATGATCCGATAAGTCGAATGAGCTGAATGATCCGAGCGAGACGAATGATCCGAATGGGCGGAATGAATCACGGATCTATCTAAGAGTCGATGTTCCAAATGAAATGTTTCACTGTTCCACATCTCTGCACTGATCTAGATGCAAATGTTTCAATCTTTTGAAAGATACGTTTTTCCCAGGTCTACTAAAATTGGGAAACGTCAAATGTGGCTTATTAGTTTGACTGACCAGATGGCGTAATTGGTAGTGACCCTGCCTTTTACGCCAAAGGTCGTGGGTTCCCCACCTTGGACAAACATTTCGTGCGGATGAAAACACTTGTGTTTGTCGTGTCTGGGGGTAATATATGTATTTAAGTATATCTTTGTGTTCCTCTGTGTCTGATATCTGTAATACAAGACTAGCTACTTAAATGACAAGAATTTGTGGAAATGATAAACTGTTCGCCTACACATTATACTGTACTTACAAAAAATTTGGCGATTAAAAAGAGTAACTGGCGAGTTTCTTACCGGATCTTCTCGTCGGAATAAACTTTACGATTGCGGTGGTAGAATCACATTACATTTATTCACTTCTTAGTATATTTTTTGTATCGACATATGTTTAATTACATGTATAATATACATACCTATAATTTATATTTTTCATGTATACGATTTGTAAGAGCTGTATATAAGCCTATGCAAATAAAGTACTTTTGAATTTTGAAATATAAGGTATCTTTAAATTAGGTTTATTGCGGATTCTGGCTATACAACTATTCGGACTATATAACTCCGCGTGGGGTGATTCAAACGTAAATTAGTTTCTAGTGGTTTTTAGTGAACAAATTTGGTGTTTTTTTGTGCAGTGAAGTGATCCTAATAATAAGAATCGTTGAATTGTATCATTGTTAACACTGTTGTTGTGTGTCGAGTGAGTTGTCATGTGACAACTTGTTTGGACCTAATAGAGTCTAAAAACCCGCGATTGTGTTTGGAGTGGTATCGGCAGAATCCGTAAGTCGATAAAACGCAAAACATAAACCGGCATTTTATTGAGTGACTGCGAATTTTGTTTGACTGACTTCGACTGTTGACTACCCACTTATTCACAATAAATTACTTGACATTTGCAAGATAACTTCGGGTAGAGATAATATATTTAAAAAAATGGTTAATTTCTGGAAAGGGGGACTTACTTATGCCTAACCTGTCGCATCACGGAGTGTGTGGTGGTGGCAGATGCGTAGGTGAGCAGTGCTATGCTGGCTGCTATAGTGACTCAGGGTCACCGATTCGACACGAGAGTTCTCGCACGTCTACGTTATGTGATTGATTGCAAACGAATAAACGTATCGCCTGATAGTAAGCTGTTGCCGCTGCTATTGACACCTCATTAGATCAACTTCGGTACCATCATTTAATATAATCGAAGCGCGAGCGCTACTTCACGCCAATCGCCAATTCCATAATTTCGCGGTTTCACTTCGATAATATATATTTTTTCGAAGATTTTAATACTTTATGGTGCAGGCTAGCAAGCAGTCAAGGTTTATATTATTACAATTAAATACAATGTTGAGAATTATGCGGTGATATCTACACAAATTCAATGTCCACCCCACAGGTCCCGCTCGCGCTCCGCCGCACCAAGATCAAGCAAGAAATAGACAAATCTAAAGAGAAGGAAAAGGAAAAGGAAAAAGAAAAAGAAAAGAAGGAGGAGGGCACCGGCCGCCGCCGCAAGCAGCCCAAGACCTACCTCGACGACGACCTCGACGATGTGCCGCTCAAGGTATTTTCTCTTCATTTTTTTTATGTAATAAGTATTCACATTTTATAACAACTTGACATTTTAGTTAATTATATTTCCATTTCAATTGGGACGATCGCGTGTGAAAAAAACTAATAAATTGAAAATTTAAAAAACCCCCGACACAACTAAAGCTCTTTCGTTTGATACCTATATTGAGGCAGTTGAAACAACAAATAGGTTAATCGTCATTTTCTGACGGCGGCCATCTTGGATTTGAATTTTTTTACAATTAATATATTCTGCTACTCAAGCCTTTTTATATGATACCCATATTGTGGGAGTTGTGTTAAAACATTAAATCTAAATCTTTATGACGGCGGCCATCTTGGATCGATTTTTATCCAACATAGCTAAGCACACAATGATGTATAAGGAGGGACTTATTCATCTTTCAAATAAAAAAAAACAAAATCAAAATCGGTTCATTTGTTCGGGAGCTAAGATGCCATAGACAGACACACAGACACGTCAAACTTATAACACCCCGTCGTTTTTGCGTCGGGGGTTAAATAACTAAATAGCGTAAGTTGGAACTCAATGCAAGAGTTCCAACATTGGTAAATGACAATTTCACGAACAAAACTCGTTCGTCAAATGTCATTTCCACATATTACATTCAAAAATAACCAATCAACTTATAGATGGGTCTCAGTCCTATAGTTTGCTAACCAGTGTAAATATGTAAATAAGACTTTACTAATATTCTTCACATTGCATTTTTTTCTAGTTTATTTTTATACATGGTATAAATGTATTAAATATGTTTATTTGGTTTATGAATAAATTAATAGAGCATCAAGAAGGAGGTGAAGCCCGACAAGCCGGATAAACCAGAGGAAACGGTGTCTATGGAGCGCTACTACTTCGGCCAGGTGGGCCAGGATGAGGTCATCACGAAGATGGCCATCGCTGTTGAGGTAAGTGGAACTTTTTGGGACTAACCTTAATCTCTGAGTTTTCTTTTCGTTGTAATGTTTTTATTGAAAATGTCGTCCTTAAAACGATTACGACGATACAGACAATCTATAATTTGATAAATAGTTCTAGTGCCAAGACGAATTACGCGGTTTATCGGTCGCATTTTAAACTCCGCGGAACGTATTATCATTGTATACCTAGGAATTGCGATCGTCGGGCGCATGAGCGTATGGTTAGTCAGGATTTTTCATACAATCTAATCTAAGTCTAAATACAATCTAAAAAAAATTCTTTAACGGCAAATTAATATAATAATTCTTATGGCAACACCCAAAGGTTTATATATCTCTGTTATTATATTATGATTTAAAATTATGTATTGTATCGCTCTTCAGATATTGTAGCGCCATTACAGGGTGTCACGTGATCAATGTTCTGTTATCGATTATACCAATTGTAATATCCATGTGACTAGCATAAATTAATAAATAAATAAAGCGCGAACGAAAAACATCGTAGTGTGTCTTGATTCTTTGCAGATATAAACTTATAGTTGGTTCAAAATAATAGGCCACATTTGACATTTCAACAAAACTCGACAGCATAACCTTGTAACTAGTAACTACGGTCGTTGAATTTAACAATACAAAAGAGAAAAGATATTTTCACGATTTACTCTCTCTCTCTCTTAAACTATATATATAAATTTATTGAAAATGTATTTTTCTAAAGAATTGAATGTTGGTTCAATGTTCTATCTGTTAATGCATTTTCTTTTTAAGCCCTAGAGATGCACCCCAAATAATCGAACGATACAATGTTAATTGTGTAGGAATATTCAACCATAAATAAAAAGCCACATTTTGATTAAAATAAAACGTGTTATTATTTTGTTTAAAAATATAAAATACATTAATAACTTGGTTCACAGAAAACCATGTATACCATGTGTACCAGGCACACAATAGCGCTTAGATTTCGAAGAAAAAAATAAATAAACGCGGATCAATATCTAGGATCGGTACCTACTATTCTCTTTCATTTGCAATAATTTTGATTCACATTTCTCTTAATAAAATTACTAATATTTTTTTTCTAATTATAGTATTCGATTCACGTTTGTTTGAAGTACTTATCGATTCGACTCAAATCGATCTCGAGTCCGAGTGAACCGAATGATACCAAAGAGTTGAATGATCTTAGTGAGCTGAATGATCCGAGCGAGACGAATGATCCGAATGGGCGGAATGAATCACGGATCTATCTAAGAGTCGATGTTCCAAATGAAATGTTTCACTGTTCCACATCTCTGCACTGATCCAGATGCAAATGTTCCAATCTTTTGAAAGATACGTTTTTCCCAGGTCTACTAAAATTGGGAAACGTGAAATGTGGCTTATTAGTTTGACTGACCAGTTGGCGTAATTGGTAGTGACCCTGCCTTTTACGCCAAAGGTCGTGGGTTCGATCCCCACCTTGGACAAACATTCGTGCGATGAACACTTGTGTTTGTTCAGTGTTTGGGTGTAATATATGTATTTAAGTATATATTTGTGTTCCTCTGTTGCCTGATATCTGTAATACAAGTACTTAAGCTACTTAGTACGGAATCAGGTCAACGTATGAGATGTTGTGAGAATTATTAGTTTGGCTCGACTTTATATGTGTTTTTTTTAAATATTACGTTACTAAAGTAAAAATTACTTACACAACATTAATTAGACCTAACGTATCGTCATAAATATTGCTTTTGCAACCGAGCACGATCCACGTATACGACAAACTTTGTTGAACAATAATAATGATGCAATTTCGTGTACGTCCAGTGCCCCCTCTGCCACGTGCAGTTCACGAACAACATCTCGCTGATGCGGCACATATTCGCGCACGTGGTGGAGGGCCCGGGCGGCGACGCGGCGGCGCCGCAGTGCGAGTTCTGCCTGGCGCGCTTCGCCACGCGCGACGAGCTCGGCTCGCACCTCAAGCACTCGCACCCGCAGGACACCAAGTCGCCCGAGCTGTTCACCTACGCCTGTCTTATCTGTGAGGTAACAACAAACAAACAAAATACACTTATTGACCATCGCAACACAAATAATAACACAATTATAAATTACATCTCGTGTTCAGGCGGGATTCGACAATCCCACATCTTCCACAATCCGGGTGACTGTTCTACCAATGAGGGTTTTCGCGTGTGAAAAATCCGCTAGATGGCGTACTGTTGGACTGAGGTCCAACATCAACCGCATTGGTTGTTGACAACTTAGTCAAATTGTCATTTTGACAGATCACGTTCAAAAATAACCAATCACTTTGTATATGGACCTCACTCTTATAGTACTCCATCTAGCAGATTTTTTACACGCGAAAACCCTCATTAGACCACTGAAAGCGTTACTAATCCGAAAAAAATTGTAAGTGCTTGTTTCGACATGAGGAAGCGTTCAAGTATTACGTAACGCAATTTTTGAACATTTTTGACCTTTTGGCCCTTCGAGCCGGATATGAACTTACCTATTGTTGCGCTTTATTTTTTTAATATCTGATAGGTGGCAGACGGGCAGATGGATCACCTGATGGTAAGCGATTGCCGTTGCCCATCGACATATGCGACACCATTGGAGTCACAAGTGCGCTGCCAACCTTTAAATCTCCTTTCCCCCGGATTGGGCCTACGGTGCTCTCACTCACGCAGCGAAACAGCACAGTGTTTTTCACACCGATTTACTGTGAGGCCGTGGTATCACTTGCGTCGAGCCAGCCCATTTATGCCAAAGCATGGCTCTCTTACGAACCCATTTGTATTTGCGCACACACTTCTATTCTATATTGTAACTTGCGTACAGGTCTACCACGTTTATAAGTTACATCGGCAAAATTCATCTACGCAGAAAAGTAAGTTAAATCCGATTGCAGTTTACGTTAAGATTAATTACAATAAATCCAGAGAGGAATGCTATCCCTCTCTTAACCACACTCGCACCGAACCTGGCGCTAACGCATTTAGCTAATAAATTGAAGTTTTTAGCGCGCTTAAATGGAGCGTTGTGATTGGTGAACATTTTACCACAGTTTTCGAAAATAAGACTTCTGCGCAGGCACATTGGTGTAACTTATAAAATCGGTAAAACTGTACGTGGTTGATCTTAGAGATCGACGGTAGGAGTATACAATGGACAACATTTCAAAATTGCTAAGCTCTGAAACAAAAAATACCAATTCTTTATTTACTTTTCCGCTGCTCGTATATATATTTATTCATTTTTTATATTGCTTATTTACTGAGAAAAAAATTAAAAACTAAAAAACGTAAGATGACGTCATCGGACGGCAGAATGTAAAATATTTCTTTGCTTAAGCACATTATAGTCTTAAATTTACGAAATGCCAAACCCATGACCTGCAACTGTAAAAAAAAAGACAACTTGTCAACGTTGAATGAATGAATGACGTTGACAATGTTGACACTAGTATTATTTACCTTTGACAGTAGTACCTTTTTTTTATTAAAACAATGATAAGCAAAGGAATATCGCTGTATTCAGCCGTCCGATGACGTCATTTGGCGCTTACGTCTATTTAGAATATAAAGAATTTCAATAATTATTTTATGAATGAAAATGGACAAATTTTGAAAAAAGAAAAAATATGGGTCTGTTCATTTTATGTCTATTTTCATATAAAAAAACAATATGGACATGTTAAAAATATGAAATGTTGTCCATTGAGCGACGTTGAGTGGGGTTGGGCAGATTAGCCGTGTGGTCCCCGGCAGAGTAGAATAGGCCACCCTCACTCTTACCGAGGTGTCGTAAAAGGCGATTAAGGTAAAGCTGCTGGCATGATCATCAGCGCCCAGAGAAGGAAAACTCTGCATGTATATCAAAACCCTCGCCAATCCGTCTGCCAAGCGTGGTGAGTATGGCAATTACTCCTCATGTGTTTGAGGGAGGCCCGTGCCCCAGCAGTGGGGACTTAAATGGGCTGATGATGATGATGATGTTGGGCAGATGCGGTTCGCGGCGGTGCTGACGCTGGCCACGCACATGCAGAAGACGCACGTGCCGCTGGAGCTGCCGTACGCCTGCCGCGCCTGCGCCTACCGCGCCTCCAGCCAGCGCGCCGTCGCCGCGCACTTCGCGGCGCGCCACGACAACACCGCCCACGTCTACTGCCCGCACTGCCTCAAGGTACCGTACACGATAACCAATACCACTATACTCGTACACTGTGATTCTTACAATAATAAAAATAATTAATACATTTTTCACAACATCACACCCATTGATCTGACTCCGAGGTAGGTAGCTCAAGCACCTGTGTTACGGATATCAGAATCAACAGTGGGATTACAAATATATAGGGGAAGTACGTCCAAAATGACATGGTGTTTTATTAATCATCGATAACTTCAATATTATTCATAATATGAACATATTTTTTACTTACAACTTTGCTTATATTAATTGGTTATAAGAAATCATATAAGTTTTGTCAGAAAAATCAAAACTTGCAAAAATATTTAGTATTAAGTGAAGATCAAGATAAATCCATTTTGTCCATACCGTATGGACAAAATGACATGTGTCGTATGGACTACATGAAATACACAGCCAAAGTCCATCTAGGCACTCCTGGCCAGCTTTACCCTTATTTTTATTAAAACTGTGCGCAAATCCACTCTTTTCAGGCAATTCGAAAGTCCAAGTCAGAGGCCAACCCATTTTTTTCTCTTTTACAGGTTCAGTAGTTTTTTTCATCGCTTCTGGAATCCATGATTGCCGATTGCTAATTATTGTCCTCGTATGATTCCATGGCATATTTCCATATTGTCAATTAAAAACATTTAAGTAGATTTACTTAATAATTATTTTTATTACCACCATTTCTACGGCCAAAGAGTTATGTCGTTTTGTCCATAGTGGTTGTATGTCATTTTGTACATACGCTACAAAAATATTACAAATCAAAGAATAATGTAGTTCCAGTGAGAATAATGTTTTTAATTCGCGATCACCTCAAACGCCAAATGCTTAGAAATATAAAACTATGAAACAGTAAAATAACAAACGAAAATTTACCGAAATACAAAAAACAACCGACCACTGATAAATTTCTTTCCAACCTCGAAACACAAATGTCAACATGGCGTCTGTTGTGTATTTAAAACGGGTCTCAAAAATCCTATGGTATATTTTCGCTGCAGGTGCTTCTTCATTGACTAATTTTTGACAGTTTATACCGCTCAAATTTTTATATAACACTAATGTGTCGTTTTGTCCATATATGCCATTTTGGACGTACTTCCCCTACATATAATAAATTTCTTTTGTAAATACATACTTATAATACATAGCAAACACCCAGACCAATACAAACAAACATGTTCATGCACACAAATGTTTGTACTGTGCGGGGATCGAACCCGCAACCCTTGTATCAGAGGCAGCGTTCACTACCACTGTTCCAATCGGGTCGTCAGAATACCCGTGGAACTTCTCGAGAGCATTATACTAAAGAAAACAAACATTATTTTCCAAGGAATATATAGTCTAATATCAAAAAAGTAATATCTCCTTCCCATACAAAAGTGATGAGCTGATTGATGCCATTTGTATTTTTTGTTTTTAGTTTTCTCCCAATGTTCCCTGAGGAAAAAAGATGGTTTTCATTAGCCATCACCATAAATACCCTGGACATGTTTCTTTGGGTATACAGGGTGGTCCAAAAGGTGACGTCCAAGTATAAAAAGTTGTATTAACTGACGTTTTATAAATTGTACTCATCATTTTTCATTAGTCTTAATTGTCAGTAAAATTATAAAATTCTTCTCAATCTCCAAACAAAAATTATTCTCCAGTTTGTCAAAAGTAAACAAGAGCTGAACCCCTAATTAGTTCCTGTCAGCACGAATATAAAATCTACTCCAGTCTCTTCCCTCGTCCAGTCGCTCAAAGCGAGTCAAATACTATTCACCTAGCCGCAATCTCCATCTCAAACGCTTCTATTCCAATCATTGCGACATTGCCACTTCAGCGTGCAAATTTTTTTTTCGATTTACAATCGAACTACTCGTGACGTCCTTGGATATTAAAAAAAAACTACTAGTAATTCGTCCTGACGACATCCTGTGGGTAAACCACCTGCTCGATGGTCCGACGATATTGTAACGGCACTGGGGAATCAATGGATAAGGCCGGCAGGGGACCGAAGGGAGTGGCGTGATAAAGAAGAGGCCTATACTCAGCAGTGGATGCTGAAATGATGATGATGGCCAGTAATTTCTCAACTATTATTTTAGACTTCTGTCGCCCAAAAACCTACCTTTACTCGGCCTGCAGGTGCTGCCGGTGTACGCGGACGGACACGAGCTGACGGCCAACGTGCTGCTGTACGTGGCGCACCTGAAGCAGCACCAGGACAAGGAGATCGAGGTGCGCTGCAACAGATGCGTGCTCAAGTTCGTGCATCTCGGTGAGTTAGTCGACGAGTCATCATCATCATCATCATCAACCCATTTGGGGCACGGGCCTCCCTCAATCACATGAGGGGTAATTGCCATACTCACCACGCTTGGCAGACGGGTTGGCGAGGGTTTTGATATAAATGCAGAGTTTTCCTTCTCTAGGTGCTGATGATTATGCCAGCAGCTTTACCTTAGTCGCCTTTTACGACACCTCGGTAAGAGTGAGGGTGGCCTATTCTACTCTGCCGGGGACCACACGGCAGTCGACGAGTCTCTCCTGTATAAGTAAATTAAATTACTGTCCCATTGCAGGGCAAAGGCCTCCATCATATAAATCAAGTCATCGCTTCTATGATGGGATTAGGCTTAATCACCACGCTTGCCAATTGCGGATTGGTGATCAAACCAAACTTTTTAATCGACCTGGGAATCGAACCCAGGAGCCCGAGATCAGGAAAAGGTACTTAAACCACTAGACCAACAGGGCGAAATTTTATTTACCTTTTATTTATAAAACTCTGGGTGGAGCACCTTACCATGGAGGGTAGCGAAAGGGAACAGAGCATGCTGGAACACTTTCATACATTACTTAAAAGTTCATCATACCAGTTGCGTTGAAAACTACACAACCGTCACCTCGTCAGCCACGAGTACGGTTGAAGTATAATCTAGGATTTGGCTAGTCAGGTATAATGGACAACATTTCATATTTTTAACATGTCCAAATTGTTTTTTTATATGAAAGTAGACATAAAATGAACAGACCCATATTTTTTCTTTTTTCCAAATTTGTCCATTTTCATGCATAAAATAATTATTGAAATTCTTTTTATTCTAAATAGACGTAAGCGCCAAATGACGTCATCGGACGGCTGAATACAGCGATATTCCTTTGCTTATCATTGTTTTAATAAAAAAAAGGTACTACTGTCAAAGGTAAATAATACTAGTGTCAACATTGTCAACGTCATTTATACATTCAACGTTGACAACTTGTTTTTTTTTTTTTGACAGTTACATGTCATAGGTTTGGCATTTCGTAAATTTAAAACTATAATGTGCTAAGCAAAGAAATATTTTACATTCTGCCGTCCAATGACGTCATCTTACGTTTTTTAGTTTTTAATTTTTTTCTCAGTAAATAAGCAATATAAAAAATGAATAAATATATATTCGAGCAGCGGAAAAGTAAACAAAGAATTGGTATTTTTTGTTTCAGAGCTTAGCAATTTTGAAATGTTGTCCATTACAATAAAGGATTTTAAAAATTCAGCCACGTTTTAGTAACAAACGGCCAAAATATTCTTAGATTGTGTACAGATATAATAGCACCCATAAACAACATTTGTCCTCGTAGCTTAAAAGAAATATAGAATTATTTAACTGTCAACACTTTTATGTTCGTAGGACAAATGAAGGAGCACCAGATCCGTGATCACAACACGGTAGAAGACGCAACTCCGCTGTGCTCTGAGGAGCATTTGATCACGCAACCTAAGGTAAGAATCCATTATTTACTAGCATTGATAAAGTCGCTAATGGTTAACCAATAACATAAAAAACTCGCCCAAGGTCACTTTTACCTTTATTGAAACACTGTACCTATAGTCATATAGACAGTCAAGATACTACTTTATTTAAAAAAATCACAACATTCCCAACAAGAGGTGGCAATACAAGAAGACATCAAGTTTTAAAAATGTTCTGTGATTAGTTTAAAGCATTCGACTGTGTCAATCATAAATGTTGGTCATGAAGTAAACGCATTACATAAGATGTATCAAAATTACTCGCTCTGTCTAATTAAATCTTATTTATCAGATAGATTTCGAACGGTAAATTTCAATGGAACTAAATCTTCTGACGCCCCTTTACTGTTAGGTGTGCCCCAAGGCTCTAAACAGGGCCCTTTGCTGTTTTTAATATGTATGTAAATAGCATGCGTTTTTACACTGAATAGTGGAGTCTATGTGAGATAGTGTTTTTGCTTACGATTCTTAAATTTGTTTTTGAGGTTGTTAGGATAGAATATAAAATGAATAAATATGTTGATCTATTTAACACTGTCCCTTTTTTGTAAATGTTATTTATAGATCTAAATTAAAAAAAAAAGATTTATCCTTTTCATTGATATAATCAAGGTCCGTCATTATATTGCATAAAAATATCATTTACTCAAAAATTCAACAAACAATATACGAACTTTCTTAAAGTCCCATACCCTATACTTCGGAATGTTAATACCGATAACGCTATACTTCACATCGTAGAACAAGGCGCGGCCGCCAGTGAAGGACTCCACGAACTTCACGATGCTGGACACGTTCGACGACCTGGCGCTCACGCTGCCCGACGGGCTGGTCTGCCGCGAGTGCGACACGCCCATGGACAGCGACAAGCACTTCCTGTAAGTGAGGGGTCTGAAATCAAAGCCTTATCTATCTAATTTTTACTGGATTCGGTTCAAGGACACCATTCGGACACCAAAAACGCAATACAACCCTATCCGGTTTTTGGTGTCCTTGAACCGGCAGACAAAATCCAGGTCGTCCGAAATCACAAAAATCGTGGAGACTGCATGGATCCGAGTAGCTTAAGACCGGGAACGCAGGCCTATACTCAGCAAAGAGTACTATCGGATTGATGATGATGACTCTTTATTAAATTTACTACCGTTACATTCAATTGGTTGTGTTTAAATCTGTCGCTGTGGGGCCGAGGTCATGCTTAGACCATGATTCAGGATTTCTCCAGTCTGCTTATCACAATGAAACGACTGTCATCTGACCTTCACAATCCTTTAACAGGGGAACAGACCGACTGGATTATGATTATACACGTTCAGAATCATTATCTCGGTTGTAACTTTATATCATTATTGTACGGGCGGGAAGCGATGGTTGTAAGGCACCGCGTCCCGGCGAACAGAATATAAGGAAAGGAAGGGAACCTAACTACATCCCTTTAACCACGAGTACCGCCTGTACCTAGTGTTAAAGTGCTACAGCGGCGAAACTAGCGCCGCCAGCAGATTTAAATTGATTGTAGCGATTATGAGACATTATTTAAAAAAGTACAATCTTAAATACTTGAAAGAATGTACTAACAGTTTTTTGAGAGAAACTTATGAACAGATTTCTTCCTACAAGTATCCTAATAAATGCTAAAAGTGGCCTCTTTTAGCAATTATGCAGATTATTATTGCTTGTCGCGTGTAAAAATTATTGTTTTGCGTCTCAAAAAAAGTTATTATTCTTTTCTCCAAGATTGTACTTTTTTAAAAGATCTCTCATAATCGTCACAATCAATTAAACCTACGTTTTTACGGCCGTTTTTATAGCCATGCTTCGGCATGAATTGGCCGGCTCGACCGGAGTGATACCTCACAGAAAACCAGCGTGAAGCAGAACTGTGCTGTGTTTCGCTGCGTGTGGGAGGGTACCGGAGGTCCAATCCGGGTGAGGGGGGGGGGGGGGGGGGGGGGGGAGGGGATTAAAGATTGGCAGCGCATTTGTGACTCCACAGGGTTCGCGGGTGTCCATGGACGGCTGCAATCGCTTACCATCAGGTGATCAAGAACGGATCGAACGAAGATCAGCGTGCTCAAGAACATTTCCGACGTCTCCCGTATTCCACCAAAATACAATGATCGGCCATTTTGCTGCCGACCAATCGGCTAGTCGGCAACAGTCATAGTCGGGCCATCAGTGATATGAATAAATTGGTTCGTGTGCGCAGAGGCACGCACCGCTGCAGCAAGTGCCCGTTCGTGTCGTCGTGCTACCGCGGCATGCTCGCGCACAGCGCCTACTGCGCCGGCCCGCACTCGCTCGAGGATGCTCCGCGCGACGCGCCCTACGCCACCTACTGCGTGTGCGGCTACAGCACCGGCGTCGGTATGTCTAACTATTTACACTACTAACTGTGTTTATAAATATTGCTTTTAGGGGTACGGCAATCGTACCAGGGCCTTATTCCAGCTGCAATTTTTCACCACCGCACATCACGTCAGAACGCCAAATACCATCCACATCACCTGGATGGATTTATATCGACTACAGTGCGTTTCTCACGTCATTTCCTACCACGCACAGTAAAACTGTGGAACCAGCTGTCATCCGTGGTGTTTCCGAACAGATACGACTTGGTGACCTTCAAGAAAAGGGTGTACTCCTTTCTTAAGAGCCGGCAACGCATATGTGATACCTCAGGTGTTGCAGATATCCATGGGCGGGGGTGATCACTTTCCATCAGGTGTGCCGTCTGCTCGTTTGTCCGCTATAGTGTAAAAAAAAAATCGTTCGGAAAAACAGTCATAGTCGGCGAGTAAAACAGTGAACAGTCATGACATCATGGTACGGGGTCTAATGAGGGTTTTCGCGTGTGAAAAATCCGCTAGATGGCGTACTGTTGAACTGAGGTCCAACATCAACCGCATTGGTTGTTTAGTTTGTCAAATTGACATTTTGACAGATCACGTTTAAAAATAACCAATCACATTGTATATGGACCTCACACCTATAGTACTCCATGTAGCGGATTTTTCACACGCAAATACCCTCATTTACTGCAATGAAGGGTATCGCGTGTGAAATATCCGCTAGATGGCGTACTGATGGACTGAGGTCCAACATCAACCGCTTTGGTTGTTTACTTTGTCAAATTGACATTTTGACAGATCACGTTTAAAAATAACCAATCACATTGTATATGGACCTCAGTCCTATAGTACTCCATCTAGCGGATTTTTCACACGCGAAAACCCTTATTTACTGCAATGGAGGGTATCGCGTGTGAAATATCCGCTAGATGGCGTGCCTGTGAACCGAGGTTCCACTTCAACATTATTGGCTGATTTATTCGTTAATTGACATTTTGACATATCACGTCTAGATTCTTGTTCACGTTAAATGCGCCCGCGATCGTTACATCTCGCGGAAACTTTTGTCGAATGTCACTTTCTTGGCTGACTGTACCGGTGCTGGTCCCCGACAGTGCTACCGTTTCTAGCGACAAGTTCATAAACGGTTGAATTAACCTGACATCGCGAGTGAATCGCGCGCTCCGCCACTAGTTCACCGTGAACACACACAAACATCTTCACGCGTTTGATATGGACGCTTGCTTAAACGTGAACAAGCACTTAAAATACTCAATCACCTTGTAGGTGGACCTGTCCTATAGTACGCCATCTTGCGGATTTATCGCACGCGATAGCCTCTATTCCCTATTTGTATGTATAATGAGCATGTGCTACGTTGATATTTAATCGTCTATTACTGACGAAAACATACATACTCCTCATTCAAAATCGTTATAACGACTAGAATAGTCGGTACAATCTCCATTCTAAACATGTAACATTCCATACCACCATGCACATATGAAACTTTAAGGTGAACAGTCCGATCGCGCATGTTCATTAACCCCTGTTATTACAAAAAACTGCTCTGATACCGGTTTTAATCATAAACTAGCAAGTTCATGATTATTACGGAATACTGTTAGTTCTTAAATTTTTATTACAAATTTTCGACTAACCATAGACCACTCAGTACCGCAGGATAGTGACAAAATTGATCGAATCATTCAATTACTCGTTCAGTGACATTTCATATTACATAACCTTATTTCGTTGTTTGAAGTAAAAATATTTTAGAATGGTTTTTAAGCAACAATAAATTAAAATATTAACCTAAGTAAAGTTTCCGAGTAATATGCATAGGAATTGCTTATATTTTTGGAATTAAATCCAAAAAATAAATGAATTACTTTCTCACAAATTACTTTAATGTAAAACGGAATGAACTGTCACAGGGATAGGTTGTCATGGTTACTGAATCGGTATTTTGAGGTTATTATTTTAGTTTTCATTTTAAACTTGGTGTCCGGGTGGTTTGACTTAAGTATTAAAGTTGATATGCTAAATAACGTTAAACTTAGTTTTGTAATAATGTTTATTCTAGTTGTTCAGTTATTCCCAGTATTAATCCTAATATTTATTTTAAACCACGTTTTGTAATAAGAGGGTAAGGGATTAATCTCAATGTGATGTGGGTGCACCCAGGCACGGACATGCTGACGCACCTGCTGATGTGCGAGCGCAAGTCCGCCTACGCCTCCGCGCACGACGCGCGCGCGCACACGCGCGGCGCCGAGCCGGCCCAGCCGCCCCCCAGCCCAGTAGACCAGGCGACCAGCGAACCGGTGAGTTGTTCTATCATTTCCAGTGAACGCTACCTCTGGTGCAAGGGTTGCAGGTTCGATCAAACATTTGTGTGCATGAACATGTCTTTTTGTATTGGTCTTGATGTTTTCTATGCATTGTAAGTATATATAATTTACAAAAGAAAAATATCATATGTATATATTTGTAATCCCACTGTTGCTACCTATCTCGGAGTCAGATCAATATATGTGATGTTGTGAAATATTTATTATTCTTACCTTTTTTACGCAAGAAATCAACGCCGTCTATAAACAATAATACATTACAAAATCTGAAAGATCGCTAATGCGTTGCCGCCCGACGTTTTTCGTTTTTTTTTCGACATGCCTCTTAAGGGAGGAATAAGCTCTATCTTTTTATACGGGCTTTTCCGCAATCAGGGCGTTAGCGAAACCAAATTTGGAGGGTTCCACACGCAAAATTGACATATTGGGTGAATTTATTTGTACTACTTCAGGTCAAAATTTTTGAAACCTACAAAAATACCTTTCATTTTCTTCACAGATATTAGTGAGCAAATTTGACCGAGTAGTGGTCACTTTCATAACAACTTACTTAGATTAAACCAAAAAGAGGCAGATACGGCATGAGCTAGTCGCGCGCAATCTTAAAAAACCAAGTACAGCTGTACTTGGTTTGCTTTAAGTGGCTTTAGTCTGCGTCCATACTGCGACCTGACAGACCGCATTGCTTGTTGATATCGAAATACTTTTTTTTTAAAGAATTATCGCTATAAATGCCTGGCTGTGCCTTATTCAAGAGCACAAATCATTCAAGGAGTAAAAACAAGTCACAAGGAATCACATTTCATGCTAAAAGTACACCAAAATAATATTTTTTAAGAAAAATATTCGTGATCTTGTCCGTAAAATCCGTAATTTTTGTGTGACAGAGACAGACATACGGAACGTGTGCGTGAGAGACACGACACGATCGATACCTGATATAAAGGTACGCGCAGACGGGCCAGAGCGTCCCATGACCGACCGCATCGGCCAGGGCCGTACCACATTAACGGATTTTAAATACAGCGTACTAAAACAAAATGTCCCTCGGTATCCTGCATGTATTTCACCTCCAACATTCATATTTATTTTTTATTTGTATAGACACAAGGGATTTGAAATTTAAATTTTCTTATTTTGCCGCAGTACTCCATCGCATCGCATTTCTAATATCCGCCGCGCAAAAATGCGACGCGCTTTGCCCCTGCAGCATAGTATGCTCTAATATAAAATGCTTATGTCCCAGCCATCTGGTTAAATTAGCCATCCAAAACAGACTTAATTATATTACAATTAATAATTGGAAGTTAGCCCATTCGAAATGTCTGATCAAAACTCAGAAAAGCGGAATTAAATGTTAATCACCAAGTGATTAACATTTAATTCCGCTTTTCTCTACTGCAGCTCTAATAATCATCAAAACAAATATGGCGTCTGCAGCGAAAACAGACGTGAATATTATGGTTCGATTATCTTGTTTTTGTTATAAGAAAAAATTAAATGTAATTGTCAAAATAGTCTTTAATCATGGAAATGCCAATAATAGTACGTCGTCTGCATGTTCCTACAAAAATTTCGAGTCGAGTGATTTTAGTTCAAACAACTATCGGCCTAGACATCTAATTGGATGATGGCGGCGATAAACGTTCAGTCTTCTGGTTTAACGTCGCGGTTAACGACATGGCTAGTTGTTATTCAACCATTTGATTGGATGCTGGAATTAGACGAACGCCCTAGGCGTCCGATTGGATGGCTAATTTAACCAGATCGCTGCGACACATATTAGGTACATACCGGTCCGGGCCACGCTCCGGCCCGTCTTAATGTGCGCGTACCTTAATACGTTTTCTTAAATTTTGGGTGCGGAAATCACCGTACAAACACGACGATGCGACGCGTTTCTCTCACTCGCACCATTAAGGAGTCCATCGCTCTATGTTTATCGTTTGGAGGCACATTGTTTCATTCGGGTTTTCTTCGTGTGAGATCGTATAGAAGTAGACGTGTGCGTGAAAACCCATACTTAGGTTGACTATTGTAAGGGCGTACCCTATCTTCCTCTATTTGATTTAATCTAAGACAACTTCTTAAAAATAAAACACAAAAGTATATAAACTATAACAATGTATAACATCTATTTTGTCAGCCGGTGGAGAGCGGGCCGCCGATGTCGGACTACGCGCCGCCGTCCGTGCTCAACACGCAGCTGTCGCTCGACGACCTCGCGCCGCCCTCCGTGCTGCAGTCCGACCAGGTACCCACGCCACACACCTTACTTATTGACGAACTACACACACTTTAATTTCTATATACAGCTTATTTTGTCAATAAACTCGAGAAAATGCCACTGCCGCAAACATCAAAGGGTATGGAAACTTCACAGGTATGGTATATCATGAGAACCGTGTTAGCTCCACAAATATTTGTTGTCACCACTTTCTTGACGCATTATAAGTCGTTTTCAGAAGATATGATACATATGCATTGATTAGACCGAATTAGAGCCACCTTCAGATCAAAATATCTTGAAAAGTAACCATAACCTAATCTATATGTTTGCTGGTAGTTCTTAACAGTGCAGTGGAAACATGCAGCACAGAAAAAGTTACAGCTTTTATAAAATGATGAAAGCCTGGCCATCGTGGGCTCTTTCTCTATATTGTTTGTTAAATAAGAATCGTTTCCAGCACGAGCAGGAGTTGCTGAAGGACACGTACGACCGGCCGCTGGCCACGCCGCGCCACGAGGAGCCGCACTACACGCTCGGCGACTTCGAGCCGCTGCCGCAGGAGCCGCCGCCGCAGCCGGACTTCGAGCAGCTGTAGACCACACGCCACGCCGTACCATACCATGCTATACACACATACGCATACGGGGGTCACTGCCCTCGTGAATGGATCTTAGCCTTTTCGGCATGAAGGAACTACTTACTGGCCATGGACCCCGGTCCACGCTGATACAAGTGAGGAAGGCTTTCGCGTGTGCAAATCCGTTAGATGGCGTACTGTTGGACTGAGATCCAACATCAACCGCATTGGTGGTTTAGTTTGTCAAATTGACATTTTGACAGATCACGTTTAAAAATAACCGATCATATTGTATATGGACCTCACGCCTATAGTACTCAATCTAGCGGATTTTTCGCACGAAAAAACCCTCAGTCCCCTCTTCTTTTGCGAATCTATGTATTCTTTGAACTTGAATGTTATGTAATATCTAATGTAGCTTATGCTTGTATGGTGAATAATTGACTTTCTTATAATATCTTCTTCAAGAATAGATACTAGTTTTAAGTAAATATGTATTGAATTGAAAATACCTAATAAAATATAGACATTTTTGTTTATTCTACATGTTTTATCATGGTGCAGTTTACAGGATAAGGTATGAAAGATTTATTTTTTATTAAAACAATGTATTTGTTATGTATAAGAGTCAGAGTAATAAATTAAGATCTTAAAATTAACTTATTTTATTTGTTTCCCTATCAATTTCATTATGATTGATATGGTGCTCTCGTGGAAACACATAGGGCAGCTTATGTAGATATGTTCAATATTACAATTGTTTTTGGCCAGGACAATAAAATAGAAACAAATCTTTAATTAGCTTAGGATCATACAGAGTACTTTTGTAACAGATTTAACTCCTATAAACAGGCCACCTAATTAATAACTTGTCTACCTACATAAAGGGCTAGATAAAGGAACTTCATAAGAAAAATAGATTAGCTCTCGTTGACCTAACCTTTATTGTTCTCTTTATATGTACATTAACTGAATTTTAATCATCATTTCTTCTTCCTTTTCTTTTTAAAGCTCAATGTAGCCTTGTTGCATACTCCATAGTCCTCAATGGGACTACAGTCATTGTCCAAGCTTATACTGTCATAGTTCAAATGGTACGTCTTCCAGATGTATTTCCATGATATTTTCACTTTACTGCCAGTTCTAGTTTGGAATATCTCAAAATGTCTTGCAATGGCTTTCTTTAGTTCTATAACTGTAGCATTTTGTGGAACCTGTAAGAATACATCTTTATAATAGATAGTGAGTGATTTGGGACACAGATAATGTAACCCTACAGTTTGCCAGCAATATTAACTTTTCTTGGTTAACTATCTTCTGATGATAATAGCATAGAATAATAACAAGATAATAGTTATAAACTAGTAGATACTTGTATTATTACTTACTATAACTTTTAATGCAGGTTCATCTTCTCTAGATACAAAAACAGTAATAGACTGACCATGTTCCACTGCAATCTAAAAAAAAAAGATATTTTACGAAGAAGAATCCTGGACGCCCAGCTTTAGTAAGAATAAGTTAGAGTGCAAAGGTACCTGAGAAATAACTTCTTCCAAAATAACATCTGGGGGAAGATCAGAAAGGAGAGAATCTGATTTCAAAAGGGCAGAAATGGAAGAGTTTGTGATTTCTATGAGATCATCGTGAGATAAAGTATCAGCTATGTTCGCGATAGGGTCCATTTTTATTAAGAATCTTTTCATCCAATTAATATTTTTCTGCTGCTTACAATAAACCCTCATTGAAGAAATTAAAAAATAAACAAACTAAGAATGTCATAGTTCAGCTGTGAAGAAATGGAAAATACTTAAAATAAATAGAAACCAAAGAATATAATTACAAAGTACTCTGTGAATTTAATGCTCTCACGAGATAGAAACTATCCGGTATAATATAATAATACTACTCTGATAGAAACACAAACAAATGTCAAGGACAACGGCAATTTGACATTTTGTTTCCTTTTTCAATAGAGAATAAAGGTACCCTCTGACTATTGTCAATTAATACTCAATAGCCGGTGATTTAATGGCGTACCTTAAAACCGGTAATGTTTGAAGCACTAGTTTATTTTTTAAGAGCCATAGTAGATGTAGTTACACAACCAAGAAAAACTCTAGTTATAGTTAGTCTGTGAACGATACTGTCAACCGTCTGTCAATAAGTGGAGTTCAAAGAGAAATTATTGGTTTTTGAGGTTATTTCTATCACCTTTGGGATAAACGTAAAAATTAGTGAATATATTACAGAAAATTTGACAATAAAATAACACAATGGATTCATTATCGACTGGCTCATTAAGTGGAGTTCAAAAGGAGGAGTTAATGGATCAAGTAAAACAGCAAATTGCAATAGCAAATGCACAGGAACTCCTTACGAAAATGTCAGAAAAGTGCTTCAAAAAATGCATCAATAAACCGGGCACAGCTTTAGACAATTCTGAGCAAAAATGTATCGCCATGTGCATGGATAGGTATATGGACGCGTGGAACTTGGTGTCACGGACGTACAGCAGTCGGATCCAGCGCGAGAGGAACAACATGTGAGAGCCTGCCAGGCCCGATGGGAAAGTCACTAGCCATCGCAATACTGTATATATAGAAAACTTAGTAGTTCCAAAGGCTGTTTCAAATTGTGGGTTGCGGCTGGCAGTTGTTATGTTGTGTTCAATAAAGATATTTTAGGTTGTAAATAGTTTCAATTTCTGTTATAATATGGGATTATTTTCCCAATATATCCTGGAATTTATGTGGAAAACCAATCTCACATACAAGTTATCTGAACTAGATTCATCAAACCTTACAACTTCTGTAAAATCTAGTCTCAGATAATATTATGATAACGAGAAGTATGTCAATAAAACAATAGTAACATTTTAATCCAGATATTTATTATTACAGTTCACCTCGTAGCATCTTTTTCCTATATTGGTAAAGTTTTTGTATCCACATTTCCCTTAATTCTTCTTCACTGGGTATTTCCTGAAATAAGAAGCATTTTAAAGAAATGAATTCCTGTCACTCATCAATCAACCATTAGTGTGTAAGACTATCCTAAATTAACGTCAAGTGCAAGACTTGTGAAATCTTGTGTCATAAAAAGATGAAGTATTTAATCATAATCTGTAATCAATTTATGCCACAATAACTTTCTCTCATAGAACTCATCTTTGAAAAAAAAAATTAATTACTGGATTCAATGTCATCACACAAATTCCTATAGCACAAAACAAGCTCTGTAACTACACAATAATATCCAAGCACCCTAAATGTTCTGAATCTTAGCAGCATACATAATGGAAAATACAATATTAACATATATTTGTAATATTCAAGAAAATATCACTTACATTGAAGTCTACAATAGAATCGTCTTTCTGCACCTTGATGTCGACCTCTGGTACAGTAACAGTCTGTGCGTTCAAATCGATGACAATATTCTGGTTCTGCTTTTTGTTCCTAGAAGACGAGAATGGCTTCTGAACAAAAGACTCGCAGTTCAGTTCAGCCAGTAGGTTCCTGTCATGTATTGTAGGCATGTCCTCTTTTACTTCCACTTCCTTGTACTCATATGTGGGTATCTTGGTCATTGTAAGACCAGCAGCCTCTGCAGCTTTGATGGCTTTCTCCAATTTCATTTCAGTATCATCTAAGTTGACAGGCTTAGGTGGTAGAGGCCGTTCTAAAAAGTAATAAGTTAAATTCCTTAAAAACTTGTTTTACAAATCATGAGTTAATATTTCTCAATAGGTCCACCAATCAAATTCAATCTTAATAATAACACAGTATACCCATAATTTAAATTTACAGAAAGCTTTAGGATACAACAGCATCCTTTGGCAGCATTTTTTTTTGTTACACCTGGAGCCTTATCTAATAGTAACAAAGCAATTTGACATACCTATATCAAATGAACTGGATCGGCTGCTTGATGAACGCGACCGCTTCGAAGACTTCTTACTCTTGCTATATTTCGTCTTGCTGCGAGAGCTGGACCTCGACCGCGAACGGTCTCTGGACACCGACTTCCTGGAGCGCCTGCCACGGGACCTCGAAGTGGACCTTCTTTTCTTTGACTCATAGCGGTCCCGCGACAAACTCCTAGAGTAACTGCGCTTTTTGTGCCTCGACCTGGAACTAGAACGCCTTCTTCTATGGCTACTCGATTCCGAACGGTCCCTTGAACGGGATCGCCTTTTGTGCTTGCTTTTAGACTTCTTTCGTTCGTAAGAAGATTCTGAACTACGCGAGGAGCTTCGCCTATCGCGATATCGGGATTTTTCGCGAGGCATTTTTCTATGCGTATTTCGATTTTAAAAACATTTCTTGTTTCATATTTTCTTTTTGTAACCTTTTCTTTCTCCGCTTGCGTTTTTAAGATTTTTTAAAACAAAATGTCAGTGTCAAAACTGAATGTTACCATGTTTGCGCGAAAGTGTACCCCATTTTTATCAATATTTACAAATACTATTACCACTCCGGCGCATGGCATTGCAAAAAAATCCCAAAGGACAACATTTTAAAGTTAAGGTGAAGAGTATACCCCACTAGTGACACCAATTGAATGAAACTGGAAAATGATTTTAATTGTTAGCAACTAAACTGGATCCTCGTTATTATAAATCGTGATCTAAAGTTATTACCGTACTAAAGATCATGTCATCCCGTTACGGCACGCAATATTAAAAAGGACTGGCACGAATTTTGCTGTGGGACTATCCTTAGTTCGCAATTTGTGATAAATAAATGATTTATTTTCCTTTCACAAGGTTACACAAGGTACATTGCTTACTCTATTAAGTACATTTGTGCATGTAGTGGTTGACCTTGTGAAGGACTGGTGCCTGAATTAGATTTAATAAAATCTGTGCTACAGGTCACCAGGCCCTCCGCAGCCATAGTAAATAAGGTAAGGGGGATATCTTTTTATCAATTTCGAGGCTACGATCTCTCGGAAAACACTTACATATACTATTTATTTAATACTTATACTTAACTTTTGAGTCTCACACCAACACTCATAATCGTCCAAACAGTCGAACACAGTAGACGCGTACAACTTTTCTCTAAAATACTAAGATTTATGTTTGTTCAAATTAAACCCTCAGTTCAAAGTATTAAAAACTAAAATCAACTAGCGTCTATTATTGCTACATACGCTAAAGTGAAACTTAGAGCAAAGCATTTCGCGCGGCAGTGGCGGCACCTAGGCGAGAAGAAGAACATCGTAGCGGGCCAGGTACGATCTATTGCACGTAAACTATAGTATACGCAAAACTCTGAGATAATGCAACGATCACCTAAATCTGGTCAGTCAACCAGTAGACGGCAGAAAAAGCTTGATACTGAAGAAATAAGTGATCTAAAGGAATCCATCAGACAATCTTTCAAGGATGAAATCCAAGAAATGAAAGAACAAAACATCCAAATCCTTAAGTCGAATGAACAGATGCTGAAGATGATGCAAACAAATGCGGCCAACTGTAAGGAACTAAATGAAAAGCTAATGGTTCTCGAAAAGGAGCATGTTGCAGCGATAGCACGTATTGAGGTATTGGAATCTCAGCTAAATGAACTACAGAAGGACCGCTATAAAAATGTAGTAGAGATTAGAAATGTTCCCAGACAGGATAAGGAGAACTTACAAACAGTGCTGACTTCCCTATATTCAACCTTCAATATTTCTCCTATACCTGAAGTACTACAGTGCTACAGGAAAGGAAAGAATAGCTCCCCGATAACCATTGAGCTGAATAATCATAAAGAAAAGGAAGTACTTGTTAAAGCTGCCAAAGAATTCAACAGAAGAAACAAAGATACGAAGCTGAACTCTCACCACCTTGGACTAAATGGAGAAAAAGTGCCTATTTATGTTTCTGAGGCTTTGACACCCCTAAATAAGAAAATCCTGGCAGCCGCTCGTAACTTCGTGAAGGATGAGAGTTACAAGTATTGTTGGACCTCCCGTGGAAATATTCTGATCGAAAAGCAGACGGTGAGCATGCGGTTGTGCTAAAATCATGCATCCAATTGGAAGCTCTACGTTCTAAATGACTACTAGTATTAAGCTGTAATCTCTGCCCTTATTATTTAAAATATTTATCATTTTCTTTTATTTTTGTTACTTTCTTTTGTATGTGTCATTGAAAATTAGTAGTTTCAATAATAGTATTTGCTGTTCGTGTGATTTGAGCCAAATTAAGTCTATTAGACGATATATTTTAAATACTATATAATTAACTTGATCCATTATAATATTTCTAATACTGAAAATTCATACACCTACATAAACAGTCGTTCCGTGGTCCAATACTTCTCTGCTGCTGATCACCAGTCGGTTACCAATCATAAAACCTTAATTAAAAAGAACTTGAAGAAGTTCTTAGAAATTAAACAATTAGAAAATGGATAGTCATATAAATGAGATTGCTGCTGACGTTGACCTAATCAACGTTGGTGAATCAATTCTGGTTGGTGATCGGGATTTCCGACTGCATAGAACTACATCAAATACAGCGCTAAAAATTCCTTACGCAAAATATAATAAGCAATTAATAAAACTTTTTCATAGCTCTTTGAGGCGAATTGGGAACCGGGGACTAGTCCAGCCGTGAGTGTCCACGTCTCGGCACCGTAAGTCATGACCGGAAGGACGCACTGGTCGAAGACTTTCGACTTAAGACTTTGAGGGATGGGTGACGAGAAGACTTGACGAAGTTTACCAAATGCTGCCCAGCCTAGCTAAATTCTTCTATTGGCTTCTCTCTCGAAGTTGTTTCTGCCTAATTGGAGAGCTTGTCCTAGATAGACATATTCCTGAACAACTTCGAGAGGTACTCCATTAACAGCGACCGGTCCCGGATCAACGAGCTCGTTGAACATGACCTTGGTTTTATCCAAGTTCATCCGAAGACCGATGTGTTTGGAAGATTCAGCCAGGCTGCTCACCATCTCCTGTAGGTCTTGTAGGGTTTCCGCCAAGATGACGATGTCGTCTGCGAATCGTAGGTGTGACATGTACTCGCCATTAATATTGATTCCGCGCTCCTTCCAGTTTAGTGTTCCAAACATGTCCTGCAACGCAGCGGAGAAAAGTTTCGGAGATATAACATCTCCTTGTCTCACACCACGTCGCAGCAGGACAGGCTCAGTTTGGCCATTTTGGATTACTACGGACATATTAGCAGCGTCATACAGACACCTCAACACCTCGATATATCGCCAATCGACTTGGCACCTTTGCAAGGCCTCTAGAACAGCCCAGGTCTCGACGGAGTCAAAAGCTTTTTCATAGTCAACAAACGCCATGCACAGGGGCTGGTTATACTCTTTGGTCTTCTGTATAACCTGCCTCACTGTGTGAATATGGTCTATGGTGCTATAACTCCGTCGGAATCCGGCCTGCTCTGCAGGTTGAGCTTCAAGTCTTCGTGTAAGGCGATTCGAAATGACTCCTGAGAACAGCTTATAGACGTGACTCAGGAGAGAAATTGGTCGATAGTTCTTCAGTAATGTTTTGTCGCCTTTCTTGAAGAACAATACGACCAAGCTCCGTTGCCACGCCCTAGGAGTTCTCCCGGAGAAAAGAACTGAGTTAAATATACGCCGAAGTTCCTTCAGCACCGGCTTGCCGGCTGCTTTCAGAAGCTCGGTTGTAACTCCGTCTTCTCCCGGAGCTTTTCCATTTTTAAGTTGCCCAAGAGCTTGCTTCGATCTCCTCCAGGCTGATGTCGGGAAGATCCCTCCGTCGCATGGCGGGTTAGTGTGGCTCTTAATCCTTCTCATCCGGAGTAGGGTGGGTGAGGTGTGCGACGCGTATAACTGGCTGTAGAAGGTGTAAACTTCCGAAAGAATCTCAGGCTTTGAAGTGACGACTTCTCCGTTTGTTTTGGTCACCTTCGACAGGTGGCTCCTTCCAAGCTGTTGTACGAAGACTTTGGACCCCCGATTCTGCTCAATTGCTCTCTGTATTGAGAGTGTATTGGAACTTCGGAGGTCACGTCTTATCAGCTTGGAGATGGACTTATTCAGAGCCCGTTGTTCTGCCGAAGTGACTGATGGATCGTTCCGCCTCTTGTCCATTAGGTCCAGAGTCTCTTTCGAAAGTTTAGACCGCTTGCCCATACGTCGCAACTCACAAAATTTTGCACCCTCATCCCGAAGGATTTCCACCACTTGGTCGAGTTCTTCGTCGATATCCACGTCAATTGTGGTTTCCAAGGCAGCGAAACGATTTTCCAATTTTAGTTGGAAGGCGTCGGAACCAGCGAGCGATTGGAGCAGATTTGGCCGGAGCGTGGACTTCATCAACCGAGAACGTTCAAGCTTAAAATCGATATTCAGAGTGCCTCTGAGAAGTCGGTGATCACTTCCGGTTTTAAACCTATTGATCACTGAGACATCTCTGAATATTCGCTTTTAGTCCGATATGATGAAGTCGATCTCATTTTTAGTCATAGTATCGGGGCTCTGCCACGTCCATTTCCTCTGGGGCTGTTTCTTAAAGAACGAGTTCATTAAGAAAAGCCCCTCGCGCTCTAAGAAATTGACGAGCATTTGCCCCCTATGATTTCTACTCCCAAAGCCGCATGATCCCAACATCGATTCGCTACAAGTCTGTACACCCACTTTAGCGTTGAAGTCCCCCATGACAACGTTATAGTGAGCCTTGGTGGTGGTGTGTAAGGCTCGAGAGATGTCCTCATACATCTCTTCCACGACATCGTCCGGGTATGTCGACGTTGGAGCGTACACTTGAATAACCTTTAGGCTATACCTGTTGGTTAATTTAATTACGAGGTACGCAACCCGCGCCGACACACTGGAGATTTCAATAACGTTGTCAGTGAGTACTTTGTTGACTAGGAACCCGACGCCGCCCTGTGACGGATTATCTCCTTCCCTGAAGTACATAAGATGGCCAGACTCTAGGGTCAGCGTGTCCTCGCCCTCTCTACGGACTTCGCACAGCCCGAGAACATGCCATCTTATGTGCTTCAGCTCCTCCTCGAGTTGGGCCAAATGTGAGTCGAGTCGTAGCGTGCGTCCGTTAAACGTCGCAAAGGTCAGTGTGGTATGGCGGCCTTCCGTATACCGGAGATTCTTAGCACCCCCTGCCCTGCCGTTACCGAGACCGCCGCCTTGGCCCGGAATAGCAGGGCTGCCGGGAACTGGGGGCCGGGCAAAACAGTGTCTGTCATTAGGGGGAATAGACCATAACCCACCACGCTGGTCCAGTGCGGGTTGGTGGGTGGTTCGCCAGGGCCTCTTTTGTTGGTTAGCAGGACGCGCCACGGGCAGGAGAGGTTGACTTGGAACCCGAAAGATGTTGTGTGGGCCCCCTTACGTCCCCGTAACGTTAGTTGTTCATTCTAGTACAAATGTAATATGCATCTAAAGGCTATGCGTAGAAAAATTGCAAAATATATCAGGATCTGATGATGGAATCTTGGAGAAACCGAAGTCTTCAATAACTGATAGCAATAGTGAGACATTTATTATTCATTCTTTCTATTACTGTCACAACACTAATCAACATCGTGCACCATCGTTTATTCGTACCACGATATCGCCTATTGTTTTTTGGGGTTATTTCTGTCGTAAAATATGTAGATGAAAAAGGTTATTATTCCGTGAAATAACGTTTATTTTATTAGAAAATTACTTATGAATCATAAGAAAGAAAGATACATTTTTATTTTTCTGATCGTCGTTCGCAAGTAAAAACTTTACAACAACCATTTTGACGAGTTCCGCTCGGCGACAGATACGAATTTGAAATGACGATTGATCGCGCCGATTCTAGTTTTAATAAACGTACACGAACGTTTGTTCATGTACAGTGGCGGACAGGTCAAGCTATACAAAACTGTCAAATTTCCTCAATCGATTCCGAACTCAATGTGTAACAATATAAGGTTTATAATCGAATGAAGAAATTTGACAGTTTTGTATAGCTTAATGTGTCCGCCACTGTTCTTTGGAAAAGGGAAACGCGTCCACATGCCACGTCCCGTGTTAAATTGTCTAAGGTACCTACACACAGCTTTAGTTTTTTATGTTGAAAATCATGTCATAAATACATATAATTCCATACTCGTTATCTAGCTTACAATGAAATATTTCGATATAAACATTAACTAGAAAATAAAAATAACAGTATATGATTTTCATCAAATGAAACTCTTCTGATCACTAAATATTTTCCAGTTTCACTCTTTAATATCACCCATTCCATTCTTTAATATATCCTCACCAGATCGTAATGGTCTGGTATATTCTGCTAACGCTTTTATTATATCTATTATTGATAACATTATTGTGACCGATCCACATTTATCCCAAAAATAAAGATAATATTAATTAACCACTATCCCGTAAAGTTGTATGGAACACTTTGAATTTGTCGTTCTTAGACAGCTACCGAAAATTGACACCAAATGTGCTAGTGAGAAACTTTGCGTCGCTAATAACATCAATTGCCCAATGTAAGACAGGTCAATACTAACATCACTATGAATAATGAACGTATTGAAGTCATTGATTCAACAGTTTTCCTTGGCATTACCATGGATGCCAAATTGCAATGGGGACCCCACGTCGCAGCCTTGGCGGGAAGACTTAGTTCCGCCGCGGATGCGGTTAAGAAGATTAGACATCTGACCGATATTGAAACCGCGAGATTGGTTTATTTTAGTTATTTTCATAGTGTAATGTCTTATGGTCTCTTGTTGTGGGGGTCTGCTGCTGATATACAGACTATATTTGGATTGCAGAAGAGGGCCATCCGCTCCATATACAACCTTAGACCTCGCGATTCGCTAAAATAATTATTTAAGAGCATTAACATCTTAACCGTAGCTTCTCAATACATTTTAGACTGTATTTTGTACGTGCGAAAGAACATGGATATTTTTTCGAAAAAATCTGATTGTCATGGTTTTAACACTAGAAATAAACACAAGCTCGCGATTCCAAATCTGAAACTTCAAAAAATTAATAATTCATTTGTTGGTCTAAGTATTAAAATGTACAATAAGTTGCCACAAAATGTTATTGAGTTACCAACGCATAAATTTAAATCTCACGTGAAAGCCTGTTTAATGAGTAAAGGATACTATAAAATTGTAGACTGCTTAAATGATAAGGATTCATGGACATAATGACCTCCATGCCTGCACACTTGTAACATTTTCATATATATTAACAAAAATCATTAATATTATATAATTACTGAATTTTAATAAATTAGGCTTAGCAGCATTTATTACTGTATAAAATTGATTTATATTGATTATTCAATAATTGACAAGATGCTAACCACCTACTATTGTACACCTCGTCCTGCAGTTTATTAGTATTAGATTAAGTAACTACTACTCTTTGTGACCTATGAGGAGAACCTAAGTAGTCATGCTCACTCAAATGTCTCTGAGGTGGTGGCGTTATGTGGCGGGTCATTACATTCCCTCTAATATGGTTGAGTGAAATGATGGCTGACACATACGTCATACTTGTGAACAGGTGCCACCTTTGGGGAGTGGTCCGCTTCGGTTTACCTCATATTTAGCTTTTAATTTGCTTCATTCTATTTTGTGTTGCATTAGACAGTATGACTTGGTATGAAGATAATAAACCATTGTAAAAAAGTTGGCGATTAAAAAGAGTAACTGGCGAGTTTCTTGCCGGATCTTCTCGACCAGAAACAACTTTCCGAGCCGGTGGTAGAATCGCATTATGTGTATTTATTTCTTTAGTATATTTTATGTATCAACATATATATGTATTAACATGTAAATTATACATAAGTACTTATAAATAGTGTTAAGTCATTCAAATGTATGACGATTTGTAAGTGTTGTGTACAAGCCTATGCAAAAAAAGAATTATTTGAATTTTGAATGAATTTTTGAATTGAACTTATACCTTTTATTGGCTCAGGACGGCCATAATTGCTAAATTGATGACGACCCATTTGGAACAGTGGTAGTGAACGCTGCCTTTTGTCCAAGTCCTAGGGTTGCGGGTTCGATCCCCGCACAGTACGAACATTTGCGTGCATGGACATATCTATTTGTATTGGTCTGAGTGTTTTCTAAGTGTTATAAGTAGTATATTTACAAAAAAATAAGGTATTAATTTTGTTTATATTTGTAATCCCACTGTTGATTCTGATATTTGTAACAGAGGTGCTTGAGCTACCTATCTCGGAGTCGGATCAATGTATGTGATGTTCTGAAATATTTATTTTTTTATAAGCAAATTAATTGAAATTACAAATTTAATTTAATTGCGATCTAGGTGAATACAATTAAAAACATTTTAAATGACGAACAAACGGACTGAAAAGATTTACCCATTGTTAATGTTATATTTCAAACATGGCAATTAAAAGAATTCCTATGATTCAATGGGTAGATGGCGCTGTGAAGTGTGTTTCGTTAATAATCCGTTTCACGTATTATTTCATATCCTTCAAAATTACAAATAGTAATTATTTAAGGTAATTATGATTACCCTTCAAATAATATAATATAGCCACAGTCAAATACTCTATAATTTGTAATGTTTAGTTTTATAATGTTAATTACTTGATATAAAAGACTATATTAGCAATTTTTATCATTTGTGACATTTATGCAAAATGCATGGATTGGAATATTGCGTAGGGCAGCGACCGTCAGTCGGCCTCGATGACGGAATGTGTGAAATTTTTAAGATGGTGATGAACTGTATTTTTCATGTACTAGCTAAAATAACTCTCTCTGGTGCTTCATAATCGTGTTAAAATAATCAAAATGTGCCTAACTTTGTGATCATAACTTTTTTGTTATTTTTCCGTTACTGTAACGAACTTGAAGTGTCGAACGTGTTGGTGCAACCACTGACATTGTTTCGTTGGATTGTGTGGTGTCCATCGCGATTGTTATGGTTGGGCTTGTATTGTATGCTTATAAAACACCCTGGCATAAGAAATTCTGATGATTTCGAAGTCATGGAGAGGCAGGAGAGATCACACGCCAACATGGAGGCCGCGGACTTCGCGGACACTAAACAGGTGAGTCCTGCTAGGCTGTAACTGCCGGCAGCACCACACTGGAGCGCTGTGTGTTGTGGTGAAATTGACCTTTTCAGTGCTCGTGTCGCCTTGGTGGCTTTATACGGCAATTATTGTCGCCAAGTTGCTACACGTGCATTGTGTAATTGTTTTTCGCCGAAAAGGTCAAATGCTTACCTTAAACAGTCTTAAATTTAATGTAGTTCAAATATCCAGCTCACCAGTCACCCATGTTACCCTTTAAATGTAATAAAACAAGCAAGGCAGCTGGTGGGCGAAGTTGGTCTCTGCCCACACTGTTGATGAATAAATTATTGGTATTAGAACATTGTTTTGTGCCTTATGTGTCATATCTGATTTGATTGTGGCAAACTCTATTGTCTCGGTACATATTAGTGGTAGGAATGTACACAGAAATGATAATGTTCTTTCACATTCTAGATAATTTATCAGCGAATCCATGTGGATATTGGTTACTTTAGAAAGTTTTCATCACTTAGTTTGATTCTTGGTTGTTATTATGAGGATACACCTATTTAGTATCATTTGAACCTTCAAATAACTTATATTTGGTGATGTCTAAAATTCTAACCAACTTAGTATTGGTTCAAATGTTTAATGTAGTCAAAATGTTGTATTGACTTCCGAATATATTTTTAGCTATTTACCAACATTCCTTTCTTAAAAATATCCATTCTGTATTAATACTGAAGGAAATTGTGTAATTTTTATTAACTTATAAGGTACTGAATCACTTAATACTGAGGCACATGCTGAGTGGAAGCCTATTTGGCACACTATTTTAATTTTAGTTGTTTAGTTTCATTTTAAGTTTGAATTGTAACCTCTTTTGTGTCAAATAAATATTTTTTCTTTCTTTCTTTTTCTAATAATATTTTCACCAGATGACAGCTATTTAACTCTTGAGTAATATATTTACGCATTATGAAATGTGACTATTTCATAAAATTTTCAAACGTTATATGAAGTTAGCAAATCTACAATATGGCTATGACATCTGCATTTTACTACAGGAAAACTTTTACTTTATAGGTCCTCAAACATAATTATACTGGTTCATTGTGTATTTGGCCCTGCATTGGTTCGTCTCTGAAGGAAGTGCTAATAAAAAATCAGTTTAAGTACATTCTTATATCTTAGTGGGCTACTTGTAGGGTCAGATTGAAGTAATGAGAAAAGATTAAAAAAAAACTATTTTAATATTCTTGCTACAATCATGCTATTTACAGCACATATCCATTGTCATTAAACTAACAGATTGTAGCATATAAAATTCTTTTTTGTAGAAATACTTGAAATCGGCTTTCTTAACCTTTGCCAGTCCTGCCGACCCCTTGAAAATTAAATGACAATGAATGACTTCAATCATCATCAGCATCATCAGCCCATTTAAGTACCCACTGGCTGAGGTACGGGCCTCCCTCAATCACATTGAACTGGGTAATTGCCATACTCAACCACGCTTGGCAGACGGTCTGCCAGGCGAAAAACTGACGAGTTTGAGATGAGAGGGGAAAACTCATAGCATTTCGATGTCCTAAATAGGGTAGGCTGATGATTATGCAGAGTTCAGCTTCTGACTTGCTTGAGGTTGCGCAGTTACTCCGGTGGTCAGGAATGACTCCGCTGACATTTATTGATTCAAATGTACATAGATAAGATGGTTCACCCACACTAAACTATACCTGGGTCTGTGGACACTGGACCACAGGTTAAGAAACACTGTTTAAAACAATGAGAAATTCACACAGTTATTGTGGTTTTGTTTCTTTTTAAAGCTTTTAAATTAGAGCTCTATTTAAATAAAAATGATAATCCAATATTATAGGTAATAATAACCAATGATCAGAGTAGGTAGAGCTATTTTTGCTACTTTTTTAAAATAATATGGACATGCCCGGTATCCCGGGATTATCCATATTGGGAATAGTGTTACAAAAAGCAATTCACGGTCTTAAGAAAAAATCCGCCCCCACCCCCCACTAAGTATATAAGGATGTTTTTGGGGTTTTTTAAATAAACTGAAACTTAATTGATTACAATAGATTTTCATTTTTCTGTACCTATTAACATACATATGAGCATTAACATCAGCCTTACGAATTTATTCATAAACGCTTTTGTGATACCATATTAATTAAAAAAGTTATATTTGTTCTTTCGAAATTCAAGATACATACGTTATATAGAAAGGAACAAACTGTAAACATATTCGAATGTTTGTGGATAAGCCCATTCATAATTCAAATGCGTTAAATATTTAACTCTAAATAAGTACAAATAAAGTCCTTTTAATACACACACGGCGTAACGTGGAGTTACCCTTGTTGAACTTTGGACCGTCCGTCTGAGACACAAGTGCTATTTTTGCACTCCGGGATGGTAACTCAACCTGTGTTTCGCCGTGTGAGTGAGGTTACCGGAGGCCCAATGGGGGTGAAAGGGGAAAAGGTCGGCAGCGCACCTGTGACACCACTGGTGTTGCGGGTGTCCATGGGCGGCGGAATTGCTTACCATCAGGTGATCCGTCTGCTCTTCTGCCACCTCTCATATAAAAAAAAAAAACTCAACCTAACGCCGCACAGTGATCAATTTTAAACATTTAGGGGGATAAAATTATTTTAAACAGAATTCATGCATTTAAGGTATATTCATAACATAAAAAAGTATAAGAAAATGGTTTGGACATGATTTTACTTATTTTTTATGTACACACGGCGTCATGTCAAGTTACCCTTGTTGAACTTTGTCTAGGGCACAAGTATTATTTTCCCACTGCAGGGGGATAATTGATCTGACGCTGACTGTACTTTGCAATCATTCCTCATCTAACACAATATCTGGTTCTTGTAAAAGATTTAGTACTTCGATTGGCATTATATGTTTCTGTTTTACAGGTAAGATTCTGATGTGAGATATTACAGGATCTGAAGATAAGAACAACATCTTCATTAGGTCTTCATTAGTTTAATTAATAAGTTTATCTTTGGTACCCTTTGATAGTGGCTTTATTGGACGATGCAATGACAAAATATTGAATAAATCAATATTTTTTTAAAAAAAATTTTTACTGTAGAAACCGGCAATCACCGGAAAAAAAATACATGTATAAATATAGCTAATAGTCCCTGCTATATTATGAAAACAAATTGGAAATGTACTAATTTGTACTTCAAAACGTAACACATTTCAAACTTTAAAAAGTTAGTTAATATCAGTACATTAAATTCATTTTTTTTTTTATAATACAAACCGATTTATTTTACTATTAATTTATATACCAATAAAACTAACAGACCTTCTTTAATGTGCACCATAATTTTCAATTCACAGTTTACATTAGTAACAATCCCAGCCTCACTTGAATAGGAGCGCAAAATAGCGTAAAATCAGTCTTGTTATTATAATTTGGCTTTCGAGATAACTTTGAACGCTGATATTCATTAAACTACTGAGTGCATAATGTTGATGTTTTAGTACAATGTAAACAACTTACTCTCAAGTCAGAATAAAATATTTTTTTCAACTATCGACACATTGACAAAAATTAATTAACTACCGCTAACTTTAAACAATTGATCAGTGTGCGCCGTCTGTAACGACTTACAGCCTGTCTTAAATTCTAGAATCTAAAACTAATGATAAATCGAATAAAATTGCACTTAGTTTGTTGATCTTCACTACCTGTAGTATGTTGTATTTTTCATGCTTATGTGGATTTTTGTAATGAACTTTTGAGAAGATTTAACAACCAAAGATCAGCGAAAACTTATTAAATAATGAGAATTCTTATTAAAGTAGACATAACTGTCAAGTTTCGCGGCACATCCAAAAGCTTATCGCTCGTCGTTGGTTGGCTAAGCTGGGCTGGAGACGGGCGCTGGTAGGGGGCGCGGGCGCGGCGCTGCTGGGCGCGCAGTTGAGACGCGTCCGGCGCGTGGTACGCCGCGCGCGCAGCCCGCAACTACACGCCCGCGCGAGTGATGTCACCTGGAGGGCCTGTGCTCGTGCAGTGATTGTGTACTATGGTAGCGATGGTAGCCTCAGCGTCCGGATACGGCACCCTCCGCCGCTTCATGAGCGCGCCGGAAGGTCAGCATGGCATGGGGGAGGCCTCCGTCGTGCCCAGCGCATCTGTCGCCGTTTCGGTGAGATCCCATGCAAATGCGAACAGTTCACAGTTAGACGCATTGAGACACCGGCCATGGTGATAACGTTATGCGTTTGGAATGTTGATGATAATTACTTGTTTACCTGTGCGACTTTATCGTAAGGAGTGTCCGAGTGGAGCGCAATCGATAAAATGACGCGATTCGCTTGATAAGTTAATATGATACATTGCCACTACATACATTGATTGTTTCTTAAACGTTATTACGATCATCCATAGTTAACCAGTCTGCAGTTAAATTAAATTTCATAATGTCAATGAACTGGAAATTCATAATTCAATAAAACTGACTGGTAACAATACATTAACACAATAAATTGGCTACGGGGTATTACAAAAGCTTTTAGAAAGCTGGCTTGTAACGACTTCCATTGGTGTAAGCACTCGTTTATTATCTTGAGAATAAGACAGTTGCAAATACCAAGCATTGTGGCGTTCGTGCACTGGAATGCACCTAGCCAGACTGTGGTCAGCTGTTATTTCCGCAAACATTACTCTCGAACGATAACCGAAAGCCGAATCGTTTACCACGTTTCGGCTGCAACAAAAAGAGTCTAATCCATCGGTCGAAGTGAACCGACCACCGAAGAGGTCATCAAACCCAACTTTCCTTTTTAATATTCCGTCGTGATATATTACCATCGATTGAAAATCCGGCCTTGGCCTGGCGGCACAACGTGTGATATAATAATTCTTTCCATGGTGATGTCACCGTCATCTGGCCGGGATACGGGATGGAGCCAAGGTTGGGTCATCGGACCGTGGCTGAATCTCGTTCGTGGAGACGGCTCGTTGGCCACCGACCGCGAAAGGAGCGCATCGAGTGGTTACCGACCCAGATCACTCAGCGCTTACTCTCTTTTTACCCCCCTAAATAATAGTAGGACGTGTTGACTTTTACTCAAAAATAAATTGTAGCTAATGTCCCATTTGCTCAGCCATACGAATTTTATAGTAAAACAAGAAACCAAGCCAAGCTTGGTATTCTCTTAATCGACTAATTCATACCGCAATCTATGATCATATTCCGCATAACTGTTGTGAAAATTACACGATCTATAATAAGCGGGAGCATGAAGTTTAAAATTGCCCATTGCAATGTTTCAACTCGAATCGTCGGTCAGAAAATCGTAAAATGAACAGGCTCGCCGGTGCGTAGAGAAAACGCCGCGGATCCAATACGATTGCCGTGATAATAGCTTGCTATTGGAAATGAGACTCATAACTCAACTGTAGATGAGTTTCAATTCCCACCGGTCGGTAAACGTTTCTTTTATTGCAGCAGGCAGAGAATAGATTTAGAATAGTTTACAAAATCCAATACTCTTAGTAAATTGTTTAACCAATTCAGTTCAATCCAAAATATTTTTTATTTGCATAATCTCAAGCATTAAAAATATCTACAACTTTTTAGTTATACGTATGTAATGTCACAATCGCAAGGCTTTAGAAATATCCTCCTCTCGCCTTAAAATAAACAATTTATAAAATTCACTCGTAAACTAATGTTGTGGAGTTAATGCAAATCACCGATAGAGCTGTGTGTGACGAAGTAGCTTGTTGGAATGCTATAAACGTAAACGGAGCTGTAGGACGCAAGACCAGTTTGTCGCAACAATTCTAAATCGAGTCAACGGAAAACTTCAACCTGATTATCTGCTTGCTGTTTGTAGTCAAAATAAACTCTGGTGCATAAATATCTGAAAAAGAAGCTTTGTGAAATCCTCGATGAATCCTGTTAATAAATTCATTCACAAATCTGAATATTACGCCACTATTCAAAATCAGTACTAGATCACCGTACCTATCGAAAGGGTATATCGCTGTCTATGATGTTATTTGCGACCCTAAGAAGTGGGTGCCCACTCAAAGAGGAAAAATAGGTGAGAAACTAATAAACATAGTTGGCCACCAATACATGTTTGGGATTGATGTGGTCGAGCATGTTTCGACATAGCGCTCATTGTGTTATGGTGGCACCTCTGTTGTCGGTGTCGGTGCATGCTTCCGCCCACCAGGCTCGTATAAGGCGCAGACCTTGCTACAGTGGCCACGCGAACGTAGGCATATCTGCCACACTGGATGTTTTGCAATATGTAATATCATTCGGATTACCTAGAAGGTTGAAGAGGCCGTTATATTCACCGTAGTGCCACTTTAACGGATCTCGTCTAATTATTGAATGTAAGCTGAATGTCCTTGTCTTCTCCTTCAGAGGTGATGTAATGATGTTTTAAATCAAGAACAGTTACATTAACGCCGAATTAGGTTAATAGATTTTCCAAACTGTGTAAACTATTTAGATTTAACTGATGGGTGTTCTACATCTTTAACAACCAGCTCCGCTTGGATAATTTCGAATCTTATTAGCCAATGTAATGATTATTTTCTGGTTGCTAAAACAAAACGATATAACATTAAATAGACAAGTAAGACTGCAGTAATAAATTCATTATCCGGGTATTTGATGAAATTCAAACTTTCCAGATTGATCAATATGAATAGCGCTGTAACAATAATCAGTGTACATAATCAGAACTGGTATCTATTTAAGATTAGAAACGCTTTCGAGGTATACGGTCTCGGCGAGATCGATATCCAGATACAGACTGCAAAGAATTTCTTCGTAATTATTTTAAATAAATGCTAAGAATATCTATGAAGGTCTTAATATTTTTTTTATTTAAATCATTTCCAATTGTAATTCCATCCAATTGAAGTATGTAACGACTTCGTCAAATTTTTTTTTGTAAATTATAGCTTCTCAACTCGTCAGTGTTTAGTTTTATTTCTAATTGAATTGATTGTCATAGGTACGATTGTAAGAGTCTTAAAAGATTCAAATTAATTAAAACAGACACACAAAACTCAAGCACACAAAACTCAAGACTGTAAATAGGTCTACCTACAATATTGATGATGCCGATGATATGTAATCAATAATCTTAGTTAACCAATGAACACAGAAGAGATTTCTGCAGTATCTCGATATTGGTATGAAGCACTTGTATCACAATGCGAACGTTTGATGGGCGCAGCAGGCAGTGAAAGCTATATGCGGTATGTATCGTGCGGTAACTTTCATGTGGTCGAGCTTTATATTACATATGACCAAACAAGAAATTGCCTTTTCAATTCAATGCACTGGACTAATAGAGTTTGTATTGCTCGCAAGTGTTCCTGAATCGGACTCGTCTTCTGAATTGCACTCTAAGATTAGATTGATATAAGGTGGTTTAGTGAAACAATTTTTGTTACAATATCTATCGTCATGCATTTACAATGTCAGTGGAGCAAGTAATTAAGACAAATGTTTAGTGAAGCATGTCATACCAATACTATTACCTAACTTCGTACTCCCTCTATACGATTATAATTGCTAAAAGTGAAATTGGCGGTCGGAGCAGCGAATGTGTCGACCAAACTATTTGTTAGATTGTGCAGCTATGAATGGACCACTCTCTCTCGTAACCAAAATTATAAGTGTAAACGTAACCGGGGGATATTTATCTAAGCACTGCCTCTCGCGGGTATTTATATCAACTGTCTCTTGTTTCTTACGCTCTACTGTCAAATTGACGGGTCGACGGATGATGTTGTCAAAATTTGTAGATTGCATTCTCTACTCAACGCGCATTTTCTAGTTCCATGCTACTCAAAGATTGCATTGCATTTCTCGTGAGACCTAATGACGTAAAGAATCTTCGAAGCTCATTTTACTATCCATAGGTCCATGACGCCCTGTTGGTCTAGTGGTTTAAGTACCGAGGCCGTGATCTCGGGGTCCTGGGTTCGATGCCCGGGCGATTCGAGCGAAAGTATGTTTCGAATTTTTCGAACATAGCTCGGGTTTGTGATCACCAATCCGCATTTGGCAAGCGTGGTGATTAAGCCTAATCCCATCATAGTAGCGATAACTTGATTTCTATGATGGAGGCCTTTGCCCTGCAGTGGGACAGTTTATAGGCTGATACTTTTAGGTCATTTAGGTTCTCAAAATAATTAGTGAAATTTTTAGATTTAAAAAACCACGATATTAGTATAAGTGGGCAGGACTTAGGGTGTATCTTTTTATATCTCATTTATCTTGAACTGACAGACAGGTGCCTCGCTGTGCTGCTGTTGTCAGAATAAAATTTATTGTTGATGTTTTTGATAAGGCTCTGAAGTAGTTAATTTATTTGTCATGCAAAAGGCGACATTGAGCTTTTTCACTCGAGTCCTAACTTTAAAAGACTTCGAATAACACAACTAAACTACTTTAGTAACATGTTTGGGCGGTTTCAGTACCTTTTATTGATTTTGAAACAGTGGTTGACATTCAGAAAGTTATTTGTGTCCATAGGTCTTTGCCCTATCTATACATATGTATAGATTCTTTCAAGAACTACATAATGACAGGGCATTTTTACCGCTCGTTAATAAAATTGAATTTGTATGTATGACTTCACTTTATAGTGAGTTTCAAATTTCAAATAGCATACAGGCTTTGAGATCTGATATCAGAACGGGGCATAAATATTTATCGCAGTCAATTCAATAACCAATATATCAAGTGGTGCACTAAACCGCGAACGGTTCTCACACTTTCGAATGGTTGAGGCTGCTCAAAGATTCCAGTTGAGAGATCTGCACTCGCCATCGGCGCATCCTCCGAGATGCCAAGATTCTTGTGTAATTCCCTCGCCACCCCAGTACAGCTCGTGTACAGCTACATTAATGTGCGCAACCTCCGTGGGAAATCTCGAAATCGAGACATAGACGCATAAGTAACTATGAAAACTAAGAGACAGTTTCTTGGTCAAATTTTATTGGTCACGAATTTACAAGAACAACGCCAAATGGTTTTTTTTGTCTTACAATAAAATTATTCAAAAAATGAACTTATTGGTGAGATGGACATTGCAAAATCGAATCAATTTTTTTTATCAAGTCATTCACTAGCGTACAATACTTTAATTCTAACACTCGTTAAGGACTCAACTTCTAATAAATTTTATCAATTGATTAAGCTGAGCGAAAATTAAATTATAAGGCTTGCTTACATTATATTGAAGCTGACATGTGCCCAATCTTTAATTTAGGAAATTGTGAACGTGATTAGCTGTGCAATGCAGGAGTAATAAGCCTTTATTGAAAGATATTTTCTTTAGATCACAAGTATCTTAATTTTTTCTATAAAGAAATTAAGATACTAATATGACATGTCTATTATGTCATATTAATACTTACATAAACTTTATATATAGGTACGAGTAACATTAAGTTCCCAGAATCGGCTATTAGCGCTTATTCTCGAGCGCACATGATCTTCTTGAATTGCAACCCGAGACGGATCGGAGCTTATACGCATTTCCATGATGGGTTTTTGATTCGCGGTGACTTTGAACGCAAACATAAAGGTTCGCATTTCAATATGTGTTTTGACAACAACCTTGTTTATAGTTCCAATTAGTATAGAGCCATAAAACGCCTACTATTATTATTTCAATAAATGATATTCGCATAAATGTCACAATAAACATAGCTTTTTCAGTTTGAACACATGTTTCTGCGTTTCTAATTCGGAATTAGACATAGCTCTCGTAATAAATTCTATACCCCCCATAGGGAATTTGGGTCACGGACCATATTTATCTGTACGCGTATAAACATTTCGACTGCTATATTTTTTTAGGCGACGCTCTTAAGCTTGTGTAGGTGTCTCGTTGATATTACTTAGTTACACAGGAAGTTATTTGTTGTTTTCCGGTACCTTTAAACATGCAAGCGTAAATCAGTTTTATTTGGTGCTTACTTTATTTTTAATTTCTTCTAATTGGTCAATTTTATCATTCTACATCCGAATCCGTTTTGATGTCTCTTCGTAACATTTCCGGTGGTCCGCAAACAACTTTCGATACCAGCAATTACCTCGACCTAATCATATATTTGACTATCAATATTTTGGTAAAGCTTGTGACGTAACCAGCCATGTAATAGACAACAAGTGTGCCGCCGATCTGCCAGTCCGCCAGGCATATCGATCGAGTGGTTAGCGTCTATAGTGGTTACGAAATGTTTGTATCAACCGATGTCTGGCTGCTCCCTTAGCTTTGCTACTCGGCACTGCATCTCTCACTTTCACCGAGATAAATCTTACTGTCTACACACAAGTGGGTCACACTACACGGCTTACGTTAGATACTAATCCAAAAGTATATTACCGTTGATTCATACTTGTGGATGCCTAAATGGTAGAGGTGCAGTGGAATTCTCAAATTGCTACAAAAAGAAAGTATGATCGGAAAGATTAAAATTGATTGTAGTTTTATTTGAATTTGTGCGATCCAAGCGTGTAGATTACTTACGCAAGTAGCAGTGGGCTGTGATGTAGAATCACTAAGACACGAGCTTGATCAAAGAGCCAAAAATATTTCACAAATTCCGAGAACGAGACAGGAAGGATGTGAAATTTTCAGTCAAAAAGTCAAAGGTTCATTCGGTTAGGTTTCTTGATGAGTTAGATTTATCCAATGAGGAAAATGTCTGAAAACCACCAAGTCGGGAATAGAATAACAAGGAATAAATGAGCGGAAGAAAAAGAGATGTATAACATGCTTTCCTTCCATAGTCAATAGAACCCACTGGAATGAATTAATCAGCAAACATCATCTTGAGTGCTCTTATCATGAGCGTCTTTCTTTTTTTACATTTATCTTGACGACTAAAAAGGTTATTGCAATTGAATAGTACTATATTTAACTAATTTAGCTTTGTTTGATGAAGATTGCTAGGTTTATAAACGCGATGAGCGCTGATTTCCTGTCACTTCCTACATGATCGCGCAAGCCTTGACAGTGCCTCGCTAATGCTAGCGTAGGTTCTGAGGCCATTATAATTTTCATTGTCAATTACGTGTTACTGTACTCGACACATTAGATTTCATTTGCTTGCCGAAATGAGTATAACGATGAGTATGACATAAACAAAATTGCAGCATTTAAAATATAGTTAAAGTTGTCTGTCTCACGCTGAATATTTTTTGATCGTTGATCTATTTCTAATTATGTCGTTTTAGGGTTGCTGACATGATCATAAATCATCATTCATACTTTGAGGTCAGCTCGATAGTATGTGATGTGATAAGATCATTTGCATTATTGTTAGTAGATTTTTTATAATGTGACATACGAGTATGTGGGTCATCTAATGGTAAGCGATCACAGCCGCCCATATAGACATCAGCCACACCAGAATGAGTGTAGTAATAAATTAATAAAGTACTTATTTGTTGAAACATTTTTTTTAAAGCTTGTACCTGATAGAAGCATATAGTCGCAAACAAATTCTATGTAATGTTATAGCGAAGGATTCTCTTTATTATGCCAAGGTTGCGTGGGCTTAATATTTAAAGTTGTCATCAGTTATGACTTCATCGCGCCACGGCTATGTTGACGTTTTGCTCTGATTGAACACAAGAAGTTTACTGTTTGTACGGTTCAATTGCAAACATTTATGAACAACGTTTGCGTACCTTTCTTGCCTATTCTTTCGTTGCACACGTGCAGTGATCATGACTAAGCGATCCGACGATATTTTTTTCTTGTCAAAAAAGTCGAATAATTCTATCTTTCAAAGAAACGTTGTGACTAACGATCGGTCGAGTGGATCGAAAATTGCAACCCCGGTGACTCAGAAGAGGCCTAATCATTTCTCGCTTCCTGTACCACAAAACTAATTGTAATATGATTAGTTCCACCAGGCTGAAAGCTGGGTAAACGTTGCGATTCGATACGATACTAACTAACCGACAGAGTACACTGCCCTTGACTACAGAAATTAAATTCAAAATCACCACTGTGTTTACAAGCAAAAATAACGATATTAAATATATCATTTAGATAACTCGTTTCCTTGTTATCATAGATCTTCTGAAGAACATCGGAAACGAATATATCCTTCGAACTATCAGTCACTTAGATTTCGTTTTAAGGAAGGCTGTTCAGATTTTCAACAATAACTCGGATGTCATTTTGAGTTTAGGAATCTGTTTCCTATTGACTTTTATGGAAATAGGCTGGAAATAGCTATTGGTCACCTTGCAGAATTCCATGCAGCCCTGATTAGTGTTTACTCGTAACGTATGGCCATGTTTGGTTTACCACTTGAATATTTATCGTGATGTGTGTAAGTATAACGAAGATTGTATAGCATTCTTTTCTTGTCCTGCCTGTTTGACTTGATTCCATATTTGGAGAGTCGTGAATCATTTCTTGTTCCGTTCTCGTCAAATACGTCGACTTGGTTCGATATTTTGGCAGTTGACTTGTGAACTTTTTGCATTTTCAATGTCATTATACAAAAAGCTTTATTTTGGAAATCAGTAAGTTCTTTGTGATTGCAGTTCCAAATTAATAGGTGGGTAACAATAATCAAACCTAAATATTTAAACTTTGGGCAATCTTTAAAATAATTCTAAAACTCATCGTAACACATCATCAATCTAAAATATTGTACAAGTTTCCCTGAGCCGTATTTAACTTTCAATTTATTAATATACGTCTCGCTCGCACGTTTTCAATCGGCAGATCTAGCTGCTCAAGTTATTGGTTGAAGTTAACCGAGGCACAGCGGCGGAGGCGGCGTGGGCGCACGACCTCAGCCGCGCGCGTGGGCTGCAGGTGCAGAGTACCGAGCCAACGCACCTTTCCAGTTTCCATGCATCGACGCTCGATCGGCACAAATCGATGATAATCGATTCAACTAACTGTACTCGTCTGTAAAGTATCGAGTAACCCTTGACCTCTTCCGTTGTTTTGACGTTTATGTTCTCTTTGTCTTGCGTAATCGTGCTTGCCTATTCCATTGAATATCGTTCTACGGATATTACAGTTATGCGTTGCATACTTGTTGCGTTTACGTTTTCATGGAACTCGTAAACATTGAATCAGTAGCTAACATCTAAGTAGAACGATATTATTGGGTATTTCCATTCAAAAATTGTATAAAAATTGGAATTCATGTTTTGGTAGGTTCGGAAATTGGACATTCATCTTTCCGCAATATCATTGTCGTAGCACAAAAGTGTTTGACTAGTCGTTTTCTCACACCTTTGTTGATTTTAAACATCGTGAAAGTCTTGTTACGTTTCTGTTTTCGTGATCCGTTTTGTCTTCTGTATTACGGATTATACAGAAGAGGCGATGATTGTTCCTTTTTTTTAGTTTTATAATACGATTCGTACTCAATAGTAACTACATATTTTTAAAGTATTGTTATTCACACAATTGACATCAATGTCAATTAATTTTATCCGTCAAGAAGTATTAGGAGCGGTGTGACCGCCCACCATATGACCGAACATACCTGTATTAAGATTCAGATGGACGTTTTAATCTAATAATGATTGATGGAAGAACATTAATCAACTAATGTTTCGTAAGAATTTGCACAAAAAAGTGTAGATTCTGCAGAAACTCGTATTTATTGTGTCTGCGATTTTGCTGGAGCCTCTCAATGTTGTAATCCAAATAAGGCGCATGACACTGTTAGAATACAATTCATTGAATGTTTCTTCAAGGCTTAGCATTCTATTATTGAATATTCCCACAGTTTTTCAAAGTTTCAACGCGCATGTAGTGGTTCACCTACTAGATTAAGCATCGGAGTCAAGAGCCTATTTTATTAGATGTCTATTGTAATGAGTGGCGTTCCGCTCGAATTCGCGGCATTCGATGCAGAAGTGAGATTGTCGAGGCGCTCCAACATGGCGGAAGTGTATTCTTCCGGCTGAAGGTACTAATGAACTGAGCCGAAACCTCTTGTTAGTCACAAGAGAGAGTGAAATGCGAGTGCAGTGGTGATTCCACTAATTGCTCCGCAATTAAATACTACGAATTGAGTGTAGAGAGTGGCCTGCCCGCTCCACTTGCTATATGTTATGGCGTGGTGCATGAAACTACTTAATAGACGGTTCTTTACGAGCGAAACGCTCCCGTCCCGACGCCGCCCGACGCCTGCATGTTCATTTTGTTTTGGCGTCTTGTCCCTGTTCGCTAACTTTTTTTAAAAGCTTCGCTGAAAGTAAAGAATACATACAGAATTTTATTATGTTATGGTCAATAATAGCACAAGAGAAAATAAGTGCAAAGTAAAAATCATCATGTTCATTTAGTCGGTCAAAAAATATTTCAACATGTTCCATTTCTTGTATTATTTAAAGAAAGTGAATTTAAAATGAATAAAATATTATTTCACATTTTTCCGAGATCTATGTCACGTGTCAGAAGTAAATTTTTACTAATTTAATTTGTAGCTAATTTAAGTATAGTATTGAATAAATTATCATAATGTACGTAATGTTAAATGGTGTCTAGTTTTAATTGACTTCTTAAATAAGTTCATTTACATATACCAACTAGTTTAGAAATTTTTTGACGCTTAAAATTTAGAGAAATCTTTATTTTGGAAGAGTATTCTGTGAGAGTAATTTGTTAATTTTGTTGAATGTTTGCTGTGTTTACTTTTGTCGGTGGATGTATGATGTGCGTTGTCTTTGATTCGGAGCATCCAAGTGGCTTCCTATTTGGGAGTGTCTCTGCAACGGCCTATTTTTAACTCTGGCATGCGCCGGCACGCGCCCGACCTCTCGGTATGATTTGTCGGCAGTTTGATGCCGTTATTGATAGCTTCGCCACTTGCCCTTTATTAGGTTTGCTTTTCTTACTTGCATTCATGGTTACATAATGAACAAACCTTACTTATCGATCTTGATAAACAGTTTATCAATCTCTAAATTAACTGCTACGACAGTAAACTACTTATCTGGAGACTGGCTGATATCATTCAGTGCACTGTTTGCATTATATGCTGCATCTCGCATACTGCATACATTGTTCGATCGTCAGATGCTTACACAAATGAAATGCTTTAATTAAATTTCTTTGTCTTTATGTTAATTACCGGCACACGAGAGATTTTCATTCTTCTTATATGAGGTAAATATTAGTTAGCACTAATAACAGAGAGTGATCTGAACTGCACAACTTGCGTGAATGCTTTCACACTTGCGTGCTGACGTTATCGTAACTGCATGTACGGTATTAAAGAGCCGTTCCAATTTGTAGTATCATTACCACAGCTAACGGCTCCATGGAGTTATCTAACTGGCCTTGACATGACATTGCTATGAGATTCTTAGATGGCTAGCTTTGTGGATCTTGGCTGAATCTTTCGCGTCCGTCACGGATGATGCACGTCGCGAGATTCTTCAATGATTCAATGTATTGTGATTATTGTAATAAACGAAGAAGCTTTACGATGTACAACACAAAATAAGTCCAAGTCGTGTCGCGTGCCTCAACGCCAACGTTGTCATTAGCAACAATAAAAAAAAATGTCGTTTAGACTTTCCATATTTTATACCATCCATCTGCTGCATGCCTTACTCGGGTTACCTGGTGTTCTTTGTTTGCAACCAGTTCGCATGCTGCTGGCTGCGTGTCGCTTTTTGTCTTGCATAGCCTGCGCCCTCAATGTCTTGAGACATACAGCCTGCCTCACTACCATCTGGTCGTGCTATTTTAATCAAAATGAATTACTAGGTGCATCGCGTATTATAAATAGCTAATCGTTTTTTGTTTTAAAAGCTTTTATCAATATAGTCTTTAACTATAAACCCATAATTATGAAAGATGACTACCGCTACAGTAGCAGTGTTACTGGCTGCTTTACGCGTAGCTGGTATCTTACGATCGAGTAACTGTTCAAGGAAATAATGTAATGTTCTCATTACTGCGATTCATCTTTGTGGAAATTTCTCTATTTGAAAATATGATATCGTTTTTAACGTTGTCACAATTTTTCTAGCATCCCAACTAAAGATTCGTTTCAATTTATTACTTAACGCTGTCTTAGTCATACACTTATAAATTTTATGAGAGTAGCATGCAGTTCATACTTACTTCATTACTGCATTGTTTATTTTGTCCAATTAATCGAGTGTAAAATGTGTCGGAGCCGAGACGAAAATATCGTATCGGTTATTCAAGTATAAGTCTGTTGCACATGAATGTTGGCAGGCACTATTGAATGTCTCGGTTATCTGATGACCTTTGCTGTTATCGTTTCATTCAACTTCGTATAAAGTGAGACTGATACTTCTTATATAAATATTACCGACGATCTAGAGCATGGGTCCCGCATGATAGATATGTATATCTGTATCATATTTACTTATTCGACTTAGTTTGTTCACGCACAATGTGTTACCAATATATGCCTCAAAAAGAATGGAGCAGACTAATAAACTGGTCAGTTTCTTTGCCGTTAGACTTTGTCTTCGCATATCCTTTCCATAATTTTGGCGTGTAAACGAATTAGTTAAGTAATTTGTGATATATTTTTTTTACATTTTCAAAGCTTGGCAGTATTCGTCCGTTTTTAGCGGAATTTCCTCGTGAGCGCTCGACAAGTGAAAGAATGTGCACGATTTCTAACTGCGCTGGCACCAGAAGTACATAGGCAAATTAGGGCAAGGCTCGTTGGTCGCATTCGTCGATGAGCACGATCACAATAAGCGGACGTTGCCATAACACAGTTGACAATAATTGTAGCAATCGACAGCCTCTGCGGCTCAATGGCCATTCATGCCCGTGTCATGAGCGCCTCGTTAAATACGTGTGCTGTGGACTTGTCACAACAAGGCTCTTTTAGTGACATTAGCGATGGTAGCTTTGTAATTTAACGTAATAACACGACTCCGCACGAGTGTCGGGCCTAATGATTTGTAACAGTCAACACATTAAACATTGGCGTGCTAGAATTTCTAAAGTATCTGTTGCCGTTTGCAGTAAATAAATCTTATTCTAAGAATATGTAACAACTGTTTTTTTTTGCTAAGTTAAGTTAACAGTGCTTATTTGGAGTACAATTTCGCTAACGATGGATTTTTTCTTGTTTCAGTCGAAGCAGCGAGCATCGATCAAATGGCTGCTATCGAAGGCCTTCAACAATAGGGTCCCCGAGAATCTGGTGGAACCTTTCTACAGGGATCATGAGGTACATTTCTTATTTATTTCAGAGTAATTATAATGTAAATGTATTTTAATTATACTGGGGTAAAGCACGTTTTATGCCCATTTGCTTCGACCTTTGATATATGTACACTTGGTTTCAACAGCTAAACAATAAAAAATACATCTTCTGGTTCTAGCAACTGGTGCTTAACTTGTCCGTTCAGTGAAGTTAAACGGGTTAGATAGGTTGTATTAAATAACTTTGTCACTTGTCTCGGCGGGCAACGCAACATTTATTTCTAGTATTGCAAGCGATATAAGCAACAGCTGGCTTGTATCCACTTCATATCAGGTGGGCTGGACCGTAAGTTTTTTTTTTCGACACAGTTATCTTCATCCTGCTAAGTGTACTGGGATGATGATAATAATAGGTGTCGTATCGACACCAAAATCTTTTCTTCCATTCATCCTGGTCATTTGTTATTGTATTCGATCAATATGTATTATGAATCACTTAGTTGGCAGACGGGTTGGCGAGGGTTTTTGATATAAATGCTGAGTTTTCCTTCTCTGGGTGCTGATGATCATGCCTGCAGCTTTACCTTAGTCGCCTTTTACGACACCTCGGTAAGAGTGAGGGTGGCCTATTCTACTCTGCCGGGGACCACACGGCCAAAGTGGCATGATTATTACGACTAGATTCCTTATATTAGTCCCATTCAGACTAGGGACTTGCTACCAATAATCCCATGTCAGCACTCCGCTCGGATTAGATCCTTTGAATAACTCGTCCCGTAAAGCTATTCTGTTTTTACCCGGCCGCCGTATCTGCTGCGGTTACGGTTGCAGACTTTATCTCGGCTTTATTTTTATTCGCTTTAGCTAACTTTCCGGCTTTTGTGTATGTACACAGTGTCAGGTTGTTTAACTGTCTAAAAACACAAGTGATTAGGTAAATGACATATTCAAAACAGTGCTAAATAAGTCTTAAATATAAATTTGTAACATTCCAGCAGACGTTATCGCAACGTTTCAAATGTTATTACCTAACCGACAGATTTCACTAACATAAAGATACTAGAATGAAGATAATGGGCTGTTGACCCTCACACCTCAATGCTTATTAAGTATTCGTTTCTCACGTTTAATTTTCACTACCATTGTTTCTCGGAACATCTATTTATTTGTTGTTTCTGCTAGACGCGACGCCTGGTTATTCACACATCCAGCACATATCGCGAGCCTATTAATGTCACCACTGCTAGGGTGTGTTGGGAGTTACCCTCACGCGGAGGGTGGACGGGCGTTAGTTTTGCCACGCTAACCCACTGCGGGCTTGGAGGTTAGAATATCTTCTTCAACATAGCCAAGATTCCTCACGATGTTTTCCTTCATCATTACGCTAGTGGTACTAATAGACATATAAGGTTACTCAACCTCTACTATATTGTATACTACTAAATTGCTATAGTCGAAATAGTTTTTTACCGTTCGTGAGTATTTATGAATAACAAACAAGTTAATTGATTGTAAAAATGCACGCTATTTACTGTGCAACATTACGATAATTTAGTTTCCTCACATTAGTAATGTAGGCCAATTTGTGTAGTAAAATGTTCAAGATATTTTCCTTTTTCTTCGTATGTAGTTTAAAAATAATTTAAAGATGTAGTCCCATTGCTTTCAAACAAGTGTATCAGCACTAAATATACCTATTTACGTTCTCCTTTTTAAAATAAAATGTACGGATCAAAGGGAAAACTACCTCGTTTGATTGATTAACCGAAGTTTATCGGCCTAATGTTCATATCTCGGAACTGTTTCTAATCAAAACCGTCTATTAATAGCCATTTCTCCTCTATTGCACAATGCATTGGCTCCAGGTTAAATGTCAGTAGTGTTTTCAATACATCATAATTACTCATACTGAATGTATCGCAACTTGTAATTTTCTCAATTCTCTTCAACAAATCTGTCATTGAACTTTAAACTGTCATTGTAATTATTTAATTATCTGCCTCTAGACGGTTCCGTATTTATCTTTTTTGTCTTTCTTAGTAATTAACTAGCAAAGTAATTTTCTCAGAAACAAGCGGTTAAGTGATATCGTGCGTTACACTCAATATTGTAGATGGCTAGTTGAAATATACTTTTGAAACGAATATTATAGATTTACAAGTTTTACGCTAACCTACTTGCGTAACGCGACATTTCGTTGTTTTCACTAGTTGTGGCAAAACCTAATTCACAAAGCATTCTAGTAAGCAACATCAAATACTACGAAGACTAAGCTAGAGAGAATTGCGCAAGTTAGTCCGTAGATATATTTGTATGGTTGTTACACAAGTTGAGTTTCTCTAACGAAACCCCAGAGATTCCAGTTGGGGGTATAAAAGAAAACGCCTAGGCCGACCCGGTTTCAACTTATTGAACCAACCGACCTTCTTACGTGACCTTTCAATTTCTTTCTTATTTGAAATATTCTGTTCATTATTAGGTTTCCTTTACATGAACCTAAAGGGGTGGCACACATTCTTTCGGATCTGATTTTCAAGTAGAAGTAGGATTAGGCTATTTTTAATGCTACAGTAAAATTGGATTCCATTCGCATTCCATTCTTTATAATAATAGTAAGTATGAAACTTTTTGGGACATTCTGTTGTTTCTGTCTTTTCCTGTGGAGAAATTTTATTATTTAGATCATTTATACGGCTCTAGAGGCTATATTTGCCGAAGCAATGACCTTGAAAACAAAAATTTCACCTAACAAGCAGAAGTAAACCCGAGCCATGATATTGATCCGAAGCATCCATAGTTACGCGAGGCCAGCAGTCGTCACGCGAGCCACGCTCAGTACCGAGGAAATGTGCTTTGGGAGTGTCTCTGGAGCGGTTGTTATGCGAGTGCTAGTGCCACAGGACGCCATGCGGTATAAATGAGCGCACGCGACATCTGGCCACGATGCTGCAAACATGAAGAGGAAACGTAATGATTTTGGACTCTTGCTATTCTGACGTAAGCTGTCACTGTCCCTGTTCATTCATAGAATAATCTTGTCCATAGTAATATTTTGTTCTGAGACCGAAAGAATGATAATTCCACGCTTCGGATGGCACGTTATGCCATTAGGACTCGTCATTCTGATAATGGTCACTAACCAACCATGTCAGTTGGTAAGGGCTTGAAACTGATATCTGGACTAAACATCCCTCACGTTAAGAAAACATTTCATGATTAGACGTATTTTATTTGCATATAGTTGTCACCTCTAAATCGCGTTTTAATATTATCACTAGAGTATGAACGATGAGATAACCTAACAATGAATGATAATCCTCGTCGAAAACGTCATTCAAGTAAGACTTACGATAACTTATCTAATATTATGTGTATGTAGGTATATAGTCTTTTATCTTATTTTTTTTTAGCATAACTTATTTATTAGTTTATTATACATATTGTATTTTATTTATGTATTAGGGTTATAAGTTATATTTTAATATTTACAGTTTATCTATTTTTTTTCCTTATTGAATATTGCACCACCTACCCCTTCTCTACTATTAAATGTCCTTTACCCGAAGGTTGTCTGGTAGAAATCGCTTTTATCGCAGCGATAAGACCGCCGAAATTGTACACAAAACTTCTGTAATGCCTAGTAGTACTTAAGTTATGTATTTTGTGCAATAAAGTATATCTATCTATCTATCTATCGCTCGCAAGATTAGCAACCTCCGATCCACTCGCTATTTTAGTATTCTGTGCAGTGCTAATTTCTGAGAAGTTGTCTCGCGTCTCAATTCAGGAGCTCAGCGGATGTCCATTAAGCGAATGTTGTTGCGAACAAGTTCAAGGACCACCCTGTTTATATCGAAAATAACTAACTTTTAACTCTTTCATAAACTGTTCCACTTATATATTACTTAGAGTTTCTACTGTTTCCCAATATGGAAAATCGGCGATATTAATATGAGTTCTGCAATCGAAACTACTATTTTTTTGTACTATTGCTTAGAGCGCCTTCTGTTATTAGAGAAACTTCTAGTCCGTATAACGATAATGCGAAAAGTTTGCTCTTCAGTTCGCGAATGAAACGGTTTTCTTTTGTATTAAAATTATTTCTTGCTACGTTAAGAGTTTAAATCACGCTTATCAGCTATTTCTATCTCGAGAAAGCGAAGATTCAGGTCGAAGCAATTAGGAATTGACCTATACAATGAAACAGAGATAGTCTCAATTATTACAATTTCTTAACTCGCTCACAGTTGGTTTGCTGTTGCGTTATGGATCAAATTGAAAATTTCCTGCTTAGGAATCAAAGCCATTGTTGATACCATCTAGTAATTTAGCAAATAAGTATTTATTACTGTTTTGAAATCCATTGTTTATGACATGACGTCTATGCATGCAGCAAGTTCCTACCGCTTAGGAATTTTGGTAGAGTTGGCTGAACTCGGAGTAGAGGTCGCAGGAGATCATGGCTTTGTCTCGCAATAAGGTGAATAACCACACCATTACACGCCAACACACTACCAGTACATGCATTTTTTCTCAACATGTAGGTTGTAAAATTGGTCAAATTACTAAGTTATACGCTACATCTGAGATTCTTTCTAGTACTTAAAATAAGCAAGCACGCACAGTTCTTAGTTTCAACATTTTTTGTTTACAACGCAATTGATATATTAACTTACAGTGGTAATATTAGCCAAATGTATTTAACATTCCAGGAAGTAGTTAAGATCTTGTTCCAGAAATAAAATATCAACTTCTGAACTGTCCCTTTGAAACCCAATAGCACACGGCGTTCAGCCCCGTCGGTGTTGTCGCAGAGCGTTTTCCACGATGGAAATAGCCTAATGAGTGCATATTCCTCACGGTCTACACCAACTCAACTTTGCTCCTCGGAACTCAATTTTAGGAATGCTCCAATTCGACCGCCGAGGGTTTAAGGTTGAAAATGGAATGTCCCCATATTTTCAGCGGACTTACATAAAAGTGTCGTTCCGTAAAAATAGTCGTCCCGTTTCCGCCTCTGGGAAACCGGTGATCTTTTGTTCTTTTCACAGCTTTTCGGTGACTCAGCTGGTTTTGTCTTGCACCTATCTCCAAGGCTTCTGCTAGGTATAGCTGGTTTCATAGTTAATTTGCAGGAAATCATTTTTTAGTTTTTGAATGCTGGCTTCAATTTCTATGCGATAAAGTTCACTACTAAATACAGTCACTACTCCTAGTTATACGAGGAATAATGTTAGTTTACGATTCATCCGTACACTATTCATATGGGTTTTATGTTTATGAATTGCAAAAAGCCTTACAAGGTAATTAAGTGAGGTAAAACGAGGTGGAATGGCTTAAGGCAGATATGCTAAGTATGTTCAGTAACGTAATCACAGACAGATGAATGCAGTTGCCGCCGGCGCCTTGACCCACGGCTGCCTCGACACCCGAGACAGGCGACAATGCATTTGTCACCCACTCTTGATCCTTTTGTCGTGGCCGTCGAGGGCCAGTGCGTCCTTTTTTACTGTCACTACATATGCGTAAGGAGAACCGAAAGGGGCACAATGTCGCCTCCTGTGTTTTGCTTCGATGAATGATGTTATGAATGCTCGTGGATTTGTTTACAATGGCACGCGTCAGGATTCGTAATCGTAATCCAACCTGTTAACATTACATTTACAGTTGTGATAGTTTCTTTGAATAAAACATACGTTGTATGCGCTGTCACATGACTTGGAGGAAGTACATTAAATACACATTCGTCTTATATATAATTATTTCGACATACCTAAGTACATCATTATTTTTACGTAAGTATTCGGTTGTTTAGAGTTGATTTGGTCAAATGACCAAATTATGACTTTGTTATGACGTTATTATGAGTAAGCGTCGATCGTCTACATAGTAAGATTATACATTATTACGTGGCTTTATATGTATTTCAATTATCAAATTGGACCGAAATAGAAGTTAGATTTAAAATAACACTTCAAGTCATAAACATTTGATTGAACACACAGTTGTTTACTTCATCATTGACATTGTTCAACAAATTGTGATTGAAGTAACTGTAATGTTTGCATTTTGCTGCTCGAGCGATTTGTGCATCAGACTGACGGATTAAGCTGGGAAAGGTTTGGAAAGTGGCCGGTCCGAGTGCGGGGGCCGAGCGATTACCGTGATACGCGGCGTAATTTCGAGCGACGACCTCGCCGCCGAATAATATCCACAAAAACTGTAATTATTGTTAACACGCTGTCATGATCCGCTTGACATAATCTAGCTTCCATACTATCAAATCACAGTTCAGTAGATTGTTTAGGAAGTTGCCACGGGCTGAACTAAAGTATTGGCTGGTGTTCTGGCAAAGATGGTTGAGCAATAATACTGTATTACAATAAGTAATTTATATGTTGCCTTAATTAGGTTTGCCGGTGTGCCTTTTCTAAATAGCGGCATGTCCTCAAAAATATTAAACAACCTAAAAAATATGTGACTAATGTTGTATGAAACAAAAATCGTACTTTATTTAGCAACAGTAAATATTCTTTGTCCAAGCGCTTTATCAGCGCTGTCTCAAGTATCAACTCAACAAGGGTATCCAGAGTTTTGAGAATCTATCCGCAACGAACAAGTCTCCAAATCCATTTTTTTTCCTAAAAAGTATATGTAATTAGTCGTAATTGCGCTGGAAGTGTCTATGTATAAGAGATCCATTAGAGTACGAGTCGATCGGGTTTAATGATGAATTAATGGTGTTAACATCGTAAGAAGGTCTTCATGAGACCCATTTGCAGAAAATATGTAATTTGTAAGCTGTTGATGTAACAATGATGATGTAGTAAGTAGGTGTTAATTGAAACAACGATATGCATAATGTTTTTACCCGACTACGGCAAAGCAAAAGGAGGGTTATGATTTTGACAGGCTATGTATGTATGTATGTATGTTCATCTGTTTCCACGTAACTTCTAAACTAGTTATCATATTTGAACAAATGAGGTGTCGTTAGAAGCGTCATGGTTGTCTTCTGGTTATAGGCAACATGACGTCACGTTAAATTTATTACAGCGCCCTCTAGGGACTTAGAGTAAGGAACTAAAAAAAAATTTTCTTGACGGTACCGTGTGGGGTATCAAATGAAAGAGCTTTTTAGCACATTTCAAATATGTAATTATATTTACATAACTAAAAATATGTAAAATATAAATAAAGTTTAAAAACTAAAACACGTTCTACCAAAAAAACACGATCTAAAAAGTACAAAACAAGAAAATTGTCTCTGCTGAAATGATTATGCCGTATCGCCGTGGTCGTATGCCACCTACTGTAGCAAAACAGATTCATTATAAAAATAAAATAAAATCAATGTGGCATACGATCACGGCGATACGGCATAATCATTTCAGCAGAGACAATTTTCTTGTTTTGTACTTTTTGGATCGTGTTTTTTTGGTAGTCGGGTTTTAGTTTTTAAACTTTATTTCTATTTAACATATTTTTTAATTTGATATTCGATAGTTTTTTTATTATGTTTGCTTAGTACTAAGCGGTTGAACCTAGATTTGTAGATGAAAATGGCGAGTCATTGGGGCCCCACATTGTCTGCGATATTCCGCACGCCAGTGTTAGATCGCTATGGCGGATGATATGGTAATAATTCTGTGCCGTACCGCACGATTGCGAAATAAAACCAGTTTTTTATTGAAACTGCTCATTTTTCTATTAGCATTCATTTATTATTTCATCTCGTGTGCCTTGTTGACGGTTTCTATAAATTTACATTGTATAAATGGGTTTGTTTTTGTATGTCTTCGAAACAGGTTTTTTTATCTCTATCTATTATGATAAGGATAACACTTTCATTTCTATCTATTTTGGAAGTTGTGAACTTTGATCACTTTCCTCTTAAATAACGATAAAATTATGGTAATCTTTAACTTTTAAATATCGGAGATTTAAAATATTCGCTTCATAACTTGAACTTCTGACTATATTCTTTGCGTTGACTAATTATACTCTCTGTTAAACGTCCTACTTTGTACACGAGTGTTTTGTAAACATAAAATCCATATCGGATGGCAATGCAGCAATCTGTCGTGCCTATATGAAATGACTCATATAGCCATAGTGGAGCCGAGTTAATAATGATAAGGGTGCTTAAAGCTGTCCCTGAGTGACGTCAGAGCTGTCTGGCCGCACCCGTCCCCACAAGGTTAGAATATTATACACTATCTAGTGTTTAGCACTAATATCACTCCCTAAAATTGCGTAATTTTCTCAGAATAAATTACGCATTCGCGTGTGTAAATATAGTCTCTTCTAAATCAATGCCTAATTCATTTATTCTAATTATGCACTCTCGTATGAACATCGAATTACTAACTAACTATTCCTTAATTAGATGTTTCAGTTTATTCCATGTTTTTCACCCTTCTTTTGTATTCCTTTTTTGTTTTTCTGTAAAGAAATTGACTAGGTACTCAAGAAAACGTTACGAAGTCCAGATTTTTGCCATAGGCCATAACATCCTTATGACACTTAAAAGTGGGATCTATAGGTGGCAAACGAGCCCACTGGCGACGGCAACCCGTAACGCGAGTGGACTCACCACTGGTGTTGCGTGTGTGCTTCCAACCTTTAATCCTCACCTCCCCCGGATTGGGCCTCCGGTACTCTCACTGACTCGGCGAAACACAGCGCAGGCGCTGTTCCACGCCTGCCGGAATGGACAAAATGGTTTTTTTTTAATAATGGCTCTGCGTCTTGCCGCAACTTGCCAATGTCAAGTGATTAAATAGACACGTTTCTTTTCTTGTTGAAATTGGACGGTGATGTGAGCTGGTGTTGATCTCTATAATTGAGTTTATTATTATTTTAAAAAATAAATAAATTTAAATACAGACAGAACACCACCTAAAACAAACAATACAGTACAATAGACAACACAGTATAACACAGTATAAATGGTTACTCATTCCCATTTTTATACGAACTGTCAAATTTGACAACAACCCCCTTCCAATGTCATAATAAGGGCCAAAACACTTGTCATACTGTACACCGTTGGATAGATACGTATGAAATTCACACATGGATGATGTTATAGTGTTGACAACTCTTCGATTGCGACGACAACACCCGGCTCTGGCTGAGGCTTGCTTCCAATTTAGGTCGTGACCTAACATTGGTCTAGATTTGTTTTATGCCTGTCATACTATTGGATGTGGAAACGGGTAGTCTTCAGGGTTGGCATGGTTTAATAATGTCTTACTAAATCCATACTAATATTAGAATATGAAAGTGTGCGTGTCTGTCTGTTTGTCCATCTTACGCGGCAAAACGGAGCGACAGATTGACGTGATTTTTTAGTGGAGATAGTTGAAAAAAAGGGTAAGCTAAAGCTAGTAATAGGTACTATAAAAATCGATGATTTTAAAGTAATGTCTTAACTTTTATGTCAAAATTCATATTCGAGTCATGAACTGTTAATCTGTATGTTTGAGATTATTATATTGGAGTAATAAAAAATACTTGGATATCAGTTTGTTTGGATTCGTTGTGCACAATTTCAAATATAAAATAACGTATTTAAATAATATATTAAATGACATTTGTAGTTCCATTAGGTAAATATTTTTTTCCATGAAGTATCGGAGGGTGCTTTTCAGTTACATAAAACTCAACTAAAATATAAAACCTTAAAGAAACGTCATGGTTAAAAACCACTTTATTGGATTAATTAAAAAAGAATGTGTTATAACAACCCTAGTATTGTTACACGTTCAGTTGTTCCTTCCTCTCCATTTGTTATTTTTATAACTTACGTCATCCATCATTGCAATATTTCCGAGGATTTATTTTGGGAACTATTGTTGCGTATATGGTTACGTACAGCCTACCGGCCGACGACTACGCCTACTTACTTTGAATCCGAAATATAGTTTTGGTCTATCTCCTTTATAGGTTTGAGTAAGTATTTGTTAGTGGAAATCTGTTGAAACTCCCTCGGGAAGCTTCTACATAGATATAAGACGTATATATTTTGTGTGGAACCAGCGTTTTTTATGTGTTAGGTGGCATACGAGCAGACGAATTACCTGATGGTAAGCGATTGCCGCCGCCCAATGACACCCGCCGCACCAATGACCGGTGTTTCCTGAAGCCTCAAAATCGGACATCCCCCTGTTTTTTAAGCATTAGAAAGACTCCACTTAGTTACCGAGTAACACATTTTTGAAATTTGACATTTTTTAACACCGGTAAATCGAAATTTATTATTTATTAAAAATGGGTAGGTGCTGGAAAATTATTTGCTTTTGAAATATTTAGGGCACTTCAAACTACACATTTTTAATATATTTTCAAACTTATAGTGTAATTATAACAAAATTAAATATTTCCGTTTTTTTCCCTTAATTTTTTCTTTAGAATTACAAGGTTTAGGCATTTTCTTTTAAATTAGAAATTTGCTCAAAACATAAACTAACCGCATAAAAAAACCAGATGCGCATCTCATGGAAGTTAGGAGAAAAAGATTTTTTTTGTTTTTGTTTAGGGTTGCCACAAAACACCATTTTTTTACCGGTATTTTACAATGTTTTTCATAACGTGGATGAAGATATGGATTTAGTCATCTTTAGTCTCCAAATTTAAGTGATCAACGCATTGAAAATTTCACATTGACCGTTTTAAAATGCTTATTCCTTCTTCTTTTTATGGATTGTGTATTAACATGTAAATTATACATAAGTACTTATAAATAGTTTTAAGTCATTAAAATGTATGACGATTTGTAAGTGCTGTATACAAGCCTATGCAAATAAAGAATTATTTGATTGATTGATTGACTCAGTAAATTTGTTCTGAACAACCTCGCACTTCAAAATCAAGAGCAAACATACACTCGGAAGTATTAAGTACCTGTCATTTTCCCGAGGGCAAAAAGAAAGGAGTTGGGATAATAGGTCAAAAATACCTAGTACTTATTTTGAAGTAACATAATGTTTCCGATACATTATGGTACCGGTACATTTGCTGGAGTAGTTTGGTGACAACCCTTGGTAGTCAAAAATCGGTATTTTTTAAAAATGAACTTTTCAACGTGATTCGATAAGATGCGCATCTGTTTTTTTTGTGCGTTTAGTTTATGTTTTGAGCTATATTTCTAATTGAAAAAAAAAATGCTCAAACCTTTAGAGAAAAAAATTAACGAAAAAAAACCGAAAATATTTGATTTTGTCGTAAATACACCCTCTGTGAGTTTAAAAATGTATTTAAAATTTGTAGTTTGAAGTCCCCTAAATACTTCAAAAGCAAATAGTTTTCTAGCACGTACCCTTTTTTAATAAAAAATAAATTTCGGTTTACCGGGTTCAAAAATTATCCAATTTCAAAAAAATATTACTCGGTAACTAAGCGGAATTGAAACACGGGAGTTCTTGCTTTGCATTTGTAACAGTAAAGGACAGATTTGTAACAGCTTTCCAATGCTTTAAAAAAAAGGGGATGTCCGAATTTGAGGCTTCAGGAAACACTGTGCAATGGAGTCACAAGTGCGCTGCCAACCTTTGAACTCCCATTCCTCCCGGATTGGGCCTCCGGTACCCTGACTCACGCAGCGAAACACAGCACAGTGCTGCTTCACGCCGGTCCTTCTTTGTTTCTGTGGTATCACTCCGGTCGAGCCGGCCTATTCATGCCAAGGCGTGGCTCTCCCACCGTCAAAATTTGCGTTGAAGTCTATTTAATAGTACACCTTTCTACGAGCAAGTTTGTCTTAGCGTGTCGATGGTAATCGCTGTGAAATGATTATCCAGTGATTAATTACAATGAATCAATCATTTCATTCCACCTGTCAGCGCCCAAAGCTGGAAATAGACTTCTAAACGAGGTCTAATCATGTGCTTTATGCTTCTCTACGTCCAGTTTATTTTCGAATTTCTGCCAACCGAGTGGTGAAGTGTCATAATGCCGCCCCAGTCTCACTCAAGTTACTCGTACGCTCCCGTTCAAAAAGGCCGCCGTGATAGTTATGAGCACGCAAGTGGGACAAATGTATTTTATTCAAATTATGTTGAGACCTGTGTTCGTAGCTTTTCATTCCATTGTTACACAGGGTTATTTGAAAAACATTTACAATAATAATTCTATAGTCCATTCAGTATGTGGAGGTGAATAGGACAGTTCAAACGTTTCGTATCATGCATCCATCTTTCTACTAATAAAAATATTAAGGTGACGGGTAGGGCACACTAGCGACGCCAATCGATTTTAATTTTAGCTACTAAACTGGATCTATTTTAAACAATTTCGGGGTTACAACCCTTCGGCAAACACTTATACTATTTATTAAATAACCATGCAAAAATGTTGGGTCCAACGCGTACGCGAAAAATTGATTCACGCCAAAATTAATTATTCCTGTACAAAAACGGACCCAACATTTGTGCATGGTTATACATATAATAAATAGTATAAGTGTTTGCCAAGAGGTTTAAACCCCGAAATTGTTTTAATAGATCCGGTTTAGTAGCTAAAAAATAAAAACGTTTGGCGTCACCTTAAGTTGTAAAAATCATTACCTTTTTTGTGTTCTTATTCTCCCAAAATTACAAGTATTAAACTTTCATCTGAACAAGAACTTAAAAGAGTTATTATTACCAATAAAATTCGTAAAAAATATCTTTATGATGCTCATAGGGATTGACACAAACAATCGCAATAAATCATTAATCGGTATGGCGACCATCTTACCATCGAATCACGATTATTGTCTCGTGCAAAATATGTCTGCACAGATTGCATTAGGGGCCAAGAACTAGTAATTTCTTTTGGTGACGAAGGTGGTTTCGACACGTCAAGCGAGTGTTGTTATTTTTCAGATGAATAAAATGCATATTATTTAAATAAAGGTGTTTTATTACGTGTGTACCACTAAGCATAATTACATATTGTATTTCATATCCAATAAATTAAAATTCATAGATAAAATGTTGATTAAAATTAAAACCAAATAAATAAAAGTCCAATTAGATTTCTAAAGATAATATTGTCGATTCTAAAAAATATCGGTTAGGTTTAAAAGGAGCGTCTCACTTTTAATGTCAAAATAGAACTGTCCTATTTACCTCACATACTGAATGGAGTATAGCACTCAGATGTACCTACTTTCTATATTGGGAAAACACCGGTTTACCTAACTAATCTCAGGCACCAGCCTCACACGCGGATCAATGTAATTGTTACATTATTAAATAACAAATCAGCCGTTTGTACGGCAAAATTTTATTACCAACTTGCAGATACGTGGGTAACTAGTTGTTACTGCTTGTTACCGCTTAAGTTTAAAATACCTCTCTTTGTTTCCCAGGATCAGGAGCATCTGAAACCGCCTATAGTGGGCGGACTCGCAAACGCGGAGCTGTACTGCCTCGCGCTCGCCAACATGTACTCCGACCCGAACTACCACAGCCTGAACCACTGGAACATCCTGCAGACGCTGGCGCGGAAGGGCGTGCACGTGCCCGACCCGCCGGACATCGCGCTCACCGAGACAGTGCTCATCCAGACCAACCCCTTAAGAATGGTTAGTGTTATGTCTTTAGGCGAAGGTTCCAGTCAGAGACACGAGTCCGCGACCAGCACCTAACGTAGGTAAACAATCTCGGTGTATAGTACAGTCACGTGCACTAATAAGTATACCACCCCATTCAAATATAAACCTTATTGAGACGGTATTAGAGTCATCATCATCAGCCTATTTATGTTCCCACTACTGGGGCACGGGTCTCCCTCAATCACATGAGGGGTAATTGCCATACTCACCACGCTTGGCAGACGGGTTGGCGAGGGTGTTGATATGAATGCAGAGTTTTCCTTCTCTGGGTGCTGATGATCATGCCAGCAGCTTTACCTTAGTCGCCTTTTACGACACCTCGGTAAGAATGAGGGTGGCCTAGGTTTGCCGTGTAGTCCCCGGCAGAGTAGAATAGGTATTAGAGTCATGGTGTTTAAATTTCATTGCAGGGGACTACATACATGCAGAAAGCACCGACGACACCTGTCGGCGGTCTTTGTCGTTTAATTGTCTCCCAAAAGTATCACGGTCATCTTGTAAGGAAATATGGAACGATCGTTTTGTAAACACGTTTATCGTTTTGTTGTCGGTTAAAAGATGGGACTACAAAGCTAACTTACTAGTTTGGCGCAGCGACCCAAAGTGAGCCTCGACTTTGACTACAAGCTACGGAAACATTTTCTCATACGATTTGTATAGCTTCAGCGCGACGCTTCTTGTCACTCGCTGCATTTTAACTGGCTTCTCTTCGCAAACAATAAATAACCAAAAGCTGTGGCTCAAATGGTGCCGACGGGTGGTCGCCACTAAGCCACTAGTGGTTGCGGTTAGTGGTCGTGTTCGTGACTGGTGGCTTAATGTGCGCTTGCGCTAACCCCAAGTCAATTCCTCATAGGACAAAGAACGAGTTGGAAATTTACCTATCCGTATACATATAATAATAATATCCTCCAACCGATTACGGCCACGGCCGCAAGGGTTTCTGAGGGGTCCCTGTTATTACCGTCAGTTGCTTACCATCAGGCTGAGGAGAGCCTATATACTGTGTCACTTTAAAAAGAAAATAAAATCGGCCATTGGTATTACTCACACATTGCAATACTATAACATCATGGAAATTATTTAAATATCCACTGATTTATTGTGGTTTAATTTAATTATATTTAACCTTCGGCCGGACATCGATCTATTGACAATTCTACATTTTAACTTTACCAGACTGAAGATTGTTACTTGCCCCAAAATATTGACAGAATTATGTTATTTCCAGAGCGCACATATGGCTGTGGTAGAAGCTTTAATGGTGCTGTACGCGCGCGAGGTGGTGACGTTGGACCGGGTGTCGGCCGCGGCGCAGCGGTTCGGCACCAGCCAGCCGCTGCCCGTGGGCTCCTCCATCCCGCACGAGGACGGCATCCTGTGCTGGATCAACGCGGCTTGCGCTGCGCTCAACAAGGCTGAGGTATGTAGACACACCCACAACCAGATCTAATGAATGATGTTGTAAGCGTGCGAGATTGTGACGTTTGACCGGGTGTCGACCGCATTGCCTGTGTTCATGCATACCACCCGATGCTAGCAATCAAATTTGGGTTCGTTATCTAATGCTATTGTCCATGAGAGGATATATGATGTAGTTGGTGCAGATCAACAATGGCGTGTTGCGCTATAAATGAAAAGCGGGTTATAACGAATCAACCTTGTGTATTGATAACCGCTGGAGCTGAAGCGTCCTTGGATCGTTTCGGCAACCTTAATCGGATTGGGTAGCTTTTATTGGATTGGAATAACCAGTTTACCCTTCGCATGACAGTAATATTTATTAATGACTGCACAGAGGAGACATTGGTAATTTTCTAAATATAAACCGGCGAAATCTTTGTTTTTTAACGCACGAGTACTCAAATTCTTCTTAACTTTGACAGCTGTTCAAGCATGGTCTCGGCTCTGTCATAAAATTGCCTTAGAAACAGACAGCATGATGTGAGAACAGCTCCCAAAGTTTGAGTATTAGGAGGTAAGACCACGCCCCCTGAATTTAATACTAGCCTCATCAATACAAGCAGCAACTTAACCATCTTGAACATAGGCGTAACACAAAGGACCTATTATAATAATATTGACCTTGGTGCTGGTTGCATTCAGCTGCTGCACTTGTTTCTAGCCTGGCTGCTATGGTATAAATAGGATCTGTAATTTTGTGTCGATTATGGATTAAATTTGTGCAGAATTGTTCGTCAGTACTTCAAAGAACTGGCGTTGGAGTGGTTGTTTGTAGATGATATTGGACAGACAGAAGCGAAAGAAAAAATCTAGAATATAAGATTGTGTTCAGTGCTTCTATATAAATTCAGTGTTATCTGCTATCCATGAACATTTTACTGGAAATCGTGAAAAATGCCAAGTGAAGAAGAAGTGAATAAATTAAAGTGAAGAAATTCAATTAGTGATATTTTGATTGCTCAGGCAGGAGAATTTGACGCATAAGATAGTGCATCTTAGGTATGTTTCATGTCAAAATTGCTGACGATGTGTAAAAAGAGTGGAATATAGAACCTAATGAGATAAAAGTGAAAGGCATATTTTTATAGAACTATTTACATAGACACACACAGACGATTTTTAAGGAATTTGCAACTAGATGAGCTTGGGGTAATGGGTAGACCCAAGTCGCTTCTCATTAATTTCTTGCACTACTATCAATATCGCATACGGACACCAAAAGTCCTGGAAGACATATTTACAGTTCTATTGAAAACAGTTATATTTTCAACTTTCTGTGATCCTTTTCCACTGACACTGGGCCGTTACCAGTAAGTAATAAAAATCATGACCCACTTTTACTGCGCAAACCCCCAGGCGGTTTCCACCCACACTTTAAAAACATGCCACTATTAAAAGGCCTTCTTATCTTGTGGTAACAAAGCACGGCTGAATTAATTGTAATATTTGTAACCTATTGTGACCTAATGTAAATTGTAATATTTGTATTCATTCGTTGAGACTGTGCCAATAAGCTCGAAACCTCTGGTGATAGTTCTGTCTCCAGCATAAATCGGGGTACTAATACCATTGAATCTTCAAATGATTATATTTTTAATCGATTAGACTAACAGAAGTGAAAATAAAAATAACATATCCCTCGAAAGGCCAGAAACCAACAGATGTCCTTGTTATATTATTGCATAATAAAACAATCCTGTGTTTTTTTAATCGGGTTATCTTTCAAATACACACTTGCATCTTTTTTTTTTCTTGGTGGGTGAAATAAGCCCTTAATAACTTTTTTTCACACATTTGGTTTAAACTTAGATGGTCACTACATAAAAATAGTTAATTACTGGATTACCACCATGTATTTTCGAGTTTGGCAACAAGAGTTAACGCCCTGTTGGTCTAGTGGTTTAAGTACCGGGCCGTGATCTCAGGGTCCTGGGTTCGATTCCCGGGTCGAGCGAAAAGTATGTTTCGAATTTTTCGGACATAGCTCGGGTTTGTGATCACCAATCCGCATTTGGCAAGCGTGGTGATTAAGCCTAATCCCATTATAGTAGCGATAACTTGATTTCTATGATGGAGGCCTTTGCCCTGCAGTGGGACAGTTTATAGGCTGATTAAAAAAAAACGAATTTCCGATATTTCGGCGCTGTTGCAAGCGCCATGGCGACACCGTGACCGTAATAAACTATTCTAACTTGTCCCACTTTCCAGGAGGAATCATCACAGCACGTGCCTATGGTGAGCAACCTCCAAGACCTGTGCGACGGCACGGCGCTGGCGGCGCTGATCTCGTTCTACTGCCCCGACGCGCTACCGCGCTCGGCCGTGCGCGTGGGCCGCATGGCCTCCATCCAGGACTGCCTGCACAACCTCATGCTGGTGCACGACTTCTGCCAGGGCTGCCTGCCGCACAACGTGTTCCATATGATGCCGGAGGACGTCACGTATATGAGGGGGTGAGCGAGCTTACATCTACACTTTATCTTTTAAGACGGGAGTTGTTCGAATTGTGGTACATTATGCGGATAGAAGGAGGGGACTGTTTACCGACGCACCCTGTATTAATATAAGTTTATGCTTCTTATTTAAGCATCAACAATGTATAATTGCATAGTTGCTTGAGTCTCTGTTAAAATTAGTTTGTTATAAATATGTAGCCAGCAAGGTTGAGTTTTCAATAATTTACAATGTACACTATACTTTTGTAATTTAATAACATTGGAAACTTGTTTGTGGTTCGTTAAATAAATAAATAAAAAAAAAATCTCGTGGCAGTATCGTGCTAAGCAAGAAGTAGCTTTTGGCTAAAAATTACAAAATCATACGTTTTAATTTATAGTTCATCACCGTCTTAAATTACGAAATACATATTTATGTCAATGAATATAATGTTTCTTCTAATGTAACTTCTGGTGCGTTTGCAAGCACCGCGCTGGCCAAGAGAGACTCTCGTGTCTCGTTTTGAGAATTCCGTTCCCAGTAGTATTTCCTCCCATTTACTGTACTACCATGAGTCTATTATAGGTGATAACCTCAATTAGCGGGGATGATGAAGCCATCGGCTTTCCGAAGCACGGAATGGTATTTTTTCGGAATAATCAGGTGATTCGAACCTCCAATTTTCTAACTTATAACAGTTGTGGCTATTAAGCGCAGTACGTCTCCTTTGGGCTCGAACCCATGACGCTATTAAGACTCCAATCTAGATATCATTCCCCATGTCAATCTTGTAAATCCAATGCGGCCACCATAGCATAGCCTTAATATTATAAAATTATTTCAACAATAACAATATTACAATATTGTTTAAATTATGTAGTCATGTCTTCAATAAATGTTATGATACAATCATAAATACTCCTTTTATGGAGTTTGTGAAAAGCAAATATTGACAATCATGTTTAAAAATGTAAGTTGTTTATTACTCGAATAACGCACTTAAATTATTGGTACCAAATATGTGCTAAGCAAATTGTTCCCAATTCCGAATATGCGTGTACACTTGTTTCAACTGGAATGACATAATTCGCTACAATAACGCACCTAAGATATGTAACGCAATGTGTGCGGCGCGCCGATTACTGCGCCGGCATAGTTTGAATGTCTCTCGAGACTCCTGCGCATCTACGCGGGGCGTTAGCACTTGTTTTCAACTTGATATGGTATAACTTGATACGCCGTGTGTCAGTAAGTTCACAAATAATGGTTTTATTAATCGTGTCATTTTGAACTTAATTCATGTTTCCAATTTCCCGGTCTTCTGTGAGGCCGGTTCTGTGGTATCACTCCGGTCGAGCCGGTCTATTCATGCCAAAGCGTGGATCTCCCACGGTCAAGTTGACTTAGAATGAGGTATATATTATATTTGAGCAGCTCCCAAAGTTTTAAAGCGTTTAAGAAAGGGGAGGGGGGAGGTGTAGAGTTTGGAAGGTCTTTAAGGAAGTCAAAAAAATAAAATGATGTTTTATAGAATATTATAAACCTTATGGTATTAACGAGACCGCTTTTAAGACCAAACAAATTAACATAAGGATTTTTTATTTTTTCAGTTCAATGAGACAAAACTTAGTAGCGATGTTAGCGGACCTCTTCAACATGTTAGAAGTTCATCCCGTCAAGTCCGTCAAGTACCCGGGAACTGGTGAGTACCACGCCGAGCTTATACTGAGGCATATCCCGGTACCCTCGTATTGCATGCTATTAGACCTCTAATGGGAGTATGTGGTCATAATATCAGAGATTCTATGCCTACTTACTAATATTGAAATCTAAAGATTAATAATAAGCAGGCGGATAAGGCTTAATTTACTAGCATCTAAAGCGTAATTCTACAAGCCTTGGGATTACGGGATCTTTTTCAAGCAAATTGGACAGACCATAGTTTTATTTGCAATTTCCGTGTATTATTATTTTATATATAAATATTATGTAAAAACACATTTTTACTTTTTAAATTTATCTGAAACAAGGTAAGTGTGTGATACAAAGTTTAAAATAGTCAGTTTTGAGATCGCTTGGCTACAAGTTTTCCTCTATTGTTGTCACCCTGTCTTGCTTTGATTGCAAAGCAGTTCACAGTGCTGGCTGAAATTGTGCGCATGACAAGAACTAATTGATCAAAAATAAAAAAAATGTTTTATTTTTCATCTAAAAGAAGTCTGTTTTTCTAAAGTCTAATCGATAAAGGATAAAGGTTTGTAAAAACAACCGCCGCCATTTATGGTAAGTCAAGGCAGGGTGACGGTCACCTAATTGAGCTGTGCGTACCAAGTACAGGTATCGCTGTTAAACTTACCGTATAATAAAAATTATTACTGCAAGTTCTTGTAGGTATGATGGAGTAATATCACCATTTGTATGCGTCTATACCTAGTATAATCGTGTGTTTGTGAGAAATGCACACGAATGTAAGCGTATATGTGCGGGTTCAGCTTACGTACGAGAAACAAATGGGTTTGTATGTGTGGGTCGTACGCACGTTTCATACATTTGTGAGTTTAATCAACTAATGGTAAAGTAAATTCGCCAGATTTTATTTCATTAATAAAACGGAGGACCAATGGTGGTCCTCAGTTTCATTAATTAAATAAAATCTAACTTCTACGCCAATAAGTAATGTTGCAACGAAGCAGGAATTTTGGCGGCTCGGATAGATTAACTCGGATAGACTTTGTAATTTTAAGAGTCCGTCACAAAATTAATTATTTACGTACTCGGTTGGCTCGGCGATCCGAACCAAATTTTGGTCTACGAAACAAAAGATCGCCACTTTGGTCGATCCTACACTGCTTCTTGCCAGTCATTGACCTGACAAAACTAATTAAATTACCTAGTAATTTTCTGAGTGGCTACGCCCCTGTAGACCTTAAAGCTGTAGGCAACTCACGCCACTCTAAATCTGATACCGGTCCGAAACGTTGGCGCTCACCGTTATGACGTGCGTACGAGCGAGTGAGCGTGTGCCGGGGCGGTGCAAGTGCACACGCGGGGCGTGGCGTCCGCGGGCGTGTGTGTCGTGCGTGCGTTGTTCCCGCTTGTGAGGTGCGTGTGCGGTGTCCGCAGCGTGCGCGGCCAGCAACGAGCACGGCGTGCGGCACAAGCGCTGCCTGCCGCCGCCGCCGCCCGCGCCCATCCCCGACCTGCGCCCCGACCAGCAGCTGCAGCAGCGCGCGCCCTTCGCAGGTACCGCACCCCGCCCAACCTGTCCTGCTGTCTAACCACCGACTCGGAGCGGTCTGGGGATCTCCTCTGTCTACGTCCCAAATCTCAGTTAGTCTGTAGTCTCCGGCAGGCGCGGTTGTAGACTGAAATAATTGTCGAGGAAGGGGTTTTCATGGTACCTTTTTTCCCTCCTCCAAAGTCAACAAACCTTGTCATTCCTCTCGTCGTAAAATAAATGTTCTACATTCAACCTAACCTTAGTCTCAGACTACAACTCCTGACCATCCCTCATTCCTCACCCCCCTTCGAGCGCGTTTGGTCTCCGGAGACTGCACGATGTTTTTTTGTCATTGAAACTTCGATATTGCCTTGATTAATCTGCTGAGATTCGCGTCCCCTCAGCTGCAGCCTCAGGTAGGTAAGTACCCTGTCCTCTGGCACGAGCCGGCTCCGCTCCGTCTCGATGGTTCGTCAGCTGTCTTTGTCGTCCAGTGTGTGTGTGTGTGTGCGTGTGGTGTCCTCGTTGCCCGACCGGTTCAGTTGCCGACGCGGCTAATTTTCTTTTTATTTCGCTTTTACCTTTGTTTCTCGATTGTGACTTTATTTATATCATTAAAAATGTGTACAATACATTTTTTAAAACTGTTCTAATATTCATAAGTAACCCAGCTTTATTTTAACGACGCTTTACTCGATCGGTTTTTGGTTTTCACATTCTTTATTTGTTCTTTTTAGTGCTTTGGCATGCGACTTTCAGGCTCTCGCTTCTATGTATATTTTAAGCACACTTAGACAATAAGGAGTCGTTGACATTATGTCCTCAGGGCTCCCAAAATGTGAACTAATCTTAGACAGAGCACATATTACATTCATTTACTCTTCATGTACACCTTCATAGAATTAGCATTGATAGATTAGCGGTTCACAGTAGAATTTAGTTCTAGGATCATACAAATAGATTGTTTTTAGATTATTTTAATCACTTAATTGCTACGAATACTTTTCAATTCTTTGTTGTGTTTGTGAGTTTTGTAACTAATAGTGGTAGTTTTTCGTACTATGAAGAATCTTTAATTTTTTTGCCATCTTATTTTAAAAGTAAGTATATTTTAAATTCATTCTCAATACCATTTGATCGGAGATACTTTTCATTATCTAAAAAGGTCAAAACATGCGTATTTCTGTGTTACATAGCAATCTTTGTGTGCCTCTTATACATACTTAAACCTAAAGATATACATTAAGAAAAGCTTGTTGTTTGATTTGATAATGATATTACGTGCAGTTCGATGCACGAAAGCTACAAGCAAAAAGGGATCATCTTGTAAATTAATTAGGAGCTTGTATTTTAAATAGAATTCACAACGATCAGCAAGTCTCAAATAAGGGATTATTATGTAGCTGACGACAGCTGGCTAGGGGCGTGCTCCAGCCTCCTAGACTCGAGTTGATTAAAATTTGTTTTCTAAATCAAAATTGAATTATCTTTCAATTATCATCACTCCCCTGCCCTGTTCCTATTTTATCTGGGGTCGGCGCAGTATGCTCTCTTTTTCTAACGTTCCATTGGGTTATATTGCAATGTTTTGGCCTTAGGCTGCGTTTTCACAGAAGTGGACCTGCGCGGAGTTGATCGGAGACTTATAAAACATTACCAATCACATTGCTCAAAATACACATTTCATCTCCGCTCCGATTCAGTGGAAACAGTGTTAGCGGAGTTGAGAAGATTTACATTAAAATGTATGGTGCGCGGGGTGTGGGGTGGAGCAGGGCTGCAAGGGGTAACGCGATGTCAGGCGCGGCAATTTGTTTGTTGCAGTTTGACCTTGTACCGTCATCGAGAATGCACTTTCATCATCAGACAACGGACGAAAAATTAATTGAAAGCGTGAAAAAATACCCATGTTTGTGGAACACTTTGCTCAGTACTCATAAATGTTCTGCTCGGCTCCACTTCACCCAGCTACACAACTCAGCCCTGCGCCGCTTACCTCTGCGCAGTTTTAGTGGAAACACCTACCTACTTTATACGGCTCTGCTCCGCTCAACTCCGCACAGCTCCGCTACTGTGGAAATTCAGCCTAACTTTCGTATGCTGCGTAGTGAGTCGCGCTGTGTTGTAGTGCCGCGGTCGCCGTCGGCGCGCGCGGCGTACGGGCGCTCGGCGTGCTCCACGCCGGAGCGGCGCAGCTGCAGCCCGCAGCGCGACGAGTTCGTGGTGCACCGCGGCCGCCCCGTCACCACGCTCGCCACCATCGCCCGCCATCCCACCGACACTGGTATGCTTTTTTTTAATTTGATAATAAGTGGTAAACGAACCGCCGTGGGGAGACGGGCTCCGTAGCGCGGGTGCAGGGCCCGCCTCCCCGCGACGACTTCCCGCGACGGGTCACTTTTTACCCGACTACGGCAAAGCAAAAGGAGGGTTATGATTTTGACAGGCTATGTATGTATGTATGTATGTATGTTTGTTCATCTGTTTCCACGTAACTTCTAAACTAGTTATCATATTTGAACAAACGAAGAAGGTTATAGGCAACATGACGTCAAGTTAAATTTATTACAGCGCCTTCTAAGGGACTTAGAGTAAGGAACTAAAAAAAAAATTTGCTTGACGGTACCGTGTGGGGTATCAAATGAAAGAGCTTTTTTATCACATTTCAAATATGTAATTATATTTACATAACTAAAAATATGTTAAATAAAAATAAAGTTTAAAAACTAAAACCTGACTACCAAAAAACTCGATCTAAAAAGTACAAAGCAAGAAAATTGTCTGCTGAAATGATTATGCCGTATCGCCGTGGTCGTATGCCACCTACTGTAGCAAAACAGATTCATTATAATAGTAAAATAAAATCAATGTGGCATACGACCACGGCGATACGGCATAATCATTTCAGCAGAGACAATTTTCTTGTTTTGTACTTTTTTGATCGTGTTTTTTGGTAGTCGGGTTTTAGTTTTTAAACTTTATTTTTGTATGAACCGGCGCGGGCGCCCGCCGTAACGCAGTTTCGGTCCTTAAACACCACAGTCTGTGATGCGATCCATAGAGTGAGCTGGCGGAAGATAGTCCGGGAAAAAATTACTCATCGAGACCACGATCCTTATGCCTCGTTTACACTCAGCACGAGTGGGCAGGGAAGTGGGAAGGGAAGGGAGCAGCGCGAGAGTGTAAACACGATACTTCCCATGCCGTTGCCGCTGCCACTCGCGTTGCCCGGCGCTCCCTCGATTGTCGGTTTTTCGTGCGCGAGTCAAAGGACTGGCAACGCGAGCGGCAGCGTGTGTTTACATTCAGCCCTCGCGCTCACTTGTGGCCCGGCGTTTTGAGCGGAAGGACGTATTTTTTGCATTTAATTTTTTGTCCATTACTAGACGTCAGCGTTTACTAGAGTATTATTATATCTGTGACTATGTCTACGGTACCACCACTAGAGTGGAGTAATGAAAAATTAATACAGTTTTTGGAATTGTACGAAAGTGAGAGAATAATATGGGATCCACGTGATTCCTTTTAAAACGTTTAAATTATTCAATAAACTAAGTAGACATACAGCTGTCGCCGCAACAACCTCGACGTCAGCCATGGTTGCGAGTCGCCCGGCAAAGAAGTATGAGGGCTGAATGTAAACGACACACTCGCGTTGACACTGCCGCGGCAACATTCGCGGCAACGCGAGTGGCAAGGGAATTGGCTGAGTGTAAATCTAACATTAGCACTGAGGACAAACGAAGAAAAAGGAGGAAGTGTTCTGTGCGGACCTAAGTTGAATAAAGATTGTAATCCCCCTTAGCGTCAGTGTCGTCGGAGTCGTCGGGCACGGCGGGCGCGCAGGTGGCGGCGGGGCGGCCGTCGGCGCGCGAGGCGGCGCAGGGCACGTTCGCGGGCCGGCGCTCGCGCCGCTCCTCCATCTCCGACGACAGCCAGCTCACCGTCGAGAACTTCGGCGGCTCGCAGGTACAGCTTATCTCATTTTTGCGTTGTGTCCAAAGGCGCTCCGGTCTAGGAATGGGGGTGTGAAAAAATACGCTAGATACGTACTGTAGGTCAAGGTGATTGGTTACTTTTGGTTTGTGATGTCAATTGACGAACGAAACAACCAATGATGTTGCAGTTGACCTCAGTCAGATGACGTTATGTTATATAACCTGCTAATTTATGTAAGTGTAACGTTTAATTTTGGCGGCATTGGTTGTTTTGTGCATGAGATCGTCATTTTGATATGATTCTTAAATCTTTTATTATTATTTTATTGTTTATTGTAACTGTGGCGCAGTAGTTAGTGGGTCGCACTTTAAAGCGACGGCTGCGCAAGAGGTCCCGGCTTGAGCCAAATATTTGTACCTAAGTTTTCGGTCATAAATTACACTGCGTTACAAATGAAAAAAAAAATGAAGTACCCTCTTTGAAATTTCATGTTTTCCTATTTATTCCTATCGCTTAGTAAGAATACATTCATTTTTTCTTTCCATGACGTATAATTTTTTTTCTATGAAGATATGACAAATAATGCTAAAAATTTAAAGTTCTCAAACATAATAAAGGAATTTAATAAAATGTACCGGATTTTTTTTTATTAATCAAGTTTATTTTTTTCTTTTTGATGTAATTAGTACAAAAAAAAATCAATACATACAATTTAAACCCAGAATACCTTTAATTTTAACTTAGTCTTTTGTGTTTAGTAGTATCCTCTCGTTTTAGGCGCCAACAGTAATCGCCTAGCATATTTGTGTCCCAACGGCCTTGAAATCGTTCTTCAAGTTTCTTTATATCTTGGTGGAACCTCTCGCCCTGCTCATCACTGACAGCACCAAGATTAGATGGAAAAAAAGAAAAGTGGGAATGAAGAAAGTGAATTTTTAACGACATCCTACAACCCAGCTTTTCATATGCTCTTAACATGTTGTTAACTAGCTGTTCCGCATTTGCGGCCCTATGGTTCCCTAAAAACTCTTTTATAACTGTTTTTCAGTGATAACCAAGCATCGAGTTCCTTGTCAGTAAGCTTTTTGTCAAATTTCGGATCTTTCATCAATGTGCGTATTTGTGGTCCCACGAATATCCCTTCTTTGAGTTTTGCGTCACTTAACTTTGAAAATATCGTCTTCAAATATAAATATGCACTTTTCACTTTTTCAGAAACATTTTTGGTTTGTGATTTCACAATGTACTGTCCACAAACGTAACAAAACTTATTTGGTTCATTTTTGCAGCTGCGACGGCCACTTCGTTCAGTATTCATCATTGGATTTAAAAGAAATATGTTTAGAGATATCGAGGTTATCGAAAAGAAACGATTTATGAATAAAACAAAAGAATAAAAAAGTATAGCACATCGAAAACCTCAACTGCTTCTTATATGTCCGAAGTGAGGGTAGTTAAAATAATGATTGACATGTACCTCGAAAACTAGACGTGATGGATACCGCATCTATTTGGAACATTTTATGTGTGACTCATTACCAATTCATTCCAGCTATCAGTTTAACGGGTACCAAAATCGTGTAACGCAGTGTTATTAGTGGCTGCCCGGAATCTGGAAGTTGGCGGTCTTGTACCGCCGTGCCTCGGAAAGCACGTTAAGCTGTTGGTCCTGCGCCCTATCTCTCTTCGGTCGTGTCACAGTAGTAACACATCGGAATATGCGGGTAAGGGAATAAAGGTTGCACTTGTGTTTGCGCACACACTTGAGCACTATAATATATCCTGCGTATGTGGCTGATCGTTGAGATTGGCCGCCGTAGCAGTAATCTGTTGGAGGATATTATTATTTTATTGTAATAACGGCCTTCTTTCCCCCTCAGGATCGCCTGCACTTCGCCGGACGTAACCCGGAGAAGGAGCTTGCCACCCTGGCCAACGTGAGGAAGATATCCGCGCCAGCCGGTTAGTCTCCTCCCTCTTTTCTGGTACAAACCATCATGTTGCTTCTGTCTGTGCGCTAGAGTTTCTTTTTGTTTGCTCAAGTGGTTAGACACTAATATTTATCAAACACTAAGGTAGAATAGTTATGAGTAGTTGAAAGCCTCTTGAATGTTGCTCTCTCCGTGACTTGATGTCGACCAATTTTCGTCCAACTTTTTTTACAGCATTATTTTAAACGTAAGTAGATAGCACGTGAGCTTTAGGATGCCATTACTTATTGCTTTTATTTTAATCTATTCTAAAAGCTCTAGTAATGTTCATCTTACTACCGTGGTATTTTGAAGACCCTGAACTAGTCATGTAATTATGGGTCTGTTCTCCAAAGTTGAACGATCTGTGTCATAATGATACTAATACATTACCGAGTGCCTTGACGTTACAGGTCCACTGGACTACAACCCGCCGCTGCGCTCGTCGCGGCAGGACATACGTGGCTCCATCCAGTTCTTCCACGGCGACTACCAGAACGGCTCCGAGGACGACAGGAAAACGGAGCGACAAAATTCGCAACTGGAGCGACAGAATTCCAATTTCGAAAGACAGAACTCGAATTTCGAAAGACAGAATTCGAATTTCGAAAGACAGAACTCAAATTTTGAAAGACAGAAATCGAATTTTGAAAGACAGAATTCGAATTTTGAAAGACAGAATTCGAATTTCGAAAGACAGAATTCGCATCTCGAGAGACAAAGTTCGCAGCCACAACCAGATACGGAGCAGCCCTACTACCCTATCAGGCAAGGATTACTGACTACTTACAATATCAATACCTACTAATCTTACTGCTCGTCCCAATATAATAGATTCAATGCTATCGATGAATTATTACTATTAAAGATTTTTTATATTCATTCAGTCAAGAAGTCAAAGTTTTTCTAGTTACATTTTTACTCAGGATTAATTATCCTGTTTCAAAAAGTTGAATACATGCAATATTGTGGCGTGCATAAAATCATTACGCATCAAAGAAACTTCGTCTAACAATATCTTGACAAAATATGAGAGCACTTTAATAAGTCTTTGTTCGCGGCTACACTTGCATAGACCAAAACTATACTGGAATCTGGTCAAACTACACAAGTTGGTAACTTAAATATTGTTGCCAGTGGTGTAAGATGCACTTGAATTTGATAACAGTATCTATTTTCTATGGTATCAAAAATAGACCATAAAATGAGTGTTTACTAAGGCTCTTTTCCAATGAACCATGCTCCAATAGATGCCAAAATTTAAATATGAAGTGATGTTCAATCGCTTGATTCCTCGCATCGTATCATACGTAAAAAAGCTCTAATTAAACCCTTAACTGGGCATGGAAGGTTGATTAATTTCATTGGTTATCGCTTGTCATGATAGATGATAAGGTTAAAAATCTGGTGAGATTTAACTTCCTTTGGTCCAGTTGAGGGTAAAAACTGTTGATTTTGATCCACGCAAGCAGGAGACAGCTCAGCAGCGACACGATCAACCTGAACCAGATAGGGTTCAGCTACAAGGGCGGCGGCGACGGCTTCTTCCTCGGCGAGCGCGACGCCACCGACGGCGACGCTTCCAAGACCAGCTTCGCCGACCTCGGCCGCGGCCGCAGCAACGGCGACCAGCAAGGTTTGTGCGCGTCGTGGAAAAACTCAAGGACTACCCATAGACAACTGATGATCATAGACAAAATCAGTACACTACTAAAGTTCCGCCATTAGCTTTCCATTATCGCAAAAACAAAGGTTATCTTTTGTTACAGAATATTGGGAGGTTATTCGTTTTAGTGTTGAGGGAAGATAACTTTGAGAACTGGCGTAAATAATGTCAAAGATATCAGGTCCTTAAGTTTATATTCCACAGCGATATCTGTGTAGCTTCCTTCCTAAAACACTGCAGACATGTGTTTTTATTTTTAATTTTCCGCTTTTTATGTATGCGCTTCGACTAAAGCTTAGCGCTATATCGTCTATGTTGTTTGGACTGCATTTGGACCACATATTCCCATTGACTAAATTCAAAATTTTCATGTGTAATTGTTGGAAGTTACGTATTTACGAGGGACGAGTTGATTGCTTGCGATGTCACGTAATACTTTGGAATATGTAATAGCGTGTTGCGCTGACATTGTACGCACATAAACATTGTCTTTTTGTGAATATGATACTTATGTCGCTCTTCATAAGGTCTAATTTTGATGATAACAATAAGATATAATGTCTTCAGGGATTCAGTCCCCGTTCAGCCACGAGGAGACGGGCGAGCGGCGGAAAAGCACGACGTTTTCCACACCTCCGCCCAACACAACCACGTGGCAACAGCAATTCATGCAGCAAGAAACTCAACCAAGTTAGTATTCCCCATTGTCTATAGAAGAATGAACCACTTTTTAGTGATGGTTTTCAGTGCAATATTATAATTGCAAATAAATAAATAATAAATCACATACATTGATCTGACTCCGAGATAGGTAGCTCAAGAACCTGTGTTATGGATAGTTTTTCTACAAATAATTTTTCTTATTAGAAATAATCTTAAGTACCTATCATTTGACAGGTGTAAAGAGACACCTGGAGCCCAATTCTCATACTGGGGCTTGAAAACATGGCGGATTTCAACTGAAAACCATACAAAACATTTGAGTGATATATGTCGTATGATAATAAATGTTATGAGCACGAGAATTGGGCTCCTGGGACTTTTAGTAGATTTTTAGAAGCATTCGTATTAGGTTAAGATAGTTAAAAATGAAAATGAGATTGAGTGATGGGGCTCTATCGTCTTTCGGTTGAGAACGTGTATCGTGGAAACGTGTGTTACTTGTAAACGCAGTTCGCAGGTAGCGAATGGAAGAATATCATATGTCAACATATTATTGCAGTAGGAGTTAGATAGACAGCTGCTTTATTTAGACTTAGGACGGAAGCTTGTTACGCGGTCGCCAGCACGGTTGCATAAAAAAGTGACCCGTGCGTACGTTATATTGAAGTAGCCCTAAAATGCAATAGTGTAGTCTCTAGGAAGTCTTCAGCAACGTTTAGGAGCTGTCAGGATTCCTGAGGGGCTATTCTCGCGCACTCGACTTGCAAGTTGAATTTAGAGATTTCATACATGCCTCAAGTGGCAATGGGCAGAGCACATAGCGAGGAGAACAGACGGCCGGTAGGGCGGAAAGGTCCTCGAGTGGAGGCCACGTACAGGAAGTCGCAGCAGTGGCGCCCCCCACAAGGTGGACCGACGATCTGATGAAGATCGCGGGAATCCATTGGATGCGGGCGGCACAGGACCGATCTGTGTGGAGAACATTGGGGGAGGCCTATGTCCAGCAGTGGACGTCTATTGGCTGAAATGATGAATGATGATGATGATACATTCGTCCAGTGACGCCCTGTTGTGGGCGCCCTAGTGGCCCGGTACTTATACCGGGCCATGATCTTGGGGTCCTGGGTTCGATTCCCGAGTAGAGCATAAAGTATGTTTCGAGTTTTTCGAACAAAGCTCGCATTAGGCAAGCGTGGTGATTAAGCTTAATCCCATCATAGTAGCGATGACTTGAATTCTATGATGGAGGCCTTTGCCCTGCAGTGGGACAGTTTATAGGCTGATACTTTACATCTTACTTTATACATTCGTCCATACAAATCTCTAACTCGACTTTAATGTCGACTGCTCGAGAAAATGACATCCGGTGAAATTATCTGGTTGGAATGACATCCGGCCAACTTCACCTTACACACGCGAAATGGGCACACACGATTGCGCGGGAACCGCCCGTACGGAAGAAAAAGAACGTTAAATTCGCCCGCTCAACGAAGTTATGTATTAATAAACTTCGTGATTCGCTCGTCAGATGGCGATGATCTCGCCGACGACGCGTCGTCGCCGGCGCACGGCGGGCAGGCGATGGCGGCGCAGCTCAACAACATCCGGCTGAAGCTGGAGGAGAAGCGCCGCCGCATCGAGCAGGAGAAGCGCCGCATGGAAGTGGCCGTCAGCCGCCAGCGCCAGCAGTTCGGCCAGCAGGCCTTTCTGCAAGCCGTCACCAGGGTGAGCTCAGCTTTGAGGCCTATTCTACCGGGCTGGTGGGTGGCACAAAGTAAATAGACACAGAGTTCTACTTTCTAACTGTCATTTATGTCGTAGAGTTAGTTAATCTACGCGGTAGGCGGTATACCGTGTCGTACCGTGCGTGTATCGCACACGTTCCGTATAGTCTGTGCTTGAATGTATGCTTATTTTGTTTAGCAAGCGAGTCGGCAGTCTGTGTCTATAAATTTTGTGGTGGGCTTACGTGTGTTAGTTCGTTTCGATTGAGCAATGGCCAATACGACAAAAAACATTTTTCGAAATAAAAATTATTTTTCTAGATTAGACTCATAGAAATTTAAGAAAAATAATATCGGAATTTTTAAACTGATATTTTTATGGAGAAAAAAATAAAATGTGTAAATCATCCTGTGATGTCATCACTCGGCATGACAATTTAATAACTATAATGAAAATTAAAAAATATGATTCATCTTTTTTTTTCTTTCTTTAATCGAAAAGCGTATAAAAATGAAAAAATTTTTTTGTCGTATTGTACTTTGAGTGAGTGAACGTTCCGTTTATTTTATTTACTGTCTCTAGAAGTTTTTTAAACGGTTATCTAAATTGATCTATCCCTGATGTAGAATCAATGTTTAGTGGTTTTAAAAACCTGCATTTATTCTACATCCGTGATTGAAATGTGTGAGTGTTGTAGAAGGTTTAAAAGGGTAAAGATTAGTACGTTTGATTAAATTGATATTTTGAAAGGTAAATGACAAAGGCTTTTTTGTTTTAATAGGGTAGTTAGTTTTGTTTCGTTCGATATATTTGGTGTAGATTCAGTGTATCTGTTCTCTTGCTGTGTTTATGATGGTTAATTAAATGTCTTAAAAGTTCACTTTTTATGTTATTAATAAAATTATCTAACATGATACACACACAATTTTAAATCTGCAATTTTCAAAAAAGTTTGTGACGTGACAGTGAAAATATAAAGCATATGTCGTTTATAACGCAGCGTGATCAGTAAAACATGTTTTTTGAAAGTCGCAGAGAAATTGCACAGTGTTGCTAATATTATGTTTTCTTACAACAATTTAGCCGGCGGAAAATAAACGTTATTTTTCTATTTCATTAGGATACATATTTGCAAAGCCAGTTGGCCTCTTTGGTGAGTGGCCCGGTTTGTACCCTTGGGTTTAGTTTAGACCTTTATCAATTTATTATTTAATTTATTTGATTATATTTTTACCTTTTAAGTATGTTTTTATTAAAAATTAAGTACAATTGAGTCAGTTTAGCTCCACACGCTTACACAGCTTTCATTGGAATACATTGAAAATATCATGTTTTAAAATCAAATTTTGTAATTTTCTTGTAGTTCGTTTACTCGTATTTCGAATTATAATTACGATAATTAAATAAGTATTTAAATTCCATATTGGCTTTAAATTAAAAACGCTTAATTGATTAATGGATAAACATTTGCGATATTGCCTAATCTTATAGAGTAGATTGAGGCAGCTAGCTTTCTATTTTATCCTAAATCATTATCAATATTGAACTCACTAATATTTTGCGTTGCTATACCCATATTTCGCTTTGGGGTACCTATTCGTCTTGTACCATTTGTGTATCCTATTATCTTATGGATTTTACTGATGCATAACAACACAAGTCACGTTTTTCACAACTTAAAGAATTTGAGGATTAATTTCCATCACTAAATCACGAAAGTCCCAACTCACTGGTAAAATAGATTATCATTCAACATCATTAACCGAAGTGATGTCAAAATCCAAACTAACGAGCACATTGTGTAGGTAACTCCAACTACATACATTAGAAATACACGTTATTCAAAGCATGTTCCCGTTGATTGGCATATAAAAGTCATATACATAAATAATAATAATATTTCTTAAAAATTTAAAATTTTGGCTACTTAAATATGGGTTAACTTTTGAGGTAAAAAAAATAAAAAAACTTTAATTGAATTTAAAAGTGAAATACCATGGCTTATTGGATTACCTGTTGCGTACCTAAATCATGAAAATGGTCGCTTCAGATTTTCTGCATTAAAAGGTAAACCTGATATTTACTACTATACTTTGCTGCTGTATACAAAATAGTTTGTGGGCTGTTCGAACGATTATATGCCAATCGACGTGCACGGTCGGAGCGCATGAGGCCGCGGGCCTGACGGTCGGGTGTGGGTGTTGCAGGGCAAGGGCGCGCGCACGCCGGGCGACGACGAGGCCAAGGCCGACAAGCAGCACCAGCAGGTATCCTAACACACACCATTACACAGGCCAATAGTATGTAACAGCCCGAATAAACAAGAGAGAGGGGGAAGGGGGGGATGTTATCATATGTGAAAAATGTGCTAGATGGCGTTGAAGTTCGACCTTATTCTGTAGTAACAAGACTGAGGAACTTCAACAGCATTGGTTGTTTCGTTATCAATAGTCATTTTCACAAATAGCATTTCAAACTTAACCAATCACCTTGTAGATGGGTACGCCTTCTACGATTTTGCACATGCGGTAGTCTCCATTGATTCCAACTTTTTTCTCGTGTCGTTCAGTTTACAACCGCTAGGTAGTATAACAATAAGTCTTAGTTTTAGATAAATTTATTGATTCTTACGTACATATTGGTCTGTGTACAGTGGCGGGACACATCAAGCTATACAAAACTGTCAAATTTCTTCATTCGATTATAAACCTTATATTGTTACACAATTAGTTCGAAATCGATTGAGGAATTTGACAGTTTTGTATAGCTTGACCTGTCCGCCACTGTACATAACCTCCAAAGTAAAATTGGAAGGCAAATCAAAAAGTATTTTTCTCAGAAACGTTCAACTGATTCAGAAGGACGTTTGAGAAAGAGCGGATATTACAGTTCCACTTGTACTAATCCGGTAATTTGATAAGTAAGAGGTCATTGAAAATGGCATGGATTTGTTTTTTATAGCATGTGAACACGTGTGAGTTGTTTTTAGTAATTGGTGGAGGCAATAAACTATGTTGGTATGTTGATAAGTACTTAAATCAGTTATATGCAATATCATGGGGCCTGTCACCGAAGTGTAGAAGAATTTACAGTACAGCCCCCTTTAAGGTAGGGCACACTAACGACACCAATCGAATTTAATTTTTAGCTACTAAACCGGATCTATTTTAAACAATTTCATGGTTACAAGCTCTCGGCAAACACTTATACTATTTATTACATAACCATGCACAAATGTTGGGTCCGTTTTTGTACGCGAAAAATTGATTCATGCCAAAAGTGGCCGCTTTTGGCGTGAATCAATTTTCTGCGTACGAGTTGGACCCAACATTTTTGTATGGTTATTTAATAAATAGTATAAGTGTTTGCCGAGAAGTTGTAACCCCGTAATTGTTTAAAATAGATCCGGTTTAGTAGCTAAAAATTGAAATCGATTGGCATCGCTAGTGTGCCCTAATCGTCACCTTAAATGCATTTTTTCGCCTAAAAATATCCTTGTGTTCGACAAGATATCAATTGTTTCATTGCTGATTTTTTCTTTCAACCTTACTCAAAAAAAATTAATATTACAACTATGAAGAATCGCAACTACTAAATTGAAGTTGAATTTTTAGGACATGTCGGATGCGCCCAACCAGACTGTGGACAACGTAGCACTGGAGCAGTACCAGCAGTCTATTGCCAAGTAAGTTTTGCTCAATTCAATGATACAATTTACTTATAGTCTGTGCCATTTAAATGTGCACAAAAGGTCAATCACTTCCTCTATTTTTGGACGCTTCTTACCACGAGGTGCTTAGTCCCGTTTAGCGTTATTAGAAAGAAAGAAAGAAAAAATGTATTATTTTGGACATTCATTATAACTATTAGGTGATCTCTTGATCATTTTCCTCCCTCTAGTAAAGACGCTAGAAAAAGAAAGGTTTTTCTTTCATTTCCTACTTTTTTAACCATTCGCTCGTCGATGTCCGCATTACTGACGGTCGTGATCCCCCCGAGGAATCAATTTTACGCGGACAAAGTTCCGCCATCTTTGTATGTCTTTGGCAACGTGGAGGGTTGGGGTGTCTTGGAAACCCGTGTTGAGGGTATTGCGGATCACGTCGGACCATCTCAAAGGACTGCGACCTTTAGGGTGTATGCCGGTGACTTCCCATCACCATTAGTTGCTCCAGGTTATATTTATAAAGGAAGCTTCCTTCTAGCCACATGGCCAAACGGTTTTGAATGAATGAATTGAATGAAAATGAAATGAATGAACAAATAATTTTTCAACCATAATAACCCGTGAATACACGCGGACATAAGTGCGATATTAAAACGTTGCAGAATGAACTCTAGCTTGCAAGACATACAGAGCGATATCGCCCGGCTCGCCAGCCAGCAGACGCAGCTGCAGCAGCAGCAGCAGCACCAGCAGCAGCAGGCCAAGCAGCTGTTCCAGCCCGCGCCCCCGCAGCCGCAGCCGCCGTCCTCGCCCTACCAGCAACAGTACCAATCAAACATTCCACAATTGGTAAGTTTTTATCATACTGGCTTTGGACATGGTATTTCATTGTGATTATTGCAAGCTTAAGACTAAAACAAATCGTGTTTTTATTTTGTTTTGTGACCTTTTAATGACGTATTTTGAGTATTAATGAACCAATAACAGTTTTCGTAATAAGCAACCCTATTTTAAGAGATTTGTACTCTAAATGGTTGATATAAATTAGTTCCATTCAAAACAAAACTTTCTATCATAAGGTATTCTAAAACTAATTTATTTGTTTTTTTTGTCCATAAATCAATCTCATACACGACTTATTTTCATTTATCTGTTCATATGTGTTATAAATACTAAATAATGTACTACTAAAACTAAGCTCAACTAATTTGGAATGCGTCAATATCACTTCACAAAATACAGTTATTTTTCAATTTTCACACTAAATCAATTATTTTTGATCGGATTCAAAAGTTAAAGCTTATCCATGAGACAGAGGACCGACTCTGTCTCGTTTCTCCAAATTACGCCAGTTTACAGTTGTAGGTGAATTACTTACACATGGTGTTGGCAAATAATAATGTTATACTACATATTTGGGTATCTGAAATGTTCAGAGATAAGACCCAAAACCTTCCACCTACCACGGTTAATTTGATACTGAAGGCTAATATACGCCTCCAAATATTTAAAGAGAGAAAATTGTGAAATAACTGTCCCCCTTCACAAAGCTGACCCGCGCATACGGTTCCAGCACAGCCAATTCAGCTCACAGCACAATGTGTCCCGGCCGGGGCTCACCACGGGCTTCGGCTCCACGCCGCACATCCCGCGCGACCTGCAGCACTATTACCAGAACTACGAGCAGCAGCAGTACCACCCGCCGCCGCAGTACGCCCCGCCGGGGTTCGCGGGCTATAGGGACATAGAGCAGGAGGCGGGGCGCTTCTTCCTGCACGACAGCCCGGCGCCGCCGCAGCGCAAGACCTGGGCGCAGCACGCGCAGCAGCAGCAGCAGCAGCAGCAGGAGAACGCCGGGCGCGGCTGGCAGGTGGGTGGCTTGCCTGCTTCCGACACCGTCATGAGATACCCCTGGGAATATACTTGTCAAGATGTAGATATTTGGCGAAAAATAAAGCTTTATCAAAAACAAAATATCGCGCAACCAGGAGCCCAATTCTCGTGCGTACGAGATTTATCACTAAAACATAGTTTTTTTTGTATGGTTTTCAGGTGATATCCGCCATGTTTTCAAAATCTCACGAGCACGAGAATTGGGGTCCAGCATAAGTAATTTAAATGTGATATTTTGACTCCCCATAGTTTTATGAGGTCTGGCAGTATCGTCGTTCCGAATTATTATATTACAATTACTATTGTTAGCCTGTACTGTCCTTCTACAGGTCCGGATTATTATAACACAGTTAAATTTATAGGATTTTTATCTGTGACAGATGTATGTCAATACTTTAGTCCGTGCTAAATAAACTTACACAAAAGGACATTCATCTCTTCTTTCGACTTTGCGAGGTAATAAATACTAGACAAGTAACTTCAAGATACTTTTGATTCATATTAGAGAAAGTGCATTACGACATAAAGCATGTCTGCTTCTCGAATGATCACATTCCCCGACTAAGAGAAACACTACACCAAAGGTATTGGGTGCACTTAAATTATAATAAAAAATAAATATCGCAAATAATCTTATATTCAATTCCAACATTTCCAGCTCCACCAACAGAATCACCAGCAGCAGTACCAGCAGTCGACGCCGGAGCCGCCGCAGCGCACGTGGAAGTCGCCCTCGCCCCAGCCGCCCGAGCGCAGCTGGAACCCGCAGGGCTTCGTGCTGCACGACCGCACCAACCAGCAGCCCTTCCCCGTGCACTACAGCGCCGACCGCTACCAGAACGGCACCGAGAACGTCCGCGAACCCCAGAACCACTTAAGCTACACTGTGATAAACCCCAACCAGTACGCGACGCAGTCGCCGCCGCCGGCCGCCAGTCCGCAGCGGAGGGCGAAGACCCCGCAGCGGCAGGGCTCCCTACCCGAGGTGCCGCGGGCGAGGGAGCCCGTCAACCTGGCACAACTGCAAGCTCCGGCGGCGCAGCCCGACGACATGGAGCCGCAGAATATTTCCTTCATAGGCAACGCGGAGGACGACGCGCTCCGTCAGGGCATAAACCGGCTGAACATCTCGTCGGGCACGCGCACCTACCGCATCCCCTCGCCGACGCGGCCGTCCCTCGGCCGGAACAGCTTCCAGCAGATCGAGAACGACGAGCCGGAGGAGGCGAACGAGAAGGGGTTCTACATATCGTTCGACACGGACCAGCCGAAGCGGCCGAAGCCGCCGCTGCGGGCGAAGCGCGGGTCGCCGAAGAAGGAGAAGGCGGAGTCGAGCCCGGAGCGCAGCCCGGAGAGCACGTGGAGCGCGCGCGCGCCGGCCGAGGAAGCGTTCGTGGTGCATCGCACCGCCGGCCTCCACGCGCCCGAGCGCCGCGACGTGTCCCACCGTGCGCCGCCCGCCGAGCCTGCCGCGCTCGTCATCGGCGACAACCCCGACCCTGTGAGTACTCTGTTTTCGCCTGAGTTGTCTACACAGTGAATAATCACTGTGTGGACCAGTGTGACACGACCGGAGAGGGATCGGGCGCAGGACCAACGGCGTAACGTGCTTTCCGAAGTACGGGGGTACACAAGACCGCCAACTTCCAGACTCCGAATTTCGAACTCGAGAATTTCTTAACAGAAAAACTGGGGTACAAATTTTGGCCCGACCCGGGACAGCCGTCGCTTTAAAGTGCGACGCAGCGACGCACTAACCACTGCACCAACGAGGCAGTCTTTACTTTACTAAATAAACCTTAATTATGTAAAGTAAAGACTGCGTCGTAAGTGCCTCGTCGTGCCCACTTACAAAAACCACATTTATTGAGTGTCCAATCCTACAGCATTTACTTTCGCTAACCAGGCCAATCCTCTAAACCACTGAGCTACCAGCGAGTACAGTACATCGTAGGCAAAGTATAACAAGAGCCTTTAAAAGGGAAGCTCTCGTTATACCTACTGTAAAAGTGTTGATGTGAGTAGGTATAAGTCGCCACTAAAGTTTGCTTCTTCTTTCTCTGAGCATAGCCTTTTCCATTGCTTTCGGGGTGGCTGGCTGCTTACAATGAGTACCACTTGACTTCCACTTGACTGTATGATTAGAGAAATCTTTCTTCTTTTACATCTAGTCGCTGGCTAGTCGCAGGGGGGGGCTGTGTGTGCTGTTGTTCTTCTTTTGATATTTTAATTCCCAAAATGGTGTGGTGTGGTTGTGACGGCAGGGGTGAGAGAGGTGGTAAGTGTAATGGGGTCGGCGAACCGCCGTCTGGTGTAGGTGGGGTTAGCGGCCGGTGGAGAACACTTCCCTCGTCGTCGCTAGAGAACAGTAGCGCTCGCGACGTAAACGCTCGCGTGATATAATCGACACCTAGCGCCATCTATTGGTATCAAGTGGAACTAATGACCTGAAACGAAGTAAAGGGCTGGCCACTAGTCTAATTATAACTGTACACATTCCAGACCTCTGCCGAAGAGATGGAACGCAAGAAGGAGCGGATAATGTTGCTGTCGCTGCAGCGGCGGCAGCGCGCTGACGAGGCCCGCGCGCGCGCCGACGCCGCCGCCGCCGCCAGACGCTCGCGTGAAGAGGCCGCCGCCGAGCTCAAGCTGGCCAGGAAGGAGGAGCAGGCCAGGCGGAGAGACCAGATACTCAAGCAGTACAAGCTGAAGAAGGCGATAGAGGAGGCCGAGAGGGAGGTAAGGACTGGCTATCTCTTTTTTTTACTAAAATAAATAGGATTTAGTTGGACCACCGTCTCCCGGACGATCGTGCGAGGAGGCCGCCGCAAAATTCAAGCTGGCGCGCTAGGAGGAGCAGGTGCGGCGGAGACCAGATATCCAAGCAGTACAAGCTTAAGAAAGCGATAGAGGAGGTCGAGAGATAGGTATGGACTGGCCATCTCATTCTCTTAGTGCAACAAATAGAGTTAAGAAATACCGTCGTATGCTCATCTCCTCATCGTTTTTATTTATCTGATTACAGGGCAAAGTACTGAACAAATCCGACTTCCTAGACGCCCTAAACAGCGGCATGCCCGCGCCGGACACGCGGCCCGGCGGAGGCATGGGCGGCGGCGCGGGCGCGCGCCTGCGCGGCAAGGCGGGCGGCGCGCGCGCGCGGCCCAAGACCATCCACGTGGACAGCGGCGCGCTGCACCAGGCCGAGGGCATGCTGCAGGCCAAGCAGCCCTCCAGCACCAACCTCACCGGTCAGTCACCACCACGCCACACTCCGACTCACACCGACTCACACGCACACTCACTCATATGAATGAAGGGCATTTTTACCCGACTACGGCAAAGCAAAAGGAGGGTTATGATTTTGACAGGCTATGTATGTATGTATGTATGTATGTATGTATAAAAAAAAATAATTCTCATAACATCTCATACATTGACCTGATTCCGTACTAAGTAGCGTCAGCACTTGTGTTACAGATATCAGACAACAGAGGAACACAAATATATACTTAAATACATATATTACACCCAGACACTGAACAAACATAAGTGTTCATCGCTGTTGTACTTTTTGTGACATTTCATTTATGATACTAATATAATACTAGCACACCCAAACAGTACAAATGAAGTGAACTAAACCCAACTACGTTTAAAAACCGAGAAAATTTACTCTTTCAATATGTACTACATATAACACTATGTAGACTGAGTACATAAATTCAACAGGAAATAATCGTTTATATATTCATACTACCTTGACAACTGTGAGCGATTTAATGAAATTTATCCTACATAGTGAATTGCATAAATGGAAGGCTGGCAACTATTCAGCGACATACTTGCACTCACGTATGAAGTTAAGGTTTTTTTGACTTTTATTATTTACGACTACAATGTATCAATACGGGGTTTAACACGATATTTATTATGTGCACTCACATATTTGGCTCGACGTTTCGGCTACGTTACAGCAGCCGTGGTCACGTGCGGACTGGCGGAGCACGGCGTCGTCTGCTGGGGCCGGGCTGTGAATCTTCGGACACCCTCACATTTTTGATATTAATTCGCCACTTGATGAATCGTCAGTGAAGCTACTCCGACACACTACAATAACAGTATCGGTGTTTGTTTGCGTTAGTAACGTTAAACCCCGTATTGAAACATTGTAGTTATAATGCAACGCGAAAATCTAAAAAAGGAGTTTAACTTTCTAATATGTACTTACATACGTAACATTCTGTAGACTCAAGTACATAAATTCAACAGGACAATAATCGATTTATCTATTCAATCAACTAGTAAGTCTGTGTACAATACTGTGATCGCCTGTAATGAGAGTTTTCGCGTGTGAAAATACCACTACAACCAGTGCGAATAAAGAATGGGATGAGAAATGGCGGCGCACCTATTCACTTCTCGCTCGCACACTATTTGCGTCTATACTTGCACCCCACGAGTGCGAGTATAGACGCAAATAGTGTGCGAGCGAGAAGTGAATAGATGCGCCGCCATTTCTGATCCCATTCTTTATCCGCACGGGTTGTACATACGTAACATTCTGTAGACTGCAGTACATAAATTCAACAGGAAAATAATCGATATATCTATTCAATCAACTAGTAAGTCTGTGTACAATACTGTGATCGCCTGTAATGAGGGTTTTCGCGTGTGAAAATACCACTAGATGGCGTACTGCTGGACTGAGGTCCAACATCAACCGCATTGGTTGTTTAGTTTGTCAAATTGACATTTTGACAGATCACGTTTAAAAATAACCAATCACATTGTATATGGACCTCACTATAGTATTCCATCTAGCGAATTTTTCACGCGCGAAAACCCTTCTTGGCATACATACTGACATCTAATTTATTGTAAAAAGCTGTTTTTATTATACGCCCTGCAAACTTTCAACTCGCACGGACACTCACAGATGTTATACCGATACGCCCTGCAAATTTTCAACTCACACGGACACTCACAGATTTTACACCGATACGAACTGCAAACTTTCAAAAAAAGACCGTATCCGATATTAGAGGGCCGGCGGTGCACTTGTGACTCCTCTAGTGTTGCAGGTGTCCATGGGCGGCGGTAATCCTTTACCATCAGGTGATCCGTCTGCTCGTCTACCCTCTATGTCGTAAAAAAACTACATACACCAAATGCAAAGACTAGTGGCAGACGTAGCAATAAAATTGCAAAAGTGATAGCGCACATAGCGGTTTGAAATGGCGTAATTGAATGCATTTCGTACCATTGATAGTCCAGTAATTCAAACGTGCATATCCGTGTATACTTATAGCCTCGACTGCCACGAGTCTTTGCGTTTTAATGATGAGGCCCTTAGATGAAATTCCTGCATTTCGAATCCTCCTACACTTACAAAAGATACAAACTACAGTTCTTTTTTGTTTTACTTGAATACCTATTTGTTGTTGCTGCACTAAGTGTTAGCTTTCCCCACTGCAGCGACTCTGCTCATTGTGTGCCGATGGTAGATTCGCTACATTCTATACCTATGGCATGATTGCAATTAAATAGATGTGCTACTTTTATATCAAACTTATTTGATTAGCCTATCGGGTATGAAAAATCGCTAGATGGACTGATCCGCTACTGTAGGACTCAGGTCCATAGACAAAGAGATCACATTTTTGGACGTGACACGTCAAGATGACAATTACATACTAGAATCCGCGCCACTAATATCCTGCGGCAAAACACGGAACTAAAATTTCAGATTTCATATGTCTATTGACATAAAGCTCAAATTTAAATGTTGATGGCGACTTTTTCGCGGGACTTTTTTGGTGGCGCGGACTCTAAATAGGTGTTGATATTATCTTAATTGGACCTCAGTTCTAAGGTAGGTAAGGTAGTACGCCATCTAACGGAGTTTTCATACGCGTTAAGCCTGCATTGCGCTCACATCACTGTTATAGCTAAGCATAATTTGTGTGAAAGTCACAATGTTCTTTTGGCATGATATTTTATTAGCCTCTAAACTTATTTTTTAATGTAATATTAGACCCTAAAGTAAAATTTTATTTTTAATGTTGTTTAGATTTTAATCATGTTTAAAGAGCATTGCTTTCCCTAGTGTTGTCAAGTGATCGAATATAATATTCGTAAATTCTTTTTTTTTTTATTTTCAATCAACTCAAGATGTAGATAAAGATAAAACGCGTACTTATGTATACCCTATTTATGTTACTATGTATCATACATTAAATATGAGTGATATTGAGTGATAATCTTACTATTTAAATGTGACGTCGTATGATTCCTGGAGCCCAATTCTCGGGACATGATATTTTGTCATCATTCGATATATATCAGGTGGTATCCGCCATGTTTTTTTCATATCGAAATCCCCAGAATTGGGGTCCTGAAATATTATGCGTAAAAAGTGGTGACTTATTTACCATGATATTTGTTACGAATTGTTACCGAAAAAGTAAATTTTGCAATCACGAATCGATTGATGGACAATTTTGGGAAAGTAGGGCGCGTGTTAGTTTTTATTGTTGTGTTAGCGATTGGTATTGGGTATTCGATCATTTGTCAACGGTTTCCTCCCGCCCTGCGGCATGGCGGCATGGCGGCATGGCGGCATGGCGCCGCGCTGGTTGTGTTGACGCGTGTGTGTGTGTAGCGGGCGGCACGATGCGGCGCGACTACTACCGCGGCTCGCAGGACAGCCTGGCCGAGCGCGCCGGCCTCTACCGCGGTGAGTACCCTACACCCGACATCACACATTTTCAACCTAGGGTAGTGATGGAACTGAATGTTATGATAATAACGCGAGGGGAGACAATCGCGCATGAAAAATCAGCTAGTTGGCCTATTACAGGGCTGACATCACGTTAAATATCAAAGTACTAAACACTAGCTGATTTTGCGTCTTAACACATTTTCGGTATAAAAGGATGATCTCACCAGCTCTGAAGAAAGCCATCCGCGTTTCCTTGTCTCCTCTCACGTGTACATAGCCCAGTCGTGGGTGAGTAATTCGATAGCATTATAGTAAAGTTATAAACGTCAGAAAAAATACCTTATTAGTAATTAGGCTTCAATATACACCGTTATATTTTAATAGTTTAAATCTCGAAAAGCTCATAATAGATATCTTGAATAGTCCTTATTTAGAATGTTAGACCAACAAGATAAGCGAAAAAAAAACAACTTTTCCATACATCATGAGGCGAGGGAATATTCTATTTTATATGGAACAGCTGTTTTTTTTTGGAGATTTAATCGATAAAAAAATAACGGTGTATTGATAATAAACGCTAATCGCAATAGTATAATCAACCCTTCAAATACCCGAGGATCGATCTAAGTGAACGTTGGAGAGGCCTATGTACACTGGACTATGAGAGATTAATTATTGTATAATGGTCGAATGGTATATTTTTTTGTTAAATTAATGCTATAGTTTTTTTTATTACCTCATGTGATTGTCTCGCTAAAATTACACGTTTAATCCCTAGTTTTGTCACCCCTTTTAAGCCGCACGTGAAAGCTTGCACGTTTTTCTTACGATTTATTTTATCTACATTTACACAAAACATAAATTCTTCATTAAGTGAATCATTTAATATAATATCAACTACTAATGTTTATTTCTATTCAGTAGGAATGTTCATTGTAGTGGAAAATGAAAAAAAAATTAAATACTCAAACTTTATCTATCAGTTAGAATCACTATAAGTATCATTCAACTTTTTATTTCAATACAAAACTTAATTTTTGGTCAATCGTAACATTCAACTAGTCATCGTCGTGCTGATATAATTTTACGACGCGTATCCAATGACTGTTAACTGTGGAGACTCGTCAATAGACCTTATACTCGTACGTGCATAACTGATTTGGGGCGATGACGGTTATTGGTTACAAAGAGAAAATGTGGGTTATCGCGTCCGAAAAATCCGCTAGTTGTGAAATATTATATTAGAAATATTATTATAGTACTATTGGACTGACGTCAACTTTAACAGCATTTGGTTGTTTCCTTCGTCAAATTGACAGTTTGACTTATCACATTCAAAAATAGCCAATCACCTTGTAGATGGACCACAGTACTTTTGCCATCTAGCGGATTTTTCACACGCGGTTAGTCCCCATTGTCGTCATGGTATTTGGATCATAATTCAGGATCTCAATTTATATGGATCAGATAGGATTGCGTATCACAGGTTGCATAATGGTCGCATTCAGCAGTGGTCGCGTTGTCACGCGTAACGTATGATTGCAGTGACGCCAGCGGAGTCGCCGGTGGAGGACCGGGGCGGCATGTCGCCGGGCAGCGCCTCCAGCGGCCCGCTCGGCCGCCGCGGCTCCTGCAAGACCTCGCGAGGTACGCACCCCCACCCCACCCGCACCCGGTCGCCCGGGTCGGAGCCTATCTGTCGCGCGCTTTGGCATAACAAGGATTTTTCATACAATTTTTGAGCTCTAACATTTTTTTTACGATTTGAAAACTACTTTTTCAAAAAAAAAAAGAAAACTGAGACCTTACCGTACATTTGAAATACTATCCTCTCTATCCAAAACTATTGCTCTGTCTCTTTCACATACACCACAATGAAAGGGACAAGGCGATAGTTTTCGATAGCGAAAACAGTTTTTCAAACTCATGTTAAGGGTACAGTTGTAGTACTGGCTGGTTTGAATACTAATGAGAATCACATTCATATATTTTGTGTATTATTTGTTTTCTTCAGTAAATTGTGTTACAAATTCAAAGTACATACTTACTTGGCATAAGAAATCACCGCGGGTATGATAGCTGCAAATGTAAAAGTTCATACTGTTTGCTTTTACATAAATGTATTTGTATTGTCAGTGTTAATAAAACTAGATTTTTAATTAAAAAAAAAGAATAATTGCGTAAGTCAAAACCTAGTTACGCCAAAGCCGCTCCGCGCTCGCTCGCCACGCGCCACTAACAGCGTCCGCTTCGCAGTTGCCCAGATTCCTTAGTATGTTACCGGATCTCAGTAAAACCAGTAAAGCTTACAATACATAATAAGTATGTTCGACTTCAAGACGATTTTTCGAGCTCTTCTAACAAAATTTGAAATTCAGGACAACAGACATAATGCATGTCATACTTTGCCATGTATGTTTTATTGCGGTCCGTGTAGTTAAAGAATTATAAATCCTAAGCTGGCGACACATTGAAGTCTGAAGTCCAATGTTATAAAATAGTTCTAAAATGTCGATCGCCATTGCATAGGATTTACTTTTCTGGCAACCCAAGGCATATTGCTTAAAACCATTGAATCTCGAATCAAATATGAAATTGATAATATCTACGATTACTTACATACAATAAACAATACGTAGATGTACACGAAATCTCTTCAAGATCCTCAATATTGTTTCCAATTACATTTACAGTATGTTTTCTCCAAGCAAACATTTACAAACATATTCTGTAACTGTTGATTTATGGATGTACAAAAATCTCATCATAGATAAATACAAAGACGCTTCTTTAATTTTTTTTCGTAGAATGCTTCGAGTTTTATTTATTTTTGAGTGATTTATTTTATATGTGTATGATTTCAGCAACGCATAGATTTAGATACACCCAACATGCAAAATTTATGCTTCATATATTTTATTTGGCCGTTTTATGTAGTTTGCAACTGGAACTAAATTGAGAGGTTTCAAAGCTTTTTCCAAATTTAAACGCCATCTAGACCTTCCGCGCATTTTATTAAATTGGTTCCCGACATTGTACATACATTTTTAAACTAAATCTAGTATCAGTCATGTGATGAGTAATTTTTATCGCGATAATAGCATTAATTTTGTTTGCCATTTGTCAGTGTATCCAATAATGTAATAAGAACCTAAGACGGTGCCTGCTTGTGTGACGATGCATGCTTAACGCGGCGCGTCGCGTTCTCGTGTGTCCTTACGAAGGAGTTCGCCTTGCATGAGAGTTGCGTGATGACATGTCCAGGAAATATTTCAGAGCGTGTGAATGAGGAACCTCAGTCGTCACGTGGAAGGTCTAAATATTCCACTTACCAGAGTAACTTTAAGGCGGGAAGGAAGTCTAGCTCTCTTATGAACTTGTGCGGTAAGAGACGTTTGAGTAAACCACCCGATAAGCTTGACTCACGTTGGTGTAGTCGGTTTACCGTCGCTTCTGGTGCGTTGGGTTTCTTTCTGTTGCTGTGCTGCGGGCGGGAGGCGCGTTCTATGTCTGCCAACAACAACAACAACAACAACAACTGCCGCAACAACGCGGCCACGTGCTCGACGTCGACCACGCCAGCTTAAACACTCTGTTCCAACTAATTTTCAATGGTTGTGATGCACTTCACTACAATATTGCAATGAACACTGCAAGACAATCGACACTGATGCGTATTATGCCATGCAATATCAAACGCTTTCTAAACTAAGTTTTAAAACAAGTAATCATTAATGTTATTAAATTTCTTTGAACTGCATGGTGTAAATATACGTTACGTAGATGATATACATACATATTTTTGTTAATAGATAAGTAAATTAAACCTTAGTTTCTTTTCCGTAATATATTATGAGGACCGGCTTTTAAACCGATAACGTTTGCAGACATAGAACTCCACCGTCAACCCGTACCGTCAGTATAATTTATTTCGTCTTGTGCACTTTATAATATTAATCTTTCTTTTGGGTTATTGGCAATATTATAAGTACATATTATGTTTTAGCAAGGTTGTGGTTTATTTTATTTTGGATAGTTTTGTATTAATTCGGGTCGATGTTAGAGCATGTTTATAATTCACGCAAATTATATCTGGTGTTGGTGTGACATCGTCTGACATTTCGTAAATCTAAACCCCTTTATATTTCTTGAACTAAATATTCAATAATTATTTCATAATTTTTATTTACCACTAAAACGCTCAAAGAATTTAACAAACAAATATAAAGGTGTCCGTACTGCTAGTGTATAAATAGTTATACTTTATATTATAAATACACACTTGTTAATGAATATAATCTATGTATTTATGTGTATGTATGCGTAAAATACAAAATGTGTATTCAATCCATTAGCTTTTTTTTATTACATTGTAGCCTTTTTAGTTTGCTTACTATAGTTTTTTGTAAACTATCATAATATTTTTACATTTAGTATTTTACGTTTGAATATAATCATATCAACTTATCGACGAACATATTAAAATTATTTTCTTTACTAATGATAATTTTATGCTAGTCAATAAAACACTAATCTAGGTAAGTTTTGAACTCATGAAAAAGTTCACTAGAAATAATTATTTATTTACATTATTGAAAATTCAATTATTTTTGCTTGAACTGAATGAGTAGGTAGGTATTTGATTATGTAGAATAGTAATTATTTTAGTCTTAAATAATGTGATAGGTTATACATTTTGGGGACCAAGTGAATCAAGGGAGACAATGTAGTTAATTATGATGTTATTTCGTCTGTAAATTCCTTCAAAGTGAGGGTATCGCGTAGAGTCAGTAGGTACATCATCGCACTTAGGAACTAAACAAAGCACATTAAATACCTAGTTAGACGCTTTTTGCTAAACGTTGACGTCGGGAAAACGTTTTAGGCATTAATATTTAGGATTCATTCGGGTTATGTTTTGACTGTCAATTTTGTGATGTTGTTTATTTAAAAACATTGGTTGTGTGCTTAGATGATTTTGACATTTTTGAAGTCAACTTATATAGTTTTTGCTTAGTTTCACGGTGGTAAATAGAGATAGAGGGAGAATAAGTTCTATTGAAGTAGGAAATGTAATTTAGTTATTATTTATTTTTCCTTTTCAAGTTCGATAGGTTGTTTTTTATCCAAGCATACATCTCCCCGGATTCGTCCAGTAAACCTAACCCTAGTGTAAGCCTTACGAGGTGGTGCGTTGTCCCTGGATATTCAGTAGACAATAGCAAATAGTAAACTGTAAGTGTTATTTCCTTCTGGTCATTGTATCTCGACTACAAAGGGGTAAAATATAATGTAGTAAAAGAATAGCAAATAACCCAAAAGGGGGTAGACTGTATTTCTGGTCATCTGGGCTCGTTTTGCAGGGGTTTATATTATATTCGTTACTATATTTCGAGGCTTAGTAAAGGATAGTAAAAGTAAATAGTAAAAAGTAGGGGGTTGGTGTTGTGTATTTCTGGTTCTCAGGCTTCAACCAGCAGGGCAATATTTGTTATCGATTCACGATTTGACTAAAAAATAGCAAATCGTGATCGTTGTAGTAAAGCGGGTAGTAGGCGATAGGTTTGCTGTTCAAGGCTCCATTAGCAGAGTAATATTTATTTGATATAAGACTGCGGCCGCGGCGTTACTCACGCAGCTTTAATCTCTTATAAGAAAATCCTGGTTAGTTTATTAGTTTAGTTGTTAAACATCAAACCCGCTTAACTACCCCTTAGGGGTCGATTTTCTGAAATAAATTCTTAATCAATACCCGTGCCCAAAAATCAATATTAAGTTTGTTATTTTAGTAATTAGCAAACCCCCATACTGCATTTCATTCCCTCAAAGGGTGATTGGATTGTCTCTCGAGGCTTCGCGCGTAGTGTAGAGTGGGGGTAGGCTGGGCGCAGGTGGGCGCAGGTGGGCGCAGGTGGCGCTAACGCGAGGGGGGTGTCCGCAGACTCGGGGCTGGGGCGCGCGACGCCGCCGCGGCGCGCCGCGTCGCCGGGGCTGCGCGCGCTGGGCTCGCCGGCGTCGGGCCCGGGCTCGCTGCCCGGCGCCATCGGCAAGCGCCGCGTGCACCACGACGACTCCTCCGACGTCTCCTCCACGCACTCCTCCATCATGGACTACTCCGGTGAGTTACCGCTCCACGTATGCCACGAGTATAGGCGACATATTTATAACATGTTAAAACGACACTTGTCTAAGTCTCAAACAAAAAATGCTACAATATACAACCTGTGCGGATAAAGAATGGGTTCAGAAATGGCGGCGCATCTATTCGCTTCTCGCTCGCACACTATTTGCGTCTATACTCGCACTAGTTGGTGTGCGAGGTTGTAAATCAATCATACACCATTTTTTTTTAACCGTCCATACAATTTTTGCAGGTCAATATCAGGACCACGAGAACGGATTCTCGTGCTCGGGATATTTATTTTCATACGATATATATCACTAAAACACAATTTTTTTGTTGATATTTTGAAAACATAGCGGATATCACCTGAAAACCATATAAAAATACTATGTTTTAGTGATAGATGTCGTATGATAATAAATTTCACGAGCACGAGGATTGGGCTCCAAATATGATAAGCATTTTCTCTTTAAAGAACATAGGACAAAATTAAAAAAAAAACGATGTTTTTTCAGCAACATAATGGCCTCTTCTTAACTTTTTTTTACACATGTATATGGTCAAATCGTGGTACATATAGGGAGTTAAATAAAATATCTTTCTTATGTGTAAAATGTGTGTCGTACTTTTAATGAATAATTGTTTCTATCTATCAAATATTGCGATATTACCGTAATATTGATATCAAATAAAATTTATTTCTTCAGCAACTAAGACAATCAGCCCCACCTTTAATGACTAAATTTATGATTAGATTTTAATTTGTAAGAAAAATATCTCCATCGTTTATTTTGATTGAAACATATAGCTGTTCTGTACTAAGTAACTCTGTACTAAAAAACTTATCATGACAAGTAAACATGTAATACAGTTTACAATATTATTCCTTTTATGTTCCCTAGTTTATACTTTCTTTAGCACATTTTAATTTATTTCTCTCATGATTTCGTTAATCCTCTTAGCAAACTCTCGAAGTCGGCGAAAAGGTCTTTATTACCATATCATTTAGTCTTAAGTATGTAAGTAGATAGAGCTTACACCGACCGCAGTTGAACACGTATCGCGATTCAGTTACAGCGATGTCATACCAACACGGATATCTGCAGTGATAAATTAATATATAAATACATACACATTTGTCGCCGTAATAATACATACAGATATTGTGTGTTATCTTAATGCGGACACATGTTAGTCGTCGTTATACATGACATGTTGTATTTTCATGCGTACACATGACATGTTTTAATGCGTACACGTCATGTCGTGTAGTCATAATGCATAAACATGTGTCGTAGTAATTCGTACACATGTGTCGTTGTAAAGCATGGTTTGCAGTGAGCATCTTGCCCTAACAAGAGTTCGCATATGATACCGCTTCCTGACAATCGCTTTCTCACAGATTTGATTAACACCCGAAAGACACGGCACTAATAATTTCACTGTGCATTTGTTTTTACTATCATCTATCATTATTATCATTCCGAGACAACATTTATCAAAATCTTATAAACTTTCATGAAATTGTGTACATTATTTTGTAACAGATATCTTGAAGTATTTAATTATTGTAATTATTTGAAAAGATAATAGAAATTAAACATGGGGTTTGCACCATGCAATTGTACCTAAATTCTATAGGATGTAACATTATATAACTTAACTTCACTGGTGTTTTAAGTAGGAATTATGACTAAACTCACCGTATTTTTTTAGTTTTCACAGTAAAACTCACATATTCCGTAGATTTGAAATCAACCGCCATTTTTTAAATTTTATTTTTAACATTACGCGTAAAAGTAAGTAAAGACTAAAGGCGCCATAGGCCATATAGTCGATTAAATTATTAGTTTTTTTTTCTAGCTGTCAATTTTTTTTCTTTTTCATAAAAGAAACTAATAAGCCAAACTTACTACAGTGAGGGCTTACTATCAGCTTTTTAAATAGGATGTAAATTGTACTGCCCAGCTTTTTGATAGAATTTGTTATAACTAGGCAAATACGTGAAATTTCTATCTCTTCATTATAAAATGTTACAATAATTTATTCATCTCATTATAGCAAAGTCGTAAATTTCTCAGGTCCCCGGTTATACAAGCAGCCGACGACGAAATCGAACCGCGGCATCATGCTCAACGCGGTGGAGTACTGCGTGTTCCCGGGCGCCGTGAACGCGGAGGCGAAGCGCCGCGTGCTGGAAGAGATCGCGCGCTCCGAGAGCAAGCACTTCCTCGTGCTGTTCCGCGACGCGGGCTGCCAGTTCCGCGCGCTCTACTCCTACTGCCCGGACACGGACAACGTTAGCAAGCTCTACGGGACCGGACCGAAGCTCGTTAATGACAGGATGTTCGATAAGTTCTTCAAGTGAGTTGAGACCGTTCGCTTTTTGATAGGGAGGCAGATGAACAAGCGGTTCACCTGATGGTAAGTAATCGTGCCTATGGACACCAGGCACATATGAAGGAGTGGAGATGCGTTGTCGGCCTTTTATTAAAGTCTGTGTCATGTCATGGGCCTACATAAGACCTGAGGGCTTACAACGAAATAATTCACGACCGCATCTTTGTCCTGTGCGTCTTTTTTGTTTGTATGCGATAGGTATATTCTCGTTCGTTACGGGACTGTTTCTTCATAGGTCAATGAGCCGAGTGGCCACAAAAGATATATTAGAAAGTAGGTTTAATAACAAAATGAGCTTGAAAGGCTAATTGTATAGGGGTTTGGTGTACAATAAATGCCATCCCTATATCGCCAAAGATAAGAGACTAGCCCTACTAACTAAAAGAGATTGTAACCCCGAAATCGTTTAAAATAGATCCTATTTTAAACGATTTCGGGGTTACAATCTCTCGGCAAACACTTAAACTATTTATTAAATAACCATCCACAAATGTTAGGTTCGTTATTGTACGCGAAGAATTGATTCACGCCAATAGTGGCCGCTTTTTCTCGTTTGTGCACGGACCCAACATTTGTGGATGCAGTATCTAGAAGTAATCTATACCCGAAACTGGAATTCAAGACCAAAAAAGTTACTACAATGTTGCCACTGCAATAAAATGATCTTTCAATTGTATATACCTATTTTCTAAAAACATACACTGACATAATTTACTTATTATTAATTTTGATTCTAAAATTTAAAGAAGTAATTCTTTTGAGTTATTTTTACATAAATACTAGACGCTTTAATAAAAACTTAATCATCCGTAATGTTTGGTAGAAAAGCTGGTAATGCGCTTGTGTCACTTCGGGTGTTAATAACATTTGGTACAACATTTGAACTTACATGTTGTTGCTTCGTGCAGTGAGGTGCCGCAAAGTGACATTAATATTAAGAATCTTTGAATTACATCATTTTTAACACTGCTATTGTGTGTTGAATGAGTTGTCACGTGAACAACTCGCTAGGACCTATGAGAGTCTTAAATTCTGCGATTTCGTCAATAGTAGTGTCGGCAGAAGCCACAGGTCGATAAAATGCTAAACGCCCCTGTTTTATTGACTAATTGAGATTTGACTGACTTCGACTGTTGACTACCCACTTTGTCAAAATATCACTTGACAATTTTCCTTACGAGTTATTTCGCTCAATAACGCCTAAAATCTAAACCATGTGCAATACTGGGCGAATTAATTACTGGAGTGGTGGAAAATGTTATTATACAAGTGACCGACTCAGTAGTGACCGACTGTCTTAATAGTAAGCCACGCTTTCGTCGGTGTTCATGGGTAATTCAATTTGTTTAAGTACTTTTCAATAAAATTTAGTCAATGTTGGTTGAGTTGAAAATAAAGTTTGTAATTAAGTCTCTATTTTTTGAGCAAATCCTCAACATGAATTGTCCCAGCAGCCTATACCTACTAAGAAAAGAAGCATATAACAAAAAGGTTGACCAAACCTGAAAACTTGATTTGACAATGACATAAGTGACATTGATAGATTTGACAGTGACGTACCTGTCGTAGTTTTTTTGGTCTTGAATTCCAGTTTCGAGTATAGGTTAATGCATGCAATGTTGTTGTTTGCAGGTACAATTCCGGCAGCAAATGTTTCTCGCAAGTGCACACGAAGCACCTGACCGTGACCATCGACGCGTTCACGATACACAACTCGCTGTGGCAGGGCAAGAAGGTGCAGCTGCCCAGCAAGAAGGACATGGCGCTGGTCATCTAGTGCCAGCGCCGTGCCCCACGTTATCTAGTCGCCGGCACTCGAGTCAAGCCTCTAATCTTCAGTTAAACGCTACCGTAGGGCAATAGTGCCAGTGTCCGTTATCATATTTTAAAAGTCGGTTAGTGCATTTTCCTCGGGAGCTGTGTTACACTTAATTGAATGTGTTAATTTCGCTTAGGAGTGATGTCGCCGGCCGCGGCGCCGCAAGTCATAGTAATCAATTAATAGGTAATGCGCGGCCCCGCGCCTCGGCGCCTGTGTCATATTGTACAGTTAGGAACGATATTAGGAGGTCGTAAGCTCGAATCAACGTTAGGTATTTTATTTGCATTAGCTTCGATCGGTTCGCATTACATTTTTGAAAGTTTATCACGTTGAATTTGTGACCGCTGTGTTGTGTTTGTAATATATTCCGCGTCTAGCTTGCCGCGGTCCGCGGACTGTCCCGTATCGTCGCGTCCGCGCTTCGTAACGTATGTATGTTGATTGCTGCGTTAGTTCGATATTCGAATGATGTTACTCAGTGTATAAACGCAATGTTTGCCATATGTATTAGTGAGATGGTCGATACGTTCCAAATTGATAAAATTGTCTCAAAATGTAACAGCCAAACTGTCGGATGTATGTTCGTATTAGGTACTTTAAACGTTTAAGTAACTGTCCCTCACGTTAAATCAAGTAACATGTTCACAAACTAATGTCGCTTATTTGTTGTAATATTAACTCGTTAGTAATTATTTCAATTGACTGGAGTAAGATTAAGATGATTACGTATTGTTTAACTGACCCTCATTTAACGTTATTTCTATTTCCATTTTTTACTGCTTGTATAGCTAAAATAAGACAAGGCACATTTTACGTGGTAATTGTACTGCCTTATCCTGTAAATAATTGTTTTTGTATACAGCTATTTATTAAAAGAATGTTAAACGAGAATTGATGAATATCATTTTTTCATTGTTTAATGATTGGTCATCAATAATAAATATACTACCGATAGTATATGGTATGCAAATATATTGTATTATTAAAAAGCATAACGAAATAATATTGAATTTCATATTAATTTGTCGTTTCATTTCCACTGCTGCGCAAGAATGACACGCACTCTCGAAAAGCAGTTGTTGGTCCAGCTCTATACCCTGGTGTAATATGAGGGCAAGGCAAAAGAGAGTCCACTTGTATTCACACACACGGTTTCTGAATTGAGAATTTGAAGTTAAGCACGAACTTTGACAGTAAAGAAATGGTATTTTTTGTTTCAGAGCTTAGCAATTTTGAAATGTTGTCCATTCCCAATTCAGAAACCAGCCCTTATATAGTACTCTTAAACCTTTCTTACCTGGCTAAGGCCGGATCCGGCTTATTCTGTGGATTCGACCAATATTGTCCGTGGATAATTCTATGGTATAACGATTTGTACAGAATGACAGCGCTATGCCAAAGATCAGACGAATCGGGCCTAAATCGTTGAGATGCCGTAGTCGAAAATGTCGGTAGATGGGTCAAAAATTATCTTAGCGTTCAAACCTACCAAAATATACCTATCGGAGCAAGGTTAAAACACGTTAAGTACACCTTAAGGTATTGTGCTAAAAGATTTTTGTCAAATGCTCAGATATTTTGGTAGGTATGAAAACTAAGATCATTCTGATGCTGACTGTATGTACAGTCACACCACACATCAAAATGTACAGAACTGTAAACTATCTTCATTCGATGTCTAACACGTTCGGTTCAATACGGACGGCACTCTGGTTCAATTGAGGAATTTTGAGAGTTAGTAGTAACCTGATGTGTAGCTGTCTGTACCTAATTCTCAACTAAGAAACCGGTTATTTAGTCACTATAGGAAATGCGAAGATGTCAAAACAGCATTAGTTCCGACTTTTGCCACGTGCCAAATAACCGCGATCGGACTGTAAGTTACTTTAGGCGATTTATTGTCCTCTAGAGTCATTTCACTTAGTACTTTTGTCCTTAGTATGTATAATATCTGTGAATTAGTTTTAAGTTAACATCTATAATATAAAAATGAATCGCAAAATGTGTTGGTAAGCGCATAACTCAACAACGCCTGGACCAAATTGGCCAATTCTTTTTTTAATATGTTCGTTGAAGTCCAAGGATGGTTTTTACGGCGAGAAAAAATCGAATAATTGTCGGGAAAATCCTAAAAACAGCTTTTTTCTTTTTCACATACAAACGTTTTCTAACTAAAACGTAGAATCCATTAGAGCTTTATTGCTGTAATAAAGTTCATATTTGTTGCCACATTACAATTTTTTTTGACAGGACGAAGTCTGTCGGGTCAGCTAGTTGTAAATAAAATTATATAAGACTAAGGGACATATCATGTAACAGTTTTAGGCACAGAACTGCAAAAAGAACAGATCATAGAACACAGAAAAGATTAACAAGGAACCAACTCCACAGTTAGACAAAGTGGAGTCAGAAAATAGCACGAAGCTTTAAGTTTATACAATTTAAAAATAAACATGATACAACAAATGAATAACCTGTAGAGAGTGAGTGAGTGTTCAGCCTACATTTCCGGAGTATCCCAATCCATACAAGCGACCGTAGATGCTAGTATTATAATATCTATGGACCCTAGCTAGCTGAATAAAATAAAACAAAGAAGTAAAATAACATTTTTATTGTTTCATAGAAATAATTATTTACATCAATCGATATACATAAATAATACTGGCTAATCAAATAAATATTATTAAGGTACATACGTAATTTTTGTGACAAATTGTAGCTACAAGAACATAGTGAGCATTTGTTAAATGTGGTCTATTATCAACATATAACTTTAAAATCAATAGATTTAATTGTTTTCTTAAGAATCGCTTTGTTCAGAATAAAAAGTTGGACACCAAATAAATAATTTTCTAAAATAAAATTAAAAAGAGATCCATCGTTAAGATGAATAGTGAAATTACCCAAAATGATTTTAATTAAATCACCTTACTTTAATATCTACGACGCAATAAAATTACCTAATATATATATTTTTATGATATAGGAGGCAGACGAGTAGACCTGTCAACTGATGGTAAGCAATTACCACCGCCCATGGACACCTGCCACGTCAAAGGAGACACATGCGCTGCCGGCCTTTTTAAAAGGGAGTACGCTCTTTTCTTAATACTAATGATCCCCTATTTTTTTGCAATTTTATCAGATTTATTTATTTCTCATCGCTAATCAAATTAAATCATAGTCATTTGCATTCGTTTCAATTTTTTTATAGCTTTACCATACCTACTAATACTACATACATACAATCAACTAGATATTAAATGGTAAATAAAATAATGAAGGATCAGGCAGCATAATAAATAGATAACAATAGTCAACAGTCCCCGGTAGTATCATATCCAGGGACCGAACTCGGTTCGCCGGTTTTAAGGTAAACACACATAACATACCATATCGTACCGTTCGTCATAGTATCTAACTAATACATAATATTACACTAAGAAAATGTTCGTTTCCTACTAAAGTTTCTGAGCTGTTTTATAAAAAAAAGGCGAGTCCGTTGAAGCCAGAGGGGTGCAACTACGGGCATATCCATGATAACATGCTCAGACTTTGGCTGAACGAAGTTGAAGTCCTCCCGCAGGAAGGTCTATGCACGCTGAGAAAGAAAGGTACTTAAACCAAAATTTGCAGAAATCGAGTTATACACAAATGGAACTAGCATCAAACTGACTTTTCCTCTAGTTAAGGCCACCTTCGCTCTCCGCGAGCGTGGTGTGCAGCAGCGCGCTAGACGATGGTGAAGAAGTGCGTGACGGACTCAGCGCCGGCCACCTCCACGCTCTTCTGCAGGTTGAGCTGGTGCACTATGGTGTCAGGGTTTTCCACCTCCTGGGGATCAAAAAAATAAGGTAACTATGACTTATTAATAGTGAGTTTATTGGATTCTCTTTAATTATTTAAGGGAGGCTGGTCCGAGCCCTCGTTATCAGACAAGTTGTACAAGATGGCAATATTGAAATTAGAGTCCACAAATCATAAAGCGAAGTCACTTCGGAAGTCTCAAGCGTCTATTGAACAAACTATCAATATTAACACAAGGAAACGCGGAAAGTCCCACATAGCGATCGTTAATTAACATTCGTTCACCCTGTGGTCCCACAGTCATTTCTCGTATCATCACGATCGAATCCCGTCATCAGTATATCGACTCCACCCAAGCAAGTGACTTGACGTTTCCAAACATGACAGAGGGCACCACTGTGCTGACGTTCCGACATATTTATAAGTAATTTATTAAAAGACTTTTTATTAATTTTAATATCATTTCTGCTCACCTCTTCATCAGCGTAACCGTTGATCTCTACAGGTATGGTTTGGCCATCTTGAGTGATTACCTGTAAATATTAAACGTTGAAATAATACTTATGCGTTTTTGAGATTTAACTATAACTACAAAAATAAGTATTCTAATATTTTTCTACTAAGAATAAATGAATAAGTACCTGTAAAGATTGCCCATCGGCAGAAGTGATAGCAAGCCGCGTTCCATCTTGCATCGTGAAATGTAAAGGGTTTCCTTGCTCGTCTGTAACCTGGAAACGAACATTTTCGACAGTTTTTAAACTTTTTTTATTGCAAATAATAGGCAGACAACTTGGCTTTGTATCCATACAATAGATCTACATAGAGGTCGCACAATGAGGCGCAATATTCGTATATCGTGAATCGTTATCTCAGTTCTTTTCACACGCGTTACTGTCTTCATTGGATTTGACAGTATATCGTGGTTCGTTACGAGCGCGTACCTATCTTTGTAACAACACAGATCTGCGAGCGCATCAGTCAAGAAGGATGTCACACACAGTACCACATTCATAGTAGACACAACACCTAGCTGCCTTCATGTGCTAAACACGCACACATACATGCGCGCGTACAGTGATATCGGCGTGGTTCAGAGACAGACTACACGGAGCGTGGGCGGGAGAGTCACAATACGATATATTGCCTACTGGCCTAGCGAGTAGTCAACGAACTCTTCTATATATAACATCGTGAGACAGCCATGCTTCGGCATGAATCATCGTGGGAGTACCACGCTTCGGCATGAAAGGGCCGGCTCGACCGGAGTGATACCTCGGCCTCACAGAAAACTTCTGTTTCACTGCGTGAGTGAGGGGGCCCAATCCGGGGGAAAGGGGGTATACAGGTTGGCAGCGCACTTGTGACTCCATTGGTGTCGTGGGTATCCATGGGCGGCAGCAATCGCTTACCATCAAGTGATCCGTCTGCTCGTCTGCCACCTATCACATAAAAAAACAGCTAGAGCAGATATTCTTCCTCTTATTGCAAAACGCGATCAAAGAAGAGTGCATTGCGTGAAATGACGTATGTGAACGGGATGGCATGAGCGTTACTCAAGATCGCGTTTTGCAATGAGGTGGGAATGGGGGCTATTGCGTGTAAAATATCCGCTAAATGGCTGTGAACCGAGATCCAATTTTAACCTCATTGGCTGATTTATTCGTTAGTTGACATTTTGACATATCACGTCTAAAAATACCCAATCAACTTGTAGAGGGACCTCAGTCTTATAGTACGCCATCTTACGGATTTTTCGCACGCGATAGCCCCCATTGTGTGTTAATGAGGGTTTTCGTGTGTGAAAAATCCGCTAGATGGAGTATTATAGGAGTGAGGTCCATAAACAATGTTTAAACGTGATCTGAAAAAATGTCAATTTGACAAACTAAACCACCAATGCGGTTGATGTTGGACCTCAGTCCAACAGTACGCCATATAGCGGATTTTTCCCACGCGAAAACCCTAATCGAGTGTATACTGACGGGCATGTGCTTGGGCGCGTCCAGCGCGGGCAGCAGCAGCGACGCGTCCGCCAGCTTGCGCTCCGGCCCGTCGCCCTGCAATACAGACACTGAACGTTACTATACTCCGATCACGATCTTTTGGCACTCGGGAAAAGTGGGAACTAATGAAATACAGATTAATAATATCACCGAATATCACCAGTGTAGCCAGACTTTCCTCCGAATAAGTCTACTTAAAGGACCTACTATTTTAACAAAGCATTTTTAATTTTCACATTTTCACTGTGTCTTGGCCCGAGCGATCGGGTGCATGACCAATACCTTAACGTGGTTTCCAAGTAACGAAACAAAACGTTATGAAAAGTATGTCTAATTTTATGTATCTTTGCGTAGCTTTTTGCAACTTTGGGAATCATTTTATGTACCTTTGTGTACGAGTATTGTATGCTAGTATTATGCTTATTTCTTAAGAAATATTATTAGTTCTAATTTAATACGCACCAGATCCTGGTTGCACCAAGGACCCCGCGATCACGGCCCGGTACTTAAACCAGTAGTGCCAAGGTAAGAATAATATTATAGAAAAATAAGAGGACAACCCTATACCCTAGGTAGGTAACTTTCTGACCAAAATGGCGGAGTGTCGATACTGCTTTAACTCAATACGGCAGGTCAGGAGGTGGTCCATGGTCTCACTCGCAGACATTGCTGGACGCGCCTGAGTATCCCCACCTACTCAGGTTTTCCCTGCAACGTCCGACGCGGGTGCGTAACCCAACCCAATAGCTGATTGATGATGATGATGAAGAACATTGAACGTGTCGCGACCTGGTCGGGCTCGATGATGTGGTAGGCGGGCTCGTCCTTGTCGACGTCGTAGGCGACGTAGATGACGCGCTCGGCGGGCTCGGGCTGCGCCGGCGCCGCCTCCAGCTTGTTCTGCGCCAGCAGGCTGATCTGCTTGTGCACTTGCTGGAACATCACAAACTAATCAATATTTTTCTTTATCTAATTTTTACAAATAATATAAAACACTTGGCTGACATGAATTTTATAACACTGTAAGTTTTTATGATTTTAGAAAATTTTCGTTTTGCTTAATACTCAATTCTTTATTGTTTCCATAATGTACATAACAAATGGTTAAGTATAACAAAGCAACCGCTATAGACAGACCAGGGTATATGCCTAACATGTAAGATGTTAGGGCATTGCAATAAGAGAGGATTTTATTTAAAATAGCTGACCCGACAGACTTCAGGACGAAGTCAGTCGGGTCAAAAAAAAATTGTAATGTGGCAACAAATGTGAACTTTATATAATAGCAATAAAACTCACGTTTTAGTTAGAAAACGTTTGTATGTGAAAAAGAAAAGAGCTGTTTTTAGGGTTTTCCCGACAATTATTCGATTTTTTCTCGCCTTATAAACCATCCTTGGACTACAACGAATATTTTTAAAAAAGAATTGACCAAATTGGTCCAGGCGTTGTTGACTTATGCGCTTACCAACACATTTTGCGATTCATTTTTATATTATAGATTATTATTTTATACATAATTGTCTCTCTGTTTTTACTAACACGTAAGGGTCGCGAGTGGCGCGACACGGAAAGGACGGTGCTTGCCTCGAATTGAACTTGAACTAAGCTCCACAGCACTCTTAATCACAATCACAACTAATGGTAAGTGACGTTGTGGCCATGGGTGGGTTATACTTTAGTTAGTCCACGCCACGAAAGAAGTCTCGTCGCAAAACCCAGAATTAAAATTTGAGATTTTTTCCCCCTTATTATTATGTATTATAAAACGCTATTTAAGTAAAGTTCTGGTGCTAAATGCCACCCCTTTTTAACATTGCGTAGCCTAATCCCATCATAGTAGCGATAACTTGAGTTCTATATTGGAGGCGTTTGACCTGCAGTGGTACATACGTGATGTATCTTAAGATATTTACATCCCTTTAACCACTTATTCTATCAACCATTCTGAACAACATTTGTTCTACGACTTTACGAAATTAGTCGAAATTTTTTTTCGACTCCCCATACAAAATGACCAAGTCACGTGACCGACTTTGTATGAGAAGTTTCACTAACTGCCTCGGTGGCGCAATGGTTAGTGGGTTGTACTTTAAAGCGACGGCTGCGCTTGGGGTCCCGGGTTCGATCCCTGGGTCGGGCCATAATTTGTACCTGAGTTTTTCTGTTAAGAAATTCTCAGTGTTAGCCCGGAGTCCGGAAGTTGGCGGTCTTGTACTCCCGTGCCTCGGAAAGCATGTTAAGCCGATGGTCCTGCGCCTAATCCCTCTTCGATCGTGACACACTTGTGTCCCATCGAAATAAGAGGGTCGGGAATAGAGAGTGCACTTGTGCCTGCGTAAATACTTGTGCACTATAATATGCCCTGGAGGTCTACTACGCCAAACGATAAACGATATATCGTGCCAATAATCGTGTCGAGGCCTACTATAAGTAACATCGTATCGACTGTCGTTTATACGAATCTACGAACGATATTAATTTGACAGTTCTTACAAAAACCCTACTCTAACACAGCTTTTATCGATACGAATAATTGAATTTGACAGCTTCACAAATGTCAAATCGACGAACATTCCTACGACGTCTCTGATGTTATCGTGAAGAGTATCGTTTCGTTGTGATTTTGAATTTAATGACCCATATTTTCTTCTCCGGGCTAGTATCTTCCTTTACCACTGTTAAATATATTTCGATTGTGGTGACGATTGGATTTGATTTATATAAATCAAAGTATATATCCACTAAATGGTAAATAACTACCTCGAAGTGGAAAGTTCATTTCTATAAATATTTTGGAAGGTTCATATATTTAGACAAAATAACATGCAGCGCTCTCAATTTTTTTCTTATTTTAGATAAAATGGCAAGATTTATTCTCGCTTCTCGCTCTCGCTCGATTTACTATTATTTGTATTTTTAATTAATTAAAAGTACTCTGTGTTTATTAAACTTTTAAAAACACACACTTTTTATACAAATAAGATTTGTGACATTAATTTTTTTTTCAGGAATTTATGGTCCACACTGAAGAATAATAAGCCAAACAGCCAATTGTTTTTTAAATTTTACAATCATTCGTTCACGAACATTGGAATAAAACGAAAGTAAATTGTCTATACTTACGATAATCGATACAGATTACGAACATTTCTTATAGTAGGGTATTAGCGTATATTTCGAACAACTGTCGTATCGTTACGAATAAATCGATATCGTTTGGCGTAGTAGACCTCCTGGGTCGATGGCTGATCGCTGAGATTGGCCGCCATGGCCGAAATATCGGTTTGGAGGACATTATTATTATAAGTTAAAATATTTTTATGCGAATTTCCAAAAGTCATAGAACAAATGTTCAGAATGGTTAATAGAGAACACGTGGTTAAAGGTATGTAAATGTTCACAGATACACCCTGTATAGGCTGACCCTCTTATTACAAAAAACTGCTCTGATACCGCTTTTAATCCTAACCTAGCAAGTTCAGGATTATTATGCAATAATGTCTTAAATTTTTTATTACAAATCCTCTACTAACCATAGACAACTTAGTATCGCAGGATAGTGTCAAAATTGATCGAATCATTCAATCATTCATTCAGTTACATTTCATAACCTTATTTTGTTGTCTGAAGTAAAAATTGTAAAGATTGGTTTTTAAGCAACAATAAATTTAAATATTGACCTAAGTAAGGTTTCCAAGTAATATGCATAGGAATTGAATTATTTTTGGGAATAAATCCAAAAAATAAATGAACTACTTTCTCACAAATTACTTTAATGTAAAACGGAATGAACTGTCACAGGGATAACTTGTCATGGTTACCGAATTGAAATTTGGAGGTTATTATTTTAGTTCTCATTTTAAACTAGGGGTCCGGGTGGTTTAACTCTATTATTAGAGTTGATATACTAAATAACGTTAAACTTAGTTTTGTAATAATGTTTCTTTAGTTATTCCCAGTATTAGTCACACTAATTATTTTAAACCACGTTTTGGAATAAGAGGGTGAGTTTAGCTGTTAGAATAGGCTATTTGACAGTGATAAAAATATACATCTCTTTTATAACATCAATGTTAATATATTTTTTTGTGGAGCGATTTGTAATACCGCGAGATAAAAATATTGCATTATTTCATCAAAATTCGTCTTCTAAAAGTATTATTTTTTAAACACGTGACTAAAAACGGCCCGTGACGTAGATTACGCGTAAGTCCACTGCCTATGGTTGATTGCCCTTACTTAATAGGAAGAAATAAACAAAAAAAAGTCTATGGTTAAATCAAAACTATTTGAAAGAAACACTGAAACACCAACAAGCTCAATGTTTATTTATGGACAATCTACGTCACTGGCGCCATATTGCTAAAAGACGCGTTTTTGCGGCATATTTGAATATTGCATTTCCTTTCTCGTTTTTTTATTAAAATATCTAAAATTAAAACTGAAAAGTATTTTTTAGGGCTTCTTATAAACAAATAAAATAGTGCTTGCGCATGTGCTTCAGCGAGCGCTGGGCGCTGCTCAAGCACATGCGCAAGCACCGCTCGCCCGTGTGCTTGCGCATGTGCTTGAGCAGCGCCCAGCGCTCGCTGAAGCCGCGCCCGCACGCGCCGCAGGCTGATAGTTTAGCTGTTAGAACTGGTAATAGTAAGTAAAGCGCACCGACCCGCTTGTGCTTGTTGAGGTTGGAGCAGTCGGCGAAGGCGCGCGGGCAGTGCGGGCAGCGGAAGGGCCGCTCGCCCGTGTGCTTGCGCATGTGCTTGAGCAGCGCCCAGCGCTCGCTGAAGCCGCGCCCGCACGCGCCGCAGGCTGATAGTTTAGCTGTTAGAACTGGTAATAGTAAGTAAAGCGCACCGACCCGCTTGTGCTTGTTGAGGTTGGAGCAGTCGGCGAAGGCGCGCGGGCAGTGCGGGCAGCGGAAGGGCCGCTCGCCCGTGTGCTTGCGCATGTGCTTGAGCAGCGCCCAGCGCTCGCTGAAGCCGCGCCCGCACGCGCCGCAGGCTGATAGTTTAGCTGTTAGAACTGGTAATAGTAAGTAAAGCGCACCGACCCGCTTGTGCTTGTTGAGGTTGGAGCAGTCGGCGAAGGCGCGCGGGCAGTGCGGGCAGCGGAAGGGCCGCTCGCCCGTGTGCTTGCGCATGTGCTTGAGCAGCGCCCAGCGCTCGCTGAAGCCGCGCCCGCACGCGCCGCAGGCTGATAGTTTAGCTGTTAGAACTGGTAATAGTAAGTAAAGCGCACCGACCCGCTTGTGCTTGTTGAGGTTGGAGCAGTCGGCGAAGGCGCGCGGGCAGTGCGGGCAGCGGAAGGGCCGCTCGCCCGTGTGCTTGCGCATGTGCTTGAGCAGCGCCCAGCGCTCGCTGAAGCCGCGCCCGCACGCGCCGCAGGCTGATAGTTTAGCTGTTAGAACTGGTAATAGTAAGTAAAGCGCACCGACCCGCTTGTGCTTGTTGAGGTTGGAGCAGTCGGCGAAGGCGCGCGGGCAGTGCGGGCAGCGGAAGGGCCGCTCGCCCGTGTGCTTGCGCATGTGCTTGAGCAGCGCCCAGCGCTCGCTGAAGCCGCGCCCGCACGCGCCGCAGGCTGATAGTTTAGCTGTTAGAACTGGTAATAGTAAGTAAAGCGCACCGACCCGCTTGTGCTTGTTGAGGTTGGAGCAGTCGGCGAAGGCGCGCGGGCAGTGCGGGCAGCGGAAGGGCCGCTCGCCCGTGTGCTTGCGCATGTGCTTGAGCAGCGCCCAGCGCTCGCTGAAGCCGCGCCCGCACGCGCCGCAGGCTGATAGTTTAGCTGTTAGAACTGGTAATAGTAAGTAAAGCGCACCGACCCGCTTGTGCTTGTTGAGGTTGGAGCAGTCGGCGAAGGCGCGCGGGCAGTGCGGGCAGCGGAAGGGCCGCTCGCCCGTGTGCTTGCGCATGTGCTTGAGCAGCGCCCAGCGCTCGCTGAAGCCGCGCCCGCACGCGCCGCAGGCTGATAGTTTAGCTGTTAGAACTGGTAATAGTAAGTAAAGCGCACCGACCCGCTTGTGCTTGTTGAGGTTGGAGCAGTCGGCGAAGGCGCGCGGGCAGTGCGGGCAGCGGAAGGGCCGCTCGCCCGTGTGCTTGCGCATGTGCTTGAGCAGCGCCCAGCGCTCGCTGAAGCCGCGCCCGCACGCGCCGCAGGCTGATAGTTTAGCTGTTAGAACTGGTAATAGTAAGTAAAGCGCACCGACCCGCTTGTGCTTGTTGAGGTTGGAGCAGTCGGCGAAGGCGCGCGGGCAGTGCGGGCAGCGGAAGGGCCGCTCGCCCGTGTGCTTGCGCATGTGCTTGAGCAGCGCCCAGCGCTCGCTGAAGCCGCGCCCGCACGCGCCGCAGGCTGATAGTTTAGCTGTTAGAACTGGTAATAGTAAGTAAAGCGCACCGACCCGCTTGTGCTTGTTGAGGTTGGAGCAGTCGGCGAAGGCGCGCGGGCAGTGCGGGCAGCGGAAGGGCCGCTCGCCCGTGTGCTTGCGCATGTGCTTGAGCAGCGCCCAGCGCTCGCTGAAGCCGCGCCCGCACGCGCCGCAGGCTGATAGTTTAGCTGTTAGAACTGGTAATAGTAAGTAAAGCGCACCGACCCGCTTGTGCTTGTTGAGGTTGGAGCAGTCGGCGAAGGCGCGCGGGCAGTGCGGGCAGCGGAAGGGCCGCTCGCCCGTGTGCTTGCGCATGTGCTTGAGCAGCGCCCAGCGCTCGCTGAAGCCGCGCCCGCACGCGCCGCAGGCTGATAGTTTAGCTGTTAGAACTGGTAATAGTAAGTAAAGCGCACCGACCCGCTTGTGCTTGTTGAGGTTGGAGCAGTCGGCGAAGGCGCGCGGGCAGTGCGGGCAGCGGAAGGGCCGCTCGCCCGTGTGCTTGCGCATGTGCTTGAGCAGCGCCCAGCGCTCGCTGAAGCCGCGCCCGCACGCGCCGCAGGCTGATAGTTTAGCTGTTAGAACTGGTAATAGTAAGTAAAGCGCACCGACCCGCTTGTGCTTGTTGAGGTTGGAGCAGTCGGCGAAGGCGCGCGGGCAGTGCGGGCAGCGGAAGGGCCGCTCGCCCGTGTGCTTGCGCATGTGCTTGAGCAGCGCCCAGCGCTCGCTGAAGCCGCGCCCGCACGCGCCGCAGGCTGATAGTTTAGCTGTTAGAACTGGTAATAGTAAGTAAAGCGCACCGACCCGCTTGTGCTTGTTGAGGTTGGAGCAGTCGGCGAAGGCGCGCGGGCAGTGCGGGCAGCGGAAGGGCCGCTCGCCCGTGTGCTTGCGCATGTGCTTGAGCAGCGCCCAGCGCTCGCTGAAGCCGCGCCCGCACGCGCCGCAGGCTGATAGTTTAGCTGTTAGAACTGGTAATAGTAAGTAAAGCGCACCGACCCGCTTGTGCTTGTTGAGGTTGGAGCAGTCGGCGAAGGCGCGCGGGCAGTGCGGGCAGCGGAAGGGCCGCTCGCCCGTGTGCTTGCGCATGTGCTTGAGCAGCGCCCAGCGCTCGCTGAAGCCGCGCCCGCACGCGCCGCAGGCTGATAGTTTAGCTGTTAGAACTGGTAATAGTAAGTAAAGCGCACCGACCCGCTTGTGCTTGTTGAGGTTGGAGCAGTCGGCGAAGGCGCGCGGGCAGTGCGGGCAGCGGAAGGGCCGCTCGCCCGTGTGCTTGCGCATGTGCTTGAGCAGCGCCCAGCGCTCGCTGAAGCCGCGCCCGCACGCGCCGCAGGCTGATAGTTTAGCTGTTAGAACTGGTAATAGTAAGTAAAGCGCACCGACCCGCTTGTGCTTGTTGAGGTTGGAGCAGTCGGCGAAGGCGCGCGGGCAGTGCGGGCAGCGGAAGGGCCGCTCGCCCGTGTGCTTGCGCATGTGCTTGAGCAGCGCCCAGCGCTCGCTGAAGCCGCGCCCGCACGCGCCGCAGGCTGATAGTTTAGCTGTTAGAACTGGTAATAGTAAGTAAAGCGCACCGACCCGCTTGTGCTTGTTGAGGTTGGAGCAGTCGGCGAAGGCGCGCGGGCAGTGCGGGCAGCGGAAGGGCCGCTCGCCCGTGTGCTTGCGCATGTGCTTGAGCAGCGCCCAGCGCTCGCTGAAGCCGCGCCCGCACGCGCCGCAGGCTGATAGTTTAGCTGTTAGAACTGGTAATAGTAAGTAAAGCGCACCGACCCGCTTGTGCTTGTTGAGGTTGGAGCAGTCGGCGAAGGCGCGCGGGCAGTGCGGGCAGCGGAAGGGCCGCTCGCCCGTGTGCTTGCGCATGTGCTTGAGCAGCGCCCAGCGCTCGCTGAAGCCGCGCCCGCACGCGCCGCAGGCTGATAGTTTAGCTGTTAGAACTGGTAATAGTAAGTAAAGCGCACCGACCCGCTTGTGCTTGTTGAGGTTGGAGCAGTCGGCGAAGGCGCGCGGGCAGTGCGGGCAGCGGAAGGGCCGCTCGCCCGTGTGCTTGCGCATGTGCTTGAGCAGCGCCCAGCGCTCGCTGAAGCCGCGCCCGCACGCGCCGCAGGCTGATAGTTTAGCTGTTAGAACTGGTAATAGTAAGTAAAGCGCACCGACCCGCTTGTGCTTGTTGAGGTTGGAGCAGTCGGCGAAGGCGCGCGGGCAGTGCGGGCAGCGGAAGGGCCGCTCGCCCGTGTGCTTGCGCATGTGCTTGAGCAGCGCCCAGCGCTCGCTGAAGCCGCGCCCGCACGCGCCGCAGGCTGATAGTTTAGCTGTTAGAACTGGTAATAGTAAGTAAAGCGCACCGACCCGCTTGTGCTTGTTGAGGTTGGAGCAGTCGGCGAAGGCGCGCGGGCAGTGCGGGCAGCGGAAGGGCCGCTCGCCCGTGTGCTTGCGCATGTGCTTGAGCAGCGCCCAGCGCTCGCTGAAGCCGCGCCCGCACGCGCCGCAGGCTGATAGTTTAGCTGTTAGAACTGGTAATAGTAAGTAAAGCGCACCGACCCGCTTGTGCTTGTTGAGGTTGGAGCAGTCGGCGAAGGCGCGCGGGCAGTGCGGGCAGCGGAAGGGCCGCTCGCCCGTGTGCTTGCGCATGTGCTTGAGCAGCGCCCAGCGCTCGCTGAAGCCGCGCCCGCACGCGCCGCAGGCTGATAGTTTAGCTGTTAGAACTGGTAATAGTAAGTAAAGCGCACCGACCCGCTTGTGCTTGTTGAGGTTGGAGCAGTCGGCGAAGGCGCGCGGGCAGTGCGGGCAGCGGAAGGGCCGCTCGCCCGTGTGCTTGCGCATGTGCTTGAGCAGCGCCCAGCGCTCGCTGAAGCCGCGCCCGCACGCGCCGCAGGCTGATAGTTTAGCTGTTAGAACTGGTAATAGTAAGTAAAGCGCACCGACCCGCTTGTGCTTGTTGAGGTTGGAGCAGTCGGCGAAGGCGCGCGGGCAGTGCGGGCAGCGGAAGGGCCGCTCGCCCGTGTGCTTGCGCATGTGCTTGAGCAGCGCCCAGCGCTCGCTGAAGCCGCGCCCGCACGCGCCGCAGGCTGATAGTTTAGCTGTTAGAACTGGTAATAGTAAGTAAAGCGCACCGACCCGCTTGTGCTTGTTGAGGTTGGAGCAGTCGGCGAAGGCGCGCGGGCAGTGCGGGCAGCGGAAGGGCCGCTCGCCCGTGTGCTTGCGCATGTGCTTGAGCAGCGCCCAGCGCTCGCTGAAGCCGCGCCCGCACGCGCCGCAGGCTGATAGTTTAGCTGTTAGAACTGGTAATAGTAAGTAAAGCGCACCGACCCGCTTGTGCTTGTTGAGGTTGGAGCAGTCGGCGAAGGCGCGCGGGCAGTGCGGGCAGCGGAAGGGCCGCTCGCCCGTGTGCTTGCGCATGTGCTTGAGCAGCGCCCAGCGCTCGCTGAAGCCGCGCCCGCACGCGCCGCAGGCTGATAGTTTAGCTGTTAGAACTGGTAATAGTAAGTAAAGCGCACCGACCCGCTTGTGCTTGTTGAGGTTGGAGCAGTCGGCGAAGGCGCGCGGGCAGTGCGGGCAGCGGAAGGGCCGCTCGCCCGTGTGCTTGCGCATGTGCTTGAGCAGCGCCCAGCGCTCGCTGAAGCCGCGCCCGCACGCGCCGCAGGCTGATAGTTTAGCTGTTAGAACTGGTAATAGTAAGTAAAGCGCACCGACCCGCTTGTGCTTGTTGAGGTTGGAGCAGTCGGCGAAGGCGCGCGGGCAGTGCGGGCAGCGGAAGGGCCGCTCGCCCGTGTGCTTGCGCATGTGCTTGAGCAGCGCCCAGCGCTCGCTGAAGCCGCGCCCGCACGCGCCGCAGGCTGATAGTTTAGCTGTTAGAACTGGTAATAGTAAGTAAAGCGCACCGACCCGCTTGTGCTTGTTGAGGTTGGAGCAGTCGGCGAAGGCGCGCGGGCAGTGCGGGCAGCGGAAGGGCCGCTCGCCCGTGTGCTTGCGCATGTGCTTGAGCAGCGCCCAGCGCTCGCTGAAGCCGCGCCCGCACGCGCCGCAGGCTGATAGTTTAGCTGTTAGAACTGGTAATAGTAAGTAAAGCGCACCGACCCGCTTGTGCTTGTTGAGGTTGGAGCAGTCGGCGAAGGCGCGCGGGCAGTGCGGGCAGCGGAAGGGCCGCTCGCCCGTGTGCTTGCGCATGTGCTTGAGCAGCGCCCAGCGCTCGCTGAAGCCGCGCCCGCACGCGCCGCAGCGGTGCGGGCGCGCGCCCGCCTCGCGCCGCACGTGCGCCGCCCACGACCCGCGGGATATGAACCTACGAAAACAAACTTAACTATCAGTTGAAGTGCGATTGCAAAAGAACCGCGTAAGCAATAATTAACACTTTTGTAGTGCGTCCGACATGTTCGCTGACGCACGCGTAGACGATTTTTACGCTGTAATGCGTAAAAAAGCGGCATCAACACTATCTCGCTTGTGTGGCAGTTCCAACAGCGTGCTGGGATTAATTGCTGGGAGATATAACTCTCCTTTTTTGCACCACTGGGTTGGACTGTTAAATTAGTTAGTTTATTTATTTAATAATTGAATGTTAGGGAAACTCACAGTACATATAGAGTTTACATAAAAATAATAGTTATTGCAATAATGTACGTACTAACATAGTATATAAGAAAAATTGTTACTAACAAGAATGGATCTTGTAGTCTGAATAAATAAATTATATTATTATTAATAAATAAGATTGAAACTTATCTGTAACGACTAAAATGCTACGCGTGTGCGTAGCATTTTAGACGTTACAGATAAGTTTGCTTAGTAATTTAGAAATTACGTACTATCTTTGTATCTTTTATGGTTTATTCAATACACGACCACTTTCGCAACATGTCGTCTTTCCTTTAATCACCGAAACCTTTCATCGTAACATCTCACAGCTTAACAGCTTTACCAATTTTATAAGTTGCATTAATCTATCTACCTGCGCAGAAGTCTTATTTAGAAAACTGGGGCAAAATCTTAACCAATCACAACGCTCCATTTACGCGCGCCAAAAGTTACAATTTATTATTGGTTGATGCATAAGCGCCATGTTCGATGCGAATGCGGTTAAAACAGGGATAGTATTTCTATCTGGATTTATTGTATTTAATCTTAACGTAACGCAATAAAGTCTGTATTTCAACTGCTTTCGCAATCTAATTTAACTTGCTCTTCAGCGTAGACGAATTTTGCCGATGTAATTTATAAACGTGGTACAGCTGTGCTGTCCCAATCCTTCTCCGTGGCAGCTGCCTTAACTATACTCGAAACTGGAGTTCAAGACCAAAAAAGCTACTACAAAGTTGCCATTGCTATAAAATGATCGTACAATAGTATATACCTATTTTATAAAAACATACGCTGACGTAATTTATTTATGGGTAATTTTAATTCACTAATTTAAAGAAGTAATTTTATTTACTTATTTTTACATAAATACAAGACGCTTTAATAAAAACTTAATCATCCGTAATGTTTGGTAGAAAGGCTGGTTTGAGCTTGTCTCATTTCAGGTGTTAATAACATTTGATACAACATTTGAAGTTACATGTTGTTGTTTCGTGCAGTGAGGTGCCGCCAAGTGATATTAATATAAGAATCTTTTTTAACGCTGCTATTGTGTGAGTTGACACGTGAATAACTTGCTAGGACCTAAGAGTCTTAAAACCTGCGATTTTGTTAAGAGTAGTCTCGGCAGTATCCATAGATCGATAAAATGTTTAGCGTTTTATTTTATTGATTGACTGAGACTTTGTCTGACTTCGTGATAACTATCCACTATGTCAAAATATCACTTGACCATTTTCCTTACGAGTTAAATCACTTATTAACGTAACGATAACTAATATCTAAAACATGTGCAAAACTGGACGAATTAATTACTGGAGTGGTGGAAACCTAATCATGAATTGTGCCAGCTTATACTAAGAAAAGAAGTATACAACAAAAATGTTAGCAAAACCTGAAAACTTGATTTGACAATGACATAAGTGACATTGAAAGATTTGACAGTGACGTATCTGTCGTAGTTTTTTTGATCTTGAATTCCAGTTTCGGGTATTCGTTGTGTGCGCCATGACAGCGCCCCTAGTGGCCGCAACTATTCAGGACTTGTCATCTGTCTAATCATGTCAACTAGATGATAAGATATCTTTGTGATATCGATTTTCGACTAGTTTTTGAACGAAATTGAAAAAAATAGTGTAAAAAGTGTATATTATTCCTAGCGATTTTCTTCCTCGTGAAAAATATGGTTATTATAATACGTACGGGATTTGAATCGATTAAGCATAAAATACATTTCCAACCTCAAACTGAGCAAAAAGGGAAAAAAATTGTATTACCACAGCATGTGAGAGAAGTGGAAGAGCTTACAACGAACGGGAAAAGCTTCTTAATAAGAGCTCTGATTATAAGACAAACGTCTGTGACACAAACTTCCTACAAAACATCATTAAATGTGAGTACATATCAAGTTATAGAAATAGTATATTTGAGTTAGTTTCATGTCAACTTACTTATATTAATTATTTTATTGTTAATTTTAATTCCAGATAAATGATGAACGTGTTGTTACAAATGTTAAGTGCGACTGTGTTTATAATTCTTACACCGATACATTGACGGGAATATTGTTGGAATATAGCTAGGGCTCGCCTCTCTGACTGACTTTTTGCCTCCAATAAAATGTTTACTGCATATTGTATAATGTCGTTTTGGGTGCCTGGGGACCCATCGGCACTAAAACAAATAAAACAGGACTGTAATTTTGGAACGCTTATTATTATTATTATAGTGTACTAGGTGAAATTTCTTACTTTTTTCTCTTCACAGCAGCTATCCATTTTTGTCTTTGCTGTAATGTCCACTTTGATTTTGGAAACGAATAAAACTTGCACGAACTGTTTTTCCCATTGTTTTTACAATTTACGACACAGCATGTACTATGACCCATATCGCAAATTTTTACGTTTTTACTTAAAATTATAAAGGAAGTTATGAAAATAAAGCAATTTGACACATGACAGCCCAGAATTAATTCACATTTCTGCCACGTCGTGCGCTTCGATCGATTTGCCGTTCCCCACCACCCACTTCGCACCAACCGAATAGTGTTGATGACCAAGGTGTATCGGTCAGTGTTCGAATCCTACCGAACATTAATTATTTTTTACGTATGACATCCCTGAGGCGCACTGGATCCGTTTCCGTTTTGTTATTATTGTGATAGCAAAAAAAAGACTGCGAATAAATTAATGAGCATTTAACGTTTTATACAATATTATGTGCCTAATATAGCCGTAACAAATATTGATTAAAATACATAAACAACAGCACTTCGCGTCTATAATCACGAAAGTAGTAGTGTGTTTTATACAAGTGCATATAAAATGTCTAAAAAATGTGATGAATGATTACAATATCAATATTGCAATAACTATCTTACTTCGCGTGTGAAAAATCCGCTAGATGGAGTGCTATAGGAGTGAGGTCCATATACAATGCGATTGGTTATTTTTAAACCTGATCTGTCAAAATGTTTAATTTGACAAACTAAACAACCAATGCGGTTGATGTTGGACCTCAGTCCAACAGTACGCCATCTAGCGGATTTTTCACACGCGAAAACCCTGATTCCGCATAGGTATCACGTGATCCGAGGTTTTGTCCGAATACGAAACTGTAATTGAAGAGAGGAGGGTGAAACAAAAGCACAGAAGTGGCGCATTAGTATGCGGGATTTCATAAAGAAACATTAAAAATCTTTTAAAAAGCTTATCAGGAGCAGTCGGTTACTGCCTAACACACATATCTCTTCCCGCACATCTCTGGTGGTGAAGCGGCGGTGGCACTGGCCTGCATAGTGCAGTGTACGAACCTCTTGCCGCACTCGGCGCAGGCGTAGGGCCGCTCGGCGTTGTGGCGCCGCGCGTGCAGGCGGTGCTGCGAGCTGGTGGTGAAGCGGCGGTGGCACTGGCTGCACTCGCGCGGCTCCGGCCTGCATAGTGCAGTGTACGAACCTCTTGCCGCACTCGGCGCAGGCGTAGGGCCGCTCGGCGTTGTGGCGCCGCGCGTGCAGGCGGTGCTGCGAGCTGGTGGTGAAGCGGCGGTGGCACTGGCTGCACTCGCGCGGCTCCGGCCTGCATAGTGCAGTGTACGAACCTCTTGCCGCACTCGGCGCAGGCGTAGGGCCGCTCGGCGTTGTGGCGCCGCGCGTGCAGGCGGTGCTGCGAGCTGGTGGTGAAGCGGCGGTGGCACTGGCTGCACTCGCGCGGCTCCGGCCTGCATAGTGCAGTGTACGAACCTCTTGCCGCACTCGGCGCAGGCGTAGGGCCGCTCGGCGTTGTGGCGCCGCGCGTGCAGGCGGTGCTGCGAGCTGGTGGTGAAGCGGCGGTGGCACTGGCTGCACTCGCGCGGCTCCGGCCTGCATAGTGCAGTGTACGAACCTCTTGCCGCACTCGGCGCAGGCGTAGGGCCGCTCGGCGTTGTGGCGCCGCGCGTGCAGGCGGTGCTGCGAGCTGGTGGTGAAGCGGCGGTGGCACTGGCTGCACTCGTACGGCTTCTCGCCGGTGTGGATGCGCTCGTGCTCCGACAGGTTGCCCTTCTGGCTGAAGCTCTTGCCGCATTTGCCGCACGAGAATGGTTTGTGACCTGAGGAACAGACGGAGAGGTGAAGACAATCAATTAGTGTCACATCTTCGATCACGCGTTATTGCAAATACTTTATTTGTATATTTTATTTCCACTCATAGACTTTACGGCTCCAACGGCTGTCAGTTCTGTGGCTAATATGACCAGCCCACTGCCACTTCGGTTTGCTAATTCGGTGGGCTATGTCGGTGACTCTGGTTCTCTGTCGGATTACATCATTTCTGATGCGGTCCTTCAGAGATACTCCGAGCATAGCCCTTTCAATAGCTCTTTGAGGGATGGGTGACGATAAGTGCGACAAGATGGGATGATTCGAAGGCTGGCTGGTGTGGGCTGGATGAGTGTGGCCGAAAATCGGGAGCAGTGGCTGCATTAGGAGAGACCTATGTCCAGCAGTGGACGAGTGTGGGTTGCTGATGATGATGATGATTATATTTTATTTTCGACTGTGACATTTCGAGTAATTATAATTGAATTAGTGATTGTTCAGAAGCCCTAAAACGAACCGGACGACTAAATCGGAGTTCACACGCGATGTGTGTCTCCTTTGTTTGGATGAAACAGATAAATATATTGAATAAACCCTTTTCATTTTTCACTCTCGTTCGTTACGTATCTTTCAAAAGATGGCACATTTGCATCTGGATCAGTGCAGAGATGCGGAACAGTGAAACGCTTCATTTGCAACATCGACTCTCAGATAGATCAGTGATTCATTCCGTTCATTCGGATCATTCGGCTCACTCGGATCATTCAGCTCATTCGGATCATTCGGCTCATTGCGTTCACTCGGATCATTCAGCTCATTCGGATCATTCAGTTCACTCTTACTCAAGATCCATTTGAGTCGAATGATACATTCAGAGCAAACATTGGATCATTTGGCTGAGTTGCAGCTGTTGGACCGTCGGCCACAACAGCCGTGTCTGCGTACAAGCATACAGTACCGGTGTGCCAGCGCATGTGCAGCGTGAGGCTGGTCTTGTGCGCGAACTTGTGCTTGCAGATCTCGCACGAGAACTTCTTCACGCCGGTGTGCAGCAGCTGGTGGTTGATCAGGTTCGCCTTGGTCTTGAACGATGCGTTGCACGTCTGTTTAAAAGTTACAAAGTGTTATTGATTGTACGTAAAAGTTTTATATAGAGGCTCAGTATATTGGCTCTTCTCAGCCTCCAGCGCCAAGACAAGAGCCCAAGTTGCAATTACAACGGAAGCGATGTCAAGGCATCACCTGCGTTGGCACCGCCTTAGCGGCCCGCGAGATGCTTCTTCACGCTTCGTTTGAAAGAATCCATATTGTAGGAAGGAGGAAATACATGTGCTGACAGCGAGTTCCATTTCTTGATGGTACGGCAGAAATAGGAACTGCCAATAGTTAAATTTAGGCAGGGTATTTTCCTTTGAAATTTGTGTTAAGAAAGAACGCACATTAAGCCACTGGTGGCGGCAGCTAAATTTGGCCACTACTGGTCAGTCAAGCCACTGGACGCGGCGGCCACCCCAACATTCACTGAGTGTCAAGCACAGTACTTTTGGTAAATTTTATATGGCGGGGAGAATTCACTGAGTGCGAAAGCTATCTCAATGATAACAACTGAATAAGTGGTTAGCGCTAATGCTAAATTAATGTGGAAATTCGTCCGCTTGCTGACTTTATTAACGGCAGTTACCAGGGTCTTAATGTAAAATAAGTGAAATGTGAATTGTCGATACGTCATGACAGGGTTTTCAACGAGATATTTTTGAGATATATTTGACTGCCTCGGTGACGTAAGATTAGTGGGTCGCACTATAAAGCGACGGCTGCGCAAGAGGTCCCGGGTTCGATCCCCGGGTCGAGCCAAAAATTTGTACCTGAGTTTTCGGTAAGAAATTTTTAGTGTCAACTTGGAGTCTAGAGGTTGGCGGTCTTGTAGGTGGTGGGTGGCGGTGGCGCTGCAGCAGCTGCTTGTGCTTGAAGCTCTTGCCGCACTTGCTGCCACGTTGCTGTAGTGGACAGGAGGAGCGCCCTGGCTGATGCTGTTACCTTGCAGCTGAAGGGCCGGTGCTGCGAGTGCACGAGCTGGTGGCGCTGCAGCAGCTGCTTGTGCTTGAAGCTCTTGCCGCACTTGCTGCCACGTTGCTGTAGTGGACAGGAGGAGCGCCCTGGCTGATGCTGTTACCTTGCAGCTGAAGGGCCGGTGCTGCGAGTGCACGAGCTGGTGGCGCTGCAGCAGCTGCTTGTGCTTGAAGCTCTTGCCGCACTTGCTGCCACGTTGCTGTAGTGGACAGGAGGAGCGCCCTGGCTGATGCTGTTACCTTGCAGCTGAAGGGCCGGTGCTGCGAGTGCACGAGCTGGTGGCGCTGCAGCAGCTGCTTGTGCTTGAAGCTCTTGCCGCACTTGCTGCCACGTTGCTGTAGTGGACAGGAGGAGCGCCCTGGCTGATGCTGTTACCTTGCAGCTGAAGGGCCGGTGCTGCGAGTGCACGAGCTGGTGGCGCTGCAGCAGCTGCTTGTGCTTGAAGCTCTTGCCGCACTTGCTGCCACGTTGCTGTAGTGGACAGGAGGAGCGCCCTGGCTGATGCTGTTACCTTGCAGCTGAAGGGCCGGTGCTGCGAGTGCACGAGCTGGTGGCGCTGCAGCAGCTGCTTGTGCTTGAAGCTCTTGCCGCACTTGCTGCCACGTTGCTGTAGTGGACAGGAGGAGCGCCCTGGCTGATGCTGTTACCTTGCAGCTGAAGGGCCGGTGCTGCGAGTGCACGAGCTGGTGGCGCTGCAGCAGCTGCTTGTGCTTGAAGCTCTTGCCGCACTTGCTGCCACGTTGCTGTAGTGGACAGGAGGAGCGCCCTGGCTGATGCTGTTACCTTGCAGCTGAAGGGCCGGTGCTGCGAGTGCACGAGCTGGTGGCGCTGCAGCAGCTGCTTGTGCTTGAAGCTCTTGCCGCACTTGCTGCCACGTTGCTGTAGTGGACAGGAGGAGCGCCCTGGCTGATGCTGTTACCTTGCAGCTGAAGGGCCGGTGCTGCGAGTGCACGAGCTGGTGGCGCTGCAGCAGCTGCTTGTGCTTGAAGCTCTTGCCGCACTTGCTGCCACGTTGCTGTAAGTGGACAGGAGGAGCGCCCTGGCTGATGCTGTTACCTTGCAGCTGAAGGGCCGGTGCTGCGAGTGCACGAGCTGGTGGCGCTGCAGCAGCTGCTTGTGCTTGAAGCTCTTGCCGCACTTGCTGCCACGTTGCTGTAAGTGGACAGGAGGAGCGCCCTGGCTGATGCTGTTACCTTGCAGCTGAAGGGCCGGTGCTGCGAGTGCACGAGCTGGTGGCGCTGCAGCAGCTGCTTGTGCTTGAAGCTCTTGCCGCACTTGCTGCACACGTAGCGCTGGCCGGCGTGCTCCGCTTCCTTGTGGTACACTACCGACGACGGGTGGTTCAGCACCTGAACATCAATATTATTCATTATTTATTTATTTTATTTTGTTTTATTCGGAAGACCAACGGCTGTCTTAATACGGTAGCAACTACAATTAATTAAAGCTAATAACAGGTCTTAAAGCTAATTACTAAGTGCTCGTTCACTTTGAAGCCGCGTGAAGACTTGTATGAAGCGTCATATGTTTGATTTAACGACCGCGTGTAGTTTGGTCATTCAATAATACCTCCTTCCATACCATGGCAAGCCTCATAGGATTATCCTTGAATAACGTCAAATTTTAACCTCAGTGAAACATATCTTATGAGAAGCTAAGGGAACCTTTACTTTCCTTTTTCAAATTCAAAATTAGATACGCCTAAATGTACATGCTTCCTGAGAGTATTTTCCTTTAAACTTACAGTAGAAATAGAAGAGATTTTCTGGAGTAAACTTGAGATTTTAACTATTTTACTTCTAAATCATATATATCCAAAGACTAGATTTATAAAAACAATGTCCAGATAGGCTTAATCGTAATATTATCGTAATCGTAATAATAATAATCTTGTTCAAAATCTTTTAAACACGAATTTATTAGATCGTAATGTATGAAATTGTTGAAATTTTGTAATAAAATGTAAGATAACTAATTAAACCATCTTCCAAATTTTGTTGTATGCCATATTTAGACAGCGAATGGTACATTACCTTCCCGCAGAGGTCGCAGGCGTAGCCCTTGGGCACCTGCCGCTGGCGGCGGTGCGACAGCGCGTGGAGCGACAGCGAGCGCGGGTAGGCGAACGTCGCGCCGCACTCCCCGCACGCGTACGGTCGCTCGCCCTGGTGCGCCGCCTGGTACACATATACAACCGATTAAAGACTCACTAGCGTTTTTTTATGAACTATAGGCTAACGCGTAACCACAATCTTACCTAATGGAAAGTGACGGTGAGTTCTAGGATGTAACGCGTTCGCCTAGAAGATGCCTGTTCACTCTAGCCTTAAAGAAGTCCAGATTGTAGTGGTCCGGAAAAACAGACCTTTTTTTTTATATATTAAATGGGTTTGCACTTGACCTCATTTCACCTGATGGAAAGTGACAATAAGGTCTAAGATGTAGCGTGCTTACCCAGAAGAAGCCTATTCACTCTCGACTTAAAGACACCCAAATTGTAGCTCTCTGGGAATACAGAAGCCGGCAAGTTGTTCCATTCCTTAGCAGTTCGTACCAAGAAAGAGGAAGCGAAACGCTTAGTACGAGCTGGTGGAACTTGCACAGTGTAAGGGTGGATTCCTGTCGTCTTCCGTAATGTTCGGTGGTAGAAAGGAGAAGGTGGTATCAGGTCGTGAAGCTCATTCGAACACTCTCCAAAATGCATCCTATAAAAAACCGATAGACAGGCCACTCTACGTCGGTGAGCAAGGCTTGTGACCTTGGCAAGGAGTTACATTCCTTAGCTGTCCGCATTATGAACGTGGAAGCAAATCGCTTCGTGCGGATAAGGGGTAAGCCAACAACGTATGGATGAAACCCCTCGCCCCGCCTTGTTGTCCGGTGGTGGAATGGGCTAGGGGGGATCAAATTATGCAGAACCTCCGCACACTCTCCGAAATGAAACCGGTAGAAGACTGAGAAACTTGCGACACGTCTGCGGTGGTCAAGGCTCTGTAAGCCAGCCTCTGAGAGTACGTCATCACCGATGAGTCTCTTCGCACGGTGCCCTATTGAGTCTAAATCATCCAGCTGATACCGGACAAATCCATCTCAAAGGTGACAGCAGTACTCCAAACAGGAGTGAATCTGGGCTCTATAAAAATTTTATAGCTGCTCAAGGACCTGCCCCGGCTTCACACAGGTGCAACATAACAAAACTTCCTCTTGAATACTCAATCTATTAAAAAAACCGCAGAGATCTAATTATACATATGGACCGAAAAAGAAAGACTTTGTTATGATACTTTTGATAATGATTTGTAGTGATGTAATAGTTTCATGCATGTCTGAATTTCAGCAAGCTGAAGTGGCATTGGGCTGTTCAAATCAGCCGCAAAACCAATAACCGTTGAGGTAAACGAGTTCTGGAGTCGAGGTCGCGTTTTTGTAAACGTAGTGTAGTACGTTCATTGCTCATCATCCTGATCAGACTTGCGGGAGCTGGATGCGAGTAGCACAAACCCAAAGTAGCGAACATTTGGAAAGGGCAACGTCCAGCAGGGAGAATGACGGCTGATATTGTGTGTAGTCGTTACGTACGCGATCAGAACACTAATCCATTCAGCGATTTTTCGTAGAAGGAAACGGCAGAAGCCGAGGACACCTGGAAGGGAGCACTAAAGAACTCGATGCAACCAAAATGGGAGTGGAAACTGGTTGCACAACGAATGTGATACGTGACTCTTTGGGCATGACAATCCACCCGAGAAGAAAAACTTTTTTTTTTTATATATGAGAGGTGGCAGACGAGCAGACGGATCACCTGATGGTAAGCAATTCCGCCGCCCATGGACGCCCGCAACACCAGTGGAGTCACAAGTGCGCTGCCAACCTTTTCCCCTTCCCCCCCGAAACCTCGCGCAGGCGCTGCTTCACGCCGGTAAATACAAGACACTTCTGGTTATGATGTTAGCACATTCTCTTTGAATTAATAAACGCAAAACTCAATGCAAATGAAGACCTCACCTTAATATGTAAAGATTTGCTTTGCTTGTTGCTGAACATTTTGTCACAGTGATTGCACTTTAGTTTTTGTTTTACTTTCTTCGTCTTATCATCTTCTGCAGTCTTTTCAGTTTCATCTATTAGAGCTACATCTGAAATAATAAGAAAACATATAACGATATTTCTTTCCTCTACCCAAAGGTTGTCTGGAAGAAATCGCTACAAGCGATAAGACCGCCTTATTGTACTGTCTGTTGCTGTTGTATCATGCTTGTATTTTATTTTTGTGCAATAAAGAATATCTATCTATCTATCTAACAGTCACTCTTTATAATTTTACCCTTCGGTCCCCTTCAACGTCTTCGAGGTTCTTTGGACCTGAGATGAGCTTTAAGGACGTCGTGAATGACGTAAAAACTCAATGGAAAGTGCTGGAGGAGGCCTAAATTAAAGTACAGCTGGACCAATTATATAAGTTACATCGGCAAAATTCGTCTATGCAGAAGTGCATGTTAAATCTGATATATTACGATTGCGTACGAAATACAGACTTTATTGCGTTACGTTAAAGTGACACCGCGACGGTACTAGCGCCGCCAAGGAATTTATATTGATTGTGGCGAATTTAAAAAACAACTATGCAATTAATACTCAAGGAAAGTATTAAGGTGACGGGTAGGGCACACTAGCGACGCTAATTGGTTTAAATTGATAGCAACTAAACCGGATATCTTTTTAACAATTTCGAAGCTGCGGCCTCTCCCCCAGAGGGCGCTGTAGTCAATTAAACGTGACGTCATGTAACCAGAAGACAATCAAGAAGCATCAAGCGTTAAAATCATAACCCTCCTTTTTGCTTCGCCGTAGTCGGGTAAAATGAGGTCAAGAAGAAGAAAGTTTACCTTTCTTGTCGACGCCGCCGTCCCCAGCGTCAGCCGGCAGCAGCTGCGCGGGCGCGTCGGCCGAAGGGTCGTCGGGCACGCCCAGGTCGGGCAGGCCGCGGCACGCGTTGCTCACCATCGTTTCCACCGGCGCCAGGTCCAACGGGTCCTGGGGCTGTTCCGCCGCGGGTTTCTGCAAGGAAAATTAAGAAAGAAAGAAAGAAATTCACGTCATTTCCTACCACGCACAGTAAAACTGTGGAACCAGCTGTCATCCGTGGTGTTTCCGAACAGATACGACTTGGTGACCTTCAAGAAAAGGGTGTACTCCTTTCTTAAGAGCCGGCAACGCATATGTGATACCTCAGGTGTTGCAGATGTTCATGGGCGGCGGTGATCACTTTCCATCAGGTGTGCCGTCTGCTCGTTTGTCCGCTATAATGTAAAAAAAAAAAAAAAAAAAATATTTATTTAGTGACACAAATAAAGTAACAAAATTACAAAATATTATTACATCTATAAAATTATGTACAGTATAAGAGATAAAGGCAATAATAAAAAAAAATGTATCGCCAAAAAGGTTTGCACTCAGCATATGCCGAAGGGACGCTTCGACGCTGGTCTTCCGTGCAAACCTCGTCAGGTACAGCAACTAGGTACGTTGTATGTAGTATATGTGTTGCAGTGGTTTGTTATGTTTCTTACAGCTTAGTTAGGTAGTATGTACTTAATTACAATAAAATCAGAAAAGAGACAGTGGATAAAGAGACACAGCACAGCTATACATTACTCTTTTGCAAATTTAATAAATACTCTCTAAAGTTGATGCGAAAAGATGTTAACGTTTTAAACCTTCTTAAAGGCGGAGGAATGTTATTCCAGCATTTCGTGGCAGAATAACGAAAACTGCCACGAAATGCTGCTGTGCCGTGTCTCGGACAACAAAGTCTAGAAGCAAATCTAATCTGCCGTTGCGAGAAATTTAATATCTAATCTGCCGTTGCGAGAAAAATAATTAGTATGGTTGAGATTGTCCTCTTTTGTAACGAGAGTAAATTGATAGGCGTGAAAAATCCAGTCGAAGCCTTCGTTGCGTAACTTTTCTGCTGTGCTGTTAGCAGCTTTATTAGAAGCTAACCAGACTCTCAGGGGCTTGTAACGTAATCATATCATGCCCTGTAACCGATCGAGCCGAGAGGGAAGTGATATTTACAGTGAAACAGGCTCAGACGACCAAGACCGCTATAGACACGACCAATCGCGACCTCTTAACTTATAAATAAATTATTTTTGTTTGTTTACTTAAACCCCATTAATTCATTTCTCTCATTTACTTCTTTTCTTTACTATCTTTCTTTGTTCCTATGTGATAGGTCACGCACAAAACTAAGAAACAAAAAAAAAACAAAATAATAAAAAAAAAAAATGTTGTCGCCCAAAAAAGGTTTGCATCAGCATATGCCGAAGGGACGCTTCGACGCTGGTCTTCCGTGCAACCCTTCATCAGGTACAGCAACTAGGTACGTTGTATGTAGTATATGTGTTGCAGTGGTTTGTTATGTTTCTTACAGCTAGTTAGGTAGTATGTACTTAATACAATAAAAAATCAGAAAAGAGACAGTGGATAAAGAGACACAGCACAGCTATACATTACTCTTTTGCAAATTTATAATACTCTCTAAAGTTGATGCGAAAAGATGTTAACGTTTTAAACCTTCTTAAAGGCGGAGGAATGTTATTCCAGCATTTCGTGGCAGAATAACAAAAATGCCACGAAATGCTGCTGTGCCGTGTCTCGGACAACAAAGTCTAGAAGCAAATCTAATCTGCCGTTGCGAGAAATTAATATCTAATCTGCCGTTGCGAGAAAAATAATTAGTATGGTTGAGATTGTCCTCTTTTGTAACGAGAGTAAATTGATAGGCGTGAAAAAATCCAGTCGAAGCCTTCGTTGCGTAACTTTTCTGCTGTGCTGTTAGCAGCTTTATTAGAAGCTAACCAGACTCTCAGAGGGGCTTGTAACGTAATCGTATCATGCCCTGTAACCGATCGAGCCGAGAGGGAAGTGATATTTACAGTGAAACAGGCTCAGACGACCAAGACCGCTATAGGCACGACCAATCGCGACCTCTTAACTTATAAATAAATTATTTTTGTTCGTTTACTTAAACCTCATTAATTCATTTCTCTCATTTACTTCTTCTCTTTACTATCTTTCTTTGTTCCTATGTGATAGGTCACGCCAAACTTTGTCCTTTTAAAGAGGGTTCTCAGCTCGTGAAAAATCCGCTAGATGGCGTACTATTGGACTGAGGTCCAACATCAACCGCATTCGTTGTTTAGTTTGTCAATTGTAACAGATCACGTTTAAAAATAACCAATCACATTGTATATGGACCTCACTCCTATAGTACTCCATCTAGCGGAATTAATAGTAAATTCCACGTGAGATAGAAGATAGTTATGCTTACGAACGATAGAGGGAGATTTTCAGTTTTCATACAATTTGCGATACGTTGCGGTGTGTGAACAGCAGGCGCGTGGGAAAGGTTTCGGCACGAGCGCTGGTACACTCGCCTGGTGCTGGTGCGGTATGATGACCTGGCCCTGGTGCTACGGGCGCTGGTGCACTCACCTGGTGCTGGTGCGGGATGATGATCAGGCCCTGGTGATGCGGGCGCTGGTGCACTCACCTGGTGCTGGTGCGGGATGATGCCCTGGCCCTGGTGCTGCGGGCGCTGGTGCACTCACCTGGTGCTGGTGCGGGATGATGACCTGGCCCTGGTGCTACGGGCGCTGGTGCACTCACCTGGTGCTGGTGCGGGATGATGATCAGGCCCTGGTGATGCGGGCGCTGGTGCACTCACCTGGTGCTGGTGCGGGATGATGCCCTGGCCCTGGTGCTGCGGGCGCTGGTGCACTCACCTGGTGCTGGTGCGGGATGATGACCTGGCCCTGGTGCTACGGGCGCTGGTGCACTCACCTGGTGCTGGTGCGGGATGATGATCAGGCCCTGGTGATGCGGGCGCTGGTGCAACTCACCTGGTGCTGGTGCGGGATGATGCCCTGGCCCTGGTGCTGCGGGCGCTGGTGCACTCACCTGGTGCTGGTGCGGGATGATGACCTGGCCCTGGTGCTACGGGCGCTGGTGCACTCACCTGGTGCTGGTGCGGGATGATGATCAGGCCCTGGTGATGCGGGCGCTGGTGCACTCACCTGGTGCTGGTGCGGGATGATGCCCTGGCCCTGGTGCTGCGGCCGCTGGTGCACTCACCTGGTGCTGGTGCGGGATGATGAACTGGCCCTTGGTGCTACGGGCGCTGGTGCACTCACCTGGTGCTGGTGGCGGGATGATGATCAGCCCTGGTGATGCGGGCGCTGTGCACTCACCTGGTGCTGGTGCGGGATGATTGCCCTGGCCCTGGTGCTGCGGGCGCTGGTGCAACTCACCTGGTGCTGGTGCGGTATGATGACCTGGCCCTGGTGCTACGGGCGCTGGTGCACTCACCTGGTGCTGGTGCGGGATGATGATCAGGCCCTGGTGATGCGGGCGCTGGTGCACTCACCTGGTTGCTGGTGCGGGATGATGACCTGGCCCTGGTGCTACGGGCGCTGGTGCACTCACCTGGTGCTGGTGCGGGATGATGATCAGCCCTGGTGATGCGGGCGCTGGTGCACTCACTCTGGTGCTGTTGCGGGATGATGCCCTGGCCCTGGTGCTGCGGGCGCTGGTGCCTCACCTGGTGCTGGTGCGGGATGATGATCAGCCCTGGTGATGCGGGCGCTGGTGCACTCCACCTGGTGCTGGTGCGGGATGATGCCCTGGCCCTGGTGCTGCGGGCGCTGGTGCACTCACCTTGGTGCTGGTGCGGATGATGACCTGGCCCTGGTGCTGACGGGCGCTGGTGCACTCACCTTGGTGCTGGTGCGGGATGATGATCAGCCCTGGTGATGCGGGCGCTGGTGCACTCACTGGTGCTGGTGCGGGATGATGCCCTGGCCCTGGTGCTGCGGGCGCTGGTGCCTCACCTGGTGCTGGTGCGGATGATGACCTGGCCCTGGTGCTACGGGCGCTGGTGCACTCACCTGGTGCTGGTGCGGATGATGATCAGGCCCTGGTGATGCGGGCGCTGGTGCACTCACCTGTGCTGGTGCGGGATGATGATCAGGCCCTGGTGATGCGGGCGCTGGTGCACTCACCTGTGCTGGTGCGGGATGATGCCCTGGCCCTGGTGCTGCGGGCGCTGGTGCCTCACCTGGTGCTGGTGCGGGATGATGACCTGGCCCTGGTGCTGCGGGCGCTGGTTGCACTCACCTGGTGCTGGTGCGGATGATGACCTGGCCCTGTGCTACGGGCGCTGGTGCACTCACCTGGTGCTGGTGCGGGATGATGATCAGGCCCTGGTGATGCGGGCGCTGGTGCACTCACCTGGTGCTGGTGCGGGATGATGACCTGGCCCTGGTGCTACGGGCGCTGGTGCACTCACCTGGTGCTGGTGCGGGATGATGATCAGGCCCTGGTGATGCGGGCGCTGGTGCACTCACCTGGTGCTGGTGCGGGATGATGACCTGGCCCTGGTGCTAGCGGGCGCTGGTGGCGGAGACCTGGTGCTACGGGCGCTGGTGCACTCACCTGTGCTGGTGCGGGATGATGATCAGGCCCTGGTGATGCGGGCGCTGGTGCACTCACATGGTGCTGGTGCGGGATGATGCCCTGGCCCTGGTGCTGCGGGCGCTGGTGCCTCACCTGGTGCTGGTGCGGGATGATGACCTGGCCCTGGTGCTGCGGGCGCTGGTGCACTCACCTGTGCTGGTGCGGGATGATGACCTGGCCCTGGTGCTGCGGGCGCTGGTGCACTCACCTGTGCTGGTGCGGGATGATGACCTGGCCCTGTGCTACGGGCGCTGGTGCACTCACCTGTGCTGGTGCGGGATGATGCCCTGGCCCTGGTGCTACGGGCGCTGGTGCACTCACTGGTGCTGGTGCGGATGATGATCAGGCCCTGGTGATGCGGGCGCTGGTGCACTCACCTGTGCTGGTGCGGGATGATGCCCTGGCCCTGGTGCTACGGGCGCTGGTGCACTCACCTGTGCTGGTGCGGGATGATGACCTGGCCCTGTGCTACGGGCGCTGGTGCACTCACATGGTGCTGGTGCGGGATGATGACCTGGCCCTGGTGCTACGGGCGCTGGTGCACTCACATGGTGCTGGTGCGGGATGATGATCAGGCCCTGGTGATGCGGGCGCTGGTTGCACTCACCTGGTGCTGGTGCGGGATGATGACCTGGCCCTGTGCTACGGGCGCTGGTGCACTCACATGGTGCTGGTGCGGGATGATGATCAGGCCCTGGTGATGCGGGCGCTGGTGCCTCACCTGGTGCTGGTGCGGATGATGATCAGGCCCTGGTGATGCGGGCGCTGGTGCACTCACCTGTGCTGGTGCGGGATGATGATCAGGCCCTGGTGATGCGGGCGCTGGTGCCTCACCTGGTGCTGGTGCGGATGATGATCAGGCCCTGGTGATGCGGGCGCTGGTGCACTCACTGGTGCTGGTGCGGATGATGATCAGGCCCTGGTGATGCGGGCGCTGGTGCACTCACCTGTGCTGGTGCGGGATGATGCCCTGGCCCTGGTGCTGCGGGCGCTGGTGCCTCACCTGGTGCTGGTGCGGGATGATGCCCTGGCCCTGGTGCTGCGGGCGCTGGTGCCTCACCTGGTGCTGGTGCGGGATGATGCCCTGGCCCTGGTGCTGCGGGCGCTGGTGCACTCACCTGTGCTGGTGCGGGATGATGCCCTGGCCCTGGTGCTGCGGGCGCTGGTGCCTCACCTGGTGCTGGTGCGGATGATGATCAGGCCCTGGTGATGCGGGCGCTGGTGCACTCCACCTGGTGCTGGTGCGGGATGATGACCTGGCCCTGGTGCTACGGGCGCTGGTGCACTCACTGGTGCTGGTGCGGATGATGATCAGGCCCTGGTGATGCGGGCGCTGGTGCACTCACATGGTGCTGGTGCGGGATGATGATCAGGCCCTGGTGATGCGGGCGCTGGTGCACTCACATGGTGCTGGTGCGGGATGATGATCAGGCCCTGGTGATGCGGGCGCTGAATAACTCACAGTTATTAAAAAACTAGATTTTTTCATAGGTACAAATCTCTACGGTCGCGTGTCACTGTTACCCATATGTGGGTGGATGGTGGGTGGGACGAAAAGTTAAGGGCTTTTACCTCAGCAGTCGTACGTCCAGCTGGCTGTCGTTGTCTATGTTTGTCACGACTCTATGTATACACTGATAATTTTATTATGCGAACTAAACTGACAGATGCAAACATCAAGTTCCCATACATTTTGACACTGCATTTGTCAAAAGTAGCAAAAATGTATGGGAATGACACATTGACAATGTCATTTTAGTTCATATAATTAAAAATCATAGTTTACACATGAATGAAAACGCTATGGTCCAGCAGGGAACAGTTACCTTTGGGTCTGCCGCGTCCCTTCCCCTTGACGACGACGACGAGCTCGCCCGAGTTCTCCATGTGTCCGATAACCTCGGGCTCCTTGGGCGGCGACGGCTTGGCATCCACCTTTACGTCTGGCTGGCTGTCATTGTCGCTGTCTCCGTCTGTCACGCCTTCCTCTATGAAGATGCGCTCGAGTTCTTTGCCCTGAATAGAGCATGATCAAGTTTTTTTTAAAAGACTCAGTAAGGTGGCAGACGTAGTCAAAGGGGACCGTGGGAGAGCCACGCTTCGGCATGAATGTGCCGGCTAGACCGGAGTGATACCACAGCCTATGTAACGTGCGTGTTTGACTATGCTCGAGATTTTACAAAATATAAATATTTTATCAAAATACAGGTACATATGTGGCAATAGCAAAAATTCTCAATTTAAAATAAAACGTCTAGCCGGTTTTATGGTCATTCAAATATTCATGGGCAAGTCCATTGTAATCTATGAAATTATCAAAAAATAATTTTACCATTGAATAACCCATACAATTTGCACCAGCTATTATAATAGAACCATTGACATAAACGAAACATTTGATATAGCTACCACACAAAATTAAAATGAAATGCATACAAAATACTTGCGTGTGACGTTGTAAGATGTGTCTTAGTAGCCATTTGTATGGAGCGTTTTGGGTTTGCCCAAAATAATGAGATTTTAAAGTTGTGATATCTTAGGTAGTTTAAATGAGAATCAAGTAATCCTTTCAACAATGTTCCTATCGTTGAGAGGTTTTTTTATTACAAAAATAAAAAACAGTCAAATACCCTATTGACAAAATTATCTTTTTAAGTACCTAACCCACAAACACATAGGTTATGATATAGGTAATCAGATGTTTAATTTACTAAGTATTATTCAGATCTCCTATTTTATTGGTCTGTACAAAAGTTACCTACCTGAACAGCCTCTCTAAACCTGGTGGGCGTCTTCCTCCTCCTCTTCCCGCTGGGCTCCTCTATTACAATAGGGTCGAGCTTCGGCGCTTCCGCCGTGGCCGCGGCGACCAGCACCTGTGCCTGAGCTTCAGCCTTCGTCTTCTTGGGCGGGCGCCCTCGCTTGCGCTTCGGCTTTTCCAACCCAGCTACCGCAAGTGAGACTGGGTGCTCCACTTGGTACAAATCATCGGTGGTGACTGGAAAGTGGAGGTAGCAGATTAGAGCAGATAGAATATACTCTCGCTTCCAGAAATAAGACCACCTAACTCGTACACTCATACACTGGAATATGTTACATCGGTAAATTCATCTACATAGAAGAGCAATTTAAATTTGATTGATTACAATTGTGAATGCTGTGGAAATACAGGCTTTATTACATTATGTTAATAAATAAAATAAATCCAGAAAGGAATGCTATCTCATAACAACACTCGCATCGGACATGGTGCTCACACATGAACCAATAATAAGTTGACATTTTTGGAGTGTGTAATAGGTTAAGGATCTGTAGTTTTTGAAAATTACATTTCTGCGCAGGTAGCTTGGCATAACTTGAAAAACCGGTACAACTCACAGAGTACATTGTACAATCATAGCTAGCATTTAAGTTTGTTTTGTGTAAAGTATCAGCCTATAAACTGTCCCACTGCAGGGCAAAGGCCTCCATCATAGAAATCAAGTTATCGCTACTTTGATGGGATTAGGCTTAATCAGCACGCTTGCCAAATGCAGATTGGATCACAAACCCGAGCTATGTCTGAAAAATTAGAAACATACTTTTTGCTCGACTTGGGAATCAAACCCTGGACCCTGAGATCACGGCCCAGTACTTAAACCACTAGACCAACAGGGCGTCTTGCAACAGGGCATCTGTTCTGTCAGTTTATTATAAATTACCTTGAGTCCTCAAATTTATATTTTAAAGAGTATGTACTCACTCTCATATACTACATTCTCAGTTATAACGTCTTCCTCTTTGCTGGTATTGTCAAGAACATTATTTCTGTACTCTCGCTCTCTCTGGAACAGTTCCCGAAGCACTTTCTGAAATAGAACAGGTATGGAACAATATGCTGTAAGGTTTACTTTAATTATTATTATATTTGTATGAATGCCATATTTACCTGTCCATTTATAATAAGGTTAATGAATTCTACGGTGGCTTCAAGTTGTATCGTGCAGCCTGGGCAAATGGTCCGTGGCAATTGACCATCATCGGTGACCTTTAATAAAATAACTAGATGAATTATCTCCGTAGGTATATTATTACAAACCTAACGTGTTATTAGGAGCTTGATGGAATTAGTTATCATTATTATCTACGTAATACATTGCCAGTTTGAATTATCAACAAACTGTAAACTTTAAGATATTTCATTTATATGAACTTCACAATTGCTTTCTTTATTAAAATGTTATTACAGAATTTATACTGCTTTTCTAAGTTGTGAGTGGCCTACTAGCCCTACTATTTTCACACATAAATAAATAATATCAAAAAAGGGCGCCTTAAAGTATTTTTTTGTATAAAATGACATTACTCAGACTGGATAAGAGGAAAAAGTCTTACATATTCCTGAGCGTTCAAACACGATTAAATGTAAGCAAAAAATTATAAAAAAAACTTATGCAATATCTTTTTTTATATTTAAATAACTTGTTGATGATCTGAACCAAATAAGTCACGAAAATGTTATTTATTTCCAAATGGTCCGCCATGATGATTTTACCTTGAAGTCAAAACAATGACAATAAAAAAATATACTTTACCTTAAGTGGCAAATATGTATTGATAAGGTCACTCAAGTTTTGGCTATTTTCTTCTCCTGAATATAACAATGTCCCGTTATCATTTTCTTCTCCACACAATCTACAAACTGTAGAATTGTAGAGAAAGACTTCCATCTTCATATAGACAAAAACGCCACCTACTTCCGTTGCATTCTTTCATTCATCAAGTCATCAGAAGATTTTTTTAAAGCGTTTGGTTTTTCCATTTTTCTAAAAAGCAATCAAGAAGTTAGTACAAATCTATTTATTTATTTAAACGTGACATTACATAATACTTGAGTTTCCTTATTTTACTTGAGTTTCCGCGTTTTCTAGTTCCAACCATGGGTTTTTCCATTTTACCACCAAAGGAGTTACCATGTACATATGATGTTAGCAGCAGTGGCGCCACGATTTATTTTTCTAGACTTGACATATAAAGGTCCGCGCATATTAGGATGGGTCGCAGCGTGCCGGGTTGGAGCGCAAAAATCCAATAATTCATGCCAGATACTAGCAATAACAATCATTCACCCCTCTTGTACCAAACAGCCGCGATGCAGATCGCTTTGTACTAAACTGTAGCTAAAATTACGTCGGCCGTGGACTTCTTTCGTAGTGTGGACTGTAGAGCCCCGGCATCATAGAGTAATATAATAACTTACGCCTCGAAAGAAGTCGCGCGGCAAAACACGAAACTAAAATTTTAGATTCAATGTGTCTTCTTCTATGATTATAAAGCTCAAAATTGAATGTAAATGGTGCCAAATGATACTTTGGACGCCAAAAACGCGAACAAGTGTCACACTTCGACGAGTGTATGGCACTGTCAATCTACGTGACGATAACAACTGTTCTTAGTTTTCAATATCTTTTATATTGTTAATGATTTTAAGTTTTTAGAACAATTTACTCAAACATTCAACTTCAATTTAAAAATACAAAAAGGAGTTTCTGAAGCTTTGAGCTAAACTTGACATCAGTCGTTTATTTTTTTAAGAGAAGTATTATTTTATGTGTATATATTTATAATTCCGAAGTTGTTTACTACAAATAGGCAGTTTTTGCATTCCGCCCCCCCCGGCAATGCTGGTGCCCATCCTAATGTGTGCGTACATTAGAATGGGCGTGTCCTAATTTTGCTTTATTTCATGCAAAACCGGAAGTCGTGTACACGTTCCTTTAAAAGTGTCATCGTTGAACGTTGAAACTGGCAACATTGCATTGCATGTTATTTTTTTTTCAATGAATAGCCCTTTCCGGTTTAGTTCTTGGGGCAAGAAGCCGTAGTTTCGGTTTTTATTATTTTTAATCGCCTCTAATCCAACAAAATGAGGATCTATAAGGATATTATTACTGGTAATTACGTTTATCGTGATATTGTAGTGAAGTTTTCGTCAAGATTTTGTTAAATATGTACATTAATGATAACAGTGATTTTGACATTTCATTAAACAGTGGTGTCTCATCATAAATTCTTCTAAAACTAGTGCCACATCGACATATTATACGCTTTGTTACTTTGTAATTGATATTCAGTATGTTTTTCAAGTGTTTGTTTAATGGATTTCAGGTGACGAGATGTTCTCGGACACTTACAAAATGAAATTGGTTGACGAGGTAATTTACGAAGTCACCGGCAGATTAGTGTCCAGAACACAAGATGACATTAAAATCGAAGGGTTCAACCCTTCCGCTGAGGAGGCTGATGAAGGAACCGACAGTAATGTCGAAACTGGTGTAGACATTGTGCTGAACCATCGGCTAGTGGAAACCTATGCATTTGGAGACAAAAAATCTTACACATTATACCTTAAAGACTACATGAAAAAGTGAGTGAATGTGCTTGTGTTTATCATGAAAGTTAAGTTATAATAACCTAAATAAAGTCGGGCGAGTAAAACTCGATGATTCGTACTGCAACTATGACAATTCGTGTCAACTATTGCATGCAATGGAGTAGTCTGAGTATTAGTCATCTCATAACCTAAAAACAAACTCCACACTGAAGGAAATTGTTTACTGTCTTCTTTCTTATCTTTGTTTTGACTGCTTCAATGTCAAGGCTTATCTATTGTGGTTGTTGGTAGTTGCCAGCATTTAGTATATAATAATTGATATTATTGATTCAATTGAAATGACTTAGTTCTCAGAAGTGAAGTGCATTTGATTACTTACTTTCTCTTTCTAATTTTGTAGATGATTGGTCTGACCTACTTCATGGGTATGTAATTTAAAAATTACCGATGAATTACATGCATACTCTAAAGTAAAAAATATATATGTCTCGCTATGAGAGCTTATATTTAATACAGTTAGAGTAGTGGTTTAAGGTGAATATCTTTTTTAGTTTAGTCCAGAATTGTATGCTGCAGACATTTGTGTCATATCTCTCAACAATGTCTCTAATCCATATTATACCTTATGCTAAAATTATGTGTGAAAGTATCTTGGTCCATGCACTTAGCATTGTGGTTGAATTAACCATTTACAACAATCCAAAGTGTTCCTTTGTGTTTGTTTAAGAATTTCTGTAATTTTAACTTGCTATTTGATACACATTTTTGCATTGGATTTACATAGTATCAAATTTTGGTAGAATCATCATGTAAATTGTCTATAAAATTTGATGTGTAATGACTTTGTCTTGGTTTAATTTGTTATAGAGCACCAGATTTCTGTAACACTATTGTTAATTACAAACTATTTCTAAGAGTATATTTCATTCTCCTCAGGAATCTATAAATAAATAAATATTTCACAACATCACATACATTGATCTGACTCTGAGATATGTAGCTTAAGCACCTGTGTTACGGATATCAGAATCAACAGTGGCAATCCACTATTGATGATTAGTATTAGAATGATTCTATGAAATAGTTAAAATTCTCTTTATTTTTACCTTCTAAATAGAAGATTAAGTTGTGTTCCAAGCATACAAGTGGTGCATCATCTAATACCAAGGGTTGATTTTTCAATGTCCACCTATGGAGCTATTGATGCAAGATCAAAATAACTGTAGTGAAAAAACACTCATTTTCATAATGTTTGTTCATGAAATGCAGATTACAAATGCACTTACACTACTACTAAGTGAACATATGTTTGAATTGAAAGAATAACAGTTGTTTTATTTTATTTCAGATTAGTAGCAAAATTGGAAGAGAAGGCCCCTGACCAAGTAGATGTTTTCAAGACTAACATGAACAAAGTAATGAAAGACATCCTAGGAAGGTTTAAGGAACTCCAGTTCTTCACTGGGGAGTCCATGGACTGTGATGGTATGGTCGCTATGTGCGAATACAGAGACATTGATGGAGCGTCCGTCCCAGTCTTCATGTTCTTCAAACATGGCCTGGAGGAGGAGAAATTCTAAATGCATTACACCATAAGTGAAAGTACTCATATTCCATAACACACTGGCGCCTAATGTTTCATTTAATTTTTTATTTATTTACAAAATCATGTCTGCATCGGCTGGATCCGGCTACTCCCCATCACAAGGCTGAACTAATTTGTAATGTTACTAAATGTTACATAATATAAATAAATGAATGAACAATTAATACAACACTTGAGTTTTATCATTTAAACCATGCCATGATTTCAATTATTATAAGGTATTCTAGATGGCTCATCAAATAAGATTATTTTGAGTAACAGTATTTTGATGAACCATAAGTGATTAAATCTTAAATCACTTATGGTTCATCAAAATACTGTTACTATTTTGATGAACCATAAGTGGGTAGTGGGTTTATAGCGACGACTGCGCAAGAGGTCCCGAGTTCGATCCCCGGGTCGGGTCAAAAATTTGCACCTAAGTTTTCTTAGTGTCAGCCCGGAGTCTGGTAGCTGATGGTCTTGTACCCCCGTGTCTTTGATTGGTCCTGCGCGCGATCGCCCTTCAGTCGTGTCACATCGGTGTCCCATCTTATTATGAGAATAAGGGAATAGAGAGGGCACTTGTGTTTGCGCACACACTTGAGCACTATAATATATCCTGCGTACGTGGCCATCGTCGAGATTGGTTGACGGTTGGAGGATATTTTTACCTGGCTTAAACGATTTTCACATGCACGCAAACAACAGCTAAAGTTTGTGATGTAATGATTTTCATACTAAATAGGTACCATGATTTTTTAAGATTTTGATAATTTTATGCTTGAGAAAAAATATTGATAACAATATAATGTAGGATGTTAAATCGTTATCAATATTATTTCTAAAGCATATAATGATCAACATTGAAAAAATATTGGTACAGATCACAGATTTAATTGAGGTATTAATATGTATGTTCATAAATATTTATTTTCTCACGACTTGAGCCATTCAATTTTACTATTATAATCTCTACAAAAGAAGAATTTGTATGAAAATCATTTTTATTATTATCATTTTTTTATCATTTGAATGTAGTTAGTTGTCCTACCTACATACCTAGCTAGACACAAACCTACCTCATCATCAGCCCATTTTAGTCCCCACTGCTAGGGCACGGGCCTCCCTCATTCAGATGAGGGGTAATTGCCATACTCACCACGCTCGGCAGACGGGTTAGCGAGGGTTTAGATATAATTGCAGAGTTTTCCTTCTCTAGCTGCTGATGATCATGCCAGCAGCTTTACCTTAGTCGCCTTTTACGACACCTCGGTAAGAGTGAGGGTGTCCTATTCTACTCTGCCGGGGACCGCACGGCAAACCTACCTACTGAAATTATTTGTTTGACGACTTCGAAGTTGCAACGGCTGTTGTACCGCGCCAGGGGAAGATGACGGGTTCCAATCCCTTTCACGGATCTGTGTGCTGGAAGCTAGTAGTCTTATAAATTAGTGTAATTGAAGAAGTCATAATACACTCGCAGATCATGAATGTTACGCTACTGACAGCTTAGTCTCGATCACTCGACATTCGACATATAATTTCGACTTCAATATCGAATGCAAGAGAATTGGTGTCCTTTTGTCCAGCATACTCACCATGGAATCCTGATATTTCATACAACCTGTGCGGATAAATAATGAGATCAGAAATGGCGGCGCATCTATTCACTTCTCGCTCGCACACTATTTGCGTCTATAGGTACTCGCACTCGTGGGGTGGTGCACGGGTTGTAAATACTAAAAACGACTGCTGAAATAGTGCTAAATATTCCATGTGCTCCGTTCTATCGCTCCGTTGGTCTAGTGATCTTCAGGTCCTAGGTTTGAGTCCCGGGTCGGGCAAATGTCGGGATTGTGATCACCAATCCGCATTAGGCAAGCGTGGTGATTAAGCCTAATCCTTAGATTAAACCAAAAAGAGGGCCTAAGAGGTTGACAGTAGCGATTACTTGATTTCTATGATGGAGGCCTCTGCCCAGCCGTGGGACAGTAGGTATATAGGCTTATACTATACTATATAATCCCTGTGCGCGTGGTCGTCCCACCTTTTTTTATAACCGCCGGCTAACGTTCTCATTTTAATAATTAATTGTAATAATATTGTATTTTCCCGGAGTTAACGCAATATATGTAGATAAATAGCAGTTGGTTTATTTATTTTATCGCCTCTCTCACAGCTATAATTTCGTAAATATAGGAGCACTATTTTTCTTCTTTTCGGGCACTATTTCAGCAGTATTTTTTGGCATGCAGGAAAGGACGAAGGGTTACGAGAATTGCCCTTCTGAACTAGAGACTACTCTTCTAGCTAAATTGTATAGTGAATGTGTGTCGATCTGTGCAAGACTATATTTCTTTATTCAAATATGTAAGTTGGAAGTGCAGTTGAATTCTTGAAATAAAAAGTCTGCATTACATATTAAAAGAAATTAATATACGGACATCAACCGAAGTTGAATCAATTGGATGCTGTCTATTTGCATTGTACACAGCACTTCGACCGAATCTTCCATCCCTTTCACACGGGCTGTCTGTCTCCTTTGTTTGGATGCGACAGGTTTCGTTCACGGAACGGATTGACGTCTTTAGACTAAGTATATTAATAATAATGTCCTCCAAACCGATATTTCGGTCATGGCGGTCAATCTCAGCGATCAGCCATCGACGCAGGACTATTATAGTGCACAAGTATTTGCGCAGACAAAAGTGCACTCTCTATTCCCGTACCCTCTACTTGAAGAGTGACTGCCTCGCTGGCGCAGTAGGTAGCGCGTCGCACTTTAAAGCGACGGCTGCGCTTGGGGTCCCGGGTTTGGTCGGACCAAAATTTGTGCCTAAGTTTTCGGTAAGAAATTCTTTGTGTCAGCCCGGAGTCTAGAAGTTGGTGGTCTTGTACCCCCGTGCCTTGGAAAGCACGTTAAGCTATTGGTCCTGCGCTCGATCCATCTCCGGTCCTGTTACAGTAGTGTCTCATCGGAATATGAGGGTAAGGGAATAGGGAGTGCACTTGTGTTTGTGCACACACTTGAGTAGGTACGTACTATAATATACCTATCCTGCGTACCTACGTGATCTGCTAATCGTAATCGTTATCTGTTAGAGGATATTATTCGGTCGGGGAATCTGGCGCTTAAACACCTGAAATGAGAAATCGCTTGTAGCTTGCATATTTTTTTTTGTTTGAAATTACACTATTTTGTGTCCTGCGAGCAAGCAATTTTCCTTTTTTTTGTTTGAAATGACACTATTTTGTGTCCTGCGAGCAAGCAATTTTCCTTTTTTTTGTTTGAAATGACACTATTTTGTGTCCTGCGATCAAGCAATTTTCCTTTTTTTGTTTGAAATGACACTATTTTGTGTCCTGCGTGCAAGCAATTTTCCTTTGAAAGTGTTTGTGCGCTAATTTCCCCGACCGTACCTACGTAAGTGGTACAAATCTCAACATTATCAACAGAGAAAGTAAATGAAACACAATTTCGAATTTGAGGTATGTTATATTTATCGAGTTTGTATGTAGGTTATAGCTACAATAAAGTACAGAAATGACTGATGATCTATTACAATGTCGCGAGAGTACACTAATCACAATTTCTCATATGTATTCATCAATTTCTTGTATACTTTATAGGCATTCAGTAGGCACTAACGCATGCCTTAATTGCTTAGTCTTTAATTTCTCAATATTTACATTAAGGGTTCTAGCAGATGAGCAGCACATTGACAACAAGAGTGGTGATGGCTGCCGGCGGTTTGTCATCGACATGTGAGAGGTAAGCAGAGGGCCTATTCACGAAATTGCAGTCGAATTAGAGATTTCATACATTCGTCCATACAAATCTCGAACTCGACTTCAAAGTGGATTGTACGAGAATTGCCCTCCAGGGGGCCTAATTTAGTGCACTCGACAAAGAAGTCGAATTGGCGATTGCATTATTACACATTCTTCAATATAAATGTTGTATTCGAAATCAATGTCGATTGCACGAGATTAGGGTCGATCGCGACATCAGTCGTCGACACCTGTCAACCATTATTGTCGAAGTGTCGCAGTCGTAGTGACGAACATGTCGCAGACTGTCCAGTCGACAGTCGGCGACAGCGACTGCATAATCATCTCCGCCGTTGTCAACTTGCTGCTTGTATGTTAGAAGCCCTAACAAAACGTCACCATAAGATCAGGTAAGTAGGGAATATCGTGTAGGTCCATACTCAGTTGAGATGTTATTAGCCTAATTCAAACAAGAAGTAATTTCGAGACTTAATAAATTTCGTAGAATATCAACAGCTAGGCAGCTATTCTACTTACTCGTGAAAATTGACAGTTTTTATGGGTATACTTGCTTAATTTTCACAGGTAAGTTATTTTGCTGCCTGTACCTTAACAATACCTACTAAATTGTAGATTTTAACTATGATTACTTCTACTTAATTTAGCTGTTTTTTTATTAAACTTTTAGCTGCAATGATTTAGTTGTTCAAATAATATTTAGCTGCTCAAATGAATAATAATTGTCGGTACAGACAGCTTATTTACGACCTTTATTCATAAACCTGTGTTAAAATATTACGTTTGTGGGATGTTATTTCTTGTTTGAAGCAGGACGAAGATGCGAATTATTAATAAGATGACAGGATTTTTTACATTACAATATAAGAAAATAATCATCTTTCATCGAGAATAATATTGAAAACGTGCAATAGTCTTTCACGCTAGTGATAAAATGCTGAAGATTATAGACAATGTTTCGATGCATAATTAATTAAATACTTAATTAAATTTACTACTGTAAATATTGGCTTCATCAATATGGACACTAGGGCATTTTAATTCTTGTGACAGATAGGTAAAGGTACGACAAGTTCAAGCGTGTTTGCAAATACATTTTTTATTGCATGATTTATTTAATTTATACTGTTGATAAAATTGCTCTGTCCTGTGTTTCTCTAATACCTCCGCTTAGGTACACCTACATTACATATTAGATTGTATGATTATAATATGCGATTTTTTTGTTGAAGGTAGTCGCATGAAGAGCCCAGTGACCAAATGATTGTCTTATTACTTACAGTAGACTTAACAAAATGATGGGAGTGCGTGAACGAAATAAGTACAATATAACTGGTTTCAGTCATTGGGAGCAATGATATAAAAATATCATTGGATAGTGCATCTGGTTTGATTTCTCTGTAGTTTTTAAAACCAATCAATAGGCTTTTGATGAATCTATTCATGTTTATCTTTGAAAGATACGATTATGTACAAACATTTTTAAACGAACTTAAATTTGGTGTTCGCATCCACTTTCAAGTACCTAGATAATAAATTGGTTTTAAAAACTACTACATGGTTTTTACACAGATATTGTATGACTATTTATTTAGAAGTACTTCAATTTCAATTAAGTATTTTATGATACAACAGTGCACCAGCTATTTTGAACTCTTTTTATTGCTTCGTAGTCGTATATATCGTATTTAGTTTTAGCCGCGGAATTAAGTGTTGCGAATATAACACTATCTTTCTCACACTTAGTTCCTCGACTGTCCTTCTATTTTACATTAATTCTATAAAACATTTGGTATTAAAAATAAAGCAACATAAATCTAGCTCCTCGAAAACACACAGGTTTTTAATTACTGTAACAAAAACAATGAAACAATACGATTAAGCTTGTTAAAACAAATAAAATGTTAACGATTGGATTTAACATGTAGGCAAAAAAGTTTCTTTTAACATTGCATTTAAAGTTTATTTTAATGTTGCTCAGGACGGGGGTCCAAAAATAATAATATAGTCAGAATCATATGAACCATCGTGGAAAATGTGGTAATATTGTGGTGACTTCTGACCCATGACCAGTTAAGGATTAAGTCTATGTTAACAAAGAACTCTCCCCTATTCACCCGTTAGGATTTGCCATAGATAGGTATTATTTATTTAGAGGGATTAACGTTAAAAGAAAGCTCTCGTGTCTACATGAACAACAACTGGCGTGGCTTCGGCGACGAGGCAAGGATGAGGTTTACAAACATCAATGTTAATAAGTTACAATACCAGGTTGAGCATACAAGTAGCAAAGGTAAACAACGGGTGCTCAGTACCTACACAATACGAAGTCGGTGTGGAGTACTAATAGTGACAGACGAATCTCATACTAGGATATCAGTCGATATAGCAAACAATAGATACAATATCAGAAATCCCGAAATAATTTTATGATAATTTTAGAAGAACAAGATCGTATTAAATTTTATAAATTTCTCAATAGTATAAATATATTTACATCATTAACTCTAATATTTTTCATATTGGTGTCTTATTTAACGCACACTTAATTTACTCATATATAAATAAAGTATTAGACATAAAAGATTTCTTATGGAATGGTTTTTGTACAAAATCAAATACAAATCCCACCGAATTGGCAGAACAATTACAAATCACATTTTTACGATGTACAATCATAAGTATAAGTGGGGGAACCCCCTCTACAGCACTAACCTGCACTATCTTACCGAGACTAGCTGTACATTGTACGACCTCCGATGAAAGTCACACTTTCATGCCCGACAACCCATTGAAAAATAGATCCATCACTACTTAAATTTAAAATTTACAAATAAGGTACTCTTTTAAACCGAATTACGATGTAGGATAGTCCTCACTGGTCTTACGTACACCGGACCGAGTCACTAATGTCACTAACCGCTAGAGCACTACGTCCCATCACAACACTCCGTCCATAGAAAACTTAATGGAATGAAGATTTATTGCTAGAATTACAAGATCACAAACGATTGAAGAGTTCGGTGTGCGCGCGCGCTCTCAACAGTTGAACGTGTTGGAGTGCGTGCACGAGCGCGGGTACTCGTCCGGCCGGCCGTAGCCGTTCTCCGGGATGATGGAGTACTCCGGCTCGCTGTACTCCTGCTCCCGGTACTCCCGGTCGTTCCGCGGGAACCCGATGATCGTCTCCGAGTTGCGCAGGTAACCGTTCTCCTGCTTCCTCGAGTATCGCGTGTCGAGGTTCCGCTGGAAGTTCTCCGGATGGCACACGACGCCGTTCCGGTTGTTCTTCTTGTCCGGGAGAGAGCGCAGGGACCCATTGTTGAGGTGGTGCGCGGGCGCGCCGTTGTTGAGCGTGAGCGGCTGGTGGCGCGAGTCGCCGCCGATGTACGTGAAGCCGTTGGCGGGCAGAGTGCCGCCGCCTCCCGAGCGCTGCGGACGCCGCGCGGAGCCCTGTCCGCCCGACATGAAGAACACGCTCGGGGAGGCGTAAAGCTCTAGCTACAGCTCCGTCACGGGGATCGGCCTGAGGCCGGGCGCGTGCTGCGGTGGCGCCGGGTACTGCGATGGGTGGATTCCTCGCACTATGCAGTCCTCCTCCGTCGAAATAGGTTTGTGATATTCAAGGTTCTTCCGCCCCTTGTTCCATTTGTAATCTTTCAGCTTCTCTTGCATACTCTTGCGGTATCTGTATAAAATTAGCACTAAAGTGGCGATGGTGGCCACGCAGGCTACGACCACTATGCAAATTATAGTCTGTTGCCGCGTATCGTGCAGTACGCAGCCCAAATCGTCAGCGGTTAGTAATTTTAGGTTCTTTTCCTTTAAATGCTCGGGAGCTGCACACTGAATTTGGGTAAAGTTACTCTTTTCATTTAGTAGTTCCTGAAGCCAAAGCAGTTGACAGTTGCAGAATATGGGATTGTCATTCAACTCGAGCTGTTTCAGTTCCTTGGCCAGAAAAACCGACTCGGTTAGGGATACAATAGCATTGTCCCTTAATGAAACGTGTTTCAGCTTTGGAAGTCCTAATAAAGTAGCTTCCTCAATGATGGCCAATTTCTTGTTGTTTATAAGTGTGACGGTCTCTAAATTGATATTATCCTCAAATGCTCCTTTTTCAATTCTTTCGAGTTGTGGTGACCCAACAATTTCTAATAATTTTAGATTTTTCAAACCTTTAAATGAATGGCTTTCTAAAACTAGGAAATCGTTTTGTCCAATGTACAATTCTTCTAATCTAGTGAGACCTGATAGTTGCTGCGTTGGCACTACACTTAATCTATTCCCGGATAGGTTAAGACTCCTCAACCCCGAGAGACCTCTAAATGCGAATTCACTAATATTGGAGAGACCAGCTCCATTCAAATCTAAAACTGCTAGTCTATTGAGACCGGCGAAAGCGTCATCTGGTAGATAGGAAAACGCATTAAGGCCAACGTGTAACTCAGCGAGACTTCCTAAAACACTAAAGGAAGTCGTAGGCACTGAACTTAGTTGATTGTCATCTAAATATAGAATTCTTAAGGCAGTCAACCCGGCGAATGCTCTTGGCTCGATTCTTGATATTCTATTCTGTCCAAGATTGAGTTCCTCCAACCTCGGCAGAGTCGAGAAGACTCCATTAGTGAGTTCCTCGAGGAAGTTGCGTTTTAAGTTTAAAACTGTCAAGGAGTTCAAGCCCTGGAAGGTGATGTTGGTCACCGAGGATATTTTATTGCTGTTCAGGTGGAGCTCTTGCAGCTTGCGTTGGTACGCGAAGCTTTTGATGGGTATGTTGACGAGGTGGTTCTGGGAGAGGTCCAGGTGTTGCAGCTCCGCGTAGAACTGCATGGAGCTGTCGATAGTCTTGATCTTGTTATTGCGGATGATGAGCCGCTGGATGGAGGGGTTGAGTGCTATGGGGAGGACGTCGAGGCGGCTCTCCTGGCACACCACCACAAGAGTGTCGTCGTTGCAGCTGCAGCCGCTCGGGCAGTTGGCCAGCGCCGCGGCGCCGCTTCGCCACGCTAGGAGCTCCAAGGATATCAGCATCACCTGAAATGTAGAGAATAAAACATTTTAGTTTCGCTTCCATAAATAAAGAGTCCAATGAATAAAAGACGTGGACTAGGTCAAGCCAATATTGATTCAAGAAGGGACGACGGCTTAGAGCACAAGTAAACGAAACAGCGAATAAAAGCTGGTAAGTTTTTTGTGCTTTAATTTTGCGACGTCATTCTGGTAATAGTTTCCTGTAGATATTTGTTCGCTGACAGAAACATCAAATTTCAAACATATTACGAGTTATTCCACAAATACCTGTTATTAAACGGATGAGGGAATAATATTTAATGGCTGGACAGTAAAAAATAAAATATAATCAATGTAAGGCTGGCAAGATTCACGGAACGAATGCAAAAGGGAAAATAAAATAAAATGATATTGGAATGGGAATTTTGCGCAGTTTTAATTTATTAAAATGCGCTCCGCGGAGGCGCCCGGGGCAGCTTCTTTGCTTCAAAGACTAGCACTTTTATTACGTTTCCTCTTTCCAACAATTAGCAGCGAGATCCGAGTGGGAGCTGAGATTCGACTCTGGAATTACAAAGTCGAGTTTAATTCTGTTACACCGAGATTTCTGATAGATGCAATGCCGACAATCCCTCGTCCTTTGGAAGACAAAGCTGAGAGTAGTTTGTCGGGTAAGTAAGCTTATTAGCATTTTATGGAGAAGGGGCTTGGAGACTCAATTGGAAATCCAAGATAGCATCGAGCAAGTTTCAAGTGTTTGTATTTCTTTCTTTACTATCTAAAGTCTGGATCCGTCCGTACGGACAAAAAATATTGGCTTCATTTTCTACGTGAGTAGATTTGGATTGTTTAAAACCGTTTGGGCGTAGTTTGTGAATGTGATAGTTTTTTACATAGCCGAGCTCGTCTGTCGGCGTTTTTGAAAGGGTATTTTTTCTCCATTGCGGCTGCTCGGCGCGACCAGAAAGCTTTTCGAGGTTGGCTTTTACGTGGCTCTTAACATTGCTGAACACGTTTTCCGATGGAAATGGGCAAAATGTGTGATACGTTACCAACATTTGCGCGTATCTGTAAGCGGGTTATTTTTTTTCGAACAACAAAACGGGATATTTGCTACGTTTTGCATTCCATTTGCGCGTATCTGTTGTCCGTTTATAGGGCGCGTTCCGGTGCAAATCAGCATCAAAACTCGATATGCGGCGTTATTTGCAGTCACCGGTAGGGTTACCAGTACAAAATCTGCTGAGGATCGACCGCCCCTTTTTAATACAATTTTACTGTTCTTCACACAGGTACCTATTGTATTTGTACCCATATTCAACCGATTCTCACCTTTGGTTTAATATCCATTGAAAAAACGGACAGATTATAGTAACCGTACGTATGGCTGTCTATGACACTGTGATATTTGAGGTAAGGTCCAGTCCTGTCGGACACAAGCCTTCATGAAGCTTGTCTTTGAGGCCTTATGGGTGCACATTGGCTGAAATGATGTGCACTTTAGATTTCTTTAATAGATACTTAAATAGAAATCTGACTACTGAATGCATTTTTGACGAATCCCCTAATTCCCTATGAAAAGGGATCTCCCTAAGAGCAAGGCTGGATACTGGTCACACCGTTCTGCCTGACATCATGCTACCAAAAATTAGAATTTCTCAGATTCAATGGTTTTTAGGTTAGGAAAAGATTTTTTTAGGTCTTTGAGTTAGGCATTTTTTTTCTTTTAAATACGTGATTTTCAATGCCTACATATTTTTTTTCTCATTTTTGATAACGGTGTTGCTTATTAGTCTCTAACTCATTCTTACATGTGTTAAGTACCTGCCTAAACGTTGGGAGCGCGTGGGTACCCTGAGTCATGGGTGGCAGCCCTGGCGGCCGCCATGCGCCGGTGAAATTTCCGCTAAAATCCAATAAACGGCCTGTTCGGACATATTGCGAGTCTTGCAGCCGTGTTTGTGGTGCGGCTTTTTCGGCCATCCGATAAGGCGCGACGCAACGCGCTGAAAAATGCGCTATACGGGAAAATGGAGCTATAGGGTGATTCGATTTTTCGTAGCTAGTTGGGATTTTCACAATTTTTATGCATCCTGCTAAAAAAAAGCGAAATGTAAAATAAGGGTACTACGCATACCTACTTGTTTGATTGGCTCCCTTTACCATCATAATATAATATCTCATAAGTAAAATTAAAAATCTTATTTCATTTTATGTCAATATAAACTAAAATAAATATTTCACAACATCACATTGATCTGACTCCGAGATAGGTAGCTCAGCAAAATATAACAATAAGTTTTTAAGATTGAAAAATGCCATGGAAATGAGCCAGAAGCTTAAAGAATAGTGTGGGTATGTTACTCATAAATTTTCTAAGCTTCTTTTCTAGAAAATAGAAAAGAAGCTTAGAAAATGTTTGATATAAGTAGATGAGTAAATGACGAATGACTGGGATGTTTGGAAGAATAATACAAACGGTTCGTAGCTACTTAAACACCAGGGCTTAATTTTCAAAATGTCCTTATAATGATGAAGTCCGGCCGATTTCGACCACGGCGACCGCTTCAACTCATCGGAAGCAGCCATTTGCGCAGGAACATTTTTAGTGCACAGGCGGGAGCACAGCCGCAGATGCCCTCTCTCGTTCTAACTCTCCGTTATCCAATGGAACGGAAACCGTAACGATTGGTGGATGATTTCTTTACAATATTCTAGTAGTTAATAAGTAATTTAAATAACATAAGTAAGGATCAGCCTATAAACTATCCCACTGCAGGGCAAAGGCCTCCATCATAGAATTTATCGCTACTATGATGAGATCAGGCTTAATCACCACGCTTGCCTAACGCGGATTGGTGATCACAAACCCTAGCTAGCTATGTTAAAAAAACTCGAAACATAGCTTTAATAAACATAAACATAATTTTTTGACCGACCCGGGAATTGAACCCAGGACCCATAGATCACGGCCCGGTACTTAAACCACTAGACCAACAGGGCGCCGTACCTACACATAAATACACACAAAAACAGTCAAATTGAGAATCTTTTTTGATTCCGTTAAAAAAACAAGCAAATTTTACTTTTTTTGTTGCTGCATATGACGGGTCGTCGAATCGGCCAGTGTCCATTTTGGGACAGTCCACAATTAAACCATTAGCATTTTGTGATATAGCGTGTACCGCACCCATTTCCAGCTTAGGAAGAAATGTATATAGGGTTGCCAGCTTTTGAAACCGAATAAGTTGTCAGATCTACCAATACAGCCGGACATTTAGGTGATAAACTTTAACTTAAGGTTGGTTTGTATGAACGACCTCATAATCATTTCCCACAAAAATCTTAAAAAAAAAACTTCTCGCAGCGGTATTTCCGAACCCGTACGACATTGAGATCTTCAAGAAACGAGCCTATACCTTCCTAAAAGGCCGGCAGCGCATCTCCACTGCCTCTGGTGGCGGTGTGGCTGGTATCAGTGCTGCACTGAGTTTTTTTTATGAGAAAGGGAGGCAAACGAGCAAGCGAGTCACCTGATGGTAAGTGATCACCGCCGCCCATGGACATCAGACACACCAGAGGGAGTGGAGATGCGTTGCCGGCCTTTTAGGAAGGTGTAGGCTCGTTTCTTGAAGATTTAAATATCGTACCGGTTCGGAAATACCGCTGCGGGAGGCTGATTCCACAATGAGGTGGTGCAAAAGGTGCAAGATACACATAAAATCCTACTTGTAAAATAGAAATGGTCTAATTTAAAAATTGGTGACGTGACATGACAAACTGTTTTTGTTACGTATAAAACAATTAATGGCATTGAAGTTGGGACTCACACTATATAAAACTCTTCCTCACCTTAGTGTAATTCCCGGATGCATCCAAAGCTGTAGCTCTGGAGCCCGGGGTTCGCTTACCTAGACTCTGATTCAGGATTTGGGGAGTCTGCTAATTACAACGAAGTGACTGCCGCCAGACAGCGACAGACGACACTTACATAACCCTATCTAGTGGATTTGGTCATTCTCGGTTGCTGTCGTTCGTATCTGCAGGCGCCATAGACATGCACCATAAACAGACTGTGCCTTTTCATAGAAAGTCATACTTGAAAAAACGCGAAGCCGTTAGTACTGGGGTGACGTGCTGGGTGACGTTCTTTCTCTACCGCACCCGTATAGAATCTGCGTCAGGGCCGGTTGGATCTCTTTCACACTCTGTAACGTTTTTTTCCGAAAATGGCACATTCCTTGGCAGGCGCATGTTTGTATCCGTCAAGACTCGTCAAGAAGTTTTGGCAACCCTATATGCGGGGGTATTTGGAAGTCCATCCTATCCCTCTCCGGGATGAAAGGGCCCGCTGTAATTATGTGCACAACTCAAGTTATGCCACCTGTTATATGTAACTATGCGTTCGCGTTTTTCCTCAAGCGCTTCCGTAATTAAACAAATTTACGATTTGTTTACGAGTGGAACGGGGTGAAGGGTCACGGAATCTGAGTTTTGTCGTTCTAGTATTTTTATGGGGGAGCCTATTGTTTTATGTTAAGGGTAACTGTATTACAGACCGTTATTTTTATTTATACAAAAGGTATAGTAAGGTAATGGTTCCTATTCTGGATGTTGACCAACCATAGACATTTTTTTATTACCTCTAATATTTAAGGAACTCGATCTAAATATTAAAAAAAAAAATGAAAGATTAGTAGTTGCTTAATGGTTCATGACTTCATGAGCTTACTGACGTATGGGCAAGGTATATATGTATTTAGTTTTTAGCCAGACTTTGAGCTAACAGGTTTGTAAATGGTATATTCGGTATAAAAGTAGACAAAATGTTGAAAAATGTGAATACCATTACCGAAGTAACGTGAAAGTCGACCAAAGAAAAACCGTCAGACAGTTTTTTTTTTATTATAAAAACCCATAGCATTACAGGTTGCATAAACATTGTTTTTAAGTTACAAAGAGTAAAGCTAATAACAGGTTTCCTTTATTTATACAATTAATAAAAGTACCTAAGTATAATGTGTTTAATAGAATAGCCTAAACAATGCGTTTACCCATAAGCTGCACCATGCCAAATCATACAGAATTTTCGGAATTTCCAGATATAAAGAGAGGAATTAATCGGTGAAAAATAAGATAATATAGAAAGTAGTTAAACGACAAAGTATGTTAAACTTTTGGTTGTCCTTACTTACAAGCATTTAGCAATTTTAGAGACTTCGTTTTTCATTCCATTTCCAGTAGGTAAATCGAAAATTTAATCTATTGAAAAAAATGTGAACATTATGAATTAATAAAAAATATATATCACGTGTGTGTACCTAAATTCATTCCGAAAAATAGTTACCTACAAAGTCACGTTTTCTTCAGCAGGAAAACTTAATAAGCGGACATCTCGAATATCGCACGACCGTATCTCAGCTGCAACATAGTATCGTGGCCCGTGGCCCGTGGCCCATAAACCGAGCTATGGCTAGGGTGACCAGGAACTGCTATTTGATTTTTGTACGTCAATGGTAGGAGAAGCAGATGGACGGGACGGTCGGACACCCGCAACACCAGTGAGAGTGAGAAAGAGTATTATAGACTTAGGAGAGCCACGCTCCGGCTGAATGGTTTCGGGTTTAAAATTGGTGTGTAGCATTGCCTGCGCTGTGTTTCGGTGAGGGTACAGGCAGGCCCAATTCGCAGGAAAGGGGAAAAGCTTGGCAGCGCACTTGTGCCTCCACTGATGTTGCGGAATCGCATACCATCAGGTGATCCGCCTGCGTGTCTTCTGTCTATTACATAAAAAATGGTATTATATTAGTATGTTGAGCATGTTATTATCGAAGTCTCGCATGTTTCGTTTTTCGTGTCACGGGATTTTTCGTTTTTGTGTCTCAAAAAGAGGGAGATCTCAAGAGGATATCTGGCCACCCTCGCAATGACAAAGTATTTGACGACTCGGTCGTAATGAATTCGATCAACTTTAGGGCGGGAGCGGCGGCCATACATTCAATACTTCCCGTTCGATTCAATTTTTGCGCTCCAGTGTACAAGCAAGCTCCAGTCTTGTAAGCATATTCCTCTAACCGTGCGAGATAAAACATTGATGAAATATAAAAAAAAATACATTTCGATACAAACTCAAACCACCTTATTATAAAAGGCGATCTTGAGTTATTACCGTGTGTACTAAAGCTCGTGCCATTCAGTTCCAGCAAGCAATGCTAAAAGTGGCTGGAACGAGTTTAGTTCCGGCACTTTTCTTATTTTGGTAATAAGGGGGTAACAGCTGATCTTATTTAGTATGGTGTAAAGTGAATTTATTTTATGAAATTTATGAAAAGTCGTAGGAACAAAATGTTGTTGTTTAAAGGGTCCTGAGAGCAATGGCGTGTCGTAGGGCGGAAGACTATATTTAGGGCCGAGTTCACCAACTTTTAAAAAACGGTAATAACGCTTTAACCATGCAAGCACGGTTAAAGTGTGATTACCGTTAGTTTTTTAGATTTTCGCGTTGCATTATAACTATAATTAATTAAGACGGGATTTAACGCGAAATTTATTATGTGAGACAACATTATGTACTCACATATTTTGCTCGACGTTTCGGCTACGTTATAGCAGCCGTGGTCACAAGTCCGCTTGTGACCACATAATATCCCGTCTTAATTAATTATAGTTGTTATTACCGTGGTTTTAAAGTTGGTGAACTGTTTGCTTCCTTTGTTGTTGATGTATTAAAAAATACTGTCAATCACTTACTTGCATAATTTCACATTTTCTTAAAATCGCATTGAATCTTAATAAGCAGGCACTCCTTGCATCTGTCCCGCAAGTTATCTTCCGGCAGATGTTCATCGCCCGTTCCGTTTGCACAACAAGCCGCAGCACGCCCGATGTCCGGCTCATTACTCACGCCCCGGGCTGTTCTAGACGGCTACCTTGCCATATAATAAGACCTCGATTTAAATGCTAATTCGCCGCAGACCAGCTATTTCGGACCGCACACTTCTAGTGAACCCTGGCACAGTCGGTTGGACCAGTTGGACGGTGAAGTAACGTCAACCTAGCTTGAAAATTGGACTTCACCAGGTGACCATGCTTGTCCTTAAAGGAAGGTAAAGTCTTTTTTTATCTTTAGTAAAGACCGCGTTTTTCGGCAGATCTACCGCAGTGTCTCAAGACGAAAGTCTTTAATGCGTGTGTGTTGCCAGTGATGACATACGGAACCGAAACGTGGCCGCTTACAATGTGCCGATTAAGGAGGCTCAAAGTCACCCAGAAAGCAATGGAGAGGGTTATGCTCGGAGTCTCCCTGCGTGATCGTATCAGAAATGATGAGATCCTCAGAAGAACTAAGGTCACAGACGTAGCCCAAAGGATTGCATGCCTCGAGTGGCAATGGGAAGGGCACATAGCGAGGAGAACAGACGGCCGTTAGGGCGGAAAGGATCGCGGGACCGATCTGTGTGGAGAGCATTGGGGGAGGCCTATGTCCAGCAGTGGACGTCTATTGGCTGAAATGATGATGATGATGAAAGACCGTGTGGAGAGGAAGCACTCCAGGAAGGCAGACCCAGGCAAAGCGCACAAGGCAGGGATAGGTGGCAGACGAGCAGACAGATCACCTGATGGTAAGCGATTGCCACCGCCCATACACTGAGATGACGATGATGTGTTTCCATTCCTATACAAATGTAGCCTCTTATTCTTGAGTAGAGGTAATTCCAGTTAATTTGCTGTGTTTTTTTGGTAAGAATGTTTTTCATTTATCTTTTATGTAGGTTTTATTTCTTCAGACTTACAAAAATAATAAAATCAGCACCTACGCAGTGTCATATGCAGAAAATGATTTATCGTTATCCTCTGTTTTTGAAATTCACATGTCAGCTGAAGCACAAATTCCTGAACATAAATAAATAATTTAATAGCGCCCCAATTTTTTTTACAAAACTTCAAATGAAATATTAAACATATTTTTGTTTCTGTTCCACGTTTAGCCTGCAGCGCCCACAAGGCGGCGTTATTAATTTTTTTATGTCATAGGTGGCAGACGAGCAGGCGGATCACCTGATGGTAAGCGATTGCCACCGCCCATGGACACCCGCGACACCAGTGGAGTCACAAGTGCGCTGCCAACCTTTAAACATTCCCATCCCCCGGATTGGGCCTCCTGGTACCATCACTCACGCAGCGAAACACAGTACATTGCTTCACGCCCGTTTTTCTGTGAGGCCGTGGTATCACTCCGGTCGAGCCGGCCCATTCATTCCAAAGCGTGGCTCTCATAAATTATTGCCCCCTTTGGCGAATGACTGTCAGGAGATGCAGAATACATTCAAATTTTTACATTATTTTTCTTGGAAAACATACAGCTTTAATAATTAACTATGTAAATAAATAAATTTAAAGATATATTAGCAATATTTAATGTTTAATGTGAAGGACGACTTGTTTGGATCAGTGGTAGTAAACGCTGCCTTTGGTGCAAGGGTTGCGGGCTCGATCCCCGCACAGTACAAACATTTGTATGCATGAACATGTCTGTTTTCTATGTATTATATGTATGTGTTTACAAAAAGAAAAGTATTAAATGTATATTTTTGTAATTCCGCTGTTGGTCCTGATATGCGTAAGACAGGTGCTTGAGCTATCTATCTCGGAGTCCGATGTTGTGAAATATATATTCCATTTACTGATACATCCTGTATTTTGAGTTTATAATGTTATTTTGGGATTACACGCTAAGGCGACGAGGAGGAGTTTTATTTTACTGTATCCTTGTGCAGTGTGGTGCAAGACCAACCCTTTGCGATGGCTAACAACCAAGTCCGTTATTCAAATTAGCAAGTAAATTCTAGGGGTTCTGATTAAAAATTCGTGGAAGGAAGACGGGTCGTGGACGGACAGCAAGAATTACAAATTCCGTTCGGAAATTAGGTCGGTACGAATATCGTTATGGACTTATTAAAATTATTCTGCCTCTGCGATTTATCATATTTAACTTTGTACATTTTGGCACAGAAAACATTAATTTTAATATTGCGCCGACTTTGTTTAAATGTCTCTGCCTTAATGTTAGGTATAACGATGAAATTCAATTAGCTTTTGCGGATGATACCCGTTTTATTCTGACGATATAGAATGATGAATGGCTTAGAACAAACAATGGAATCTAGATAAGATCACAGTGAGTCTTAGGCCCGATTCGACCAATCTTTACCGTGTATATATCTATGGCTAAATTTCTGATTTGTCAATACAAATCTATGGTATAGAGCTATCGAAGAGAATCTATGATATTATACAATGAAAGCAGTCATTCTATAATGACAGCAGCTATAATGACACCATAGATTTATCCACGGATAATGATAGGTCAAATCAGGCCTAAGTCAGCTACAGGACACCACTCTATCTGGATTTTAATTATCTACTTAGGTATACACTATACTCTTGGAACTTTGTAAAGCATTCTGAATACAAAAAGAAACTGACAAAATCAGATCTTATTACATAAGTACTTATATTTTGTATGCTAAATTGAAGTCGAATGATGAATAATAATTATAATTTATATCAGGCAACAAGATACATTAAAAATATATCACTGGCCCATATCATAAATACCTTACAGTCTAACATAAATACAATATAATATATTTTTTTTATAACATTAAATTTAAGTTGAATGAAAGACAATAATAGGATAGACGAATGTTAAACAAAATAATAAAAAAAAACATATATACAGTCGAACATAGAACCTCCTCCTTTTTTGAAGTCTTTTAAATATTGAACCGACCGATCTCTGAAGATGTTCTGTGGTAGATACATAACTTATAACCAGGGCTACATGGACCTTCAAGCTTATTTATCGTAAAAACATTTGAAAACAATTTGCACGAATTTCATATTACAGACTATTTTACAATTTGTTAAGCGAGTTATCGTCCGATATATCGATCCTGCCCCTGATTCAGATACAAACATTATGCAGGTAGGTTGGTAGTTATAGTAAGTAATTAATGAAACATTTGACGCTATCCCAATCAGCCCAGCTTTTAGCACGTGAAACCAGAGAGTATATTCATAGGTAAAATATGAATGCTATTTTTAAAAACCAATAATTAATACAATAACAATAATAATTGCCATTACCGAATAATCCTTTTAAATGTGCTGTTATCTGTGTGTAAGTGTATTGCGGTAAGTTAATTTATTCCGCGGTCTTTTAGCAAAATGGAAAATAAGGCGGCGTATTATACAGTTTCGTTTCAACCCTTTTGTCATTTATTTATAAGTTAGGATGTTGAAATTTGTAGAGTAAAAAATTGAAATCACTCGTGAATAACGGACTGGGATTGGACTATGTAAGAAGAAAAAATTACTTAGTAGATACCTGCTAGTTACCCTTTCGATACTGAAGATGAGAATTAATCTGACCGATACAAACACTCAGTACGGTTACAGTGGGAAGAGGCAATGATAAGAGCGCGATGGCACATTTGGCTGGTTTGTCTTCCCACTAGTTTAATAAGTATTTTGCTAAAACTAAAGTAAAGTTATCAGCCTTTATACTGTCCCACTGCAGGGCAAAGGCCTCCATGATAGAAAACAAGTCATCGCTACTATGATGAGATTAGGCTTAATCACCACGCTTGGCAAATGCGGATTGGCGATCAAAAACCCGAGCTATGTTCGAAAAATTCGAAATATGATTTTTGCTTGATCTGGGAATCGAACCCAGGGTCCCGAGATCACGGCCCGGTACTTAAACCACTAGACAAACGGCGTTTTCAGCTCAGTCAGGTTTGGCCAATGTCAAGGGAATATATTGATAAAACAGTCAAACTCACAGTTACACGGTCACTTTGTTCAGCGTTTGATACATTTGCGGATTTTGTTTGATCAATTTTAAACGAAATTGCTTGATATACGATTCTATCACAAAAGCGAGTTGTCGAATGACGTGACCAACATAGTACACTCGACACACAATAGCAAAAATTTTACACTTGACTAATGTAAAATTTCAATTTAATTTTTACCCTGTCGGACACAGCAAAATATAGAGGAGAGGAGGAATGCTGCATATACATCAGATACCTAGTAAAGTCTATTTTTATTTTTATATTATTAACAAATGAAAGTCTTACAAAAAAATTTTTCGCTTTCGCATACTATTTTTATACCTCAATAGAAGTCCTATTTAATACCCCAAATGATGGGTTACTTAGGTACCTACGCGACAAAAAAAAATACCATCCCACTAATAATGATTTTGCTAGTATAAGATATAACTTTATTCTATCAATAGGTATTTTTAGCGTAAAAATGCAAAATTACAGCTTTCTTTCTACATATTTTACAAGCTTTTATTTAACTTTGTATGTACTTGTAAAGTTTAAAAAACTACGAATTTTATGAATGTCTAAGTTTTTTTTTTTATTTATCGAGCTTGTTTTTATACATATTTTTACCGTTATTTTTTTAGCCTGGAGACGGACGAACGCACGGAAAGGTGAAACTATAAGGGTGCCTGGTCGACTACAGAATCCTAGTGATGAAATTATTCTTATATTACAACCACACGCCTGTTATTATTGGCCGGAATGCGAGCGGGAGATATCTGAGCCAATCACCTGTCAATTAATCCACATGCCGTGCGTAGCTATTAGGCATAGAGCATTAAGTGATTGTGTATTTGTTTAATTACACGTATAATCTTGTGGGCAGGCTACTGGAATGGAAACTACTGATACTACTGCTGTTCCTTTGTAATTAGGACACTGAATTGTAGTGAATTAATCGCTCAGTCTATATGAATTCATCATTGGGAACTGTAGGAAAGCTTTGATGAGTTTTTTAGTTAGGAGAATTCTTGATGATTTTCTTTTCGGAACGCTGCGTTTCATTGCGTAATGCCGGGCATGTTTTCTCTTTGGAAGGTTGCGTTTCGTAGGGTCACCAATATGCCGAAACCGCAAGATATTGGTAGGCCACCAGTCCGCCGAGAGGCAGCTGGTGGCCCGGAAGAAATGATGCACCAGGTCTTGTACCTATACGTAACTGGTTCATTATTGATAATGCAAATGGCATAATGTGAGAACATCTTCAAGACTTACATACTAGAGATGGCTGACGTCATCTCGTAACACATACGTGGTCAGATCTGCTGACATAGCGTACGTGACAGATATAACAGTAGGTCTTGGAGATAATCCTTATCGTGCATGCCGAGCTGCTACAGGGAGACATGATTGGCCACACCCTTCACTTATTCCTTACAAAATGTATATCCAACATTAAAAGTTCCGCTGTTGTACGAGTATAGCAACTACCTATGCTCTGCATCCATTCATATCTTATGTCATTCTGTATTATTGTATATTGTTTGTGGCCAATAAATGTATTTTCTTTCTTTCTACAGAGGTTGCTTTAAAAGTTTTCACTTAGATATATTGGCATATGATAAAGTCATGAGAGCTGGTGAAGTAGCGGTTATCAATATTTTCCCAAATAGCGTCATCTATCCCAATTCTAAGCAGTCAGTATTTACTTCGAACCACTCATCTTTCACAAATCGTCAGTCCATCGTGCCGCAGGGCGTCCGTTTCCCTACGTGGCGACGTACATGCTATTACGTGTCCGCTCCATCGCCCGTCATAACGTCTAGATACACGACCAGTCCACCTTCACTTCAGTGTGTTGAAATTGTGCGCAATGTCGATAACTTTAGCTATCTGACATTTTCTTTCCGAATTTTATACGCCAGAAAAAGTACAAGCATAACTCATATGTATAAGAATTTCCAAAAGACTCGTAGGTATAACAATAAAACTTGTCAGAAAAATCTGTGAAGTCAAGAACAAGCTTAAATTTTACTCGGATTACCTAGTCGTCTCTATTTATTATACACAATGTAATAAACATTAGTGGAAGTGAAGAACATTACCTTTAGAGATAGACTTTGGATATTTTTATTATGATAGTAAGTAAGTAAGTTCTTTATTGTGGAAACGGGTAAGTACAAAAGATAACAATATCAAAAAAAAAGAGAAAACTTCCGAGTCCAACCCATTGCTGAGGTTACAATTTGACCTTTCATTGAAATAACTTTAGCTAAACAAGGTACCTAATAAATTATTATTAAATATAACAATAGCATTAATTTTATGAATAATCAATTAGGAAACTAAATTAAAATGTCAGCAGAAGATATCGTTTATAATGTATACATATAATTTTTTTTTTATTATTCTATATTTAAAAAGAAACACATGTTATAGTAGGAGCTCTTACATAATCAAGTTAGTTAGCTACTTTCGCGGGTCACTTTATTGTGTGTTCATCGCATTTCGTCGAATAATATACATAAGTACCAGGTTTTAAATGCATGCTCCTTACTTCCGTGTATGCTTTAATTTTATTGTTCTGAGAACAGCTATGAATTCATAGGGTATGGCAGATAAGCGAGATTGGGTGAAAACTCGCGCGGTTATTGGTGCAATACGTCCGCGGTATCAGCTCCAATCATCTATTAATTAATTTGTCGCTCGCGTGCCTGGCTGTTAGCCGACTAATATTGCTCTGTATTCATTTAATAATGTGCATACTGAATATCGTGGTTAGATTTAACGGGGAAAGTTGTAGAGTTGCTAAGTATGACCGGTATTTTAAAACCACACTCATGGTGGCGCTTCGTTCTTTATAACTTGTTTTATGAATAGTACCTACAGATTTTTGTATATTGATGTATGGACATTAAATGGACTTCTATCGATTCTCACCTTCTATTCAAACATCACCCTCACATTTGCGATTACCTAACAAGGTAGCTAAGTTATAAGTACCTGTTTACTAAAAAACACCTAATATTTGTATGTAACACTTAGCAAGCAAATCAATATTTCATTTCATTTCATTTCGTTTCATTTCACATTATTGGTTCAATATCAATTTAGTTAAAATATTGTTAAAATTTAAAAAAAATTGCGAGCTTTATTTATGATCGGCCATTAAGTAGCCGTACGCCGTACTTTACGTACATAACGTATGTATGTAGATTATGTCAAAAATATTTTTCCATCATCAATTTCACGGAAAGAGGGTCGGTCTTTTTATATTCCATATCCAAAAAACAAAATTACCCCCAAAAGACGTTGTAGATAATGATGAGTCATAATTCAGCGCAAATATCTGCCCAGTCAGATGTATGCAAAGCAGGCTTGAAAAGCCGAGGATCAGACTTTCATATGATATCCTCTTTTAACCATCAATTATTCTAACCCATGTATTTAACCAAAATATCCTACAAACACACATTTCATGTGTATTTCGGTTGAACCCATTTGAATTGTACAAGGAACTTTCATATACAGGCCCGAATATCCGTCCATTAAGCCATTTCTGTAGGTGAAACAAAATGGAATCCGAAACCATAATCCAATCGCGATTTATGGAACAAACATGGTCGTGTTTGCACGTGGAGCGTTCGCAATCGCAAAATTCATGCGCTATTAGACGCAGGGAATCGCGGATCCGGCCCACTGTGCAGCGGCCAGGCTTGGCTGAGCCGTATTCGGTTGTAACACAAAATAGATTGACATAGTCACAACGCCGGCTGCATACGTCGCGACGCGTCGCGTGCTTGCTTTATACATAGAATGGCGCCCAACGTGGGGTTATTGAAGTCTGAATTTGAACGTTCCATAACATTCTGATTTGAACATTCCTGAACAATATAATTTGGACTTTATCAAGATTTAATAGGCTGTTACTAAGCTATGAGGCCCTAGATCGCATCATAACTTTAAGAGAGAGGGGGTGAGAAAGTCTAGATAGGTAGGTATGTAAGTCAATGATGTAGAGGATGATATTGATATGAACCCATTTGACATTCCCATAATTCCCATTAGCTAAATTGTAAATGACCATTTTGTGTCAGCGCGTACTGGCATCCTTCCGTCTACGTATCTTGTATGTGGTCATTTTATAAAATAGCGCACTGGGCCCGCTTCATTTGTCGCTCACAAGCGCTCGCAATGATGTGCTTATTATGCAGATTGCGCCGGCGCTGCCGTAATCGCCCTAATTGCAAGGGCGGATCCAGCTTCAAGTCAGCGGGGGACAAAGGTCAATTGAGTCTCGCAACATAAAAAAAAACACTATAAAAATAATCAGCCATTACAACAATCATTAAAAATATCGTATGTTTATTAATATTAGAAAACTGTGCAAGTTTCCCCACCACCGAGCAAAAATTATTACTTAGTGGTAAAAATACGCGAATGTGCATTGATAAGTTGATTTGAAAAATTTGGAGGTACTTGCTCAGATCATAATGACCTCTATGGATCCGTGGTTAGTACGATTTGATGTACAAATCGGCAATAATTTCAGTTAAAGCATAACCGATTTAATTACGAATGCGGATTTTCAGCAGTGACGTCGGTTTATCGATATGAAGCATCGAGATTTATAGCCGCATAAGTTTCCAATGCGGGCTGCGATCGATTTTCGAACCGGGTAGGATATATACATTTAGAATGAAATGTACCATTCAAAATGTAAATAGCGTCTTATTTTATCCTTAATTAGCTTTAGCCTGCGGCTGCATTCTTGTTAGAAAGAGACAAAAAGTAGCCTATGTTACGACTATTTCCACTAAAAAAATCAAGTCAATCCTTCGCTCCGTTTCGTGTAAAAAAACGGATCGTGTAAAAGTGTGTGTGTCTGTACACACACACTTTCACATTTATAATATTAGCATGGATTATAAGTGGTCTCTCATTCTCTCTTTCATCTTATCGTAAGATTTCCGATTGCGTCCAAAGCGACAGCTTTGGGGTTCATGTGACTGCCATTTAAACAAGGGAACCAGACCTATATTATTTTTTTATCTATTTTACTATAGATTGTTGTTTGATCAAGGAATGAGGCACGACCAAAAGTATTATAGGTAAATATGAGATGACTACAGAAACGCGAACTCTTATCGACCATCAAGCAGAGGAAAGTTGCCTACTTAGGGCATGTGTTAACACAAGATAGATACGAGTTGTTGCAACTTATTATCATGGGGAAAGTAGCTGGTAAGAGGCGTGTGGGTCGCAGGAAAAAATCATGGCTGCGTTACATCCGGGAGTGGACGGGGATCGCTAGCGCCGCCGAGCTGTTGCGCTTCGCTTCAGACCGAGAAGAATATGACGGCCAACCTTCGCTAGTCGGAGAGGCACTTTAAAAATAAGGAGATGAGATGATTAGTATTTGAAGTGGCAGTGGGTGGGCCGCTCCCTAAAGAATGCAGGATGCAATAGGCAACCTTATGCATGCCCGAATTATTCGCGATGGGTTCCTTCTGAGATGCTTCTTTGGGGAAAAAGTTACCCAGGGAAATACCTCCTACTAACCTTAACTTCCAGCGGCGTCATCATCTAGTGGGGAGACGGGATAAGAGAATCGATAGAGAAACCCTTCTTCATCCTCCGTCCCTGATCTTTTATAAACGAGGACTGAATAGAGTTCTTCTTTCACGGTAGGTAGCGGAATAACTGTGCTGCGGTATTGCTCATCCGGCTATTTTTAGCCAATGATCAAAACCTAACAATTTTTGGGCCGCTAATAAATATTTTATTTTAAAATTTAAAACAAGTGCTTGAAATATTCAATTAATTACGAAATACGCTTTACACGTATGTGGGGCGTTATTCATAGTTCGGACAAAGCCAGTGACGTCGTGTTATCGATACGCAACATGATTTATAACCACGTGGGAAATTGCCGCAGTGGTAGCACTATGCCTAGGTATGAGATAATGTTTCATATAACCTGATGGAGTACGATGAAATCGTGCCATAATGATTGGGAATATACCTATCGCGTACAAACAAAAGAGACGCACAGCTCGTGAAAGGTACGGGCAGATAAAGATTTCGGTCCTGAATTCGTTTTCGTTATGCGTGTCGAGAGCCTAATTAATGAACTGTATTCATTTATAAGTGATTTATAATCCGTTGTCCATCGGACATCTCACTATCTCTGTCGCGCCATCCGCGACCCTTACGTGCGAGTAGACACAGCTAGCTGTTTGAAATTAGTAAGAAAATTATGTGCATTTGTGAATACCAAAAATGATGACACCAATCGATTTTAATTGTTAGTTACTAAACCGGATCTATTTTAAACAATGTTGGGGACAACCTCTCGGCAAACACTTATACTATTTATTAAATAACCATGCACAAATTTTTTGCGTGGACCCAACATTTGTAGTGGCTAGTGCGCCTTACCCGTCACCTTAATACGAATAACAGCAATGAAACTTTGATATATCCTCAAATTGCAAATTATTTTGTTATTACGTTTGTATGGGAAATACCATATCCTCGCCAACCCGTCTGCCAAGCGTGGTGAGTATGGCAATTACCCCTCATGTGATTGAGGGAGGCCCGTGCCCCAGCAGTGGGGACTTAAATGGGCTGATGATGATGATGATGATGGGAAATACGTTGTTCGCCGGCCTCTTAAAAATCTCAGCGTTTCTTTCCCGGTTGCGGCCAAAGCCGTCGCTTGGGATCTATACAAATAATATTATAACGAAGAAATACTTTGTGCGTTCGTATAAATACATTTTCGTCACGTATAAAACTCAACTCGCTACTTTAGAAAAAATAACGTTTTATTTTGTTCCAAACATTACAGAATGGGCTTGAAGTGCACATTATTTAATTAAGTAGGTACAAATTCGTCGAAGTATTTCGTTTCACTACTTTATCCGTAGTCCACACATCGCTAGTGACGTCACGCTGCAGACACAATATATCGATATTAATCAACTCTCCTGTGGTGAAGTGTATTCCAATATGCTCGTAGCGAACTAAATTACCGCCAAAGTGATTTCTGCGTGAATAAAAAAATAAATATGCCATTTAAAACCCATTGAACACTGATAAATACCTCTTTATTAATCGTCAAGTGAACAATCCCTGTACTTGTAAAGAGCGAAAAGGAAAGAGGGAAAAATTAATCACAGAATTGATGGCCCCTTTTAATTACAAAATGAAGAGTTGGGAATCAGAGCGTGTTATTTGGTTGATTACTGCAACCAATTAAGGTAAGTTTAAGAGTAACACGGAAAGCAGAAATAATATTTTTGTTAGTTATAATGGGATCTGTAAAATGCTAAGTTTTGGACTGAAGTGTGGCAAAGTGGCGATGGCAATAATTCAAAATGATCGTAGTGATACCAACTGGTGGTAGAGCGACGGTAGCTCACTGGGTAAGAACACACGCCTTCGGAACGGGAGATCGTAGGTTCAACTCCGATAACGTAACTCTGAATTTTTGAACTCTGTCCCTCTTATTCCAAAACGTGGTTTAAAATAAGTAGTGTGATTAATATTGGGAATAACTGAAGAACTAGATTAAACATTATTACAAAACTAAGTTTAACGTTATTTAGTAGGTATATCCACTATAATACTTAAGTTAAACCACCCGGACCCTAGTTTAAAATGAGTACTAAAATAATAACCTCAAAATTTCAATTGAGTAACCATGACAACTTATCCCTGTGACAGTTCATTCCGTTTTACGCTAAAGTTATTTGTGAGCAAGTAGTTAATTTATTTTTGGGATTTAATCCCAAAAATATAAACAATTCCTATGCATATTACTTGGAAACCTTACTTAGGTCTACATTTTAATTTATTTTTGCTTAAAAAGAATTCTTCAGAATTTTTACTTCAGATAACAAAGTAAGGTTATGTAAAATGAAATGTCACTGAACGAATGATTGAATGATTCGATCAATTTTGACACTATCCTGCGGTACTTACTAATTTGTCTATGGTTAGTCGAGGATTAGTAATAAAAATTTAAGAACTAACATTATTCCGTAATAATCATGAACTTGCTAGTTTGGGATTAAAAGTGGTATCAGAGCAGATTTTTGTAATAAGATATTACAAAAATGCGTATATGCGAAAGAGGTATGCGTATATCTATCATTCACTCGGTGGTGAGGGTGGTTACTAACAAATTCTTGAGATATTGATTCTCAACCCAAGTAAAAGGATGAGCCAGTTGCATGGTTGGTTTAGTTATCTTGTCTAATGGTCGCGAAGGTCGGCGGTCTTATCATTGTAATTACCAGACTTCCCAAAAGCTGATAAATGGTTCATACCCTGGGCTTTGTAAGCAACCGAGAGATAATACACACCTCAACTTTGTCTAGGGTTATCGCAAAAATGATAGTTTCAACATTCTAAGTACAAATACAGGGTGTATATGTGAATATTTACAACCCCGTAACCACGTGTTCTACCAAGCATTTTGACAACAATTGTTCAACGACTTTTCGAAATTCATCGAAAAAATTTTCGACTCCCCATACAAAATGACTAAGTCACGTGACCGACTTTATATGATTAGTTGACATTTTTTCATGCGAATTTCCATAAGTGATAGAACAAATTTAGTTCATGATGGTTAGTAGAACTCGTGGTTAAATGGATGTAAATGTTTACAGATACACCCTGTATGTATAACTCTAAAACTACATTACTTAAAAATATAAAAAAAAAACAAAAAAAATTAAATCGGTTGCGTAGTTATATTATGTGTAACATCAAACGTAAACACGATCATTTTTGCAATATCCCTAGACAAAAATGAGGTGTGTACGTCAAGATGATATGAAGGCCGCAGCGATACTAGTGTGAAAAGGACCTGCAAAGCCGCCCGCTTATAATAAATAATAATATAATGCCTTTTGTATTGGTTGCCTTTTGAGTGGCAGCTGCATTTAGGGTTGGGGTCCCGGTGCAATACTTGGGTCGAGCCGAAATTGTACCTGGGTAAACCCCAGACCCCATATAAGAAATTCCCAGTATCAATTAATTCATAATTTAGCCTTGTTATGAGCTTCGAGAAGCCCATAATGGAACCGTCGACGCCAGAACCTTTTACGTTCGTGTTAGATTGCTAACCCAAGGCGGTTGATTATCCACATAGGCCTCTGTAGCTGAATTTCTAGGATTTAATTACGGCATATGGCCAAGGCATAGAACATTTTGACAAGCGCCGCACCAGAGCAATGTTTGCGCGCTTTTTAAACATCCTTAATGAATGAATAAAAACGTTTAATTCGATCATCACGCGGATCAAAGAAAAACACAGTAAACCGGCGTGAAGCAGCACTGTGCTGTGTTTCGCTGCGTGATTGAGGGTACCGTAGGCCCAATCCGGGGGAAGGGAGGGTTTAACTGGTGTCACGGGTATCCATGGGCGACAGCAATCGCTTACCATCAGGTGATCCGTCTTTTCGTCTGCCACCTATGACATAAAAATCATATACCTACTATAAAACTTTTTTTACACTATGGCAGACAAACGAGGAGACGGCTCACCTGATGGTAAGAATAAGGCGCCCGGTGCGTGGTGCTTTTTATACAAGAGTGCGTTCTTCTTTTGAAGGTCCTTAAGTCGTAGCCGTCGGGAAATAACAGCCCAACCGTTACAGCTAAACCGTTCCACAAAACTGAGATATGAGTAAGAAAGTATGGAAATAGAATCCAGTTAGGATACTCAGTTCATCTAAATATTTCACTGCACGCGGCTAGGCACGGAGCCAGCAACATAAATAATAAGATAGCGTTAGACAAAAGGATTTAAAGCGATAGTCATTCTTTTCGCTGGAGTTTTGACAGTTATACAGCGACTTCTGAATGTCTTTTGGAATAGAGTTGGTATTTCTGACACATCCATGTCAAAGTTACTTTTAATGATGTGCTCAGAACTGGTAGTTAATAAACTTGTAAAAACATTAAAGTGAATATAAATTGGTTTTGTATATCCGACCACCAACCACCCCCTGTATGATATTTATTTCATAAGAATCTAAAGAAAAAATAAAACAAACATTTGGTCGGTTTTGATAACTTTTGTTGAAAAGGTCATGGATATCATACCTAAGAGTGGCGCCAGTAGGCTACCATGGATTATTTGACCGAGGAAAAACCACGCGTTTTTGATGAATGGGGCGGCTCGACCGGAATGATACCACAAACGGGCTTCACAGGAAACCAGCGTGAAGTAGCGTCTGTGCTGTGTTTCAATGCGTGAGTGAGGGTACCGGAGGCGCAATCCTGGAAAAGGGGGTTTAAAGGTTGGGAGCACACTTGTGACTCCAATGGTGTCACTGGTGTCCATGGGCGGCGGCAATCGCTTACCATCAGGTGATCCGATTCGTCTGCCACCTATGACATAAAAATTCATATACATACTATAGATTTTTCTTTTAACAATATGGCAGACAAACGAGCAGACGGCTCACCTGATGGTAAGAACTATATACGGAGCTAGCAACATAAATAATAAGATAGCGTTAAACAAAAGGATTTAAAGCGATAGCGATTTTTTTTGCTTTAGTTTTTACAAGCGACTTCTGTCTGAATGACTTTTGGAATAGAGTTGGTGTTTCTGACACATTTATGTCAAAGGTACTTCTAATGATGTGCTCAGAACTGGTATCCAATCAACTTGTCAAAACATTAAAGTGAATATATTTTTTTACATCCGACAACCAACTACCCCCTGTTTGATATTTAGTACATAAGAATCTAAAGAAAAAATCAAATCTCTTTAATCACTTGACATTGGCAAGTTGTATCCAAGACGCAGAGCCATTATTAAAAATAAAAAGATAATCGCTTACTATCAGGTTAGGCCGTCTGCCACCTATCATATAAAAAAATACCAAAACGCACAGCAAAGAAACTTCAAATCTTTATAGCTGTTGGGAGAAAATTTAGTTTTGTCCATACGTTTTTATGCTACCTTTTGCATACTTCTAATGTTTGTTGGAGTTTCTTTTTTTAAATTATTTTTTTTTATTGCTAAATGCCTTTGTATTCTTCTCTCTTCTGCTTATGTATTAATTGAACCTTATTTTTAATTTTGATTTTTTGTGTCTATGTGTGTCAGCTTGAATGCGAATAAATGTTTTGTCTATCTATCTTACTTGCGCAATTTTGCGATCTTACGAAGAACTATCAAGACCCCATCCCAACCTACAAAATAAGACATGGTGGTGGACCCCCGCTGATGCGTCTAACGTGTCCCCTTACTTCTGTCGTTGACAAGAGATTGAATATTGCGTCGGCTTATTGCAAGAACTCATTATTTATTAAAAATACAAGGTTTCAAGGATTGAAAAAAAAAAAACTCAGCGGGCTATGGAACGAGCAATGCTCGGCGTCTCTCTCCGAGATCGAATCCGAAATAAGGTGATCCGGCAGAGAACCAAAGTCATCGACATTGCTCACCGGATAAGCACTAACACTTGGATAACTTGAGTCTTACAAGAAATCGACCTTGATGACCTTGATGATGATAAGCAAATAATGAGTTCTCGCAATAAACCGACGGTTGAAACATTAGTAAAAACCTGGATACTTACCACAAACACATTGCAGGCCAGGAACGCCGCGACCCTCCGCCCGAAACGAGGCGCCATCTGCAAAGAGACAAACTAATTAACGGGTGCACAGATTATCTGCAACGCTATTGGCTGATTGAAGTGCAAATCGGCGCAGTCGCTCGTGTTATCGATGATTAAAAGCTCTGTTCGCGATTTAAAAATGTAAATTGTTCTTAATGGCTAAAGTGGGACTTTTTTTTTATCCGGCTACAGCGAAGCCAAAAAGGAAGGGTTATGATTTTGGTTTGTGTATGTCTTAGATTAGATTTCGGGTCTCAATCGCTAGTTACGAGTTAAAAGCTTCATTTTATAGCCATCATTCAATAAATGGATAACTTATTTTTAAGCCATATCATTGATCATGACATGTCCTTCTACACCTGCAGCCTGTGGCTGGCCTTTACCCGGAAACAGTACAGCGCACTTCGTGTACAGTACAATAATGCGTTTAGGGTGCTGATGGGGCTGCCTAGGCACTGTAGCGCGTCGGGGATGTTCGCTGAGTCGCGGGTGGATTGTTTCTACACAACCATGCGGAAGCGGTGCACATCCCTGGTGCGCAGGGTTCGGGGCAGCTGCAACACCATCCTAAACATGTTTGCGAATAGGTTTGATTGTCAGTACTTGAACCATTGTTCTATGGTTCATTTACTGACAAACAAGCAGTTAAGTTTGAAATAATAATTTAATTTTAATAATGTATTTTAATTCTGAATTTTGATTTTATTTGATTATTTTTTATATATTATGTTATTATATGATTTGATTTGATTTTATTTATGTAATGTAATGTTATTAATACTAACTTAGTATTAAGTAAACATTGTTACTAACCATCGTGGATCTATGTTATCTGAAAAATAAATGAATTGAATTGAATTGAATTGAATGATATTCACGTCCAGTACATAAATATGGTAGAGGAGGCCAATCTCCTTAGTTATTGGTTATTTTGACATTCTGGCTTGACGTGCGGCAACCATCAGTCGTTAACGTCACTCGCACGCTCCTGCGGGTGTTTCACTTTTACGATATCCCCGAGTGATGCGATGACGTCACAGATCAGGATTATGACCCGATACAATCAATAGTCACCTATTTTTTACGGTGAAAGTCGACGCTAATAGTGTAGCTTTTCATCTTTGATAGGTTCTCTGGGGCCACCATATTTTTTATTAATCGTTATGAATTTAAAGAAAGTCATTACGTCAGAAGCTTTCCGCCGTTTTAAGTAGCCTACACTATAAAAATCTATACATATTATAATATCTATATTTCTACATGAATAGAGAGAAAGGACTATTTATGTGTCTATAGTCATAACATATTAAAATAAACAAACGTCCTCAAAACTCAACCCGACTTTTCACCTTACCACCCATCTATCTCCCGTGTACCTACGTTGTCGGTAAAAAGCAATAAAGGTTATAAAATAGTTGTAAAATGTTTGCTGAAAGTTTTCCGCCGCTGGCAGTCACTTCGCTGTGGGTTCGCATGCAAATGTTGCTGCTCCCACTGGGCAAACTAGCTGGGCAGGGCCGCAGTCAGGTCAGGGCCCTAGCGCGCGGACCAATGAAAATCAAAACTGTCGAGGCGTACAATAAGGCAAATATAGTAACTAATTTCCAGAGTAGAAACTTCTTTTCCAATCAAAAGAGGTTTCTTCTACTATGTATTAAGTATCTAAGAATAGAAAAAGAAATGGAAAAAGTGTTTTATAAAACAAAATAGATAGCACTGAAGTTATTATAGATAGATAGATAATTTTTATTGCACAACATACAAAACTCAAAAGCGAGGCAATAAATATTTCAAAATATACAAAATAAATGTGATATTTATTTAACGTTTCTGCAATTGGACATTAATTTAATAGTGCATTCTTATGCATATACATCATTTACTTTTATACCTGCATTCTCTCTATGTCTTATACTCATTATATAATATCTTAGTCTTATGAATTTGGGAGGTCGCTAAATAAAAGTGCAAAGTTGATTCTTCGCGTACGTAGGTAATCAAAGGTCCGTTCCACCATAACTAATTAGTTTAGACACCACTACTATGTGACATAAATGAAATTCCACCTAACCGAACTTATCTACGAGCCCTCCATTAAAGATGGAAAAATGTTTTCTCTACTTAGGTAGAGAAAACTTTTTTCCACCCTAATTTAGAAAGTTCTCCAAATCAGGTACTTATCTAAACTTCGTAATTTTAGGGACTTAGTTACGGATAAGGCCTTTTCACTTCAAAGTATTTCACATGACAGAAAGCCTTACCCAGCCAAATATTCTTTTTTTTTAATGTTTGTACTGTAATCAGTTTCAACCTACGTAACGACAGAAAAGAGCCGTAGAGACACACGTATTTAGAAAGAAAGAAAGAATTTCGATATTTGTCACCAAATCGCGATCTAAGAATAGTTTCGGAACAAAATTCGTTCCCGCCCCTTTGTTGGAACGGGATAATATGAGAGTAACTTCAAAAGATTGTTGTCGCCGCTATCACAGGCAAAGCCTCAATTACCAGCAGGGATTGCAACCAGGAAAGACCGGGATTTCCCGGGAAACTGCAAACCCGATTACCAACCATGTTCAGGGGCGCCCTCTAGTAGGGCCCTGTTCAAACCCGTCATATTTATAACAAATTCATTAAGTCGAGTCACAATTCAGCGTAATTGCCGGCAAGAATCGGCAGGCATTATCTGCTTTTTAACCTGCCACTTTCCCATGCGGCAATTTGCCGCCCTATAATTTTTTATGGCTTTTTATAGCGTTCGTTAGGGCGCATGACTCGTGGAACATTTGAATAAGGATGTGATACGCCTGTTTTGAATTACGTTTGGACTAATGGTTATAGTTAAAACATTTCTCATGAATTCCCTTTTAAAATGTTGACCTCAAACTTGCCATCACCCCAGGTCTTCAAATTTGGCAGTAAATGTTAAATTAAAGACAGCAAGTTATTCCCCAAATTCCATTAACTGTAAGAAATATTATGTAAGAAAATGTCAATTCCATATTTAAATCAAGCCTAAATCTCTTCACACCCGTGCTTCACATATACAAGGACCTCAAAAAGTCATCATCAGTAATGCCAAAAGAATGTGCAGAAGTGGTGGTGGCGAATTATCGTTCAAAGCGTTTGTGGTCGCTCACCACTCGACATTCTTCGTGGTGAATACAGATAGGTACCTAATACATATATCTACAGACTTTTCTGGTCAAATTTATCAAATTTCCTCGATTGATATTCCTTGATATTAAGGTGAGAGTCGCTTGAAGAAATTTGACAGTTTTCGTGACTTTGATGTTTTCTTATGTTGCGGTAAAAAAATATTGCGAAAAAGGGCAGTCGAGCATGCGGCCAATCTGACGGTAAGTGGTAAAATCCCAGGGAACCTAACCTTTCCCCAGGATTTGAAATCCCAAGGAAAGGTTAGGATGAGGATGATAGGTACGTCTAGAGAGGTTGATACGACTTTTAAGTGATTTGAATGACAATATGAAACTGTGCCAAGTGATCTTAAAATCTCTGCAGCAATTGGCTTTAAAGAAAAGAGTTTAAAAGACTCCGCCTATGTTTCTGTAGCCAACTTTCTAGCTCCAATCCCCAAACCAGTTAAACTCCTCAAAACTAAAGAGCACGACTCCTCGGGCAGTACAAGACGTGCTGGCCAAACGAGGCATTCAACTCAGAGCATAATGGCTCGTCAGAAATTCAGCCATTGTGCTCTGATGGCCGCAACTCGGCCCTAGGCTTAAAGGAAGCTAGATAGCGCAGTAATAGGACCCACAACCAGTGTAATCTAGGGTTGATGGCTTTAGACATTGATATTACAGAAATATATATCGATAGTTTTAGCTTTCAATTTTTTGACTGAGAGTGAATTCCACCATTATTTTGATCGTAATCTAGATTTTACTGTGTCGGAAGAAAGCATTTTGTTTTAAGGTGAAGAGTAGGGCACACTAGCAACGCTAATCAATTTTAATTTTTAGCTACTAAACCGGATCTATTTTAAACATTTTCGAGATTACAACCTCTCGGCATGCACTTATACTATTTATTAAATACCCATACACAAATATTAGGTTATATTTTTGTACGTGAAAAATTGATTCACGCCAAAAGTGGCCGCTTTTTGCGTGAATCAATTTTTCGCGTACACTTTGGACCCAACATTTGTGCATGATTATTAAATCGATTGTCGTCGCTAGTGTGACCTACCCGTTACCTTAAGAGAAATCGAATTAGTTGGTGTGACATTTACTTGTATCGAGATTTTAATTATTAAAATAAATCTGCAAGCTTACAATGGCTTGATATTTTTAAAGTAGACATACTGGAAATAAACCTAAATTTTACTTTAAACTACCTACATAAATAACAATAATTTACCTTAAATAATTTCCCACTTCTTTTCAACCATTACGTTTCTTTATCGAGTAGGCTGATTAAGCCGGGTCGTATATTTCGTATGAGATCTAATTTTACTAGTCAAACTACTTGACATTAAAAACTGATAAGCCTAATATTTTTTATGTAACAGCCAATAGTATATTTTTTTAAAGCATAAAATCACTAGGTACTCTCTTCAATCAAGGGCCTGCCTCTTACGGGGTTGCGTAGGAATTTCCACTAAACATTCCATTCGAAGCTCGGAATCATGTTATTTTCGGACAGTCAATTGATTCTCGTCTGAAAACCTAATTATAGCCATCAGTGCAATGAAAATCGAGTAATGGCTAGTCTAGTGGATAGGAACTATGATGGTATTTTTAGGAAAATACTTGTTTTTCTTCGTATTCAACCTGTATATGGTATACTGTTCAGCTTTCCGTTCTCTAGGTTTTCCGCGTGGATTACGTTGAACGCATGGTATTATCCCGTAGGAATGAGTCGTTATACCGTAGCAAAAATGTTGCCTATATCATTTAGGAATAACGTAAGCATTCGAGGAACGAAACCATTTTTTAACTTGGTCTTGTCGTTCTTAAGTTTATTCGTTACAAGAATGAAAAATACATTTTTTCCGCAACTACGAGTGTGCGTCCCATTTTGTACAAAAACTGTTTTTTTTCACTCATTTTGTTGATCGAACTGGCGTTTTTTTTGTGAGATAGGTGGCAGACGAGCAGACGGATCACCTAATGGTAAGCGATTGCCGCCGCCCATGGACAACCGCGACACCAATGGAGTCTAAAAAGACTGGCTAAACTTGACTTGTGAGTCAAGTTTCTTTTTTATAGAAAGGCCAATCAGGATGACCTCACTCCGCCTGATGGTAAGTGGCCGTGAAATCCTAATATGAGGTTGACAGGCACAAAAGAACTAACAAAGTACCCATTGAATCTGCCATCCTCTACCTGATGGCCTGCTGAGATGCCGCTTCACGCCCCGCCTAAAAGACCCCGGATTGTATTTAGGAGTAAACACATGAGCTGGGAGGGCATTCCATGTCTTGATGGCTCGGGGCAGGAACGAGGAGCCAAACCTCTTGGTGCGCGCCGCCATTGTCTGGATCTAATGCGGACGGCGACGCTGTCCAGCACGTGTTGCTCGGAAGTGGAAAGGGGAGGATGGGATAAGTTGAAATAACTCATCAGAGCATTCCCCATTATAGAGGCGGTAGAGAACGTTTAGCCAGTCTTTTTAGATTTGAATCATGATACCTATGAAGAGAGCTTCGTAACAAAAATAACTCTGTATACAGAGCGTGTGAGAGTCGGCTCGATCGGCTTATATCACCTGCCAGCCCTGCCTGCCAACCTAATGCCTGCGTAAACGTCTAGATTATATCTAGATAAATAATAAAGCCGTACCCGAGATATACAGTTATGCACTCCTTAATGATATTTAAGGAATTCTCTACGGCTATTTCAAAGGGCTAGTTAAGCTAACTACGTATTAAATTGCGGGAATTAAGCATATAGAAAATCACGTTCAATTATCTTTAATATCATAACAGTAAATCAAACTGGAATCTGGTGGTATGGCAATAACGTTATGCTATATCATAAACGCCACTCAACGTTGTTAACGTGTTATTTTATATGCAAATATTTTAGTTGTTCGTCCAAACTTTTCTGTTCAAAATCTCATATAAAATGGTACCTACTACAAACTCAATCGAACGATTTTTTTATTTACCACAGCACTGACAAAAAATATCCATCAGTTTTTTTGTAATTAAAAATACGCGTGTATTTTTAATTTGAAAACGCCTGTTAGTACGTCGTGAGTGAAAATATTTCGAAATGCGTGAAATAAACTTTGCAGGTGGTTTGTTTAATTTGGCGTCATTAATTTACAAAATACAACGTGAAAATATTAACATTTTAACCTTTTATAAAAAAAACCGGTCAAGTAAGAAGGACGGACCCTATACATTTATTTATTTATTTTGCATGTCACATTGTATATTATTAGATCTTTAATTATAGTCCAGTACTTTGTACACATGACATTTTGATTACCTAACCGAAAAATAGACATTTTTTGGCAATATTCATAAAATATACGTCAAGTAAGCTGCCAAATTTCCTAAATAACTGTTTGAGAGTCGATGGACTCCGACCTTAGAGATTTTTATTTTTTACGGTACCAAGGGAAAACGGATATTTACCATAGAGTAACATAAAAAGTTAAATAAAAAAAAATCAATGCCAAAAAACTTTCATTACTTAAAATACACTATAAATAAATATAATAGTTTGATATTCATTAAACCCTCTTATTACAAAAAACTGCTCTGGTACCGCTTTTAATCCTAAACTAGCAAGTTTGTTTATGATTATTACGGAATAATGTTAGTTCTTAAATTTTTATTACAAATCCTCGACTAACTATAGACAACTTAGTACCGCAGGATAGTGTCAAAATTGATCGAATCATTCAGTGACATTTCATTTTACATAACATTATTTTGTTGTCTGAAGTAAAAATTGTAAAGAATTGTTTTTAAGCAACAATAACATTAAAACCGTGTGGTCCCGGCAAATGAGCCGTGTGGTCCCGGCAGAGTAGAATAGGCCACCCTCACTCTTATCGAGGTGTCGTAAAAGGCGACTAAGGTAAAGCTGCTGACATGATCATCAGCACCCAGAGAAGGAAAACTCTGCATTTATATCAAAACCCTCGCCAACCCGTCTGCCAAGCGTGGTGAGTATGGCAATTACCCCTCATGTGATTGAGGGAGGCCCGTGCCCCAGCAGTGGGGACTTAAATGGGCTGACGATGATGAACATTAAAACATTAACCTAAGTAAGGTTTCCAAGCAATATGCATAGGAATTGCTTATATTTTTGGAATTAAATCCCAAAATAAATAAATTACTGTCTCATAAATAACTTTAGCGTAAAACGGAATGAACTTTCCCAGAGATAAGTTGTCATGGTTACTGAATCGAAATTTTGAGGTTATTATTTTAGTACTCATTTTAAACTAGGGGTCCGGGTGGTTTAACTTAAGTATTATAGTTGATATACTAAATATCGTTAAACTTTGTTTTGTAATAATGTTTATTCTAGTTTTTCAGTTATTCACAGTATTAATCACACTACTTATTTTAAACCACGTTTTGGAATAAGAGAGAAAGAGTCTTGACAAACGGACTACAAAGTTGTCCTATAAGGGTATTTTAATTTGAGATCTGGAACTCTATAAATGCGCGTAAAATTGAAATGAAGGTTGGAGCGAAAATGTAAATAGATAACAGTTCGGCTGCAGAGCGCGAGTTTTTCGTGTCATTAGCGCGTCATCGCACATCGCACCACCGCCTCGGAGCTGGGGGCTCTGAATGGGGCACTATTCTCGCGAGTGGGAGCTCTGGAATTCCAGGCGAGTTGGTAACTTAAAACTTTTAGTTGGCGTCGGTTTGTTTGCGGCAGAGCTCGCGCGGTCATTACTACAGTGAGCGTGCGAAATTTCCGCTCTAAAGTAATTTGCTCCGTCACTAGCGGTCCGAATTTGGGGAACAACGGCCGAAACGTATTTACAAATGCAAAGCAAAACTGCGGTAATGACTACGCTAGTTTCGAGAAAAATCAACTTTCAAAACAACGAAACGGTGGGCAGTATCACTAAAGTTTGCTTTTAAAGAGAAAATTGTAAAACGAAAAGGGTATGCTAGTCCGGGCCGTGGAAATTTCGCCTTTGCCACTTTGCCTGTTAAATTCTCAATGGTTTTAATTGCTTAGCAATTTTACTAAATATTAGAATAGTACGTGCATTTAATTACCGTATGAATTGTTTAGCGGTACTTCGTAGTAGTTACACATTAGCTTTACAAAGATGGAACATTTTATTTTTTGAGGCAAGGCAAAGCAGTTTGTGTTTAAAGTTCACGTTTATTACGGACGTTAACGTGGACTAGCCGGGGTTAGAGGGTAGTAAAGTGGGGAAGCGAGTAACATTGTAGACGAAAAGTGTTTTCAAAGCACGCATCTAAACCTCGGGTTACACGGGAGAGGAGAGTGGGGCGGGGGGAGGTTCTCTCAGATAGAGCGATCAGGCTCGCCTTCACTAAGCAATGTTTACAGAGCTCGAGCCTCCGCCTGAGGACCACTATTGCCCTCTGAAAGGGTACCTAGCGATACTTGGACGTTTTTTCGCGCAACGAGTGGGAAACCCATCACGTTGGCTATGATAATGAAAACATAAAAGTATGTGGAAACTGACGCTCGGGGGTACTGGGGACTTCAATCTCTGCAGTTTAAGGTTATCGACTTATAAAGTTTTGTAAGATTTGTAACGAATTGGTTTTTGGATTTTCTTATATGATTCTATGTCAAATTGACCTGGCTTGACCTAGGATTTAGTAACTCTGGTAATTAACAACATAAATGGGTTTGCGGTCTGACCTACCTTAACTTCGCTCCCCTGGTTGCAACCAGACCAACTAAGGATTCCAAAAAATTGCCTTAAGGTGACGGGTAGGGCACACTAGTGACGCCAAACGATTTTAATTTTTAGCTACTAAACCGGATCTATTTTAAACAATTTCGGGGTTACAACCTCTCGGCAAACTCTTATACTATTTATTAAATAACCATGCACAAATTTTGGGTCCGTTTTTGTACGCGAAAAATTGATTCACGCCAAAAGTGGCTACTTTTGGCGTGAAAATTAGTGGTTCCAAGGTACGACCCCTTGTAAGAAGCCCCGGCATTGCGTAAACCGCCGTGGGAGGTACAACATTTTGTATTTGTGTACAATGAAGTGAAATAAATAGCCCAAACAAACCCCGATCTAATCTCACCCCCCTAAACACTGATTAAATTCACACGCAAACCTTCTCAATTTATATGTATTGGTCCTTTCGAGTGCAATCGTCATCCCGTCCATTGTCCCGAGAACCAATCCGCCCAGTATAATAGTTAACCGGTACATTTGCCAAATAAGATCGTCCCCTTTCACCCCGGGCATCGCCTCGTAACGTAAAAGTATCCATCGGGGGCGTTTTAAAACAGTTTTCCGTGTGTTTAGGTCTCGATTCCAATATTGGGGTTAACGTATAGTTTAGAGAAGAGCTCTCGATTTCACCCGCTTTTTACTGGCGATTGATTTGTCAACTGTGAATTGATAGTTTTTTTTGTGTAGTTAACTGTACCTTCTACTTGTGAGGGTAGTTTACTTGTGTCAACTGCAGATATCAGTGAAAGCTAAAATGACTAACCAGAAATGCCGGTGTGTAGCATTTTATTGATCTACGGATTCTGCTGAAAAGACCACTTTAAATGTGGTCAAAATTAAAACGACAATACCCGAAATCAACTCGAGATTGATTGATCGGTTAACTTTTTTATTTAGTTGGTGGCAAACGAGCAGATGGATCACTTGTTGGTTAGTGATTTCCGCCACCCATGGACACCCGCAACACCAGTGCAATGGTGTTACAAGTGCGACAACCTTAATCCCCCGGATATTAAGAGAAATGGTTATTTTTGAAGGTATTTTGTATCATCATTTTTATTTTAAACCAATAACATCTTACCACCTTACCATGTACCATGTTTCTTGTGAATAAATATGATTATAATTAAAGTTTGAAAAACATGCTATTCCGCTCAAGAATAGCATGTTTTTCACATTGATTATATTTGAGTAAAATAGGTTACATTAACCTTGAATTTGGCTGATCTTGGCTGACAACACTACGCGTCACGTAGGGAGCGTTTTAAAAACAGTTTCCCCGTTTCCGTGTGTATAGGCCCCGCTCAATATCGGGTTTAGCGGCGGACGTGGCTGTGTCTGTATCTTTGAAGCCTTAGGACGTGTTCTCGTTTTTTTCTAGCTATTACCGAGAATACTGGGGTGGAAGAGTACCCGATATGTTTTTGTTTTGTACAAGCCGTTATGTTAGCGCGTGGTGTTTACTCGTGTGTTATTTCGTATGAAAATAATTTTGTTTGCTGATTTAGTTACTTACTCCTAAACTTTGGTACCATAATAGAATTCGTTTTGGTTCTACAAGCACAATTTAACTTGTAGGTAAGTAGGTACTATGAATACCAGTTGGCGATAGCGAGAAAATATCGTTTTCCTAAATTTAACCTAAATCTCATTGCATTAATCACTCGGAAACATGGCCAACCTAGTCTAAAAAAAATATTTTTTTGTTAGAATTTGGCATAAAAAAAATGCTAAATAAAATATTTTCATACCCGAATCCTGCGTGACGTCACTAGTCAGCCCTTCTCCGGACTGACAATCGGGCGTAGACAAACGTGACGGGAAATTCACTGACGACTTCGGCACACGTTAACATGACTTCAGTAAAGAAATAAGTTGCCAATATCGCGAAACACAATAAATACACTCACACACACACCTTGGAATAAAACCTTCTTGGCCGTCAACCGTATTCTTTAACATAGCGCGACTCGCAGCTTTCGAAATTCAAAAAATATCATGTCATTTGTTCAGAAAGGAATATAATTCACAGTTAACACTTTTAAACCAACTTCAAAAAAAGGACGAGGTTCTCAATTCGTCGTGATCTTCAATCTTATCATTCGAAATTTAAAATATCTCACTTCTCTCTCTCTCTCTTTTTGTTTAGAAAGAAATATTTTAACAGCTCGAAATATTGCACTGAAACTTTTAATGTATTTAGGAAAATAGGAACATATCTAACATTAAAATATGATTAATTTAGAATTTTACACGTCCCACGTTGCTGCGCAGCGTCCGCGCATCTTCAGATACTCGGTAACTCTGGCGCAGTAGATAAGTTTGTAAGTGATGTGGCTTTGTTCGATCGGTGGGGTGAGGACACAATAACCAATAACCTATTTTGATGTCTTTGCAGTTTTGCCGACAATGTTTATAGGGTAGGTTCTAAGGTGTACGTATAATAAACTGTGAATGTACCGGTGTTACTTAGAATGACAATTTGATAGTAACGTGTGGCTCTCCCTCACCTTAGCGTTTTTTTATTTATTTATTAAATATTTATTACATGTGAAATTCCCAGTTGCATCTAATGTTGTCGCTTCGGAGCCAGTGATACGCTTGGACCATGATCTAGGGATCGGGATGTCTAGTAGTTACAATGAAGCGACTGTGGTCTGACCTTCGCAATCTTCAGACAGGGTAACTAGACAAATGGATTACGATTACACGTTCAGAATCATTATCTCAAATATTGTAGGTATCCACAATTTTTGAGAGATTATCTGAGACGAGCGGTTTTCCTCACGATGTTTTCCCTCATCGCCTAGCTAAGGGTAGAAATATGGACATACATTTATTTATATTCCAAATATGAAAGTGCCGGTTAAAAAGAAATTTTGCTGTATTGTGTTAGTTAATTGACAGAAAATGTATGAAAAAGCATAAATATTTTCTGGCCGGCACTTGGACTAAAACAGTGGATGTCTTTTGAAAAATCCCGATGTGTTCGAACTCGGGTTCGAACCGTTCGAGCTCGGGTTCGAACCACGACCCGTTCTTATCAGTGGATAAGAACGGGTCGTGGTTCGAATCCGAGGATCGAGCTCAGTGAAGCTACATCGCTCTAGTAGTGGCTGTCTGTACTTAGTTGTTTCACTGTTCTTCATTACTAGTGTCCCTTGCCTGCCCGGGAGTAAGTTTCTCGAGGCGCGTGTATCATCGCCGTAGTGTGAGATGATAATCTTGAATGTCGTAACTGTATTGCCTATTTTACAAAAGTTCCAGAACCAATTTTTAGGACCTGCAGGTTTCCTCGATGTTTTAGCTCACCGCCGAGCTAATGGTAGAAATACGCACATAGCTGTGATAAGTCCAGAGGTGCATGCTCGGATTCAAACCACGATTGGAACACGTTCTTATTCAATGAACTATCATCGCTCTGGTTTTCAAATCTATGTGCATATTACTACCATTATTAGTTCGGCGGTGAGGGCAATCATCGTGAGGAAACCTGCACGTTTCGGAGAGTTCCTGAAATGTGTAACTATGATTCAGTTGGTCTGGTTTCCCTGTTAAAGGGTTGCGAAAGTCAGACGGCAGTCGCAAATCCTGAATCATGGTCCAAGCTTACCTTGGGCTCCGGGAATTACACGCTAAGGTGAAGACCATCGCTCTGGTTAAGTAATTACTTATCAAAGCAAAGTCAAAGTATTTACTGCCTTCATGAATGTTATACAAGATCTTATAAAAAAAAATCCAGTACATCATGTTACCCTTTTGAGCGTAGCATAAATTATAAATTATAAAACGCGAAATAGGCCTATTTATTTTACTTATGAATGAATATATGAATTACTTCATACTTCTTATCAATACTAATAAACACTTATATGATAGCATTCGTTCCAGCATAAAAGTTCCTGTCTTTAGACATACGAACAAACAATGGCGTTCCCTTTTTATATCTTCTAACGGGACCCCAAAAAATAGCCTGTATAATGAAAGCTCATTACAGGAATACGTGCGAAGGAGAAACATTTTTACACGAAAAGAGAGTAGAATGTCAAGGTACAGTCAACAGCAGACGTTGCACTAAATAAATAAATTGAGACAACTCATAAATTGTTCTGGTCCCAAACTAAGGTTAAACTTGTTGGAAACCGGGTACAACGAAAGTACCACAAACACCCAGAACCAATACAAATATCTGTTTCATCGACAAACGTTTACACTGATGCAGAAATTGAACCCGCCACTCAACCAGCGCTCAAACCTAAACGGGTTGCCAAATTTTTCAAGTTTTGTTAGTGAAATAAATTTTGTTTCCGCGAATGGATAGAGGAATGCTTATAATCGAAAAGAATTTATTAAATATATTTTATATAAACACCTCATTTGCGAAAATTACAGTTGCGAATACTACTTATATTTATTTTTGTAAGGTTCTATGCGGAGATAGTTGCAGACAAATGAATTATTGTATCTCTTATTGCCGAAGGCGGTCACCCTGCCAGAAAGATTAACTACTTGAATTATTTTAAAGAACATAAGAGTCAACAGCTGCTGAAATTATGCATTTAGGTACTATTGTTAAATAATCTTAGCGTTCAGAGCTAACTAATATATTGTATTTACTAAAAACACTTTTAGCACAAGAGGTACCTTGAGGAGTACTTTCATTTATTGTCTTTTAATTTCGATTTACAACAGATGTAAATGCACTTTAGCGTATACTAACTGTTGTCTTTTGTCAAATTCTCTGATATTTTTGGTAGATCTGAACGCTACGATAATTTTGACTGCTGACTGTACATACCATCACAGACTAAGCTGCCTGGATTACGATTAGCGTCGAGCGGTTGCTCCGATATACCTCTTTCAACTTTCAACCAAGACTACCTACTCTTGAGTTGGTTTGTTACTTTATCAACGAATTCAATGAGTCTTTTGTTTGGATAAGCGTCAAACGTGAGAAAAGGAAAGAGGATTTGTAAAGATTGTAAAAATGTTTAAACAACAGAGAGTATTGTGTTGTAATCTGTATATTGTTAACGCTTTCAATATTTAGGGTGTTTCTTAGAAAATGTTAATAAAAATGTTTTGTGTAGGTAAGTCAAATTAGTAAGTACGACTGGCCGTGTAAATGTAAAGGTGAGAAAAAATTAGGAGTACCTAGTTGTGGATGTGGTAGGAAGTAAATACTTAAAAGATACCTACTACTTATAAGCTTTTATTTAGATTTATTAGACTGTCACAGAACCTTTGCTAAAGAAGACGGTAAAAGCATTTATAAAAGGACCTTCGTCTTCTAAAAGTTTTTTTTGTGAACTCAAAAAGTTTGCTATAGAAAGTTGTTCAGAATATTGAGCAGATAAATGGGCAATTATTGTAAAGTAAAAAACACAAAGCAATCTTTCACCATTATTGCACATGAATAAGTATCATGAGAAATCTGTGATAACAAACGGGTTGAGTGAAAAGAATCCTATATGATAGCTCCTATCTCGAAAACGTGAACCATCAATCAGTACAACATCTAACAATACCCCGTTCCACACCACTCACTAGAACATACGCACGCACGGTACTGCATAGGTACGCACAACCCATTCAATATCCACAAAACACCGATATCACAAAGGAGCAGATATTTACTTTACCCGCGGGAAACAAAGCGGACATAACTGAAAATAACCTATTATCTCGCGAATCGGAACAATACCTTTGCGTAATCACCGAATCTCGTGACGTATCTGCGCGCGGTATTTTATCGGGATCCCAGTTTTACGGCGAGACACCGGCGCAATCCCGCAAATTAACCCGCGCGGATCCCTCCGATGTGATCCCTAATTTTCAGATACATCTCCAGGAATAAATAGGGGATTAAGGGCGGCGCCGGGCGCGTAAATAACCTCGCGTCACGCAGCTACCAGGGCACCAGAGATAAGGAGCGGGTGGAATTGCCCTCCGTAGAGCTCCTTACGACGAGGATTTGGTGTGAGCGGCGAGCGCTGGCGGGGATTCTAACGTAGTGCTCATATGTGGAGGTTTCGAAATCATAATCTATAATATATGAAGCTGAATGACTCTTAAATTATGTAGGTACAGAGACCGCAGCATGCCAGAACTTTGTCATAAAGGAGTACGTAAATAAATCTTTTGGCCAGCATTACATATACATATAGCTATTGCTGGAAAGATGTTCTCGAGGCTGATATACGTAAGCTTCGTGTTAATGACTAGCGGGAAGAAGGTAGCGCAAGATCTCTTGTTTCGGAGGCCTAGAAACATTTCGGGTCACTGAGCCAGCGGAATAAGTAAATAACATTAATTATCCTGATGCCAAACTACTAAGGTTTTCCCTTGTACCTATATGAAAACCATACCATCTCGGTAAACGTAGTATAGGGCGCCCTCAACCAGATGGAATGCCGATCTAGCCAGGATGGCTGGCTGGAGCTGGATGCGGCCATCGATCGATCGGAGTGGCGAACATTATGTCCAACAATGGACTGCAACATGATTTGATGATGATGGAAACCAAAAACAACAAAAGCCTATAAATAAACTTTGTGTTGGTACGCGAATCGGTACTCATATTACAAGGGATAACGAACGGTAGGTACTCGTATGAAATATGGCAAATAGGACTAAGCATCAAGATATTTACGACCTCCACGGATGCGAACCTACTCTTCCTACATTAATACTGACCAGGGTGTATCTGTAAAGACTTTATTGCCTATAACCATCGATATAATAAGATCGAAGCCTATAACTACTTTCTACATAATACAAACTACGTCTGTTCATTATGAGAAAGAGATAATATTGATTTTACTTGCCATTGATCAGTAGAAAAAGTTGTAAATAGGTATAATTTACATTATTATTTCCCGATCACAATAGGTACTTTAGGAAAACCAAAATAAATTAACAGCTTCAAAATCCAACGGACAATGGACAAAAATGTAGCTTTTAAAAAACTAAAAGATAAGAACGAAGACATTTTTACTCGTTGCTTATCACGATTTAATTTTGTAACGTCAGCAAACGAGTTCAGAATAGTTTTAGTCAAATGAGGAAGGTAAGTGTTATATAAGTTTTAAGACTAAGAACTTAATAAATTCCATCAGATATGTAATAATTAAACTAGTAAACTAATTACCAGAATAGCAGGAGATTAAAAACTGCGTGTGAAATATGAGCTAAGCTGCAATACCATACAAGGCGAACATCCACATTCGGTCACTGCGGTATTTCAATGGTAGTAGTATATTCTTAATTGAATGAATGAATGAGACATTTATTGACACAACAAATACATAACAGATTACAGATTTCACACGAAGGAAGATATGGGAACGATAATTATATAAAAAAACAATAAAAGTCCACCCGGCAGGACATTATGCTGAGAGGGCGCCTATTTGGCTGCTGACACGTCACGACGCTGGTATTCTGAGGGTGACCCTGTAGCGTATTGTGTGTCTGTTCAGGATAAAAAAGGAGTGATTATGAAGAAGAAGAAGCGTCCTTCATCTAAGCGTGAAATTGACGGTTGCGCCCAAAGCTGTACGTAGGAGGTACTAAATAATATTAGTTTATTTTGCCCTATCGTAACAGAGTTTATGCAAATCAGTCCTAAATTAAATTTTAAAATTTTATGATATTGATGACAGAGCCCTTTTTAATTCCCAAAAGAGTAGGCTTTGTTTTCTTATGCCATATTTTAAACCAGCCAGGCCAGCGTTTTATTAATAAGGCTACCTCGTAAATATTTATAAAGATAAATGAAATAAAAGTAGATTCAGCTGCCTTGGTACCAGGAGATAAGAAAGCGGTTGGAATTACGTAGCTCGCCAGATTTGGCGCCAGGCGCGTGAGATTGCGGTAGGGTGAAGACACACTACGCGTCTTTTCTGTCGCGTCTAAGGCACGTGGCGGAATGCAAATAGATTTCATTGCATACGAATTGCGATCGTCATGGTACACACTTGACGAACCTGCCGATGGACGATCGATATTCCGGCTAATGTCCGCGTCGATCGCAGTTCGTATATATTGGCATATCATTGCGTCCTAAATCGATAAAAAAAGCAAGCACACACTTACACTTGGAGGAAGACCGATCACCTAACGGCGCGCGGACGGGAATTCTACTTTTGAAATGAAATATATTGCCCTTCCACTCGCGGCGCGTCTCAGACGCGACCGAAAAGACGTGTAGTGAGATTTAAACCCTTAGTGTGTCTTCACCCGTAGGCTCCGCATGAGGAGTTTTAGAAATAATGGTATTAGGCTATTTGTACGGCGAAGTTATAATCTTAGGGCTTGGCCTAAGTTCACACGGGGCGAATTAAATTAAAAGACAAGTGTAATCCTGTGGTGTTAAGGAAATTTCCAATTGAATTTATTAGAGGACTTGAATTTACATTTTAATTTTAGCTCAGTACATTGAAGGCGTGGGTAGGCGTCGGTAAAATATTATTAGGAATACCATCTACATAAGATGTTGTTTACATAATCATCTATAGGTATTATACGTAAGTAAGTGTGAGTTGCCGTGTGGTCCCCGGCAGAGTAGAATAAGGCCACCCTCATTCTTACCGAGGTGCCGTAAAAGGCGACTAAGATAAAGCTGCTGGCATGATCATCAGCACCCAGAGAAGGAAAACTGTGCATTTATTTTAAAACCCTCGCCAACCCGTCTGCCAAGCGTGGTGAGTATGGCAGTTACCTCTCATGTGATTGAGGGAGGCGCGTGCCCCAGCAGTGGGGACTTAAATGGGCTGACGATGATGATGATGATGAAGTGTGATCGGTCACACGTTGGGTCACGCCTTTTACTTTTAAAATTTGCCATAGTCAAGGTTATAAATGTCCAAGGTATTTTTTACGCTTGTACCTACTTGTATGATAATGTGCTTGTGTCTGTTCAGTGGTTTGCATTGCTACCCTTCGCCGTAGCAATACCACATCCAACGAGCCTTCGTCGTCCTAAAAGACCAGCAACGCATCACCGCAGCGAGAAGTCGCTTATATGTCGCTGATCTTGCAGATCACAGAAAACTGGCGTCAAGCAGCACTGTGCTGTGTTTCGCTGCGTGAGTGAGGGTACCGGAGGCCCAATTCGGGGGAAATGGTTTAAATCTATAATCCTTTAATGTTTAAATGAATTCGTAGTGTAGTTACTTTCGTATGTTAGGTTTATTATTATATTATGCAATTATTTTTTTCGTTTGTAATGTTACATATGCAAAATGTGTTTACCTATTACGTATAAGAATAGTTAGTTATTTAATTTTTATTGTTGTAAATTTTATTGTACTCAATGCTGTATCTTATGTTGGTAAACCAAAAAAAAAATAATAATAAAGGTTGGCAGCGCACTTGTGACTCCACTGGTGTCGCGGGTGTCTCTGGACGGCGGCGATCGCTTTCCATCAGGCGATCCGCCTGCTCGTCTGCCACCTATATTATAAAAAAAAATCGACGGCCTATGGAAAAATCTGGGAATGGATACAGCCCGCTGACAGACAGACAGACATACAGCAGAGTTTTAGTAATAGGGTCCCGCTTTTTATTTCTACCTTTCAGTATGGAATCTTAAAGAGCACTTGATAAATATTCCCTTGCTAAAATTATCAGCGTAACAACCCGATATCTCGTAACTAGACAATGAAGTATTGCGCGCACGCAATACACTATTCATTCGCGCTACGAGCTTTTATTCGGAACAAAAAGCGTTGTAATGTAATGTAACACTTGAAGCCCGCCGATTGCTGCGAGTTGTGTGCGCGATCGCCGATAACGTGCTTACTGAACGCGGTGTTGCCAGCCCTACAAGAAAAGTACAGACGCTAAAAGAGAATGGCAATTTATGCCGCATTTTTGAACACTTAAAATGTGCCGGTAAATAGAAATGTAAAATATATTTTTTTTAAGTAAATACAGTACTTACTTACAATATATGACTTTAGAAGAAAGCGGAAGTACAAACTTGGAAAGCCTTGGAAATTAAGGGGTCTTTACTCTTCTTGATAGGTTGTCGATGACGAAGAACTAACAGGAAAAATGTGTGATTTAAAAAAAAGAGATCTATTTATTTAAATCAATGAACGACCGGGGACACTGCCACAGGTTTTAATAATTTTTTTACTTACTTTTAGCTCAGCTTTAGGTCTCAATTATTGTTTTAATTTTCTAAAGTGTTTCTTATTTTGTTCAAAAATAATTGGTTAATGAACGATAAAAGTGTTTGAAATCTTGAATTGTTCAGTGTAGATACTGAATTTATAGTAAATTACCGATTTTTGCACTTTTCACACATCTTCGCATTTTAAATTTCAATTTGGAATTGATATATATACCAAAATATTGACATTTTCGGATAGAAAGTACTTTTTTTTTATTATGGCTCTACCCGGAGATAATTCGCCAATGTCAAGTAACTTATTGAGAATAAGTAGGTAGTCAACAGTCGAAGTCAGACAACTTACTCGACACACAATAGCAGTGTTAAAAACGATTCAATCCAACGATTCTTATTATTAGGATCACTTTGCGGCACTTCACTGCACAAATAAACACCAAATTTGAACACTAAAAACCACTAGACACTAATTTAAAACCTTTGAATTGCATCAGCCCATGCGGCTTGTTTTAGCCCTACCCGCCGAATCCGATAGAAAATACGTTGTACAACGCCCTCTTGTCAATGTAACTGAAGTGCCTTCTGATCTTGGTCGGTCTACATGTATTGGATAATTTTGTATCTGACACAGATGATAACATCTTCTGTGTTGCATGTCAATATTTATATTTCTTCTAACGCAAAGGCGTCACCCAAGGTCCAGCCTGAAAACCAGCGCTGCAGCTGTTGCTTGCCGCAGTTGCAGCATATGCTGAGGCTGAGCTGAGCCGCTTTAAGTTCTGTACCGTTTTTATTTATTATTTGTTTTATGTGTTGTGGTCAATACATAGTTTTCTTTCTTTCTTTCTTCCTTTAAAAATACAGGAAAAATATCTACAGTAAAAACCGTAGGGTTGGCGACACTGCCATCGGCGATAACGCTTACGTGTGTAGGGGTTCGTTATGTCGGACGTAAGAATGGGAGGGCAAAAGCTGGATAGCTAAGACAATTTAACGTGGACTTACATTTGAACACATTAAATCAGGAGATACGACGCTCGTGAGGGGAGCGACTGACTTCTGAAGCGAACGGTTAAAGTAGATTAACTTGGTTCAAGATGGGATTCTGTTTTGAGATGGCTAGCTTTTGAGGTCCTTAAAAGAAAATTGATCATGTTACATTAAAATAGATAGGTAAAAGTAGATATTCTTTATTGCACATAAACAAATACAAGTAAAAAGAAAATGCGTTTATTTCACAAAATCTTTTACAAGTAAGTTGTCGGGGCTCCCAAAAAGTTCTCAAAGCGATACTTGTGTTGGGATAGCCTCGCTCTTTATAACCATAACAAGTAAGATTTAAAATACTGTGGTACAAGTATGGTACAACAACAACTTAAGAACTAACAAACAACTAAAGAATTAACAAATAAAGAATATCACTATGACAATGGACAGTATAATAAGGAGGTCTTAATGCTTAAGATGCTTTTATCATGTTTTTTTACCTTTTTCAATCTCTCTTACTCTCATCTTAACGTATTCAGTTGCATTTAAAGCTGTCTTATTGGAGTATAGGGTACAGTCCCTCCATCAGCCCATGGTCCTTCCTACGGATACATACATGCATACGGACCGAATCTTGGGAGACGCTCACCAGGTACTTGCTAAGGGCTCTTACCCCGGTGCGTTTAGGGTACGCTTGGACTATGATCTTTAGGATTCAGAATGTCTGGTAAGTACCTATTGTTTTATATTTATCAATCATCTATAAAATTCTAGAGCGGCCAATCAAAACAGCCCAGCCTTAACGAATAGTAGTAGTAGGTATGATTTCACCTGTCTACTAATCCTATTAACTCCGCTTTTAACTCTCGATTGGTTGGCATCCAATATATTACGCAGTCTTTTTATTTTACCTTGCCATTTTACCTTATAAACGCTGAAAACATTAATCCTTATGATCCATTAAGGTGAGAGGTCAACGTCAAACCAAACCCCAATGTCAATTTGATAAGTCGATTTCACAAGTTCATTGAATCATGTTGCAATTTTGTGAAGTAGTTTTAGTTAGAGATGCGCGCCAACTCGGGGGATTCTACTCGAGTGTCAAGGGTTTTAGCGCAAACCGAACGTTACGATATAGAATCGAAATTTCTCTCCCTTTCACACGCGCTGTGTTTCTCCTTTATTTGGATGCGACACAGTGTGTCTCGTTCGTCACGGAATGTCTTCGCGTCAAAATGTTTAAAAATGAGATTTGTGCTCAAAATAGCAGCCATTTACATTTTTTAATAACTATACAATGATAACTATCTCGAAAAAGATCTTGTTGAGTAATTTGATTTGCTATGAACGGGAGTTCAAGAACTTTGTTCGAGTTACGCCTAATTTAATATTTTGGTGTTTTAGAGGAAAACATCATGGCCGTCTTCTTTCTCATGCTAGAAACAAGTTATGCTCAACAAAAATAATTTTTAGTCTATGAGATGCCGGAGGTCTTAATTTCTTTGTCATTTCCGCGACTACTTTACACGAACTTTTCAAACAATGGTAGGTAATCACGCATTAACCACGCGAGCTCCAATAGCAAGCACGATTAAAGTGTGATTACGGTTGTTTTAAAGTTCGTGAACTCAACCCTTAAGGGCAGTTATACCTCAAAACTTGAAGTAAAGGTAGTTAAACAAAAAAATTCCCGATTACTCGAAGCGTTTCGTAGCTCACCGGTTTTTTTTATTATTTAAGGAAACTTGATATTTTACAGTGCTATTACACCAAAGTATACACAAGCTAGGTTACAATACTTTTCAGAAATAATCCTAAACTGTCATTGTGTACGTCCATGTATTGTCAGGAAAATGGGTTAGCAAGTGGTTGAGCAACGAGAGTGCCCGAGCCCAGCCTTATTAGTAGAGTTATACACATGACGGTGAAACTCGAGTTGACACATCACTAGCTCCGGTTCCCTCGTCTGCTCTCGGATCGGTCGGAGCTATTAATCTGCGTGCCTCTATCGCAGCCGTTTGTTATGATAAACTCCCCGTTGTTATAGATTGCTCTCGTAAACTTGACAATAAATTCGTAAGGTAAACTTAATATTGCGGTTATGAATTGTGCTGGTTGATATTCATGGCGAACTCGAAGTTTTGATGGGGATATAACTCTTGAAATGAAAATATGGATATGTCGTACAAACGTTGATCACACTGACTGTTGCAATACTGACCTTAGGAGGATGGCTGATAATAGATGGATGAGGAAATCGGATCGAAATCGGAAGGTAGATCACCTAATGGCACGAGTATTAACCGATAGTAGCTGCCCTGCGCCTGTGCAGCTCACCTGTGATGCCATTAGTGTTGCAACACGCCCTGTTGGTCTAGTGGTTTAAGTACCGGGCCGTGATCTCGGGGTCCTGCGTTCGACCCGGGATGTCGAGCAAAAAGTATGTTTCGAATTTTTCGAACATAGCTCGGGTTTGTGATCACCAATTAGGCAAGCGTGATTAGCAATTCCCATCATAGTAACGATGACTTTATTTCTATGATGGAGGCCTTTGCCCTGCAGTGGGATAGTATATAGGCTGATACTTAATTTACTTGTGCAACACTAGTGGAGTCACCTATGATATCCAACTACTGGCCCTTTAAAGAGAAATAAGCTCTTTTTTCAAGGTTTAATGGTCGCATGGTCCAGACATTCGCGGGCGATAGTTTAGCCAATATGCCAAATGTTTTTTATAATCTTAACGAGTTTTCAAATATGCAAATAATTATAAAATTTATATTAATTTTGATATTATTGATTATAAGGCGGATCTTATTTCTGACACTTACTTATTGTAATTGTAGTTAATTAACCTGAAATATTTTATTCTCAATTTTTGCATGTTGTGAAGCAATTTTTTGCAATTTATTCTTAAGTAAATAAAGCACTTAAATATTTATCGACAGTCTTTAGGTGGGACTTGCTAACCGGGCAACTGCTTTACCGGCTAAGCTACCGGAGACCTTGGTAAGTCGACGAATTTTGTAAGTGCTTTTTTTCCTCGCCGTGAGCCGACGATAGTTTCATCAATATTATAGGTACCTACAAATAAAAGCAAAAATAAAATAAAAGAAAAGATGTGGGTGGCCTATTCTACTCTGCCGGGGACCACCCGAGGACTGTCAATAAATTTTAAGTACATTATTTACTTGAGAGCTTATCATATTTTTTAAGCTAGAGGCGGACTTATTTTTTATGCAGTTATTACGACGTCTCATTCTATCTATCGTCTATTCTATGCAAATGAAAACACTTATGGCTTTGACTTTCTCCCACAGCTCAATAGTAGAGATAAACCACAGATTTATGCATTACTTTTGCAAGACGTGATCCACGTTCCAACTAAAACGAAACTGACATCTACAAGATGAAACTTCTTTTGTAGTTACAAAAACGTTCGACTATTCACTTTCAAAGTCACATTGTCCTCGCTGGACCTTAGCGGATTCCTTGAGATTTATCAGCCGGAGTGTTAGCGGCATTAGGTTCCAGTCGGGGTGATGTGGCTCCAGATAGCGCGGGTTCAGTATCCGCCACACCTTACTTTGTGCGCTTTACGAGCTCAGGAGCCTCGGGAAATGCATTAATTTTAAACATCTCCGAGCTGGGATCATGTTGCCACGTGTAATGACGCTGGATTTTAAAAGAAGCTTCGTGTTTTATGTTATTTCGCTTTACTCTGTTTTCGTGAGGTTTCCTTACAAGCAGGCAGAACCTTTTGAAATTCAAGATTTTTTAAATTAAATTGTTACTTAAATAACTCTAATTTTCGAACCACTCATAAAGAATACCTATATTCAAATTGATATTTATTCGGACGTAGACCTAATCGATTTCTAAGAAAAATAGTAGTGAAATTAACATTACGATCTTTTGTTGACTATGCCCGCAACCCTTGGAATCATACATAATCATCATCATCATCGTCAGCCCATTTAAGTCCCCACTGCTGGGGCACGGGCCTCCCTCAATCACATGAGGGGTAATTGCCATACTCACCACGCTTGGCAGACGGGTTGGCGAGGGTTTTGATATAAATGCAGAGTTTTCCTTCTCTGGGTGCTGATGATCATGCCAGCAGCTTTACCTTAGTCGCCTTTTACGACACCTCGGTAAGAGTGAGGGTGGCCTATTCTACTCTCCCGGGACCACACGTCATCAATCATACATAATGCAAGTGACATTTATATGTAAGTCTCATATTACAATGTGATTGTCATAAACTTTTCATGGTGTCCCCTTTTCTACCTCTATGTCTATAAAATGTGCGTCTTTATGAGCAAAATTTAGGACTTCACCGAACACAACATTGTTTCGACTAAATTCCAGCAAAAGATAGATATAGGTAATCGCTCAACGAATATTTCTGAATCATTGATTTTTATACCTTCCGCGCGATGTGAATAAAGGAATTACGTCTTGAGATACGCGCAAGGTCACAAGTTCGATCCCCGGTAGTGAAGCGAGCGACTCGAATATTTTTTTTCCACTCGAATCGTTCTACAATTTCACTCGAATAACACTAGAATTCGCATCCATGAGTGCGTTCAGGAGGGCTAAGTCACAAATATCTTGGCAGTGGGGTAAATTGGGACGCCCAAACAGGGGCAGGGGTGACTTAACGACGACTAATCCGTTGTCCTTAAAAAAAAAGGTAAACGAGTTACACGACATCGGAACACGACGCGATGTGTCGTGAACATAAGAAACCTACGTTGTAACGCTAGTGTGCATATTCGCAAGTAGGTGCGAATTTGTTTTTTAGCTTTTACGCGACAAAGATACGCAATGTATTTTGTAGCTTTCGGATATGGGGCACAAGCCGCGTGAAGGTGCTTCAGAATACATCGCTCACTTAGGGAGATGGCACATTGGCGGATTGCAGGCGTTTTCAATGCAGAGCAGCCACGCAGCGACCATGTCGCGGCCGCGCGCAGCATTCACGCCGCGAATGCTCAACGGATTCGCCGGCGTGTTTCTGCGTGGCCGCCACAAAAAATTATGGCGTTCAGACTTAATTCCATTGCGATTCCATCAGTCGGGTATCCGCGGCGTGTTCGCTGCGTCGTCGCTCCGCTTTGAAAACGTTCGCAATCCGCCAGTGTGGCATCTCCTTTAGAACAGTGGCTGAGGTCAGGGACTCCGAAATTCGAGATTTTCGCTTGATTTTTTTGATGTCGCCCGAGCAGAAGTCGAGCATCACTAATCCAGAGGACTGTTATTAAAAGTTCCGAAGCGACTTATGTTCCATCCTCTGCGATATTTGTTTGGAAACTTGTTAGTTCCACCGATCTCTGCTCGTAGTTTGATTGTCTATTACTTTCGACAAAGTTGACGGTCGGAGATATCTCTGATGAGATATTTTATTACGTTTATGTGCAGTCGTTGACTTATGAAGGTACTTAGGTACAGTTAACAGAAGTTGATGTCTAAGCGGCATAAAAGGTTAAAGAACTTGATATGTAGGTACATTATGCGTCATTTCGAAGATATTTCGATGCTATTGTAAAGAGGCAGAAAAGTGGGAACCTGATCGTGGGAGAGCCACGCTTCGGCATGAATGGGTCGGCTCGACTGGAGTGATACGACGGTCTCACAGAAAACCGGCGTGAAGCAGCACTGTGCTGTGTTTCGCTACGTGAGGGAGGGTACCGGAGGCCCAAACCGGGGGAAAGGGGGTTTAAAGGTTGGCAGCGCACATGTGACTCCACTGGTTTCGCGAGTGTCCATGGGCGGCGGTAAGCGCTTACCATCAGGTGATCCGTCTGCTCGTCTGCCACCTATCACATTAAAAAAAGAAACCAGCGATAAGCGACAGCTGTGGATGCAGCTGGGAATGACAAGAGATTATGTTGACTGACTTTTTTTATATAAAATAAAACAGTTGGACCTTGTAGTTGAGTTTCACGTGTTTTTCTTTACAAAAGCCAATGCTTGATTAATATTAAAGTTTAATTCCAAACATGATCTCACCAGTATTTCGTGTAAAATATAAACAAATGGCTCTCAGGCGTACAACCTCATCTCTTAGGGTTTGCCCTTCGTTCTTAGCAAAGTTAACAATGCGTTATAAAAAATGCATACCTATTTGTGCATCGGTAGCTCGGTGCGTAATACCCTTTGAGGGCAAGAGACCCTAATGTGCCCTAAGCTTGGATAGGGCTGCCAACTATTTCTAAACTTATTTAAAACTAACCTGTGTATAAAATACTGTGTAAAATTAAATGAAGAAAAAACTTCTCAAGACAAGACAAATTTTCTTCTTCGGGTGGCTCTTCAGTCATGAATATTGGCCGCCAGTTTCTTGAACCTCTCTTTATCTATTGCGAGACGGACACGTTCTTCCACGCTGGTGATCCTGGTCCACTCCTGTATGTTTCGCAATTGCAATTTTTTCCTATGTCCAGGAAGCCTCTTCCCATCTTTGCTCATCATTATGAGTTGGAGTAGACTGTACCTATTATGTCTCAAAATGTGGCCGAGGTATTCGATCTACCTCTTTTTGACGGTCTGCATTAATTTCCGGGTTTATCTGACGCACTAGAGGAAACAAACCTTACAAAAATCCTTCCCATACAAAGCTGATCGATGCAAATTATATCGATGTAAGTAGTTTTTTAATTGTATTTCTAGTTTTAAAAAAATATCAGGAGTAAAGTGACCTGGAACAGTTTTTGATGGTTAAGGTTAAGGTTAAGCAAAGCACCTTGTATCAATATCAGAACCATCTTACCCAGGTGGTAGCCCTAACCTTAAGTGATTTTCAAGTGAGAGGGCGAAGGGCCGGCCCTTGTTAAAGTATCCTTGCTTTTTGGGGTGTGAATAGGCGCGTGCTCGCTCTGCATGCCGAGCCTCACCTAATGCGATTGAAATATATTGATATCGGTGTTGTCGACAAACTACCAATAGCCCTGTATATTGGACTTTGGCACGCAGAGCCGATTTTTACCCCAAACGTAAAACTTGCCTTTTATTTGGTTAGGTACAAGTATAGTTGGTATTTTTCTGTGTTTATCATTGCGTTAAGGAACAAGGCGCATGACCTGAGGGCCTGAGGGATGTTGTAGGCAATGAAAAAGAATTCATCCCCGTCCCTTTCGCACACGCTGTGCGTCTCTTTTATTTGGATTCAATATGTTCGTTACGGGACGAATTCGTTGTAGGCCCTCTGGTAACGTTCCATGTAATAAAGGATGATTTAATTTTAAATCATGTTTTATTTGACTTTATAACCGATGTAACAAAAAATAATTTAATTATAAATACTGTTTAAATTGATTACAAAATCGACTGATCGGTTTTTCGATAATATAAATTCTTTAATCCGGAATCTACAGTCGTCAATCACGTTACAGTTGGTAAAGTAAGTACTAAACATTTATTCTACTCGCAAAAATATAGTTCTCATTTCTAAAAACTGGACCTCTTCCCAAAGCGTTTTAATACCTATTATTATTATTAGCGAGTAAGCATCTAGATCTGCAAATCGGAGTGACCTCGACTCGAGAACGTTACCACGCCACATGAATCACATTTGACCATAACTTCACCTTACCCTGTACAGATTACAGCAAAACTTCCCTTAGTAGAAAAATAAAAAGTTGCATTCTAAAATTGGATGCAACCTTTCAGTGATTAGGTATTCTGTTAGTAATGTGTTTGATAGTGTTTTCTGTCGAACTACAGCTAAAACTTACTCTAAGTTTTTTGCCTATTTCAGTACATCAAAAATTTATGTATCTACAACTACAATAATTATATTGACCAAACAACATCAAGTGGGATTCACTAATCACGCAGGTAAAAGGTTTAGTATCTAATATTTCTAAGCTATTTTCTGCTGGCCGTAGCGCCTCGTGCCGAAATTCCTATAATTGTGATAAATCACCCTTTATCCCGGAGAGAGCGGCAGACTGCTCTAATGGCGACACTTGAGAGAAGGGCATCGATAAAGAACCGAAAGAACCGTCGGTCCGACCAGGGCTGACACACACGAGACTAAGATTTTGATCTAGAATCTAGATTCTTAACCTGGAATGTTATCAGCTATTTAAGAACTTAACTCTCGTTAAAATACAAAAAAAAGTTAGAACCCAAAGGCGGAGTATAATCAGTTTTCAACATATGCAGATCACAGGGGTAACGAGAACGAAAAGGTTATTAACCACTGTTGTAAATTTCCTGTAGATGCCTTTTGACGTTAGAACATCGATTCCAGACAAAGAGGTGCCCTGGTCCACGCAGACATTGCTATGTTGATTTATTGCTAGTTTATATAGAGGATCCTATACTAGTATCGAGTTAATCTATCGACGGAGGATTCTATGGTCGACTATTGCACAGGCTATAGAACAACTCAACAACCATAGCACCTAGAAAGATGTGATACATTATGCACTTAGTTTAACAGCAGGTGTGCTGTTCTATGATAACCCTAATAAGCTCTCGCCTTATATTGTATTGTAGGTTAATCTCTAGTTGCCGAAATTAACTACCTATCTTAACAGCCAGTACGTCATAGGTCGAGATTTTTGGGATAAGTGGGGATTCCTCCTTTAGTCATAACCTCATTATGACTTAAACTTTTAGCCAGGTCATATAAATATCATAGAAGCACAGTGTGATGTACATTTTTCTGATCCCAAAAGTTAAGTCACTTTACCTAGTTAGTGATTGTGCCGCCCATATAAAGCTACAACCAAAGTGAAGTTACAAGTGTGATTCCACTTCCACCCTGATTAGGCCTGCGATACTCACGCTCACGCGGCAAAAACACAGCTCAAACGCTCATGGTTTTTTATGAGGTCGAGCCATTCATGCCGACGCGTGGCTCTCCCACTCTAACTAGACACTAAATAAAAGCGTTCTTCTCACCAATGCTAGTCTTAAGTAGGCATAGAATTTAGCGTGTCGCAGGGTCACTACCAAATGTAATATCAGGCTACTATAAAGACAAGCGTTCCCTCCCGACCCTTGGCGCAGTAAAACAAATAATTTAAGGCCCGAACTTATGACCTGAACCATCAAGCCAGCACTACATGTCTTCGCCATAGAAAGGAGCAGGCTTCTCTAATGGTAGGAGCCAAGAACAGCTATAAAGAACCGAAAGAATTTCAGCCACACGCAGGGCTGGCACTAACTTTGAGCATAAACTCTAGCTTAAATGGAATTCCGCATGCGAGAGACTCGTCTGATATTGAAAATGTACGTATTTATCGCTCAAAATACTTTCTATTGGCTTTATATAGGTTAAAATCTTCATAAAATATCCACATTTCAAAAATTGTTAAAGGTGGAAGAAGTAATCGCAAACCAACTTCCTTATTTCAAAATAATTCCTATATTTCTAACAACTTTATTTTCACTTTTTTTTTCAAATTAAGTAAGCCACGTAAAAGAAATCTGTAAACGTCCATGATTATATTACAACTATGTTACGTTTACTTGAATTAATCGTTAAAATTTTACTTACCTTCCACCCAATCTTATTTTTTTTATGAACTGTAGCACCATCTTTCTTGTCATTCCAGAAACGGTTACTAGATACGTAAACCGTTTTCGTTTAGGTAGTATACTTTGCATTTTTGTAATTTTAATCATGCATGATTAAAAAATGAATTGCGAGTAACTATTGTTCCAATTCTTATCAACTTACACTCTTAAATTGCAATGGTTTTAGAGTTTATTCCACGGCTCTTGAGTTGAGAGCGCTCATCGATATGAAACATTCGACTGTTCGAGGACCTCTGGTCCCAGCCGTGGCTGTTACTGGACATAAAGCCCAGTCTAGACAATCGACACCATGTGCCTGAGACGGGACAAATAAAAACCATATTTTCTGGACGTACGAGTACTTATTGCGAAATGTTTGCTCGCATTGGTTCGTACTCGTATATTATTAAATGCGAGATGCATTTGCGATCGTAAACTTTAATAAAATGAAATATTTGTTTAGAATTTTCTCTGCATTATTCGTATTAAAGTAGTAATTGCAAGCTGGTTAATTTAGGCATTATTACTTCACTCTATTCATCCAAATAGTTAATCCAAATAAGGTGAGTGAATAAACATCATTAGAATGTCTTATTCAGTGAGCAAATTGATATCAAAAAAGTATGGAGCTATTGACCTATCACAGAGAAGAAAATTGAACATAGACAACATTCCAAAGAAAAATAAGTAACAACATGTAATGATGACAATAAATGTTTCTTTCTATAACACAGCGACCTCTGAAATTGTTCATTGAACCTAACGTTCCTGGAACTAATAAATATATTATGGCTGTGTATGAGTATGGGAAACTATAATAATCTTTTATCTTCGATATTACTAGTAAGAAATAACCAGAACACTTGTGATTATAAATAGCTACACAGGTTGTATCGGAAAACACTTACATCTCTTTGACGATGTCTTCTAACAACCATTGTTCTACGAATTTTGAATATTCGTAGAATATTTTCGACTCCCCATGCAAAATGAACAAGTCGGTCACCGACTCTTTAAATCAAAATCAAAAAGTACTTTATTTGCATACGCTTGTACACAGCATATACAAATCGTCGTACATTTAAGTAATTTAAAACTATTTATAAGTACTTGTGTATAATTTACGAGTTAAAACATATATATTATCTAGATTCATAAAATATACTAAAAAAATAAATAAATAGAATGCTATTCTACAACCGGCTCGGGTTGTTTCTGGTCGAGAAGATCCGGCAAGAAACTCGCCAGTTACTCTTTTTAATTGCCAAATTTTCATACAATGTTGTATCATTCTTATACCAAGTCATACAGTTTAATTGTAACATAAAAAAAAAATATTAAAATTAATATTACGAGGTATTCAGAAGAAAACCAGTCCCCATAGGTGGCACCTGTTCACAAGTACCTATGACGTATGTGTCAGCCATCATTTCACTCAACCATATTAGAGGGAAGCAATTTAGGAAAAGTTGAAACTTTATCATGCGAATTTCCAAAAGTCATAGAACATAATGTTGTTCAGAAAGGTTGGTAGAACATATGGTTAGGGGAATGTAAATGAATAAATCTCTGCTTTATGGAACGGTACGCATCGACAAAAGTAGCTTAACACTTTAGAACCATGTCGAAGTAACATTTTTTACGTACCTTGTAAAAACTGACTATATTAGGTATAACATTTACTTTGACATGGTCCTAAACTGTTAAGCTACTTTTGATGCTGACCGTACGTGGTGTATCGGTAAAATTTAAACATTGTTATTTAAAAAAAACAGCTGTTTTATAGAAAATATATCTACGCGGCAATATTGTGTGGAATAGCTGATTTATTTCGCATTAACCGACTACCCCGACTTACGGTCTTTCTATGTGATAGATGGCAGATGAGCAGGCGGATCACCAGGAACCCAATTCTCGGGACGTAACATTTTGTCATCATACGATATATATCACTAAAACATGTTTTTTTTGTATAATTTTCAGGTGATATCCGCCATGTTTATTCATATCGAATATCCTGAGAATTGGGCTCCTAATGATAAGCTTTTATTGATTGATCGCATTCCAAATTACTTTTTATACGGCTTTTGTTACCTATCTAAATCTATAACTATCCATATAGGTACTACCTCGCGACCCAGTTTCGCCCCAAACAAAAACGCCGTAAAATGCCGTATTGCCGTCACTGATACAATGTACCTAGTACTAGGTAGGTATACAGAGTTGGATAACATCTGCGGATATCCCGCATGGGGAACCGAACTACTAATTAGGAGTGTGTGGTAGAGTTACAATTTTGGGAACCTCGTGACGAGGGTCATTGAACCCATAAGTTTTCAGGCTATTATACACTTGTAACGCCTCTCCTATCAATGTTTGGATTGTATCTCCTGTTGATGTATTTGTCGATGTGATTTAATTGTTGAAAAAGTAATATACAAAAGCAACATTGGTTATACAAGCACATATGCTCTACATCTGTTATACAAAGCTGACTGCCTCGGTGGCGCAGTGGTCAGTAAGTCGCACTTTAAAGCTGCTGCGCAAGAGGTCGCGGATTCGATCCCCGCGTCGGTCCAAAAATTTATAAAAATATTCTTAGTGGCAGCCCGGAGTCTGAAAGTTCGTGGTCCCCCCGTGATTCGGAAAGCAAGTCAAGCTGTTGGTCCTTCGCTCGATCCCTCTCCGGTCGAGTCACAGTAGTGTCCCATCGGAATATGAGGGCAAGGGAATAGAGAGTGCACTTATGTTTGCGCACACACTTGAGCACTATAATATATCCTACGTAAGAGGCTGATCGTTGAGATTGGCCGCCGTAGCCGTAATCGGTTGGAGGATATTATACAAAGTTACAGTAAAAATAAAGTTTAAAAACTAAAACCCGACTACCAAAAAAACACACTCTAAAAAGTACGAAACAAGAAAATTGTCTCTGCTGTAATTATTATGTCGTATCGCCGTGGTCAAATGCCAGATTGATTTTATTTTATTAACATAATTAATCTGTTTTGCTACAGTAGGGTTTCATTCATGCAGAAGCGTGGTTCACCCACGAAAGAGTCATAATATTTCGCAAATATTCACAAAGCAGGCAAAAGCAATAACCGTGCGACATCAAGCAGCATTTAACACATTCGCGGTGTAATAGATTCGCGGTATTACCGATTCGGCGGTATTACCGATTCCGTTGCGCACGCGCTCGCAAAACATTCCTTCAATTACACCAATCAGCATTGACCGCTGTTAGTGAATTTGTTCTGGTATTTCAGGACACTGGTACTGGATAGGGAAAATTAGGGTTGGCCACTGCGGAATATAATATTCATTTTGGAACTTTCTTTATTGACCATCATGACTCAACATTGCCAAAGGCGCAAATAGTTGGGGAGACATAGAAGAGTTAAGCTGCCTTCTAACAGTGGTGATCACAACCAAGCAATAAGAATAACGGATTAAGGAAGAGTTATTGACCTGCCGGATTAACGAATTTCTAAAAGGTTTAGAGCAATCGTTGTTCATAATGGTTAGTGTGGAGGTGATGGTTTTTATGTAACTGTTACTATAAAACAAATAACTAATCTATTGACGTAGAGATCGATACATATTATTTTGTGCTTTTGTCTGATATTTCAATTTGTAGCTTTGTGGGCCAAAATACAAACGAGACAACACTACAAAGGAAACCTTTTTACATTACACACAGCAGCATTACCACAATGCTAAAACAGAAAAGACTGCGCTCGCTCGCCAGGGCGTGCTCTCTTGGGACAGATAGCTGACGCTAAAACACCCATTGGAAGGCCCATGCTCCGATGGAAAGATTGCGCTAAGCGCGACATGCATGCTTTTCAGATCCCGGTGGCAGAGTGAGAGGAGCTCACTGTTGAGCATTTGACTTAGAGGAGAATAGGGTCTAGATAAGCATGACAGGGTCTGGTTAAATCAACTTGCGGCAAAACGTGCTAAGCGCCATGCCTGCCTCTAATAATTTACTTGTTGCAAACGCGGACGGAACATTCACTCCCGCATAGGACTATACAGCCACGAGCGCAGCTATAATGTCACCACACCGCGTGATGCTGCTTGAAACATCTGCTATAGATGAAAATACCTATGATGATGGAGCAAATAAAAGTACTTTGGCAGCCCTGTCGACAAAAATCAACTGTAGAGTTGGTGGCGGTACTGCCGGTGTTCAATTAGTGCGTTGTATCGCAGTAGTCTTCGTTAACTTTGTGCGGGACAAAGCACTCGCTAGTTGTCATCATTCCGTTATCTTTTTGCTCACTACTTTTGTCACAATCACAATAGATCGATTCGTAAAGTGTAACTTGGTGTATAGAGTAAAAGGTAGTCTAAAGTGAAATGTCAGAATGTAAATCACTGCAGCTTTACATCAATATACTTCAGATAAACTGGGGAATATGAATACATAAAATAAAAATCTGCTCCAATTAATGGGGCAGTTGATTTATTTTATTGCAGAGTTGACGATCTAGAATGTATGAAATAACAGATTTTTCGCTTATTGATCAAAGTAACTAATGAATAGGGTATTCATGATATTTGTCATTAACATGATTAAAATTGTCATAACAACTTTAAGTTCCTGTTTTGTCTTAACAACCTTTAGTTGCTGTATTATACACTAGGTTACCGTACGTAGATTCAGTTCTGTCTTGTTCTGTTGGTTTTCTTTGACTATAGGTTAAAGGATTGCCTTTTACAGATTGAGCATTGGCTCGTACATTGAGTTCATGGGACGTCATAGCTGCCAAACGTGGCGTCGATCCGTTGAGTAGTGTGTATCTCGGTAGCAGTCAACAGCAACAAACTGGCATTAATAACGTTAGGCACAATGGAGTTAATCTCCGAACGCGGTCGATGGTAGTGAGGCGACTGAACTCACTTCAGATAAATAGGTATGGACAAGTAATAAGCCTAAGTGTACACATAGATTTTTTTATGTCCGGTAATTACCATTAAGCCACTGCACGTCTGACCTTTGCAATCCTAATACAGAGGCACCCAACCTGCTGGATCATTATCAAACCCACAAAAAAAAAAATGATATACGTAATATCATTTTTTTTGTTTGTAGGTTTTGAGGTAGAATTTATCAAGTTTATTTTACTAAATAAATGGGATGACAATTACATTTCACATACCAGCTGTTGCAGAGTAGATAATGTTGCTCAGGCATTTGAAATAACTTACCTGAAATAGATAAAGCAGTAAAAATTAGAAAAGAAAAACTACTTAAATAAACGTTTTGAAATTTTAGTGTTTCAACCAATCAGCGGTTTCAACCAATATAATAAAATGACTGGAGGATTGAGTGGTTTAGATACGAGTAGCATCACTAGTGCAATGGATGAACGGCATTTGAGCACCTCGCACTAACGGAACGTGAGCTACTCCAAGTTGTATACGTTACAACGCTAGCTTTAGTATCGCAGTTTGGTATATACAATGCAAGTGCACACTCCATGGTAAACGAACTATTGGCGCTGTCGAAGAAACCTCGCCAGGCCTTAGGTCGCAATGCTTTGGAATTAATGGAGCATTAACGTCTGCAATAATATTGTTTGAACAATCTGGATTGACTATTCATAGGCCAGGTAAATTGGTGTGAAGGCACCTAAGTGTAAGTACCTACCTTGTACGGTCAACTGGCACTCAACCATACTCCGATTTCCGAAAAAGAGTTCGTCGAACTCATTGGATTCAGATATTACTCCAAGAAGAAATTACTCTATGGAGTATTATACTCGTAATTATCGCACGTCAATGACCAAAATATGAGTCTGGAAAAATAATCCGAACCTCTCACAGGTCAATCCCTCCCGACATGAAACCTCAATCAAGGCAAATTAAGCTGGTAATATCCCTCGATAGTCGATCATGTTACCGAGATATCGAGAAGAATCTAATTTCATCGCCAAACAAGATATGATGATAACCTCTAGATATGTACAATGGCTATACAACCTACGTCCCAAAGGTAATTGACTTAGGGACTTGTGCCTCTAAGATATTCATAACGCTAACGAACGTACCTTCCTTGAATGATACATAAAATAAAAGGAATTCTCGCTCGAATATTAATTAAAAATGTAATTTAAAATATCCATTAAGGAAAAAATACGAAATTCGTTTACAGTTCACGTGGAAACGAGGCTGTAGGTAATAAATATTCAAATACAGATATGATCCCAAACAGTAAGCCTAAGTATGAAAAGTAATTGTTATCCTGAATGCTCAATTAGCTCCAAGCCTTTTGTTCTTTTTGGATATGACAAGGCAAAACCGGTTTCCAGAAATAGCAGCACTCATAAGCCTAACAAAAGGTGACCTTTGATTTTACACTCCAATAAAAATGCTGGGGATAGCTTTTAAAACAACCGAGTTGGAAGTAAAGGTCTCGAAATATATGGGTTAGGCAGATCGTTCGACAATCGATGTGTGGCGTCGTAGCAGCGCGCCCGGGATGTTATGATACTGGCCAGAGATGTGCCAGCTCGGGCTTTACATAACTCGAGTTAGGATAATCACTAATGATTCAATAAAGTTTGTTGCTCAATGTTGGCCATTAGCAAAAAAAAAGCTAGTATACTCCCAATGACCATCACAAGGAATATAGGGTAAAACTCGAGAATTGGCCTTTTCTTTAATTTTGTCTCGATCATTTAGTATGGGAAGAGTAATTTTTTTCAGATTTATTCCTATTTTTTTATTTATGTGATAGGCGGCGGAGAACAGCCGGATCACCGGATGGTAAGCGATTGCCGCCACCTATGGACACCCGCGATGCCAGTGGAGTCACAATTGGGCTGCCAACCTTTAAACCTCCTTTTCCCTCCGGTAACGTCACTCCTATTTTCCTTCTTCAGGAAAAATGATTGTTATCAGTAGTATAATCCCCTTGAGAAGTTTTTAAGAAAATTAAAAAAAAATCGGAGAATAATCGAGTCCCAGTTGACCGTACAAGGTAGGTATGTACTGCTGGTTGAGGTCGAAAAGGATTTGCAAGGACTTTTGGCGGATGACTGATAAGAGGTGCCGCAGAACCAACCTATATGGATGCACTTATTATCGACAGCCAAGGCTCGCTTTGGGTCACTGTGCCAACCTTGATAGTTAAGTGCAGAGAACGTTATTCTACCTCGAGTTAGGAACTTGATATAACACATCACTGGTACTAGCGATACTCCCGATACTTCGGCAGTTTGTCGACATCGGGACGTTCCAGATCGCTCGTCGGGACATGTTGGAAGTTGGAACGCATCCAGCATGTGGGTCAATGATGTTGTTGTACCGCTGTCGCGTGTTTCGCGTCGCGTCGCACAAATTGCCCTTGCGATTCCGAGTCCAAATGTGTTCGGGATTTGAAATGAGCAATGTTTCTGCGATTGTATATATACGGAACCCAATTCCTCAGGTATCAAGAACAACTCATTTAGTTCAAAAAGTTTAATTGAGTTGAGTATCAACTCCAATAAAGACAGATCGAACAACACATTAGGTGTCGTAAAAGGCGACTAAGGTAAAGCTGCTGGCATGATCATCAGCACCCAGAGAAGGAAAACTCTGCATTTATATCAAAACCCTCGCCAACCCGTCTGCCAAGCGTGGTGAGTATGGCGATTACCCCTCATGTGATTGAGGGAGGCCCGTGCCCCAGCAGTGGGGACTTAAATGGGCTGACGATGATGATGATGAACAACACATTTTGTAGGTCTGTTTAGTACCTAATTACGAGATTCATCACAACAGATGGAATTATTATCTTCATCAATGCGGATAGTTCCCGCAATCAGGCGTCTGAGGCCCTTTTATCGTAGAACAATAATAAATCCTGTTGTATTTTCACCAAAATAAATGAGAACAGAGCAAAATAACGTATTAACTCTTTCAAATGAAATAGAATAAAGATGTCTCAGAAAACGGCGTCGGTAAGTGCTCACTTGCTAATAAAGGCGGAACTTCGGAGTGAAATCATCATCATCATCATCAGCCCATTTAAGTCCCCACTGCTGGGGCACGGGCCTCCCTCAATCACATGAGGGGTAATTGCCATACTCACCACGCTTGGCAGACGGGTTGGCGAGGGTTTTGATATAAATGCAGAGTTTTCCTTCTCTGGGTGCTGATGATCATGCCAGCAGCTTTACCTTAGTCGCCTTTTACGACACCTCGGTAAGAGTGAGGGTGGCCTATTCTATTCTGCCGGGGACCACACGGCTCCGGACCACAAGATCTGTTTTACTCGCTAAAAATTAAAATCAATCGCCGTAAGCCCCACTTAGGTGATCTAGATATAAATAAAAGCTGTATTTATCTTTCGATCTATTTGGTAACCCCATTCAGTACATTATTACAAAATACCTCGGAGTGAAAAACAAGCAAGAATTCTAGCGTCGCAGAACCACTAACAGTTAATGGTCTCACGGTGCCCGAAAATAAAGAAAGCTAACGCTAAACTCAAATAAGAGAATTCGCAATTCAAAATTCAGAAGTATAACATTTCACGTTTTTAACGTTGGGGCGGATTTTTAAAAAACAGTGACCTCTGGGAAATCAGAGGTGGTAGCTTGGAGCCGTTGGCTACGGGCGTTGAAGTGGAAACGGGACAGGCAAATATAGACTGTAAATATATGAGAGCAAGAGTCCCTGCGGCGGCAGAGGTGCCTTTGCAAGTTGATTTCGTGTGAAGTGACCTGCAGTGTCTATTGTGTTTACTCTGCGACTGTCTGTTTCTGAAGCAGGAGCAATCTTGTTAAGGTTCCGTAGATGATCGGCGTTGTGATCGGCGCCGCGTTGATTTGATGTTGCGACGCTGACGATGTCTTGGTAAAATATTAAATTCTCTAGGAGACATTTCCAGAGGTAGGGAAGATGCTTTTGTTGTAAACTTTTATAGAAATATGAAATCGGATTAAAATGTTTAATACTGCAAATGGGACGACAAAAACATTACCAACATTTAGTACATACCTATATTGCTTCATTGGACATCTGTGTACCTATCCATGTATGGTGATGTTCTTGTTGTACCAAGTATTCTTTTATATCTTCTAGTATATATTTTGTTAAATTGTAACTCTGTCTTATTACCATTAAAATGCTTCACCTAATTAGGTAATATAGAATAGCGTGTTGAAATAGTTTGTGTAGATTAAAGAATACAATTTTGTATTTTTTTTTTAAATAGGAGTAGGAAACGTTCCATACTCGTCACAAATTTTCTGCAGCGTTAAACAAGGAATTATTAAAGAGAAGTCCAAATAAGTTATTTCTATGTGCACGACGTCCCAAGAATAAGAGCTAAAGTTCGCCCCCGGCAATGTGGCAGCCTTTTTAAATTATAGCGCCTTCATGGAGACAATTTAGAGAATGTATCGTGCGAGTGCGTACCCCAATCCGGGATTACGTTGAGGAGGGAATTTGAGTAAATGTGCAAAATAACATTTTCTTATTTTCGCATCTGACCTTCTCACGCTTGGCGGGGCAAGTAGCTTTCAGAGCGTAGGTGAGCGTTCGAAATGATTGCATACAATAGAGCAAGAAAGAAGTCATCACAAGCTTCCACTCGTCCATTGTGATTATTATCATAGTGTGCATTCCGTTTATAGCACGCTTTACGTTTTTTAGTTGAATTTGAAACTTCGTGCAGATTGGTTGCGTGCATTTGAAGTGTTACTAAGCTTTGTATGTGTGAAGCGAGAGGTATTAAGGTCCCCGTGGACCAAGTTACATGATATTTTTGAGGTTTGGGATTAAGATTTGTCTGCCCAACCACTTTGATTTTCGTGTATTTAATATTTCGCATAACTTGATTTCAATCACGTTTCGAAATTTTAGCAAAATTGCGTTAGTGTAAATTTCAGCAGCTTCACTTACAATAATAGGGCCTTTGTCACAAACAGTATCTACGATACCTAAGTGTTGTAAGAGAAATTCAATTTATACAATTAGAATAGACTAATAAATAAAACAATAGTAGTCTTCAACTACAATTTGGAAATTGACTAATATCTCTATTGTTTGATATAATGTTTTAGACTTGAAAATTGATTCAAATTCAGTCTACATTTTCGGGGCACCGGGGCGTGAGGCGAAAGATTTCGTTTGGATTGACTCGAAAACTTTTTCATCATCATCATTTCAGCCAATAGACGTCCACTGCTGGACATAGGCCTCCCCCAATGTTCTCTACAAAGATCGGTCCTGTGCCGCCCGCATAAAATGGATTCCCGTGACCTTCACCAGATCGTCGGCCCACCTCGTGGGAGGCCCGCCACGGCTGCGACTTCCTGTACGTGGCCTCCACTCGAGGACCTTTCCGCCCCAACGGCCGTCTGTTTTCCTCGCTATAAGCCCTACCCATTGCCACTTGAGGCATGCAATTCTTTGGGCTATGTATGTGACCTCGGAGCTTTTTGCTATTAATAAAAAGGCAATATTGGTTTTATGAAATTGTTAGGTACTACTGCAAATATTCTATAGAATTTTTTTCCCGACAAAACAACACTACTTCCTATGTTTGTCGTCCGTTACACTGCAGTCGACGTAGCTATTAAAATAAGGCAAAATTGGCATAATTTTTATGGCTGTACAAAGTACCACACCACAGTCCTTGTAAAGTGGGTCAAGTCCTCTCGATCAAGCATTCCAAATTCCCACGCTCGTCCTAAAATCTAGCCGAAAGATAATTAATTAGCTTTCACAGACAATTTCATTAGGGCGGCGATAACAGATGGAGCGGTCCAATTACGGACCCGGGTCGTCGCATTGTTAATGTTATTAATGACCTAATACCGCAAAGACAAAGCCGGATCCGCGGGCCGAATGTTTTTCGCTTAATATTGACACAGGTGGGACGGCAGATCTGCCGAAGGTTTGCGAAAGGGCTTTTGGGTGAATTAGAAGCAGCGAAATCGCAATATGTTGATCATAATTTATTTAGGACACAGTTTGTTCAGTAGCAAAACATGGAACGTTTTGACGAGTGTGCTCCAGTGAACTTGTATTCGAAATACTAAAAACGGCTTACCGGGTTCCCAAAACGGTATGCAGAACATTAAATATTACGCGCGCAGTAACACTACCACCATCGGCGTCTGCGATAGCCGTGCGGAAAAGTCCACAAAATTTATTGTCACCCAACGCCTTCTACTTACATCACTGCGTACAGTGACCTTAGCGTGATTCTCTGGCCCCCTCAGATCCCCCTTCAGATCTGGCCCCCTGACTTTTTCTTGTTCCCTAAACTGAAGAGGCCCATGAAAGGTTACGCTTCTCTTGACGAGATAAAGACGGCATCGAAGGAGGAGCTGAACAAGATAAAAAAATGATTTTACGAAATGCTTCGAAGATTGAAAAAACCGTTGGCACAAGTGTAATCTCATGGGGATTACTTTGAAGGGGACAAAATAGATATTCATGAATAAATAAATATTTTTTGAAAAAACACAACATTCGCGATACTTTTTGAATAGACCTCGTATGTTCTACTTTTATAAAATTAGTAAAAAAAATTAGACGGTCACGACTTGTTAATGTTCGAAAAAGTCGTACAAAAAACGTTATTCAGCATTGGTTCAAAAAGGTTAAATAGATGTAAATGGGTATCAATACAAATTGTACCAAACCAAAGGGAATAGCCCGAGTTATGTACCAGTTCAAAGACGGAATTTGATAAAGTTACCATAGTCATAGTACATCGAGTACGTGTTAAATTCAACTCCACACCCCAGGGATACGTTCTTCATTGCACTAATAAACACAATGGCAAACAAAACACGACTTGAATTCAAATGGCTACGCTCGTAGCGGAACACCCGAGACCACGCAAACGCGAACTACCCTCGGAAATGCAGACACCGTTAAAATTATTACAGATTATTCCGTTAAATTAATTCCAGCTGAAGACAAATGCAAATCTCAAATTAAATCAGCTAATCCAATTTTGCCATCTAACCGGCGCGTTATCTCCCTCTAATATAGTCCAGGATAAATATGTATGCATCTGGGAATTAGCATTTTATCTCTTAGGCAATTTAATATTCATGTATACGGTGCAAGCGCATATCTGAGGCGCATATTGAATTCATTACGGAGAGGTATGCGCTTTGCCCCGTGCATGATGCCACCGGCGGCCGACACGTCTGCCTACTAGCTCGACCTATGGACACGTTTAGAAAGCTGGACGCATTGTAAAGTACGGGAAAGCTGTTGATAGCCCGCTTTAAAATCTCCTTTATCTGTCATACTGACCAATGATTAAAGTACAGATACTGTTATATTTACAGCTCAATAATTACGGAAATTGATAGATACGAGTAGCCCTCATCGATAGAAAGCAACACTTATCGTTCTAGTAATCTCTTACATTAAAGTAAATAGCTCTCACGGAGTCATTTACAATATCTATGCTTATATAAATGTTTATACATAATAACTATAAACAGATGGTTGCAACATTTTTCTCGTCAGATCATATTGAAAAAGAAAATTGAGAGTCGTATAAGTAGGCTGGTGTTCGGTGATGAGGGTCAAGTTATAACGAATTGTAAAGAAACTTTCTTATGTTATAGGTGGCAGACTAGCAGACGGATTACATAAGGGTAAGCGCCGGCCGCACATAACACCCGCTACACCAACAATGACGCAATGCAAGTTTAGAGGAAATTGAAAGTCAAAACTTCAAACGAAGCGTGAAAAACCATCTCGCGGGTCAATAAGGCAGTGCCATCGGAAGGGACGCCTTGACATCGCTCTCCTTTACTTACTATCAACAGTGGTAAACATGTTGACATTCATAAGTGTTCTGTATTATGGACCTAAATTGAAACTATTTTTATTTATGTATCAGGTTATGGCGAGCGAATATACTGTGCCACTATATAAAAAAGTAGAAAAATCCGAAGTCATAATTCACCTTCTCAAAATCTCTCAAGCAGAACCTTTCAATCGATGCGGTAAATACCCCGCAAACATTCCCAGACGCCCAACAAAGCGGTGTTGTTAGGTCGTGTATCAAATTCCGCCGTATTTGATTGTCTGTCTGCACAAAGCGGCTGCATGCTGGCGGGTATCTACTGGCGATGCGCCGCGGGCAGCATAGCCGCTGTTTAGTGGCTAAACTCTGCCTACAGATTCCTCTATCGTGTTTATGTTAGGCTGTCTGATCTGCTTATTACGTGATTGGGTTTGGAAAGGCATAATGGATAACATGAGTACAGCATGAATTTGAAGGAAATTCCGGCTGGATCTGTTCGTATTATTAAAGCGTGTTACTTAAATACTCATAGTCTTTGACTCGTCTAAAACAACGCTATTTACATAAAAAAACAACAGACTTAACGAATATATAAAAAATAAGCCATGTGCATAAGTATCCCATATTTTTTGAAATAGATAGAAGATAATGGTTACACACCATTATCTTTGATGCCTGGTTTTTTTGGACTAGGCTAACGTTTGACCACAATCACACCTGATGGAAGGCGACGATGATACACGCTTGCCTAGAAGATGCCTGTTCTCCTTGCCTTAAAGAACTCTAGATTACAGTGGTTCCATTCCTTAGCTGTCCGCTGGTTCCTCAGATCACGCAACCAGGAAGGTCAGAATGGCTTCATGGAAATTATCAGACTCTTCGACCTGATGCATGGTCCAAGCGTACCCTGGGGTTCAAGCGACAGGTTAGGACGCTACCGGGAATAGCATGCCGAGATAAAATAGTTCAAATATTTTTTTTTCAAGTCCCACGCGAATCAATCGTACTTTAATATCAATTCAAACTTATAAAAGAGTTGAAGCGTTACCGCCGATTCATCAAAACCATGGAAGTTTGGTACTCACTTGCAATTCACTCACTTCCCTCGTAGGCCTCTTTCATTTTTCAAGCCACATCATATAGTAATAATCTGGAAACGTCTGAAAATCCCTTTAAAAATTTTACGGAGTAAGCTAAGTATAGAGACGCTATGATAAACATTTTTCCTAAGCAAATCGACGAAGCCCAAGGTTAGACAATGAAAATATAGCACGAATAATTAAAGCTGCTTGACGGCCATTGGGGCAGAAAGGATGTGCAATGGAGACCATATTAGTACTAAGGCCTTATAGCTCAGATTCGCCTACGCATGAAGTAAGGGACTAACACCTAACTACCAAATGGAGGCGGCCTGTGGCTAGCCCACGCTAGTTGCTCTATTGAATGAATATCTTTAAAGTATCAGTTACTAGGAGTTTTGTTCTAAATCTACCTCTTCCAGCATCCCTAAGTACGCAGAGTCACTTCTCCAATCCCATATTTACGGTTGAAAGACTTCTATTTTTGCGCCTTATGCCCCGGCAATACGGTCCCCCGGATCCCGCATAAACCTATGTGTTTAGCCAAAGTGCTTCAATGCGTGACACTTTCTGCCAAATCAACACCAACTTTGATCGACTTTTCAATTCCAAGGAGTACTTAAGAAGTTGTTATTATTCGCCTTACGCAATATTGACTGGGTGAATGGAATTTCGCCTTCTGGTTGTAGGCTGTCTAGGGGAATGTTAAATATTTGGATTTATTAACTCTTTCAGGTTGTATATTTTACCTTAATATAATGTAAGGGATGTGTAATTTTTTTTTATTGGGAATCAAAATCAAAATCAAAAATGTCTTTATTCAATTTAAGTCCATACAGAACATTTATGAATGTCAAATATTATGTAATCTACCGCTGATTCGGAATGTCAATTTCTACCGAGAAGAATCAGAAAGAAACTCAGTAGTTACTCTTTTCAAATAATATGGTAATTACAATTTTCATTCTTATACAAATTATGATTACAGTGACAGTATGATATACAATGCTTATAATCAATATCGTTTAGATAAATCGTCAAAGAAAAAATTATGAAATGAATTATACATTAGAGGACAGGCGAAGAGATCAACATGTCCAGGAATCCTTATCATTCAAATAATCATCTACTTTATAGTAGCCTTTCTGCATTAGGCAGTTTTTTATATGCAACTTAAACTTATGTACCGTTAAATCTATAATATTTTGAGGTAACTTATTGAACGCTCTAATGCTCAATCCTACAAATGAATTTCCAATTTTATGAGGTCTTAGATTTGGGACAGCAAGCCTATGTTTATTTCGCGTGTTAAAGGTATGAAAATTTTTTGCGAGTAAAGGTGCAAGTTCTTGCGTACAAACATAATACAATCAAAAATGTATTGAGATGATACGGTTAAAATATTGATATCCTTGAATACTTCTCTGAATCTATTACGTATCATCGTCATCTTAGCGTATCATTCCTGGTTGCCTCCAAGCCCTTGCATGGGAGCTCAGGGTATGATAAAGCGATACACGTGTTGCAAACGTTGACTGCCTCGGTGGCGCAATAGGTTAGTGGGTCGCACTTTAAAGCGACGGTTGTGCTTGGGGTCCCGGGATCGATCCCCGGGTAGGGCCAAAATTTGTAGGTACCTGAGCTTTTCTGTTAAGAAATTCTCAGTGTTAGCCCGGGGTCTGGAAGTTGGCGGTCTTGTACCTCCGTGCCTCGGAAAGCACGTTAAGCCGTTGGTCCTGCGCTTAATCCCTCTTCGATCGTGTCACTCTAGTGTCCCATCGAAATAAGGTGGAACAGGAATACAGAGTGCACTTGTGTCTGCGCAAATACTTGTGCCCTATTATATGTCCTGCGTCGATGGCTGATCGCTGAGATTGGCCTCCATGACCGAAATATCGGTTTGGAGGACATTATACGTTTGCAAGGAGGCCGTTCCACATCAAGCTTGCCAGAAATAAGCATGTCCTTCGTAATCTTTTTAGTCCACAGATTTCAATCTTCCAAGTTATATTATTATTATGAAAATAACGGTTTTTTAATTTAACAGTCATATAAATAAAGCTAAAAACTGAAATTGTTATGGTTTTATCGCCGAAGTCCAATGGCTCTTTGGCATGTTAGATCAAGACTCGTGACTCCACTGGTGTCGCGGGTGTCCATGGGCGGCGCCAATCGCTTACCATCAGATGATCCGTCTTCTCGTCTGTTAACATCTGTTATTGCATACAAATAGAATATCAACTTAGCAATATTGTATGGACCATTGATACCTATTATCAGGGCTTCGGCATTCAAACGATGTAGAAATAACGGTGTTTGTCCCTAATATGCCATAAATAATCATCGTCAGCATGGGCTGAAATGGAGTCCCCACTGCCGGGGCACGGGCCTCCCTCAATCACATGAGGGGTAATTGCCATACTCACCACGCTTGGCAGACGGGTTGGCGAGGGTTTAGATATCAATGCAGAGTTTTCCTTCTCTGGGTGCTGATGATCATGCCAGCAGCTTTACCTTAGTCGCCTTTTACGACACCTCGGTAAGAGTGAGGGTGGCATATTCTACTCTACCGGGGCCACACGGCCATAAATAATATCTATCTAGATATCTTCGAGTGCTGGTCTCTGAAGTGGCATTTGAAAGTGCAATTTACCCCCATCAAGCGTACGTATGCCTTCCTAAACCTATTACTCAAGCTGCGATGCTTAGGCCGGGATGTAGACTGCACTCGCAGAATCACTCATTTCCTTATATATGGCACGTACGGGTTAATTTTATTAGCGCATTGACGTCCGGCTGCACACCGCTACATACAGGATGGTAAAGATTTTGAAAGTAATACTTTGACTGCTCTTAGAAAAGAAAATGGACACATTATCCTGTTTCCTATGTTTGTTATAATAATAATAATAATTCTCACAACATCTCATACGTTGACCTGATACGTACTAAGTAGCTTAAGCACTTGTGTCACAGATTATGTGTTTCCTATGTATTATAAGTATGTATTTACAAAAGAAAAGTATATTATATGTATATATTTGTAATCCCACTGTTGATTCTGATATCCGTAACACAGGTGCTTGAGCTACCTATCTCGGAGTCAGATCAATGTATGTGATGTTGTGAAATATTTATATATATTTATTTATTTATTATGTCCTCGCAGCTAGCACAAACTGATACTCCAACATGGATTTTTTCTTCGGTCGAGCCGGTTCATTAATGCCGAAGTGTGGCTCTCGCACGTCCTTCCTAATTATTTTCCAGAATTTTCATTATTTGCAAACGATCGGATCGCCTTCATTACCTCTTCGCGTTACCTCTCACGATGTTTTCCCATGTACGTTACCACCATTAGTTAGGTAGCACCCTGTAGTGAGTGAGGAAGGTAGGTATAGCACACAGTTCATCAGGCCTTAGCAATCGTCATTGTGAGAGACGGATATACTCGTATAGCTGGGTTCTGTATATAATGTTCCCACCATTATTTAGGTACCACCCTGTAGTGTGTGACGTAGGTAGGTACCTATAGGTAACCTAGGTATAGGTATCTCAGGCTTTAGCCGGCGGCGGCCGTTCAATTACCTCAGAGCGCGGACTCCGGACGCACTCGTCATTGCGCAAAACGGATTGATATTAATTGGGTTCTGCATACGGGGTGCATGCACTGTGTTTCGCTGCGTGAGTGAGGGTACCGGAGGCCCAATCCAGTGGAAGTGGAGTTGAAAGGTAAGCAGCGCACTTGTGATACCACTGGTGTTGCAGGTGTCCATGGGCGGCGGTAATCGCTTACCATCAGGTGATCCGTCGGCTCGTCTGTCACCTATATCATAAAAAAAGGGTGTATCTGTGAACATTTACATACCTTTAACCACGTGTTCTACTAACCATTATGAACAACATTTGTTCTATCACTTTTGGAAATTCGCATGAAAAAAATTCAACTTTTCATACAAAGTCGGTCACGTGACTTGGTCATTTTATATGGGGAGTCGAAAAAATTTTCGATGAATTTCGAAAAGTCGTTGAACAAATGTGGTTCAGAATGGCTGATAGAACACGTGGTTAATGGGATGTAAATGTTCACAGATACACCCTGTATAGGTAGTGTTAGAAGGCGAGTAATAAGGAGAAACATTTACGATATTAATAAAACTTTATTAAACTTGCACCATTATTTTCACCCCACTAAAAAGTACAGATCAATCCCCCATAGATTTTAGACTTCCTGTCAGTTGACGTCTTTCTCTTATTTGACAATCTGCTGACGTTGACGTGTCTATACTCTGTGGAGGGAGACGTCTTGTCATTTGTTATTTCGCCGTTTTGATTCGTTGGCTCGTCACAGACATCTATTGCTTTTGGTCATGTCTTATAGTAGACTACCTCTGTGGCGCAGTGGTTAGTAGGTCGCACTTTAAAGCGCTAGGAGCGATCTCTAACAGACAAACAACATAAGGTACAGGTAAAGGACATACTATTAATCATTATAAGGAACAAAATTACAGTTCAGAGTATCTGATACTTATGACAGTTATCAGGAAAGAACTGGGTTCAAGCACACTTGAAAGGTTCATACACTTTAACTGACCAAATAAATAGCTTCAGTAGTCCAGTACTTACAACTCCCTAACCATTCTTAGAGCCCAAGGCAAGCGAAAATAAAACTAGAAAACATTTCTACTGCACCTGCCTTTAATATCACTCCCTGAGCGGAAACTAAACGCACGTACGGACATGACTGAATGACGTCCCAAGAAACCCGCATCGTTCGCCGAGACTTTATCTTAACAGCAATAGTCCATTTCAACACTTTAAGTCGGGGTCTTGGATGTGCCGCCTTCCGTTTCCCAGCTAATGAGTTGGTAAATTAACTACTTTAACAAGCCCCTTTGTAACGCTTGCATCTAAACAAGAATTCAAAAATTGAGTCTCGTAAAAAGATCACTACTTATTTATTATTGTAAGCCGAAAAATATTGCTGGCTAACAATATCTCTCTAGAAAACCTTTTGCAAAATGAAATGCACGGATTTAAAAATGGAATCCCTGCCGAACCCTTTCAAAGTTTTTTTGAAATGTTTTTTTTTGTGTTAAACCTCTGTTTAATCTTAAAACCCACCGGTCTTGAAATTTTAAATTAAGAAGTGGAACGTTTTCTTGGATTTTCTACATTCGGTGTGACTGGCAATATGGATGCCTATAATACCTTGTTGTTTTTTTTATTATTAAGTACCTATTACCTCATATAATTAATAATGGGAATAGGGATTGTGCTATTAAAGTCACAGGCTTTAAAAAAGGCCATAGAACGCGAGCATTTTTAATCCGAACAGTGTTTATTAGTGTTGTGTGTCGGTAAGTGGGCCCCGGGCGGGGTGTTGGCTTCGCGCCGCGAGCGACTTTAATCTATTCTGCTTAGAGCCAGCTTTTTGCACCTGAACGGGTGCTTTAAAACGAATTTACCGCCTTCCCGCTGTAGGTACGTGTCTGGTAATTCGTTTACTCTTTCCGAGGAGGGCACTAATGGGAGGGCTTTTCTTGCAATTAGCTACAATTAAGATACTTCGTAAGGAAATACCCGGCATTCGATGCCGGGATCGATTTAGACAATTATATCGATACGGCACTACGGATGTTTTGGATTCCGATTGTTAAAAGCAAAGGGTTTGTTTTGGAGTTTAATTAAGAAGTTTAATTTGTAAATACAGCCGGGAAAATTTTAACTGAAACGTTATATTTGGGATCCGGGAAATAGGTGCTGTTAGATCGCAATAATTTGCGAAAGATACAACAAAGACTATGGAATTTATGCCAAGTTTGAAGTACGAATATTAATTATAAATATGAAAATAGCTATTTGTGGGAACCACCAAAGCGCAAACATTTCAACTAGTTAGTTACAGGCTAAAGAAATTCTTTCGCTCGCGTGGCTTACTTCGTAGCATTTTCTACAACAATAATTCAAATTAAATAAGTATTGCTCTCCCTAAATAATAAGATTTGTAACGCGTGGTTAAAGAGGTACAACATCTTTGATGGTTTATTTCATTGTGTTTATGTGCATATTAGTATAACCCAAAGCTGTTGCTGTTTACCGGGGTACGCTTGATTCAGGCTTTAGGAAGTCTGGTAATTACAATAAAGCGACTACCGTCTGACCTTCGTAACCCTTAGACAGGGGAACCAGACTTAAACTACTGTAACACATGCTCATTTTTAGTATGCTTAAAAAGCATGCTAAATATGAGTATGCTTTATGAACTGTCCACATTTGCTATCATTAAACATAGCCATCTACAAGCATGCTTAAAAATAAGCAAACTTGTCTACAAGTGGTAAAGTACTCCGCGATACTTTCACCCGCACTACAGGAGCCCAATTCTCGGGCTCGTGACATTTATTTTCATACGACATATAATTCTTACAACATCTCATACGTTGACCTGATTCCGTACTAAGTAGCTTAAGCACTTGTGTTACAGATATCAGACAACATGAGGAACACAAATATATACTTAAATACATATATTATACCCAGACACCGAACAAACACAAGTGTTCATCGCACGAATGTTTGTCCAGGGTGGGGATCGAACGCCAAAGGTCGTGGTTTGGCGTAATAGGCAGGGTCACTACCAATTGCGCCATCCGGTCAGTCAATACATATATAAAACATAGTTTTTTTGTATGGTTTTTGGGTGATATCCGCCATGTTCTTCAAAATATCACAAGCACGAGAATTGGGCTCCAGGTAGCATGATTATTATTAGCACGTCCGTCCTTCATGGTACTAAGTAGCACTTGCTCAGAAAGTAGCATGCTTTAAGCATGACCCGAAAGGTACTGTTACATGATTATATTCATGCTTAAAGCATGCTACTTTTGAGCAAGTGCTACTACGTAGCATGTGTGGACGGACAGGTTTGCATGCTACAAATGAGCATGTGTAACAGTAGCTAAAATCATGTGTAACTGTACCTTAACTGAATCATAAAAATAAAGTTTAAAAACTAGAAACCGACTACCAAAAAAACACGATCTAAAAGTACAAAACAAGAAAATTGTCTCTGCTGAAATGATTATGCCGTATCGCCGTGTTTTCCCTAATTTCTCGGATATTAGTGAGGGCCATGTTTCACCGTTCAGTCAATGTATTAATGTAAGACAATTCTGTGCGTCCTGTGAAAAGTGGTAGAAGTCGACTTATGTCGAATTTGAATTTCTTCTTGCTACTTCATCACAAAAAAATCCTCTATTATTCTGTCTGATCAGACGGAAAAATTGAGGATTTTTTGCATGTCTTATCAGACAGAAAAATATAGGACTTCTTTGTGATGAAGTAGCAAGAAAAAAATCAAATTCGATATAAGTCGACTTGTACCACTTTTCACAGGACGCACAGAATTATTCTTTGTGCGCGGAGGAACATAACTGGTATAAGCAAGCAAACAGACTCTGTAACTAGCAAACAAAGACACGGACCTAGAATCTGTAGTATGTAATTAACCAATAAAAAAAAAATTAACATCATAATTTTAATATTTTTTTCCAAAGATCTATCAGGGAAAACATTATAGGATTTTCAGAGTCAATTACAGTTAATCATGACAATGTAAAATAGCTTCACCGGCGGCGGCCACTTCATTAATGTGCCTGGAGAGTAATTGTGTTTCATTCCGCATAATGACTGCCATCCTCAGCATTGGTGCGCAGTGGGCGACACGACAGTGAAGAAGATTCTTTTGCCCTTCCCATAGGCATTCCCACTGCGCCCACCGACAAGGCACGAGTGGGTCGTACTGTAAAGCGACGACAAGAAGTCCCGGGCTTGTCCCCGGGCAGCGCACTTGTGACTCCACTGGTGTCGCGGGCAATCGCTTACCATCAGGTGATCCGTCTAATCGTCTGCCACTTATCACATAAAAAAAAACCTACTGATGACTTTTAACAAGTTAACTGTCATATACATATCATTCATTAATAATGAATGAAATAATCTACTGTGAGTCCATGCGTTTAGCATAGTAAAATTTCCCAAAGCTATTTATAAATAGAAATAGAAAAACGTTCATTTGGCACGAAAAACACAATAGATACATTTCAAAATTTAGAGAATCTTAGATTATAATTAATCTAGTCAAAGTTATAAATAATTTAACTCTAAGAGACGCCAACAAGGCTCCCGCTCAGTTTATTTAATTTCTAGATCAGACTTGCCTCACTGCCTATTCTTTGCAATCGAAGGATAAGGCTTAGAAGTAAAAGCGATAACATTTAACTGTTAGTGCGAGTGGTTCCTCACTCACCCGGGACGCATGTCCTTAATCCAAGGCTCTCGCCATTATGCGGGAACAAATGTCCCCTTAAGACAAGCTATGGTAATTGTTTACCTTTATGGTGGGAAGTTTCAAGCTATACCAGCGGAGGAAAGTTTAACTTAAGAGCCTTAGTGACATGTTAGTATAATAATATCCTCCAACCGATTACGGCTACGGCGGCCAATCTCAACGTCAGCTGCAGGATATATTAAAGTGCTCAAGTGTGTGTGCGAACACAAGTGCACTCTCTATTCCCTTACCCTCATATTCCGATGGGACACTACTCTGACACGACCGGAGAGGGGATCGGGCGCAGTACCAACAGCTTAACGTGCTTTCCGCGGCAAGGGGTACACGACCGCTAACATCCAGACTCCGTGCTGACACTAAGAATTTCTTAACGAAAACTTAGGTACCAATTTGTTGCCCGACCCGGGGATCGAACCTGGGACCTCTTGCGCAGCCGTCGCTTTTATAGTGCGACTTACTAACCACTGCGCCACTGAGGCAGTCATGCATGTTAGGCATGTTAGTATATTTATTTCTTAAATCCATTGAAATCGACATTATTTAAAGTTATTGGTATGTAAAAAAAATGTTAAAATGAAGTAGGTCAGCATCCTACGGATCATAGTGTTCCAAGCTACCAAAAGTATCTGGGCATTTGACAAAAGATAATTGTAGGTGTAGTATATGCCTACATGCGATTTCATTTTTTGTTCGAGAACGAATTACAAAAAAATAAAATACACCTTAAGGTATTGCTCTATAAGTGATTTTTTGTCAAATGCTTAGATATTTTTGGAATTTTGAACGCTAAGATCATTTTGATGCTGACTGTACATATATGCATTTTTTTATGTGATAGATGGCAGACGAGCAGACGGATCGCCATGATGGTAATCGATTGCCGCCGCCCATAGACACCCGCGGTGCCAGTGGAAGGTACAAGTGCGATGCCAGGATTGGGCCTCCGGTACCCTCACTCACGCAGCGAGACGGCACGTTGCTGCTTCACGCCGGTTTTCTGTGAGGCCTTGGTATCACTCCGGTCGAGCCGGCCGATTCATGCTATTCAAGGTATTGTGCTGAAAGTGATTTTTGGCAATTGCTTAGATATTTATGGAAGTTTGAACGCTAAGATCTTTTTGATGCTGACTGTACCTATATGCATAATACTTATCACGCAACTGTAGGTGAAACTTTATGTAGGTAAGTAAGAAAATTGGTTACTTGAGAAACTGAATGGTCAGTAAAGAATTATTATAAAGATGTCATTTGTAGAGAACCACAAATATACCAGCCGGGAAGCTTTAATCCATACGTTGAAACCGTGCAACAAAGATATCAGAATTGCCAGAAAATGCCACTAACAGGTGGGCTTCGTGCTGCAATTGTACCGTATAGACTTCCTGAAATCGTATCGTTAGTTTCTATTTTACCAGTCATCAAAAGCATTCTTGTCACACTGTAAATTACTTACAAACTCTGTGATGTCAATGATAGTGATATTTACCTGCAACAAAAAGAAAAAAAACTAATTACATACATTGTGTTTATAAAAAAGCAAAAAAAACCCCAAAGATACAATATGTTAAAGCTCGGATAGTACATAATATAGAAATGCGTAATTTGAAAAGAGAGAATGAGTATATCATTCTAAATCATCACATCACATCATCAGCCCATTTTAGTCCCCACTGCTGGGGCACAGGGCCTACCTCAATCACATGAGGGGTAATTGCCATACTCACCACGCTTGGCAGACGGGTTGGCGAGGGTTTTGATATAAATGCAGAGTTTTCCTTCTCCTTTTGCTGATGATCATGCCCGCAGCTTTACCTTAGTCGCCTTTTACGACACCTCGGTAAGAGTGAGGGTGGCCTATTCTACTCTGCCGGGGACCACACGGCCATCATCGGCCGTCATTCTAAATAATAGGGGTTAAAGTATGAAATTGCCATTTTACTTCTAGATACAATAAGATGTATAGCTTCTTTAATAAACAAAACATTATCATACTTTAATATTATTTTGATTGAAGACTATATTTTTAAGGTTTACATTGGATAAAGATTAGTTACTGCAAAAAAAAAAAAGAACTTGAAAATGATCCTTTTTCACTTAGCAGAATGCAGATTGCAGATTACTTGGCAGTTTTAAACAATGATAACTTTTTTACTAAAAATATATTTTTTCCCAAACACTATCCTACACGTTCCTTAACGTTGTCCATTAAAGCACAGTTAATTACTTGAGGCTGGTAGGAGTAAAAATGAAAGATCGAAGAAGAAATGAGTGGGTCAGAGAGATGAGCAAAGTAAGCGACGTTGCGAAACGGATCTTGAAGTTGAAGTGGGAGTGGGCTGGTCATGTCGCCCGGAAACACGGCTCGTGGTGCAAGGCAGTGGTAGAGTGGAGACCGTGGGGCAAGAAACGCCCAAGAGGAAGACCCCAAATGCGTTGGTGTGACGACATCAAAAGGCTAGCAGGAACAAAGTGGATAGAAACCGCCCGAGATCGACAAAAATGGCATAAACTGTAGGATGCCTACACGCTAGAGGTTGAAAATGGCTAAAGAAGAAGAGTTACGGAGCAGTAGCATTAATAATTACTTTACAAATTAAAAAAAATCTTAGTATGGAAAACCCAACTTTTAAGAAATTCGCCATACAATACGGAAATTTCATACTAATATTTATTGAGGGTACCCGTAATTTAATAGTGACAAAAGTTGTCCGAAAACTTTTAATTGCAAACCTAATAACACTCTGTTCTTGAATATTAATTTACCGAAAAACTTTATGTATGTATGAATATTATTGAATTGTATAACACTTTGGTATTAAACTGTAATGTTATGCAATTGTATGTTAATAATAAATAAATTACATAAAAAATCCGTTTCGCATTCAATGACCGGTAACCGCATTCCATTAATTAACTATAGTCTAAGGATAACGCGTACCTTTTCTTCAATAAAATAGTATACAACAGTATACATTTCTCACAGGGAGGGCCTGTCGGCTGTCGCTGCTCTAGGCTTGCGCACGCGACACGTCCAGCCCATTGTCTCAGAATGTTCCATCATCATTAACACGCCGCTTAATTTCGGTGCGCCGGCGCAGGGTGGTCGCCCACCCAGGCTCTTATCGACACCGATAGGTTAGGGTTGCTATAGTTGGTTTTTTGTTTAGAGTTGTTTTGTACGGGATTGCTATCGTGTACCCTATTTTTTAATTTCTGATATTTCGTCGCTTTTGCAAGCGTCCATGGTTACGTTGTACAGACAGTCACTAAGTAGGTTCAAAATTCCTCAAGTGAAATTGAACCGAATGTGTTTGACATTAAGGTGAGAATCGAATGAAGAAATTTGACAGTTTTGTTTACCTACACTACAGTTTTGTTTGTACATCGTAGAAATCTCGTATCTATTCTAATGTTAGTGAAGTTTTAAGTTCTGGGTGTTATTTGATTAGTGTTACCTTTTCTGATTATTAGACCCAAAAAACAAGTGCTTAACCTACGTAATTTGGGGTCAGGCGATGTAATGTGATTGTTTTTGTGTCATTAGATAGATAGATAGATACACTTTATTGCACAAAATTTACAGATCTTAGCCTAAGTTATTATACTAAAACAATGTAGGCGATCTTATCGCTAATAGCGATCTCTTCCAAACAACCTCAGGGTAGAGGAAAAGTATAGCGAATTAAGAAAAGGGGTAAGGCAGTGCAAGTCAGAAAAAGAGAAAAAAAAAGTCATTGAGAGTTTGCTGAAAGATACATACAATTTTCATAAGATATTTTTTTAAATCACATCTGGCAACCCTGTCGGCACCGACAGCGATAGCGTCGGCATCGGCCGCGGCCTGTCGATGTTATCGGCGTTTAATTACAATAGGTGGCTCGGCGACTTATCGATTTAAGAATATTATGAGATAGGGCGACAAGGAAGCTTAATCATGTTACTGATAAGGGCTAAGGGCCTTTGCTGTCGGAGGTATAGAAATATCAATGGGCTTATGCAATAAAGCAAGCAAGAAGTTATAAGGTTCGACGATATCTGCTCCATCCGGTAAATAGATAACCATATAACTAATGGCTAGATATACATAGATTAAAATAACAAGATAATTGCTCTCTTGAACTGGTAGTTTAAAAGCTGGGAAACGTAAGGTTGTCAAAACCACAGGATAAATACCAAAAATTATATATTTGAAATGTGCTAAAAAAGCTCTTTCTTTGATGCCCCACACCGTCAAGCAAAAAATATTTTTTCCTTACTTTAAGTCCCCCAGAGGGCGCTGTAGTCAATTTAACGTGACGTCATGTCGCCTATAACCAAAAGGCAATCAAGACGCTTCCAACGACAACAACCATACATACATACTGGTCAAAATCATAACCCTCCTTTTTGCTTCGTCGTAGTCGGGTAAAAAACAGAGCGTTTTATTCGCTCGCAAGTCATTCAATACTATGATGTTAATGACTAACTGTCCCGAAAAGAGGAGGTTTTAAGTAAGAAAATCTATAAACTTATGTGCAATAAAAAGTATCTATATAAGTTTTTCTTGTAGGTAGCTCATCTTACTTAGTGCGCCAAAACTATTATATTGAGCGCACCCGCGTTGAATAAATGAGAAGAAAAGAGTACAGCGAACACGCGAGTCTGCTCTCCGTTTACACTACGATATCTATCTACCTTGGAAAGATTGGTCCAATCGGGCCTAAGACGGTTAAAAAGCTTGAAGTATAAATGAAAGTCTTCAATGCGTATGTGTTGTTAGTGATGACATACGGAACCGAAACGTGTCCGCTTACAATGTGCCGATTAAAGAGGCTCAAAGTCACTCAGAGAGCAATGGAGACAGCTATGCTCGGAGTCTCCCTGCGTGATCGTATCGGAAATGATGAGATCCGCAGGAGAACTAAGGTTACAGACATAGCCCAAAGGATTGCATGCCTCAAGTGGCAATGGGCAGGGCACATAGCGAGGAGAACAGACGGCCGTTGGGGCGGAAAGGTCCTCGAGTGGAGGCCACGTATAGGAAGTCGCCGCCGTGGCAGGCCCCCCACAAGGTGGACCGACGATCTGGTGAAGATCGCGGGAATCCATTGGGGGAGGCCTATATCCAGCAGTGGACGTCTATTGGCTGAAATGATGATGATGATACATGAATGTTCAATATATCCAACTCCAACTTTGCACTTGCGAGTAGGCTGATCCGTTACTCGTCTGTCACCTATCAAATAAAAAGGAAAATAAGGTGTGCTAAACCATCGCACAGCTCACGAAAGTCCTTTCAGTGTCATCTTGTTAGGACTTCCGAATTTTACCGTGGCAGAGCCATGCTCCGCAACGAATGTGCCGGCTCGACTGGAGTGATATCACGGCCTCACAGGAAATCGGCGTAAAGCAGCACTGTTTTTTTTTATGATATAGGTGGCAGACGAGCAGACGGATCACCTGATGGTAAGCGATTACCGCCGCCCATGGACGCCTGCAACACCAGTGGTGTCACAAGTGCGCTGCTTACCTTTTAGCCCCCCTTCCCCTGGATTGGGCCTCCGGTACCCTCACTCACGCAGCGAAACACAGCGCATGCACTGCTTCACGCCGGTTTTCTGTGAGGACGTGGTATTACTCCGGTCGAGCTGTGCTGTGCTGTGTTTCGCTGCGTGGGTGAGGGAACCGGAGGCCGGAGGGAAAGGGGGGGTTTGAAGGTTAGCAGCGCACTTGTGACTCCACTGGTGTTGCAGGTGATCCGTCTGCTGGTCTGCCACTTATCACAATAAAAAAAGGTATCGAAGTTACAAAAGTGGTCTGTCCGTCTCTTCTCACTATCGGAACATTATACTCCAGTATCGCTGGTATCAAGTGCGCTTATCGGCTAAGTCTCGTAAATAAGTCGACTTTACAATAGTGTCGTGCTCCGGAGTGCTTTGACATGTCCGCCAGACGATTACTGATTAAAAGAAGCATTCTTTGCTGCGTTATTTTTAGGTGTGGGCCTGAATGGGGCTCGACTTAAGTAAAACCACTACGGTCTCACAGAAAAACAGAAGCACCGTCTGCGCTGTTTCGCCAAATGAGTCAAGCAGGGTACAGGAGGCACATTTCGGGAGGAAGGAGAGGATTAGCAGCGTACTCTCATTTAAATATCGCACATCGACTTCTAAAAAGTGTTATAGATACCCGATACAGGGTCTTGGGGGTCGAACCCGAGACCCCAAGGACAGCTGTCGCTTTAAACTGAGACTCAGCAGCCACTGCACTACCGAATTTGTAAAAAAGTAGTATAAAAGTAAAGTATCCTATATACTGTCCTACTGCAGGGCAAAGGCCTACATCATAGAAGTCATCAAGTCATCGCTACTATGATGGGATTAGACTTAATCACTACGCTTGCCTAATACGGATTGGTGATCACAATCCGGAGCTATGTTCGAAAAATTCGAAACAATTCTTTGCTCTACCTGGGAATCGAACCCAGGACCCCGAGATCATGGCCTGGTACTTAAACCACTAGACCAACGGGGCGATTCTAAAAAAAAAGTTGTACTTATATCTACCCTTGATCTATCATAAGATATTCGCAAGCAGAAAATGTTTCATAAGGCTAGTAAATAATAAAATAATTCGTGTGTATGTACCTACGGAATCTTGAGTTGGTTGAGGAATCTGCTGCATAACCACTTTCAATGAAAATCGCATGCACGCACGCCACACAAATTGCGTCATTTTAAACCAAAAACTATGCAAGCTGCAAGCGATTTTTGCTCTTCTGGTGGTTAAGCCCCTGATTCCCAACTAGTACCTACATACTCCAGTATCGTCGCCCGAAGTGCATTGACGTGTCCGCCCAGCAATTACTGTTAAAACACCCATTCTTGGCTCCAAGTCAAGTTTAGTGTTACTCTACTTCGGAAACAAGCCGGCGAAAGCCCTTTCGATGTTCTGGGACGGTTAACATTGTTTAGTAACGATACAAGCAGTCGCTTATGTCGCCGCCCTCGTTGATCACCGTTTTTGCGTTGACGTTCCCGTGAGAATTAAAGGCTTGGGGTCTTTAGAGCATAGGCTCATGTGCCGCGCCGACGGCGCGTACGCGTTTCACCCATAGTAAAATACCGACCTAATTCAAAATTTTAATATAGATGCTAAGTAAAAATAGTATCGGCTAAAATCCAGGGATGAAAGGTCATCTAACAACAATTTTGAGTTAAGTAAATAGGTACACTCACATATGAACACGAGATGAAATTTGAAGTGCGTTATTTACTCAAGACTACCTACTCAAGAATAAATTGCAAAAAATTGCTATAAAAATATCAACAATTTTGAGTTAGGTCGGTATTTTACTAATTACGTAGCTTTTGTAAGTTTGCGATAATCTGGTATTTGCGGAGGTTTGTTGACTCAAGTTTCTCTTATAATCATAATCTAAGCGTATAGTACCCGAGAAGCTCGGAATACACTTGGACCATGACCCCTGGGAGCCTGGGATACGCTTGGACCATGACCCCTGGGAGCCTGGGATACGCTTGGACCATGACTCCTGGGAGCCTGGGATGCGCTTGGACCATGACTCCTGGGAGCCTGGGATGCGCTTGGACCATGACTCCTGGGAGCCTAGGATGCGCTTGGACCATGACTCCTGGGAGCCTGGGATGCGCTTGGACCATGACTCCTGGGAGCCTGGGATGCGCTTGGACCATGACTCCTGGGAGCCTAGGATGCGCTTGGACCATGACTCCTGGGAGCCTAGGATGCGCTTGGACCATGACTCCTGGGAGCCTGGGATGCGCTTGGACCATGACTCCTGGGAGCCTGGGATGCGCTTGGACCATGATCATTGGGAGCCATGCCAAGTCGTTGTCTTAGCACCAAGAAGTTTTCCATTATTAATTAGCTAAGAAACATTTAGCACGGTAAATCTACTATCAAAATTAAATATTGTCTATTTTGCCCCAATTTTCGCGTATCAAAACGCGTCGTTACATAATTTGTCGGGGATTTACCGGGATAACAAAGAGAGCGGGCGGACCGATCGATCAGGGCGGACGGAATGAATGACCGCGCGGGCTTCGGGCTTCGTAACGCATTATCTAAGATTTCTTGGAGGCAATCTGTGAGGAGTGACCGAATGGTTGAAGTTGGGAGCGAGAGCGGGACGGGCTGGTGGAAACATAATTATACAAAAGGTATAAGGCAGCTTTTTATGTTGAAGGTGGAAGATGAGCAGGCGAATCTCTTGATAGCGCAACACCAGTGGAGTCACAAGTACGATGTTAACCTTTAAACTACTCTCCCCCCGGATTGGGCCTCCAGTATCCTCACTCACACCGGTTTTTTGTGAGGCCGTGGTAACACTTCAGTCGAGCCGGCTCCATTCATGCCGAAGCTCTCCCACGGTCAGACGGAGTTTAAGCAAGTCTCAAATAAATGGTCTCCTCAAAATACCTACTATTTCGCACTCTAGATCTAAACAGGTACAATTCCAGGTCAACAGGGTTTCCATGAGCAGCGGCAACCGCTTACCATCACGTGATCCGTTTTCTCGTCTGCTACCTTTCACATTAAAACGTGTCTTATTGACTAAATTACTCAACAGTTTGTCTGATGATGATTAATTGTCTGAAAGCTAGCATGATGATGAACCAGCTCAAAAATTTAGCAATCTAGGTACATACGTACATGAGTACATGACTGGACTTCTAAACTTCTAAACCGCTACAGCCCAAAAGTTGCGCCTGGGCATAACGAGCGTGATTTATGCAGGTGCAGGCCGCAATCACGCGCCATTGTGTTGCGGCGAGGTGAGGCGTGCCGGACGCCGGACACGCCAAGAATCCGCCCGGACACGGCAAGAATCCGCCGGACGGTGAAAATCCCCCGGACGCGCCAGGAAACTTTTTACCGTTCAACCGCCAGTTGGTGAATTTCCGCTTGACACGGCTGTTGCGAGTTCTTGATTTTCAATGCTGATACTGTTGGTTTCTTTGTAGAATTTTAAGAGGGTGCGAAAGGAACGGTTCTGTTTTTGCAAACGTAGAACGGAATCTTTATAATTTTACATTATTATATTAATGAGGTAACACAGTCAGGGCACAGTGCAAAATCTGGTAGATTCGTTTGATTGATAATGTCGGAGAAAACCATCCACCAATGATCACTGAACCAGCTGAGCATATATACTCGTATAGACTAGACTAGACTCTGATGGCTCAACGACCCATAGCGGATATTGGCCTCTGACACAACAAGTCGCCAATTGATATTCGTATACCTAAGTATTAATATAAATGAACAAAAAAACTCTTTCTGTATTTTTATATTATAGCGGACAAACAAGCAGACGGCACACCTGATCATAAGTGATCGCCGCCGCCTATGGATATCTTCAACATCCGAGGTATCACATAAGCGTTGCAGACTCCAAAGGAAGGTATAGGTAGGAAGCCCTTTTTTTTAAGGTCACCAGGTCGTATCTCTCTGATGCATTTTCATCCGTAAACCACGGCTTTCTTTGGAACTAGTGCCGCCGCCTTCTCTTTGTTTCGGGACATTTGTTCCACTTTATACCAATAGATGGCGCTAGGTGTCGATTACATCGCGCAAGCGTTTCGTGTTTTCAGATTACCTATAGATTAGTATTATCAAGGATTCACCCTTTATAATCAAGACAAAGGCTAATTATGCACTTATTAGGTTTCTTTTAGTTTCCAAGGCTAGCTTTTTAGACAAGCACACGAAGAAGATGATCACTTTGTTCTCTTCTAGTAGAGATTGTACAAGGCCCCTATATCAATGTTATCTTATTAAAGCAGCCCTGACACATCGTATTAGTTTATTAAATTATATTTTTACAACAAAATTAATTGAATGTGAGCACAATTAAATTCCAGATGATGAAAGTACCTACTTGCGGTAAGTGACCGCAACACGTGTCTGATAATTAAAACACACACACACACACACCTGGCAATGTCAATGAGTGAGTTTATTTGAATTCCACGTGAATATTAAATGTAGTGATTATGAAAATCTAGTGGATTACAACAAAATAGTTTTTAAACGTGTAATCATGATTCAGCGCGAAAGTTAAAAATCATAAGATTCAGTTGGTCTGGTGTCCCCGTCTTAAGGTTACGAAGGTCGAATGGCAGTCGCTTCATTGTTATTAGCAGACTCACCCATAGGGGCACATCTAGCCTAAGAAGCGCCCGGGCGCAATCAATAACCTGGGGCCTTCTTGTTTCAAAATGCTTACAGCATTTTGGACTACCTATGGGCAGTCGCTATCATTGTAATTATCAGACATCCCGAATCCCATATCATGTTCCAAGCGTAGGTACCTCGGGCTTCGAAGGGACGGCATTGGACGCAACTTGGAATCACACGCTAATATGAGGAGGACGATCAGTACTCGCGCCCGCTTCTTGCGGAGCGTTACAGTGGAGGCTATGTGTAGCGAGGGGCTCTCGGCGCCCTCTAACTCCCGGCGTCCGGGTGCAAACACCCCCTACACTATAGGTAAAGATGCCCCTGGACTCACCCAACACTGGAGTATGATCCAGTATGATCCGAGGTACAGGATTCCAAATCGACGCCTTTGGATACAACCGGGAATAAGACACTAATGATGGCAATGATGTTCAGATCTTTCTTCTACACTCAGTTGCAGAAATATTAATGCCAATGTTGATTTTAACCATAAACAAATAAATATTTCACGACATCGCATACTTTGATCTGACTCCGAGATAGGTAGCTCAAGCACCTGTGTTACGGATATCAGAAATAGCGGAATTACAAATATATAAATATAGTTATTTTCTTTTGTAAATACATACTTATAATATATAGAAGACCCCCAGACCCATACAAACAGACATGTACATGCATATAAATGTTTGTACTGTGCGGGGATCGAGCCCGCAACCCTTGGACCAAAGGCAGCGTTCACTACCACTGTTCCAAACGGTTCGTCGGTCGTTATACATAGATTCATTTAGGTCACTGCTGTTCTCGCAAAGTTATAAAAGAATGTTTTCTATGATGGCTACTCCCTCTTCAACTTCCGCCGCCATCGGACGCCGTCTCATCGACCAACAAAGGCGTCTTGAATCTTTTCACAAACAGTATTCAGATACCAGTGGTTTTAGGGCAACTATCATTTTGCATTAGGGTAGATATAGACACGACCAGCCACAATTCGAGATATCCCGCACTCTGCGGCGGCCCGCACTGCCCGTGGGTTTGACATGTGCACGCTACAGTCACGCGCTCGGCACCGCAGATGGCACGATGGCATGTGACACTTTTTAAAATTGAGTCTTATTGCCGAAGTAAATGGATTTTTTTCGAATGCCATTTTTATACAGTTTGAAATTTAAACAAATGATTATTTTAAAATTTTAGTCTTTGTTCAATTGAACCACAACATGAAATAAAGAGTAGTTGATGCAAATGGAAGGTTTTATTAATTTTGTTTTTTTATTGTACCTACCTTAACCTACCTACACTTAAAACGAAAAAAAATACTATTATGCGTAAAAATACAATTTCAAAGTTACTATTTTATTCACGGAAATGCGATGACTTACTTTGACGGTCGACTACTTTATCAGTATTTACTTGAGAGGCAGAAATATAAAGTCGTGTTTATAATTTCATGTTTCAAGTGCGTTGCAAAATTTAATAAAATTTTAAGTTAAGATAATAGTTTAAGGTTAAACGTGAACTTAAACCATATAATTAGACTGTACTAGCAGGGTGGCATCCTAAGTCTATGGCTTAAACCTACCCCTTATATGCATGTACTAGGTACGTACCCATAGATTCAAAAATAGTGTTTTATTATTATTTGTCTAAAACCAACTCAATAATTCAAGTTGTTCAATAAACGGAAGATATTCCAAAATGGTTTTAGATCAGATTAGACATAAGCTTCAATAATCCTTTTCGTGTTAGTTCGAATGTGATTCACACACGAAATGTTTACATCTAACAGGTAACATGATAGATACGCGTAACGTCACTAGTTCAGTCAGTGAGAGGTATTCCGCACTCTACAGCGGATTTCATTGACCTAGCACTAACCGATAAGTGACTAGCTTTATTCCGGGTGTCCCGAAAACAACTGTCGTTTTAGATCCATTGTGTTCAGCATGGTATTTTGGCACTCAGTCACCTAATACACGTGAATTGTACTGTATTAGATAGGCACAAGAGCTTTGAAATGAGAGAATTTAGCACTTATCAGCGGGATGCTAGTAAGTAGATCAGATTTATATTCGGAATTAGTGAATGTAATCATTTTGAGTGTATCGTTTGAACGGCATTGACACATTTGTAAGTATAGGTACGCTTATGTAACACACGGACGTGCGCACCCGAGGTATTCCGCACTCTGTGGCGGAAACATGATGTACACTTTTTATATTGTTTTAAACTTTCATGGTCACTAACATTAGAATAGTTATTTACGGAATTTCTACCTATATTTCGGCACTGTTGCAAGCGCCATGGTTACGGAGTAACTTAAGTTTTTGCGAGTAAGTTCTTACTGGCAACAGTGCCGAAATATCGGAAACTCAAAAATAAGGTACATGGTAGAAATTCCGTAAATAATTATAATAATGTACACATTTTGTTTTAATTTTTACCACATCGTTGAAGTTGCATCTTACATCGACATGTTCGTACCATCAGAACGTAGGTATGCATGCGCGGGCATGAACGTGACGGCGCCACCGCAGCCCGAGGTATTCCGCACTCTGCGGCGGCCCGCGCTGACCGATTAGCGCCGGCACGTACTGCACATAAACCTAGCACAAAACCGTACATGCAACTGTGAACCTTGCTACACGGAGATAAGCAACCCTTTAGACTGCCAGGAAGTCGATCGACGGTTTTATTTTAACGCGCGTGTGTTTAAATTTACTGCGGCTATTTTTTTACTTACGCAACTTCGGAACACAGACGGCCAGTTATATGTTAGGGGGGTAACTATACAATCTGTATTTTTTCATTCGCTTATAAGATTAGTGTAAAGGTTCGAAGGTGACAGATTGTGGTAACTTTATTTGTAAAAATAAAATTGATAAAGGTATCAGAATGTTGGTTCATCAATAGGTTTCAAATACATCATGATTTATTACATACAATAAATCAAATGAACCTACTGAACACACGTAACCAAAACATGCAATAATCTAAAGTAGGAGGTACATATATTTATCCATAAAAATAAGAATTGTTCCTCTAGAGCACCCAGTATTATTATAGCTAGTGCAGACATATAGCTTAATGGATATTTACTGAAATCTTGCTACGTGTCTTGACTAAGCCTCAAATAAGCTCAGACTGTTAGCAAATAAAAAAAACATACATTTAATGCGTATCTAGCGAAAAAAGAAATAAGCAAATGGTTAAACATATTATTGACATGAAAACGTCTTGTAAATCGTGGATACGTAGGAATCAAATGTCTAGCCATGCCACCAGTCACATTCTGGCAGAAGAAATAGACCCAAAAATGTGGCTTGATCATAAATATGCACTAGGGGATTATGCACTAGGGGACACACTCTGTAACGTTTTTCTGAAAATTGCACATTCCGCGTTTTCTGGGCTTGACATCGTAAAATATGACTTGTGTGCTAATAAACTCTCCACTAGGGATGCACAAGACCGTATGAGGTGCAGGAGATGTAGCAGGAAAGCTTACCCCGGGTTCCGAAGCGACAGCTGCCAAGCATACCAATGCAGCCGGGAAAAAAAGCTAAGATGATCTCTTTTTTTTTATTATGGCTCTACCCGAAGATAATTCGCCAATGTCAAGTAACTTATTGAGAATAAGTAGGTACTTATTCTCAATAAGTAGGTACTTATTCTATGACTTTGTCTGACTTCGACTGTTGACTACCTAGTCAACAGTCGAAGTCAGACAAAGTCATAGTCACTCAATAAAACGCAGGTGTTTTAAGTTTTATCGAACTACGGATTAAGCGGATATGACTAAAAGCAATCGCGGGTTTTAAGACTCTATTAGGTCCAAGCAAGTTGTCACGAGACAACGCACTCGACTCACAATAGCAGTGTTAACAACGATACAATCCAACGATTCTTATAAATAGGATCACTTTGCGGCACTTCACTGCACAAATAAACACCAAATTTGTACACTAAAAACCACTAGACACTAATTTAAAACCTTTGAATTGCATCAGACTATGCGGCTTGTTTTAGCCCTGCCCGCCGGATCATCTCATGAGTGCGTACGATTTAAATGACATTCATAATGTCATTTAAACGCACACGTACGAAAAATTGTCTCTACGTGTTAGTGCTTGAGAGCACATATTTTCATATTCTCGTAGAATTACGATAATAGTAAATAAATATGTAGCTCTATTCTACTTTAAGTTTACTTGATCAACACCAAAGGAATAAATTCTCGGGCCTGTTAACAAAAACAACAGGTGTAATCGACGTTTCCCCAGGGAATAGAAATTAAACAGCACTGTATTTGTATACTTAAGTCGCCGGAGCATATTATTGTCCGGCAACCTGTTAACTGTTAAGCTTTCAGTTCCGGGTAACAAGTGTCTGGGGAGCGGTGAAGTATAGGAATAGCTTATGGAAGTTTACGATTTAGTTGTCTGTGATCTGCACCATAGACAACTAAACAATGTGATATAAGATCTCATTTTAATACAGGTGCATTACAAAATTCACTTCTGTTCAAGAAATAGCCATAAACATGCACCCCGGGTGTTCTAGTTCCTTGGAAATAGCATAAATAGCGTCCGAAGTCTATATTTAGGACTCCATGCCTTGCTGTATTCTATGATTTAGGCATAGACATGCACCCTAAACAGCCTGTGCCTTTTCATAGAAAGCCATACTTGAAAAACTGCGCGAAGCCGTTAGTACCAGGGTGACGTGCTGGGCGACGTTCTTTCTCTACCGCACCCGTATAGAATCTGCGTCAATCTGCGTCAGGGCCGGTTGGATCTCTTTCACACTCTGTGACGTTTTTTCCGAAGATGGAACATACCGATAGTTCCATCGATTTTTTTTTTTTTTTATAGAAAGGCCAATCAGGATGACCTCACTCCGCCTGATGGTAAGCGGCCGTGAAATCCAAAAATGAGGCTGACAGGCACAGAAGAACCAACAAAGTACCCATTGTGTCTGCCATCCTCACCCTAATGGCCTGCTGAGATGCCGTTTCACGCCCCGCCTAAAAGACCCCGGATTGTATGAAGGAGGAAACACATGAGCTGGGAGGGCATTCCATGCCTTGATGGCTCGGGGCAGGAACGAGGAGAAACGATTTAGGCCTTCTAAGTCGATGGCCGTTGGTGGGTTACATTGACAGGCGGACAAACTACCAACAACTCTGTAAGGAATGGAACTCCTTGCCGAGGGCTGATTTTCTTGACCACTATTATCTGGACATCTTATAGGTAAAAGTGAATCATTTTTAGGCAAACGCGTAATTTCCTAGACCTCAATCGTAACTCTCTATCAAATGAGATTGTGGTCAAGCGTTACTCTATAATTAACAAAAAAAACGCACTGATTGACTTTTTTTCTACGGAAAAAATGTCATCAAACAGTAGCAATTGCTAGTTTCATAACAAAACAGACTTGTCGCGCTGTAGGTTTATAATTTACGCGTTCTGTCATACTCGTATCCTATAAGTCTATTCCAATTATGAAGTCCTTTTTGACGGATGATAATAGTTCAGTAGGAAAGTACCCTTAGAAAATCGATACTCAGCGGCACCGATTCTCGATTTGTAACCAATTTTAATCGAATTAACTTTCAACAACTAAGGTTAATATAAATTGTCGAAAGAACACTTTTAGACATGCAAAACTTCCAATCTTGTTTTTCGTCGAAAAAGAAATACACGATTGGATGTTTAGTATAGTTATATAGATATAGAATGTAGTGAAATGTGTCAGAACGAAAAATGTAAATAAAATTATGCGGAAAAGTATACAAATGGTGTTATCGGCATCGGCGCCGTTCGTCGACCATTCGATTCATTTTCATTCACGAATGATCGATTTAAGTAACTAAATATTTGCGGCACGTCACTATGTTTAAAAGCAAAACGTAAACCATAATACGTAACCGCAATCGCGCAAAAAATATTATTTTATTTTGAAGTTTAGATTATTTTGATCATTATTTTAAAAAACAATGTGTAAATTTTTCTTGTCAATGACGATTTACTTCCAAATACAAACAGGGATCAATTGGATTTATATGAAACGTAGAGAGTTACGTTCTTCGAAATGTCAAAAAGAACTTCATAATTGGAACAGACGTAATGTTTTTATGTCACTTATTTTTTTCAAATTCCTTAATATATAAAGAGAAACTACTTTGTTTAAATAGCGGAAAGATAATAAAAATAATTCTCCTTCTTATTCGCTCTTGCAGCTTGGTAATCATATTGGCGATATTAAAAACAATTAGCCTAGATTCTTGTCATTAGCAAAAAGTAATGGCAAAAGGAAGGAAATTAGATATTCCGATACATTTACGAAGATTGACGTAACAAGATTAATTATCACATTTCCCGAACAAGGATTCCTTCGCTCCCATGAAAAAATGCATTATTAGCCTAGAACAGTGACGCGTAATCAATTCCCGATCAAATAGGTAAATAATTTAGGCATTTAGCTCGTCAGGCCCGCGTTCCGTTTCCGCCGACACATGCGGGCGGTAAATAACTCAATGTAGACGTTAATTATGTCGAGTGATCTTGAACGAGCGCGGCCGCTCGTCGAACGGAACGCAATCAGATGGATGTTTGAATTCGGAACGAGCCTGTTTTGTTTTCTGAGGATTTATTTGGGGTGATGCTTTGTCTGTGGTGCCCCTAATTTCTTTTTCTTTTTAATTAAATGGCGTTATGTAAATGACTTTTTTCGCTTTGTGCCAATGTGAAAGTCCAAAGGCATAAATTTATTTATTCAACTTGTTGTTTCGTATAAAAGCAGGTAAATTTCTAAAGTATGATGAAATTTTAATAAATACTTTGGTACTTTTTTTACTTGTTTGTGCTTTTTGTTTACTAACACAAATAAAAGGTCATTTTGTTTCAGGCTGGCTTAAACTTTTCTAATTATTTTTTTTCGTAGGGATTCAATTTAAATTTAAATGGTTTATCGATCGCACCGGTCAGAAAAAAATTGAATCTAGTATTAATAACAATGAAACACTCTTTATCAATAGGTTAAAAGAGAAGCAACTGTTATACTGCAGTCAAAGACTCGTGGCAGTCGTTGTCACATTTCATTGAACATTACCATCAGCCACGAGTCTTTACGTTTAGTAGTCTACTAATGGCATAGTATTTTTTTTTTTTTTTTACAATATAGCGGACAAACGAGCAGACGGCACACCTGATGGAAAGTGATCACCGCCGCCCATGGACATCTGCAACACCTGAGGTATCACATATGCGTTGCCGGCTCTTAAGAAAGGAGTACACCCTTTTCTTGAAGGTCACTAAGTCGTATCTGTTCGGAAACACCACGGATGACAGCTGGTTCCACAGTTTTACTATGCGTGGTAGGAAATTACGTGAGAAACGCACAGTATGAAAGCAAATCCTTTATCTGCAAAATGCTCCTAAGCGGAAGCTCTCATTCGCTTCATTTTTATGCTCCTGCGCCGCATATAATCGCGCACGCGTGGAGCCCGCATTCGTCCCACCGAGCGGATTATTGGCCGTTATCGGGAGTAGATAAATTACTTTATTACCAGCTCGGGAACCCTTTCCCGTAGGTACTAAAAAGAAGCCGCGCTATTTTCGCGACGAAATGGAATTTACTGGCGCGCTCATAAGAAATTCTTTTTTTAAAACGTTATTTTTTTGCCGCCGAATTGGTATTATGCAAAGTGGAGTTGTAAACGCCACGGGCGCGCTTTCGGTTAAGTGTTTTTCTCTATCGCGGTATAAAGTTTATGCAATGCATGGATGCGAACGTGAATACTTGAATAAACATCTACGTTTTATTGCCGCTTGCATTGAAGACTTGATTTTGTTGCGATTTGAGTGGAGTCTGTGAAAGGACCCGCTGAGAGTGCGGGTGAAACAAGATGTCTCGTAAATGTAGGTAGATACAAACAGCCACACGTCTATACAAAACTGTCAATTCCTTCAATCGATTCTCACGTTACGTACAAAAAGGGGCAATAATTTGCCGAGAAATGTAACGTAGAATACCATAATCGCTTCAAGTTCGCTATAAAATTTGAACAGTTGCCTCTTTTTTTTTTTTACAACATCACATAGGTTATTGATCAACATTGATCTGACTCCGAGATAGGTAGCTCAAGCACCTGTGTTACGGATATCAGAATCAACAGTGGGATTACAAATATAAACATATAATACTTTTCTTTTGTAAATACATACTTATAATACATAGAAAACCCCCAGACCAATACAATCAAACATATTCATACACACAAATGTTTATACTGTGCGGGGATCGAACCCGCAACCCTTGGACCAAAGGCAGCGTTCACTACCACTGTTCCAAACGGGTCATCAATTTCCCTAAGATCCCATCATCAGATCCTGACATTATGACCATGAGATCAATTTAAGAGTGTGTTCTTTCAAACAAAAAAGAATTGTGCCAATCGATAAATAATTGGCGGAGAAATCTGTGAACATACACACCTCAACTTTGTCAGGGATGTTGCAAAAATGACCGTTTTGACATTTTTAAGTATAAATACATAGGGCACCCTAGACGCCAATCGATTTTAATTTTTAGCATTAAACTGGATCTCTTTTAAACAATTTTGGGGTTACAACCTCTCGGCAATCACTTATACTATTTATTAAATAACCATGCACAAATGTTGGGTCCGATTTTGTACGCGAAAAATTTAGCGTGCTTAAATCAAGTTTTCGCGTACGCGTTGGGCCCAGTATTTGTGCATGGTTATTTAATAAATAGTATATGTGTTTGACGAGAACTTGTAACCTCGTAATTGTTTAAAATAGATTCGACACTAATAATATATTTTTTTTTATGTAATAGGTATACAGACGAACAGACGAATCACCTGATGGTAAGCAATTGCCGCCGCCCATGGACACCCGCGACATCAGTGGAGTCACAAGTGCGCTGCCAACCTTGAAACTCCCCCTATCCCCCGGATTGGGCCTCCGGTACCCTCACTGACGCAGCCCAAATTTGTAGTTACCTGGGCAAACCGTCTTATTCCTATGGGAAAATATCAATCATTCCAGGCAGGCCACGCTGTTAAGGGATAAGTTTAAGGCCCTAAACATTTTATAAAAAAAAAGGCTAATTATTGTTATGTCGCTAGCGTGTTAGAGTAATATTTTAACTGAGTTTATGACCAAATCCAGGAAAGTACCTACAGAGAGAGATATTAAACACAAATTCCCCCCAGGATTCTCCCTGCGTGATCGTATCAGAAATTATGAAATCCACAGGAGAACTACATCACCGACATAGCCCAAGGGATTGCATGCTTCAAGTGGCAATGGGCAGGGCACAAAGCGAGGAGAACAGACGGCCGTTGGGGCAGAAATGTGGAGGCCACTTACAGGAAGTCGCAACCGTGGCAGGCCCTCCATTGGATGCGGGCGGCACAGGACCGATCTGTGAGGAGAACATTGGGGGAGGCCTATGTCCAGCTGTGGACGTCTATTGGCTGAAATCAGATCTGCTAGCACATATATTATTGTTTATTCAACGTATAAATATCTAAGTACTCGTGCATTCTGTATTTAGTGAGTCATTCTGTAGTCTAGTGCAGTACCGCTGTTTTTAGCAAACAACGAATATCAATCAGATGCAAAGTTTACAAATCAATAAAAACAAACCGGCGTATTTATGTCATATATAAAAGCTTGAAAATGATACAAAACAGAGCTAAAGCGGCAAACAAACCCCCAGCTATGGCCGGACAAACCGTTCAGTTAGTTTATTTACCGGTTAAAACTGACGGCCATTTTATTGAATTCATTTTAAGTTTAACTGTTTGAATGGTTTTATATAGTACTAGCTGACCCGGCAAACGTTGTTTTGCCATATAAATAAAAGGGTTGATCCTAGAAGGGTGAAAATTAAGGATTGTATGTATTTTTGTATGTTGTATCATAAAAAAAGAGAAATTAAAAATTTTGTCTAAAAAATAAAAATAAAAATTTAGGGGTGGACTACCCCTAACATTTAGGGGGATGAAAAATAGATGTTGGCCGATTCTCATAGATACCGGATAAGCACAAAAAATTTCATCAAAATCGGTCAAGCCGTTTCGGAGGAGTATGGCAACGAAAACTGTGACACGAGAATTTTATATATTAGATTAGCTTTTGCCCGTGGATTTACTCGGATTAAAATTGGATAACACGGTTCCTTATTCCAAAAAAAAATGCAGATTTTTTGTTAGTTACAAATAGTCCGCAAAACATTTTTTGCCTTCTACCTTGACAATTGCGGAATAAAAGAAAGAAAGAAAATTTATTAATTTATACAACAACACGATACATCAGTTTCAGAAGTACGAACAAAACAAAAAAAATACAGAAAAAAAATAAAGCAAAGAAAAAAACAAATAATAAGGGTACAAATAACCAGGCAGCGCATATATATTGTGTGTTGTGACTTACAAAATAAATGGCTTTCACTCAGCTTATGTCATGGCCCTGAAAAAGGTTATGACGTTGATTTTCAGTAGGGCCAGCTGAGTGAGTGCCACGGATGTCAGCCTTGTGTGTGTATTTAGTGTGAAATATATACTCGCTCTGTTTTGCCGTGAAAGACCGAAAAACAAACAAACCATTTGTGTGCCACCTTTAATCACAAACATTATTTATGAAACTTTCTACTTTGTACGACAATACTATGGATGAACTATCGCCTGCGGTGTTTCCGACCGATACGGCCCGCAATCCTTTTAGAAAAGCCAAGTGGCAGCGGTAATCACTTACCATCAGGTGATCCGCCTGCTCGTCTGCCTCCAATCCAATTAAGTAATACAATTACCAAACCTAAAAAGTGGGTTACCAAAAATTCACGCCCATTCAAAAAAAAAAAGCTCATTTTAATGACATCCATTCCCGTAGGTAAAGGAATATATCCCACCTTCGCTTATCCGGCGAATAAATAAATAATTAATCGGAATAATTTTCATTATCCCTTTAATGACGGTATCAGTTACCGCCATTACCGCGGGGCTAACGAGTTGTGTTCCGCTGATTCTGTTATAATTTTAATGCAAGGATATTTAAATAGGGGAATTTTGTATGAAAAATAAGAATAAATAAAGTAATGGTATGGTATGGTGGCTATAGACTGTCTCGGTGGCGTAGTGGTTAGTGAGTCGCACTATAATGCTACGGCTGCGCAAGAGGTCCCGGGATCGAATCCCGGGTCGGGCCCAAAAATTTGTACCTAAGTTATCGGTAAGACATTTTTAGTATCAGTCCGGAGTTTGGATGTGGGCGGTCCTGCACCCAAATCCCTCTCCGGTCGTGTCACATTGGTGTCCAATCGGAATATGAGGGTAAGGGAATAGAGAGTGCACTTGTGTTTGCGCACACACTTGTGGTGGTGAAGGTGAAGGTAGTTCTTATGCGGTCACAAAGGTACAGTTCGCCTAAAATATACACCTTTGCAAAAAACATCCGCCGTCTTTCCGTCCCCATCCCATCGATCAGGAGCACTGTCCACCTACATCCTAAGCAGTAGTTCTAACTGCTTAATGTTCCTGCGGTGATCGATCTCCCGGTGACACCCGGGCCCATTAGACCTGTCTAATTGATTGACCGGACGATTGAAAATGGCAAAAACGCGACCAAGACATACTGTACTGTACTGTCGTAGGGCTGTCTAGGAATATATTTTTTTAGCGCGTCCAAAATAGATGTGAAGTTTGTGAAAAATAATTAAAAGTATCGGGGTATAATGTCAATATGCTAACGATACATTTATTTATCAGTCCTCGGCACCACTGGGGCTAAGAAGGCTGAAAACACACATATGTAGAGAGACTGAGACACTAAAAATTTTCTGCGAAGAAAAACCGCCTTCAAAAACCACGTTAAAAGTATTATTTTACACGTTTAGTTCGTGGTTTTTAAAGGCGGTTTTTCTTCGCAGAAAAAATATTTTCAAGCTCTTTAATGTCTAATAAGAGTATTTGTGATCAATAAAGAATGTCTAAAAGATTGAAATTCGCTTAGTATGTACCAAATTTGTAGATGGCTAAAAATATACGCACTCAAAATACGAAAACAGTCTCTTCGCATATAGTTATTGTGGTGATAAGTTTTTCATAATGATGAAGACAATTATATTTAGGCGAGTATCAGCCTATTGACTGCCCTACTGCAGGGCAAAGAATCCATCTGGGATTCTTTAATTTTAACACCATCACAGAAATCATGTCATCGCTACTATGATGGGATTAGGCATAATCACCACGCTTGCGGAATGCGGATTACTGTTCACAAACCCGACCTATGTTCGAGAAATTCGAAACATACTTTCCTCGACCCGGGAATCAAACCCAGGACCCCGAGATCATGGCCCGGTACTAAAACCACGCGACCAACAGGGTTTCATTTAGGCTAATATTTAAAAAATCTATTTTTTCATTTTTTATTTATCAAGCAACGCATATACATTTATAAAAATTTGATTCTGCCAAACCGTGCAACAGTTTGTCGTATTAAAGCATTAGAAAGCAATTATACGACGGTTCCGTGACACGATTGCTACAAATGCACTTTATTACGAATTGCACATTGAAATATTATCACGTCATTAGGAAACGCAAAGCTACGACTTGACTTTGAGAGTGCGCTGCGCTCGCTAGCTCGAATCGCTCCGCTCAAACTGCTTAGCTCAGCGCATGTTTTGCATCCCGTAAACGGAATCATTACTTCCTTTACTTACTATTAGTAGAACTACCTACACGCATTAAAACGAAATCTACTAAGATGTCATTTTTTTATTTGATAGGTGGCAGACAAGCAGACGTATCACCTGATGGTAAGCGATTGCCGCCGCCCATGGACACCCGCGACACCATTGGAGTCACAAGTGCGCTGTCAACCTATAGGCGGAGGCAGTCGCATCACATAAAAAAATAGAATGGCATTTTGGTATTTTAGGTGGTTGCTCTACGGCATATAGGTATATGTCGCAGCCATCTGGTTAAAGTATTATTATTATATTACGCCGTGTGGTCCCCAGCAGAGTAGAATAGGCCACCCTCACTCTTACCGAGGTCTCGTAAAAGGCGACTAAGGTAAAGCTGCTGGCATGATCATCAGCACCCAGAGTTGGAAAACTCTGCATTTATCAAAACCCTCGCCAACCCGGCTGCCAAGCGTGGTGAGTATGGCAATTACCCCTCATATGATTGAGGGAGGCCCGTGCTCCAGCAGTGGGGACTTAAATGGGCTGATGATGATGATGAAGATTATATTATAAGGATGCCTAGCCCGATAGCAACTGAGATCACTGAACGTTTAACAGCTTGGCGTTACTCAACAAAGTGAATCAAATTTGTTTACGGTTTTTTGTCCATTGCGGTGCTAGTAATGATCAAAACAAATATGGCGTCTATAGCGAAAACAGCTGTGAATATTATGGTGCGATAATCTCGTTTTTGTGTTTTATAAGAAAAAAGTAAGTGTTATTGTCAACATAGTTTATAAACATGGAAGTGGATATAGTACGTGGTCCGCAAGTTTTCACAAATAGTTTGAGTCGAGTGATTTTAGTTCTAACAATTATCGGCCTAGGCATTTAATTGAATGATGGTGGCGACAAACGTTCAGTCATCAGGTTAAACGTAACGGTCAATGACATGGCTAGCTGCTCTTCAGCTATTTGATTCAATGCCAGCGTTTGACGAACGCCCAAGGCGTCCGATTGGATGGCTAATTTGCCAGATGGCTGCGACATATATGAAGTGAATTGGTAAAGATATAAGATTGAATTAAGTTCATGCACCTATTTTTAAAAGGCAAAGAAAACTGTTTCTGTGCCTACAGTCTATATCTGAAGTATCGTCTTTATTTTGGTCATCATCATCATCCTACCGTTTTGCCCCGGTTTCGTCCCAAGCTGTCGCTTTAGAGCGCGGGGTCAGCTTGTTGCTGCTTATTTCGGTATTCGTTATATTTTGGTATTAGTTGGAATTATCTGGTATTGAGTTTGGATTACAAAATTAATTGCCAATGTAAAAAAATAAAATAAAGTATGAGCCTCTATACTGTCCCACTACAGGGCAAAGGCTTCCATCATATAAATCAAGTCATTGCTACTATGATGGGATTAGGCTTAATCACCACGCTTGACTAATGCAGATTGGTGATCACAAACCCGAGCAATGTTCGAAAAATTCTAAATATTTTTTTAATTTTTGCTCGACCTGGTAATCGAACCCAGGACCCCGACATCACGGCCCGGTATTTACCAATGATAAAAAATTGTTTTTATCATTGGTAATTTATTCATTGCTGAGTTTTTGATAAAAGATCGTAATATAAAAAAAGGACTTCAATCGGAGGACGGTACACGGCTTCTTTGGTTTAGTTTCTGTCATTAAGATCTTAATTGTACCTAAACCTATTGCTAACTCAAATCACGAGTAGTTTGAAGACGTCTTAGCCCCGGGACTTAATCAGCAGGAGTACGTGCGATGTATACCTATCATGTGCGGTATGTGTCGTGCGGTGTGTATCGAGCTATGGTATGTATCGCCAGCTAGAAGATCCTGGTTAATCACGCCGAACCAGTGTTTCCAACTTTGAAGGATTTGGTGCTAAATTTAGCACTAAATTAATAACACAATATTTTTATGTAATATGAGCTGTCAAACAGACGGATCACTTGATGGTTAATGAATGCCTCCGCTTATTGACACCCCTTGCAACACCAGTGAAGTCAAAGGAGCGTTCCACACTTTTAAACTTCCGTTCCCCCTGGCTTGGGCATTCGGTATGCTCATTCACTCGGCGAAGCAACGCAAGATAAGATAAAGATACAAAAATCTTTATTCAATTTCTGTCCATACAGAACTCTTAGGATTGTCAAAATAGGACATATTATCATCAACCGCTGGTTCGGAATGTCGATTTCTACTAAGAAGGCACCAGTATGAAAATCAGTAGAAACGCTTCTTCAAACTAGTTTTTGATGAGGCCGTTGTATTACTCCGGTTGAGCCGGCCAATTCATGGATTTCCCACGGTATTAATTATAAGCTAACTCTAAAAATTGTACTATGATGATAATGCGCTACGGTAGTATCATCAGCTCGAGGACCCTGATTAACCACGCCGATCAAGTATTGACACCTTGTCATATTTGTGCTAAATTTAGCACTTTATTCTTAAGTACCAATGTAACATGTTTTATGTAAAGATTATTTGTATTTGTTTTGCAAGACTAGCCCTAAAATTCTGTAATTTCAAAAAGTCGACCAGAATCAATCTATAACTAAGACGGAGTGTCCGGCTAGCCATGCGCGCTCTGGTTAGCCTAATGAAGGGCTCGCCCTCAACACTTATATAAACAAACGATCGCGCCCATCCTTTTTACGTCTTGTACCTTTAAATAGGGCTGTCGTGCAAGGAGTGCTAATTAAGTTTGTAAGTAAGAAGTTTATATTCTAATTTTTAGTGCGAATGTCCGACTAGTCATGAGGCTCGGCCACAACTTTACACTTGTATAGATATACGACCGCGCCCATCCCTTTACGTTTTGTACCTTTAAATAGGGCTGTCAGGTCAAGATTTTCTTTTTCATACAGAACTTTTTATAAGTGCTTGATTCAACATGACCTGTCAAAGCTTACAAATTTCGTCGGGTTAGTAACGCGTTCAGTTATTGAACTAATTGGTAGAACCGTTTATCTTTAAAAGGTTTGCGTCATTGCATAGTGATCATTGAAGGTTGGCAGCGCACTTGTGACTCCACTGCACTGGTGTTGCGGGTGTCCATGGGCGGCGGCAATTGCTTACCATCAGGTGATCCGTCTGTTCGTCTGCCTACCTATAACATAAAAAAAAAGTTTCCTTCGAAGTTTAGCGCCTTATGTCAAAAATATTTGGGTCCAAAAACCTAAAGTGTTGTCAACCCTACAAGTACCTTCGTTGTAAAAAGGGTTTCACTTTGCTTATAATTAATTGAGGTGCAGTCCATTTCGGGAATTAGCGTTATTCCGTTTTTGTGGCCGTGACGAGGGTGGCGAATCTGGACGAACATGACATATGGTGATGCGGTACATGGGCACCGCGTGTTGTTTGTAAACGTGACAGTTTAGGTTTTTAACCGACGAAGGGGAGAGACAGTGTGGAGAACGGGACTGGGTCGTTCTTCTTTTTTATCGACAATGAGCCCGCCCTCAGTAAATAATGAAGTAATTAATAATATAAACATATACGTTACTACAGCCTCTATACTCTCGACAGCCGTGTGGTCCCCGGCAGAGTAGAATAGGCCACCCTCACTCTTACCGAGGTGTCGTAAAAGGCGACTAAGGTAAAGCTGCTGGCATGATCATCAGCACCTAGAGAAGGAAAACTCTGCATTTATATCAAAACCCTCGCCAACCCGTCTGCCAAGCGTGGTGAGTATGGCAATTTCCCCTCATGTGATTGAGGGAGGCCCGTGCCCCAGCAGTGGGGACTTAAATGGGCTGATGATGATGATGATGATATGTTACACCATCAAGATATTCCTAATTTATCATGAAATAATGATGTACTTTAGCATGATTTAACTATATAAAAATATATAAAAAGCGCGACAGAGGTGTAAATGACACTAATTTCGGGAGACGTGACGGAGGTGTTCATCAAAAAATACTCTTTATAAATTAATTTTTTCATCATGTCCATCTGTAAAATAGTACATTAACAAATATTAAGGACATACTATTTATCATTTGTAGTCTGATATATAAAAGTTTAATGTTGATTTGTAAGTTTGACTCATTGTCGATAAAAAAGAAGAACGACCCGACTGCGAATTTAACTGGTATGGTACAAATTTTAGGTAACCCTGGTGTCGCGTGTTTCCATGGGCGGCGGCAATCACTTACCATCAGGTGATCCGTTTGCTCGTCTGCCACCTTTCACATAAACTGAAACCCCGAGAAGCACACCCATAGAGACAAAAGGATAAGGAAATATAAAGGTATTTGTGCGATGGAGCGGCACTCGTCAAAACGACCAGAGGGCCTATACTCGAGTACTCAATATTGAAGTCGACAAATGTATGAAATCTCTAAACTCAACTTCAATGTCGAGTACTCGAGAATAGGCCCTCAGTGCTTATATCTTGCTACGCCGTAGCAGCGTCGACGATGAATAAGATAGCCGTAGCAGCTACGGCTATCTTCTCATTATGATACTACCTAGATAGTCTAACTTTACAATAACTCTTTATAGTATTGAATTTCTTATAATTATTTGAGGTGCAGTCGATATCGGGCATTAGCGTTATTTCGTTTTATGGCTGTGACGAGGGTGACGAATCTGGACTAATATAACAGTATGGTAATGTGGTATATAGATATCGCGTATTTGTAAACATGCTAGTTGTAAGCTTGTAGTGTTTTATTTCGTCCACGACGGTTTGTTCTCCCAACGCAGTAGACCAGTGAGAACATAGAAACACTGAGAATTCCTTAACTTAACCGCAAGCTCACCCATCAAAACAAAAGAGTAAGGGTATTGAGAGTGGACAAGTTGTGTGGTTGAAATGCTCTCGTTAAAACCAGAGGGGTGAGATTTTCGTGCACTCGACATTGAAGTCGCACTTAGAGATTTCATACATTTGTCCTTACAAAAGTGCTCGAGAATAGGCCCTCAGTGCTTATATCTTGCTACGCCGTAGCAGCGTAGACAATGAATAAGCCGTAGCAGCTACGGCTATTTTCACATTAGGGTACTACATAGACTAACTTCACATAAAGTTCCGTTAGTATACATTCAATGAACTACAAACAATATTTACCTATACATTATGAGCTAAGTGTAGCCATAAATATTCGCCGATGAGTGACCGATCGCTTCGCGGAGGAAACGCGCGACGGTGATGGATTGACAACCATTAGCGATTGGCTGGCAAACCTCGCTGGTCACTATTTTATAGCGTAGCATAGTGACGGCTGCCACAACGTATAACGACTAAAGTAATTGGGTTATCGATAACTGGGTGAGATTGAGACGCTCCCTCGAATTGTTGGACTGAATTAACTATTCAAAATCTCGTAACTAACTTGTCGCACTAAAATATGTAAAAATGAATGCTGGTCTGATCCAAAAGTAACTTATGCGAATGTATTACAGGTACCAGAATCACCGAAAATATGCGCTCTCTATCGTACGTAAGCATAATCATCTTCTCTCTTACTCTCTCACTTGGAATAAAAAAGGTGATAAAGTATTGCGTGGGCACGCTACGGTTTCCTTGAATATTCGTCCATGCCTTTCTGATTTTGGGCACCAAATAAACTGAACCATTATTACACGTTCAGAATAGTAGTATTATCTCTTTAATTGAGAATAAGCATACTAAAGTGGCGGTGGTATAGCCCACCGAATAAGCAAACTAAAGTGGCAGTGGGCTGGTCACATTAGCCGCAGAACTGACAGCCGTTGGAGCCGTAAAGTCCTTGAGTGGAGACCGCGACTCAATAAGCGTAGTGTTGAACGCCCTGCGACAGGATGGGATGATAACTGGCTGGTGTGGGCTGGATGAGAGTGGCCGAAAATCGGGAGCAGTGGCGTGCATTAGGGGGGACCTATGTCCAGCAGTGGACGAGTGTGGGTTGCTGATAATGATGATGATGAGTATGTATTAACAGTACAAGTTTCCCCACGGTGTTTTTTCTCAGAGTCGAATGGTAAAAATACGAACATGTCTTTAAAAAATCCAGATGTGGATTTGAATCGACCAACTCCCGTTCAGAAGGCACACGTTCTCATTCAATAAACTACTATAGGATCCACCCATCCATCGCTGCGTGCACTAAAAACCAATGAAATAAGTTTAGTTTCCAGTCTACGAATAGGTTGATACGAGAATCAACCAGAGTACAAGTCATAAGCAACTGAATGGTATATGCCATCTCAGACATCAAGTAAATTGTAAAGCTACATAGCTGCTAGGATTCAAATTCGAGCGGGCACTACTCGTATCTACAGCAGAGCGTAAGTTTGGAGGGCCGGAGTATAGCCCCGCCGCAACTCGGAGGGACTGACACTAATGTAAGTTGGGGCTCGCTCGAGTGCACAATATACACGATAACGATTATTGCTTCGGGAATATCTCACGAACTAGCGTGTAGGGCTGCTAGAATTTAGATCACGAGAATTTATGTAATATTCCATCACGAGGGGTCCCTGTTGCATGGCAAACTCCGCTTCGGGGACCGAGTTGCGCTTTTCTAATTATCGTCGAATTGCACTAGTTTTATTTTATAACACAACATGCTCAGGGCTCTTTAGTGTAATATTATCAGTAATATCATAATTATAACAGTGTTCTCGTATTTTTTTGCTAATCATGAAATTGATTTCACGATCAGACCCATAGGAAATATTGTTCCTTATTATTACTAGAATGTCATGTAAAAATTTTGCAAGTAATAACATTCGTGCGATGAACACTTGTGTTTGTTCAGTGTCTGGGTGTAATATATGAATTTAAGTATATATTTGTGTTCCTCTGTTGTCTGATATCTGTAACACAAGTGCTTAAGCTACTTAGTACGGAATCAGGTCAACGTATGAGATGTTGTGAGAATTATTTATTTATTTAATTCCTGTATTGGAAGTGATCGATTACTTATATATTGACCTTTCATACCTGACTTGAATAAAGAATTTTGATTTTTTCTTAATATGTTTTAACAACTATGTTGGCGACAGACCTGTTTTTTATTATTTATGGTTTTATAAGGATTTTATTTATATTTGAATTAACCCTGTTTCTTTCTTTTGATATTCACATTTTTACGTATAAGTGAGTCAGTGTGAATCAGATGGTAGAAGTAAATGGTGGTATTTCCTAGTCAATATAAACGTTACGCGCTGCCTTCCTCCTAGGTGAGTCCCATTGTCCTTATTGTAGTGCCGCTGCCACAGACGTTAGGTAGACGCCTCATATTCCATCCTCAACAAACTACATAGGTCTCTTAATTTGTGGAATTTAACTAAAATCTACTAGACTTACAGCCAGTGGTTCCAATTAGACTGTCAAAGTGTCAACTTATGCTTTGAACAAGTCACACACATGCTGAGAAAAAACATGCGTAATAAGAGTATAGCGTGATAATCGTATATATTTACAAAAGGAAAGTGGTATTAACTTAGATGAATTAAAAATAACGGAAGATACGGCACGTCCCTTCAATTAGTCAACTGAAAACGGACCTATTTGTTTTGACATAATGCTTGAAGGAGTCATCAAACGTACATGAAATTAGGCGACGGGGACTTAATTTATGCGACACGCGGTAAAGACGAGTCACCTATATCCGCTATTTTGATTTACTCTAAGGTTATTAATGTTTAAATTTTTAATTCCGCTGTTGGTTCTGATATCCACAACACACGAGCTTGAGCTACCTATCTCGGAGTCAGATCAATGTATCTGATTTTGTGAAATATAATTATAGGTATATCAAGTTTAATACTTACTTATAATATCACAATAATACGCGTCATACCTAGTTGTAGCTAGGTACAATTACATAGCAATGTTTTCAACTCTGTGCTTTTAGTAGTTAACCTAGTGCATTATTTAGAGAGAAAACAAGCCGTGTTTTTGGTGGAAGCGAAAACAAAGATGCAAAATATAAAGGATATCACAACACAACGCTGTACGCGACATCGCGGTACACAACCAATGTTGCCAGATTTGTGTCTAAGTAAGTACCTTTAAATAAATACGACTTGGTGATCTTCTAGAAAATAGTTAATTTCTTTCTTGAGAGTGCACGATGAATTGAAAAGATTTCTTAAGATGCGAACAATTATCCGCTATAATGTAATTTTTTGGAAGATGACCACTGTAACTTAAATAATTAAGACTGTAACTTAAATATTAGTACGATACCTACCAGTTATCATCATGGTAGGTAGTATCCAGTAAAATATACCAATAAGGTAATAGATTTGAATTTTTTGGGTAAGTATAGCAATTTTTTGCAATTTATTCTTAAGTAAATATACACTTAAAATTTTTTTGAGTCCCACCCGAAGACTGTCGAGATTTTTTTTAAGTGCATAGTTACTTAAGGTAATAAATTATTATTAATAATAGACATGTCACTATTATCAGCTTTTGCAAATAGCTTGGTGATAAATGAAAACATCGTGAGAATAACTGCACGTTTCGGATAGTTTCTCGAGCTGTAGATAATTATTCCGAATGTGTAACAACTGGTGACAGCATACAGTCGACGAATTTTCCAGTATACAGTGTACCAGCGGTAGGTAATAATCGCCAATTAATTTTACTCAGAATGATAAAAAAATGTATTCAAAATAACAAAAAATAGGGAAATATTCCAATTTCCACAAGCTGGCAACACTACACAGCGCTGCAGCCCAACTTGCCGGCTTTTAATTTAATTCCACTACAAAGTACAAACAGACCAACAGCGTGATAACTCGCCGCGCATAAAATGTTATGACTTTAGCTGCGAATTCCTACAACATTGATTCGATTTCGCAATTTGGACAGGATGTTTCAACATTTGTGTTTATGCTTAAAGCTTAAGAATAAATAAATTCACACAACATTTCATACATTGTAACTAGGACATGGCTATACATGGGTATATTGTAAATATACCTACAATATTGATGAGAATATCGACAGCTCATGTCGAATCAAGCACTTACAAATTTCATTGGCTTAATAACGCGTTCAGTGGTCTAATTGGTAGAACATTCACACCTACCGGGTGAGGGGTGGGTTCGAGTCTCGCCTGAACACGTGATTAAATTTTTAAGTGTGTAATTTACTTAAGAATAAATTGCAAAATATTGCTATAAAATATCAATTATATACATGGGTATGTTAAAAATAAGAAAGAATATTACACATTTACTTAATCTGATTCCGTACTAAGAAGGTAACTTAAATACTTGTATTATGGATATCCGGCTGCTGAAGAATTACAAATATAATACTTCAATAGATAATTTTCACCTAGATACTGATTAGAATCAAGTGTTCACAGAATTGTTTGTCCACAATGGGGATCAAATCCACGACCTTTGGAGAAGATGGCAGAGCCCCAGGGTCACTATCAAATGTGACTTCGGACCAGTCAATAATGCATGATATTTTCGAACTGGTTGCACGGCCAACTTTTTAACCCACCATAGGTACTGGGTTCCCTGTATCCTTTAGCAGGGGCAACCAAGCCAGCGACCTCCATTAAACCTTAAATATACCAAACAAGCAAAAACACAACACTCCAATGAACCGAACTTGGAAAAAAAAACCCACCATACTGATTGAGCCTCCGGAACCCACAATCACTCGGCGAAACAAACCGAAGGCGCTGTTTCAGGCCGATTTTCAGTGATCTATGCGATCAAGCCATCCATGCCAACATGTACATAAGAAATACAGAGAAAGGGCAACAGAAGATTTTCCACATCTGCGCAGTACCTCAGGAATGACCTTGAACAGCTATTTAACACTCGTATGCTGTACATAAAGGCAAAAGGTCATGTTTCATGATAATCGTATGATTTACGCGAGTACTTGGCGTAATTTACGCGGGGGTATTTGTCGAGTGATAAGGCGGCCTTATTTGAGCCCCATTTGTAAGGGATGACCTAGTTATTTTTGGCACTGCCTCTGGCGTGGACGTGGGATATTAAGATAAGTTCATATTTTAAAATGTTATGTTGTCAAATTGTAAACGGCTAAGTTTCTCTCGATATGTCGCTGGGATGAAGTCGCCAAGAACCTCAAGGGACTAAACGTGTGGTGCACGTTAAGCGTAAGCGGAATTGGCTCAGGACTGAATAAAATGGAGAGTTTACACGTTGGAGGTTAAGATCCATTTTGAACCCTGAGCCAGCGCAGTAAGTTAGTAAGTTTCAATCGGGTAGGTATCCGGCCTTAGACGGCCTTAGATGGTGCTACATAAGTATGTGGCACCGTTTGAAGGTTGCGAAGAGCAGACGGCAGTCGCTTCGCTTCACTTAATTGCCAGACTTCCCGAAACCTTGATCATGGTCTAAACGTACGATGAGGAGTAGAGGAGGACCCGTCTGGCAGTGGGCTGCCTACGTGTACCAGAGAACAGACAAATAGGAGCAGGCAAGTTTTGGAGTGGTGACCGCGTTAGGCCATCATAGTGGAAGCGGACATGACAATAATAACCATAGGTGGGTTGTGCTGGTACTGTCTGGATGAGGAAATAAGGAAAGCCAGAGGCTAACGAGCAAGCCACCTGACTCGCTCTTGCCATCAGGTAATGGTATGCATTGCAATTACCACCGATGGTTTGAAAGCTTCTCAAAACAATTAATGGTTTTATGTTTTTATCATAGCTAAACCACATTTTTGGTCATAACTGTTCGGTACAGTCTGTTTTGTTGGCCTAATTAATATCTGATCTCTATTAAATGCGGTGGCCACCATATACCGCACCTGCCCGACACTGCGGCTGATTTTAGCCTATGGTCACAGCTGGGCAAAATGTGGATTGGATAAAATCAGTGGCGTGCATTAGGGGAGATCTATGTCCAGCATAGGACGAGTGTGGGTTGCTGATGATGATCCAATATTTATTCTGTGATACTATTGAGGTGCCAAAAAGCATGACCACGGGAATGAAGGGTAGGAAAGGACTATAATACAATTTCTTCTATACAAATTTAATTTTGTGTGACAAAATGTGCATCAGACAGGCTGAAAAGTGTATTTACACTTACTTGCAAATTATCCTCACTTGGCTGAGATAAAAATGACCTCATTCAAATTAATTTTACGTGAGTCTCGTTCAAACAAAAGCAATAAATAAGAGAACATTTCGGTCCGAGTTTCCATATTTCACGCGGTCCGTCCGATATTCTGACATGTTTAAAAAGGATTTATTATTAACAAGCCGACGGTGCATCCAATGTCAGTAATTTATTCAATTTGTAGGACAAGTTGTGACATATCGGTCAAAAGGGTCAGTTTGTTGTATGACCGCCTTGCCATGTTCAAAATGGGAGCTATCATTAAATTAATCAGCTTATTGCCTTTCACTTCTGAACGTAGGTCTTTCCCAAAAAGCTTAAAAATATCCGGTCCATATCAGTTTGCCTCACTCTCTCACCATATATCTTTTTTTCTCTCTTCATCATTTTCATATCGTCAAATGGACCACCTATGGTCACACGCAATGTTGCATGCACCTTTTAAATTATATGTTCCTATGACAATAACGTGAAATGGTCTGTCATTAAATATTTATTTTTGTTTAAGTTATATCGTATCGAAACGAGTGTATCAGGCATGCAAAAGTTACGGATGGTCGACGATTGAACGCCAAAAATTTAGATTTGCTGGGCACATAGACCAACGGGACTTTGAGCGTTGGCCAAGAGGAACATTAGAGTTGAAGCCCGGAGAACCCCCCACCCGAGGCAGAGGTCGCCCACCGGAATTATAGGTCAACATTCGGAGCCATGCTGGTCCGAAGTGGATGCAAGTGGCGAGGGACAGAGTGACGTGGAAGACTTTGGAGCAGGTCATGACCGAAGATGGACGATACAGAGGCTGAGGTGATGATATCCTAAATAACTTTACGTGATATTAGTACCTATGTTAATGTTAATAAAAGCATTAACCTTACAGAAACTGCAAAATACCCAAATACACAACCCGTCACAGTTAATTCGCGGTCCGCACACCCGCTTCTAATTACCGCCAAAAATCTGCGATTCAAATCCTCGGACAGGGCTTTAGTTATGGGAATTGTGAACGCGGTTATGGGCGATGTTTGCGAATTGCTGATATTATCTTAATAGGATAGCTGGCAAGATTTACTGTGGCCGGCCCGCCCCGGATTACTGATGCTACGTCGTAGATGCGAGGGTGGGAACAGTTCACTAAGTGAAAAGAGTGATTCTCTTTTGGAGCTAATAATCTCCTTTAGTTTACATAAATTAGTAGTTCAGGTTACTATCGTCTCACTAATAGAAACATAAATTAGTAGTTCAGGTTACCATCGTCTCACTAATAGAATAAGTCAATGTTGGTTTATAAAAATTTAACTTTCAGTAAAGACCCAGTGAGGTCACCGGGTTTATACTGAAACTTACATTTTATTTATCAACAAGAAGCCGGCTTCGCACAGTTGCAAACAAATAAACATAAACCTCCTTTTTGAATTAATTTATCTATTAAAAAAACCGCATTAAAATCCGTTGCGTAGTTCTAAAGATCTAATCGCATATAGGGACAGACAGCGATAGTTAAAAAAACTATTCATTCAAATTAACTGCCTCCTACTAATAAATAAGTACTTTTTAGCTCTAAATTTGATTAGTCTACTCTTTCTATTTTACTCTATACCAAAGACGGCTCAAGAACTACTCATAAATGGAACTACGGAACTAAATCAGCAACAAAAAGTGAGTGAAGTGAACTGGTAGAGTGAACTACTTTTATCTCTTTAATTAATGACATTTGTGGCGTCCTATACATATAATTTGGACAATGATTGCATGGCTGGTTTTACTATGGTTTTATGAAGGTGGATGTTACGTGTATTGGCGTTTTATGATGATGTTTTTATTGAAGGGAACGCTCAGGATTTTCCGTGATAGAGATGATTAATAGGCAAGTCTCACTGTCCTTTATTAATTCATTTATTTTCAATATAACCTTTTTGCATTTCGTTGAGTACCTACTTACATAATCTGTTAGGATGAATAAATGAATGTGAGAATATATTATTATGTTTAAAAGGAGCGACGATAAATCTTATTTCACATACCACTGTAGAAAAGAAGCCCAGAATATTGCAAAAAACTTACCTGAAACAGATAAAAACATGTAATTAGAAAAAATAAAGAATAAAACTACTTAAAACAAAAGAATACAAATTGTATTTATGCATGTACTCTTTAATAAGAATTGGTCAACACTATAAAGCATTATAAAAAGCACATTAACATATCCCGCTAGCCGTTATTCAAGAGTACGCGACAAATATTAAGATTCACGTAAATAACAGTCGGGTCGTGTGAACAAAGTTTATATACGGAAACACGTGTACACCCAAATTTATAGCTTCTATCCGATTATGCAGCTTTATGAATGCACTTTTCATTTAAACACCAATTACAATGCAACCACTTTAAGTGCACACAATAAGGCTTATTTTCCAATGACAGTATGTATTGGAAAAATATTCACAATTCCCACGCTATTAGGTTTGTTGTAACGTTATTTACGTTATAACGCGTTATTAGTTATTAGCGCGCAGTAAGCGGTAAGCGGATTATTTTCGTGTGACGCGGCATTTTCGCTGATATAGCTTTAACGTGTTAATTCAACGACATGATTACTTTATAAGAAGTGGGAATGAATAGAAATGGCTGATCAGTGAACAAAATTAATGGCGGGCTTTAATTTGCATTTTAAACAGATATTGTGAGAAAATTATTAGTAGACTCTGCCATCTTGCTATGGTAGTCTAGACGATAAATTACGTTTCAAAAAGTCTGCGAAGAAAGATAAGTTCTAACTCCTGTAATGAGAAATGTACAAGTCGTGTTATTTGTCACAGAGATACTTCTTTATTTCATTCCTTCTATGTTTAGGTATTTGGGCTAAAGAAAAGGAATGTGTTGTATGCCCTAGGAAAATAATGGAAAGATGTTTATATTGCAGACAACCTCGTCATATTTGGAAAGAGTAGTAAATAAGTACTGAGTTTCTTGCTGGTTCTTCTTATTTTTTGCGGGATAAAAAGTATCTTTTGTCCGATTCCTGATTCTTGGTGTGGTCTAGTTTTTCTCGAGTTACAAATAATGTAACTAATATGATCTTTTATCTCTCTGCGGTCGCTTCTCATGACTGAAGATCGTTCGTTGTTATCAGTGGATATGGATGTGTTGCATCTTGTTTGTATGATCTGCCTCCACCGATGCCTATACATCGCATCGCACCGAGCAAAACTTGTTTGAGGGTGCTCCTCTCATTCCTCCTCCTCACAGCGGTAGGTAACATACTCTTATTTTTCTGCTCACATTCACATTCATTAATGCTCTGTATCATAGTTTTAGCCAATAGATGTCCACTGCCGGACACAGGCCTCCCCCAATATTCTCCACACAGATCGATCCTGTGCCGCTCGCATCTAATGGATTCCTGCGACCTTCACCAGATCATCGGTCCCATTTAATTATCATCATCATCATTTATCAAGTGTCTATCTTTTTTTCTCTCTCATAGGCTCAAATTATTCTTCATCTTAGCGTGTAATTCCCGATTGAATCCAGTACTTTGGAGCCCATAGTACACTTAGACAATAATTCAGGATTTGCGCAGTCTAATAATTACTTTGAACCGACTGCCGCTCTGACCTTCACAATCCTTTGACCCTTATCCAGGCAACTAGACATCATTTATTTCATTGGTTTCCAACCTTATCTCACCTGCACAAAGTTCAAAATCTGATGGTACCGTATGGTTACTTGCCTGGTTAACTGAATCATGTTACACGTTTCAGACATTCGGAAACAGTGAGGGAAGACATCGTAAGGAAAACAGCACGATTTCCTTACGATGTCTTCCCTCACTGCCTAGCCACGACTAGAAATACGCACACAAATTGGAAAATCATTTTAAGTGTCCTCCTTTTTTATTCGCTCTCTCAGAGGTTCCAATTAATACACTTGAATCGAACCCGTGCCGGCTTCATCCCGCGGGTGCGACGCGTAATTTATTAAGCCATAACTCGGTGCTGCAGTTATTAATCAGATATGCAGTTGACCGCCGCAATGCTCCGGATTAATTGAGACAAAACAATCTAACTGCATTATTGCATAGTGGGAGGATGCAGGTTATTGTGGCTTTAAACAAAGTGCATGGATTTTTTAAATTTGTTATTTAGCAATGTCTTTGCAATTTTTGCTGCGGCATCCTATACGCGGCAATCACTCGAGAACCTTTCTGCTCCACCGGCCGTCTGATCTCCCCGCAATGTGCCCTGCCCATTGCGACTTGAGGAAAACCATTCTTTGGGTTATGAATTCTGAATTGGTGAAGGTCGCTCCGACGATCTGTTAAAGGTCGCGGGAATCCCTTGAATGTGGGCGGCACAGGAACGATCTGTGTGGGATAATTGTGGGAGGCCTATGTCCAGCAGTGGACGTATATTTTCTGAAACGATGATGACGATACAGAGCATTTATGAATGTCAAATAAGAGTATGTTACCTACAGCTGTTAGGAGGAGGAGTGAGAGGAGCACCCTCAAACAAGTTTTGCTCGGTCGCCAGAGACGCGATGAATAGGGATCAACACTCGAACCCAAAGCCTTTCTGCAAACCGGGAGAATGCTCTAAAGTCACTGAGCTTCCAAAGAAGCTAATTTACCTACTCGATGTTTTTTTGTAAATGCTTGCATTCGACCTAAGCTGCGCGATAGTCTCATCAATATTAGGTATAGATATGTGTACAGTCAGCATCAAAATGATCTTAGCATTCAGTACTACAAAAAAAAATGAAACTGAGCCTGAACCTTTGACAAAAATCACTTTTAGCATAATATCTTTATACCTTGTAAGTTCATCTGTTGTAATTTTTTCGTGAATGCGCCTTGACGTATAACTGATTGTTAGATTTGCAGGCTAGAATAATTATAATGCTGACTTTCAACCGTCCGGTGTCGTTCATCTTCTTTTTTTTTATATGAGAGGTGGCAGACGAGCAGGCGGATCACCTGATGGTAAAAGCAATTCCGCCGCCCATGGACACCTGCAACACTTGTCACAAGTGCGCTGCCGACCTTTTCCCCTTCCCCCCATTGGGCCTCCGGTAACCTCACTCACACGGCGAAACACAGCGCAGGCGCTGCTTCACGCCGGTCTTCTGTGAGGCAGTGGTATCACTCCGGTCGAGCCGGCCCATTCAGCGTGCCTCTCCCACATTTAATTTAATCTTCTCATCTCTTCCGTAGTTTGATGGTCAATATTTAGTACTGTCTTTTTAAAATTGCCACTCCTTATTTGGCGGAGGCACATCATTCCAGTACTAACCTGGTGTCTGTCTCCACGAGGATTATCTCCCGCTCCGCGAACTTTAAGATTGTGTTCAACTCGTAAATTAAGATATTCACGTGTTTCATTTGAGCTTAAATTTAAGTCTGTTAAAACGTTGGAGTTTATTCGGCGAAGATTACGGCCGCAGCATTTGCGCTGAGATGAACTGTCACTTTAAGATAATCCTTTCACAGCTATAATACGCGGTATAAAAGCTTTAGGGTGCCTTTCCACCAGAGATGTGTTACGCTAAGTAGGATACGTCTGATATCCACCAATCATGTTCATTGGTCGATATAGCAAGTGCTGGAAACTGGTTCAACTAAATTAAATGTGTGCTATGAATGGTCGCAAGTCATGAAGCAATATGAGTAGGTTCGCCTGGCGGCTGGTCTGATCATGGTCTAAGGCTCCGAATTGTAATTAATCCATTAGTACATGTAGGTATTTACAACGGCGTAAAAGAATCGTGTTTCAAAACACTCGGTACCTTTTAAAACCACCAGCGCATAAAATATAAGTGTGATATAAGAAAGGGCCGTGTGGTCCCCGGCAGAGTAGAATAGGCCACCCTAACTCTTACCGAGGTGTCGTAAAAGGCGACTAAGGTAAAGCTGCTGGCATGATCATCAGCACCCAGAGAAGGAAAACTCTGCATTTATATCAAAACCCTCGCCAACCCGTCTGCCAAGCGTGGTGAGTATGGCAATTACCCCTCATGTGATTGAAGGAGGCCCGTGCCCCAGCAGTGGGGACTTAAATGGGCTGATGATGATAAGAAAGGCAATTTCTCAAATTGCGACCTGGTTACGTCGCGTGGTGTAAAGGGCCGCGGAAACCGTTGCAGTAGTTATTAATCTAATCGGGTGATCGGCCGCAAGCCGCAATCGCATTCTAGGTTTTAGAGTTAAACCACCTGTTCTCAAAAGGGGGCAAGAGAAATTCTATCTCAATTCACGACCCATGGCCACAGGACCCTAAATCATTTTAATGTTCATCATCTCGTCTCATCTATTCCGTAGTTTGATGTTCGATTTTTTTTATGTGATAGGTCGCAGACGAGCAGACCATCACCTGATAGTAAGCGATTGCCGCCGCCAAAGGACATCCCCAACACCAGTGGAGTTACAATTGCGCTGCCAACTTTTTCTCCGTGGTATCTCCAGTCGAGCCGGTTCATTCATGCCGAAGCGTGACTCTCCCACGGTAATACTTTTATTACGGTGCAGGTTACGATATTTATCTCCACGTTTCCTATAGAGAGAGTACCGGAGGCCCGATTCGAACTGAGGCAATCGCTTACCATGTACAGTTGCCTGCAAAGAAATATAAACGACTCGACTCTTTAGACGGAACAATAAAGTTCGTATTTGAATGAGGTTGTATACTTATTAGTGCACGTGACCAGGGGCGCCTCTAGCCCAAGAAGCGTCCGAGCGCAATCAATAACCTGGCGCCCTCTTGTTTCAAAATACTCTAACAAAATGGAAAACTTTCGAATTACAACATAGCACATTTTCGACTACCTATGGGCAGTTGCTTCATTGTAATTATGAGACATTCTGAATCAATTCATGGTAAAGTGCACCTCGGCCTTCGAAGTGACAGCATTGGACACAACTAGGAATCACACGCTAAGATGACGAGAACGATCAGTACTCGCGCCCGCTCCTTGCGGAGCGTTACAGTGGAGGCTCTAAGTGTAGCGAGAGCCTGTCGGCGCCCTCTAACGTCCGGGTGGACCACACCGGCGTCAGGCGCAGGGGCGTCTTTACCTATAGCGCAGGGGCTCTATAGGTAAACACGCCTCTGCACGTGACTGTACCATCGGTTGATAAGGTTTGCTCTTCTGCCACTGATCACAAAAAACAAATGAGAGGAAAAAGCTAGTCGTGATATTTTTGGGTTTGACAAGCGATGTTCCGAAGGAAGCCTGCTACTATGCGACGCGGCTGGCGTGTGGGAAGGACTGCTATCTGGCGCTTATATCTCCCAGCTTATGTACTAGGAGGTAATATCCCAGAGTGCGACGTGACTGAGGACTATAACTTCCTTCAATTATTTTTTTTCAATTTTATTAGGACAACCAACAAGATAAACACTGTTAAAGCAATAAGAAATAGACAAACATAATCTTAAAGCTAAGTGTCACCTTACTTATAGGTTGCCACGGCATGCAATGTGGACTATTAGTGCGTTAAGAATAAACAAAACTTTATAAAATTTAATTGTGTCTAAGAATTGTGACGTGTTCGCTAACGAATTCTCATAATTTCACAATTCTCACAACATCTCATACGTTGACCTGATTCCGTACTAAGTAGCTTAAGCACTTGTGTTACAGATATCAGACAACAGAGGAACACAAATATATACTTAAATACATATATTATACCCAGACACCGAACAAACACAAGTGTTCATCGCACGAATTTGGTTCAGGCGTGAAGTACTGCAGCACCTGACGCCTTAATCTTTGAGGCTTATTTGCGAAAATATTTATTTGAGACGCTTTGTGGAGCTTATTGTATTAAAGTACATTAATTAGTAATTGACTCTATAAATAAGACAAAGTACGATTAATGTTACATAAACTTGATTTTTTGCTCGATTTTTTCTTATGTAGAGGCAGAGCAGACGGATCACCTGAAGGTTAGCGATTGCCAGACCAAATTATTTTGTATGAGAAAGGGAGGCAAACGAGCAAGCTAACCACCTGCTGGTAAGTGATCTGGTGATCACTTACCACATGGACATCAGCCATACCAGAAGGATTAGGGATGCGTTGCCAGCCCTTAAGAAAGGTATAGGCTCATTTCTTGAAGATCTTAGTAAGAGTAATTCCCGGTATGCATCTAAAGCTGTCGCTCTAGAGCCGCGGGTACGCTTATTTTCAGGATTAGGGGTATCTGGCAATTACGATGTAGCGACTGCCATCTGACCTTCGCAAGTAAAACCAGAGAAGAACGAGACCGACTGAATCATGGTTTAAAGGGTTTAAAGGTTGGCAGCGCACTTGTTACTCCATTGGTGTCGTGGGTGTCCATGGGCGGCGGCCATCGCTTACCATCAGGTGATCCGTCTGCTCGTCTGCCACCTATTAAATAATAAAAAAATACAAGTTTCAGAAACTATTCAAAACGTGCAGGTTTCCTTACGAGGTTTTCGCTCACCGCGGAGCTAATGTAGAAATACGCACATAGTAATTGAAAGCAAAGCTGAAGCTGAAGGTAAAGCTGCTGGCATGATCATCAGCACCCAGAGAAGGAAAACTCTGCATTTATATCAAAACCCTGGCCAACCCATCTGCCAAGCGTGGTGAGTATGGCAATTACCCCTCATGTGATTGAGGGAGGCCCGTGCCCCAGCAGTGGGGACTTAAATGGGCTGATGATGATGATGAGTAATTGAAATATCCATAGGTGCATGCTCGGATTCGAATTACGACCCCCCGTATGGAAGGCGCGTTCTTATCCACTGAGCTACCATCGCTCTCTTCTCTCTAAAGCTAATAAGAGATGTCCCATAAAAATCTCTCATCTTTTATCTTAAGCTTGGCACGTGATCGTGAAATGGAAAACCGGAAATTAATTTGTTTATACGTATAGTATAATATAATATAATTCAAAGGCGATAAGCTCAGGTTGGCATCTCCTTATTACTCCATTTAATTAAGTTCCTGCTTCACATTTGTAATCACTCGCTTTGACACGGTGGAGCTAATTAAAATCAAAATTGTAGGACAGCCGTTGGCAGATCAATCGAGTCAAATATAAACAAGTGTGAGTTGGACACGGGTACCCACGGTCCCGTATAAAGTTGAAATTGAAATTATTTATTTAAGTACCAAAAATAAAAATTACAAAAGCAACATATTTCTCAATGCGGCACTTAAAAAGATCTCCGCTCAGGCATCTGCCAAGTACACGTGAGGTCCCCGTGGCGCTGGTATTCTGCGGATACCTTTCTTAAAAGGCGCACGCATTACAAAAAGATAAATTAAAAATTATTATAACATGCAAATTGTTGCATCTCTAACAGTGTAAAACTTGATTTTTTTAAAGTGAAATATCGCTTTATTTATGTAATAGGGGGCAAACAAGCAGATGGATTATCCGATGGCAAGCGATTGCCGCCGCTCATGGGGTGTCCATTGGTGGGCGCTCAGGTAAAACCAGGGCAGTCACAAGTGCGCTTCCGCCTTTTTCCCTGGATTACTTCTCCGGTTCCCATACTCCCCAAATTCTTAATCATGGGCTCCAGAGCTACAGCTTTAGACGCAACCGGGAATGACACGCTTAGATTAGACGGAGAGATGTTTCTCCGGTATCCTCACTTACGCAGCAAAACACCGCTTCACGTTTTCTGTGAGGCCGTGGTATCCCTTCGGTCGAATCCAGCCTTAGTAAGAGAACGACTATTTGATATGGTACACATGTTCTGTTTCTTTAATGCGGAACCCTAATTAACCGGACGATCGAATAATCAATATCGTTTGGTATCGGGCAAGCGAGATGTTGACTTTTCAATTAAGTTGACTGCCGATCTTGGGCCGGCGCTCGATTAATCAATCGGTGACGATGCGAGTTGGCACCACTCGTTGCTGGTAGGGCTGCCAAGTGTCTGATAGGATCAATTGAATCGATGCATGATGATTGGATATGCGAAAGCAAGAATTGAGTACCTTACGACATGATGTTAGAGAAAAATAATATTATATTCATATAAAAATTAAATGTGTAAGTAGGAGAGGATATTTTTATGGTACAAATCGTGACATGACATGGATACCCAGTAGATATATCCTTGCTAGTAGTATTCACAAAACATCATTTAAAAATCTATAATTACGGGATGAATCAGTAAACAGTAACATACTTTAAACACCTAACGAATCAAAAACAAATGCGAATGCCAGAATAGAGGCAATTCTAGAGGTCTTATTCATAAAAAATTGAAATCATTATAACGGCAGTTTTATTTATTGGAAATCATATACTCTGGATCGGATTCAAAGGAGAGCAACTCAAATCGTCGACTGCCAAGATATCTCTAATAGGCTAGACTCCTTAGCACTGCGTAGAGATGTAGCCTCGCTATGTATACTCTACTGCCTATACTATGGAGAATGCTCTGAGGAATTGTTCGGACTGATCCCTGCCGCTTCATTTCGCCATCGTTCCACTCGACAACAGTTCCATCGACATCATCTAGATGGTTGGCAGTCTTCAACTATGCGTTTCTCAAGAAACTTTCTGCCTCGTACGACAAAACTATGGAATGAACTATCGCCTGCGGTATTTCAGGACAGATACGACCTGCAAACCTTCAAGAAAAGAGCGTATTCCTTTTTAAAAGGTCGGCAGCGCACTTGTGACTCCTCTGGTGTTGCAGGTGTCGATGGGTGGCGGTAATCGCTTACCATCAGGTGATCCATCTGCTCGTCTGGCCCCCTATCCCATAATAAAGTCCTTTTTTAGGTAAAAAAAACAATTGATTTTCTATTGTGTCAGCCTTATGAAGTCTGGGCCTTATGAAGACTACACATTTGTGTTTTTATGAATAATACCCTATTGTATACTGAATCTTGTGTATACCTAGATTTTAAGTTAGATAGATAGATACTCTTTATTGCACAACATACCAAACTTAAAAGCCAGGTACACAGACATAAAATTTTAATATAAGTTTTGTAAGTTGTCAATAAAGAGTGTATCCATCTATCGATCTCTCAAGAAATATGATGACCGCCACCCCTAGCGGAATCGATACTCGATCCCAGCCGTAGTGTACGTGCGTCCTAATTACTTTCGGCATCAATCTCGAGTACCGACGTTACATTAGTAATTTGTTCCCTTATTATTGGGCCGCCGCTTGAGATGCCAGATAACCGGTCAATTTACTGAATAAATAGCCTAGGGTCGATTTAATGCTAGTTTTGCAGTTTCTGAACCAGTTCCGCAGCTTGGAACACTTTAGAAGTCAGAGCTAAAGTAGAGCTTCGATCATAAATTAGATGTTGGTCGACCACTTAAAAAAATAAGAAGAAATAATAAAATGTTTAATAACTACCACAGGATACTACTATTTCATCTTTGTATAAGAATGAAAATTGTAATTACCATGTTATTTGAAAAGAGTAACTACTGAGTTTCTTGCTGATTCTTCTCGGTAAAAATTGACATTCCGAATCAGCGGTAGATTACATAATATTTGATATTCATAAATGTTCTGTAGGGACTTAAATTGAATAAAGATAAACTTGGTGATAAACTCAATTAAAATAAACATCAAAAGGATTTAACTCGCCACACCGGTCAATAACCATTAAATTAACATGTCTCTTTGATCACTCGACATTGGCAGAGTTATTATGTGTTCGCCGTAGGCAACACAGTAGCAGCCATATAGAAAAAAAAAAGAAAAAAAGATATTTTTGTTTGTTTGTTTTGTCTATATACAGGGTGTATCGGTGAATAATCGTCGTCCTCCAAATCTGCGCTCCCTTAAGAGATGCGCTAGACAGAAACCGGTGGAGGCAGATCAATACTCAATACTCAATATCTTTATTGCATCTATAGGTTACATAATTAGTTGGTTCATAATAAATGTAGGTATCACTATAGACCCAGTTCCATCAGTATCAGGTTCCAGGTCAGTATCAGTTCCAGGTGCAGCCATGATGCTGACCGCGATCCTCAGATATGAGAGTTCGACTCAAGACAAAGAGAAACCGGTGAACATGGAAATCCAATTTTTTTTTTTTGAAATCCAAAAGTGCATTATTGCTTAACATGTAAATCCCTTTAACCACGTGTTTTACCAGCCATACTGAACGACATTTGCCCTGTAACTTATGGAAATTCGCCAAAAGAAAATCAACTTAATGTTGACTTAGTAATTTTGAATGGAAGTCAAAAAAAAATACGATGAATTTTGAATGGAAGTCGAAAAAAATACGATGAAAAAGACTTAAAACAAATGTTGTTTAGAATGGTTGGTACAGTCAACTCCAAAAATATATATTTTTGGAGTTGACTGTACAAGACGTGGTTAAAGAGATGTAAATGTCAACTGATGCAACTTGTATACATTTAAAGACATGGTGTCATGCAATTTTTCGTGTGTTTTTTTATGTTATAGGTGGCAGTCGAAGAGACGGATCGCCTGATGGTAAGTGGTTGCCGCCGCCCATAGACCGTCGCGACACCAGTAGAATCACAAGTGCGCTGACAACCTTAATACCCCCCTTTCCCCCGGATTGGGCCTCCGGTACCCTCACACAGCATAGTGCTGCTTCACGCCGGTTTTCTCTGAGGCCGTGGTATCACTTCGGTCGAGCCGGCCCATTCATGCCGAAGCGTGGCTCTCATACGGTCAATGTGTATTACGAAATACATTAGAAACAAACATTGTTTCGAATAACGAGTTAGATTGTAACTGTTTAAACATACACCCTGCATATACCCCGTTATTTTTTATGGTTTCAATGCCGAAGCCCTCATAATAGGTATCATGAATAAAGCCCATGCATGTTAGCTCCATATTAATGATACATATTAGGCATTAAAACGATAAGTAAGTAAACATTTATTGACCACCTAAAAGATTTACATAGACAGGACATCATAACATAAGCATAAGGAGATTGCACCGTAGTACCTACGTAGGAAAAAATATTAAACAAAAACAAAAAAAATAATAATAATGAGTTAATATATAAACCAGTGACCAAGACCAAGAAAGGGAACAAAGTGAAGTGAAAACAAGGTTTTTTTTATTCGGGCCAAAAGTAAAATAATATATTTAATGGTTCGTTTCTTGAAAATCACAATCACATTGGTTCGCAAATATGAATAATTTACACTCGGAAAGAAATAATAAAAGAAACAGGCCCACCCTTTCTAAACGCATTCATATTCCAACGATCTATACAGGAACCACTACCACCAATATTAGAAGCAAGAATATTCACGACACATCCCGTGATACCACATACAAATGCCCTAGTATTAATATCCCAGGTCCGGGCCTCCAGCCGGACACGAAATCACAAAACAAAGAAGCTGCGCCTGCCCCGGACACAGCTCTAAATCACGAGCGAGATTACGCAATACATTCGCGGCACTATTTACTACTAATGTACTATTAGTCATTCAACCATTGTATTAGAAGACAGGGTAATATATTGGTATTTTGAACTTTATCCCTCTAATTTCAAAACGCGGTTTGAAAATAAGTAAGTGGGATTAATAGTAGAAATAATTGAAGAACTAGAATAAACATTATTGACAACAAACGTTGACGACCCGTTTGGAACAGTGACAGTGAACGCTGCCTTTGGTCCAAGGGTTGCGGGTTCGATCCCCGCACAGTACAAACATTTGTGTACATGAACATGTCTGTTTGTATTGGTCTGGGTGTTTCCTAAGTATTATAAGTATGTATTTACAAAAGAAAAGTAGTATATGTATATATTTGTAATCCCACTGTTGATTCTGATATCCGTAACTCAGGTGCTTGAGCTACCTATCTCGGAGTCAGATCAATGTATGTGATGTTGTGGGATTATTTATTTATTTATTAATATTATTACTACTAAAATACAAGTTTAACGTTAGTATATCAACTATAATACTAATGTAAAACCATCCGGATCCCTAGCTTTTCTTTTTTTTATGGCTCTACCCGAAGATAATTTGCCAAGGTCAGGTAATTTATTGAGAATAAGTAGGTAGTCAACCTTTGAGTATATACTCAAAGTAGTCGAAGACACAGTCACTTAATAAAACGTCGGTGTTTTTACGTTTTATCGACATACGGATTTAGCGGATACCACTCTAAAAGCAATCGCGGGTTTTAAGACTCTATTAGGTCCAAGCAAGTTGTCAAGAGACAATTCACCCGAAACACTATAGCAGTGTTAAAAACGATACAATCCAACGATTCTTATTATTAGGATCACTTTTCGGCACTTCACTTCACAAATAAACACCAAATCTGTGTACTAAAAACCACTAGACACTAATTTAAAACCTTTGAATTGCATTAGCCCACGCGGCTTGTTTTAGCCCTATCCTGCCGAATCCCCGACCCCTAGTTTTAAATAAGTACTAAAATAATAACCTCAAAATATCGATTCAGTGACAATGACAGTTTAACTATGTGACAGTTCATTCCGTTTTACGGTAAGTTATTTGTGAGAAAGTGGTCAATTATTTTTTTTGGATTTAATCCCAAAATTAGATGCAATAGTTCCTAATCATATTACTTGGACACCTTACTTAATACTTAAATTATAATTATTGTTGCCTTAAAACATTTCAAAAATATTTTTACTTCAGACATCAAAACAAGGTTGTGTAAAATGAAACGTAACTGAACGAATGATTGAATGATTTGATAAATTTTGACACTATCCTGCGGTACTAAGTGGTCTATGGTTAGTCAAGGATTTGTAATAAAAAAATAAAAACTAACGTCATTCCAATCATTAACTTGCTAGTAGTTTTATCAGAGTAGTTTTTTGTAATAAGAGGGTATGCGAATAAAGAAATAGTCTTATTGACTGGCCTGAACTACACTCTGAGATCTCCAAGAGAAATAAAACTTCCAAAATGTAGCGAGAACAGAAATATCTACGTCATTTGTAAAAACACTTGTCTAGCTAATACGATTCATGAGATAGAGCGGTGACAAACAGACGGATGGACAGACAGCAGAGTCCTAGTAATAGAGTATATAACCAAAGACGACATTCCTATCCTACAGAGAAAGTGTTTTAAACACCTCACATCTACCTTGCTCATCCCTATGTCTAGTCATAGTTACATTAACAAGAGATAGCATAGCTTGTATATAGTAACGAGATCTATTTTAATATTTCATCGCTGCGGGGATCCCCGACGCCGCGGCCGGAAGTTCGGCCATTTCGCGCGGTCTTGTTGAATAATTCGCACAAAATGGCGTCGGTCACTTGTGTCGCGCTCGACGCGGTGCGAGTAAACCGCTAATTGTACCATAAAATACAGGCTTTTTCGCCATAACTGACGCGTATGGGGAGAGGATTTTAGGGCGTATGTGTCATGAGGAGCAATTTCCGTTGTAATGTATTCTTGCTATTACGAGCACACTGTTATTTTGAACCACTCTCCCAGCAGGAAGTAATTTAGACATAAAATAAAAACATATAAAAAATATTTACCGTAGAAACGACAATCGTTGAGAGTTGGAGTGAAGGAGGCTCAAAGTCACCCAGAAGGCAATGGAGAGGACTATGATCGAATCTCCTTGCGTAATCGTATCAGAAATGATGAGATTTGCTGTAGAACTAAGGTCACAGACATAGCTCAAAGGATTGCATGCCTCAAGAGACAGTGGCAAATTGCAACGCCTCAAGACTGTCCAGCCTGAAAACCAGCGCTGCAGTTGCTGTTTGAAGCAGTTGCAGCATAAGCTGAGGCTGGGCCTTGTTGGCGGCAACTTTTTGTTTCTGCACCTATTTTTCTATTTAGTTGTGGTCAATAAATTGTTTCATTTATCTTATCAATGGGCACATTGCTAGAACAGACGGCAAAGGTCCTCGAGTGAAGGCCGCGGACAGGAAGTCGCAACCGTGGCGGGTGCCAACAAGGTGGAAATGATAATTAAGGATGATGGAGTAAAGAAGGTGGCTAGGCTGTAGTGTAAGACTATGAGGACTAGCTGTGACAGAATGAGGAAAGTCGGGGATAGGAATCTATGACACTGCATAAAGCTTACGTTTCAACAATGGAAGATACAAACAACCATTGAAGCTGATCATTGATTGCTTGATTGATAAATGAATCCAATCCAACAGTTATTCTACACACCAATGAAATCACAATGAACTTGATTTGGAGCATACAATTAGTTTTGTCGTTTATTGTATAGCTTTTCGATAGTTATCATTATTTTTACAGTAGGTACTTATACTGTTTGAAAAACTCGCAGCATCTGTTTTTCATGACTCCATCGTTCAACTGTGCATTCTGTTACTGTAATTTAAAAGTAATAAGCCTTATGATCATAGCTGAAGAAATTATATTACATCAATCATTTGATATCTCATATACGTTCCATATATAACACAAGTGTTAAAATAATTACGTAAAGAAACAGTAAATTCACGTCATTGAATCGTGAAATGACGCTAAAAAGAAACGAACGATGCGTGAACGCAAAGAAATGGCTATTATAAACTCATTTATATAGAACTCGGCGTATCAGGCCATACATCAAAATTACGTACTTTATTATTCCTCTATGGTAAGTGGGAATCTTAAATTCGTTTTAATGTTCAGTTCTGGCAACCGTAAAATGTGTTTTGATTATACTTGTACGTGGTATGGAGGTGGAGTAATATCTACCGTATCATGTGTGCTTTTTATGATGCATGCTGTACTTATGTGCATTGCATAATGTTTTTTGTTGTTTACTGACAAGAGACACGTTTTCTTCTATCGTGAGGAAACCGGAATGGTTCGGATAGTCTCAGAAACGTGTAAACATGATTCAGTTGATCTGGTTCCACTGTCTAAGGGTTGCAAAGGTCGACGTTCATTGTAATAATCATACTCCTCAAATCCGGCATCATGGTCCAAGCATATCCAGGGCTTCAAACGCGAATGACGCGCTGATATAACTGAAATGAGGCATATGAGCAACCAAAATCTTTTGACGAAATTGTATGCTACAAAACATATATTCTATCTTTTTTTTGGATTTCGCAGGGGAATGCCGCCTGCTCCAGAGATGAGGCGACTACCTTAATGCATACCAGGCCACCGGGGGGCGGCCGGTGGATCTATCCTTTGGCGGGGCTTCTCCTAAAGAGAAGCCTGGCCAAGGCGTACCACTAAACCTCCTGCGGTTCTCCCTCATCGCCCATATTGGGGAATATCATGGTGACACAGCCGAACCCTCCCTCACAACATTGTATCAACAAAAGCGCGACGTAATAATATATCTTGTCTTGGATACCTTCGACTATTTGATAATTAGAAACCATTAGTTGCTACCTTATCATTATGAAAATCAATAAACGTTTCCACATACTACATGAAACAGAATTGGTAAGAGACAAAACACATCTGCTCCAATTATTGTAGGTAGGTTTTAAGGCAGACGTGGCCAACCTTCTGCCGTTTCCAGGTATTTATTCGCTGGGATTCTCTGGACGCCCTGCCACTCTTGGGACTGCTTTGAGTAGAAGTGACTGAATAAGGAAAGTGTGATAGTGGACTGTGACGCAGTTCATGAATGAGTTCTATTTTTAGTATTGAATGGATGCAGGGTGTACATAAAAGTAAAGTATCAGCCAATGTACTTGTCCTATTGCAGAGCAAAGGCCTCCATCACAGAAATCAAGTCAACGCTTACCATATGCGATTAGGCTTAATCACCACGCTTGCCTAATGCGGCTTGGTGATCACAAACCCGAGTAGTGTTCGAATAGTTCGAAACATACATTTGCTCGACCCGGCAATCGAACCCAGGACCCAGAGATCACGGCCCGATACTTAAACCACTAGACCTGTTTGTCTAGTGGTTTAATTACTACCTATTGGGCGTTACATAAAAGACAAAGGAAAAAAATTGTGACCTTGCTATAAAGATATATTTACAGGTAAAGTATATAAGTGATGTATTTACAGGTAAATTTCCAGTTCCCAGTAATGTAAAAGCGACCGCACAGAGTTAATGTTCGTTATAATGATTATTTCAATTAGCATTTAAAGCAAACGTTTTACGGCGGGTTAAATTGGCGTTTGAAATGATAAAGCATCGCCGTGGGAAATGTTAAACGACTGCAAGGCCATAAATTTCGCCGCCAGCACTATAAAAAGGGCTTATAAAACTGCATTTATTATCTGTACCATCGGTTACGAGCAAAAACTCGAAGTGTTGCCAGCGATAAAAAAATGCCTGTCGTGTTTTAGACAAAAGCGATCTTTTAAAATTACTGAAATCTTCCTAGCCACATAAGTAATCTGATATTAAGTGATAAAAATAGCTTCATTTAGAAAATAACTTATTACTTTGAATATCACCTATCTTATGTATTACTTTGGTAAGTGTTTTTTAAAAAAGGTAAATCATCTATGATATCTTTTTTTTTTACAATTTTAAGTTTTCTTATCTTCTTTTTCATTTTAAGTACATAGGTACGGCATTAAGAAAATATAAATACCTTTTCAAATCGCTTAATTTTAAGTAACTATCAGTAGTGAAAAAGCATCTCGCGAGACAGTATGGCAGTCCCAACGGAGGATGATGCCTGATCGCTTCGGTTGTAATTGCAACGTGGGTTCTTCTCTTGCTTACCATCAGGCTGAGGAGAGCCAATACAATACACGAGTACTGTGTCACTATAAAAAAGTAAGAAAATAAATATACCTTTAAATTCGCTTAAAACCTCGCTATGGCAACGGATTTAATGCCGTAGTCCCAGTAAATTGTTTCCATGTTCGGCTTGTACCAAATCAATGGCATCACTGATAAGTCGCTAGGCCATCGCAGTCGCGGGCTATTAGTTAAAGGTACCTATCATCGAAATAAAACTAGAATAATAGAGCGTTAAAATTTATCAAATTTCCATGAAATACGGCAATGTCCACAGCATGGCAATACCAAGAAGTCGTAAGAAACGCTCGCGGTCAGCGCAGACGCGTGGTCATTAGTTTGATAGGTGTCTTCCGTCGAGATAAAACACCGATGGCTTGTTTTGCGGTGACACTGCCCGGTTTTGACCTCTGACATTATTTCCGTCGGTTTTTTATCGTCACTTACGAGTATAAAGAATAGATATGGCAAAAACGTATCTTTCAAAAGATTGGAACATTTGCATCTGGATCAGTGCAGAGATGCGGAACAGTGAAACGCTTCATTTGGAACATCGACTCTCAGATAGTTCCGTGATTCATTTCGCTCATTCGGACCATTCGGTTCACTCGGATCATTCAGCTCATTCGGCTCATCGGATCATTTCGCTCATTCGGATTATTCAGCTCACTCAGATCATTCAGCTCATTCGGCTCATCGGATCATTCGGATCATTCGGTTCACTCGAACTCGAGACCCATTTAAGTCGAATGATACATTCGGAGCGAACATTAGAGATTCGGAACAGTGTATCATTTACTGAGTCGGATCACTGAGTCAAACGTTAGGCGAAGGTATTTGGGTTCTTCCGGAATTTTATTGTATTTTACTTAACAACTGGTTAACTGGGTTTTGACGATTTATATGCGAATCAAACCGTCTAAAATTAATATTATGCTTTTCTTTTCTATTAGGAATTTAGAAACGCGTCAGGAAAGCGGTTTTGGAGCCCCAAAGAGCCTGCTTGTTGCGCAAACGGAATTGAACGATAAGATGATGTCAATGATGACATAAAGTAGCCTTACGATAATGAAAGCTTTACGATAATATCCTCCAACCGATTTCGGCTAAGGCGGCCTAATCTCGACAATCAGTCACTTAAGCAAGATATATTATAGTGCTCAAGTGTGCGCGCAAACACAAGTGCACTCTCTTTTCCTTTACCCTCATAATCCGATGGGACACTTAAGTGACACGACCGGAGAGGAATCGAACGCAGGACCAACGGCTTAACGTACTTTCCGAGGCAACCGCCAACTTCCAGACTCCGAGCTGTCACTGAGAATATCTTGACAGAAAAACACAGGTACAAATTTTGGCCCGACCCGGGGATCGAACCCGGGACCACAAGCGCAGCCGTCACTAAAGCATTACCCACTGCGCCAACGAGGCAGTCACGAAAATGTTTACGATACGTCATAATAATGTACTTAATAAGAATTTCGTTGTTTCTGTGTTCACGATTCGTAGGCCACAATTCAGAATACTCTATTAGAACTAACTGTACAGTACATAACTGTTTTATTACCAAAACCAACAATTATTTGTTAGCCGATTGCGTACCGTACCAAACATTAATTCACAATTATTCTGACTACAAGCCTGTCTACAATTAAGTCGAAAAAAAATGCTGAAAAAGATACTATCGCTTTGTAAAGTGGCCAAGTGCGTGACGACTTTCTTGTTTCGGGGTCCGTATAAATAACGCCATCGATGTATCGTGTAATATTTTGGACACGATGCACGAATAACGGGAATAACTTGGAGCGATTGATTGTAACAGGGAAAGTGGAAGGGAGAAGACCGAAAGGTCGTAGTCCCCGCCGATGGTCAGACCAGAAACAGCTCGAGATCCTGATAAGCACTGCCCTGCACCGAGCGGCGGAGCGCAGCCGATGGCGACAGCTGGTCCACAAAATCGGAAGGAGTCACTGATCCTCAGCCAGTGAGGGAATCATCAGGAGAGAGAGATAAATAACGCCTTTACATTTTATTAGGGTTCCATATCAACAGTGTGTTGATATTTATTTGAAGATATGAGTGGATGAAGGTGATATGTCACATTTATAGATTTTCACTGGACGGATAAAGGTATTACTTTAAGGTGACTGGTAGGGCACACTAGCGACGCCAATCGATTTTAATTTTCAGCACTAAACCGGATCTATTTTTAACAATTTCGGGATTACAATACTATTTAATAAATAACCATGCACACCGAAATTGTTAAAAGTAGATCCGGTTTAGTAGCTAAAAATTAAAATCGATTGGGGTCGATAGTGTGCCCTACCCGTCACCTTAATACACACACGTACATAACAATACCTCAGAGCGCCAAATTCCATCCACATCACCTTGGATGGATTTTATCGACTGCAGTGCGTTTCTCACGTCATTTCCTACCACGCACAGTAAAACTGTGGAACCAGCTGTCATCCGTGGTGTTTTCGAACAGATACGATCAGGTGACCTTGGTTGGTGGTGGTTTATTCCTTTATTAAGAACCGGCAACGCCTATATGATACCTCAGGTTTTGCAGATGTCCATGGGCGGCGGTGATCACATTTCCATGAGGTGTGCCGTCTGCTCGTTTGTCCAATTTGAGACCTTTAAACAAGACCATTTACGTCGCCCATGAACATCTGCGAACTTAGAGAGATCTCTAATGCGTTGCCGGTCTTTTATAAAGGAATGGGTAACTCTTCTCTTAATGGTTCCTAAGTCGTAGCCGTCGGGAAATACTCCTGCAGCCAAACCGTTCCACAGAACTATGGTACGTGGTAGAAAGCTCCGCGATTTTGCACAAGATTCTGTTAAAAACATATTTCTTTTAGTTTGATTAGGTGATACAAACGTGTATCTAAGTCATTGGAACGACACATCGATCTACCCGAAATAAGGTGATTTGCCGAGCCAATTTCATCGAAAGTAATGGCTGCTCTGAGCTAGTAGTTACTAAAGCCGCTTATTGGTTTTATTCCACACGTCCTATGTCATTTTGCGTGTTGCCTAATACGTTTGCATGTTGCCTGATAATGTCAAATCGGCTTTGTTTCGGTACCTACTGTACTCAGTAGGTACCAAAACAAAGCCGATAAAAGAAAGACGAAAAAGATACTTCTCTTGCCGACTTTTGTGAAACAAAAATGTGTATTCTTTGCGTACTGTATGGAAACCGAAAGAATTTTCGACCGTGGAAGCGCCACGCTTCAGTATGAATGGGCCGGTCCGACCGGAGTGATATCACGGCCTCACAGAAAACCGGCGTGAAGCATCACTGTGCTGTGTTTCACTGCGTGTGTAAAGGATACCTAAAGTCGTAGCACGAATGTTGTTCAGAATGGTTAATAGAACACGTGGTTAAAGGGATGTAAATGTCCACAGATACACCCTGTATATTGCCCTCGATAAGTGAGTAAGACGGTTAAAAAAGCACAGTGTTTACTAAGAAACGTCGAGCGGTCAGCAGGCGCGCTGCACTTAGCGCGTAGCTCGCTGTCATCATCATCATCATCAGCCCATTTAAGTCCTCACTGCTGGGGCACGGGCCTCCGTCAATCACATGAGGGGTAATTGCCATACTCACCACGCTTGGCAGTCGGGTTGGCGAGGGTTTTGATATAAATGCAGAGTTTTCCTTCTCTGGGTGCGGATGATCCTGCCAGCAGCTTTACCTTAGTCGCCTTTTGCGACACCTCGGTAAGAGTGAGGGTGGCCTATTCTACTCTGCCGGGGAAAACACGGCGTCGGTGCTCGCTGTATTTCGTAGCATCCTATATAAGCGTACCGTAGCACATTAGATCGCACTGTACTTGTCATCATCGCACTTTGTGAGGTTCGAGCTTTGGGGTAAACCCTTAACCCGGGCGTCATCTCATGCCCGTCTCGGCATGGTGCTCGTTCCTCCTGGATGGGAGGCCTTCCGACATGGCGCGGCTGGGGCGGTGTTCGACCTTAGTAAGGCCTGCCTGCGGCTCTTTAGCGCACTTCTGCCTGGGAGGGCGGTGCACATTAGATCGCGTAGCCAGTGAACGAAAAAATACATTCACTGCGCGTACTAGCCCGTTAGGTTTAAAAAACATATTTATTGCAAACTAAGGCTAATATAAATAAATCATCATTTATTTTCCTTGTTGATGGGAACAGCCAAGGAATGGAACTCGTTGCCCGCCTATGTATTTCCTGAACATTATAACCTGGGCCTCTTTAAAACAAGAGTTGATAGGCTTTTTACGCGCAAGCATGGTCCATTTAAGGCACACAAGCGACGCCAATTGATTTTAATTGTTAGCTACCAAAACAAATTTTAAATAATTACGGGGCTTCAGTCTCTCGCCCAATACTTTTACTATTAATTTAATAACCATGCCCAAATGTTGGGTCTATTTTTGTACTAAAAAAAATTGGTTCACGCCAAAAGTGGCCACTTTTGGCGGTAATTCAAAATTCGAGTGCAAAACCAGATCAAATAGCTAACTATAACTATTAAATAAATAGTATAGGTGTTTACCGACAGACTGAAGCCCCCAAGTTGTTTAAAACAGATCTGGTTTAGTAGCTAACAATTAAAATCAATTGGCGTCGCTAGTGGGGTTAACCCTTCACCCTAAGACCTAATCTTCACTTAGAATCACGTGGGATTGAGGTCAAATGCTTGTCTGTACGTAACATAGAAAAAATATGCGCTTGATTGCTTAGCACGCTAAATTTCGTAGCACGATGATACAGCGCGCGACCGCGATATGCGTGCGTTTGCTTATAAAGCGCGCTATAGATGCTATAGCAAAATAATGTAGCGTGGCCTATAAATTCCAGACTATGTCAGACGGACCCCTAATTATTAAAACGCTCGTGGGCGGGTCGCTCGCGTGCTGAACTAGGCCGGGTATAACTCGACCGTTTTTATTTACGGCCGTCAAAAATGGCCGCTTGTGCAGTCACGCGAGCGAACCTGCTACTCCAGTTGAGCTTTTTTCCTTTTTTCTGGTATCCCAGGGGAAACCATTGCAGGGGTCACCTTATAACATGAAGAAACAAAGTGTGGGACTTTAACCCTGACAGAACCCCTGGGAAAACAATGCTGAGATGGATCAGCGCAATCCCTGTCAGATACCTTACAGTCAGGACTGGACCGTACATGCTGGCAACACGGTGACGCACCAGACTGGTGCGTCCCGCGTTCCCAGAGGTGCACAATCAGCATTCTCAAAGGAGGGGGGCTCCCATGTCTACTCTACTTGAGCTGGCATTGCTTGGAAACTTTCAGTACCTAGGAGCGCCACTCTTAACTTCATCATCATCATCATTTCAGCCAATAGACGTCCACTGCTGGATATAGACCTCCCTCAATGTTCTCCATACAGATCGATCCAGTGCAGCCCGCATCCAATGGATTCCCGCGATCTTCACCAGATCGTCGGTCCACCTTGTGGGGGGCCTGCCGCGGCTGCGACTTCCTGTACGTGGCCTCCACTCGAGGACCTTTCCGCCCGAACGGCCGTCTGTTCTCCTCGCTATGTGCCCTGCCCATTGCCACTTGAGGCATGCAATCCTTTGGGCTATGTCTGTAACCTTAGTTCTCCTGCGGATCTCATCATTTCTGATACGATCACGCAGGGATCACTCTTAACTTGCAGGCATCTTTATTATACTGTAGTAGTCTGTATTAATATGTATTTAATATATATCTGCCACATCGTACAGCTTCTTTTAATATGTAATATACGTCTATATATCTATTCCCACCTGTATTATATATAGTAGGTATTCCTTCTTTTAGATCCTACCTAACTACACTCGCAACCAGGTTCCACCAGAATACCAGCGCTGCTGCGGCATCGCAGATAATGCCGTAGCAGCAAATGCTGAGGTTGGGACCTGATTGAAAGAAAGAAAGGAAAGAAAAAAAAGAAATATTTTATTGACAATCAACAATAAATAATTTAACAATCAACACTCATTAGAAAAAACATAGTTACATCACTCATTAAAAGACTACAGGACAAAGGTGGGAGACGAGACAATCTTTTTGATGATAGGTAGGTAAATACACAGTTATATAATTGATTGGCCACTCCCTTCACATATTCCTTACAAAATGTTTATCCATCATTAAATGTTTCCGCTCTTGCACGAGTATAGCAACGTATGCTTTGCATCTATTCATATGTTTCATCATCATAGCCCATTAAGTCCCACCACTGCTGGGGCAAGGCCCTTCCCTCAAAACACATGAGGGGTGAATGCTATACTAACACGCTTGGCAGACGGGTTGGCGAGGGTTTTGATATAAATGCAGAGTTTTCCTTCTCTGGGTGCTGATGATCATGCCAGCAGCTTTACCTTAGTCGCCTTTTACGACACCTCGGTAAGAGTGAGGGTGGCCTATTCTACTCTGCCGGGGACCACACGGCGATATATAACATATTCATATGTTATGTCATTCTGTATTATTTGTATATTGTTTGTGGCCAATAAATGTATTTTCTTTCTTTCTTTAGTTGTATCAGCCTATAAACTGTCCAACTGCAGGGCAAAGTCCTCATTCATAGAAATCAAGTTATCGCTACTATCCATTACCACGCTAGCCGAATGCGGAATGGTGATCAACAACAAACCCGAAGATTGTTCAAAAACTTCGAAACATACTTTTTGCTCGACCCGGGAATCGAACCCAGGACCCCGGGATCACGGCGCAGTACTTAAACCACTAGAACAACAGAGCGTTGTGGCCGTTAGGATGACAGTGTAGTGTGTGTTATTAATATAATCGACATAACATACATTATAACTTTCAGTTTTCTGAAAGCCGCACACGCTACAATTTATACATAAACCCAAAGGTAATTTCAATCTCTAACCTAAATAAATTGTTGATTGAAGGTGGGATTAACAAAAGTATGACATATCGCGTGGAAATTTTGACATATTAAACAGCAGTGCTACTTAACAATGTATTTAAAACTAAATGTATAAGTAAGTAACAACCATCTACCGATCAAATAAAAATCTAGAGGTTGAAGTATAAAATTGCCGATTTCTATGGAGATTTTTTGGAAAGCTGTGTTTTCCAAACTAACTTGCGGGTGTCCATGGGCGGCGGCAATCGCTTAACATCAGGTGATACGTCGCACGTCTGCCAATTATCACATAAAAAAACAAAAAAGAAACATTTTCTTCATTTTCACAGTAAATAATAATGGTATTGTTTCATATTGACTGTGCTTTAGTGGACAACGTTTAGGTAAATTTAGAATAGGTTTTCAGAAAAAAAAACATTGTTTAATTAAAGCGATTCCGCCTAAAGAACAAAAAAAGAGTCACTTTCAAGATTTTTCTTTCTGCATCATGAATAGAATTGTATCTGATCTTCACATTACACACCTAAGAATTATTTTGTTTAATCAAAATTGTCGACCCGATTGGAACAGTGGTAGTGAACGCTGCCTCTGATACAAGGGTTGCGGGTTCGATCCCCGCACAGTACAAATATTTGTGTGCATGAACATGTCTGTTTGTATTGGTCTGGGTGTTTGCTATGTATTATAAGTATGTATTTACAAAAGAAAAGTATTATATGTATATATTTGTGATTCCACTGTTGATTCTGATATCCGTAACACAGGTGCTTGAGCTACCTATCTCGGAGTCAGATCAATGTATGTGATGTTGTGAAATATTTATAAAAAAATATATACCACAGTAAGTTTATATAGGAATTATTGATCTTGTTGTGTCTAGAAATAAAAGACGATTTCATACTTTAAGCCCCATTATTAATGCGGCGATGGCTTTAGAAAACTACAATTAGATTTTTCAAATCTATGTGCGTATTTCCACCATTAGCGTTCATGGGGAAACTTACACGTTCCGAATAGTTTCTGAAACGTGTTACCATGATTCAGTTGGTCTGGTTCCCCTGTTAAAGGGTCGCGAAGATCAGACGGCAGTCGCGTCGCTTTACCCCGGGCTCCAGAGCGACAGCTTTGATCGCAACCGGGAATTACACATTAAGATGTGGCTTTAGAAAACTCTAGAATTTGTTTGATCAAGTTTTCCAACAACAATTCTAGAAGAAACGTGTTAGTTACTGAAATAAAAAATTACGGAGATGCTCCAGTAGTTGGTAGTAAAAAGTAAACGAATGCAACAACGTTGCAAGAATATGACTTTAGTTGAGATACACCAAGTAAGAAAACAGTAATAAAGATACGAACTGCGAAAGTAATTTTCTGAGAACCACTCCAAATAAAAAGGAATATTTCTACTAATTGAGTTGCGTTTTGTTAACGTCTTCTGAGATGCTGGAGATTTCAAAGTCACCGGAAATTGGTGGAAGCTGTCTTAATTATTATTGATTTGCAGATTGTTATGATAGTAGTATCCTCCAATCTCAATGATCATCCACGTACAGTCAAAGAGCGAAAAGGTTCGTCAGTTTTCATATTGATTCGTTCGACATGCTATGAACACTTATTACCTTTCGTAATCAGAGTCAGAGTAATACCTGGTGCACAGAAAATTATGCTTAACTGTTATATCAGAAAGTTCAGATTTGCTTGTAGCAACATTGATACCTTTTGATGTATACAAAATTTAAAGAAGGTTGGAGGATCTTTTTAAAATGGTATGTTGGTATAACTGATTCTTGCCGTACAAGCGAAAAGTTACCTTAAGGTGACGGAACCTTTTTATTCTCTGTACCGTACGCAGGATATATTATAGTGCTCAAGTGTGTGCGCAAACACTAGTGCACTCTCTAATCCCTTACACTCATGTTCCGATGGGATACCAGCGTGACACGACCGGAGAGGGGTTAGGCGCAGGACCAACGGCTTAACTTGCTTTACGAGGGGTATATGACCGCCGACGTCCAGACTCCGGACTGACACTAAGAATTTCTTACCGAAAACTTAGGTACAAATTTTTGGCCCGGCCCGGGGTCGCAACTGGGACCTCTTTCGTAGCCCGACGGCTATTCCTTTAAGTGCGACTTACTAACCACTGCGCCATCGCGCCAGTTAGATTATTTACATAAAAGGTGAAGGAAATATCTAATACAAATCGATGATATATGCGTAGTTTACTAGTGCCAACTGTATGGACGTTTTTTATGTGGTTGGTGCCATATGAGCAGACGGAGCACCTGATGATAAGCGATTGCCGCCGCCCATGGACCCGCTACACCAGTGGAGTCACAATTGACCTGCCAACCGTTAAACCCCCCTTTCCCCGGATTGGGCCTTCGGTATCATCACTAACGCAGCAAAACACAGCACAGTGCCGCTTCACGCCGGTTTTCTGTGAGGCCGTGGTATCACTCCGGAGCCAGCCCATTCATGCCGAAGCGTGCCTTTCCCTCGATTAAACCCAAACCTAACATTTTTAAGCTTTGTTCAAACTCAGATTTTTATTAGTTTACATAGATATAGGTACAGCAGTCTGCAATAATATGTAAACATCTCGACTCTAAGACGAATTAATAAGGTTCATATTTGAATGTGGTTGCATACTTATTAGTGCACGTGACTGTATTTATAATACCTGGTATGAAGAAGGTACTAGGTACGTAGTTTAGGCGTGATATGGTTATCCCTGCCACGCCTAAGGGCATACCAATGCCAACACTATCATTCCCTAATCTAGATTCCACGTCCCGCGGGCTTATTAAAACGACATAAGCATTTAAATCCCTGGCTATATTTAAGGGTGACATTGTTAGTGCAAGGTTTCTCAATCTTTTTTAAGGGTGGGTCCCCAAGTATTATATAATCTGTGCCGCTAGCGCCCGTCACAACAAACACGGAACATAAATTTAAGTACCTATTGGCAGTTGATGACTTGTAGTAAATTGCTAGTCTCTTCAGGGGTGGACCTTTCTAGTAAAAGTCAACAACAACACCAACAACATAAAATTTAAATATTGAGTGTCGTCAACTTGTATCCCATTGAAGTCTTGTAATTTCAAATCAAATACATCAAAATAAAAACGTTTGAAACGCACTAAGATAAGAATATATTTTATTTGGAGCACAATGAGTGAATGAGGTTGGCATATGACAGAAATCTAAATGAAGAAGACACCTTATTGAGAAATGGGTAGATGTGAGCTCAAATGATGAGATAAACGATACTGGATCTTGAATTTCTTATGTGTTAGGTGTCAGGTGGTGAAGGTAAGCAATTGCGGCCATCATCATCATCATCAGCCCATTTAAGTCCCCACTGCTGGGGCACGGGCCTCCCTCAATCACATGAGGGTTAATTGCCATACTCACCACGCTTGGCAGACGGGTTGGCGAGGGTTTTGAAATGCAGAGTTTTTCTTCTCTGGGTGCTAATGATCATGCCATCAGCTTTACCTTAGTCGCCTTTTACGACACCTCGGTAAGAGTGAGGGTGGCCTATTCTACTCTGCCGGGGACCACACGGCTTGCCGCCACCAGTGTTTAAAATAAATGTTTAAAAGGACATGGAGTTATCCAAACGATTTGGTGCTATAAGTACGCAAAGTCCGTTAAACCTGTGGTTCATTTGTTTGTGTAAAACTAAGTACTTAGTTTATGTATGATAAACTGACAAAATAAATTGGCTCATGAGTTTAAGTAGTCTGACAAACTTACATGTTTTCTGCTCATGTGGTAAGGCAGAATTTCCACCACAGATGTATTAAGTTTTGCTAGGAATATGTTTGTTTAGAGTCAAAGCTACGTTAATGATATGCAGCATAATATCTCAGTTAGCAGATCGCGGGGGTTCAACAAAAGGTTGTGAGCCGCTGTCCTGTTGTTGGTGGCATGGCGGCGAGATTACGCGCGGGCGGGTGCCCAATCTATCTCGGATTTAGTTTGATTGAGACGAATAGGACTAATTTAATTACAAACCCTGATTACAGAAATACAGAGCGTGTGTCATTGCGTTATGAATGCTTTGTTCCTTTGAATATTAAATTAGGTTTAACGTAAATAATCATTTTAGATTATAAATTATTGGCCGCCCGCTTCGCTACGTGAAATTGGGTTTGCCAAAAAAGGTATTTTTTAAACTGATTGTGACCTACTAGAGACTTGTCCCAGCTTCGCGTAATTAATACCTATAAACCTTCCTTTTGAATTCTATTAGCGCAGTGGTTAAAGCGCCGGTTGAGACGCAAGGGTCGCGGTTTCGATTCCCGCAACAATACAAATGTTTGCTGATGAAACAGACATTTGTGTTGGGTTAGGTTAGGATAGGTGTTTGTGGTACCTTCGTTGTTCCTGGTTTCCATACTACAAGGGAAAACTTTAGTTTGTGACCAGGACAATGTATGTTATGATGTTTTCTCAATTTATTAAACAAAAAGCAACTGCATACGGACAGACAGCGAAAGGATTTTGTTTTAATACTATGTCTCAACCTTGGGAGAGCCACGCTTCGGTATGAATGGACTGGCTCTACCGGGGTGATACCGGGGCTATGTTTCGCTGCGTGAGTAAGGGTACCGGAGGCCCAATCAGGGGGAAGGGGGTTTAAAGGTTGGCGGCGCACTTGTGATTCCACTGGTATTTCGGGTGTCCAAGGGCGGCGGCAATTGCATACCATCAGGTGATCCGTCTGCTCGTCTACCACATAAAAAAAAGTAATGACATTGTACATTCCTTTTTTAAAACCATATCCATTGCAAAATCGTGATTTATTGGTAAAACAGATCAAACCATAAATCTAAACAATGGCCGCAAACAAGGCATAACGATTACCAAGCCGATTTGATTAGATTAGCGATTGAAATACATATCAGCAACGCACAGGTATACGCGCCTGGTATAGTATAGTAATACAGGATCGGGTGAAAAAATCGATATCAAAATATCGATATTTTAAGATATTAGGTATATAAAACCCAAGCTTTGCGTCATGTACATATCCATTTCGAATTATATTCATTGGTAGTTGCTTATGTCTAGAGCATAAATACAACCTGTGCGGATAAAGAATGGGATCAGAAATGGCGGCGCATCTATTCACTTCTCGCTCGCACACTATTTGCGTCTATACTCGTACTCGTGGGTGTGCGAGCGAGAAGTGAATAGATGCGCCGCCATTTCTGATCCCATTCTATATTCGCACAGGTTGTACTTTACTACACACAAAGTCACGCCGCAGACGAGCCTTTGGCCCGAGTAGGTACCTATAATAATTACTTCTCTACCATTTTGAACAACTTAACTGCCACGCGTCTTTGCGTCTAATATATTAAAATATTTAGTCAAAAACCTGCTTGTAGTATGCGCAATAGAGTTAATCAACCTGGCTTCTGATCAATAACATATTACATATTCCAGATATGTAATTGAAATTGAAATTATTTATTTGCTTAAAATGTGGTAAAATAAAAAGATCTGACAGTTTAGTTAAGTTTCTCACATTTCGCCAGCAAGCAGATTTATAATAAACTAGATTTCTATTACGGAAAAAAAAGTATTAGTATAAAATATTTACGATTAGGTACATGTACTTTAAGCCGTGTGGTCCCCGGCAGAGTAGAATAGGTCACCCTCACTCTTACCGAGGTGTCGTAAAAGGCGACTAAGGTAAAGCTGCTGGCATGATCATTAGAAGGAAGGAAAACTCTGCATTTCTTTCTACATGGCAATTACCCCTCATGTGATTGAGGGAGGCCCGTGCCCCAGCAGTGGGGACTTAAATGGGCTGATGATGATAATGATGATTATGATATGTACTTTGCCATAAGTTTGTAGAAGTATGGGAATCTAAATATTCCTTTACAGTAGGTATGAACTATCTTCGTTTTAACCGTGCTAATTATAAGGTTTATCCATCCATATCGTAAATATATTAATACATTTGTGCAATATCGATACGATATTCAATCGATATTTATTTATCCTTTTGACATCCCTAGCCTGGACGCGCCGATAATACAGAACTACCGCTAACATTTTGTTGGAAAACAAACCGCATTTTGCATAATGTGCAATGCAGTTACATTGTGATAACTTTTAGCGAAACACATCACGTCTGATATAATGAATAGACTGAAAACATAAGCCAAAATAACCATACAATTACTGTAAACCCCATTACCCCATACTACTCGACCAACTTTGACACGTTGCGTTCGAGTGGCATCGTGTCAAAGTTAAAAAAAAAGTATTTATTCGTTTTTAGTCTACAGTGGATAAAGTGGGACGTAATATATATTTTTTTAATATAAAAATTTCGCTGACTCTTGGTCTGCGCCTTTTTTATGCTAGTTTTTTATTGTGTTAAATACAGTGCTCCGCGTAACAAAATTTTGATTTTGTGCCTAAAAGTTTCTTAAATTTCTAAGACAGTCTTAATGCTATTCTATGTATAACATTTTTTTTAGGGAAGTACTATATAGGTATAGCTTCTAGTGGTGCCTCGACTAGTAAAATTTGGCAGTCAGCTCCGCATATCTCACTCGATCTCTTGCTAGATGAAAAAGCTCTGAGGCACTCGAGATCTCTGCGTATTCTCTGATATAGGTAAATAAGATGTTAACCGTGGGAGATCCACGCTTGACGATCAGAGTAGTACCAATGCCTCACAGAAAACCGGCGTGAAGCAGCAATGTGCTGTGTATCGCTGCGTGAGTGAGGGTACCGGAGACCCAATCCGGGGGAAAGGGGGGTTTAAAGTTCGGCAGCGCACTTGTGACTCCACTAGTGTCGCGGGTGTCCATGGGCGGCGGCAATCGCTTACCATCAGGTGATCCGTTTCGCTCAGCAATGGAAGGTGATAAGCTGATTGATTGATTTATCTCATTCAAGTCTAAAAATTATTTCAATAAATTTGCCACTAAATGAATGAGACATTGTCGCACATTCGCACTGCAATTGTCTGAGTTTGAATGGAATCGCGAAATGCAATTAATGCAATTTCAATATTGACGGTGTTAATTTTCGGACATTTTTAATTAATTATGAACAATGGAAAATTTGTGCTCTAAAGGCAAATTAAGTTAGCTTTTATGTGCAATAAGTTATTGGGTACTTCGAGTGAATATTTTTTGGTCAACAGGCTAACGCTTGACCACAATCGCACCTGATGGAAAGCGACGATGAGGTCTAGGATGATACGCGTTTGCCTAAAAGAAATTTAATTAAACTTATAAATTGCTTTAGACAGTATCTTCATTAAACGTTAATTATTAGAAATGAATGAATGAATGAACATACTTTTATTGCACTCAAAATGAAGTATGAAAACTTAAAAACTAGATATTCACACAGAAGACCGGCGTGAAGCAGCGCCTGCGCTGTGTTTCGCCGTGTGAGTGAGGTTACCGGAGGCCCAATGGGGGGAAGGGAAAAGGTTGGCAGCGCACTTGTGACTCCACTGGTGTTGCGGGTGTCCATGGGCGGCGGAATTGCTTACCATCAGGTTGAAACCTGCACGTTTCATAATGTTTCTTAAATTTGTAATGTTAAAATAATAAATAAATAATGATTAAATTAATTAGGGTTCGCTGTCTAAGGGTTGCGAAGGTCAGACAGCAGTCGCTTCATTGTGATTACTAGACTCCTCAAATCCTGGATCATGGTCCAAGCATACCCTTAACTCCAGAGCGACAGACCAGGGATACTATGCTGAGACGATGTTAATGAATTCCTTCACTAAGGGTCGATTTTTTGATCCGTAGTCAAATTGAACTAATGGTTAAAAAAGTAACCAATGGTCAAATATCGCCAAAATGTGTTTTATGAACAAAAGTGAGCTTAACAAATTGTTATATTACAAGGAATTACGTCACTTTGACTATTGGTTAGACAATTAACTATAGTTACCTTTTGGTTAAATTGACTAATTTTTTTTTGGTCTTAATCCTGAGCACGGTGACGGCCGTTATAGGGCCTTATGTACGATCTCAAAAGGTGTATTAAATCAGTACAATCTAGTTAATAAGGTAATAAAATTAGAGTCAAGAATACTTTGTTCTTTTCACTATTAAACTCTAGTCGATTAACCATTAAATTATTAAAGGTATTTTTTTTTCTTTCTTTTATCTAAGTCTTCGCTTTTTCAAATCTAGATTACGACGTCGGACTTACGTTTTACTTCTAAAGTTTGCATTTTTCTTTTTGCCGTCGTCAGGCAAAGGCATTCGCTCCAAACGTCAAGTCTAATCAGGCTAGTACGTCATAATTGGAGCCAAGAATATTCCGTTTCACTTTAATAAACCGCAGTGGCGTGCCCCATAACAGCAATTAGTTCGTCACGTGGAGCTCGCGTGCAACGGATCATAGGCCTCCCCCGCCCCAGGACGAGGAATTTTAATAAACATTATTACACGGATAACAGGCTTAGCGGGCTAACAGCGTTTGACGGGGTAAGATATGGCTACTGAAGTTGAATGCAGAATGACGTTTAACTTTAAAAAAAAATTGTTATTCGTTTGGATTTCATGTGGTAAAATACTGGCTGCAATAAAAAAGTACTTGTTATGTTCTCGTGTTGATGTGTTAGCATGTTCTAATTTTAAATCATATTTCAAATTTAATAGGTATGTAACACATTCGGATTTTGAATTTCTGTTCTGTAGTTGGGAGTTGGAACAATATTTAATTTGCGATGCAGGCACAGACGTAGCAAAATAAACGGATAACAATTCTGGGAAGCGTGTTACACTTATAATTCGATTTGCCTTTGTGAATCCAACAAACAACCCTAATGGGACAAGAGTTAAATACGAAATGAATTACGGCGTATACTAAAAGGAGCGAAACACGAAACTGCATAGTTATTATAAACTACTGTTTGTTAAACCGGTGGGTATGATAAATAGCAACATATTTATCTTTGCCACGCGATGTTATAAATGAAGGCTTATGCACTGCTTCAAGAAGGAAATTAAGAAAACTCGAGCTTCTTTTACGGAAACGATGCATTAATCTCGGCGAGCTTTCTTGTAAAATTTTTCACTTGCAGTTTGGTAATAAATCTTGGGGTAGAAACATTCTAATGTTAGCGGAGACATGTAATTTCCACAAATGACCTATGTAAAGCGATCTGCGAGAGGTGCAATAACTCGATTTGCGAATAAATGGCTCGGAAGTTGATCTACAGCGCCTTTGTTACCGCACAAATTTGGGATTAGAAGTGTAAATTTTCGGGGAGCATTTCCATTGCCGCTCGAGTAACGGCCAAAAGTTTCCGGTGCGGAATTAAGGCTGCAATATAAGGGGCTTAACGCGGGGTAGCCGATGCACTTTTGCTGTTTGCGAGCGACGCGGTACATGTTACGTTTTTTGTTTCGCTCGATCTCTGACTACGCGATTTTCGCTCGGATTCCACTTTTGAACGCTCGCGCGAATGAAAAATGGCGGCTTAGCTGTCAAAATGGTTATTGATGACGGCGCTTCGGAATTTACTTTTATTGATGTTGGGATTAGTTAATTCTGAATAGGTTTGAGTATTCAATTAGTTAGTTTTAATTACCGTTGCCGTAAATTCGCCTACGCGTAAAGTTTCACAGGCTACATAATATTTTGGCTTTGCTTTTAACAGGTAGATTTAAGGACTTAGCGTTGATTCGAATTTAGATAAAGATCACAAATTTGCTTATTTGGGGTGAGCCTGCTTTTTATAAAAAAGAAATCTTGCGCCTTTTAATTGCACTAAAAGCTGAAAATAGCCCGATCTGGTTTCGAATTGCAAAATAGGGTTATGATTATAAAATACAACGAAAAATGTTCACTGATTTTATTTTCTAGCTATTTATGACACTGTTGAAAATACAAAACAAAGGGAAAAAATTATAACGATACATCGTGTTTGTTATATATTTAATTACAAAATAAATGCTTAATAACGTGACGTCATCGCCGTCGCCGCTCAAAAGTATTTTTTTGATAACTATCCATTTTATAGAAAATACTATTTTAAAAGATGTTACTAATAACATTCCCCACTATTCTAATGAAAAAAATCAGGTACTATCGCGCGGTGTTCGAAATTTAAAAAATCTGTTATATTAATTAATATAAAGAATAAATTGGTATTTCTTTTTTTTTATAGAGGCACAATATATTGTCTTTCCTCAGACTAATTGTAAGCAAGAGAAGAGCCCAAGTAGCAATTACAACGGAAGCGATGTCAATGCATCACCTCCTTTAAAATAATAAATAATAAACCCCGACAAAAAAAAATGACTGATTGAATTGGGTTTCCATGGGCGGCGGCGATCGTTTACCATCAGGTGATCTGTCTGCTCGTCGGCCACCTTTGACATAAAAAAAACTGCTGTTGACGGTCCTACGTATGAACATTTTTTAAAAATTTTGTCGGGGGTTTTTAGATTTTTAATTTACTTTTAATTTTCACTTAAAGAGACTCTATTTTTATTTTAAAGTAAAATTACTTATGTACAAATCAGTTTCCGCATTCAATAGACACACCACTCTGTATTATAATTTATTATACATTTTGTGGGGGCGGCCATCTAGGATTTAAATTTTTTCATAGTGTATTATAGTCTACTACTCAAACCCTTTTATTTGATACCTTTATCGAGGGGAGTTGTCAAACAATATGTAAATCCGACATTTTGAAGCATTGGCCATCTTGGATCAATTTCCATCTAACATAGCTAAGAACACTCCCGATCAATTGATCTTTCAAATAAAAAAAACAATCAAAATCGGTTTATCCGTTCGGGAGCTACGAGCCAATGACAGACACACACACACTCACACACATAACACACACACACACACAGAGACACGTCAAACTTATAACACCCCGTCGATTTTTCGTCGGGGGTTAAAAATAAGTGTATAAGATACAAGCTGGGAGCAGTTTTAATTGATTTTAATACCTAGTAACATTCTCTATCGCGATTAAGTAGCGGCATCTTCAACTATACCTAACTAAAACTAGGTGTCTTAGGTCGGAGAACGTGTGCTCGTAAATTGAAGTATTATACGGAATGAGTTAACCCGAGCATTCGTCAGCTATTGCGCTCAATGAATGCTCGGTGCACAGAGAGATTCCCCGATAATCTTGAAGGCACTCAGCTCTGTATGTAGCTCTGACCAAGCCAGGGTTGGCGAGCCGTCGACACACGTAGTTAATGAACAAGACAAAAATGAGATGAAGGTATTTGAAAATAAATGTGTGCGAGTAGAAGCATTATATGGATTTAATTAAAACTTTAAAACATTGCACTTTTTTTAACAACTTCATACTGCATTCCCATGGGAAAACCTCTAAAGAGCTCATCCACAGCCCGAGCGTTCGCAAGAGAAAAAAAATCTGGATCTGTACCGTTTTGATAAAATTAAAGAAAATTAATTAAATGTAGTGACATTAAACAAAAATCGGTTTCGCTGTCTGTCTGTTCCTAGGTATGCTTAGAGCTTTAAAGATACGCAACGGATTTTGATGCAGTTTTTATTAATATATATAGTAAATCAAGAGGAAGGTTTATATGTACCTGTATAAAAATACTACACGTCACTCTTGCGAAGCCGGGGCAGGTCGCAAATGTTACTATAGGTACCAGTGACCCGCCTTCACTTCGTTTCAGGATACATATATATATATATGTAAAATTACGAAATTAAGCTTTATTATTTGACCCCTAAGCTATGAAAGGAACCCCTGTGAAAAATTTCAAGTTTCTATCCCTGATAGAATGCTTGTTCACTTTGATTCGCGGAAGCAGGCTTGCCTTGATATGTCATTACACTCAGTCAGCTTTCACGAATATAGATTTAGATTACTATACGACCATTTTTAATTTAGAAAAACCAGACATTTGGCCGTGTGGTCCCCGGCAGAGTAGAATAGGCCACCCTCACTCTTACCGAGCTGTCGTAAAAGGCGAATAAGGTAAAGCTGCTGGCATGATCATCAGCGCCCAGAGAAGGAAAACTCTGCATTTATATCTAAACCCTCGCCAACCCGTCTGCCAAACGTGGTGAGTATGGCAATTACCCCTCATGTGATTGAGGGAGGCCCGTGCCCCAGCAGTGGGGGCTTAAATGGGCTGATGATGATGATGATGGCCATAATCTCACCTGATAGTGGTGATGGCCGAGGGTGGATCATGTCTGTCTAGTAACTACCTACTTACTCATTTCTTAAATACGTTCAAATCATAGCGTTCAGGGAACACATCTAAATTGTACATTGTATCTATGTATACCTTTTTAAGTTTTGTAGGTATGTTATGTTATGCAGTAAAGAGTATCTGATGATGATGATGATGCCCTAAAGCGTTCAAGTACGCAGGAAATATTTAGGTGCACAAACGCACGCGCAAACGCAAGTGCACTAGAGAGTGCACGACGAGAGCGTCCTCCTCCTCCTGAACCCAGTGGAACGGAATCCGATACGACCGGAGGAGACCGTTCCCTCCATTAGCCCATGGTCCTTCCTACCGTCGCGGCATACGGACCGAATTTTGGGAGACGCTCACCAGGTTGCTAAGGGCTCTTTCCCCGGTGCGTTTCTTCACTCCCTACAAAGTCTGTGTCTGTGTCCCATCTCAATGTCACTTCTCCCCAAATGGGGCGTGAAACACCACAACACAAGCGACTCGCGCTCGGCCAGTTCCACATCAATCAAACTCTTTCCTAATGTTAAGCCTTTTGTGTGCAAACGCACGCAACCATCGAAAACCTTCTGCAGAGTTGACCATCTCTTGATGGTATACTGGTCCTATCTTGTTCCTGTTCCAGTCATTCGGTCACGACGAGTCACGACCGGAGGAGAGTTGGTATGATTCCACGATTTTTGTTTCCTGTGGATAAAAAAAAAAGAAAGAGTATCTATCTATCTGCCGTCAGATATAGGTTTGCCAGCCCTGTCCCAGCTATAGTGCAGGCCTAACTTAGTATTAATTGGTAGCGGAGCGGCGCTGACCGCAGATTGGAACTTCATAAGACGACGTCAGAGCTCGTAAGGACACTTGATTATTCGGACATCCGTACGTGGAAAACCCACTTATCACGGTTTTGATGCCAGCCCGTATCGAGTAAATTCATTTTGTGGTAACAGGTCAGGTTACCCGAGAACGGTCCATGAATTACTAAAGAATAGGATTCTTTAACTCTTTCCGTAACTAGGATTCAATAAGTAACACTAAGTTGCAGACATAAGTATTTGAGCTTTGATGAACATTCATTCTTATTTTGATATTTTTACTATTAGGCAGCATCACAGATAATAACTAAGTCTAAAGTCCTCTAATGTCCGTATAATATAATTATCTAGATTAGAATAACACATGTCACTTGAACTTTATTTTTTTAAGAATTCGGTTTATCCGCGTTTATTGTATTTTATTGGTATTATTATTAATTAATTTTAATTCATTCATTAAAATTGTATTTAGTTAAAATCGAAATAATCTTGTGTAATACTATGGGTATTTTATTTTCTATTTATTTTATAATTTTACCAAGTTTATCACATCAAATTTATTGAATAAAGATAATTCTTCTGTCACATCAAAAGCTGTCATTTTAATCGTTGTTAATGTAATGAAAAATACTTTTTTCAAAAATTGTATAATATAAAATAGTACTATGTATAGGTACGTACAGCCACGCATCAAAGTACGGTACAATGTACATCAGAACGGTAAAATGTCTTCATTCGATTCTCAAATTAATGTCAAATACGTTTGGTTTAATATAAATTAGGGAATTTTGAAAACAGTTTATAGGTAGAAATAGCCACACAGCTGTCTCTACCTAAAAAAAGTACTTATCATACGTTTTATTGTATGACCAGTTGTATGTACAGTGACAAGACTAACCATTTTTTTGTTGATTTGACTAAGATCTAAAAATCCAAATATTTATTTAACGAGCATCACACCAAACTGTCCACACAATTAAGCCTCCGGCACGTAGTAAATTCGCAGCCGAAACTCGCAATCAGCGGCTGTAATGGCCACGTAATGTGACAGCTAATTTCCTGAGAAGCCCCACCTTCTCAGGTTTTATTGTCCGCTCGCGATTCTCGTCACGTGGCGCCCCCTAGCGGGCTGATCTAGTGGAGAATACTGAGGACTTGAGGTGTTTTTTAGTGGCCTGAACTTTATACTTGGTGAGCGATGGAGGCTCAGTGCATAAGAACACGCCTTCCATACATTCGTGTTTCGATTCCGTGTATGCGTATTTGTATTACTATACATGTGTAGAGCGGCTCGACATCATCACTTGATGACATATAAGAGATAATATTATTTCGATTTTTTTTACATTATGGCAGACAAACGAGCAGACGGCTCACCTGACGGTAAGTGATTACCGCGGCCCATGAACATCTGCGACACACGGGGCATCACAGAAGCGTTGCCGGCTCTTAAGGGAGGAATAAGCTCTTTTCTTGAAGGTCGTATCTGTTTGGAAACATCGTCATTATATAATTAATATTCGATTAACTGTACACATGAAAAGTAATTTGATACCTTTCTAAACAAGGTATATGTAATGATAAGATATCAATGTTTTGATCCTTATTAAGAATACTGTAAAATACCCTATTTTCATTCAATAAATCAATGCATTAATAAATGCTCCAACCCCGCCACTTCACATGTTTATATTAGCAATGATAGCATTAGATTAGCCCTGCGGTGAGGGAAAGAATACTATGGTGTTAACATACCCTGGGCTCTAAAAGTGTAATTCCCGGTTGTCTGTCGGGTGTGCTGTTGAACTTTGGACATAATCGGGGATCACACGCTAAGATGAAGAAGATTTTAGATATTTAGTATGGAGTCATAGCGAAGACGAATTCGTGTTATCATCATACATAATGGCCTGCGGCTATGACGACCAATCTCAACATAGATTATAGAATAGAGTGCATAAATGTGTGTGCGAGTCCACTATACAGAAAATCGCTTCTTATGCATCGTATTTTTATCATTTGAATCCCGAAAACCTCATAATAGGTATCGTGAATGGACAACATTTCAAAATTGCTAAGCTCTGAAACAAAAAATACCAATTCTTTGTTTACTTTTCCGCTGCTCGAATATATATTTATTAATTTTTTATATTGCTTATTTACTGAGAAAAAAATTGAAAACTAAAAAACGTAAGATGACGTCATCGGACGGCAGAATGTAAAATATTTCTTTGCTTAGCACATTATAGTTTTAAATTTACGTAATGCCAAGCCCATGACATGTAACTGTCAAAAAAAAAAACAACTTGTCAACGTTGAATGTATGAATGACGTTGACAATGTTGACCTAGTGTCAACATTGTCAACGTCATTCATACATTATTATTTACCTTTGACAGTAGTACCTTTTTTTATTAAAACAATGATAAGCAAAGGAATATCGCTGTATTCAGCCGTCCGATGACGTCATTTGGCGCTTACGTCTATTTAGAATAAAAAGAATTTCAATAATTATTTTATGCATGAAAATGGACGAATTTTGAAAAAAGAAAAAATATGGGTCTGTTCATTTTATGTCTACTTTCATATAAAAAAACAATATGGACATGTTAAAAATATGAAATGTTGTCCATTGAGCTTATTTTGTTGATCTAAAATGCTGGACAGCCTTTTTTTACGATACCTATTATAAAGTTTTTGAGATGTAAATGATAAAAAATAACGGTAAACTTACACCTACCTAGGTTACCGCGGATACAACCTAGTTACACTGGAGGACTAAATCAACAGAATGCAAAAGACAAAAGTTGCATTACTTAATTTCGTTGAAAAAACTTGTGATTCTCGTCACGAAGCCACCCCCACCTCTCCCCTCCTTCCTGCACGGGGTGCAGTCATCAAGCCGAAAAGTTGTGAATTAAAACGTGCTTAGATTGTTACCGTATCCTTGGCTCAGCATATTGGTACAGACGTTGGTAGAGAGCAGTGTTGCCAGATTGAAATTGTAAAACCACCGTGGGTAACTGAAATTAGCTTGTGCCAATTAAATAAAAAGGGCAATTCGTGAAAATCTAAAAAAGTAATTTAGATTATATTAATTTTACTTAGCCGTGTGGTCCCCGGCAGAGTAGAATAGGCCACCCTCACTCTTACCGAGGTGTCGTAAAAGGCGACTAAGGTAAAGCTGCTGGCATGATCATCAGCACCCAGAGAAGGAAAACTCTGTATTTATATCAAAACCCTCGCCAACCGGTCTGCCAAGCGTGGTGAGTATGGCAATCACCCCTCATGTGATTGAGGGAGGCCCGTGCCCCAGCAGTGGGGACTTAAATGGGCTGATGATGATGATGATGAATTTTACTTCTTTCTCATAAATACTATTTACGATATCAAGTCTAATTTCTGTTTCGTCATTGTATTTTTTTCTAATCCTGCAAGGTGTCTTTTAGTTAAAGCATTCAGCCAAACAAGTGTCGCCATTTTAGGAAACTAATATTATTGCGCTTTGTTTCCATTATGCCGTTATTTTGTTAATCTAATATGCTAAAGAGGCTTAATATAATATAATAATAAATTCATGATATAATATGAGGGCTTCTGAATTAAAACAATGTATAAATAACGGTGTTTAAATCTCTAATTCAACCTCAATGTTGAGTGTACGAGAAGGCCCTCCTGGACTTTTGGAACCAGGAGCCCAATTCTCGTGTTCGTGACAATTATTATCATACGACATATGTCACTAAAACATAGTTATCTTGTATGGATTTCATGTGACATCCGCCATGTTTTCAAAATATCACGAGCACGAGAATTGGGCTTTTTTTATTAGAATTGCCAGATATTCGGCCACAATCTCACCTGATGATAAGTGATGATCCAGAAGTAATCGTGAAGTGGAGTATTGCAGTCACCTATGGGATGGCTCTGCCAAGTATCAGCTGGCTGCCCTCGACTCGATTGAGCGTCGAGCCATGAAGTTAGTTGGTGACGCAGAATTAGTGGATGGTAAATCCCAAAGCCTCGCTCACCGACGTAGAGTGGCCTGTCTATCGGTATTTTATAGGATGCATTTTGGAGAGTGTTCGAATGAGCTTCACGACCTGATACCACCTTCTCCTTTCTACCACCGGACATTACGGAAGACGACAGGAATCCACCCTTACACTGTGCAAGTTCCACCAGCTCGTACTAAGCGTTTCGCTTCCTCTTTCTTGGTACGAACTGCTAAGGAATGGAGCAACTTGCCGGCTTCTGTATTCCCAGAGAGCTACAATTTGGGTGTCTTTAAGTCGAGAGTGAATAGGCTTCTTCTGGGTAAGCACGCTACATCTTAGACCTTATTGTCACTTTCCATCAGGTGAAATGAGGTCAAGTGCAAACCCATTTAATATATAAAAAAAAAAGTAAAGAAGACACCACATGGATCTTTTTACCGCTCAGTCTTCCAAACATTGGCGTAATACTTTCTCATCAAAAGGCGTTGGCCCAAACATTTGGGCAAACTTTTGAAGCTAGCATCGAGGTTTGTTACACAACTCGTGCCAGTGACTCGGATGTCGTAAGTTCCGACATGAAATCTGTTTTCTCCCCTCTTTCTGATAGCCATTTATTGAATTACTTTGTTAGAGTTAATTTCAAGTCGATACGAAAGTCTATTGGCTACATCTATTTCGGATAAACTTTTACTCCCTATATCATACAAATCTTCTGATATCTTCCATTACTGTCAAGCATGAGCAGTAAAACAATTTAACGACCTTAATTCAGCAACTCAGTTAACTGACGCCATATTTAAAGGACGAAATTGTGTCCAGGTACTTACATATAAATTAAAAAGTGGTGTGCGATAGTGATTAGATGAAAACTAATGTGTGTTTGCTGTCGAATAGTTTCTTCCTAATTTCAATATCAGTCATTCAATCAAATAAATGTGAGTTTTAATTTCACAGAATTTAGTGATGGTGATCGTACTCACATCACTAAACTCTATTAAATTAGGGCGTAAAAGTCGCGAGAACTGCTCGTCTATTTTCAGAGAGTAATTAAACGGAATTGCAAAAAACGCTGGTAAAAATCAGGCTCGGTGTTATTTTACCCGGTCTAATTATTATGAGTGATGGCTTGGGTTTTTCTGAGGCAGTAAGAGCTAGTGTTGCTACGTTAGCAATAGTGGACTAAAACCAATCATCGATAGTTCTCGAAAATATCTATTTTGCAACATATTGCTTGTCGAGAAGTATTGCTATCAATATTGAAAATTAAGCAAAACTATTACAATAAAAGTCAATATCTTATGATCTATTGACGCGCACCGATAGTATCGATAATTTTAGTAACTATCGATGGTATTTTCGCTGTTTTATCCTCATCCTCATCTCATATTAGCGTGTAATTTCCAGTTGCGTCCTAAAGTCTGGTAATTGCAATTGTCTCTTAAATTTATCGACTATCGATAGCATAAAACTGTCGATAGTATCGAAATTACCGATGGCTTTTGTACTAATAATCTCGGCTTATTTTTGGTTGATAGTTTCTATAGTAAATATTCTCGTGGCTACAATAGTGTCTCATTATTATCTTATACTATCGCTATAGCAACAACACTAGTAAGAGCCTATTAATATCCTTCATGACATTAATGGAACTACGTCATCTTATGATGTGGAAGCATAATAAAGTACCTAGTTATAATAATTACGCATTGGCCTATGGGGGTTGCAGGTCAAAAATGCGAGGTAAGTAAAAAGATTTACGGTTAACATGCCAACAGATCACTTTTGGCCGATGGCCGTGTAGTCCTCGGCAGAGTAGAATAGACCACCCTCACTCTTACCGAGGTGTCGTAAAAGGCGACTAAGGTAAAGCTGCTGGTATGATCATCAGCACCCAGAGAAGGAAAACTCTGCATTTATATCAAAACGCTCGCCAACCCGTCTGCCAAGCGTGGTGAGTATGGCAATTACCCCTCATGTGATTGAGGGAGGCCCGTGCCTCAGCAGTGGGGACTTAAATGGGCTGATGATGATGATGATGATGATGAGATCACTTTTACGTGTCATGTAATTAACAATCATTTCAGCCAATAGACGTCCACTGCTAGACATAGGCCTCCCCCAATGTTCTCCACAAAGATCGGTCCTATGCCGCCCGCCTCCAAGGATTCCCGCGACCTTCACCAGATAGTCGGTTCACGTTGTGGGGGGCCGGTCACGGCTGCGACTTCCTGTACGTGGCCTCCACTTGAGGACCTTTCCGTCCCAACGGCCGTCTGTTCTCCTCGTTATGTGCCCTGCCCATTGCCACTCGAGGCATGCAATCATTTGAGTCTGTGACCTAGTCTTTTGCGTGTGTTATCTGCAAATTGTGAAAAGCATTTTAACCTTAAAGATGATCATGCGTGAACATCAGCGATGACGGCCACAGTACAAATAGCTCATGGTCGAATTATCAAACATGTTGACTATGACTTTATGACTATCCCCTTTAAACCATCATAAAGTTTGAAACTAATAAAGCTTCCATCCAGAGTGGCGCAACCTTTTTAATAAATTATCATAAAATTGAGTGTCATCTTTACTGCTTTTGACGCACCATTTTCGCAACAATAAGTTAAATTCCTGTATGTATAAATTGCATAAGATCCTATAAATTGTTCCATCAAATTCTCAAAATAGTACCTCAGTCTATTATTTAAATTGCTAAACATTTGTCACCCTCCCTGCACATGAAAGATTTAAATTGCATCATTTCATGGACTGCAATCCTGAGCAGATTTTAATTGCCAAATATTTAGCCCTAAAAGGTTTAACCCGCATCTCCCTCCCCAATACTCATACACCCAGGGGTGCAAAAACTGGCTTCAATTCAGTACAGTAATTAAACGGCATTGCAGGAAATCGCCGGGTCTCGAGGATTAAGTTTACGCGCTAATTATGAGTAATGAGTTGTTTCTTGACTTCAATATCCTGGCGCTGACGGCTGTCGTTAACTTTTGTTCTCCCTTCCGCACTTGGAGTTTTTATATAACCCTACCAGGGGCTGGGAACATGCGGAGAAAAAGAAATGCTAAAAAAACATTCGCTTTTTTTAAACACACATGCGAATTGGATTATCTTAGCCTTTTATTAGTAAGCAAAGGGAGAGACCACGCTCCAATCATAGAGTAACTTATATATACTAAGATAGAGGCATCAGTAGCCAGTGCTAGCGCCATCTAGAGGAAACCCACCAATATGTAGAACGGTCACCTTCGAGAATCTGTCGGGGAGACGATTAAATAAGATATGAGAATCATTTTATATTGTTAAATATATTGCTTATATCAATATTCCTAATACTTTTGGACTTCTGGTTTATTTCCCATACTTTATTCGATATTGCTAATCTGGGCAGGGGGATTAAGGTCATTGTTTCGGAAACACGCTTTACTAGCGCGATGTAAAAATGCACAGTGACATCTACCAAAACAACGCCGAACTATCTGCTGGATTACTTTTTAAAGCTCCATCTAACTATTTTTCCCATACTAAGGAAAAAAGTACTAAGTGAAATGACCCTGGTTCCAAATACAACGGACGCGATGTTATGCCATCACTTCCATTGGAACTGCTGTCACTGCTGTACTGGCCTTCTGAGAGCTTCATCACGATCGTGAGCTATAATAGAAGTTCTATATGTATTCTAAAATAAATACACCTAAGGATTGAACTTTTAACATAACTAACTTTTGCAGTATCACCGATAATGATCCTTCAAAGTTCTTGGAAGAAGCGTTCTTTTAAGTATGTGTATTCTACTTTCAAAATATAAGTATTATTGTTGCGCCCCAGTTATCAATTATTCTATGATAATATTATCTTGTTACTAAGTTTTGTATATTATGTAATGTAGTAAATTGTGTCTACATTCTATCTGTCTATACGACCTAGCTATTATTGAAATAAGAACATAGTATCAATGTTTCCTGAGCAATACAACGTTAAAAATGTATAGAAAATAGCTTACATTTTTCTTAAGGGCTGGTAATGTTTTTTTAATGATGATCCGGCAACAGGCTTGCTCGATTACCCTTCACTTTTTTGTAAAAAAAAAGGTAGAAGTATTTTTCTTTTCTAAAAATTCTAACTAAATGTACTACTCTAATTCCTACTCCATAAAATTGAAAATTCTTTACGTTGCATAAATGCTCGTCATTTTTATCGTTTTAATGTCACAGCCTAATGCACTTAAGATCTACAATACAAGGGATGAAAATCAACTATTCCATACATTTATTGCGGGCTGGATACTTATTGTATAGAACAGCTGTGTATTTTTTCGCTTATAGGTACTGTTTATCTTACATGCTAAAGGGGCTTCGGCATTCCGTATAAAGATTAACATTTTACCGCTATTCGAAGATCATAATTTTTTCTCCCTCTTCCAGAGCTGCATGTTCTGACAGTGACAATATTTGCTAATGAATGTAACGCGGCAACGTCTTCTAATCTTTGTAAGAAAATATACGTCTATAAATACAATGTAAGTTTTTTGTTATAGGCGATGTCGTAATAATACATATGATCAACAAAAAGAAACTTCAATTATACTAAAATTAATATAATTGGTCATTTTCACCATTAGGTATCGTACAATTTTGAATTTGGCAGAATTGACTGCGGCTTCACTGACGCTTTAGACATAAAATAAGAAAAGGTTGCCAACCCCTGCCTAGCGCGAAATTAGTTTTTCTTTTAGAAACTCCACTCAGTGTTTCCAAACGGTTTCGACGAAAGTGTTCGTTTCTCCAAATGAAGTTTTTAATAAAATAGTATAAGCTGGTGTTCGTTTTTGCTATTTTAATGGTATAGTATGCTGTTATACAAGTACTTATTGTACTACTTGTTGTTGTATCATACTTGTATTGTGTTTTTGTGCAATAAAGAATATCTATATAGATAATATATCTATCTAATGCCAAAACCTCGGTAGTGTAGTGTAGTTTTCGGAAAGCATTTTTCCGGTTAAACTGACGAAGGTGCTTCTTTGCTCCGTAATCGTAGCGTGGGTCCGACACGTTAACGTTACGAATTCTTTGAATGTTTGTGATAGCCCTTCTGACGCTAACTGCTTCTAGCTCCCTTCGATATTGAGGCAACTTCCAGCTGCTTACTTTTTGGTGGGAATATTAAGTACTATGGGGACTAAATTGTTCTGATTTTCTGGTGACTGAAAAATATTAACCGTTCTATACGTTGCTTACTGAGTTATTTAATAAATAGTAATGTACAAGTTCTACAGATTGCGTGTTTAACACGTTATCGTGCCGGTATTTTTTATTTTTTTAACGACGTAACCATTTTTAGTCCAACCAACTAGAGGCGACAAACCAGCAAGCGCGCCACCAGTTGGAAAGTAATCAACGCCGCTCATGAACATCCTCGAAATCAGAGAGATCGGTAATAAATATACGCTAGTAAAAACCGGCCAAGTCATGGCCGGACTCGCTCATGAAGGGTTCCGTAGCAGCAAGTAAGATATATGGAAGGTAAATTGCGGTTTATGGTTTATAACGTATTAAAAAAAAAACTACTAACTTTATCTAGTTCAAACCAATTTTCGTTGTTAGTTTTCATGATTATGTACATCATATATTTTATTTAGTTTTATAATTCCTTTATTATAGAAGTTAGAGTGGGGACACACACAATTTACCACTTTGGGAGCGTCCCTTGCGCAAAGTATTGTGTTTAGAAAAAAATTATGTTAAAAACCTCAACACCATTTTAAAGACCTATCCATAGATAACCCACACGTATAGGTTTGATGAAAAAAAAAAAATTTTTACCAAGTTTCAATAGTATAGTTCTTATAGTTTCGGAGAAAAGTGGCTGTGACATACGGATGGACGGACAGACAGACAGACAGACAGACAGACAGACAGACGGACAGACGGACAGACGGACAGACGGACAGACGGACAGACGGACAGACGGACAGACGAATCTATGAGGACAAACATTCGTGCGATGAACACTTGTGTTTGTTCGGTGTCTGGGTGTAATATATGTATTTAAGTGTATATTTGTGTTCCTCTGTTGTCTGATATCTGTAACACAAGTGCTTAAGCTACTTAGTACGGATTCAGGTCAACGTATGAGATGTTGTGAGAATTATAAGGGTTCCGTTTTTTGCCATTTGTCTACGGAACCCTGAAAATCAGGTTCCTTAAAAAGTCGAAGACCCCTGGAACAACTGTTTTTTTTTCTTTTATTCATTGATCTAACGTGCTAAAAGAGCTTTATTCATGATATCTATGAGAAAGCTCCGGCATTAAAACGGTAAAAAAATATCGGCACACTCCCACACTACTTTATGAAAAGAGGTTCATAACTTTTTTGTTGCACATGTGTGCAACGATATACACATAATTGCATGTATGAGTACGTACTTTACGTATATACATATAGAAACACCGTCGAAGGCTGGGAGTTGAAACTACTCTCACCAACACCCTACTTTCGCGTCGCAGTTTAAAAACATTAATCATATTACGTTGCAAATAGCAACACGGGGTGGCAGACCTACCCGGTAGACTTGTGTAGTTCCTGAGTGAGTTAAATAGTTCCAATTCACTTGACAAGCTAGTTATTTTCACTCACTCATTCTTGTCTCATGTACTTTTTGAAGTATGTAAAAGGATCTTGACCTTGAAGAAAGAAAGAGTCTTCCTGACCCTGGGGAGGAAGCGCCGTGCCCGCCTTGTAGGCGGGCTTCCGTCCAGAAGAAAGTCGTGGTGGCAGGTTTCGTACATTGGCCCACGACTATCTCCCACTATGGACGATGAGGGAGAATCCCAGGAGTTTTAGTCGGTATGCCTCTGGCCGGCTTCTCGCTAGGAGAAGCCGTCGCCAGAGGAGAGTCCGACATAACGGACGTTTACAGATGGATTGCGTAACGCATTTCATCTAAATTATCAAAAAAAGAAGAAAGAATAAGTGAAAAGAAATGGCTTCATAAGATGAAACATTGAGTTCAATTAATTCAGTTGACTCGTGAGAGATATAGAGTGAAAAGAAAAGATCGTTACAATTAACAACTAAAAAGATACAGCTATAGCGACAAGTATATCGAACGAATAGTAGATCACATTACATCATACCAGTGAGAATGGTACAGTTGTACCTGTAGCCCTCCATATACGGTACTTTATCACTCATCATCATTTATATAAACTGTGGAACCAGCTGTCATCCGTGGTGTTTCCGAACAGATACGACCTGGTGACCTTCAAGAAAAGGGTGGACTCCTTTTTTAAGAGCCGGCAACGCATATGTGATACCTCAGGTGTAGCAGATGTCCATGGGCGGCGGTGATCACTTTCCATCAGGTGTGCCGTCTGCTCGTTTGTCCGCTATAATGTAAAAAAAAAATCTAGTTCTATAGGCCGGTTCATCATTTAGTTACATTTGATCGTTCTTTATCGTCATCAATCACTCTAACACTGAGTACTTGAATCAAATCACTGATTCAAGTGAACTACTGAAGTAGATATTTAGTTATTATATGAATATTTTCTTTTAAGACTTATGTGTGTAACATGTGCAATTAAATGAATAAATAGATAAAGAGTTCTTTATATTCACTCTTTTCAGTTGAGTGAACTGTTTTGCTCAAGTCTACTGCCTACACAGTCTAGCGACTAATTAGCGCAGTTACTGAGTCTACTGGTAATTTTAACGAGCTGCGTTTTGTGACTGCACTCGTGGTACTTACCGCTGATATACTGAGCCCGGTGCTTACGACCCGACCGTTCTGGAAAGAGAAGAAAAAAATAATTAATTAAGGTGAATATGGTAAATATACTGGCAGCGTCGAATCAAATGTTAGATTTTTTTTTAATTTTTATGTGATAGGTGGCAGACGAGCAGACGGATCGCCTTATGGTAAGCGATTGCCGCCGCCCATAGACACCAGCGACAAGTGCGCTGCGACATTTAAATTAATCTTTTCCCCGGATTGGGTCTCCGGCACTCACGCAGCGAAACACAGCACAGCTGCTTCATGTCGGTTTTCTGTGAGGCCGTGGTATCACTGCAGTCGAGCCGGCACATTCATGCCGAAGCGTGGCTCTCCCACGATTAAAATGTGACAAGGAGGGAAATAAGAGGCGAAATGACTGATATTTGTCAGCCAATAATTTATTTATATTTTTTTAATAACTAATTTCAGAGGCCTATAAAATATGAAAGTGATCGATTTCAAAAGTGTTAAAATCTCAATTATCTTAACAGATTAAAGAAACGTGCTGATTTCTAAAAAAAAAAGGCAAATTGTCGTCGATCCCATAATATTGCATGGAGGAAGAAAAATCACTTGCTCAATCCTAATTTTAAGGAAATTGGCATGTTTCTGGAGACGTGGCAAACCATTAACGGAAGAACATTTTTGACATTGATTTACATTAAAATTATCATTAAAGCACATATCGCACATTCTCTGAAAAATTGTCATAACACAAAAAACGTCTTTTGAGAAAAGCGCGCTTTCACTTATTTGTTACTTAATCAATGTTACTGCTCAGTTATCAATGCTGATTTTTTGGGAATCAAAATATTTAAACTGATGACGAGTTTATTGAACTCGTTTCTAGAATGTAAAAACCGGCCAAGTGCGAGTCGGGCTCGCGCACAAAGGGTTCCGTAGCAGCAAATATACATTATAAAGATTTTATATCATCGCGGATTTTTAAAGGTGTACAATACTGTAGTATATTTTTTGATCTATCTTATAAGGTTCAGCCATCGTTTTCAGTGTAAGCACAATAACTTAACCAAAATTACAGTTAAATCAACCTATCTCAAAAACTATAAGAGATACTTTGATCAAACTAAAAATCGTTGAAAGAGTTAATTAGCATGCATCACCTCTATTTTTTTTAGAATTTTATACCCCGTAGTTATAAAAATAGAGGGGGGGGGGACATACTTTTTACGACTTTGAGAGCTGATATCTCAAAAACCGTTCACTTTAAGAAAAATGTTTTTTAGAAAACTTTATATCATTTTAAAAGACCTTTCCATTGATACCCCACACGGGTATGTACATCGAAAAAAAAAATTTCATCCCTCAGTTACATGTATGGGGGGCCCCACCCCCAATTCTTTTTTTTACTATTTAGTGTCATATTTTTGTAGCGGTTCATACAACACATATTCCCATCAAATTTCATCACTGTAGTACTTATAGTTTCCGAGTAAATCGGCTGTGACAGACGGACAGACGGACAGACGGACATGACGAAACTATAAGGGTTCCGTTTTTGCCATTTTGGCTACGGAACCCTAAAAAGGCATTTATGCAATGCGAGGGTGTTCTTGTCTTATGGCAGTTTTTCAGAGGATGTGCGATATACTTTCATATTTATAGGCCTCTAAAGTTAGTATGTTTGTATGAAAATTGGGTCCTGAGTCGATTTTTTTGTTTTTATATTTTATAGTGACACAGTATATTGGCTCTCGTCAGCCTGATGGTAAGCAGGAGAAGAGCCCTCGTTGCAAATATAACGGAAGCGATGTTAGGCATCACCTCCGTTGGAACTGCCATACTGGCCCGCGAGATGCTCCTTCACGCTTCGTTTGAAAGAATCCATATTGTAGGAAGGAAAAAATACATGCGATTTGGTTGCTAGCGAGTGTAGTTGCTTCACCGATGTATATAATTCCTCTATACCGCAACGAAAACTACGCGGCAGAAGTTTGTCAACTGTATTAGAGTTAATTAGCATTATCTACCACGACAATTAGTCCCACTTTATCCCCAAGTAAATTTAAAAGCAGCACCAATGCGTTGAAAGTTACTGAAGCTGCAATATATTTCAGGAAACTATGTAGGTCGACGACACTGGTTATAATTTCTAACTAAGTTATTTGTATGAATGGTTGACCAAGAAATTAATTAATTCATTATACATTTTCTGGTATCCCCAGAATATCTCTAAGGTCAAGTTTTATAATATACAGGGTTGTATCTGTGAACATTTACATCCCTTCAACTACGTGTTCTACTAACCATTCTCCCACAACATTAGTCCTATAAAATAAAAATAAATAAAATGTCTTTTATTTCAGGCTAAATGTTCACAGATACACCCTGTAACTTAGACCAAATCTTTGGCAGCATATTACCGAACAGGCTATATTGTAAAAATGTATGTGTTATTAAAATTTGTGGTAATCCACTCATAGATAAAAAATATTTTTAGTTCTTAAAAAAATGTTTTTTCAAAAAACATTTTTCCCTCAGAAACAAAGGGACAACTAACCCTAAAATAAATTCGCGTTACCATACAAATAATTTGCAGTTATTCATCAATGGGCTGATCACTTTTGGTGATTGATGGTAAGAAATACCTATGTGATTACACCTGAGTTTTCTTAGGAAAATATGTTTGTTTTTATAATACTCCCAAGAAGTTTATAAGCTACTGAAAAGTAACGGTGTGTAACTTCTATGTCGGTGCACATTCTTTCCCTGGTTTTGAAACATGTGTACAAGAAGAGGAACTTCTAAACAAAGAAAGTGATGATGATGAATAAAATAACCACAGGCAAAACAAAAACATATGATATTCTTGGTTATAGCAATCTTTTGCAATTTAATCTTAAGTAATTACTCTTCGGGTGGGACTCAAACCCACGATCTAACCAGGCAACTGCTTTACCGACTAAGCTACCGGAGACCTTAGTATGTCGACGAATTTTGTAAGTGCCTTTTGCTTCGCCGTGAGCCGACGATATTTTCATCAATATTTGTATGTACCTACATATATCCAGTGGAAATATTGTTACAAATATTTTACCACCAGTTAAGATTAATATTTTTTTTTTGGCTATAGCAATCTTTTGCAATTTATTCTTAAGTTATTCAAAACAAAAACGTTTGAGGAACTTGTAAGATCAGAGATAAACCTGCGAATGGAGAGGTTTGAGGGTTGCAGTCGCAGCGTGCGGTATCGGTTCACATTGAGATAAGCCACGCTTTACAATTAGGTCAGGGGGCTTTTGGAATCGTTATCGAATAGCACGTTCCTTCAAAATGTCAAAGACAGCATACGATTCCAGGAAGTAAGATGATGATTTTTTTTTTTATATGAGAGGTGGCAGACGAGCAGGACGGATCACCTGATGGTAAGCAATTCCGCCGCCCATGGACACCCGCAACACCAGTGGAGTCACAAGTGCGCTGCCAACCTTTTCCCCTTCCCCCCATTGGGCCTCCGGTAGCCTCACTCACACGGCGAAACACAGCGCAGGCGCTGCTTCACGCCGGTCTTCTGTGAGGCAGTGGTAGTAGGTCTTCCGTAAGTCACTCCGGTCAAGCCAGCCCATTCATGCCTAAGCGTGGCTCTCTCACATTTATGATTGCCCTTTTTTTTTTATCTTTCATAAACGTTAGTCGCATTGTAAATTACGCCCATACACTAAACAATTGGTCGTAACAACCGTTTGTTACGACTAAACTTGGTAATGTTCATTCTAATTTACATAAACGCCGAAGACCGTGGGAGACACGCTTCGGCATGAATGGGCTAGCACGACTGGAGTGCTACCACGGCCTCACAGAAAACCGGCGTGTAGCAGCATTGTGCTGTATTTCGCTGCGTGAGTGAGGATACCAGAGGCCCAATCCGGGGAAGGGAGAGTTCGAAAGTTGGCAGCACACTTGTGTCTCCACTGGTGTCACGGGTGGGCGGCGGCAATCGCTTACCATCAGGTGATCCGTCTGTTCGTCTGCTACCTAATACAGTGTCAATTCATCGCTACAATATATATGATTGCATGATTTTATTGCGATCGCCGATATAGTTTTTGATGAAGAAGTATTTTTGAATACACTATCGATTCATCCTTTCAATCGGGAACCAAAATTCTGAAGCAAAAATCGTACCGTGTACAACCTGTGCGGATAAAGAATGGGATCAGAAATGGCGGCGCATCTATTCACTCCTCGCTCGCAACTATTTGCGTCTTTACTCGCACTCGTGGGGTGCGAGTATAGACGCAAATAGTGTGTCGCGCACGCACTAAGTATTTTTACCGTGTAAGGCGACCCGAATGGAACAGTGGTAGTGAATGCTGCCTCTGATACAAGGGTTGCGGGTTCGATCCCCGCACAGTACAAACATATGGTGGATGAACATGTCTGTTTGTATTGGTCTGGGTGTTAGACATGTATATATTTGTAATCCCACTGTTGATTCTGATATCCGTAGCACAGTTGCTTGAGCTACCTATCTCGCAGTCAGATCAATGTATGTGATGTTGTGAAATATATATTTATTTATTTATTATTATTTTATTTATTTTCCTTAGTGAAAAGGGAAGTCCAAAACAAAAATACTTTAAGTAATTTCCTCAGTACTCGTATTATCAAAACTCTTCCCCGAGGTCAAAAATTATGAGCCTGTAATTCGACCCCCATTCCCGTATCTCGCGTAAGCCCTGACTTTTATTGCTTGCTTACTTCTCGCAAACGCTGCTCTTTCGTTAGATCGGATATCAGGCCAAATAAATAAGCCTACAGTTTTGCCGTCGAAACAAAACTCATCAGCGCTGGCCGTGTATATGGCTGTTCTCAGTATAAGGCAGGGTTGCGAAAAGAGAATTTTACAAATAATAATTAGAATTTTAATAATAAGTCGAGAGTGAATAGGGTTCTTCTGGGTAAGCACGCTACATCTTAGACCTTATTGTCAATTTCCATCAGGTGAAATGAGGTCAAGTGCAAACCCATTTATTACATAATAAAAAAAAAATCGTTTATTTTAGCAATACCAGTAGAGTCGGTATGCTGCCGGTCGTTAGCTTGTGAATGATTCTACCTACAACCTGCGCGGATAAAGAATGGGATCAGAAATGGCGGCGCATCTATTCACTTCTCGCTCGCACACCCACGAGTGCGAGTATAGACGCAAATAGTGTGCGAGCGAGAAGTGAATAGATGCGCCGCCATTTCTGATCCCATTCTTTATCCGCACAGGTAGTAATTGTACTGTATAGTGCATACTGCTTGACGTTTCGGCTGCGTTAAAGCCGCAGACACAAGCGGACTGATGTCCTAATTAAGAGTCCTTTTCATTTCAATAAAAAACTGGTGGCCGCGCCACTGATCCTTACGGATCAAGGTCTATTATGTGCTTAAGCTTAATTAAGTATTTTTGTTTTATATTTATTATTTTTGAATTTATTATTTAATTTACTAGGTAGGTTATTTATTATTTTACCTTTACTCTATACGCCGTGACTTTCGAATTATCCGAGATACTTCTCGACGGCATTATTCTAACGTAATCAAACATTATTCCCGTCTAAAACTTTTTTATGGGAAGGTGTTTTTTTAGATTAGACCAAGTTCCTTCATGTAGGTTATTAAAAAGTTACGGAGTAGACTTTATTGTTCTTCTTGTTTATTACTTTTATCCATTTCTTAATTTATTTAATAAACACGCACACGTCTATCCATCGCTAGATATTATTGCAGAAATAAACATTCTGTATAATCACTGTAAACCGACTAACAAATTATTTAAAAAACCACGAACTAAAAAGTGTAAAATAACATTTTTACACTTCATACACTTTAAATAATATTTTATAAAGGTGTTTCCGAAGTCGGCGCCCAAGACTATCTTGTAACACTTCATTCAATTACTCAACAGGGATTAGGCGCCGACTTCAATGACACCTTTTCTCGAGTGTACTGTTATAAAATGTTATTTAAAGTGTATGAAGTGTAAAAAAATATTTTACACTTTTTAGTTAGTGGTTTTTGAAGGCGGTTTTGTTTTTGTAGATTTTTTTTCATGGTTTTTTGTGTTTTATTTTTCGGTTCAAATAAAAAAAGAATTGTGCAAATTGGTCAACAAATGGCGGAGAAATCGGTGAACATACATAAAAAATCCTTATCCTTACTCCTTACTAATATTATAAAGGCGAAAGTTTGTTTGGATGGATGTATGGATGGATGTTTGTTCCTCTTTCACGCAAAAACTACTAAACGGATTTTAATGAAACTTTACAGTAATGTAGCTTATAGATCAGAATCACACATAGGCTATAATTTATAACGCAGACGAAGTCGCGGGCAAAAGCTATAATAAATAAATAAAAAAAAACAAACATAAAATAACAAACATACAACGGTCGAACATAAAACCTCCTCCTTTTTTGAAGTCGGTACAAAAAATTCTAATCCTATTGGCTGCAAGAAACGTATGTAGTTAGTAAAAAAAAATTAAGATTTGTGGACTTAAACAAAGAAATAAATTTTGTCAAAAATATTTTTGTCTTGCAGATTGTCACACCCCTACAATAGGGTCTAAACGCGGACACGTTATTTGCAGTAAATAAGGCGATCGGTTTAGCGTCATTATCCTTAGCCGGGCCGCGCTGATGAGTTACACCCGCAGGCATTACGGGTGCGGCGCGATGTACCCGCGGTGTAGCGGTGTGGTTTCTTTGCCCGTGGAACGGAACGTTAATTTGTCGCCTTCTAAACACGCTTTGGTTTTAAGTCAAGGTCGAGTTTGCTGTTACGTCCTAATTAGTGTATTCCCTTCTGTACTTACACTGTCATTTAGGTGTTTTTTCCTCTACTGCCTCGGTTGCGCAGTGGCAGTGGGTCGCACTTTAAAGCGACGGCTACGATTGGAAATTTGATTCCCGAGCAGAGCCAAAATTCGTATCTGAGTTATTAGGTGAATTCTCAGTGTCAGCCTGGATTCTGGAGGTTGTGGTCTAGCATCAAGCTTTGGAAAGCACTTTAAGGCCGATGGTTCTGCGCCCTGTTCTTGAATTTAACTTGCGTATGTAGCTGGTTGAGTACAGTAACCCTAATATTTTGTGTCATCTTTGATTGATGTTTGGTATACGGTAAAAGAACAAAGCCTTACAAGAAAAACTTATATTTCGGCTGTTCTTTTATCCTACTCAATAAAGTACCTACTCAATATGATTACAAGTAGAACTACGTCTGGTTCTAGCATACATATTCAATGTCTTTGATCAATGTTGTAAATGCGTTTGAGCTTAGGGATTTAGGTTAATTAGTGAGGTCACAGGTCGAAAGGCGTTGCTGAGACGCATATGAGACTCTCCACGTATGACCTAGAATAACATAACTAGTAACTATACTTAACGCAAAGACTTGTGGCAGTCAGTGATTAGAGGTTACAGTTTTTATGTGATAGGTGGCAGACGAGCAGATCGATCACCTGATGGGAAGCGATTGCCGCCGCCCATGGACACCCAATCGCGACACCGATGGAGGTACAAGTGCGCTGGCAACCATTAAACCTCCTTTCTAGGGATTGGATCTCCGGTACCCTCACTCACGCAACAAAACACAGCACAGTGCTTCTTCAAGCCTGAGGTTGTCTGAATAAAACTGTTGTGTAATAGGTAGTACCTTTTGTGTTAATCTCAACGAACGCAAGCTGAATCTGAAATTATGTTAATTCTAGATTCTATTACAGCCGTACCTAGACATTTATTCAATTTGTTTCGGTAAAACTTAATTAAAACGCTAACTAGGAAAAAGCGAAATTATTCGAATTGCGCTTCGAGGAAAAAACTTAGCTAAGTTTATACCAACTGAAACGATACCGCTTTCGCAGTGAAATTTAATTACAATCCCGTTGCAGAGGTAACATGTAAATACTTTCCACTTTTCCAGGGAGCGTTGCACATTTAGTCGGATTACACCGCTTATCCTACCCGGCTAAATAGAAGGCGTTTGACGCTGTCCCCTACAGACTTGACGGGACAAAGGAGGGACGTCCGAGATGGTTTCTAATTACGACACAGACCGTTATGCAAATCGGGGGTCGAGGCGAGCTCTTTGTCTCTAATAAACACGCGCGCCTCTTGCGGTCAGACCGCCAAATTGCTCGCCTTCCATTCGCCCCACGGGCAACAAAACGAGTTTAGTGCCCTCTGTACAATTACTCTTTGATCGAATCGAGCATCAAAGTTTTTCTAGATTCGAAATTCGAGCTCGGCCGTTCGAAAATTGAAAATTTGAAAGGAGCAATTACTTTATTTTTCGTATTAGTTTATTTGGTGCCAGGGATCGTTACGTGTTAGGCCCCGCCAACCTATTTAGCCGGCAGATGCGTTCCGGTAAATTGAACGGGCTGAGGAAATCGGTAGGTCGTGCCGCGACTTCGCCCGTCCCGAAACTGGGGTAAAAGCGCCGCTTAGCCGGTAATTTTTCACAGAAAACTGTCTCGCCGGTTCGACAGACCGCTTTAAACGAGTTTACGAATGCTGCGAAAGTTTTTAGTGTTTTATCGGTGATGTTTTGGGGAATTTAAGTGTCAAAATTGTACGTTGGGAATTCATTTTTCACGGTGAAATGTTTCCGTTTGTATTGAACAATCGAGGGCTTTGCGTGTCTGTTGGGAGGACAAATAGCGAGCTGGCGCGTACATGGGAAGGCAGCTATGTCAATATGACGAATAAAAGGCAATGTTGCTAGCAGAGCTTGGATCTAAAAATTTCCTGGGTCTTATATTCCTTTTATATCTGTGCTAGTGAACGCTTTTCTACTACCTATAGGGGTTTTGAGATTAAATAGTGTGTTTAAGCTATTTTTTAGGTGATAAGTAGCCGACGAGCAGACGAATTACATGATGGTAAGCGATTACCGCTACCCATGTACACCCGCGACACCAGTGGAGTCACAAGTGCGCTGCCAACCTTTGAAGCCCTCTTCCCGTAGATTGGGCTCAAAAGTGTATTTAATAGTACTTATGTGTACCTACATAGGTAATATAAGTAAGTAAGTTACAATATATTAACGGTATCTTAGCGGAGTAAATGGTTCCACTTTACTTGATAAAAGCTACCGTTCACCGCCAAGCGGCCATTTTGTTCCACCATATTAAAACAAGTTGAAGTGGATCACATATTATATACAGGCTGTATCTGTGAACATTTACATCCCTTTAACCACGTGTTCTACCAACCATTTTGAACAACATTTGTTCAACGACTTTTCGAAATTCATCGAAATTTTTTTCGACTCCCCATACAAAATGATTAAGTCACGTGTATGTAAAGTTGAAATTTTTTCATGCGAATTTAATAAAGTGGTAGAACAAAATTAGTTCATAATGATGAATGGAACTGGTGGTTAAAGGGATGTAAATGTGCACAGATACACCCTGTATCTACGCCGGAAATTTTACTTAATAGTAAACACAAGGACTCGCGGCAGAAGGTTGACTATTTCATTCATTAATTTTGAATGAATATGGTATATTATGCATTGTAAATAAATGCAGTATTCATTCATTCATTGAAAAGTATCAGCCTATATACTGTCCCACTGGAGGGCAAGGGCCTCCATCATAGAAATCAGGTCATCGCTACTATGATGCTGGAATTAGACTAAATCACCACCCTTGCCTAATACGGATCGGTAATCACAACTCGAGCTATGTTCGATTCGATAAATTCGAAATCAACTTTGCTTCACCGGGGAATCAAACTAAGGCCCGAGATCACGGCTCGGTACTAGTGTTGCTTATCGATAGTAAAATCAATAGTATCGATAGTCTATCGATAGTATTGCTGGTTGTCAATAGTATCGATATTAAAATTAGATCAATACTACAACATACAACAGGAGGCAGCAATGGCGGCTGTACTCATGTACCTGGGGCTCTGGGGGAAAAACCACAACAGCCCACACACTGATGGCAGTGTGCCATACTAAGCGGAATAATTGCACATGAACCACAATATTATCGATATTATCGATTTATGCAGCAATACTATCAGAACATACCTGACCATCGATAGTAAAAAACTATCGATACTGTCGATGGTATCGATAGTTATTGATTAATTAGGCAACACAATACTATCGATAGTATCAAGCATTAAACAATCGATAGTATCGATATTATTGGCGTTATCAATAGTATTCATCAAATTTTACCATCGATAGTATTGATAGTTTTGACCTGAAATATGAATGCAATACTAGCGATAGTACTGTAGATAGTCTGAATGATTTTCGAGGTCAATTATCGATAAACAAACTATCGATAGTTACGCAACACTACTCGGTCCTAATACCACTAGACCAACAGGGAATCATCATTCATATCATCAAGTAGTATAGCAGGTATTGATAACGCCTCTTACTTGCCTGAACATAAACAAAGATCCCAATTACCATCTTAAAACTGAAAGCAAACGGTCTATAGCGAACAAAAGCGCTTAATTACAATCCTACATTCGAGCCAGCAAATATTTGTCGGTCGCTCGGAATCGCGGGAGTTGTAAACAGTTTGTGCAAATTCACGTAATGACACGTATTATAAGGTAAATAAATCATCTACCGACGCGTGTGTTGATGACGCTAGCTCGATGTCATGGGAGGTAGCGGGAGGGGGGAACGAAGACAGCTCAGGATAAAAACGCATCAACACGGGTGGTAGTTCCAATGTGCGTCTGCTCGTCTGCCACCTCTCATATAAAAAAAATGTGCATGCCTGATAGGATTTTTATTTTTCAAATTGGAAACGGATTGTGTCAATAAAATAATCATATCTGTCTGTGTTCTAATTTAAGGTTTTTTCTGTGTATATGGATGCTTTAATATAAAATGTAATAACTGATAACTGGTGTTGCCTGTGTCCATGGGCGGCGGAATTACTTACCATCAGGTGATCCGTCTGCTCGTCTGCCACCTCTCATATAAAAAAAAAATCATTCATTCATTATTATATTCACATATGTACTGTTTGTATTGGTCTGGGCGTAATCTATGTATTATAAGTATGTATTTACAAAAGAAAAGTATTATATGTATATATTTGTAATCGCTGCAACTCAACTGTCCTACAGAACTGAAGAACTTGGGGGCTGAGTGAGTAATCGTCCTGTTATTGTACTTTTTTTTTTATAGAAGGTCCAATCAGGATGACCTCACTCCGCCTGAAGGTATGCGGCCGTGAAATCCAAATATGAGGTTGACCGGCACAAAAGAACTAACAAAGTAACCTTTGTGTCTGCCATCCTCACCCTAATGGCCTGCTGAGATGCCGTTTCACGCCCCGCCTAAAATACCCCGGATTGTATGAAGGAGGAAATACATGAGCTGGGAGGGCTCGGGGCAGGAACGAGGAGCCAAACCTCTTGGTGCGCGCCGCCATTGGTCTGGATGGTATGCGGATGGCAACACTGTCCAGCACGTGTACTTGTTAAATTCGTTTCTTTTTCTGCCTGTAGCTTGTACCAAATAGGTACTGGTAACCTCACTATCGGCCGGTGCCCAACAATGATCTAGCTAATTGCCTCTGTATTATTTTGCGTTCTGCCCACATTATTTATTCGATTGAAACTCATTTCATTGGCGGACGCTGCGTTTATGAAATATGAATGCTAATTAACTGGCAGTATTTACGCCGTATTGAAAATGGGTGGAGCGGGTTAGTCAAAGTTTACATGTGTAACCTATTTATTTTCAATGTAGTGCAGTACTGCAGCATGATTTATTTAAAACTGTATTGGACAAATTTTGATATAATAGGCGAACTTAATGCCAAGAGGCATTCTCTACCAGTCAACCGTTGGGTCATGCAGAAAGTGCAGTGGTGCGGCGAAAGGAGAACTTTAATATTAACGCAAGGAAAAAACATTTACTCAACATGATAATAAAATAACTACATATTTAATCATCATCATCATCACCATCAGCAACCCACACTCGTCCACTGCTAGACATAGGTCTCCCCTAATGCACGCCACTGCTCCCGATTTTCGGCCACTCTAATCCAGCCCACACCAGCCAGCCTTCGAATGTCATCATCCCATCTTGTCGCAGGGCGTCCTACACTACGCTTACCGAGTCGCGGTCTCCACTCAAGGACTTTACGGCTCCAACGGCTGTCAGTTCTGCGGCTAATATGACCAGCCCACTGCCACTTCAGTTTGCTAATTCGGTGGGCTTCGGTGGGCTACATATTTAATCATATTTAAATAAATATATTATTAATAAGTACATTTGAAATACGTATAAGAACATATAATAATAATTTATAGCGGTAAATAAAAAAGTAAAATACATAAGATAAAATAAATATTACATATAGAGAATATGTTATTTATATACTCTCACTGACTGCCTCGGCAGCGCACTGTTTTTTTTTTAATGAATAATTTTTCCGCTGACACTTGGTCTGCGCCTTTTTTGTGTTAGTTTTTTATTGTGTTAAATAGTAACAGTGCTCCGCGTAACAAAATTTGAATTTTGGGTCTAAAAGTTCCTTAAATTTCTAAGACAGTCTTAATTGCAGCGCACTGGTTAGTGGGTCGCACTTTTAAGCGACGGCTGCGCAAGAGGTCGATTCCATCGAATATGAGGGTAAGGGAATAGAGAGTGCATATGTGTTTGCGCCCACACTTGAGCACTATAATATATCCTGCGTACGTGGCTGATCGTTGAGATTGGACGCCGTAGCCGGTTGGAGGATATTATTTTTATACACATAACCAATTTAGTCATACGAAAAGGTTGGATGTAAAAATATGCTCACGAACCCTTTTCTGATGATAGTATAGTACAGAAATTAAAGCTAAATATTGCTATATTGTTTTTTGTAAACAGAACAAGTATAATATATCATTACTGAAAGCAAATATCACTGTATTTTTAGCAAGAACGTGGGCCTTTGAAAGTTCAGGGGAAACATCAGATGTTGTTGTTCCAAATACAATAAAGTTACGCCATTCTCTAAGAAACAGAACTTATTTAATATATCTATACATATAATCATGGGATATTCATGGAGATGTTTTGATATAGAAATCGAAATATTCATTACCATGTCGATATGAAGAAGTCGGTTCTACTGCTACACTACTAAAAACTTATTTACAGCCTGCGATAACATAATAAATAAAGGGCTTTATTCATAAATTTCTTCTTGTTCATAAAGTCCTTCCGGTCATGACTTACGGTGCCGAGACGTGGACACTCACGGCTGGACTAGTCCACCGGTTCAAAGTCGCTCAAAGAGCTATGGAAAGGGCTATGCTCGGAGTATCTCTGAAGGACCGCATCAGAAATGATGTAATCCGACAGAGAACCAGAGTCACCGACATAGCCCACCGAATTAGCAAACTGAAGTGGCAGTGGGCTGGTCATATTAGCCGAAGAACTGACAGCCGTTGGAGCCGTAAAGTCCTTGAGTGGAGACCGCGACTCGGTAAGCGTAGTGTAGGACGCCCTGCGACAAGATGGGATGATGACATTCGAAGGCTGGCTGGTGTGGGCTGGATGAGAGTGGCCGAAAATCGGGAGCAGTGGCGTGCATTAGGGGAGACCTATGTCCAGCAGTGGACGAGTGTGGGTTGCTGATGATGATGATGATGATGATTCATAAATTTCTATAAACCTTTGTTAGCTAACACAGTGATATAGAGCAGTTTTGACGTATGAACAAACCATTTTTTTATGAGAAAGGGAGGCAAACGAGCAAGCGAGTCACCTGATGGTAAGTGATCACCGCCGCCCATGGACATAAGCCACACCAGAGGGAGTGGAGATGCGTTCCCAGCCTTTTAGGAAGGCATAGGCTCGTTTCTTGAAGCTCGCTATGTCGTACCGGTTATGAAATAACAATAAAATATATATACCAATATAATAAATTTTTAAAAAAGAATAAAAACTCCTTTCTAACACGATCTTAGTTAGCACACATTTATGAATAAAGATTCCTAATATTTAAACCCTATTCATTGATAATAAGTAATAATATCCTCCGACCTATCACGGCTACGGCGGCCAAACTCAACGATCAGCCACCTACGTAGGACATATTATAGTGCTCAAGTGTGTGCGCAAACACAAGTGCACGCTCTATTCTCTTACTCTCATATTCCGGTGTGACTCTACTGTGTCACGATCGGAGGGGGATCGGGCTCAGGACCAACAGCTTATCTTGCTTTTCGATGCACGGGGGTACAAGACCGCTAACTTCCAGACTCCGGGCTGCCACTAAGAATTTCTTACCAAAAACTTAGGTAGGTACAGCCGTCGCTTTAAGGTGTGACCCACAAACCACCGCCACCGAGGCAGTCTAATATACAGGGTGTATCTTTGAACATTTACTTCATTTTTACCACGTGTTCTACCACCCATTCTGAACAACATTTGGTCAATGACTTATGAAATTTCGTCGAAAATTTTTTCGACTTCCCATGTAAAATGACCAAGTCACGTGCGTGACCGACTTTGTATGGAAAGTTGAATTTTTTTAATGCGAATTTCCAAGTCATAGAACAAATGTTGTTCAGAATGGTTGGTAGACCACGTGGTTGGAAGGATGTAAATGTTCACAGATACACCGTGTATTAATATATTATTGGACATAATTAACTTATTGGTCACATCCCGTTCGCGCTGCACACTCGGCGCGCGGTCTGCCATCACCACGGCAGAAGGTTATCTTATCACTGTATCACTGTATTATATGTATAGAAAATTACTACTGCTTTTTTGTATCCTCGTTCTTTTTGTCTTTTTTTTTGTTAATTTTAATTATTTCTCGCATTCCTTGTTATCTGTCACATTCAAAATTGATTTCCCCAGTCACTCAAGGTCCAAACTGAAAACCAGCGCGGCAGCGGCGGCAAACCGCTGCATCACATGCTGAGCTTGGACCTTGTTGACCACTTCACTTTGTTCCTTTTCTTCTTCCTTGGTCACTGGTTTATATATTAACTCATTATTATTTATTTTTTTGTTTTTGTTTAATATTTTTTCCTATGTATTAACTGTGCAATCTCCTTATGCTTATGTTATGTGTCCTGTCTATGTAAATATTTTATGTGGTCAATAAATGTTTACTTACTTACTTATTGCAAATGGAACTTGCAACTGATTATATGAATTTCGGCTTATGGTCCCTCATGGCAAAAAAGTTAATAACCACTGTTCTAAAAAGAAAAAAAAATCTATTACCGCTTCCAACCTTAAGTTCTTAAAACATCCTCAAAACCAAACCGCCGCATTACCACATACATTTTTCAAGCCCCAGCCGTTATTGCTCCTCGAGAGCTCCATCCCTCATGCAGCTCACCTGCCGAGTAAATATGTGAGGGATTTTAAAATCGACAGCTATTTGTTTGCGTCGAGTTCTTAGCATAATGGCGACGGCTGTGGTGAGAGTGGGGGACTTATAGAAACGTCTTGAGGCGAAAGAAGCTCTATTCTTCATAAGTGATTATACTAAGGTAAAGCTGCTGGCATGATCATCAGCACCCAGAGAAGGAAAATTCTGCATTGTTTTTTTATGTAAATGGTAGGCAGACGAACAGACGGATCACCTGATGGTAAACAGTTGCCGCCGCCCATGGACACCAGCGACACCATTCGAGTCACAAGTGCGCTGCCAACCTTTAAGCCCCCCCCCTATCTCCCGGATTGGGCCTCCGGTACCCTCACTCACGCAGCGAAACACAGCACAGTGCTGCTTCACGCTAGTTTTCTGTGAGGCCGTGGTATCACTCCGGTCGAGCCGGCCCATTCATGCCGAAGCTTGGCTTTCCCACGGTATAAAATCAAAACCCTCGCCAACCCGTCTGCCAAGCGTGGTGAGTATGGCAATCACCACTCATGTGATTGAGGGAGGCCCGTGCCCCAGCAGTGGGGACTTAAATGGGCTGATGATGATGATGATTTTACTAATAGTCTAGCGTCAACTCATGGCGAATCAAGCCTTACAAAAAATTGTCGGCTTCAGTAGTTTAAGTAGAAGAAATCGAACTGACATCTTCAACGTTCTGGGTATATAGCCACTTGGAACGTGGAACATGTCGGTTTGACTCCCATCTAAACACGCGATGAATTTGCGTTATTACCTTAAGGTGAAGGGTATACCCCACTAGCGACGCCAATTGATTTTAATCGTTAGATACTAAACCAGATCTATTTTTAACAACTAGAGGGCTTCAGTCTCTCGGTAAACGCCTATCCTATTTACTTAATAGTTATAGTTAGCTATTTGATTTCGTTGTGCACTCGAATTTTTAATTACCGCCAAAAGCGGCCGCTTTTGGCGTGAATAAACTTTTTTAGTACAAAAACAGACCCAACATTTGGGCATGGTTATTAAATAAATTGTTTTAAATAAGTCGATATTTTTTATAGCAATCTTTTGCAATTTATTCTTAAGTAAATAACTTAAAAAATTCATCTCGTTTTCAGGCGGGACTTGAACCAACACCTTCCACAATCCGGGTGAATGTTCTACCAATTAGACTACTGAACGCGTTAATAAGCCGACGAAATTTGTAAGTGCTTGAGCTGTTGATAGTCTCATCAATATTGTAGGTATATTTACAATATCCAGTGGAAATATTATTACAATTATTTGACCACCATATGAGACTGCTAAATCAATAGTTGATATTTTTTATAGAAATCTTTTGCAATTTATTCTGAGCACGAGATGACATTTTTAAGTGTGTTATTTACTTAAAAAATGTATAAGTGTTTGCCGAGAGACTGAAGCCCCGTAATTGTTTAAAATATATTTGTTTTGGTAGCTTTCAATTAAAATCAATTGGCGTGAAAAGTGAGCCTTTATTTTTTCTGTCTAAGGGTTTTTGGCGAAGATTATCCGCGTCAGTCGATTCATTCTAGGTAATAAGCACACTTATCCAATTCCTGGCTACCAAAGCGTACTCCAGGCTTCAAAATGCCAGCTTTAGGCTTCACCGGGACTGACACCCCGAACAACTAATAAAAATGAGGAAAACATAGAGGTTGGAACGTAGTTAATATTATTTTAGTATGTAACAAAAGCGGTTCCAAATCTGCCACCAGCGAGAAACTTCGCTGGCATCGGTGTTTCAGTACTTAACTTGGACACTTCCAACACTGCAGGGAATAGAATGTTCCTTGCAAAACGGGTTCTATCCTAGAAGTCTTACTTAATGGTAAACAAAAGGGGCACCCGGTTCACATAACATAAAAATATATACCATACGTACAGTTTTGTGCATCCAAACCTAGAATAGTTTCATTGTTCAATGTCAATAAACGAAATTAATTATTTCCATGCCACAATCAAACTGTCTCGTGTTGTTTGATAAAAATCATGAGTATTTAATGAAGTCGATTCTAATGATGATCGCTACCCTATTATAGGTAAGGAGATTACCCTATTAGATATTTAGAGTTTTTATTACTGAAACTCAAAAATTCATTTTTGATGGATCACCTGAAGGTATGCGATTGCCGCCGCCCATGGATACCCGCGACACCAGTGGAGTCACAAGTGCACTGCCTATCTTTAAAGCCCCCAATCCCCGGATTAGGGCCTCCGGTACACTCACGCAGCGAAACACAGCACAGTACTGCTTCACGCCGGTTTTCTGTAAGGCCATGGTATCACTCCGATCGAGTGCCATTCATGCCGAAGCGTGGCTCTCGCACGGTCATTGATAGACATTCGAGAATTGAGTCAAATTAAAGTCTGAAATAATGCTACTGTTTTAGGAAATCTGTCAATAAGTAGCAACAAGTTCAAAATTCACCAACTCAGCTATGTAAGAAGGAAACATCTGATCATCTGATTCCATATCTGAGCAAATGAAACCTGCGTTCGAACTCAGGTACAAACTCTAACTCTGACGTTCCTATCAGCAATTTAACTACATCCTTAACCCTATCTATCTCCTTTCATTAAAGTGCGACTAAATAAATTCCGGACAGATAGACAGACGATTCGTCTGCGGGCGCTAACGGCAGTGGCTGTAGATTTATGACAGACGCAAACGGTCGTATTAATTCGCAAACACACTGGTTAAGCGAGTTTAATCAAGCCCTGGATGTGTTGTGGATTCACTTGGATGCTGTAGTGTGGGCGGTTTTAAAGGCATTAGGCACAGTGAGAATGATTTGTTTCGGTAACAGTTTGGCTGCGGCTGCAGTAGTGTTTTCTAACAAATTTGGGATCTTCAAGAGACGAGCTCCCCCCTAGAAGGCCGATAAAGCATTAGCGATTTCTTTTGATCCTCTGATAATTTGCAAACACACTAGTTAGGCGAGTTTTATTAACAAGATGTGTTATGATTTTATGAGTTCACTTAAATGACGTTGTGTTTGTGTGGAAGGTACTGGGACCTTTCAAACCGCCCACACACGGTGAAAATGATCTGTGAGATTTCCTTGAGGTATGTGACGGTTTGGTTGCAGTTGTGTTTCCTGACGGTCCCGATGGTTTTGAAGATCTTCAAATTATCGACGTGTGATTAGCCAGTGGATTGAGCTAGTTGAAACGATTGCCGTGGTTAAAATCAGTCGGACTCCATCATTATTATTATCATTCCATCACCGGACGACAAAGCGCGGCGAGGGCTTTCATCCCTATGTCATAGAATTACCTACCCCTTATCCGCACGAAGCGATTCGCTGCCACATTTATAAGGCTAAGGAATGGAACTCCCTGCCGAGGTCTGTTTTTCCTGACTACTATAATCTGTACATCTTTAAGGCAAGACCGAACAGGCATCTTTTAGGCAAACGCAACTTTCTACCACGCACCTCAGTTCTGTGGAACGGTTCGGCTGCAGGAGTATTTCCGGACGGCTACGACTTAGGGACCTTCAAGAGAAGAGCGTACTCTGTTTTATAAACGCCGGCAACACATTAGCAATCTCTCTCATTTCGCGGATGTTTATAGGCGGCGTTGATGACTTTCCATGAGGTGACTCGCTTGTTCGTTTGTCCGCCTTTAGCATAAAAAAGAACGCGTATCATCCTAGACCTCATCGTCGCTTTGCGATTTGGTCAAGCGTTAGCCTATTGACCAAAAAAATGGTCTAACTTCGATGGCATTAGTATCTAACGACCAACACATCCATATACCGGTATGCATCCTACAAAAACCTTTCATATAATTATAATGGAAATGCCAATTACTTACATGGTGGGTGAAGGAAAGTATCACTTTTTATCAGTTTAAAGTTTTTTCTTTCATTTTGTAATGCATACTCGTTCACGCTATCATAGACAGCGCCACTGAACAAGAGTGAATGAATAATGCAAATGTAGGGTTGTCACTTAATAGAGGAAAATATATTCCATAGAGAAATACAGAACGAAAAGGACTTTTTACTAATGGCTAATTAGATTATGAAATAAATTAAAATGAACCTCCCATTTAATACTGCAGAGCCTTGCCTCCTATATAATCCGGCAGAGAACCAAAGTCATCGACATGCTCTCCGAATTAGCAAGCTTAAGTGGCAGTGGGCTGGCCATATTAGCCGCAGAACCGACATCCGATGGGGTAAACGAGTTCTAGAGTGGAGACCGCGTCTTGGCAAACGTAATGTAGGTCGCCCTCTGGCTAGGTGGGGGGACGATCTGCGCAAGAGCTGGATGCGAGAAGCCATGGATAGATCACAGTGGCGAACAATTGGAGAGGCCTACGTCCAGCAGTGGACTGCGATAGGCTGATGATGATGATGATGATGATTTAATACTGTGTTGTCAATGTGTACGTTTTATTTTGTTATAGTTGGTTATTTTTTAAAAAGTAAACTCAATTAATTAAGAAGTCAATTCAAAACACCGGTCAATTCAATTCGTGATATGTGTCTCTACTCATTGGACATTGGCAGAGTTGACTACGTCTCTGACGCACAACACTACTAGCCATAAAAAAAAAAACGAATGGCTGAATAGCGCTAGTATTAAATTTGAGTATGTAAAGTCCAGTCCCACAGAAGGTAAACTTTTTTAGTACTTTTATGTAGCTGCAGTTTGTTTATGATTTTGCTGTCAAGAAAAAACATTATTGTGCTTGAAAGATATTCGTTTAGTTAGATAAAAATGTCACCTGTATACTCCGTAACATATAGCTTGATTAGCATGACAGCTGTCATTTGACATTTATTTCAATAGACATAAGGTTAATAATTTTAACGAAGTTGGTTTTCATAGATTTTGATTACTATAGACCTAAGGACCATTTTTCTGTAATTATATCTTATTAAGCTACATTTTACGGATTATAGGTAGGTACATCATCTTCTTCGCTTGAAGGAGACTGCTTAGTTGAAACGGTTTACCTTGACTAGATGACTTCAAAATTAGTCTTTGCAAAATAAGAGGATTATCTAAAGCCATAAGTGTCGTTAACGCTTCTAAAACCTAAGTTTAAGGTAAGGTATCTATCCGATGGTTTCTCATAGAAAAAGTATTTTATCCAAACGAATTTCTTTTCCACAAAAGTTCATCCCATTCAACCCTAGGGCTGTCACCAAGTCGGGCTTATCTCTCACGTGTCGTTACTTCTTGATGTTTATAAATCTGCCCGCGCCGTCCCATTCAAAACTGCCGCTTTTTCGTGACGTCAAAGCTACGTCATCAATCTTGTGCGCTTTGTGCGGCCGTCGTATAAATGCAAATGCGGAAATAGATTTAAATGTCATTTATCTGCGAAATTAAGTGATGCACTACATCATAATACATATGACGTACGTCACAAGATCAATTCTTGTAATATTTAACGAGAATCGATAGGTATATCGCAAAAATATAGGTATTTTATATCCGCCACGTTCTGCATATAGAAAATACCGAGAATTGAGTTTCAGATGTTCTGAAGAACGAGTGTTCATGCTATAGGTAGGTGGCAGACGAGCAGATGGATTAAGGTAAGTGATTGTTTCCGCTCATAGACACATGCAACACCAGTGGAGTCACAAATACGCTGCCAATCTTTTCCCGCTCCCCCAGATTAGGCGTCCGGTACCCTCACACTGCTGCATCACGTTTTCTGTGGGCCTTTACAGTGTGTCTGTACAGTTAACTTGTACAAAGATAACGTACACGAGTATTTAGTTACTACAACCCTAGAATAATTGTCAAACAACATTTTACGATAGCGAGCGATGGACTCTAGCGGGTTTTTTTTTTGAGATGAGAACAATTGTTCCTTAGGGGAAAAATATTGTTATCATCAGTATGATGATATTAGAAAATTTTATAACCTGTTAAATAATAAAAAAAAAAACTGGAACTACGTGGGCGTTGAAACTATTTCAAACCTTTATTTTGTTACAATGAATTTGAGAAGATCTAAACACACTCACATCTCGAAGTAATGAAACTTCAAAAGTTTGTGAAATTCTTTCCCATTTTGACGTTCAAACAGAGACGCCATCAGATTTAACAAATAGTACTTAGGTGAGTGCATCTAACAGTCTACATATTTACCCAGACGTCTGTCAAATAGCAATTCGCCAAGCGTGTCTCTTACATTTGTGCTATAGGGTTGTCAACTTCTTATACCGTATTTACAGTAAGTATATTATGGATTGCGTAATTAAACTAAGAATTGAAAAACATTTTATCATAACTACTTTGTCTAGCAGGTGGGACTGTAATGCTGATGAGATGATGTTTTTAGACTATTCTAAAGGTTCCCGTAAGAACTATTGTAATATTAGTGACCATAAAAGATTGAAACGATAATGTCTTTTTTGAGCAAAGATCTTTTTTCACCATTACCATCAATAAAAAAAAAAAGTGGTTATTCAAAGTGGAGTTGGTCCTGAATTAGATAGCTGGTGGGGTCTAAAAATGAAGTTTTTTCTAATCAAGCACAAGTTTAGGTGTGCTGGAAGACGCTTGAGACTTGTTGATCAGCGTAAATAGTAAGGCGCGTAATTTATTACAATAACTAGGACGCCTTTAGCTCCATTAAAGTACGCCACTAAAAGTTTTTATTCAGAATAAATTATACCCTACTTATATGAGAGATACTAATTTTATGAGATAAGGGGCCAGACGAGTTGACGGACCATCTGATGGTAAGCGAGAACCGCCGCCCATGGACACCAGCAACAATGAGGAGTCACAGGTGACGGCCTTTTGAAAACGAAACGCTCTTTTCTTGATTCATCAGTCTGGAAATACCGCAGGCGATAGCTCATTCCATAGTTTTGTCCATACTTTTTTTTAATAATTAATTTGTGTTCTGTTGGTGTTTTTTGACTATCCTAAATTATTTTGAATATTATTATATTCAATTTACAGACACAGCTTTTTACACTTTTATAATAGTATTATTTATTTAATTTAGATTTGGACCAACCCTATAGAGGAGGCGTACGTGAACTTATTACAAAATTTTACTACTTGGAATATCTCCGCAGAAACTCCATTGTATAATCCGTTTATGCATATACGTAAATACACACATTAGAGTTTAATTGGCGTAAGCACCTAAAGGGCTTGATGATAATAAAATTACGGGTGAAATGAACTGAGTCTCAAATGACAAAATTTCTGATGAAAAGCTGTTCTGACGAAAATATTCTATCGTAGGAGACCCACGCTTCAGCATGCTGTCTCAACCGGACAGTGAGTGGGAGGCAGTGGTATAAACCAGGGCCTCACAGAAAACCGGCGTGAAGCATTATGATTGGGCGTCCGGTAGGACCATAGGGCAAGGAGAAAAGATTAGCAACGCATTTTTGACTTTATTGATGTAATTAAGTATATTTCTACCATTTCCGTGAATTTACCGGGCGTATTTCTACCATTAGTTCGGCGGTGAGGGAAAACATTGTAAGCAAACTTCCACGGTCCAGATAATTTTTGACCGTGGGAAAGCCACACTTCCGCATGAATGGGCCGGCTCGACCGGAGTGATACCACGGCCTCACAGAAAACCGGCTTAAAGCAGCACTGTGCTGCGTGAGTGAGGGTACCGGAGGCCCAATCCGGGGGAATGGGGGGTTTAAAGATTGGCAGCGCACTTGTGACTCCACTGGTGTCGCGGGTGTCCATGGGCTACGGCGATTGCTTACCATCAGCTAATCCGTCTGCTCGTCTGCCACCTATGACATAAAAAAGGTTGATTAAACGTGTAACCACGATTCACTTGGTCCCCCCATTCGGTTAGTGGTTTCTCTGTTAAAGGTTTGCGAAGGTCAGACGGCAGTAGCTTCATTACCAGACTTCTCAAATCCTGAATAACGGGTGTCCATGGGCGGCAGCAATCTTTTATCATCAAGCGATCCGTCTCTTCGTCTACCACGTATCACAAAAAAAAATGAATGAAGTTTACGAACCAAAGTAAAAACAGCGTTTATTTCCATTCTTTCCATCAATCCTGAAGACTTGGTAATTACTTATTCAGGTTTTGTTTTCCCTGAAGACACGAAGTTTTTATCTCGCTTGTTTTTAAATCATCATTAATCTTAGGGTTGAGACGGACATTCTGGAGCAACTCATGATCATGCTTCTGAAAAAGAATTGTACACTGAAATTCATGAAAAAATAAATACTAAGAGTAGAAAAAAAATGGGCTGGTCGTAGTCTGGAGGCGCAGTGTGCTTATCTAAGCATCACCATCATCTGATGGTGAGTTAAAAATCTTTATTTTAAATAAGATAGGACGCAGACGAGCAGACATTACTATCGTAAGCGACTGCCGCCACTGGCTTAAGTATAATGGTTACTTTCGTTTAAAGCTACTGACCATCTTGAACTACTTAACTGTCACTATATCATTCAAGTGAATGAAATATTCTACCGTCTGCCGCGGGTCTTTGGGGTTAGTATAGCTAATGTGAGTGTTAGCTTATAACCCCGTTCAGTCCTTTCAATCGCGTTTCATACACTAAACGCAGCGCGAATTAACTCACTTCATAACTCCGGTATTTCTTTTCATATTTTTTTTTTCTGTTTGGCTGCAATTTTCGCTGAACTTAAAAGCGTTCCTTTTTCGATCCGCTCGCCCGCTCCATCCGTCTCGAGAGCAATTTCGACGACGTTGATTAATCGTGCAGACGCGAAGCATCGGTTAATGAAATAACCGGCTCATGTGTACCATAGGTCTGGTGGTAATACCATAGTAAAGGAATGTTTTATCATTATCATCATCATCATCAGCCCATTTAAGTCCCCACTGCTGGGGCACGGGCCTCCCTCAATCACATGAGGGGTAATTGCCATACTCACCACGCTTGGCAGACGGGTTGGCGAGGGTTTTGATATAAATGCAGAGTTTTTCCTTCTCTGGGTGCTGATGATCATGCCTGCAGCTTTACCTTAGTCGCCTTTTACGACACCTCGGTAAGAGTGAGGGTGGCCTATTCTACTCTGAAGGGGACCACACGACTAATGTTTCATAGAAGACGTAGAACTTTACGGTTTTGACGTGGGAGAGCTATGAATGGCTCGACCGGTGTGATAACAGGACCTCACAGAAATTGGCATGAAGCAGCACCTGAGCAGTGTTGTTTTTTGAGGTACGTATAATATTTTTATAGTGTACTAAAAACCAAGCTTTCTTTCTTAAGCGTTCTTTCTCGATCCGCTCGCTCCATCCGTCTCGAGCACAATTTCGTCGACATAGATTAATCACCGGGACAGAGCATCGGTTAATGAAATAACCGCCTCGTGTGGTATTGTGCTGTGCCGTTACCGCCTCCTTAATATTCCCGAACGTTAACGAATAGAGCAAGACGCCAGCGTTACGTTAACGTTACCGAGCTATTTGGTTGGCATGTTAGTTACTTGGTAGGTATGTCTTGAGAACTATTGGAGAGGGAATGATAGATGGAAGGGAATTCAGTTTTAGAATTTAATGGCCCGATAGTGAATTTGGTAGTGACCCTGCTTCATACAGTAAAGGTCGTAGGTTCGATCTTTAGTGCATTAAGATTCCTATTTAATGAAAAAAGCTATATATCTTCACTTTTCCATTTCTTTTGCATAAAGCGAATTAGTGAATAGATTGAATTACAGCTTAAGCGCCATTTTACTGTTCAGTGGCGCCACCAACAGATTTTTATATGATTCTAATGAAATTAAAACAATAAATGAGAAAATTAAAATAAATAAGCATTTATTATTATTTATTATTATTTGTGCCCCGAATTAGCAAACTGAAGTGGCAGTGGGCTGGTCATATTAGCCGCAGAACTGACAGCCGTTGGAGCCGTAAAGTCCTTGAGTGGAGACCGCGACTCGGTAAGCGTAGTGTTGGACGCCCTGCGACAAGATGGGATGGGAATGATGATGACGAAGCATTTATGATTTTGATATCATATCACAATAATCTTTCAGCAAAATAAGCTTGAAAAATCACAAATCTTCTTTTATTTTAAATGTCTTGATCAATTTTCATTAATTGTTATAATTTCATTACAATCCATAAAAATCTCTTGGTGGCGTTCCTGAACCGTAAACCGGCCTTTAAATAATATTGCCGGGGTTTAAATTACTAATTGGATGACGAAAAATTTTAATTTCCAAATGGAATTCAATCAGTCTAACAGTGAAGTGTATTAATTTATCTCGATTAATTAACGACGAAATTGAGCTTCAGATGGATGGAGCGATCGGGGTAATTGAAAAACAAACAATATGCCGATTTAAGTTTTTAATACCTAGGTACCAATACTTACGCTCGATTGGGAAAGAATAAGGACCATTATGATTTTGAAATTTAATCCAATCATCTCACTAAAACATGGAAGGAGGAAAAATCGAAATACAGGCTGTATTTCATTTTCTATGGAGAGTCGAAACATTTTCCACGAATTTCGAAAAGACGTAGTACACATGTTGTTGTACACATGTTGTTCATAATGGTTCTATCACACGTGGTTCAAGGGATCTAAATGTTCACAGATATATCAGGATATATCTGTGTCTCTCTTATCAGGATAAGAGAGAGGTATCGCAATTGACGTGGAGAGTTTGTTTCATCTCGCAATGAACAGAGAGAATTTTTAAAATCTGACGGCCAACCAATGAAACAGAAGACGAACCCAAAGAAGAAAAAAGTCACTAAAATGTTAAGCCTATTGCAAAAATTAAAAAATAAGGCAAATGCCAACGAAAAATGTTGTCATTTTTCGTATGTTCTTTTATGATAGGTATAAGGTTCAAAATCTAGTGGGAACTATTTTCCGTTTCTCTTTCGGCGATGGTGTAACGACATCGTATCTGCAAATACTCACTTTCAGCTCAGTATCTCATCGTTCTTCTTGAATAAGCTAAAAGCTTATAGCATTTAACTTCACAATGGCCATCGAAAAAGGTAAAGAGTCAAGATTTCACCGACCGCCGTAAAAGACGATCTGATTGCATCCAAAGCTTGGAAAATTTAATGCCCTCCTCCGCAATGAACCGCGAAAATGTGAAAACATTGATAATAAAATCGAACCATTACCCATGACATCCTAAACCATGGCACATCGGCGTTTTGTAATCTTATTGGGGTTCCGTATTTCAAAAGACAAAACCGTAGCTACCAAGCTACCTATCATTTCACTGTCTTTTAAGGCCATTTTTCTCAGGAACGCGAAGAAGTATCGAGCTGAAAAATATTCATAATTATTTTCAACCCCTTGAGGTCCACAAAAAATGTAAGTCAAAGTTATCAAAATATATACCTGATTTATGATTTATGTCGCATATTGACGTACACTAAGTATACCATAAACACCTACATGATAAACCCTTAAAATCTATTGGTAGGTTGTGTATTACGATGATTTAATACAAAATCATAGAAATTGCAATCGCCCGAAAATTGTAAGAACGAAATATTTACATTAACTAACTTTGATTAATACTAGTAACGAAACCCACACGCGCGAGTTCGACTTACCATGGTCGGTTTTTTTTTATTAAATGTCAAGGGACATTTTACTCGATATTATAACTTTCCTATTTTAGTCTGTTTTCGCAAATCGCCTCGAAAATTAAATATAAAAAGGCCAACGGTAAAAGAGCAACGTTTTACCTCGCTTTTTTTGGAAATTGGAAAAGCGAAGCATTCAGATACGGAATCGCAGCGTGTTTATTTCTGTTTCTTTTTTTAATACATTGCTGTTTTAATGTTATAATGTTAATTGATGCGGGCAGCAAAGGTTTGCTAAAATGAATGGAGCTTTTTTAAGGGGTTTCGAATGAAATCTCTGTGAGATGGCGAAGTACCTGATATGGACGTCTTTTTTCCCCAGAGAAAATCGTCATTTCCGTCATCTTGTCATATGTGGGGAACAAAAGTGCGTCCAATTTTTAAGACTTTCGTTGTTTTGTACATAACAATGTAATCCCACTAAAAACATCGTGTAAAAGAACTCGCTGGCAAGAGCTGGATACGAGAAATCATGGATAGATCACGGTGGCGAACAACTGGTGAGGCCTACGTCCAGCAGTGGACTGCGATAGGCTGATGATGATGATGAAAAGAACTCGCCCATGGCTTTATAAAAAGTTAAAAATTCTATACGCCGTGTGGTCTCCGGCAGAGTAGAATAGGCCACCCTCACTCTTACCGAGGTGTCGTAAAAGGTGACTAAGGTAAAGCTGCTGGCATGATCATCAGCACCCAGAGAAGGAAAACTCGCCAACCCGTCTGCCAAGCGTGGTGAGTATAGCAATTACCCCTCATGTGATTGAGGGAGGCCCTCGCCCCAGCAGTGGAGACTTAAATGGGATGACGATGATCAAGAATTCTATAAGCAAAGTCAAACCAAGTTTAATAGTCAGATAAGTGATAATAGTTAGATATTTACCATCAGGTGTCTCCTCGTTTGTCCGTTATAATGAAAAAAAAAATTGACTGAATGTTAAACATTATTTATACACATTAAACTCGTTGACCAATCCGAGCCTGACATTTAAAAAAAAATATTTAATAAAAAAAAATTGTTCTTTTTTATTTAAACTTACTTAAAATTAATTGTAACTAGTGAAGTTCTGTTAATTTGATTCACAATTCGTTTGTATGGTATATGTATTAAAAATAATATTTGGTAACCAGTTTTTTTATTGTTTATCGAAATTGGTTGATAAGTAAAGTTTTAAGTACCTAATTTAAAATGTACTTATGCAATAAGACGACAACCGTCAAATTAAAAACGACATTATCTTTTTCCGGTTGGGATTTCACCTGACCTGATAAGTATTTAAGTAAGTAAAACATTATTATTGACCACAAATACGAATACGATTACAACAAGATGTTAACAATAAGAGAGAAAGGAACAAATAATAAGTAGGTCGGCTGTCATCATCATTATCATCATCATCATCATCAGCCCATTTAAGTCCCCACTGCTGGGGCACGGGCCTCCCTCAATCACATGAGGGGTCATTGCCATACTCACCACGCTTGGCAGACGGGTTGGCGAGGGTTTTGATATAAATGCAGAGTTTTCCTTCTCTGGGTGCTGATGATCATGCCAGCAGCTTTACCTTTAGTCGCCTTTTACGACACCTCGGTAAGAGTGAGGGTGGCCTATTCCACTCTGCCGGGGACCACACGGCAGGCGGTCAGCTGTAGCATGAAACATTACCAACAAAATCAAGTGGTCATCAAGGGCCAACCTCAGCATGTGCTGCAACTGCTTGAAACCGCTGGTTTTCAGTTTGGACCTTGAGTTACGGAGTTAATTGTCTGGTTGAACATGTGATCTAGTTCTAAGCATTTATAGATACCTTTTATTTTTTTACCCTTTGGAAACGCATACCTGTCCACCGGGGGGCGGACGGGTTATGTCGGACTCCTCCCGCGTCGGCGGGGGACTACCGACTAAAACCACGGGGGTGCTCATGTCTGCGCCAAAATGGGGAGGGGACACGAGAAGCCGACTAAATAGTCCCATCTTCGCGTTCCTTCCAAGGCGAAAGCGCGCTTACAGCGCGTGCCCCTTACTACCTTCCCGGTGGGCCAGGGGGATTGAAGGCACAGCCAGGAGCACTAAACTGTCCCTATTTGTCTGTAGAGGAGGCCTGTGCAAACACGGCGCCGGGCCGCCGCACTATTCGCCGACTGGCTTCCTCTACGGAGAGGAGGGAGACACACATCAGTTCGTCGTCTCCTCCCCCGCCTTGCCCTTCGTCGCGCATCAGCGAAGCAATTATATTACCTAATTAAACTGTTTTGTAATGTACAAAATATTCCAAAACATGCACGATATTATTTGTATTTTATGTAAATCGCCAGTAACAAATTTTCCACGTATTTTCAAGCTAACCACAACTACTGCTACCAATAACAGCGTGTTATTGTAAGCTAATAAGCAGGATTTACGCGGTGTTTTCGAAATAACAGTTGGCCGATTTAGATTCCGAATAAATCAACGGACTCAGCCGATACCGGACAACAGAGCGATTTATGTAAAACGAGTGACGTGATATAATCGCCGGTTGAGCTATTGAAAATACAAATCGGAGGTAGAAATAATACGCGTAACGATTCGTGTAGGCCGGGATGTCCTACGGGCGAAAATTGTATGGTTATGGAGCCTTTACTTACAGACAATAATAATATCCTCCAACGGATTACGGCTACGGCGGCCAATCTTAACGATCAGCCATGTACGCAGGATATATTATAGTACTCAAGTGTGTGCGAAAACACAAGTGCACTCTCTATTCCCTTACACTCATATTCCGATGGGACACAAGCGTGAACCGACCGGAGAGGGATTGGACAACAGCTTAACGTGCTTTCCGAGGCATGGTGGTACAAGACCGCCAACTTCCAGACTCCGGACTGACACTGCAAATTTTTTAACAGAAAAACTCATGTACAAATTTTTGGCCCGACCCGGGATTGATCCCGGGACCCCAATGATTCTAGGGTAGTCTGCTAATTATGTCTAGCTTGATTTTGATAACAGTTAGCCGTAATGCAATACGACGGAATATACAATCCGACTGCGACACCTACATCCGTATAGCATACATACATGAGTGCGTAAAGTGATCTCGGCGTGTTTGGGCATGAAACAGAAACATACTCTATGGAACCTGTCAGCTATAGCCGCTCTTTTGTATCTATTTATTTTGCGCTAGCGTGACATCTTGTTTCCTAAACCACAGTTACCGTCTTTTGTCGGATAGTCAAGATGGCGGGCAAAAGACCAAGATAACGGTCATTTTTATACAACAATAAAACAATCTTTGAAATGAGCCCAATATTTAACCTAATTAGTGTTAGACCTTATTGTCACTTTCCATCAGGTGAGATGAGGTCAAGTGCAAACCCATTTAATATGTAAAAAAAATACATACGTTCAAATTCGATCTATCTAAATACATTAATTTTAAAAAAATCTAGGCTTATTTATGATCGAATAGCTTCCCATCAACGATCCATCTGCTCGTCTGCCATCTATCACATAAAAAAAGGTTACTTATGTAAAAAATTGCGAATCAGGTAAAATAACCATTAAACTTAATTGTTATGTTATATGTCATTTGTTGAAAATCATTCCAGATTGGTAAGTATTATTATTTTCGCAAACATCGCTAAGAAGCTACTACGTACAGAATCCGAGGTTACGACTTCTAAATCTAAATAGCTTAAGCTAATACTAGTTAGGACTTCCGAACCAAGCCGTGGAACGTCCAAACTTCCGTTCCACTATCTCCTCAAATCGCCAGATAGCTTAATGAAACTTAAGAATCCGCGCAATCCAAGATGGCGGACATCCAGATTTATACCCCTGTCGATACCGATCTCGATACGGAACTCTTACAACATACGTAATTTAAGTCCCGGACTTATTCCGGTATCAAAAAGAAATTATATGAGAATCCTTGAGCGTTTAAACTCGCTCCCTTTTCGACGCGGAATGGGATATAGAGCCAGTGGTCTTTGTTGGAATTCCTTAAAGCTGTTGACTTAGATGACTGTAATGATTTTACGGATAATGTGCCCGCAGGAACAGTTACCGGCCTATCTTTGTGTGGACGAGGTTTTTATTTTTCCTTTCTTCAGTCTGATAATGTGAACGGTGAGTCTGAGAACTAAGGCAATTAATTTTGACCGTGGGAGAGCCACGCTTCGGCATGAATGGGCCGGCTCGACCGAGTGATACCACGGCCTCACAGAAAACCGGCGTGAAGCAGCATTGTGCTGTGTTTCGCTGGGTGAGTGAGGGTACCGGAAGCCCTATTCGGGTTTGGAGGTTGGCAGCGCACTTGTGACTCCACTGACTTATGACGATTTGTAAGTGCTGTGTACAATCCTATGCAAATACAGAATTATTTGACTTTGACTTTGACTTGAGTGGTGTTGCGAGTGTCCATAGGCGGCGGCAATTGCTTATCATCAGGTGATCCGTCTGCTCGTCTGCCACCTATCACATAAAAATAATTAACTATAGTAAAAGCAAGGACTCGCGACAGATGGTAGAGTGTTTCATTCATTAATGATGATAGTTGAGTTGCTTAAAATGGTGAGGATTTAAAGAAATGTAACTGTTATACTCCATAATGAGCCAAAGACTCGTGGCAGTCAGTGTCATAGTGTAGGCATAATTAATTAATGATATACTTAGTCGGCATTAAGTATAGCATGATGTATGTATAGTTTATTTACGAGAACCGCTGGTGACCTCATAAACGCTATCGACGTTTTTTATGGGAGAAATGGCGGATGGATCACCTGATTGATGGTAAGCGGTTGCCACCATAATACTAGTCCAGTCACAAATGCGCTGCCAACCTTTCCCCATCCCTTTCTGCAGGCGCTGTTTCACGCAAGTTTTAAGTGAGGTAATTGTATCACTCCGTTCGAACCGGCCCATTCATACGGTTCTCACGCGGTTAATACACTGTAAAATTTGGGGAGTGCTTTTATGAACTGAATAATGTAGAATTGTAGGTAATAAGGGGGTTAATAAGGGAGTGGTTCCTGCAGCTAAATTACACGTAAGCGATTGTCATTCCTTCCTTATCATCTCAGTGGACGGCGGTCTGGTACTGCGTTCTCGCGGAACTTCCTACCACGTACCTCAGTTCAGTGGGGCGGTTTGGCTGCTGAAGTATTTCCCGACGGCTACCACTTAAGGATCTCTAAGACAAGAGCGTTCTCTGATTTCGCAGATGTTCATGGGCGGCGATGATTACTTAACATCACAGGTGACCTTGCTCGTTCGTCGCTTCAAGCGTAAAAACGCATTAGCAAAGTAAACAAACACTAAAGAATCGCGACCTTTTTCTATTCAAACCTAACTCCTGCCTTATCTTTCAACCCTAAGTCGCCTCTCAAAGATCCTGTCCTCATTAACTCAACCCTTCAGCCGCCGCTCCATAAACCCGCATCGATCCTCGATTAGATCTCGGAGCCTCATCCGAGATCTTTATAGGGATTTTAAAGGAGACTGATAAAGGTTTACACGAGGTACTCTTGGTTATGGCGTGCACTAAACTCTAAGGGAGGGATTCGTTTATGCACAGTTTTCTTAATAATATTATAGCTATGAAGGAAGTTAATATACGTTAGTTAAGATGAGCACAGGATGTTATGACAAGAACAAGTATCAGAATGATTTCCTCCAATCGATTACGTCTACGGCGGCTAATCTCAACGATCAGCCACGTATGCAGGATATATTATAGTGTTCAAATGTGTGCGCAACCACAAGTGCACTTTCAATTCCCTTACACTCATATTCCGATGGGACACCAGGGTGACACGACCGGAGAGGGATTGGGCGCAGGACCAACGGCTTAACGTGCTTTCGAAGACACGGGTTAAAAGACCGCCAACTTCCTGACTCCGGGCTGTCACTAAGAATTTCTTACCGAAAACTTAGGTACAAGCCGTCGCTTTATACTGCGACCCAATAACCACTAAGCCACCGAGGAAGTGAGGAGAGTATCATAAGTAGAATGATAGGTATCCTATATACTTCTTAACGATATTATAAATTCATATTATCTATTATTTAACTTATTTTACTATTACTATATATTCTTTATTTATTTTTGATATTGATATTTATAAATAAAACAGTAAAACTTGTTAATACTTACACGATAGTTCTCTTATATGATTGTTATGTTGTGTACACATATTTTTGGTGTTGCAACCTACCATTATTTTCTATGTTTTGTTTTGAGTAATCATGTATTGTTGTAACTCTGTTCTGTGTACCAAATAAAGAAAATAAAATAAAACACAGCAACTAGAGTATAATGGTTGCTACGCAGGGCAACATAGTGTAAGACGCCTAAATCACGATGGACTGACGATTTGAGAAGGATAGTTGTCGTGAATTTGAGCGATGCAACTCAGTAATTTAGGACGCGCCTTCCATACGTATGGTTTGAATCCGAATATGCACTTTTGAATTTTTCAAATCTATGTGCGTCTACCATTAGCTCGGTGGTGAGCTCTATTAAAATTACGATAAATTGAAAATTTAAAAAACCCCTGACACAACTAAAGCTGCATTTGATACCTATATTGAGGCAGTTGGAACAACAAATAGGTTATTCGTCATTTTCTGACGGCGGCCATCTTGGATTTGAAATTTTTCACAATGAATATATTCTGCTACTCAAGCCCTTTTATATGATACCCATATTGTGGGAGTTGTGTTAAAACATAAAATCCAAATCTTTGTGACGGCGGCCATCTTGGATCGATTTTTATCCAACATAGCTAAGAACACTCCCTCCTTATTCATCTTTCAAACAAAAAAACAAAATCAAAATCGGTTCATTTGTTCGGGAGCTACGATGCCATAGTAAGACACACAGACACACACACGCACAGACACGTCAAACTTATAACACCCCGTCGGCGTCAGGGGTTAAAAAAGTAATAGCACGGAAGTCATAAAATGACCTACGCTTTGAGATGACCACGTCAGTCACAATTTAGTTTTTTATTTACTAATTTGCTGGTGGCGGTTATGACATTTTGATGCCATTCCTTAGAGACTTGGAGGACGGGTCGTTTTTATCAAACAGAATTCAGTTGCTGCCATCAAACACCTTTTAAATGTTGAAAAGGTATGTAACAGAACGGAGGTCAACAATTGAATTCTAATGTAAATAGCAAGTAAGTCTCCGATCAGTTATTTGGCTATCCTGAAAAGTTGCTTAAAATAAGTTACGTGGTGTTAGAACTTCAATGACGATATTCATAGTTATTTTTACAAACAGATGAATCAGCATGGTTCCTTTTATACATTAGAATTAAAACTTTTGAAACCACTTTTAAGTAAGATAGTATACGATGCGAATACAAAACAGCGATTGTTAGCTAAATAAAAATAAGTCTTCAGCTACATTTCACTGCGCTGCATTTTTACTTAATAATAAATAATATCCTTTTCTAAGCGGATAGCATTACGGACGGATGGTCGAGAAAAAATAACCAGAGAAAAATTCAATCCGGGCGGTCAGGTTTAAATGCGAAGGTTTTTAAAATCTGTGAATAGCTTCGTTTTTCTTTGTATTGTCGTGTCCTTTATGCTGAGGGCCGTGAAAATTATGTGGAGTGGATATTCCTAATTAAATGGTAATATTTGAATCTGATGATAATATATGGATCAGAATGCTGGGCCGTTAAGAAGAATGATGACAGAAGATTGCATGCGACAGAGATGAGAATGTTAAGATGGATGTGTGGCGTGACGAGAATGGACAAGATAATGAATGAGTATATTAGAGGAAGTATGAAAGTAGCCCCCATTGATAAATTGAAGGCAAATTGTCTCTCCTGGTATGGCCATGAAATGAGAAGAGGGGAAGAACATTTAACCAAAAAAGTGATGAGTTTTAATGTAAGTGGGTGGTAGGAACAGAGGACGGCCGAAAAAGAGATGGATGGATTGTGTGAAGAATGACATGATCCCACACAATCCATCCATTCGATGAAGAATGACAGGGACGTATGGAAAAAGAAAACATACCTACTGCGCCGATCCCATATAACCTGGGATAAGGACAGGAGGATGATGATTTGGATCTGATGATCTGAATAGGACAAATATCGAAAAATATTATTTTTGATATCAAAAAGAGTACCTTGCAACCATACGAGAAAATCTCTGAACATTACGGGCCTCATTTCAATCACATCTCATAAAAAGTTAAAGAGACGTCTCCGGGTGTAAACCACAAAGTTTTTACGACTCAAACCTACTTTACCATTGCTCGGGATAGCTGTAGTTGCGTAATATCATAGTACAAAAATGTCCAGTAGACAAGACGAGCTAATCACGTTTTAAGTTATAGAAAAGTCATAATTACCAAAACTGTGCATCAAGCATTCGCACGCGCTTGACAACGGTGATTCTTTTTTTTTTTGATATCGTAAGGGTAATGCCACCGGCCTGGGGTACAATATTTTAAAGTTATGCATAAGCATACCCGAGCATTGAGGACGGTCAGGTTATGTGATGCTCTTCTCTGACGAGTGCTACTCCTAATAATAATATCCTCCAACCAATTTTGGCTAAGGCGGCCAATCTTAACGATCAGGCCCATACGCAGAATATTATAGTGCTCAATGGTGTGCGCAAACACAAGTGCACTCTCTATTCCCTTGCCCTCATATACCGATGGGACACCAGTGTGACACGACCGGAGATGGATCGAACAGGGATCGTACGAGTAGGTACCAACGTGCTTTTCGAGGCACAGGGGTACAACACCGCCAACTGCCAAACTCAGGGCTGCCACAGAGAATTTCTGAACAGAAAAACTCAGATACAAAATTTGGCTCGACCCGGGGCTCGAACCCGGGACTCCAAGCGCAGCCGTCGCTTCAAAGTGCGATGCACTACCCACTGCGGTAACGAGGCAGCTAATGATAATCTGAACAGAGGCATACCTATTAAACCTCCTGAGGTTTTCCCCCATCGTCTCTGGTAGAGGTGTCATAGCGACACCTACTTATATCATTGACGTCAACGTCAGTATCAGTATCAAATAATGTAATTAGAGTTAAGCTTCATAAGTAAAGTCCGCGGCATGTAACTGTGGCGATAACCGTTAGTTTGCGAATTTGTCAAATAGATAACTTTCTATGAAAATTGGTTGCTGCGTAGGTACTCAAGGACAACGCCAAAGTTGCGTACCGCGGGCTGTAAACAAGTAAACAATTACTAATTATTTAAATATTAATAAGTGTCAGTAAAATCTTTATGTACACGAGAACTACTGCCGACAAACTGCTCCACAGTTTGGCAGATTTGAAAATTGTTATTTGTAAATTTACTTTAAATAAATAAATTAAAAAAAAAAGTCGCCTCATTACTACATCTCTAGCCGACGCCATTTTCCCCCGTGTGTCATAAAAAAAGGGTACGGTTTTACCTTTCAGAGTACACTACATAACTCGAGCCATAGTAACCTTTTCGCTGTTTATACTCTCGCCTGTGGCGCTAAAGTAGTTAAAAGTCTATATACTATATACCTTACGCTTGCAAACTTTTGATGTACTCTCTAAGGTAATTAAAAAGGAACTTTTTTATTCCGTTCGAAAGTCTTATAAGTCGTTACAAGCGATAAGACCGTCTTATTGTACTGTCTGTTGTTATTGTATAGTAGTTGTATTTTGTTTTTGTGCAATGAAAAAAAATCTATCTAATCTATATGTCACCGCAAAATAACAAGATCCGTAAGTTTATCAATTTACTAGGATGTTTATAAACTTTCGTAGGATTCTAAACGGGAGATAAATTGGATTACTTTACGTTCACACTTTCGTAAATTTATCAATTTCCGACGTCACTCGGTAAATTTATAAACTAACGGATATCTATTCATAAAATTTGAGATGGTTTGACCAATCACATCGCTCTTTTATTTTAAACATACGCATCTTTGAAATAAACACACAAAAAATAACACACTGCTGCTGTAAAATAACACACTGCTCTTTGATTGATCAATGTTCATAGTGGCAATGCCAATCAGATCGCGCGTAGCGTTTGGGTATTGCTTACTTATTATTTTACGAGTGTGTTCAGTAAGTTTATCAATGTACGAAAATGTGGACGTAAAATAATACACATACATATACACTACATACAATAATACACACTATATATATATATATATATCGACCTGAGTGACTAGGAATGGACCCACAGTCCAACCAACTTACCCTAGAAACTTGAAATTTAGAAAGTAGGTTCCATTAATAGTGAAAGTGAGCACTAAGAAGGGATTTTTGAAAATGCAACCCTTAAGGGGGAAAAAAGTTTGTTTGATAGTCCGCCGTCTATCTATAAAGTTTTATAAATACTTCTACTTGTATCTCGTATTGAATATTTTGTCGTTCAAAATGAGAAAGGACTTGGCCGTAATTTGGTTATGTGTAGATAGTATCCCATCACTCTCTCTCTCTCTCTCATTCAAGCGTGCAATTCCCGGTTGCGTCCAAAGCTGGAGCCCGAGGTACGCTTAGAGCTTGATTCAGGATTTGGGTAGTTTGGTAATGACAATGAACCGACAGCCGTCTGACACTCGTAACTCTAGTAACTGTGGATTTTAGTTTTAAGTTAATTTTAAATTTAAATTTTATTGTAACTGTTAGCTTTCGATTGATTTTCTGTCTGTGTATACATGTTTATGTATTGCAAACGGGGACTTGTCGTATGTATTGTATAATTTATTCTTATTAGATTGTAATATGTTTTGTATACCAAATGAATAAATAAATAAATACTGATTCACGGTTACACGTTTTAGAAGCTATCCGAAAAATGCAGGATTCCTCACATCACTCTGTCATGACGATAATAACATGACGACTAGGCTCAAGATAATACTGTCCGGCACCAAACAAATAGGAACTTTTTCTTTTACAAATACCTACTTATATTTAAAAAGTTGTATTTATCATTCCAGATAATAAATAGTACGGTGCAGAGAATAAAAAGGTTCGGCACCTTATGGTAAATTTTCGCTTGCACGGCGAAAACGAAGAATCAATTATACCAACATAACATTATAAAAAGATCTGCCAACCTTCTTTAAATTTTCTTTAAATCAAAAGGAATCAATGTCACTACAAGCAAATCTGTACATTCTGATCTAACAGTTAAGCATGATTTTCTGTACAACAGGTATTACTCTGACAAATTTACAAAAGGTAATAAGTGCTCATAGCATATCACACGAATCAATTTGAAAAATGAGGAACCTTTTCGTTCTTTGACTGTACCTACTCACCTAAGCAAGAACACAATCCAATCATTTTCACGGCCAATAACACTCAAGTACTCCTATTAGGTATGTAACTACTCTATGCTCCATTCACTTTGCTACTTAAGCGAATGTCCGTAGACCTTTTGCTAATTCCTTACCTATTTATTAGGCCCGAAGAGTAGACGGTGCTTAGGATGTGGCTGTAAAAGTTGCCGGTAGTCTAGTGAAGTTTCTCAGTTAGTTCAACCGTTCACATAAATAGTTCATTTCACTCATTATTTTTTGTCCTATGTAGCTTAAAGTGTGTATAGGGTCACGCGCAATGTGTGGTTCCATAGTTACATTAACATACAATGCTATAAACCATTTTTAATTTAAGTATTCGAAATGTATTCATAGTCTTTCATCATCATCAAATCATCATAGTTATTTGAAGATGGATAGATAGATAGATATACTTTATTGCACAAAAAAAACACAACTTTAAAATCTAGGCATTACAGAAACTTAATTGTACAATTTCAGCGAACTTATCGCTGGAAGCGATTTCTACCAGACAACCTTCAGGCAAAGGACATTTGATAGTAGAGAAAGATATAGAGCTCCTATGTCATATGTTGGTTATATATTTTATAAGTTTGTTTCTATTAGTAAAATTGCAGTTAACTTGTAAAATAGGGCTGACGTATATAAAATCTACTCAAGTCTTTATTAATACGAACTACTATGATAGCTTCTTTGACATTTACAAAATCAATAATTTTGTTGCCCGAGATGGGTGCAGCTATTGACTCAAAAACTTACAATAAATACATTTCTAAATACCTATCCAACGATATTTAACATAATGGACTACGCTAGAATAGAAACATAATGCTAACCTAAAACAATTTTTAATTTAAGTAATCGAAATGTATTCGTACTTTCAATTGAAGTCCTGTTTTGAACTAAAGGAACCAGATAAACGGTACACATCTTAAGTTTAAAATAAAATGAACTAACTCCACTCTTACAGCTGGAGTGAAATGTTGTCCCCGAATCTAGTTCCCGGGTTTATCACCAAAGACGCGAGCCGAACTTACGACATAACTTTTTATGTAACTCGATTGTAATTGAAAAGTCCCCGAGGAACGTGCGGATTTCATTGTTTTGTACTTGGAAGGTTTAAACTTGTACTGTACTTATTTACTTTTGTTATAAGAAGTACCTACTCGCGTGTTGCCGGATTCTTACAAAGTGAAGTAATTACTTAAAAACCTTTTCAAAAGTGCTTGACAGATATTTATGTTGTGATTGAGTATGTTCATAAACTTATCATGTGAGTCACCAGATAGTAAGTGACCCGAGTTGATGATTGCTTTTTATTTGATAGATGGCAGATGAGCAGAGGTATGACCTGATAGGGGTATCAACTGATGATAAGCGATTGCCGCATCCCATTAATACTCGTGACACCAATGGAGTCACAAGTGCGCTGCCAACCTTTAAATCCCCCTTTCCCTCGGATTGGGAATCCGGTACCCTCACTCACTCAGCGAAACACAGCACAGTGCTGCTTCAATCTGGTTTTCTCTGAGGCCGTGGTATCACTCCAGTCGAGCCGGCCCATCCATGTCCAAGCGTAGCTCTCCTACGGTCGAATTTTAAAAAGGAATACGCTCTTTTCTTGTAGGTTTTCAGGTTGTATCTGCCCGGGAAATACCGCAGGCAATAGTTCATTCCATATTTTTTTTCGTAGGTAGAAAGAAAAAAGGCAGAAAGTTTCTTGAGAAACGCACAGTTGAAGACTGCCTACCATATAGACGCCCTGTTGGTCTAGTGGTTTAAGTACAGGGCCGTGAACGCAGGGTCCTGGGTTCGATTCCCGGGTCGAGCGAAAAGTATTTTTCGAATTTTTCAGACATAGCTCGGGTTTGTGATTACCAATTCGCATTTGGCCTACGTGGTGATTAAGCCTAATCCCATCATAGTAACGATAACTATATAATATATAATTTCTATGATTGAGGCCTTTGCTCTGCAGTGGGACAGTTTATAGGCTGATTAAAAAAAAACATATAGATGGTGTCGATGGAACCGTTGTCGAGTGGAACGATTTTGAGAAGTCAAGATCGATTTTAATTTTTAGCTACTAAACCGGATCTAGTTTGAACAATTTCTGGGTTACAACCTCTCGGCAAGCACTTTTACAATTTATTAAATAGCCATGCACAAATGTTGGGTCCGTTTTTGTACGCGAAAAAATTGATTCACGCTAAAAGTGGCCGCTTTTGGCGGTAATAAATATTTCGCAAGTAAGCAAAAATAACATCGACGTGCTACGTTACCTCGCGTTACATTCCAGACTAATACCTTTTAGTGTACCGTGTCGAGTTGTAATTAGTTCTGCGAGTAAATAATTACAATAAGTAATACCCAGGTGTTGTTTTCCACACTAAAAGCATACAGCCGTTAGGTATCCTCGAGACTATTTTAGGGGAAACGTAAGTGCTCGTTATTTCGCGTTTACTCGTACCTGCGCAAGTAACTAAATTTGCATCAACAGTTAACTGACTTCATTATTGTACTCATGAGGAACAATGGATAAGCTGAGATGAGAAGAGCGATGGTAGCTCAATGGATACGAACGCGCCTTCCACGCAGGTGGTCTAGTTTCGAATCCGAGCATGCACCAATGGGTTTTTTCAAATCTATGTGTGTATATTTAATAATAATATTATGAAAAAGAAAATAGACAGCCCGCTCCATAATGTAATAACTAAAATAGACAAAAAATTTACCCCCCTTAACTTAAATGAAGAAAATAAAGAATTGACTGACAGACACAAAAGTATAGAAGGAAAACATAGACGTTGGAGAGAAAAAGAGTTGCATGGTAGGCACCCTCACGATTTAGATCAAGCACACATTGACAAAGAGGCTTTCAACAGATGGCTAGAAGCAGGTATGCTGTTTCCTGAAAGTGAGGGTTTCATGCTAGCTATACAAGACCAAGTGATAAGCAGTAAAAACTATCGGAAATTCATACTAAAAGACACATCTATTAGAAATGACCTATGCAGAAAATGCAATAATAAACCGGAAACCACCCAACATATCACAGGAGCATGCGTCACTCTCACTCAAAACGATTACACCCACAGACATAACCAACTTGCTAACATAATTCATCAGAAACTAGTTCAGAAATATCATCTCACAAATGACCCTCACACTCCTTATTACAAGTACACCCCCAAACACGTCATCGAAAACACAAATATAAAACTCTACTACGATCGCACCAATCTGACAGACAACACAATTTACAACATCAGACCAGACATTACATTTGTAGACAAGCAAAATAAACATGCATATATAATTGACATTGCAGTTCCTAATACTGATAATATTCAATCAACTATAACAGAAAAAGTAAGAAAATACACAGAACTACAGGACCAAATAAAAAGAGTATGGAAGATAGATCGCGTAACCATAGTGCCAATAGTAGTGTCCACCACTGGCGTCATACCTAAACAGTTGTATATTAACAATTTACAGTTGCCAAAATTCACCTATCTAACTCTCCAAAAAGCAGCGATTCTTAACACTTGCAGGATAGTCCGCAAATTTTTACAGCTTGAATCGGATTCTGACATCATAACAACATGATACTTTTCCTCTACAACTTTGCTTGGCCGAAAGCCCGCAATTTTGTTAGCGTACCCCAAAATGGGAGAATATATTTATATATTTCAAACACAATACTAATAATAATAATTCTCACAACATCTCATACGTTGACCTGATTCCGTACTAAGTAGCTTAAGCAATTGTGTTACAGATATCAGATAACAGAGGAACACAAATATATACTTAAATAGATATATTACACCCAGACACCGAACAAACACAAGTTTTCATCGCACGAATGTTTGTCCAGAGTGGGGATTGAACCCACGACCTTTGGGGTAAGAGGTCACTACCAATTGCGCCATACGGTCAGTCTATTTCTACCATTACCATCTGCTCAGCGGTGAGGGAAAACATCGTGAGGAAACCTGCACTTTTCGGAAAAAGTTTCTGAAACGTGTAACCATGATTCAGTTGGTCTGGTTCCCCTGTTAAAGGGTTGCGAAGGTCAGACGGCAGTCGCTTCATTTTAATTACCAGACCCCCCATCCTGAATCATGGTCTAAGCGTACCCTGGGCTCCAAAGCCACAGCTTTGGACGCAACCGGGATTTACACGTTAAGATGAAGGAGGAGCAATGGATAAGAACGCGTCTTCCATACCATGGTCGTAGTTAGAATCTGAGCATGTAGCTCTGGATTTTTCAAATCTATGTGCATATTTCTACCATTCGCTCGGCTGTGAGAGAAAACATCGTGAAGAAACGTGCACGTATCGGATAGTTTGTTAATTATTTTTTTCTTATGTGATAGGTGGCAGATGGATCAACCGATGGTAAGCGATGGCCGCCGCCCATGGACACTTGAGACACCAGTGGAGTCACAAGTGCGCTGCCAACCTTTAAACCCCCCTTATCCCCGGATTGGGCCTCAGGTACCCTCACTCACGCACCGAAATACAGCACAGTACTGCTTCATGTCGGTTTTCTGTGAGGTCGTGGTATCACTCCGGTCGGCTCTCCCACGGTTAAAATTGTAGATACCTGCAATATTTGAAATAATGAATTCAGAACATATAACCGTGATCCAGTTGGTCTAGTTCCCCTGTCTAATGATTGCGAAGGTCAGAGGTTTACTGGATTTTTACCGAAATAACCAGAATTTTCTTTATTTTTTGGAATACTGTACAACGCTCTGTCAATTCCTTGACATATCCTTCGCAAATCACACAAAACTGTGAGTCTTGCAAGCTTTGCTTCGGTTAGCCGACCAGAGTTGACGTTGCCGAAGTCGAGGCTAACTACATAATCTAGCAAGCCACAGCCGTGCACATCCTAAACATTTCACCCCCAACTCTGGGAACAGAGATGTGCTTACTCGCAAACTCGGCTCGAGTTGAGCTTTTGCAAAATCACTCGAGTTTATATCACTTTTGTGTTTTGTTGTTACGCGAGTGTGTGGTCACTTTAGCCCACACACTCAAGGGAAGGCGTAAATATGATAGGTGGATTTTAAAACTTACCAAATGGCCGATCTGCCCGATGGTCCGACGATATTGATACTTAGTGCCCGGCTTGAGAAGCCATATTATTACTTTGTTTTTTTTTTCTCTTTAATTTTTTTTTCTCTGTTTGTCTTCTTTTATATTTGTAATGTTGTGTTTGCTGTATTAGTTTGTGTTTGATTTGATTATACTTGTTGCGTTATTATCTGTAAAATGTGGTGTGTCGTATTATTCAGTGAATAAATGTTTCTATCTATCTATCTATATTGTAACGGCAGTTGGGAAACAATGGATAAGGCTTGCAGGGGACAGAAGGGAGTGGCGTGATAAAGAAAAGGCCTATACTCAACAGCTGGTGGATGTGCGCTGATATGATGAAGAAAAGATTATTTCATCCTTCACCCCGATGTATTATTTCCAATTGCATTCAAAATCGCTTTGGAGCCCTGGGTAAATTTAGACCATGATCCAGGATTTCGGAAGTCTGGTAATTACAATGACACGTCTGCCACCTCACGTTCACAAATTTTATATAGGAGAAGCAAAACAACCGAATGATATAACGTCAGATTTGTATAAAGTGACAGTGCTATACCAAAGATTTAGTATATTGTAGCTTGGCGAATAAGTTTTTAGGAGGATAAAAACTATCTAAATAATCCTCATTCGATGAACGAACTTAAAATAGATATTGGAATGAGTGAACGTGTTGACACATCACTATCAGAGAATCTCCCGAGAACTGCACTTGCCCTTTCAAGTCTAAACAATAGAGTCCATTTTGGGAAGACAAGTCATCAGAGAGTTCTCAGGAGACCTTTATATTTGACAGGGGGTACAGCAACACGTAACTTAGATCTAACTTCCAAGTCTACAGTAAACTCGTCTTAAGGGTAAACTAAGTTTTATATTGATTGGTTGAGGTTTGTATAGAGACATAGTTTGGTTTGAGTTGACTGGCTTTTGTTAGTGACTTTGTAGAAACATAAACTATATAGATCGCCCGTTTTGTAAGCATTAGCAACACTCAGTTGACGACGTTAAACTTGTGTACCGGTAAACTTGGCCGTTTCTACAACTTAGTGTCAACGATTTAAGCAATAATGATATTGGCTACCGTTTTTTCGTTTTTGAACGTCTATAGCCTTTTTTAGTTATAATAATAATGCCACAAAATAAATTTAAGACATACTAAATAAACTTGTTAACAAAAAATCGGGCATCAGATGTCAAACATAAATGGGGGTTTGTTAGAAAAATATTGCCGGAGGGAAATAAGGGCACATTATTTTCGGGCTCTGTTTGTTTTGGCAAGGTCTAGGCCTCCGTTTAAAGAATACTCAAATATGAGAGAGGGAGCGATTATGAATGACCCTTTAGGATAGGGACGGCGAGAAGCTACCAGAATATGTGCGAAATAATTCACAGACAGAAAAGATAATATGTAAGAAGTAATATGTTTAATTAATAAAGAGACATTAAAAAATCAAATAGCACATACCGATGATATACACGGTGTAGCGCTGGATTTGCGTGAGCGTAGACCGTCCTGGAAAGAAAGAGAACATCATTTAAAATTTCATTTTAAGTTTATATTCAGTTTAAAAGATACATCAAATTAATTCATTGTTATTGATCTAACTTCTTCAGGCGACGGGTAGCCCTAACTAGCGACACCGTTAGTTTTTAATTTTTAGCTACTAAACCGGATCTATTTTAAACAATTTCGGGGTTACAACCTCTCGGCAAACACTTATACTATTTATTAAATAACCATGCACAAATGTTGGGTCCGTTTTTATATGCAAAAAATTGATTTACGCCAAAAGCGACCACTTTTGGCGTGAATCTATTGTTCGCCTTCAAAAACGGATACAACATTTGTGCATGGTTATTTAATAAATAATATAAGTGTTTGCCGAGAGGTTGTAACCCCGAAATCGTTTAAAATAGATCCAGTTTAGTAGCTAAAAATTAAAATCGATTGGCGTTGCTAGTGTGCCCTACCCGTCACCTTAAAGTTTAGAAATCTGTTCTATCTTTTGTCACCGACTCATCGACTGTTTAAGTCTTTTCTTGTAAAAATATTCCTCCATTCGAACTCAAAGCTAAATTCAGGTGCAATTTTCGGCTTCACCCCTTGCAATATAAGACCGCTGTCTCGTCTAATATGAGCCGCCCCATAATTTCCACGGCGGCGACAACACAAGGTGTGGGGTCAATAATGGGAGGTCAAATATTTGCAGATCCCGCGTGCGGGCCGAGATGTTTGCTCCGAGGGTATATGCCAACGTATACGTTGGATGGTGGACGGGTGTGGATGTCATATTCATTGTGTTTTGTCGTGGTTTAAGTTAATTTAGTGTGATCCAGATCAAGTTTTGCTCGGTTGCCAGAGACGCGATGATCGGTGGAGGCAGATCACAAAAGCGCGATGCAACCTATCCATATCCGTTGATAACCACGATCCTGTCACAAGGAAGCGACAATAGAGAGAGAGAGAGAGAGTCTGGTCTATGGGATCAGCATTTGACATCGGGTTTGAGGCATTTCATCTGCTATAGTTTGATTACCAAATTTAAATATATGACAACATATTTGATTTAAATCTCATTATAATTTCCAATTCAATTTATTATTTACTTCTTGATAGGTTAAGCCCTCAGTACCGTCAGTTTGATAGTAGTTGTTTGCAAATACGTCCGAGTCTTTAAAGACGGTTTAGATTTCTGTTGCCTTAAATCAGTCAATTTGAAACAAGAATATACGATGTATTCCCTTAAATTTCTTACACAGAATGCTCAACAATATGTTCAATGATTTGATCACTTTCTAAGTTCAAATTTAAAAGGATGAGTTCACTCTCTTTCTTGTATTTTTACCAAGTAATTTTTACATAATTTCAAACATCATCTTCATTAAATCTCTATAAGAAAGAATAGATAACAGAAAGTCGTGTAAGATGCTCCATCGTCTAACACAACTCGTAGGTCTGTTGTTTTACACATTAAGCCATGTTAATCCCACCTGCTCTCAGCCTAGTCATTACAAACCTAGTACACTTGTCACACCCAACTGCTCATGATCACAGCCCGCAAACACATATCTCAGGCGGCTATTACATTAGAGGTTAATGGGCCGGCCAAACTGCGCCATAATTGAATTGACACAGCGCCTGACGCAAATTCATACGCATCAATTGCAATCGGTCCGCGTGCGAGGAGTCGAATCGGGTAAACATATACATATGTGAAAGGAGCCTTTACATGATAAGTTTTAATTTTAACAGGTTAGTAGGAAAGTGGACTTCGGGCGCCTCAACAACAACTTCGGACGCAACCCACGGAATTCTAAGTCTATTGTTTTACCATAGCTTAGCAGTCAAACATGTCAGGATCAGGTTAACAGGTCTGTCGTTGCATTTGGTCCAATTTATCAGTTTCGTATTTGGTCCATTTCGCGAAAGGTCCACTTCGCCTCACAACCATTTCTCATTTCCTACACTTCGCGAAACGTCCATTTCGCATTTGGTCCACTTGATTCACTATCGTGCGTTACGTCAAAATTATTTTCATGACTACGTTCAATGCCATCCTAACAGCATACTTCGTGTTTTCTTTTTGGTAAGTCTGATAATTTCAGGAAGGCCCCCCATCAAGGTGGACCGACGATATGGTAAAGGTTGCGGGAATCCATTGGATGCGGGCGGCACAGGACCGATCTGTGTGCAGAACATTGGGGGAGGCCTATGGCCATCAGTATACGTCTATTGGCTGAAATGATGATGATTATAATTACAATGAAAGTATGCCATATTCATTATACTATGCCATTCCTGTGATCTGTCGTCCCCTGTTCTAAAATTTATTCGCATAGCGAAGTGTCTCTGCAGTGAGAACCTGAGTGTAAAACGTTTCACCCCTGTAAAGTCCTTTGTATTTGGCATAGAATCGCCCCTGAGTAACACGTCACATCTTGGTGACTAATTGGGGCCCGTGACGTCACCAATAAGGCCGCGGTCCGCCGAACCATTAATCAACCAACAGGTGCGCCGTACATAATCATATTAATTTAATTTGGCACATGCCGCAATCGTATATGTATGTAGGGCACATTTGGCTTATTGGATCTGCGGGCAGAGACGACGCTCAAATGTCATCTGGGCCTTATTAATCATGTGTTAGTTGGGAGAAGGTTATTGCTTGAGCTAAATTTCGATTTGATTTGGTCATGCTCGAACTGTCACTATTTTGTTTTTTGACAAAACGGCAGAGTCGCCATTTTGTTTGTTTTCAAAATGGCAACTCGTAAAAGTCATTATAAAAAGTCATTTTCTGAAAATGTACTAAAAAATTGCAAGTTTATAGCCGATCGCAAAAATTGAAATTAATTTTGTCTTCTAAGGAAGATTCACATTAGGCTTGCAATACAGTTGCAATAACTTTGTCTAACATGTTTTGTGTTTTCAATAGCCCCAACAAACATTGGGGAAAATTCAACTACGAATCAAAAAAGCGATCGTAAACCTGTTTGCCTGTTTACACGTTCCCGTTTATCCGTTTCGTTTGATTGCTTTCCGTTTCGTTACAAAGCGTTCCAAATACAAAATCCCGCCAAATTCTGGTGGTAACTTGTCACGCGCTTCGAGCCTCTTCAGCAGGAGTTACTCACGAGCGACACCTGCGTGGAGCAGTTTTTCGTGTCGCCTAGCTCGAGTGTCGCGATGTCACCGACACTTATTATTAACGGGCTAGGCAGGGCTTGCGAGCGTTCCACATGCATGAGACGGGCTCCATTCTATTTAATTCTCGTCGGTGTAGTTGGTTTAGGGATCGTCAAAGTTAGCAAATTGTTCACTAATTCATTTTAGGATTAAGAGTGTGGGCATTATTTCATTTTTTATAAATGTTTTTTAATGTGATAGCAAACCGATTACCTTACGGTAAGCGATGGATACTCGCACCCCCAGTGGAGTTACAAGTGTGCTGCCAACCATGAAACCCCCATTTCCCCGGATTAGGGGGGTTCCAGAGAGTGCGTGAGTAAGGGGACTTACGCAACGAGACAGAACAGACGCTGCTTTACTCTCGTTTTGTGTGAAGGCGTGTGGTGTCACTTCAGTCTAACCGGCTCACTCATGCCGAAGCGTGACTCTCCCACTATAAAACGTAAACGTGAGATCATTTTTATGTCTTTGTTAGTAGATGTTCTTAATTTGGTGTCAGATTTGATAAGAGGATTGTATAATCAAATCAACATGGCTGGTCCCTGGCTGGGCGATAATTCAGTTGTTGAATCTTTAGTTTCATCGCCTATACCAAACTGTACCTACAATTATATTCTCGATGTCTTAAAAACTACCGCCAGGCTCACTTCACTTAGTATTTTTCCCCTTAGTATGAGAAATATGGTTCAGCGGTTTTCGTTAGATGGAGCTTGTAAAAGTCAGATGTAGCTTTAAAAAGCAATCAAGCAGATGGTTCGGCGTTGTTACGGTAGATGTCACTATGCATTTTTACATAAGCGCTAGCAAAGCGTGTTTCCGAAACAATGACCTCAAGCGCCAGCCCACATTAACAATTTTAAAAAGTATGGGAAATAAACCAGAGCCTAAAAAAAGCCAAGCCTCAGAGCATTGTCACCCTACCGTCACGGATGGTTGCGGCGAGGAGTTGCTGAAACTAGCGGCCCATCGTCTATGATGAATGGCGCTAGTCTCACGAGAATTACCGAGTCTGGAACACTCTTATACTTTGGAACAATCTTGTCGGCGGCCCCGGGGAGTGGTATAGACTTTTGGTTGACGATGTTTAGATTGCGGCATTATTTAATTTACTATCAGATGACCCGCTAGCTCCCATTCCCATAGAAATTATATACATCATTGCTTATGACATTTCTTAAAAAAAAACTACGAAAAAAAAAACCGCATTCAAAAACCACGTAATGAAAATTATAAAATTGTATTATTAACACTTCATACACTTCAGATAAAATTTTATAAAAGTACATTCGAGAAAAGATGTTACCGAAGTCGGCGGAGTTTGCAGTTCTAATGTCGAATTCAAATAATTCTTTAATTGTATTGGCTTGTACACATCACTTACAAATCTTCATACATTTGAGTATTTTAAAACTATTTATAAGTACTTATGTATAGTTACTAAGAGCAATAGGAACGCGCCTTGGTGGAACAAAAACCTGGAGCATCTGAGGCAAAAGGCCCGTGCCTTATTTAATCAGGCAAAAAAAGACAAGAACTGGGATGCTTACAGGAAGGCGCTAACACGCTTCAATAGGGAACTCAGGAAAGCAAAAAGGAGATCCTGGCAAAAATTTTGCGGGTCCATCAAAGACACTGCCCAAGCTGCCAGGATCCACAAAATATTAGCCAAGACACCTGAATCCCATCTAGGCCTGCTAAGGAAAGCGGACGGATCTTTCACGGAATCCCCGGAGGAAACACTGAGACTGCTTGCTCAAACGCACTTTCCGGAATCCGTGTACATTAATAACGAAAGAGAACTCCAGGACAGTAAGTCTCCGGACAGGAGACCGCGGAATGAAGACTGGAGGAGAGCTTCCGTTATTTTTCGTCCCCAACAGATAAGTTGGGCCATTAGGAGCTTCAAGCCTTATAAATCTGGTGGGGTCGATGGTATTTTCCCGGCTATATTGCAACGGGGCGAAGATATCATCATCTCAACGCTGATAAAACTTTACCGTGCAAGCTTTGCTTGGAGTTATCTGCCATCAGCGTGGACTCGGGCGAGGGTCACTTACATCCCCAAGGGAGGGGACAAAGACAAATCACAGCCCAAGTCCTACAGACCGATAAGTCTCACCTCATTCCTACTAAAAACGATGGAAAAGGTGTTAAACAGTCACATCAGGGCAACATACCTCGTTGAAAAACCCCTGAGTGCAAGACAACATGCCTACCAAACAGGCAAGTCCACGGAAACGGCACTTATTGATCTGGTGGACAGAATTGAGAAAGCCATAGAAGACAAAGAAATTGCACTCTGTGCCTTTCTCGACATCGAAGGGGCTTTTGACAACACCAACTTCGATGTTATAACACGTAGCATGGTGAATCGTGGAATCGACGATACCACCACCAGATGGATGGGATCCATGCTACAAAATCGAACTGCAACAACAACGTTGATGAATAAAACTCTTCATTATAGAGTGACCAGAGGGTGTCCACAGGGCGGAGTCCTATCACCCCTTCAATGGTCATTGGTTGTTGACAGTCTCATCTGTGAGCTCAATGAAGCCAGATTCCTGACTCAGGGTTACGCAGATGACATAGTAATAATGGTCATAGGAAAATGTCCTAGCACCATTTCCAGTCTAATGCAAAGGGCCCTACGAATAGTAGAAAACTGGTGCACAAGACACGTGCTAACAGTCAACGCACGGAAGACGGTCTTAGTCCCGTTTACCAAAAGAAGGAAACTAGAGGCGCTTCACGCCCCAACACTTCTTGGTACGAAGCTATGCTTGTCCAACGAGGTCAAATATCTCGGAGTCTTTCTAGACCAAAAACTAACATGGAACAAGCATCTCGACTACATTACTAGAAAGGCAAAAATAGCGATGGGGGCAAGCAGTAGGTTGGTGGGGCTAAAATGGGGGCTACGGCCCAAGGCCGCACTCTGGATTTATAAAACCATAGTGAGGCCGATCGTCACTTATGGCTGCTGTGTGTGGTATAAGAAGACGCACCAACTCAACTGCGTGGAGAACCTCAGCAAAGTTCAAAGAACAGCCTGCCTTATAGCCACTGGCGCTCTTTCGTCCTCTCCCTCTGCAGCACTGGATGCCCTCCTGAACATTCCACCTCTGCACATTCACGTGCAGATGGAAGCGAGGATGGCCATTACGAGAGCAAAAATCAGAGGAAGGACGAGATGGCAATCTAGGGTCATAGGTAACCTCTACAATGAACTAATGAAAATTCCGGTCATGGATATGCCCTCTGACTCCATGATCCGTGAATACCGCTTCGATAAGCGGTTTACAGTCTTGTTACCTAGTAGACAAGACTGGGAGGCTGGAACTCCCGGAAATGTTAACCAGAATGACATCGTTTGGTATACGGATGGTTCCAGGAGGCAAGGCGTATCCGGGGCGGGATTTTGTAATGATCGCTTCAGAATACGCAAATTCGCCAACCTGGGTCACTGTGGTATAGCGATACCACAGTGTACCAAGCAGAAGTCTTCGCAATAATTGGCTGTGTCCAAGAGAGTCTGCAAATGAATCTCCAGAATAAGAAGATATTCATCTTCTCAGATAGTCAAGCTGCCCTCAAGGCGTTAACATCCTGTGAACTTGACTCCAAACTCACTAGCGAGTGTGTCCTGCTCCTAAACCAGCTTGGCAATGCCAACATCGTAAATCTGATTTGGGTACCGGGACACTGCAATATCAGAGGCAACGAAGTCGCTGACGTGCTAGCAAAGGCCGGGGCAGAGAGCCCACTACTCGGACCGGAACCAATAAGTGGCGTTCCAGCCTGCATGGTCAGGTTCGAGTTAAAAGAGTGGGAGCATAAGCAAAGCACTGAATATTGGAAAAGACTACCTCGACTAGAACAGTCTAAGGCGTTGATACAGGCGTTCGATCAGAGACGAGCTGTAGAAATAATAAAACTGAGCAGAGGACATGTTAGGGCACTCACTCGGACCCTCACAGGGCACTGCAAATTAAATAAGCACCTGCACAACATGGGCCTTTCAGATACCAAAATCTGCAGGTTCTGTCGCGAGGACGAGGAAACGATTATCCACGTCCTCGGCGAGTGCATAGCGCTGCACCGGTGCAGAAGCCGGCACCTGGGAGCACACATGATCTCAGCAGACGAGATCAAAAGCTCCCCCATCAGCTCCATTCTCGGGTTTATCCTGGAACTGGAGCTACATGAGGTGCTGTAATAGGTTACGGGGCTGCCACAATAGATCATCTACTGGTCGCAGTGGCTATGAGACGCAGGGCTCACCCCATTTCTAACAAATAATAAAAATAATAATATGTATAGTTTACATGTTAATATATATATATGTACGCCGTGTGGTCCCCGGCAGAGTAGAATAGGCCACCCTCACTCTTACCGAGGTGTCGTAAATGGCGACTAAGGTAAAGCTGCTGGCATGATCATCAGCACCCACAGAAGGAAAACTCTGCATTTGTATCAAAACCCTCGCCAACCCGTCTGCCAAGCGTGGTGAGTATGGCAATTACCCCTCATGTGATTGAGGGAGGCCCGTGCCCCAACAGTGGGGATTTAAATGGGCTGATGATGATGATGACATATATATACACAAAATATACAAAAAAAAATAAAAAAGATCCGGCAAGAAACTCGCCAGTTACTCTTTATAATCGCCAAACTTTCATACAAATTTGAGTGACCTTCATACAAAGCCAAACAGTTTAATAGTAACGCAAAATAAAATAAAGGAAATAATAAAATAAATATTATGAGGGAAACCGAAGCATACCAGTCCCCTAAGGTGTCAATCTACATTCACATTAAATAAATTTATCTTATCTTAGTTCTTCATCTTTTGGCGTTTAATCTATCTCATTCGGTTCCTAAATTACTATTACACTGTTATTTTTTATCGTTTACATATACGTATTGTACATAAATAAGCTCGCTACGCTAAAGGGTTAGCGTGTTAGATCACCAAAATAAAGGGAAAAAAATCTGCTATTCCGTACAAAATATATCCATACGCGCAGACGGATCACCAGATTGTAAGCGATTGCCGACGCCCATGGACACCCGCGACACCAGTGGAGTCACAAGTGCACATCATCATCATCATCATCAGCCTATCGCAGTCCACTGTTCGACGTAGGCCTTTCCAATTGTTCGCCACCGTGATCTATCTATGGCTTCTCGCATCCAGCTCTTGCCAGCCATCCTGCGCAGATCGTCCCCCCACCTAGTTAGAGGGCGCCCTACATTACGTTTGCCAAGACGCGGTCTCCACTCTAGAACTCGTTTACCCCATCGGTTGTCGGTTCTGCAGCCAATATGGCCAGCCCACTGCCACTTGAGCTTGCTAATCCGGTGAGCAATGTCGATGACTTTAATGAGCAATGATTGACAAGTGCACTGCCAAGCTTTAAACACCCCTTTCCCCAGATTGGGTCTCAGGTACCCTCACTCACACAACGAAAAGCACAGTGCTACCTCACGCCGGATTTCTGTGAGGCCGTGGTATCACTCCGGACGAGCCGGCCCATACATGCCGAAGCGTGGGTCTCCCACGGCTATTTGAAGCTGTATTACCTATTATGAGATTCTTGGGATGTAAACGATAAAAAATAACGGTTTATACAGTTACAATTTGTTAAGAATATTATCGGTCCAATTATTGCAGCCTCTAATAATTTTTAACGACATATTTTTCGCAAGCAATTTATTAGATTTGTGGATTGTGGTACCGGAAAAGACCCTGAAATATACGCAAGTCCGGCGATCTTTACAGAAAATATTTGTTGTTATGCTCTTGTACGCTGCTTACCTTATTTACTAATGAGTGGTTCTGTATACGATAAAACAAGATTAAGCTGCGATGGCGAAATAAGACGTCGTATCAGAGCCCGGGGCAAGCTTGGAACAAGATTTGGTAAATTTATTTTATTTTATAAGGACAACCAATAAGATTAACACTGTTACAAGCAAAAAAGAACATAATCTTAAAGCTAAGTGTCACCTTACTTAAAGGTTGCTGCCACAGCATGCAATGTAGTCCACATTAGTGCTTTAAAAATAAACAAAACTTTAATTATAAAATTTTATTAAATCTTCACTAACGAATAGGTGATCCAGGCGACTGCAGCCAAGGCAGTGCAGCACTTGACGCCTGAATTTTTGAAGCTTATTTGCGAAAATATCTATTTCACACACTTTGTCAAATCTGGTAATTATGTACAATGAAACGAGTGCTAAACCTTCGCAATTCTTAGATTTTTTTACCATAGGTGAGAAACTAGCAACGTCATCTGATGCTAAGTAATCACCCAAACATCCACAAGATCAGATAAGTCGCCGATGTTTATTGGGAAACCAGAACAAAACCACAACTATACTATACCCCTTTTCAATTTGCTATATTATTCTTCAAAAAGGCTCAAAGTCACCAAGAGATCAATGGAGAGGGCTATGCTCGGAGTCTCCTTCCGTGTTCGTATCATAAATGATGAGATCCGCAGGAGAGTCCACAGACATAGCCCAAAGGATTGCATACCTCAAGTAACATTGGGCAGAACACAAAGCAAGGAGAGCAGACGACCATTGGGGCGGAAAGTTCCTCGAGTAGAGGCCACGTACAGGAAGTCACTGCCGTGGCAGGCCGACAATCTGGTGAAGGTCTCGGGAATCCATTGATGCGGGCGGCACAGGACCAACCTATGTGGAGAACATTGGGGGAGGTCTATGTCCAGCGTGTATTGGCTGAAATGATGATACTTTTCTTCTACCCCAAGGTGTCAGGAGGAGATAAGATTGCGTATATTGTACTACAATAATACAATAGACTAAGATCTATAAACTTTGCGCCATAAAGTTTATCTATCTGAGATGTGCAGAATTCTTCATAATTTTCTCTCACCGCAAAGTTTGCGGTAAAATACGTACGTACATTTGAATCAAAGCCAGAGGCCTGTTCGGATTCAAACTTATAACCTCCATTTTGGAAGTGTCACGTTCTTGTCCATAGGACTACCATCGCTCCGCTCAGTCGATGCGTTCTCATTTATCTGAAAAGCAACAGGAACACAGAATAAGTTTTTTCACAAAGAGGTCACCACTTCCACTCCAAAACTAGGTCACCAAGAATTTGTTGTTCGGTTTTATCGTGGACTATTTCTCATGCGGATCCCTAAGCGTCTTGGAGCTCAACGGGACGTAACAGGAAACGGCGGTTACAGGGCTTCCGGTCGTCGATTCGCTTCCCTGAATTATGGATTCAGTTGGGATTGTTATTTTTTTAATATTCCTCCTTTTGACCTCGCAACGGCCGCGGATTTCTCTAGGATTTTTGTACAAGTGCTTATGATTTCATGAATCAAATAGGTTTATTTATATTACTCCTGGAATTATTTGTAAATATAAATACGCCAATAAATTCTTATGATTCGTTAATATGTGGATTTTATTAGTATTTTGACAATTTATTGAAAAATGGCAAATGTCCCACTATCGGCATTTGACCTGTCGTTGGCTCAGTATCTATGAGCCGTTGTTATGATTAAGCCGTTCATTCTTTCTCACCCGAAAATAAGGGTAAAGGAACCATCGCAACTTTTTTGACAAGGGAACCAGACCAACTGAATCATGGTTACACGTTTCAGAAAATATCTGAAACGTGTAGGCTTTCTCACGAAGTTTTCACTCACCGCCGAGCGATTGGTATAAATACGCAAATAGATTTGAAAAATCCAGAGATGCTTGATCGGATTCAAACCACATACAGGGTGTGTATGAAAGCCGCATTCTGAACCACTGAATGAATTTACATTATCCTTATAAATCTACAATGGTTCCTAATTCATTTTAATACCAGTACTATACACAGGACGCATGTTTGAAATTAGTTCCAGTATTGTTTGACCAACTGACCTGATTCAGTGCCAGGAGAACTCCTGAAGGACGCAGCCACTCGACCAAGTCCCTCTTGACCCCAGGTGCGCCAAACCACTCGCTTTGCCACGTCTAATCACGTCGGCTTTATTATGTCAGGAAATTCGAAGGCTTTGTATGGTACTTATTGACGAAAGTTATTAATCAAGTAAGGTGAATATATGCGATGTTTTTCTTATACTAGATAAACATATGCGAGACCAGGGAGGTCGCTGAAAGCTAAGAAAATGCAATTTGAAAATATCTATTTCATTACAAATACATCGCCTTTTTCCGTATTCGTTTTACGCGGACCAAACAATTATTATGGAATACGTTTGCATAAATATTGATTAGGCGTACAAGAAATCTTTTTTTCATATATTCCCATCCTCGTCAGATAAATAAATTAATGACAAGTCTTTCGGTTTCGCCCGGAGTATAATTATCTTATTCTATAGAATTTCATTGAACTAGAGTTTCTAAGGATGATTGAAGCGGCGATTCATCCACACTTCGTTCATATACGGCCAAAGCTATCGCCACAGCTAACATCAAAACACAATTACACTCATACACACTTCGCCGTATGGCCAAAGCCATCGCCACAGACTAACATCGAAACAGAATCACGCTTATTCACACTTCGTCCTATGACCAAAACCATTGCCACAGCCTAACATAGAAACACAATCACGCCAGCGGACAGTACCCCCAAAACTCCGCATAAACCGGCCCCACACTCGGCAGTATAAAAAGGCCATTAAACGAATGCGCCACTTGTTCAGGATGGGACAACAAAACCCATTATTTATGAAGGAGTCTCCGATTGCCGGCACTCCTCAGCCAGCCGGGATTAGCCGTGGAATCTGTTTGAGCTTCAAAAACGGGAAGGGGGAGACGGATTTGTATTAATGATTCCGTATCTAGGAAGATAAGAAAACAATGTAACGATACATTAGGACTGAACATCTAAAAAAGTAGAAGAAATCTTTATAGTTTTCTTTTTTGTAATGACAAAAGGTTTAAAAATAAAAACCAACACTTTTCTGCATCAAATTGGGAAACAAAGTAAATAACAAAAGCAAATGATTGTTTTTAAGATCAATGAGCTATCGGGCAAAATCGTGGATCAGGTGAAATGCTTTAATGTGGGCTGCAGGCGATGGAAAATAAGAAAAATATAAGTAGCTGGGAAATATAACGAAAGACACTCCCGCATCATAATTGAATCCCGTTTGAACGTCAATGTCACATTGACGTCTTATTTGCTGTTTATTCTGATATTGATTTAACGTTATTATGTATTACAATTGAAAATGGACGAATCATTTTTTTGGTACGGGATCTATAAAAAAGGTTCTCCCATTTTCGCACCCCCACATAGACCCCTAAAAATGGATTCCGCGCAGATTACGAGATGACAACCGACCGAAACGGCGACCATTGTTCAAAGTTCGCTAAATGCCAGCGCTCAGTTAGCTTATTATATCTTTTAAGTCCCCCCAGCACCTGAATAAAGGCAAGCCTTTGTGCTTATGTTTCGCTGAGGCAAGAACAAAGATTCGCGCTGACAACTGTCTCCGCTTTGTCCGAGTCAGGCCGATCGGCCTTAATGCCGGATCTTGAGTGGCAATTAATTTTTAGTGCTGCTAGCTTGGATTGCAGTTGCGTCTGTATTGTCTCTGGTGTCTGAAGCGACTGTTTGAGACGTAACCGGAACGCTATGTTGATGATAAGATGGCCAGACAGCATGAGGCAAACTACATCATGTTCTGTATAAGACCAAGATCAGTCTTTATTTTATAAGGGTATATTTATAGCAACTAAGGTCAGTTTTTTTGTAAAAATCGTAATGCGGTTAACAAAAGACATCTATTTACCAAGTTTCAATAGTATGGTTCTTATAGTTTCCGAGAAAAGTGGCTGTGACATACGGACGGACGAACAGACGCACAGACATGACGAATCTATAAGGGTTCCGTTTTTTGCCATTTGGCTACGTAACCCTAAAAAGTCTCAAAATACCTAAAGCTTGTGACAGTGTTCTAATTAATTCAGCTAATTAAAACTAAGTCTATATTCCTTCCAGAACTCTCCTTCGCTTCAAAAGATCAAATAGTTAAAACTATTCAATGTAACTTTTGATTCCATATTAATTACTTAAATCGCCCTCACCGAATACTAAGACCAAAAACAGGACCCAATCCCAAGTCTGTTGCCCAAATTTGCATTTCGCTGATTGATTATTCAATTGGACAGCCAGGACAGGGCAGAAGTGTCCCCCCTTCTTCCCCCTACTAGTGTCGTTGAAGTCAGTTGTCGATAGTATATCAGTGAGATAAAGTTGGTCTGGTTCACCTGTTAAGCGGTTGCGAAGGTCAGCCGACAGTCGCTTCATTGTAATCATCATTTCATCATCATTCATCGTCAGCCCATTTAAGTCCCCACTGCTGGGGCACGGGCCTCCCTCAATCACATGAGGTGTAATTGCCATACTCACCACGCTTGGCAGACGGGTTGGCGAGGGTTTTGATATTAATGCAGAGTTTTCCTTCTCTGTGTGATGATCATGTCAGCAGCTTTACCTTAGTCGCCTTTTACGACACCTCGGTAAGAGTGAGGGTGGCCTATTCTACTCTGCCGGGGACCACACGGCTGTAATCGCCAGTCCTCAAATTCTGAATCATGGTTTTTTTTATGTGATAGGTGGCAGACGAGGAATCGCCTGATGGTAAGCGATTGCCGCCGCCCATAGACACCCGCGACACCAGTGGAGTCGCAAGTGGGCTACCAACCTTTAAACCCCCTTTCTCCCGGATCGAGCCTCCGGTACCCTCACTCACGTAGCGAAACACAGAACAGTGCTGCTTCACGCCGGTTTTCTGTGAGGCTGTGGTATCTCTCCGGTCGAACCGGCTCATTCATGCCGAAGCGTGGTTCTCCCATGGTCGAAAAACAATGGTGCAAGCAAGCGTACCCCAGGTTCCAATAAACCCTTCCCGTAACGAACGAGAAAATACCTGTCGCATCAGGGCGCAGTGGAAAACTCCGTTAGATTCGTTTTCTTATATGACATCATCATCATCCACCTGCCCTTTTCCCAGGTTATCTGGGGTCAGCGCAGTATGATTTCCTTTTCCATACGTCCTTGTCATTCGTCATCGAATCATCCACCTCTTTTTCCATCATGTCATTCTTCACACAATCCATCAATCTCTTTTTCGGCCGTCCTCTGTTCCTCCACCCACTTACATTTAAACTCATCACTTTTTTGGTAACATGTTCTTCCCCTTTTCTCCTTACATGGTCATACCAAGAAAGACGATTTGCCTTCAATTTATCAATGATGGGAGACACTTTCATACTTCCCCTAATATACTCATTCCTTATCTTGTCCATTCTCGTCACTCCACACATCCATATATGTATCACATTTTTATGTATGATATATATGGTTTAAGCAGTGTTCCATGTGAAGTAGCTGACTAAGAGATAATCCGGGGTCTGATCTTATTATAGGCCGTGTGGTCCCCGGCAGAGTAGAATAGGCCACCCTCACTCTTACCGAGGTGTCGTAAAAGGCGACTAAGGTAAAGCTGCTGGCATGATCATCAGCACCCAGAGAAGGAAAACTCTGCATTTAAATCAAAACCCTCGCCAACCCGTCTGCCAAGCGTGGTGAGTATGGCAATTACCCCTCATGTGATTGAGGGAGGCCCGTGTCCCAGCAGTGGGGACATAAATGGGCTGACGATGATCTTATTATTGTTTATGGACAAATTGGACGGCTTGATATTTTATTTTATAGGGAATTGTTCAAACTAACCTATTTTTGTGTAACAGCCAAGGCAGAAAGTGCACTCGCTAAATAGGTTTATGTTTTTTTTATTGTTGTTAGGCTAACTTTAACCACAATCGGTTCAGACGGTAAGCAACGATGAGGTCTTTATGTCATAGGTGGCAGACGAGCAGACGGATCACCTCATGGTAAAGCCCATGGACACCCACAACACCAGTGGAGTCACAAGTGCGCTGTCAACCTTTAAACCCCCTTTCCAGATTGGGCCTCCAGTACCCTCACTCACGCAGCGAAACACAGCACAGTTTTTGGCCACCGGGCTCCAATGCGACAGTTTTGGACGCAACCGGGAATTACACGCTGTGATGAGATCATATGGGAGTCCATTTTATCCAGTGTCGATATTTACTTATATTTCGTCATCCTTACGGTGACCATAGTGGAATTGATTCATAACTAATGCTAATGGAAATTATATGGTACGTTTCATCTCAATACCGGCTTATAGTGGTAAGCTGCGTTTACAAATTAACAGCCCGAGATGTGTTTACTGTTTATTCCAAGATTATTCGTGTGTTATCGTTTCCAAGTGTTGATTGAAGCCTTTGATGGTGTGTGGTTAATTATAGAGAGAGAGTGTAACGGAAGTCTCGAAAATTGAGTTTCTACGCTGCAAATGGCGTAGTAGTTTTTATCTGTTTCGGTAAAAGTGAAAAAAAATCATTGGAATTTTAAAGAAAAGAGGCTTTAGTAGATAAGTAGTTTGAACTTCAGTTTGGCAGCCCAATGGACAACATTTCAAAATTTCTAAGCTCTGAAACAAAAAATACCAATTCTTTATTTACTTTTCCGCTGCACGAATATATATTTATTCATTTTTTATATTGCTTATTTACTGAGAAAAAAATTAAAAACTAAAAAACGTAAGATGACGTCATCGGGCGGCAGAATGTAAAATATGTCTTTGCTTAGCACATTATAGTTTTAAATTTACGAAATGCCAAACCCATGACATGCAACTGTCAAAAAAAAGACAACTTGTCAACTTTGAATGAATGAATGACGTTGACAGTTGACACTAGTATTATTTACCTTTGACAGTAGTACCTTTTTTTATATTAAAACAATGATAAGCAAAGGAATATCGCTGTATTCAGCCGTCCGATGACGTCATTTGGCGCTTACGTCTATTTAGAATATAAAGAATTTCAATAATTATTTTATGCATGAAAATGGACAAATTTTGAAAAAAGAAAAAATATGGGTCTGTTCATTTTATGTCTATTTTCATATAAAAAAACAATATGGACATGTTAAAAATATGAAATGTTGTCCATTGTGACTCCACTGGTGTCGCGAGTGTTCATGGGCGTCAGCAGTAGCTTACCATCAGGTGGTCCGTCTGCTCGTATGCCACCTATAACATATTAAAAAAAGAAGTAGTCGAACGTTTGAGGGTACAGGAGGTATAATCGTGGTGGCTAGGAAGTTAAAAGGCATCGAATTTGTGACTGCGCTAAGTGTTGCGGATGTCCATGAGCGTCGACAATCGTTTACCTTCTGTAGTTATGTCTGCCATCTATGTGATAGGTGACAGAATGATAAAAGTTAAGTATGCTTGATTATGTTTTTTTTAATTGTTTATGGGTTTGCTCATGTGGCTTCACACTATATATATTAAATGGGTTTGCACTTGACCTCATTTCACCTGATAGAAAGTGACAATAAGTCTAAGATGTAGCGTGCTTACCCGGAAGAAACCTATTCACTCTCGACTTAAAGACACCCAAATTGTAGCTCTCTGGGAATACAGAAGCCGGTAAGTTGTTCCTTAGCAGTTCGTACCAAGAAAGAGGAAGCGAAACGCTTAGTACGAGCTGGTGGAACTTGCACAGTGTAAGGGTGGATTCCTGTCGTCTTCCGTAATGTACGGTGGTAGAAAGGAGAAGGTGGTATCAGGTCGTGAAGCTCATTCGAACACTCTCCAAAATGCATCCTATAAAAAACCGACAGACAGGCCACTCTACGTCGGTGAGCGAGGCTTTGGGATTTACCCTCCACTAATTCTGCGTCACCAACTAACTTCATGGCTCGACGCTCAATCGAGTCGAGGGCAGCCAGCTGATACTTGGCAGAGCCATCCAATAGGTGACTGCAATACTCCATGCACGACCGAACTTGAGCTTGATAGAGTTTGAGCACCAGTTCCGGCGTGAAGTATCGCCTAACCTTGCATAGGATACCAAGTTTTTTAGCAGCAGTGGCTGCCTTGGTCTCACTTTTCGTGTCGGTTTTTACGCCGTAATCTCAGGTGCTTTTATCTGTCGACAGTCTTCCACACAGAATCTTGTTTCTTCGGGACGTTCAGTTTCAAGTTCACTGGATCAATTTAAACGAATTGGTCACAATGTCGGTCGAGTTTTAAAGACAACTTTTCTAACAAGTCCAGCAGACGCTAAGAAAACAGATCCAAACACCGTGATCTACTATCCGAAAGGCGGGGTATTAAATTCTTCCTTACGCTTTAGTGTTCTCGACGCCTAGCGTCCATAAACTAATGTTATTCAGTCTGTTATGCGTCTTGTGGGAGTAAAAAGGCCGCGGGCCGACGGCGGGCACATACATTTTTCATGAAGCAGCCATTCTGTGAGGACTGTACTCGGCTGAGTGGCGATTGAATGTAGCGTCAGTAATATTGCTGGCCGATTGGGCGGGGCGAAGAGTATAGACGCAAATTGATTCGGAAAGCGCGTGATTTTGAAAATTGGAACGTATCCATTTTAAGCACTCAAGTTTTATTCATTTTATAAATGGCCAGTTCAAAAGCAATAGATTCAAAATTAGAATAGTTAGATTTTTTTTATATTTTAGTATTTTTGATTCTAAACATGCAACCACAGAAGTTGATCAAAATAAGAATAGGGCATATTAAGCAAAACTTGACACGATGGCGTCTTTAAGATTTTAATGTATGATTACGTACTATATCTGTATGTGAGTAAACTATCCTAATTGAAAGTCGTGTGTTTAAAAGCTAAATGAGATATCAAACTTAGGAGACTTAATTGATTAACTGTTTAATTGTAAAGTCAGGGGTGAAAAAGTGAAGTGTTGACAAAGTTATTTATTTAATTGGCCCTCACTGAATACCGAAAACAAAAATATAAATTAATGTACACTAGACCGATTGTTAAAGGTATATTTCATTCCCACACAACCATTCGCCAGCATAAAGATTGAACAAAAAGAAAAAAAATACGAGCACAAGTAAAAAAAACAAAACACAATTTAGTTTATTCAATTCCAGAAATCTCTACCCGTCTTTTGTAAACACTCTAAAGTTGAGCTTCGTTTCGGAAAACAATCCACGTTAGTTCCAACTTTTTCCCAGCTAATTTGTTAAAAAGGATCTGGAATCTGCAATTCTACGGACATTAATGAAATCTGGAGTGACGATAGTCGGGATTGGAGCCACCATCAGCATAATTGATAGTGGGACACCTGTGTCTCGCCGGGGGTGTTACACTGGGACGCCGGAACGAGGTGGGTACTTAAAATATTAAAATAATATCCTCCAACCGATTACGGCTACGGCGGCTAATCTCAACGATCAGCCACGTTCGCAGGATATATTATAGTGCTCAAGTGTGTGCGCAAACACAAGTTCACTCTCTATTCCTTTACCCTCATATTCCGATGGGACGCTACTGTCAGTACTGTGACACGATCGGAGAGAGATCGGGCGCAGGACCAACAGCTTTAAGTGCTTTCCGAGGCACAGGGGTACAAGACCGCCATCTTCTAGGCTCTGGGCTGCGACAAAGAATTTCTTACCGAAAACTTAGGTACAAATTTTTGGCCCGACCCGGGGATCGAGCCCGGGACCTCTGGCGCAGCAGGCGCTTTAAAGTGCGACCCACTAACCACTGCGCCACCGAGGCAGTCACTCAAAAATATTATTAAAATAACAAAGGACATTAATTGGAAAATAAAAAGTTTATGATTTAAGTATCATCATCTATTATCATATCGTCACCCTAATAGTAACCGACCGAAGAAAGAAGTCAATGGGGCAGGCCCAAAAAATGAAGATAAGTCGATTTCTTTATGCATATCAAAGATTGCCAAGTAAGGACATTAGAGAATAGAGGTGGAATCCGTCAACGGTATTTTCGGACTGATACTCCTTTTTTAAAAGCGGCAGCGCATTTGGTGGTGGTGGACACACATGGGTGGTGACAATGGCTTTCCACCAGGTCATCCGTCTGCTCGTCTGACTCCTATCACATAAAAAAAAACTCGCTATAAGCGCCATAGCCAAATAGTAAGGTAACGGGTAGGGCACACTAGCGTCGCCGATCGATTTTAATATTTAGGTACTAAAACGAATCTATTTTAAACAATTTCGGGGTTATAACCTCTTGGTAAACACTTATACTATCTATTAAATAACCATGAAAAAATTTTGGATCCAACACGTAAGCAAAAAATTTAGTTCAATCAATTTTTCGTACAAAAACGGACCCAACATTTGTGCATGATTATTTAATAAATAGTATAAGTCTTTGCCGAGAGGTTGTAAGCCCGAAACTGTTAAAACTTGATCCTTTTTATTAGCTAAAAATTAAAATCGATTGGCGTAGCTAGTGTGCCCTACCCGTCGCTTTAAATAGGGTGGCGCAGCGACCCATACTGATAATAAGAACCTCCATCTCGGTCGGTCTTTCGCCACTTCCTGCCAGTCATCAGTCAAGAGTCCGTAAAACCTTATCAACCTCATCGTTCCGGCGGTATCTTGGACGCCCAATGAGAAGGTCCCAGGTAAGCACTCTTTATTACTTTAGAGTTTTGCCATTCTCTCGAGGTTTGGTCTTGAGGTATTTTTTGACCGTGGTAGAGCTACGCTTCGGCATGAATGGGCCGGCTCGACCGGAGCGATACCAGAAAACCGGCGTGAAGCAGCATTGTGCTGTGTTTCGCTGCATGAGTGAGGGCACCGGAAGTGCATGAGTGAAAGGGGGGTTTAAAGGTTGGCAGTGCACTTGTGACTCCACTGATGTCTCGGGTGTCCATGCGGCGGCAATCGCTTACCATCAGGTGTTCCGGCTGGTCGTTTGCCACGTATCACATTAAAAGAAAAACGTAACCGAGCCAGCGAATTCGATGCGCTTTAGTCTCGCCAATGATGATGGCCAAGGCGTTAATGTAAGTAAAAACGTAGTCTCAATGTAGTAGGGCCCAGCGAAGATGAGGTGATAAAAGTCAGCCATTCACGCCGATGTGCGATGGCGTTTAGAGCTCCTGGCGATTTACACTGGCGTATATAAAATACAGATGCGAAATTCTTATTGCGATTTCATTATTTGATACCAGGCTCATTTCACTTAGTATTTTTTTCCTTAGTATGGAAGAAATAGTTCAGCGGTTTTCGTTAGATGGAGCTTGTAAAAAGCAGATGTAGCTTTAAAAAGCAATTAAGCAGATGGTTCGGCGTTGTTTCAGTAGATGCCGCTTTACACCGCGCGTGTTTTCGGAAACACGCTTTACTAGCGTTATATTGTTTCTGAAAGTGACCTCAAGCCGCCTGCTCACATTTGCAATTTTAAAAAAGTAAGGGAAATAAATAAACAAGAGATTTAGAAGGTATTGGGAATTTTGATATATAGCATATAAAATTAATTGTGATATTTTATTTAATCGTCTCCCTGACTGATTCTTTAGGGTGGCCGTACTATATAGCCGTTGAGTATTGGTTGTTTTCCTCCAGATGGCTCTAGTTAGCCGACAGTTTAACTAGTAGTTTAAAACCTAGACATGAATAGATGGATCGCGAAGAAATGACGATATTATTTAAGTCGGGGAAACAATGATTCGACCAATTCGACCAATCGTTATCCGTGGATAAATCTATGGTATAACGTCAGATTTGTATGGAATGACAGCGCTATACCATAGATTTAGTATCGGATTAAGATTGGTCAAATCGTCCCTGACAGTTAGTGTGCTATGAAAGTAATTATTTACAGGATTAGACCTAGCTTCCATATTTACACATTACATAGGTTATAATTATAATACTTCAATTATAATGTTTCATAATTATCTTTATTGACTAAAAATATATTGAATCCTAATTTTACTGCCTAGATACTCCTAGAGTTTAAATTTTCTTTCATAAATTATATTGTTTGCAATTATGAGTACCTACCTTTCTGTCTATAAAATGGTCTCCCATCCTTAAAGTTTGCGTCTTGTAAGCATTATAATGTCGCTTAATTTCTTTATTAGAATCAGAATATAAGTATTCTGAATACAGATACTCATACTTATTTCTCATCTTAGCATGTCATTCCCAGTTTTTTTATGTGATAGGTGGCAGACGGGCAGACGGATCATCTGATGGTAAGCGATTGCCGTCACGCATGGACACCCGCGACACTATTGGAGTTACAAGTGCGCTGCCAACCTTTAGACCCATTTTCCCCCGTATTGGGCCTCCGGTACCCTCATCACTCACGCAGCGAAACATAGCACAGTGCTGCTTCACGCCGGTTTTCTGTGAGGCCGTGGTATCACTCCGGTCGAGAAGGCCCATTCATGCCAAAACGTGGCTCTCCCACGGTCATAGGTCAGTTGCGTCCAAGCCCATCGCTTTGGAGCCCGGACGAGTATATACTCTGAAAACACCATTAACACACACCCTTTTACACGAAAGAGATGAAAGGCCCGTGTGAAAGGGTCGTAAAGTAGTTCTAGAGCAAGCCCTCAGGATTCTATCTATCTATCTGTCTAAATGTCATGGGACATTTAGATAGATAGATAGTGACTTCAACTACAAGTAGGTACTTTCGTATTAGAGAGGTAAGTAAACGCCAATTAAGCTTTCGTCAGAAGCGTCAGCCGTTATAATTTCAGAGGAGAATTCAATTTTACGAGAGTGCTAATTGTTGTAATAGCTGGTGCCAGATGGACCCGGGTGGGACGTCCCGGTTAGGGTTGAGGGACATTTCCAATGCTAAAAGTTTTTGTGAGAAAAAGGGACGAACCAGAAATTTCCCGTTTATCGCAGTTGTTTGACCGCCGGTTGAGACGCAAGGGTCGATATTCGATTCCCTCACCAGAACAAATCTGTGCGTCCTGTGAAAAGTGGTACAAAAAATTCTCTATTTTTCTGTCTGATCAGACACGCCAAAAATTCACCATTTTTCCGTCTGCATGACGTAGCAAGAAGAAAATCAAATTCGACTTATAGTCGACTTGTACCACTTTTCACAGGATGCATAGAAATGTTTTGAATGAAACAAACATTTTGTATTGAGTCTCTGAGTTTGTAGCAACTTCGTTGTTCTTGGTTTCCATAGTACAAGGGAAACCCTTTTTTTATTTATTTTAAGCGGGCGGCTATGCGGGTCCTATTCAGAACAATATCACTACGACCAGTTTGATCTATTGTGATCGCCACTGTGCTACATATCAGTCCCAAACCCTTGTATTAAGGGAAACCTTTAGTTGGGGACCAAATGTGATATGATGTTGTCTTAATAAATGCGATAGACAACACCCCATGATCAGCTACTCACAAAAAATGGCATCCATTTGTCTATCAGCACGCACAAACCCGTCAACTTACCAAAGTTCATATCTAAAATCGATCTGAATAGGAAAAGAACCCAGAACCTTTTACGCTTGGGCACAACACTAGCCGCTGCTTCATCGATGTCCTCAAAACATAACGAAAAGGCCGAAATTGGTGAGACTGTTCAGTGTATTTGTTTTATGCTATATTTTACTACGTTTCATTTCTACGGGAAAACATTAATCGGTCCAAAGGGCCTACATCGAAATGGGAGTTAAGACCTTACCTTTATCCCCGTGTCCCTTTCACACACGCTCTGCATCTCATTTGCTTGGATGCAACAGGTATATTCTTATTCGTTACGGAACGGTTCCGCTCTAGGTCCTCAGACTCTGCTGCAAGTCACGTGGAGGCACTAAATATGTAGGTGCTATGTAGGTTATTTTCTTAAATTGATTGGTGAAGAGGAGCTAGTAAAAGCTAAGCTTCACAGTCCAGCCCATCGACGCAAAAAAGCTTGCCTGTCTGTTTTTTACAGGCTGTACTTTGGGGAGTATTCTGCTGAGCTGCATGATATCATTCCGCCATCCGAACTCTTCTGGTACTGACCAGTGATGGTAAAAAGGGGATGGTACCAGTACCAGTGGGTTCAGTACCAGTGTACTGGAACTATAATAAAATTAAATTAAATATATTTTTTCTTTATTTCTAGAATATTAATTACAGTTTTTTTGCAGAGTTTTCCCGGTAAGCAGTCGAATGACACTTGTGTTGGGAATAACTCGCTGCTTCCCATAGTGATTATCAGTGTTTACATTTATTTAATCACTTAGCTAATTAATTCCAGTAAATTACAAGTAGTGAGCACCGACTTCAAGAGACTGGCACACTAACTTTAGAAATACAAACAAGAACAAAAGCAATAAGTTAGGGCAGTTTGCGCGAGTGAGTGCGTGTGCGTGTGTGTGTGTGTGTGTGTGTGTGTGTTGTGTGAGAAAGTGTGTAATAGAATATGTGCATAAGTATATTGTCTGTTTTTGTGAAGCTGTAAGCCCAACGGATATAGGTCCTTGGGATTGGTGTTAGCTCACCACTTACAGGTATGGATCAAAATATGCTTGGAATAAACGGCTTCCGCCTTAGCAGGTTCTTTTAAGTAGCTTCTCAACTTCCTCATAATTCAGTGAGCACAGCCGGTACTGGGGGATATCATCACTTCTTGGTGAATATTCCTCGATTGCGTACAAAGCGCTTTTCCTCCTCCTTCGGTATGCGCACAGCCAAGGAGTGGAACGCCCTACCAGCGTCTATTTTCCCAGTGAAGACAACCCTAATATTTTCAAAGCTAGAGTGAATAGGCTACTGTTGGGTAAGCTCGCTCCATCGTAGGTTTCCTCTGAACTCTAGAGTTCAGTGTGAAGTCAAGAACAACTACATCTTCAATAAAAAAAAGTCGTTTGTTTTGTATGTCCCACTATTGATTGCTAATCTGACAACACTAGCTCTAAAGTAAAAGGAAGAGAACGGAAGCTAATTACAGGCTCTGGCCGTAAAAATGATTGCACTAATAATGGTGGAGAGATGGGATCTCGAGTGTGGCTGGTGATTGATTGGGATTGGGGGGCGGGGCTGTGAGATTAGCTGTTTCTGCTTGTACTGCTAGCAGAATTAGAATTGGTAATGCATCCATATGCACCATACCATATAGATACCATTATGACCGTAGGAGAGACACGCTTCGGCATGAATGGGCCTTCTCGGTCGAAGTAGTACCACGGCCTCACAGAAAACCGGCGTGAAGCTGCACTGTGCTGTTTCGCTGCGTGAGCGCACTTGCGGGGGGGTGGTGTCCATAGGTGGCGGCAATCCCTTACCATCACGTGATTCGTCTGCTCGTCTGCACCTATCACGAAAATCGCTAATATACAAAACGGCAAATTCATACTTAAATACCTAATATTTGAATCAGAGTGGCAATCTGATTGCTAAACTGGATATATGTTTCTATTAAATAAATTATCTTGTGTTTGATTTGTTTCATGTATAAAATCAGTATATCGGTGAAGACCTGTTATTAGCTTTAAGACATTCATTGTAATTGCTACCGTATTAAGACAGCTGTTGGTCTTCCGAATAAAATAATATGAAATAAATAAATAAATGATTGATAAAATTATTATTTCTCGTGAGTCCTAATGTCTTAAGAACCGTTTTTAGTGAAAGGAATGTTTTGTAGATGTTTTCTATTCTGACTGTACATTGTGAGTGAACGAGAAGTGTTTTGTTAACTGATGGACTTTTAAATACGGAAGTCAATATCAAACTTGATTGAACGTTATGTGTGTCATTTATCTTTTGAAGTAGACTTCCGTCTACAAAATCATTGATATAAATAATAGAAAATTGTTGCCTGATATTATCTATATACATTTTGGCGTGGCCTTGCCAGTAATAACGAGTTATAGCAGCTGAGTGAATAAGAATGAGTTCCTCTTAACTTATGGATCTTTAAGTATATGTGGAATACTTGATGGGCAGTAATGGAAAAAAGAAATGAAACAAAAAAATAACAAGGTCGTATCTCCAAATTCCTCATGAGATACGACCATACTTTGAATTTTTAAATGTCTGTCTGTGGGTTAAACGGATGTTTAAACCAATGTAATATTAACACACGCTTTCAAAAGCAAAGAAACGCTTCCCCATTCATTGTCACTTATTACGATAACAAACGTACAAAACCTAACTCCAACCATTTCATCGTCATTGGCGCCACATGCCGCCGCGGCCTAATAAAAAACCGGCAGAAAACAATCGCCAATACAACCCAGGCGCAAACTTTAATCATACATCAGTCTTTATGGCAAAAGAACGGGCGAAAATGAAAAATAGAACGTCGCACCGGGCCAATTTTCGAAAATAATGAACAGCCCGGCGAGTCCTTTCGATTCGTTAGCGAGGACCGGCCAACAGTCGGTCTTTTCCAATTCCGAATTGACCAATGCGCACACTTATCGTGTTTTGTTTCACTTTGTTCGCGGGTAAGTTCGTGCGAGTGGCAGCTGTTTCTGATACGGCGTTCAAATGCTCGTTTGTCGATTTCTGAACGCTCGCGCTGTACAATGGCTTAATTCTTGAAAGTGCAGTTTATATCACATTTGTTCGCTCCTCCTTTATATTTTTGCTGAATGTAGTGTCTGTTGGAAATTCTCTCTTCTAAGGAGATTGGAGGGGTTTCTGAGGCAAGCTTAAGAAATACAGCTTAGTATTGATTAAGAAAAGGTAAAGCAAAATACATTTATGATAAACTTGGTATTATTTTTCACTAACAGATGTACAAGGTTCACCCAGTGAATTTTATTGCAGTGAGTACCTAAACTTTACAGGGTTAGGTTTTGTCAGTGTGTAACAAGAAAACATGGGTAAAAAAAAACAATTATACCCTTGGGTAAAACGTGATGTCCCGAAATGGGTGAGGACAGTATTTCAAAAAATCAAGAAAAATCTACTGATTGTTATAAAAATGCAAAAAAAAACACATTATGGCGTCCAAAAAAAAAAAAAGATACCAAAAACTATAAATGGTACCAGCTGTCAGATTTCACTTGTCACTTTGACAACTCATATCACCTTTCTTTTCAAGTTTGTTTTCAAGTCATTCGTCTTGTTTCGTTTGTTGCGTTAATGTGTCTCGATGTTTTTAAAACAATTTAGCTTCGTTTTTGATAGTAAAAGGCAGTCGACGACACAATTAATGCGCAGCGCAATTTTGAAATTGTCAAAAGTGACAGACGTCATAAACAAATGTCATTCCCGCCATGATGGTTTTTGCTGTTAAGTATTGCTGTATTTTTTGAGATCTTTTTATTTGTACCAGAAAGCAAAGTCATTTTAAAGGAATTGGACGGTTACAAAGTATTTAAGGTATATTTGTCTTTTTTTTTACCAACTGTACAAGGTTCTCGCCCAGAGGCAATACAATCTGGGACAACACCTTTAATACAAACCACTTTTTTTACAAAACGACACCACTATTTATTAGCGTGCATATAATAATAGCAGTATAAGAAATATTTTTGCTGTTCCTATAAAACACAACAATGGATAGTGTCATTAAAGTTATATACAAGTAAAACCATTTTGTTATATTTAGTTTTTGACACCTCTTGAAATACTTAGGAACAACAAAAAAATGCAAAATGATTTTTTATATTTGGAATGTTTTGTTTTTTTTATTCGGTTGACTATTTTCGGGGTATACAAAAACCTATTTGCGGCGGTTAGCTTTCACATTTACAAAAAGTTGCAAAAAGAATTATACTCGTATAAATAATGCTAAATTTAAATAAAATCTATGGTAAAATACTTTTTTTCTGTACCTAATATAATTCTGTTTTGTAATTTGAACAATAAAGTTTCTCTCCATGTATATTTTTACGGAACCACATTAACACACAAAATGAGTATAAGTAATCCGAAATTTAGGTAGAAGTATCACAATGAAAAATTTAACCACAATTTTAATATGTGGCCTGCTTAGCCGAAAATTTAAGGTTTTAAAATTTTTGAACACATCTCTAATATTTTTCATCCCAAGCACGGTCTCCTAGATCCATTCTTCCATTCTCCACGTTATTTGTGGAACCCGAGATATAACTCCAGCCTCACTCAACTCCCACTACGAACAAACAGACGCATAGACGTCTCAATTTCGTGTTAGTGAAAATTACGCAAACATATCGTAACTCGGTAAACAAATGTAAGACGAGACATGTTCTTGGGAGAAGCTTTAGGGGTCCGTGTGGGATAAAAAACTGCTGACATACTACATTTTTTGTTTTTCTATGTATTTTTTTATGTGATAGGTGGCAGACGAGCAGACGGATCACCTGATGGTAAGCGATTGCCACCGCCTATGAACACCCGCGACACCAGTGAAGTCACAAGTGCGCTGCCAACCTTTAATTCCCACTTTCCCCCGGATTGGGCTTCGGGTCCCTTCACTCACGCAGCGCAACAAAGTACAGTGCTGCTTCACGCAGGTTTTATGTGAGGCCGTGGTAACACTCCTGTCGAGCCGGCCCATTCATGCCGAACCGTGGCTTTCCCACGGTCAAAAATTTATGTATGTTTTTAATCGAGGTATGAAAATAATTCTTCTTTCACGGTAGGCAGCGGCATGCCTGTGCTCCGGCATTGTTGATATCTATGTTATCATCATCATCAGCCCATTTAAGTCCCCACTGCTGGGACACGGGCCTCCCTCAATCACATGAGGGGTAATTGCCATACACACCACGCTTGGCAGACGGGTTGGCGAGGGTTTTGATATAAATGCAGAGTTTTCCTTCTCTGGGTGCTGATGATCATGCCAGCAGCTTTACCTTAGTCGCCTTTTACGACACCTCGGTAAGAGTGAGGGTGGCCTATTCTACTCTGCCGGGGACCACACGGCTTCTCTCTATTTTATATTTATCTAATTTTATAGTCACACATTATATTGGGCCTCAACTTGAGGGAAGCAAAAGGAGAGCCCACGTTGCAGTTAAATCGGACTGTTGACAGCACCTTCAAGTTTACAGTCCGCTTTTATTTATAACATCCCCCAATCGTTAGGACACTAACACGGACGCGACGTCAAAGCATCACTTCAGTTGGCACTGCCATGCTGGCTCGCGAGATATTCCTTCGCATTTCGTTACACATGTACAGAACTCCCATCTCCCAACCTCTGTGTCTTGCCCAGTTTTTAATTGTGGGAACTAATAGCGTCTCCGATCGCTTCGCCCAATATTTGCGGCTGTGTTTGCCGACAACACGCTATGGCTGCGCAAACACAAGACAATTCGGATTACTGCCTTTGAAACCGTTGTGCGACGAGCAGCTTTACAATAACACTAGCCTTAAAGCTGCTGGGAAAACATTTAAATACTAATAACTAAAATAAAAAAAGAAAATTTTAAGTTCATAATTCAGTTAATACTGAAAAAAGTCAAAATTGATCTGAAACGGTTTGGATTTACGTCGTAAGATGTGACATGTGGATTGGTGAGCACAATCTCGAGTTAAAGATGTCTTTCTAAACCTTTGTAGTTCCTTTCATTGTCTCTTAATCCCTGGTTACGTGTCTATCAATCCAATAACTGTTAGTATGTATGTTTTTTGTTTATTTGTTTTGTAATATACTATTATGTATTCGTATTTATATATTTATTTAACATAATGTATGTATATAAAATGACTTTTTTCTGACTTGCACTGCCTTACCCTTTTTTAATTTGCTATACTTTTCCTCTACCCTGAGGTGGTCTGGAGGAGATAGCTATTAGCGATAAGACCCCCTACATTGTACTAGTATAATACCATAGACTAAGATCTGTAAATTTTGTGCAATAAAGTGTATCAATCTATGTTCGAAAAATTCGAAAAATACCTTTGCTTGCTTGCTTTTTTTTTAAATGACATGTGTGTAATTGGAGGAGATGTGCGAAGTGGAGATGTTGCAGAGGGAGGGCTCCGGTACCTTCACTCGCCAAAACACAGAAAGCGTTGCTTTACGCCGGTTTTCTATAAAGCCGTGGTATCACACCAGTCGAGCCGGATTCCGGCCCATTCATGCCGAAGCGTGGCGCCCCCATGCTTAAAACATTAAGGCAAAAAAACTGTCCGAACACTGAAGTTTAACCGCCTCCCTTGGGTCATTTTTGCCTAACTTAAAACCCAACGCCAGAAACTAAACTCATTGTTTAGAAGCGGATTACAGCGCTTATCAGCCGCTGCAGGGCGCTGTTTTTTTTGCCTTTTAGTTTCAATTAACCGTTGGTTAATTCCACGCTAAGTGCTCGGTTTAAGTCGTGACTTAATTTATATCGCGGCGCGATTTATTCGCGGGATTAATGTAAAGCCGGCCGCGCTAATTGTCCTGGATTGCTTAGACGAAATAAAAAGTCGAGTCGACGGTAAATGTCACTTGGGTTTGATAAGTTGTCACTCTTAGGGTGGAGGTGCAAAATTAAGGGTAATGACACCATTTTAAGAAGTGTTTTCCTTGCCGTGATTTGTGGGGAGAATAAAGTGTTACGATATGCTCTACCTTTTGTTTTGAGAACTGGTTCGAATTTCAAAAATTAGAGAACATGTTGTTTTTAATTACACGTAAACATTTTAGTTGACAGACTAGGAATTCGAAAATAGAACACAAAATTATGCTAGGAAATTGGTAGGTACCTATGTACAATCCCGGAATCAATATACTACTACCTACTTTTAATGCATTTTTGTGAACTAGTCTGAATTTAGGAAATATATGTTATTTAAAAATGAAATCCTTAAAACAGATTTTGTATAACCATTTTTACTGATTTTTATATTCTGCAGAAACTAAAAAACTCAGTAATCTAACTTTCTCATGTAAAACATTTTACATTAAATCAGGATAAAAAAATCGCATGATTTTGTTGTACCTAAAGATACAGAAAGAAAAACCTCTTAGTAACAAGGAAGGCGTTAATCCTACAACAAGCTAGGATCAAAGAATAAACTCGCTCGAACGAGAGCAACTAATCGATTAAAATTTAATGAGATTACGGACTCGATTGGGACTCGGCGGAGTTCCGAAAGCGACGGTCCCGGGCGGGATGGCGCGCGACGCTCGGCTGCGTCTACAATGGAGATTTATTTTCCGATATTTTTTGATGAAGATTTTTAGATTATATATGTACAAACGCCGGTAAGACGACTAATGATCTTCTTACCATCAGGCAAGCCGCACGCTTGTTTGCAGCCCTTGCCAAAGATCAAAAAGTGTAGGTAATAGATGTTTCACTGGTAAACCTTGCCACAAGTTAGGGACGCGTAGCGAGCTTTAGACGCCAAGATCAAACAGGGCAAATATATCAATATGTATGTATAGTAATCTAACCAAGCCAATATGCTAACTTTTTAGGGTAGCCTAATGGCAAAAAACCGAAACCTTATAGATTCGTCATGTCTGTCCGTCTGTCCGTCCGTTCGTATGTCACAGCCACTTTTCTCTGAAGCTATAAGAACTATACTATTGAAACTTGGTAAATAGATGTATTTTGTTAACCGCATTACTATTTTTACACAATTATTGAAAAAAAATGGTGGTCTCCTACTTGAAACTGAACAAAAATCGCATGATTTTGTTGTACCTAAAGATAAGAAAGAAAAACCTCTAAGTAACAAGGAAGGCGTTAATCCTACAACAAGCTAGGATCAAAGAATAAACTCGCTCGAACGAGAGCAACTAATCGATTAAAATTTAATGAGATTACGGACTCGATTGGGACTCGGCGGAGTTCCGAAAGCGACGGTCCCGGGCGGGATGGCGCGCGACGCTCGGCTGCGTCTACAATGGAGATTTATTTTCAAAGAACCGATATTTTTTGATGAAGATTTTTAGATTATATATGTACAAACGCCGGTAAGACGACTAATGATCTTCTTACCATCAGGCAAGCCGCACGCTTGTTTGCAGCCCTTGCCAAAGATCAAAAGTGTAGGTAATAGGTGTTTCACTGGTAAACCTTGCCACAAGTCAGGGACGCGTAGCGAGCTTTAGACGCTAAGATCAAATAGGGCAAATATATCAATATGTATGTATAGTAATCTAACCAAGCCAATATGCTAACTTTTTAGGGTTCGTAGCCAAATGGCAAAATACCGAAACCTTATAGATTCGTCATGTCTGTCCGTCTGTCCGTCCGTTCGTATGTCCCAGCCACTTTTCTCTGAAACTATAAGAACTATACTATTGAAACTTGGTAAATAGATGTATTTTGTTAACCGCATTATTATTTTTACACAATTATTGGAAAAAAAATGGGAGTTCTCCATACTTGAAACTGAAACTCAAAAAATTTTTTTTCATCAAACCTATACGTGTGGGGTATCTTTGGTCTTAACACAATACTTTGCGCTAGAGACGCTCCCAAAGTGGTAAATTTTTAATACGTTCCATATATCTTACTTGCTGCTACGGAACCCTTCATGGGCGGGTCCGACTCGCACTTAGCCGGTTTTTTTTTATTAGTCACGCATGAAAAATGCTTTGCGCACCGTTCTGCCAGGTCGGGGGACCTAACGGGGTGTGTGGGACTCCCTCTATAAATGACCCAGAGATATACTAAAAATCCTACGACGCCAGCCACTATTGACTTAGGCGAGGCCTACGGTGACTCATCAGTCGGTTTGACAGTCGATATTCCAGCTACGCCAACCAATCTCAACCATTAGGCTATGTAGATACGCAGGTTATTTATAGGTAGTGTGTGGAAGTGTCAGCACGGAGTCTGGAAGGCACTTATGTTTGCGAACACACTTGAGCACTATAATATATCCTGCGTATGTGGTTTATCGTTGAGATTGGCCACCGTAACCGTATTCGGTTGGAGGATTTTTAATTAATTAATAATAGTTATGGTTCTCCCCGCATAAAAATGACTTTTCTTACATTAATTTACTATTTTCTTGCTAATTTAAGGTAAAGCTGCTGGCATGATCATCAGCACCCAGAGAAGGAAAACTCTGCATTTATATCAAAACCCTCGCCAACCCGTCTGCCAAGCGTGGTGAGTATGGCAATTACCCCTCATGTGATTGAGGGAGGCTCGTGCCCCAGCAGTGGGGACTTAAATGGACTGACGATGATGATTGCTAATTTAACAATACCGCCGGCGGTAGTAATGTATTATTGACAAGTTTTAGAGTGCTATGGTTCATGGGTATCTAACCCAGATTTGTGTAATGAAAATTTATAACAGAAGTAAATACTTAATTATATTTAGAACTTGATTGTAAACAAATAATTAATGTACACGGGACAAAACGCGGTTAGGAGTATGTACTTACATATAATAATAAAACGCGGTTAATATTACTATGTAAGTACATACTCGTAGTAGCATATACTCACAGCTTGACGTTATACGTGGTGGTATATGTGAGTATGTACTTACATATGATTATAACCGCGTTTTGTCCCGTGTAGGTACATTAATTATTTATATAATGCAACGCGAAAGTTTAAAATCTTAATTGTAAACGTTGCTTTAGTGGGCAAAACTACCGATATCGATGATATAACATAGCTCTGCTTCCACGAGCTTGGGCCTTGTTTATGTTTTTAACTATTTTCTACTGTCCTGTTTCATTAGATTGATATTAACTTGCTTTCTTCAAAGATCAGTTCTTAATTTTAACAATGATATAAGGCTAAATAAAGCTGAATAACATACACGATGATGAAATAAAAAGAAGCATTTTTATTTAAAAGTAAAAATTAAATTTAGTTAATAATATTAACATTATTTAAAAAGGTAAGACAGTAACATCAAAAGGATCTCACAAAAGGAAGACATATGACATAGATATTTTTCTTCACGGACCGTCAAAAGTCCTCATAATAACAGATGGCTAAGGACTCGCATGGAAAAGAGCGCGTTTAATTTTCCGCAATATGGAAAATCAAATATTCCCAGCCGGGCTGTACAAACCGAGCTGAAATTCAAATTTCGAACCGAGTGTTCCATCTCGGTATTCGAAATTCGAACGCCTCGAGACACACCCGGCTGAATCGATGCGGTGCCTATGCTATCAAAAATACGGGTGCGTCCTAAAGTTACATCAAAAGTCCATTTCGCGGGAATCGCGGGCAGCGATACGTCTTGGCATCGGGCGACCCAACTATCGAGTTTCGGAACGTCTCCTTTTGAAATTCAACGATATTTTAATGGCCACTATCGGGCTGGCTCGATTGATTTTCTTTTTTTCCGTTAAGAGTTCCGTTCCTGAGCTTTGACAGAGCTCGATATTGCTTCACCCCGGCTTTTTATTTACGCTCTGAATGGTAAATAGAGTTTGATGTTTACTTCCAATGAGTTTTCTTTTTCATTTTTTCATTCCTATTAATAGTTGGCTGGCAAAACTTTGCTTATTAATAAAATGATAAGGTGTAGTGTATTTTTTCTTCCCTTAAACAAATGCGTTTTTCTGACTACATAATAATATAAGTAGGTATTATGCATAATCTGGTTTCGAAATACATATGTTTCATAGACAATGAATAATAATACATTTCTACGAAAGACAAAATGCGATGGTACCAATTACCTCACCATCGCAACATGAATGTTGTCTATTTTAACAAAGAGTATAAATACGGTAACTAGTATGAATTATAATCGAAACATCTCTCACCGTGCCTAATGATTAAACATTTACATTTTAAGCTTTGTTAGCTATGTCAAAACAAACTATTATAATGATGCTTATGTTCTCGCTAAAAACCATTTGCACACCCATTCAAACAGAACTAAGTAAGCAAACATTAGCATTGAAGTCAATTTAAATTTGAATGCTGATTTCACGGCTCAGATGTTTCTATGACAAAGTGTCAACAGACTGCATTTCGCCTGAGCTATTTTACATAAATAATTCACGGCGTAATAGCTTGCAGACTAACATAACCTTTAATGTAACGCACTGTACTCATATGTTATTCCATTTACAAAACCAGAATAGATTGGCCTCCTTTATTAGGCGGGTGAGTGCAGTTTCCGTGTCAGTTGTAATTGGCTAAGCCGCCTCTATCAGCTGTCACTGGCAGTCAATACCTGGGCATATTTTGTTAATTGAAATTTGAAAATAGAACAAGTGTCCTCTTGTCAAGTTCACTATTGGTGTTATGAGTGGCTTGAACTCTCCAATTAAAAATATATAAATCGAGTTTAGGTTGGATATTCAATCGACTCAATAAAGAAAAGTTTTGAAACTGGCCAAAAATATAAATGAATGCCCGAACGTATCGAACACGGAAGCTACATTTGTTGCTGGAGAAAGGATTTAAAATTCGATTCGCGATCTAGTTTAAAGCTTGGACTTAATTCTAAACTTTTTCTTTGTTTTTTATAAAACTCTCAGTACGTAAAATGTATTTCTCGACTCTGGGCCGTATTCTATTCAATTATTTTAAAAAAAGAGCCAAAGAGATTGACATTAATCCGCGCGTCTCTAGTCGGAAGGGTCGTCGCAACACAGACGGTGTTCACTGTGTGTTTTGACTAAATATTCGCCGAATCATTTTGGTGACCTTTTACAAAATCACTTGAAGACTAATTAAGGACATATATTTAATAATAGAAACGTAAATAAATAATTTTCCACCGGTGCCGCGAGTGTCCATGGGCGGAGTCAATCGCCTTACCATCAGGTGATCCGTCTGCTGGTCTGCCAATTATCACATAAAAAAATAATACCTGCCTAACCCCAAAGTAAGTAGCTGAAAGTTGTGGGTAATCAAAATCAACGTCAATACATATTTAAATATATATTACATAGCATACAGAATAAACAAGTGTGCCCAGAGTAGAAATCGAACCCACGATATTTGCAGCAAGGTCACTACCAAATGCACCATCAGGCCAGCCATTACGTCTTAGTCCCCATTTACATTGTACCTTGTGGCAAGCGATTCAAACGCTTATGACTATCGTGCGATTCCATTGAGATTGTATCGCTCATTTTAGAATCAAGTAGATATCATTTGCGACTGTGTAGATGCTGCATCGAGATTGAATCGCTTTTGTATCGCAACGGCTGACTTTCTTATATATGGGATCCCATCTATTAGTTTTTTTTTTATGTGATAGGTGTTAGATAAGCAGACGGATCACCTGATGGTAAGCAATCGCCGCCGCCCATGAACACCCGCGACACCAGTGCGACTTGTATCGATGCTGCAATCGCGTTTGTATCGCAACTACTAAAAGTCCTATAATCCAACGGGATCCCGTCCATTGGGTAAAACATAAATCCTCCTTATCTCAACACAAATGCAAAGCTTAAGGTGTTGTTGCTCTAAAGACTTTAAATGTTTGACTGAGGAATTAAAAATAATTCCATCAGCCCCGCCAGGGGGAGTAACTCCCCGAGAAAAGATTGCTAGAACAAGCCAGAGATTGCGCCCGAAGTTGTAATCAGCGTTAAAAACGTTGAAGTAGTGACGCGACTCGGATACTTGAGTCGAGTCGGGTTTGGGACCGCCTTTTCAGAAAAGACTCAAGGAGACAATATTTGTACCTACGAGACCTACGTCTCATTGGCGCACTAGAAAGAAAGAAAGAAACATTTTAATGACCATCCCAATACATAGTCAACATACGTTGACCTGATTCCGTACTAAGTAGCTTAAGCACTTGTGTTACAGATATCAGACAACAGAGGAACACAAATATTTACTTAAATACATATATTACACCCAGACACTGAACAAACACAAGTGTTCATCGCAAGAATGTTTGTCCAGGGTGGGGATCGAAACCACGACCTTTGGCGTAAGAGGCAGGGTCACTACCAATTGCGCCATCCGGTCAGTCGTTGAATGGGTCGTTTATCACCACGGCCGCTGAAGGGTTGAAACATACCATTTGCTATTATAACCAGTAGCTGCTTATATCGTGGAAAAGCTGCGCTTCGGTATATGGGGGTCGGCTTGACGACCATAGTGCTGCCACGGCCTCACAGAAAATCGGCGTGAAGCTGGTATTGCGGATGCCCATGGGCGGCGGTAATCGCTTACCATCAGTTGATCTGTAGACTCATCTGACACCTTTCATAAAAACACACCACAAGACCAAAGAACCAGACCAACTATGTCCCAGGCCTGACAGTTCTGAGTCTCGCGAATGAATTTGTAGAAAGACTAGGGTCTTCATAATTCATAAAAGTGTTTGTTAACTAAAATGGTGTTATAAAGCAGTTTTCATTCTTTTTTCGAAAATGTTTATAAGAACATTTTTTGTTTCAAACGTCAAAACTGGCTAGAACACCTTTTTAGTTAGCAAAGGTTTATTAAACGTTTATGATTAAAGCCCCTAATGACATGTCATGACAGTCACTCAGGGTGACTCAAGTTTTACTGATCACATCACTACGTTGAATATTTTAGCCGAGTCTGAGAGAAACTAAAGTTTTATCCAATGTTTAGGCGTGGATTAGGCGCGCTTATCGGCTGGTGCAGGGCGCCTGTTTATCGCTTAGTATAGTTTCAATAGCGTTGGCAAAATACCTTTAAACCTCACCTTTACCGTACATTAATAATAAAAGTACTCTTACTAGGCAGACAGTTCAACCGTCGCAGAAAATAGAGAGAGACAGAACGCCCACATCATCATCATCATCATCTTAGCGTTTGTCCCGGTTGCGCCCCAAGCTACCGTTCCGAAACCCGAGATCCGCTTTCCTGCTTCTACTTCTCCACTTCGCATGATCTTGTGCATCCAATGTAGTCAATTTATTGGCACGTGTCATCCCTTACGACGTCAAGCCACACCTTTTTAGGTCTACCCCTTCTGCCGGGGCCCGGTGGTGGTTGCATAGCCAGAAAGTTTCCGACGTAGATGTTTGGTTTTCGCAGGACATGGCCGTGCCAACGTAGGCGACTCTCCAGCAGTTTCTCTGCTATGTCACGGAAATGAAGGCTTCCACGCGTGCGTGAGTTTCTCACGGTGTCTACATTGCGTGCTAAACAGGCGATGCACACATACTTCTCGCGTACAGTAATCGGTGTGATTCGGCATTGCGATAGAGAAAGACTATACGAAACGTGTGTGGGGGAGACACGATACGATATACTGCCTAGTCTAGTATGCTATTTGAAAGAAAGAAAGAAAGAGACATTTTATTGACAAACATTTTTTATTTTATTATATTTATGTAAAAAAACACTATGCTGTACTAGTAGGCTAGTACAGCATAGTGTTTTTTTTACATTGTGGCAGACAAACGAGCAGAAGGCTCACCTGATGGTAAGTGATTACCGCCGTGAGTTTGAACGCCGTTTGAGACGTAAGGGTTGCGGGTGAGGTTTTGGATCAACACAATAATTTAATATAGTTGATCAAACAAATACTTGTGCTGAATCTGGGTGTTTGTGATAGCTTCGTTGTTCCTGGTTTACATAGCACAAGGGTAAACCTTAGTCTGGACCAGGACAATGTATGTGATGTTGTCTCAATTTATTTATTTAGTTCAAATTATGATTTCATATCGTAAATGATTGGGTTTTTCCTTGCTGCTGGAAATGTACGATAGCTACTTCCTGATAGATGTATGATTATCTTCGTATAAGATTCAAATCAATCACGTACCTTTTCCCCAAGCCATTCCACCTTTCTAAAATAACGGACGTCCGTCATAAAAAAGTAAATCTGTCACGTCACACATGTGTAGGCATTGTGCCCGGGGTCATAATGGCACCAATCCCTCCGCCCTAGCCGGAGCGATGCGGGATCGATACCCGAGCTAAGTCATGGCATTCATAGTAAAACTGAGGAAAGTAGCCCTGCTCTCCATTTCTTAAAAGTAAGATAGCTGGATACTGGAGAGCTCTATTACTGCCGCGGTGTTCCCTGATCGCTATGATATGTCCTTTTTTAAACGAGGTTTGATAAGAATTCTTCTTTCACCGCATGACTTTGCTTCGGTTTGTATGGACACTCCATTTAAAATGTATAAGGTGGCAAACTGGAAGCATACATCCAGCCGCTTACTGTTCGCCTAATGGAGATGCACTATTAAAATGTGCCTTTAAATGTAAGAACGACTTACGGTATTTTTCCTTGGGACAGCATAATTATTATCGTCTAAAATTGTCTACTTAAATAAATATAATTTACACACACTTTCGGTCGCTGAGTTAGCATTGGACCTATAAGTATCTAAATAGCTGCATAGAATGAAATTAAATAGTTTCCAAAGCCGATGAAAAATGACCGACACGAACAGAATTAAAAGCATAAGCGTTGATCCCAGATATTAAGCCTAGCATAGAACTCACTCTACTGCCCCACAGAGGCTTTTGTACGATGCTATTGTTTACTATGCAAATGGACTATTCCCTATCCTAAATACTATGGCCTCTATTGTGTCCGCGTAAACTGGCCGCCGATCCGGACTGACAGATGTGTGAATAAATCATAAAGCGATAGGCGGTTATTGGTTATTGACTAGTGAATGCTCTTGGCTTTCCGCGCTTATCCTATTTTTAGGGTTCCCGTGGGAGTGTTTTGGAATTTATCATTGCGAATTTGTGATTTTGCTGAAGGGAAGTGTTTATTTTATTTTCAATATTTATTCATTTATTTATGACTCCACTTACAACTATCATAACAGAATCTTAACTAATCATTACTAGACAGTCAAATTAAATCTAATAAGTATCAAAATGTTTATGCCTTAGGAGTAACAAACATTATTATAATAATAAGAGTGCCTACAACACTAATATTATAAAAATGTTTGCTTTTAAAAGAAAGTCGATGGTAGTAGATTCTTTTTAATCAATAGTAAAATCAATTCTTTTAAAACTGGAGTCGCGGGTGTCCATGGGCGGCGGCAATCGCTTGACCATCAGGTGATCCGCTTGCTCATCTGCAACCTATTACATTAAAAATTCCATCCAGGCATCTGATTAGTATTCATCATCATCATCATCATTTCAGCCAATAGACGTCCACAGCTGGACATAGGCCCCCCCCAATGTTCTCCACACTGATCGGTCCTGTGCCGCCCGCATCCAATGGATTCCCGCGATCTTCACCAGATCGTCGGTCCACCTTGTGGGGGGCCTGTCACGGCTGCGACTTCCTGTACGTGGCCTCCACTCGAGTACCTTTCCGCCCCAACGGCCGTCTGTTCTCCTCGCTATGTGCCCTGCCCATTGCCACTTGAGGCATGCAATCCTTTAGTATTACAAACTTTTATTTGACTTGATGGGACCTGCACTTAAAACAGTGCCGAAATATCGGAAACTCAAAAAAAAACATGGTAGGAAATTTTGACACGTATTTTCATAAAGTTAATGACCATGAAATTTTAAATATATTAAAATACATGTAATAAAACTTCGTGTGCTATCACGTTTCCCATGCCATAAAACCCTAAACAAGTGATTATTAACCAGACAATGACTACAAATTGGGAGAGCGCGTTGTTCTAAAATAATTACATAATTATAACTTTCATGCACCAAACTCAGAGCGGTTTGACACACGATGTTGGTCCAATTTAGGAAGAATTCGTGTTATGATAGGACTTAATTAAAATACCAGCGGAGGTCACTACAGGGCCTAAGCACGATCGCGGCACTCGACAATGTTGGCGGGAGGGTTGAGTGTAGTTAAAGCTAAGCTATATCACACTATACGCGATTTTACCACTACGCAATTCATCATCATCAGCCCATTTAAGTCCCCACTACTGGGGCACGGGCCTCCCTCAATCACATGAGGGGAAATTGCCATACTCACCACGCTTGGCAGACGGGTTGGCGAGGGTTTTGATATAAAAGCAGAGTTTTCCTTCTCTGGGTGCTGATGATCATGCCAGCAGATTTACCTTAGTCGCCTTTTACGACACCTCGGTAAGAGTGAGGGTGGCCTATTCTACTCTGCCGAGAACCACACGGCGAGTGGTGATTCGTCTGCTCGTCTGCATCTATCACATATGTAGTAAAAACCAAGTAATTTTGGATTATTTATTATGACAACGATAATAATAATTAATATTTAGGAAGAATTCGTGTTATGATAGGACTTAATTAAAATACCAGCGGAGGTCACTACAGGGCCTCAGCACGATCGCGGCACTCGACAATGTTGGCGGGAGGATTGGGTGTAGTTAAAGCTAAGCTATATCACACTATATGCGATTTTACCACTACGCAATTACTGGCTTCTATTTCACCACGGCTACGATTTGTCAATTACTACTATCAGTAAGCTTTAGTTGGGAAGCTCGCGCGGCGAGTAGTTTGCCCATTTTATTTAATTTCTAGTGCTTTCAATCTAGTAAATTTCTAACAAATTTCGTACAATTAGTCTGATGTTTGTGTACAAGTTCAACAGTCACCGCTCAACAAAAGCAAAACAAATGCACTAAAAATTAGGGTAAGTACATTTTCGTCTCAACATTGCTCAAAAGATGGCGCTGTGCAAAATTAAATCGCACAAGCATTTCGTTTTTTCTTACATATATATACCCTGTGAATGCTTAACCCACCAAGTACTTGCACCATTGCTGGACACCTCAATATATAGTTTAGTTATGAGTCAAGGCTTTTATTCCTGAAACCTTTCATCTTGCTATAGGGTTGTACAGTTTGTATTTTGTAAGAACATCACTAGATATCATTTTTTTTTAATAAGAAAACCAACAGGTTGCATAAACATTGTTTTTAAGTTACAAAGAGTAAAGCTAATAACAGGTTTCCCTTATTTATACAATTAATAAAAGTACCTAAGTATACTCGTATGTGGCATTCAGAAACGTCAAATTAGCTTAAATGTTTGTTGAATAAAAATATAAACACTTTTTATTTATGTGATAGGTGGCAGATGAGTAGACGGATCACTTGATGGTAAGCAATTGCCGCCGCCCATGGACACCCGCGACGCAAGTGGAGTCACAAGTGCGCTGCCAACCTTTCAACCCCCCTTTTCATCAGCCAACCTTTGAAATACAGCACAGTGCTGGTTCACGCTGGTTTTCTGTGAGGCTGTGGTATCACTCCGGTCGAGCCGGCCCATTCATGCCGAAGTGTGACTCTCCCACGGTCAACTTATTTGAATTACGCATAAAGACTATCCATAATTATTAAGTTAGTGGACATTTGGCTTAATTTACGTATTTTAGTGCGGCAGTGATGCACATAAGTGATACAGGACGTTCAAAAAATCTTTAAATAATCTTAGCTACTACTACCCCAACAGCCTAACGCTACAGGGAGGGGGGCGCCATATTTATTATGCGATTATTACCACAAAACGCTTTCCTATTACAACACAGCCCTCCAAGCGTGTTATTGTACCAGAGTTCCCCTCATAGAGGGAAACAATGCCCCACAGCCGAGAGTGAATAGTGTTCAAGTTTACAAATTGGAATGTGCTTATCTGTGGAGCAATTTGGTACCTATCGTTTTGTTCTGGGAATAATGTGCTTAGTCCTGCGTTGGGGATAATACGAGTAGTACAACGGTATGATGGATTTCGTTTGTGCTCTATATACGAATAGAAGAGGATACCTACCTATATAAGTTTTGAAATAAGAAAACAAAGTCGTTATGGAGCCAAGGCTACGCTGGATTCCCACGATCCCCCTTAATATGGGGACGAGGATGCATGGCTGGTGTTTTAGTGGGTATGCCTCTGGGCCCCATTCCCAGACGGAGAGCTCCACATAAACCACGCCGGCCTCTGCCAGCCGGGTATGCATAAGGCATGGTCCTCCCATTGCACTTCGGGAGGGCTGCATTTCATCAGCGATATAAAAAAAAAACACGTCCATATGTGACAAATGCGCCGCGAATGAGCAGCTCTCGAGCCGGTCGCGAGCTGCACAATCGCGGCGCATTCGCATGCGCATTAAGATGACAACGTAGTGATTATATTCTCTATGATGTGGACAGAAAATCTACAGGTGCATAAGTACTCATATACAAACCCATGACCTACCTCAGATGGCGCTCAAAGCACTACAGTCCATCAGTTCAATTTTCTTTACATTACCGATGTTTCGATAATTATTTTCTATATTACTTCCAACCCAGATACTGTGGTAAGTGTGTCGGAGTGACCTCACTGACATTTCATACCAGGCGCAGTGCAACCTCCAGTCCGCTTGTGACCACGACCGTTGTAAGGCGGTCGAAACGTCAAGCTGTGAGTAGAGGCTACAAGTATGTACTTACGTATAAAAATAACCGCGTTTTGTCCCGTGTACATTAATTATTTGTTTCTATACTTTCCTTATATCCTTCTCCATAAAGTTACAATCCAAAATGGCATCTTCCCACAATAAATCATTCCAACAATCAGTCCTCATTTATTAAAACGATAAAGTGGCGACGACTCAATACAACTCATCGTCGTGACGTATACTAAGTTGTGATGTCATTTCCACAATGGATGAGCGAGTGATGACAGAACGTTCTTTTATATTTCCTTTTCAATGTATTCTTTTATGATACTTTCACTTAATCTAATTTTTCTTTGAGATGCGTAAATTTTTATTTCATGTTCTGTGATGTAGATGCAAGGGTGAGTCTACAATAGATCCAATGAATTTATTTGTCTTAAAAATAGAATAGAGTGATGGTAGCATGATAAGGACGTGTGCCTTAAATTGGGAGGTATTGGGAGGTGTTGGTTATTCTGTCTGATCAGACAGAATAATAGACAATTTTTTTGTGATGAAGTAGCAAGAAGAAAATCAAATTCGATATAAATCGACTTGTACCACTTTTCACAGAACGCACAGATTTATTTCAAGGGCGAAAGTTAACACATTCCATTTCTCAAATCGAAAATAAAACACTAGGAGACCATTAGAAAAACGCGCAGAATGAAACGTACACGGCCTAAAAAGGTAAGAATCAATGTTGAGTACCCTATAAAACATGGCACAAGTTAGGAAAAAGTTCCCCATTCGAATACTACGGCCGGTGGCTCCTAATCCATATAAAAAGGGCAAGGTTCGATCACGGCAATACAATCAGCATTACACACGCGCCAGCTGCGGGCGACTTACGGGTAGTGATGTACAGACACACACAACACAAGGGAGTCAGATCAGTTTGTGTGATACACACTGATCTGATTCCGAGACAGATAGCTCAAGCACCCGTATTACGGCTATCAGAATCGACAATGGAATTACAAATATTCACCGTGCTTTATAACCGTGAGGGCGCCACGCTTCGGCATGAATGGGCCGGCTCGACCGGAGTGATGCACTGTGCTGTTTCGCTGCGTGAGTGAGGGTACCGGAGGCCCAATCCGGGGGAAAGGGGGGTTTAGAGGTTGGCAGCGCACTTGTGACTCCACTGGTGTCGCAGGTGTCCATGAGGGCGGCAATCGCCTACCACCAGGTGATCCATCTGCTTGCTTATCACAAAAATAAACTCGCTTATTGCGAGGCGAGAATTGAATAGATGCGCCGCTGATCCCATTCTTTATCCGCACAGGTAGTATCTATACTAATGGAAAAAAATATCTCCAAGGAGCATAGGGTCAAATCTGGAGGAAAGAACCACGACCATTATTTTTGTTCTCCCTTGAGAAAAATCTCTACCATACCCCAACACTAGTGACAACTGCTCAAAGGGGCCCGTAGAAAAAATAAATGACGGCATTGCCAGTTGGACGAATGGCTCAAACGGGGGTGTCACTGCTTAATGAGGCAAAAGACGGGGATTGCTTTTATTGATCCACACAGATTTATGACGAACCCAATTCTAATTTTACCAATGAGATATTTAATTAAATTAATATAAAATAATTAACTCGAAGTTATTTTTTATTAAATAATTATCATTTAGCTTATATTAAATAATCAATTTTAATCCAGTTGGTATTAAATAATTATTTTAAAATTGAATTTTAATTCTATTGAATTTTATTAATATTAATATGATTTAATTTAATATTATCATAGATAGAAGTTTGTAGTACCTACACCCCCTGAGTTAAAATAGGTTAATCGTCATATAAGTCCGTAATTTATTAAATTGTGCATGTAAACTTTTTTGAACCTGAAGATGAAATAAATTTAACTGGTCACCTGCTTTCAATACTTTAGCAACGATAGCTTACCTGAAACAAAAAAAACATCATATTACAACATGAAGGTAAATGTTTCATTTTTTATACTTATAATAAAAAATCCATTAGATAAAAAAGTACTGGTTCTTCAGGATTCCGAGTCGAACATGAAAGGAATGTAATGAAATGAACCATTTTTTTATCTGACAACATACCACACATACCCTAAGATAGCTTACATAAAATAATTGAAAACCAACCATTCGATAAGCGCGAGCGTTCATTTCTGAACGTAGACGGCGGCAACCACGGTTTCTTCTGCGTAACGGACTAAACTATCATTACTAAACTCATCTGTTAATTAGCTACAACACGGAATCAGTCAATGCCTGCACTTGAACTGTCCACAACATTTAATTTTACCAATAAATAAGGCAGAAACGTCGTCCACAGAAGAAGACGCTTTGTTCACTTTGTTATAGTACGCCACGTGTGCACCCGCACGTGTGAGCACGTGTAAACACCGCCTAAACGATAAACAACATGCCAATCGATGTTCAGTAATCGAGTTTATAAACTCGTTACCAGAATCGCAACGTTCGCACTGATATTCGAATATTTTAAACGTGAAACCAACTGGCGGTTAAGCGGGCGATTTCTTTTTTAGCAATGATCGGTCGTGGATACAAATTTTGAAATTGGAAGCTTTTAAAAATTTAAACACTGCCAGTTGGCTGAATAAAATAGAGAGGGGAAAGTTTTTTGTGTCAATTTGGTGTGAAAATTGACACAGCTGTCAAAATTAATGGAGATTGAAAAATATGTACCTATTGAAGAAATTATATCGCTAGAAGTTAGGTAACATTGTTCTGTGAGATATGAAGTTTCCTCTACCGAATGAAAAGGTAATTAGGGATTTTGATGCTCATTGCTTTGGAATAATAACAATCAAAAGATCAGATAATGATCTAGTTGATACCACTGATTTACTATACACCAACGAATGTTTCTCCATTGACGTTTGGTCCGATACATCGTAACGAAACTTAATTCCTTCTTCTATCGTATGTAAATTTAATTTCCGACAACCGTCTTACTTTTTCCTTTACATTGTGTTCCACATTTCTGTACAAAAAGCTCAATACAAAAAGTTACCAGATAGAGAGGGGTTGCTTCTTTGTTCGTATTTTATTCAATATTCCAATTTCCAATTCCATCTATATGGTGGAATTGGAAATCTATATCGTTAGTGATTTTCTATACAATAGTATAAATGATACCAAATCATCTTCCAGGCTTTGTTTTGATAATGTAATTTAAAGTTGCATATGAACCAATTTTTAAAAATCATTTTGGAATAAAATAGAGAAGTCGTGAAATGTTTACTCTGAAAAATCTTTTAAATAAACGGAGAGTCAAAAAAAAGGTTTGACGTCAGAATACATTCAATGTGAAAAGTAAATGACATCCCGATTCTTAAATTGCTCATGAGTCCTCATACTTCTATAAGACACGTACTGTGAGGAACATTGATAATACACAGACATATTCAAATATGAACTTTATATTCATTGTCTCATGGGACAATTGCATACATGATAAAAATCTAGTCTAGTCAGTAATAGTCTAGATAAAATAAAAATTCAAGATCCAACTGCAACTAAGACCTTCTGAAAATTCTAACAGGAACGTCACTCAAACAGCTGCTGTGACTATTTGAATAAAGAATTCAGAAAAAAAGCAATTTTACTTTTAATTTTTCAAACTGGCCAAATCGACCTTTAAAAGCTAGTGTATTTCAAAAGATGAGTATTTAAAAAGTACTCTGTGATAATCGTAGTACCTATTGAAATTTAAAAAACGAACACCACTGTTGGTCCTTTTCTGTTTATATCGACATCGGTGATTGCCTCTGAATATTTTACAACGTCAACCGATTTGATTACACATCGTGTCATATCGGCAATAAATATAGGAACGCCATGAATCTTATGAAGTATTGATGTTATTGTTTATTCGTTTAGCCTTCAGCAAATAGGGGATCGTCGATCGACAAATAACATTCGGTAGGATCGCCTTGGTTATCGATATCATCTTTCTCGTGAGCTTAACAAAGTAAACGTTTCATTGGACACGAAAATATAATTTTGATTAGATTCCATCTGACTGTACCAATAAACGCAATTCGTCACCTTTCCAATCTTGTTTGTGGATTATTGAGACTGTTTAAATATTTTTCTTAAATTATTTGACCGATGGCTGGCAATGGAAAATTTAACATGGTTAATCGAATAACCAAAACTTCGTCCCCCGTATTAAAAATCGCGAACTAAGGATAGTCCCAGAACTAAACTCTTGCCAGCCTCTTTTAACATGGAGTGTTGGAACGGGATGACAGGAGCTTTAGTACTAATAATTTTAGATCGCGATATAAAATAAGGTGGCGAATGGTTTCACACTTCAGTGACCTATGACCGTGGAAGAACCACGCTTCGGTATGAATGGGCCGGCTCGACCGGAGAGATACCACGGCCTGAAAAACGGTGTGAAGCAGCATTGTGCTGTGTTTTGCTGCGTGAGTGAGGGTACCGGAGGCCCAATCTGCAGGTAAAGGGGGTTTAAAGGTTGGCAGCGTACTAGTGACTTCAATGGTGTCACAGGTGTCCATGGGGCGGCAATCGCTTACCAACAGGTGATCCGTCTGCTCGTTTGTTCGTCTGCCACCTATGACATAAAAAAACAACACGCATATTCTAGGCAAAGGCGTAGTATCCTAGACCACATCGTTGCTTACCGTCTGAAGGGATTGTAGTTAATCGTTAGCCTAAAAAGTATCAGCCTATATTATACTGTCCCACTGCAGGGCAAAGGGCTCCATCATGGAAACCAAGTCATCGCTACTATGATGGGATTAGGCTTTTGATCCCCACGCTCGCCTAATGGTGATCACAATCTCGAGCTATGTTCGAGAAATTACTTTACGCATCCCAAAGAAACATATCGTCGCAGTAGTAGAACAAAGACGGATCTGCAATTAAATTTAATTGCAGATCCGTCTTTGTTCTACAAAAAAACATATATCTATTTAGGAAGTGCACTCTCTTCCTTGGCTGTTACACAAAAATGGGTTAGTTTAAACAATTTCCCATTGAATAAGATATGAAGCCGTCGAATTTGTCCATAAACAATAATAAGATCAGACCCCGGATTATCTCTTACAGTCAGTCACTTCACATGGAACATTGCTTGAACCTTTATACCCACGGAATAAGATTCACTATGAAATATCTGCAGGTACTCCTCCTTTACCAGCTGTATCGTCACGATCGGCTTTCTTTAAGAAACTATCAAAATGGAGCCATCATGACTGACCTACAAAGGAATTATTTAGTTCAAATATCGGAATTACTTTTCAATCAGTATTTTGTTTAACAATAACACTTTTGCACGATTGACCTCGAAATTGATAGGAAAAATTTCATCTAATATTTATATCTGACGGCCGCACTCAGAGACGTCATTTAAGCTAATGTTCAATAACTTTAGTATAGATTGTGTGCCCTACCCGTCATCTTAACTCTTGGGGCGTGAGGCGGGATCATGCGCCATTAGCGAAATCAACCAGTTATTTTATTTACGTAAGCCTAATTTCTTTATCTAGAGTCTAGGTAATCAACGAATAAAAATAAAACAATAGTAACAAAACCCTTCGACGTGCACTTAGGGGTCGCTTTGACCCCATGCGGGACTTCTTGCAAACAGCAAAGAAGCTGGGCCAATAGGCTGTTCAAATACGGGCGAATTAGCCGCCGGGTGTGGGAGACCCTTAACCCTTCAGCGCTGGGGGCATGAAAGACCCTTTGTGTAAATACTTTTGAGTCTTTATTCGTGTTAAGTTTTAAAAAGTATTTGATGATTGCCAAATGTTTCCCTGATAGGGGTTTCAAAGAGATCTAGTCACTAATGAAACACATACCCTCTTATTACAAAAAACTGATCTGATACCGTTTTTAATCCTAGACTAGCAATTTCATGATTATTACGGAATAATATTAGTCCTTAAATTTTTATTACAAATCCTCGACTAACCATAGACAACTTAGTACCGCAGGATAGTGTCAAAATTGATCGAATTTCAATAATTCGTTCAGTGACATTTCATTTAACATAACCTTATTTTGTTTTCTGAAGTAAAAATATTTTAGAATTGTTTTTAAGCAACAATAAATTAAAATATTGACCAAAGTAAAGTTTCCAAGTAATATGCATAGGAATTGCTTATATTTTTGGGATTAAATCCTAAAAATAAATTAACTACTTTCTCACAAATAACTTTAGTGTAAAACGGAATGAACTGTCACAGGGATAAGTTGTCATGGTTACTGAATCCATATTTTGAGGTTATTATTTTAGTACTCATTTTAAACTAGGGGTCCGGGTGGTTTAACTTAAGTATTATAATTGATATACTAAATAACGTTAAACTTAGTTTTATAATAATGTTTATTCTAGTTCTTCAGATATTCCCAGTATTAATCCCACTACTTATTTCAAACCACGTTTTGGAATAAGAGGGATAATATTTAGGTACGTTCAGCTGTGAACGGATAAAGGGTCTCTTCATCTTATCGTGTGATTCCCGGTTGCGTCCAAAGCTTGGACCATGATTCAGGATTTAGGGAGTCTGGTAATCACCATGAAGCGACTGCCGTCTGAGCTTCGCAACCTTTTAACAAAGGAAACTTTTAACTAGTATGCCGGGAACTTCAGATATAATTGGTAGGCCACCAGGCCGCCGGGAGGCAGCTGGTGGCCCGTAAGAAATGATGCACCAAGTCTTATATACGTAACTGGTTTATTATAGATAATGCAAATGGCCTCATGGCAGAACATCTCCAAGGCTTATATACTAGAGATGACTGACGTCATCTCTTATCACATACGTGGTCAGATCTGCTAACATAGCGTACGTGACAGAGATAACAGTCGGTCTTATAGATAATCCTTATCTTGCGTGCCGAGATGCTACAGTACTCCCCCTTTTGAAAAAAGTTGGCCCGGGGGAATTCTTTACACAAAAGTTTACAACATATAAATAACACTTACAAAATTATTCAAATTACAAAACAACAATGTTTAAAATAATAAGAAATATTTCAGAAACTATTCGACACGTGCAGGTTTCCTCACGATGTTTTCCCTCACTGCCAAGCTAATGGTAGAAACACGCACATAGATTTGAAAAATCCAGAGGTACATGCTCGGATTCGAACCACGACCCTCCGTATGGAAGGTGCGTTGGTATCACTCCGGTCGAGCCGGCTCATTTATGCCGAAGCGTGACTCTCCCACAACTCTCTAGACTCTAGGTCCCTGTACGCGTAATTAGTAATCATTTTCTCAAATAAAAAATGTAGGTACTTGAAATTTTGTTCTCTTCGCTCTATTTGCTTGAAGGGAAGAACCCTCGTGCAGACGGGTGCGTCAGACCGGGGGTAGCCTTCCCCCGGTTAACCTAGATGTTGGGTAAATATTAAAAAAGCCGACGAATGTGTTTGTCGTACCGAGTGTTTTTTGACGTAAATATTTTGGAGTTTGCGATTTTTTAGAGTGCACTCTGATTGTGTTTAGAGATTTCGAATTTCGGAGAGAGTAAATATTAATATTTTCACAACAACACATACATTGATTTGACTCCGAGATAGGTAGCTCAAGCACCTGTGTTACGGATATTAGAACCAACAACGGAATTACAAATATTTTTCTTTTGTAAATACATACTTGGAATGCATTGAAAACACCCAGACCAATACAAACGGACATGTTCATGCACACAAACGTTGGTACTGTGCGGGGATCGAACCCGCAAGTCTTGCACAAGAAGCAACGTTCACTACCACTGATCCAAACGTGTCGTCTAGAGAGTGTGTTTGCTTAATGCAATTAAATTGTATCGTTTTAGTATTTCAATTTAGGGATTTAGTGTAAGCTGGGTCGTCGAATGGAAACATCTTAAAAAAAAACATCATCCACATGCTAAAGTATCCGAATCTGTCAACTTCTTCAATCGACTTTCGCCTTTATGTCTTAGACATTTGGTCAAACATCAATTGAAGACACTTGCAACACTGTAGTAATCTGACTTTTGGCGGTCGGTAAATCGCGGAGTTAATAATAAATTACAAACAGGCATGAACCTGATACATATGTATTCAGGTCACCTTTCTGCATAATAGGCGTAAACAAATAGTATTGGATCGCGTGTGTACAATCGAAATGACAGGAAAAAAATCGTAGCCCGTTGAACACGCTATCGTCTACAGTAAAAGAGGGAGAGATCTATCCAACTAGTGACGTAATTAAACGAATAGTAAATGAGTCATTTGAGCGAGTTTTCACTAATCAGATACTAACTAATTCACTATATTGACAGATCTTTATTTCTAAGGATTTTTTTTTCCATTTCAAATGACAAAAAACCTCGGATGACTTAAGTCGTAATATTAGTGATGTACAACTTCAGTCATTGAAGACTTTTGTCATTTGAAAAGAAAAAAATACGCAGCCTGTTGAACAAATCAATAAGCTAGAGTTCAGGGTGAGAGATCTATCAAATTAGTGACGCAATTCGGGACAGGACGGGATTCTGTGAAGACTACCTGGAATCTCAATCTCGAAGGCTCTCTTTGAGTCCAAAGTTATTAATATGAAAACTCACTCAACACAGTGACGTTTTGAAACCAGGCATTTCAGAAACACACGTTAAAAAAGCTATAGGTACCTTTAAATATGTCAAACTTAAATTGTGTCTTTCCTTAATATACATATACGTTTTGGTCCTATTCGATTCAATCTTCTTCAAGAAATATCTCTGATGGCCTATTCCTTTACAAAGTGAGTAACAGTCTCATCGATTGCCCTGATTTATTAAAGCAAATTAACTTCAACGCTCCTTATAAACTTGCCAGGAAATCCAGACACCTACCATATAAAACAAGAGGTTTTAGAACCAACCTGGGACATTTCTCTGCCATGCACAGGATTCAGTCACAGTTAAACTCGCTAACACGCTCGCGCATACTTTATATGGATATGTCTCATTCATTATGTAAACTCAAATCAGTTCTAGTATTTTTTTTTATATATTAAATGGGTTTGCACTTGACCTCATTTCACCTGATGGAAAGTGACAATAAGGTCTAAGATGTAGCGTGCTTACCCAGAAGAAGCCTATTCACTCTCGACTTAAAGACACCCAAATTGTAGCTCTCTGGGAACACAGAAGCCGGCAAGTTGTTCCATTCCTTAGCAGTTCATACCAAGAAAGAGGAAGCGAAACGCTTAGTACGAGCTGGTGGAACTTGCACAGTGTAAGGGTGGATTGGTGGATGTAGTATCAGCAAGAAGTTAGTAAAAATTGTTAAAGCTATTTTTTTTTATTCTAAATACGTTTTTTTCTGTTTGTTACTAAGTTTAGCTTCTCTAAACTTATTCTACATTTCGCTGTGCTGCATGATGTTTAACATGCAGCACGGCGAAATGTTTAATGCTCTTATTACAACGCATGTAACCATTTTCGTATTGGTTACGCTAGTTCTTAATTTACCTAGTATTAACAAAACCGGTTTCGACGACTGCTGGTTATTATGTGTTAGTCACTCTGCATGCCGTGGCAGCCTTTAATTAAGGCATCACTATATCATCTATTTAAATTGTAAGTTAAGATTGTAAAGTGTATGCTTTGTTGGTTGTCCTTAAATAAATAAATAAATAAATCTTCTTCCGAGAATACATCTATGTTATAACGCTGTCTACCATACAACTCGTAGCGTAATACCATAGATTTATTCTCAGGATATAAATTGGCTGATTCGCGAGACCATAGACAAATATGAATTTTGCACACGACACGCTGCGTTCAAATCTACCTATAAAAATCCGTCACTCAGATGACAAATATCGATTCGATTCGCCTCACTACTCGTATGTCAAACTAGCCGGTCTGAGGGGGTGCCACGCGACAGATGTAAAATCCCGGGGGTACAAACTAAAAAGCGCAGAAGTTCCAGTCGATAAGGTTCAATTTGGTAACGGATTATTTAAGGTAGAAAATAAATGAACGACTGATTTTATTAATGAATGCAACTTTGAAGCGAAAAACTTTTGCGAGCTGAAATGATCAAATTATGAAACACTCGTAAATGGAAAACTTTTTGCAGAGTTTATTATGATTTTCGTAAAAAATTATTCATACATACTACTTAGTTACATTAAAATGATAAATTAATACCAAAGTTAACTTTATTTATTCGTCTCATTATCGAATTATTACTTGATGATACGAATAGCATAGAAACTTAAATGTTCAAGTACCATAGGTCCAATAAAAATTGAGGGGATCTGACAAACTTTTGCCCGCGACATCTTCCACGTTTAAAAGAGACAAAAAGTAGCCTATCTTTCTCTACATCCCTTCAACTATCTCTAATTAAAAAAGAACGTCAGTCAATCACTCCATTTTGCCGTAAAAGGCGAACAAACATGCAGACTGAAAGACACTTTTACGTTTATAATAAAAGTATGGATTTTGACTTTCAAATAATATAAGTTTCGATTTTGACTTTGAATAACACGCTAGGATGATATTACATACACGTAAAGTGTAGAAATTACTTTACTTAGATCTGTCTAATTCCCGCAATTGATATAGAACCAAATGTGTTTGACATAAAGGTGAGATTCGGTTGAAGTAAATTTGACTGTTTGGGCACTATAGCGTGTGCACTTACATTCAAGATCCTTCCATAATTTTTGATTTCACGACAGATGCGTAGCTCCCCTCGCTGCACGCCACAGAGCCTATGACGAAACGGGATTTACCACCAAATCTTGTTCCCGCCCTTTCACACGTGGCGCGTCCTTTGTTTAGACGCGACATTTGTACACTCTCGTTCGTTAGGGATTGGTTTCGTTGTTGTCCCAGAGTCTTAGGATCATTTATACGCGATTTCCTCCATGTTAGTTACGACAATCGCCTCAGAGGGGACACCCAGGCGGGTGCTGCCCGCACTAACGAAGGGTTCGGGACTTTGGGCACTTTATGGACTATCCCGGGGAGCAGGGGTGTTTCGGCGAGTTTTATGCGCCAAATGGTCCCGAATCTCGTGATAAGCGCCGCTTGTTATGACCTCGGACTCTTGATAAAGTAAACGAGACTGGACTAAAGATTAGGGAGTGCAATTATAAATTATCAAGATTCAAAAAGAAATAGTTCTTTTTGAATCTCGGGGTATTTAAAAGGTACATTAAACAAGCCAAAATCAATAAGGCGGGAAGCAGCACTGTGCTGTGTTTCGCTGCGTGAGTGAGGATACCGGAGGAAAGGGTGGTTTAAAGGTTGGGAGCGCACTTGTGACGTCACTGGTACACTCCATCACACAAAAAAAAATCCCGATCTATGTTCGAAAAATTCGAAACATACCTTTGCTCGACCCGGGAATAGAAAATATTTTTTTTATTAAGATTATTTTAAGATTCTGATGTACTTTTCGTGGCAGTCCACGAAAATCGAAGATCCAGCCATGGCAGACCAAAGTTATCTTACTTTTTTTAGGTCTACGTTTCGTATAAGGTGGTATTTTTATATCAATTCGATTAAAATAAATAGACGTGCCAATAGCACGCAATAGTGAATTTTCACTCCATGTAATGTAAAAAACCGGCCAAGTGCGAGTCGGAATCGCCCATGAAGGGTTCCGTGCCAGCAAGTAAGATATGTGGAAGGTAAATTGCGGTTTATGGTTTATAACTTATTAAAAAAAACCAATCCAGGGGAAGGGGGTTAAAAGGTTAAAGGGGTTAAAAGGGGGGTTAAAAGGCGTACTTGTGACACCATTGGTGTTGCAGGTGTCCATGGGCGGCGGTAATCGCTTACCATCAGGTGATCCGTCAGCTCGTCTGCCACCTATATCATAAAAAAAATCGATAAAAGAAACAGACGTGCCAATAGCACGTAACAGTGAATTTTCATTCCATGCAATATAAAAAAAATACACAAAGAAGTAGCTTTGTGATTGTGATGATATTTTGTAGACAGCTATAAAATATGCAAAAGTAACTGAAGTTTACTAAGTTGATTATTACTACTTTCAACGCGTTATCATCTGAATAATATGATCCACATGAGTGAACAAAAAGTTTACGAAGTAGTATAAAAATGAAATCGAGGATTTACCAGCGTAAAAGTATAATACCATTTTAGTATTTCTAACGTAAAAATTATGAGTACCACAAACCCTTGTTAAAATATATTTGTAGCGTAGGTATATCTTTAATTTAATAAATTAGAAAAAATAATAATAAATAAATCATTAATTTCTCATCACAAAGGTCAATCAATGACAATACATTACTTAAGGTTACATAATATTTGAGATACAACCTGTGCGGATAAAGAAAGGGATCAGAAAAAGCGGCGCATCTATTCACTTCTCGCTCGCACACTATTTGCGTCTATACTCGCACTCGTGGGTGTGCGAGCGAGAAGTGAATAGATGCGCCGCCATTTCTGATCCCATTCTTTATCCGCACAGTTTGTATATAACCTTGTGAGAGACTGGTGTCCATACTAGGGTAATCCCTGTGTTACGGATCGTCAGGCCCTCACCCTCAGACTTATTGACTTAGTTGACAAGTAAAGGTTTGTATATTAATGACTAATGGATAATATTTTTATATTTTATCTTACTTTTACAAAAGAAAAACTAAAAACAAAAAAGTGCTTGCACGAATGAAACGTGTGTGTGTGTGTGTGCGCATGTGTGTGTGTATGTGTGTGTGCGTGCGTGCGTGTGAGTGTGTGTGTGCGCGTGTGTGTGAGTGCCAACATGTGTGAATGTTATGATTAAGTAGCCAATTTTGTAGCAATTCCTTAAAAGAGATAAACTTGTAACGCTTGTAGATGTAAACCTCCTCATCTTAGCGTGGGATTCCCAGTTGCGTCCAAAGCGGTCGCTCTGGAGTTCGGAGTACGCTTGCTTCATAATTCAGGATTGTAATAAGTAAAGTATCAGCCTACATACCTATATACTGTCCCACTGCAGGGCAAAGGCTTCCATCATAGAAACCAAGTTATTGCTTTTAAAATGGGATTAGGCTTAATCACCACGCTTGCCTAATGCGGATTGGTGATCAGAAAGAAATGTTAGAAAAATTCGAAACATACTTTTTGCTTGACCCGGGAATCGAACCCAGGACCCCGAGATCACGGCCTGGTACTTATACCACTACACCTACAGGGAATCAAGGATTGTAACGTATATCTTTAATTTACCACGATTAAAAGAGATAAAGATGTATCGCTCGTAGAGGTTAACCAACTCTCAAAATTACGTCTTTCGGATCAAAATACTTCAGGGGTAACTTTGTCCCTGAGGCTATTTGGTCTGACCCGCCGCGGTGCGGCGCGGGCCGGGTTGAAGCGGTCGTTTAATTTTAACATTAAAGGGCCGATGTTTACGCGTTTCATTACGATTTTGTTGGTTTTAAAAATTGAAACGCACATTTTAATTTGCTAAAATAACTTCCCCATACGTTGTCATATCGGAGTAGCATAAACGCCGACGGCGTAATTGTGAAATTACTCATGATTTAAAAAGTCTTCATATTTTTTCATGGTAATTCAGCAGAACAGGATTCTGTAGTATTTCAATATATTGAATTTATTTAAATAAATCAAAGGGGACGCTGTTGGACCGAACAGTATATAAATACACAGAATACCGGCGTGAAGCCGAAGCAGCACTGTGATGTGTTTCGCTGCGTAAGTGAGGGTACCGGAGGCCCAACCAAGGGAAAGTTTGGCAGCGCACTTGTAACTCCACTGGTGTTGCGGGTGTCTATGGAGGGCGGCAATCGCTTACCATCAGGCGATCAGCCGTCTGCTCGCCTGTAACCTATGATAAAAAATAACAAAAGCAAAGGCGAAATCATTTTTAAAATCATCTATGATTGATTTATGAGATAAAAAAAAAACCTGTCGGCTATTCAAACAACATTCAAAGGCGCGCCGCTTGAAACACTTAAACAATATTTACAGAAAAAAGACCGCAACTAAAAAACGCTACCCCTAAGTCGACTACTCACTGAATAGATTATCTGTGGGCTACTCAAACATTTTTTAAACAGACTGTTGTTCGTGACAAATGGGACATGTCAGGGTTAACGAAAATATAAACCGATACTGATTGTATCGCAGACGCAATTCGTCTGAGTAATTTACTGCCGGTTATAATTTGTTTTATCATAATTAATTAGATGCGACGAATGTTCGACCCTATCTTTGTATTTTACTCTTTATTTGTAAAGGCTACATGTATAATGTTGTGGAAGAAACTAATGTCCACAATGTGAAGACAACATTTTTTTAGTAAATATTTATTAAATTGATGTTTATTCGATTTTTTTAATTATAATATATGTACTTATGTTATCAAGATTAACAACGTTCATTAGTGTTTTTTTATTGTGCTAGCATGCCTTCGGCAGAGTAGAATAGGCCACCCTCACTCTTACCGAGGTGTCGTAAAAGGCGACTAAGGTAAAGCTGCTGGCATGATCATCAGCACCCAGAGAAGGAAAACTCTGCATTTACATCAAAACCCTCGCCAACCCGTCTGCCAAGCGTGGTGAGCATGGCAATTACCCCTCATGTGATTGAGGGAGGCCCGTGCCCCAGCAGTGGGGACTTAAATGGGCTGATGATGATGATGATGATTGTGCTAGCGACTTTTATGAGTAAAACAGTAATATTCGTGGGAAAATAATTTTTAATATGGGCAAAAAAAAGGGTCTTACATACATTACGAAAGTCACATAATATGAAGAAATTGCAATCGAAATTGGGCTTTAAATTCCTCCTTCGACTTTATTTTTTCCTTATAATATATATTTTAATAACTACAAGATAATATGTAATAATTTTGACCGTGAAAGAGCCACGCTTCGGCATGACTTGCCCGGCTCGACCGGAGTAAAACCACGGCCTCCGCCGTGAAGCAGCATTGTGCTGTGTTTCGCTGCGTGAGTGAGGGTATTGGAGGCCCATTCCGGGGCAGCGCACTTGTGACTCCACTGGTGTCGCGGGTTTCCTTGGGCGGCGGTAAGCGCTTACCATGAGGTGATCCGTCTGCTCGTCTGCCACCTATCACATAAAAAAAAATTGAATTAATTGAGAACTCGTTTTTTAGCCAGAGAGATTTGGTCGCTGAGAATAATTTCAAAAAGTTCTATTGCAATGCGATATGGAATAATGATGTCGAAATAAATAATTCAGCTGAGACCATGGCAAATTCAATTAACCATATTAATCGGTACTCGATTACTCAGGCTCCGTGAAATTTCTCGATAATCTCTAAAATTTATCTTTGCCGTGGTGTATCGGACCATCGGGACATCGGAAATGATATATCGGTATTGAGCAAAAGGGTGCCGAGGCCGACATAACTTGTATTGCGACACGAAATTACGAAAATTATCAGTCACTTGTAAGCGAAATGATGCATCTCTAATAAAAATAAGGCATTTGAATGGTGCTAAAAAATAAGACCATATCATCTTACAGGGTTAACATCCGTCTAAACACGTATTTTAATCGTTTTTGTCGGAAAAAAAGTTTTTGCTTTTTTTGAAATTTTATCAGAAAAATCACGAAAACGGCAGGAAATCTGCTCTTGGCATTATTATGTAAAACATTAAATTTGAAGTATAGTGCTTGTCCGTACCAAATATAAATCTAATATTTGGTACGGACCACTACACTTCAATGTATAAATATCTGCCTTTCTTTGATTAATTCTCACTCATATAGCTTGAATTGAATGACAGATGTCACTTGATTTTCAATGAGCATAGATTTATCAAGTTTCATTTCACAGATATTTTTACTATTTTTTTATGTGATAACGCCTGATGGTAGGCGTATGCCGCCGCCCATAGACCCTCGCGGTCACAAGTGCGCTGCCAACCTTAATACCCCCCTTTCCCCCGGATTGGGCCTCACTAGATTGGCCTACTATGGACTTAAAGATCATATTCCTGTGACACCAATGGCCGTCAATCTAACTAAGATACATTTTACGGACTGTCATGTCAAACATATATGGATCAATATCAATATAATGTTTTGTTTTCTGTTTTTTTTTTATATGAGAGGTGGCAGACGAGCAGACGGTTCACCGGATGGTAAGCAATTTCGCCGCCCATGGACACCCGCAACACCAGTGGAGTCACAAGTGCGCTGCCAACCTTTTCCCTTTCCCCCGTTGGGCCTCCGGTAACCTCACTCACACGGCGAAACACAGCGCAGGCGCTGCTTCACGCCGGTCTTCTGTGAGGCAGTGGTATCACTCCGGTCGAGCCGGTCCATTTATGCCTAAGCGTGGCTCTCCCACATTTGTGCCCATGTTTGTGCCAAAATTGTGTTCTGTTCATAACTGCTATAAGTTCTGTGTTGTGATGTCTATAATAATAAATATTTTCTTTCTTTCAATAAAATTGAAGAAAGACAAATAATGGTAACCTTATGTGTGACTGTCTATAGACAATCAGCAGGTAAAGTCAGCACCAAAAGTACCATGTCAAAGTAAGTAGCTGTTTTGCCTATTATAGTTGGTGTCTAAGGGGTACGTAAAAATGTTACTTCGAGATGGTACTAAAGTGTTAAGCTACTTTTGATGCTCACCGTATACGGATGATTTGTATTTGGAAATTTCCTAGAGAGGACATTAAAACAATATTCAAGCATATGCATAATGCTAAGTGCAGCGTTGCTATGAATAGTAATTTCATCCGACATTGTAGTCATCATAGCATGATAATGTACATTAAGTCCGCGAGTTAATATTAAACTCGACGCTCTTTGGGGTTTATTTATTATCTCCCCGCCGGAGCCCGCGCTCCATCTCATATTTTCCTGTAAAAGCCGGTCCCAGATGCGTTCACTAAGAGCGTACAGCGGTCTGCGCGGAATGGCCCAAAACAAACACGTCACAGCTACTAGCCCTCTTACAAACGCCAGACGCGCCAATGTCGACACACACTCAAAGAAAACCGGCATGAAGCAGCACTGTGCTTTGTTTCGCTGCGTGAGTGAGGGTACCGGTCGCCCAATCCGGGGGAAGGGAGGGTTTAAAGGTTGGCAGCGCACTTGTGACTCCACTTGTGTCGCGGGTGTCCATGGACGGCGGCAATCGTTTACCATCAGGTGATCCTCTCCCACCTATGACAAAAAAAAACATTATTCCAAATTTTGTAACCAATCTCCCATCTGAATCAACTCACAAGCGATAAGATCGCCTTGTTTTACTGTCTGTTGTTGTTGTATTTTTTTTTGTGTTAGGTGGCAGACAAGCAGACGGATCACCTGATGGTAAGCGATTGCCGCCGCCCATGGACACGCACGACACCAGTCACGACGCAGTTTCGTTAAACCTTCCTTTCCCCCGATTGGGCCTCCGGTACCCTCACCCATGCAGCGAAACAGCACAATGTTGCTTCACGCCGGTTTTCTGCGAGGCCGTGGTCTCTCCTGTCAAGCCGGCCCATTCATGCCGAAGCGTGACTTGACTGGCCGGTTGGCGCAATTGGTAGTGACCCTGCCTCATACGCCAAAGGTCATGGGTTCGATCCCTACCCTGGACAAACATTCGTGCGATGAACACTTGTGTTTGTTCAGTGTCTGGGTGTAATATATGTATTTAAGTATATACTTCTGTTCCTCTGTTGTCTAATATCTGTAACACAAGTGCTTAAGCTACTTAGTACGGGATCAGGTCAACCCTTTGAGATGTTGTGAGAATTATTATTATTATATATTTTTAAGCCTTGGCTTTCTCCAACCTTTGAAAAAGGCGGGTTATTATTATTATTATGTTCTTTATATGCTGAGCATCACAGCTATTTGCTGGCTTTTCAGAAATGTACGGGCCTAGGCCAAGTACAGTTCCTACACTACGGATCTGATTGTGATGTGGTGGGGGTAATGAGTCTTGATTGTGATGATCTGTGATGATGATATATGCAATAATAATAATAATAATAATAACTCTCAATCTCTTCAATTCTCAATCAATTCTGGCAATAAAGAATATTCATCTATCTCGCCTCCTCATCTTAACGTGTAATTATCAGTTGCTGAGCTGTCGCTCTGGTACTCTTAGACCTCGTTTCAGGATTTGGGGTTACAATGAAACGACTGCCGTCTGACCTTCGCAATCCTTTACAGTGGAACCAGACAAACAATCGATCGAAACAGCGACAAACTGAACATTGGTTTACACGTTTCAGAAACAATCCGAAACGTTCAGATTTCCTCACGATGTTTTCCCTCACCGCGGAGCTAATGGTAGAAATACACATAGATTTGAAAATTCCAGAGGTGCATGCTCCCTTATTACGAAAACGATATTTCTTTCCTCTACCCAAAGGTTGGCTGGAAGAAATCGCTACAAGCGATAAGACCGCCTTATTGTACTGTCTGTTGTTGTTGTTGTATTATGCTTGTATTTTATTTTTGTGCAATAAAGAATATCTATTTATCTATCTATGCTCGGATTCGAACCATAACCCTGTGTACCAACATAAGTTCGTGTTGGACTGTGTAATAATTATTCTTGTGCATTACAAATCGCTTGACACGCTCGGTGAAGATAAATTATCACTACGAACTTATACTTTGTTTTTTTAAGTGAATTTATGTAATTCTTATCTTATCTTATGTCTTTGAACGCAACCCCCCGTATGGAAGGCGCGTTTTAAACTACTGAGCCACCATTGCTCTCTAAATCAACTTACCTCGACACTCATAATATCCTTCCTCTCTTATTACAACAAAACAAAAGACAACGGGAAGCCGCGGCGCGAACTTAAAATCGAGGTCCGAAACTCCCGTCGCAAAGTCAGGAAGGAAGGTTCCCGAAGTTTGTCCGAAAAACCGGGAAAAATCCCGAAATTTAAGCCCAACATTCTGTTTCCGCTACGCAGGGCCGGCGTAAATATTATTCGGGACTTCTTTTATTCCCTTTGTTTTAGCCCCTATTATTTGCGGTCCGAGGTGCGCGGGTCAGCTTCTGATTCAGACTTTAAAAAAATTACGAGCCGTAATGCGCAACGGCCCGATTCCACCGAAATGCTCCCTATAATAATCGCTTTAAACAATTTCAAAAGTTTCGTTTGATACAAAGAAACAAAGAAGGAAACTCTTATCATTTCTGTTACTCAAAGCAAAAGGGACCCTCCTCAAAAGTAATTGACAAATTTGTACAAATACAGAAAAATAAAACGAACTTTCTCGTCGCGTCGTATAATTAGTCCGGGCAACGATTTCGGAACGTTCCGATACATTCCTTTTGCGTCGTAAACTCGGAATTTTATTCTCGGAATTCGCTGCTGGGGGTTTTTATGAAAACTGTTCCCTCGCACTAGCGCCACAGCATATCCAGTGGTTTATCTATACAGAACCAATAGATCAATTCTCGACCAACTGAAGATCAAAACCAGACTGTCGACTATCTGTTACCAAAGAGTACTAGGTTACTTTGCCCATATCGCCCGGAGACAGCCCGACAACTTGGACAAGTTGGTTGGTGTGGGGAAGGTAAATGGTAAAAGAGGAAGAGGCCGTTCACCTCTTCGTTGGTCAGACCAAATAAGGGATAGAACCGAAGTCACTTTGCCGATTGCCATAAGACAAGCCGAGGATAGGGTAGACCTTTTAACCACCTCGGTAAAAGCATTTCAAGAAAGGCTCGATCTTCAGCAATGAAGAAAAGGATGAAGAATAAGATCTATACAGAATGTGCCGCAGTCGGTTTGAATGAGTGCGTAGGTGCCAGGTGCTGTGTGTACGCATTGCCACTCAAATATTAGCACATATAATGGTACGCATGGTGGTATCCGTCGTACGGGTTGTACCGTGACTGTGATCACATGTATTCACTCGTATGTACCTACGATGCTCGCTCGCTAAATATGACAACCCTTGCTAAACGCAAGAGTAGGCTAAAACTCGCCGAGCGATCTCAGTTAAACGTGGTTAAACTACCGTATATTACTTACACTGTCGCGCTTAGCGCGTGTAGCTGCAAAGAGATTCGGCGATTTGCTCTTTGAGTGATTTTTGGGGATGATCGGAAGGCAGATGGCGCGATATTGGCCCCCTAGTTTTATGCGTAGGCCCTGCAGGAAATGTACCCGGGTGCGCTCGTAAAACAAAAGGGAATCTGTCAAGGACTAAAGCAGTGAGCAATCGCTTAAACTTTCTGCTGAATATCGGAGATTTTTAAGCGAATCTGCGGGCCGCATGGAAATATGATATTGGAATGGAGTGTGTGACTTACCATTGGCATGTTGGATTTATTGCTGCAAACGGTGTCAGTGTTCTGAAACAATGGAAAAAGGAATGAATATTATTCTGTTAATTTAAATGGACAAATTTCGGGAAATGCATTATGGTTTAAGCGAGTGAAACAATATGTAAATTGTATGGATTTTATCGCAACAGAAATAATAGCAATGCGATTCAGTTATTTTTATTGATGTTAAGTAAATAAACATGATTTCGTTTTCACATTTCCGCTCGTTCGCGACATCGATTTTCCAGAATGATGGCGAAGCTTCGTCGAATCTCGTTGGAATTAGATTTAGCGAAAGTGAATTTGTTTCCTTCATTCGGAATGGGACACGAATAGGCTTGCGCTTAATCTGCCTATTGACCTGTCGCTTCAGAGCTGGGTATCTTTTTAGATGTTTGAATGTATTCATGAATAGGAAAAAGTGTCGTAGAAGATAGGTAACTAACCGTAGGAGAGTCACGCTTCGGCATGAATGGGCCGGCTCGACCGAAGTTATACCACGCCCTCACAGAAAACCGGCATGAAGCAGTACTGCTGTGTTTCGGCGTGATTGAGGGAGGTGAAATGGGGGTTCAAAGGTAGGCAGCGCACTTGTGACTCCACTGGTGTCGCCGGTATCCATGGGCGGCGGCAATAGCGAGCCATCAGGTGATCCGTCTGCTCGTCTGCGTCGACTGTATCCTGACATGGCTAGGTGTTTTGGAAAACTAAAATGTAATTCTTAACAAAAATAGGCAATACAAATATATGAATAAGTGTGATAAATGATTGTATCATCCAGGTAACCAATTAGGTGGAGCTTGCTGCAGAGCAGCTTAGCTGAAGTACCTAAAATGGGATACGAAGCAAACACGACCAATCTCGGTTTACTTGTACCTTAACCCGACATGCAAACGAAAAGTACCCTTGCAAATCGGTTTACACAGCCACGCGCTTAAGTAAAGTTAATGTAAAATAATATTTTTTACAGTTTACACTTCAAATAAAATTTTACAAGAGTACACTCGAGAAAAGGTTTTACCGAAGTCAGCGCCTAATCCCGGATGAATAATTGAATGTGGTATTAAATTACAAGATAGTATTAGGCGCCGACTTCGGTAACACCTTTTCTGGAGTGAACTGTTATAAAATGTTATTTGAAGTGTATAAAGTGTTAAAAATATTATTTTACACTTTTTAGTTCGTGGTTTTTGAAGGCAGTTTTTTTTTCGTAGATTTTTTTTTATTTAAGCAGACGGCTTGTTTTTGGTCTCTCTCTGCATCTATGCCGAAGACTACGTTGGGTCCCATTTTAGACCCATAAGTATACCAGATTCTTGAAACTTGCTACTTAAACCACCTGTTAAGATGCAAAAGGCTATTCGAGGCAGAGAATTCATAATGACTGATAATGAGTCAAGTCACTCAATTCAATGAGTCTCCCTGCGTGATCGTATCAGAAATGATGAGATCCGCAGGAGAACTAAGGTCACAGACGTAGCCCAAAGGATTGCATGCCTCAAGTGGCAATGGGCAGGGCACATAGCGAGGAGAACAGACGGCCGTTGGGGCGAAAAGGTTCTCGAGTGGAGGCCACGTACAGAAAGTCGCAGCCGTGGCAGGCCTCCTACAAGGTGGACCGACGATCTGGTGAAGATCGCGGGAACCCATTGGATGCAGGAGGCACAGGACCGATCTGTGTGGAGAACACTGGGGGAGGCCTATGTCCAGCAGTGGACGTCTATTGGCTGAAATGATGATGATGGTGATGAATGATTCAACTAATTAGTCGGGACACCCTTTCCAGTGTGGTCATGGTCATAATGGCGGATCACGATGAGTGATAGATAACCGTCACGGACTGCAACTTTCCGGGTACACTCGTAAGTGTAACATGAAGAACTATTTGATCTACTCCCTGCAGCTGAATTCTTAAATCGAATCACACAAAGCGATTGTCATTCCATCCTCATCATCTCGATGGAGGGCGGTCTAATACTGTGCGTTTTTCGCGGAACTTTCTACCATATTTTCCGGCATTGTTGATGTCTACGTGCGGCGGTTACCATTTACCATCAGATGGGCCGCATGCTCGTCTGCCTATTATTCGCCAAAAAAAAAACGTACTTCATTTCTGTGGAACAGTTTACCTATAGGAGTATTTCCCGACCGGCTACGACTTAGGGACCTTCAAGAGTAGAGCGTACTGCTTTTTAAAAAGGCCGGCAACGCATTTGCGATCTCTCTGATTTCGCGGATGTTAATGGGCGGCGATGATTGCTTTCCATCAGGTGATTCGCTTGCTCGTTTGTCGCCTCTAGCATAAAAAAAGAAAACTTATATTATATATAAGTTAATCTATGCTTATATTGGTCGGCGCATGTATTTTCTCCTTCCTATAATGTGGATTCCTTCTAACGAAGTGTGAAGAAGCATCTTACGGATTAGTATGGAAGTGCCAACAGAAGTGATCCCCAAACATCGCGGCGTCCGTTGTAATCGCACAGTGGGCTCTCCTCTTGCTTACCATCAGGCTGAAGGAGAGTCAAGGTTTTACTTATAAAATTGCCGTTTTGAATAGCGATTTTCTTAGAAGTTGTATTTCGTATTCCATACGAACTCTTTTTTTGTTTGTAAAGTAACTATTTATGCTACTACTCCATAATTAACTGGGCCTTAAAAGACAAAGTTTAGGAACGTATAGGATGGTTTTGGAGACAAAAATATGTTTTAATTAAAAAGTTCATCTTCATCATCATCATCAGCCCATTTAAGTCCCCACTGCTGGGGCACGGGCCTCCCTCAATCACGGGGTAATTGCCATACTCACCACGCTTGGCAGACGGGTTGGCGAGGGTTTTGATATAAATGCAGAGTTTTCCTTCTCTGGGTGCTGATGATCATGCCAGCAGCTTTACCTTAGTCGCCTAGAAAAAATAATATTATTAAAAAGTTATTATTGATAAAAACGTCAATTCTGCCAAGTAAAAAGAGGGTTATTTTCAAGTTGTTTTTTTGCATCACAAATACAATAAACTCTGTTTAATATAAACCCTAAAATATAGTCCTAAATCAAAATAAAATTATAGATAGTGACTTTTGCTTATTAAAGGAGTTATTGATCTTATTGTGTCTAGAAAAAAAACGGCAATTTCATAGGTAAAGAACTATTAGTATGTGACCTATTTTGCCTAGATAATGACGGTTAGAGGTAATCACAGCAATCTTAAACAAAGATTACCTACCAGTCCAGCAACTAGCCAGGTCTAATCGACCCGTCGAAACAGAGTGCCTCCGTCAATTACTGGAATAGCTCTCTCAAACCTAAGTATAAAACGAATCGCAATACCTCCAAGCGAATGTTTTATTACCGAACCCTTCCAATCAGCTAAAGAATTTATCAATAGCTCCAGAGCAAGGGTCTGAGAGACCCGCTTTGTCAGACCAATAGCGCAGAACAGAAACACCTGAGTTCTGAGACGTATGTACTCTTATTTATTACACAAGATCGTAGCTACTTAAAGAGATTTTAAGAATAAGGAGTAGTGCGCACGGTTTATTTATACGCCTGTCGGGCTGGGTTAGGGGTAAATGCAGTATTTTATCCGGACTGTACGGAGATGTACGTGTTTCGGAATATTTCGAGAAAGAATAGTTAACTTGTTGTATGTGTTGCAACTATTGGGAGTTTAGATTCTAACACATATTTCTTCGTTTGTTACTGCGCTGAGAAATGGAACGTCTTTGATTAAATTAGATACATTTAATCTTCCTCTTGAAGAGTTATTCCTCATAGACACTTTTCTACCATAAATATTCCGTTTTTAACTTTAAAAACCCATTTTAGAACTTACACAAACAAAATTATTAATATGTTCCTACTTTATAATGTTTGCTCTAAAAATTCTATTTTATACTAAAACTCATCCCACAAACAATTACCATAAAAATAGCATACATTCAAAAGACAACGAGTTTAAAACGGGCGACGACTTCTAAAAGGCTCACGAAAACAAAGCGGCGCTTATTTATCTATTAAAAACAGTGTAAAGCCGCAGCCACACGCGTGTGTCCGCACGGACGAAGCTGAGCGAGCGAAGCGAGCGGAGCAAAAAGGTGCGGACGCGACCGGAGCGCCCCGGACGTGAAATACGGCCGCTCGTGTGCACGCCCCGGTATTTATTTATAACCCGTTAACGCTGGGTGTAAGAACTAGGAGGAATAGGGACGAGTAGGATTGGACTTACATTTTATTGATAGCACTATAGTTAAACGTGCTGGTGATAAAAATTACGAACATATAGGGTTCTACTCGATACACTGTATTTTAAATATAAGTGTAATATGAGAAGTCGCTTAGCGCCATAGGTTACGTTTTTTTTTTAAGATGAAATGAGATGATCCGGTGGAAAAGCAATTGGGGTAAACTTTGAAAACCAGTTTTTACGAGTTTTATGCTTATTTTTGTCTTCTTTATTGAAATGTATTTCAGTTGAAAAGAAACTAGTTATCAAGTGTAGACCGCGTCTACACTCGATACGGTTTCAACGATAAAGTTTAGGTCACCCTCAGGCCATGTAGAGTGACGATTTATGACCAGGATCATGGTAACATTAAAAATCCGAATACTGGACGTTGTTTATCCTCGCTGCCTGAGCTGATATAGCAGAAAAAAACCCGGCTGCTATATTTTATATCTAGACATCTAAAAAACTGCAAATCCACGCAAATTATCTATAAAAATGTGACGCTACATACACGCAGCGAAATATGGTAACTAAGCTTGCTGTATTTTTGAAAACCAACCAGTGCTTTCTTTTGTACCAGACCGGTGTAGATGCTTCTTTATTTACAACCAGTAAACGCCGGGGACTACGGGCGACTCCGGAAAATTCTGACTTCCGATAGAGATTGCATCCCAGACCGAATATTCCGACTACTATTGTAAATCAACTATTTCGATGCAAGTTTTGATTGGTTGCTGTGAGGTATTTGTTTGTAGATTTTTGAGAGGGACTGGAAATTACACCATTAAGCACTGTCTTGATGTCTGTACTGATCGGTGTATGAGTGGATATATAATAATTAAAACTTAGTATGATGAAAGCGACTTGTTTATTTGTAGACACAAATAAATAATTAATTACATTCGCAGTAAGACTTGACGACATGATATGTCATAGACAAAAGACCAAGGGACGCCTAGTGTTGTGTGTAAGAAACACTAGTGCTGTGCATTCTCATAACATCCTCCTTATTAGAAAAAGTTAAATTATTTTACTTTTACAACTTGACGCAGATTTACAAAATTGACTACAATTACACATTAACTCATGACTACTATTAACATAATATTTACGACTGTTTATGTAATACATAATGAGGCAATCTGTTGAAATAACACTAATCTACATAGGGTATTATACTCTTTTTCAGTTTTAATAGACTCTATACTCTTAACAAATACATACTCTTTACATGTCACTAGACATTATTAAAATCACTATCAGTCCTTCAGTCATTAACATGTGGTATATTAAACAATATGTTAACTTATAACTGTAACCGTCTTGGTGGTCTAATAACTCTACCAAACCTGGAGCGCCTTGTACCTGGAGTCGTATGCTCTTCATTAGACGGTGAGATCGTATGTGATGTTGGAGTTGGAGATGTTTCAACAAGTGGAATTCTTTTCAACAATTCTTGAGATCCAGTTTGAGGTGACTGCGGAGGCTTCAAAATATGCTGTCTATTTCTCCTTCCTATAAACCCATCAGGACCTTCAATGGTGTAAGACCTAGGCTGATCACATTTAGACTTTACTGTACCTGTGATCCATGGAGTATCTGGAATTTTCTTAAAGTACACTTTATCCCCTTCTTGTAGTTCTGGTAATATTTTTGTCTTTCTGTCATAGTAATCTTTCATTTTATTTTTATTTTCTTCCTTTGTTTTTATATAATCTTGAAATTTGACTGTTTTTGGTTTTAAATTTTTCGTGACTGTAGGTAATTGTGTTCTAAGTGAACGTGACATCAACAATTGTGCTGGAGATGGTAGGTTTCCTCTAGGTGTGTTCCTGAATTGAAGCAGAGCAAGATATGGATCTGTTCCAGACTCTTCAGACTTGGTAAGAAACCGTTTACATATTTTAACTCCTGACTCTACCAACCCATTAGACCTTGGTGTATAAGGACTTGACGTATTATGCTGTATTCCCCATTCAAAGATAAAATTCTTGAACTCGGTTGAATTAAATGGTGGCCCATTATCAGAAAACAACTCAATAGGAATACCATGTCTGCTAAAAATACTTTTAAGTGAAACAATGACTGTTTTGGCGTTAGTACTTGCCAATGACATTAGTTCAATATAATTTGAGTAATAGTCCTGTACTACTATATATTTTTTAGATTTATAATCCATAAAATCAACACCAACTTTTTCCCATGGCAGGAATGTAACATCATGTGGAAGAAGTGGTTCTGGAGCATTTGAGCTACTATGTGACAAGCAAGTATGACAAGACTGTACAATGTTTTTTATATCAGTTGACATAAATGGCCAAAATACATGACCTCTAGCAAACGCTTTTGACCTTTCAATTCCCAAATGACCACTGTGTATTATTTTCAAAATATCTGGCCTTAGTTTTTTAGGTATAACTATACTGTTACTTCTGAAAATCAAATCATTTTCTGTATGTAAATCAAATCTATACTGCCAATATTCATGCAAATCCTTGTGAACTTGACTTTTACTTGACGGCCATCCTTCTTTACAGTATTTTTTCAAAATCTGCAGACTTTTATCTTCATTAGTACCCTCGACTAACCACTTTAGGCGTTCTGATGAGACTGGTAAGGACTTAATCAATAAATTCACATGAACAACAATATCATCATCCAATTCATCTGAACTTGTTTCAGGAAGCGCTGCCCTTGACAAGGTATCAGCAATGTACATTTGACTACCTTTTTTGTAAATGACATTTAAACTATAAGGTTGTATTTTTAACATCATTCTCTGGAGACGTGTTGGAACTTCAACTAAAGGCTTTTTAAATAAGGTTATTAAAGGAGCATGATCTGTCTCTACAGTAACGGTTTGTCCATATATAAATTGATGGAACTTAATGCATGCAAAAACTATAGAATAGAGTTCTTTCTCTATTTGAGCCATTCTTTTTTGCGAATCCGTTAAAGTTTTTGAGGCATAATATACGGGATGTTGATTTTGCAACAACACCGCTCCGACAGCACTGTTACTAGCATCACTTTGTAGGACAATAGGATCATGAACATTAAAATGTGACAACACTGGGACTTGACATATTAGTTGTTTGAGACGACAAAATGCAGCTTCATGATTAGCAGTCCACTGCCAATCAGTAGATTTTTTCAATAATTGACGTAGGACTTCTGTCTCGCCTGCCATATTTTTAATAAAAGGACTTAGATAATTGAGCATGCCTAAAAATCTCTGCAAATCTTTTAGACAAGTAGGCGACGGCATATCTGTGATTGCTCTGACTTTATCTGGATCAGCTGTGATTCCATTTGCTGAAAATATATGTCCGAGATACTTAATACTCTCTTTGGCAAATGAACATTTTTCCTTATTAAACTTGACATTGAACTCCTTTGCTTTATTGAATACCATGTTAAGACGATCATTATGTTCCATTTTTGTTCTTCCACTTACCAGAATGTCATCGCTATACACTGCTACTCCTGGTATGTCACCAAATATTTCTGTCATGATTCTGTGAAAATATTCAGGAGCACAGTTAACACCGTATGGGAGACGTTTGAAACGATAACGGCCAAATGGTGTGTTGAACGTAGTGAGGTACGAACTCCTGTCACTCAATTTGCACATCCAGAATCCACTGCTGGCATCCAAGGTGGAGTAATATTTTGCACCTGCTACCTTGGCACGGACCATATCCACAGATGGGATAGGATAGTGAGTCCTCTTGATCGCTTGGTTTAGATTACGGGGGTCTAGACATACCCGTAACTGTCCATTCTTCTTTTCGACTAAAATCAAAGAACTCACCCATTCTGTTGGCTCAGTGACTTTGACAATAACGTCCATTCTTTCCATCTTCTCAAGTTCTTGTTGAAGTTTTTGATGTAATGCAAATGGTACCTTCCTCGGAGCATCGACTTTAGGCTGGACTTTAGGACTTGTAGTTATGTGGCACTCACCTGGGAGACAACCAAGACCGGTAAAAACAGAATTATTACATTCAATGAGATTATTTAAGTTGATATTAAGTGTCTGACTTGACTGTGGTAGACGTGACTGTGACTGACTTTTTGTGACTTTAGAACATAATATTTGACTTGTATTCGACTCATTTTGACTAATCTTAGATGACAATTGACTGATATCGCAATCTGACATTTGCATGTTTGTAGTATCTACACAAAAAACTCTTTTAATTAATCCAATCTCCGAGCAAGTAAGTTTACCTAACACAGTTGGAGAGCTCACATTTGCAATTATAAAATTAATTTCTTTTGACATATAAGTGTCATTAAATTTAAATTTACACTTTAAGTTTTGTTGACCTAAGACTTCTAGACTATTTCCAGTGTATGACTTAATTTTGACATTAGTATTAGACAGTGTATTTTTAATATTAAGTGACTCATAGACATCTTTAGACATAATATTGACATCACTACCTGTATCAATAATACAATTTACTTGTGAATTATTTATAGTTAAATTAATTGTCCATTCACTTGATGATGACTTGGATGACTGAATATGACCTATAAACATTTCTTCACTATTATTAACTGACTCAACATACTTAACTGACTTTGACTTTACTGAACGACAACAAATAGCAAAATGACCCACTTTATCGCATTTTCTACACTTTACACCTAGTGCAGGACATTTATGGCGATGGATTTGACCACATCTTGTACACTTCACCACCACATCCTTTTTTGACTGTTGACTATTATGACTGACATTCCGAGACATAATTTTATTATTTCGTGACTTTGATCTTGACTGACTGTTATATAGGACTGACTGTTCTGCTAACTCATCAGTATGATGTCTTGAGGCCTCCATGGCCTTGGCCATTTCTAAGGCTTTGTCCAAATCCAATGTGTCCTCAAGCAGTAATTTTTCTCTTATGTAGTTGTATTTTTGATTCATATTGCAGATAAATATGGTTTTGACTAGGCGCTCTGCTAATTAACCAAATTCGCAGCTCTGAGATCTTAATTTTAACTGGCACAGAAAATCATCCAGAGACTCGGCTTCATTTTGCTTGTATGTGAAAAAGTTGTGACTTTCGTATGTTAGGTTTGCTTTGGGTGCGAAGTATTGTTGAAAGAGATTAATCAACTCGTCGTGTTTGATTTCCTCTTCGTTTCTATCGAAAGTATTAAATATATCCACACCTTTCTCGCCAATTGAGTGTAGAAATATGGCGACCTTTCTGCTATCCGCCTCTTCACTCATACCCGACGCACGTAAATACAGTTTATACGACTGTATCCATTTTTTCCATTGATTAGATAAATTTCCATTCATTGGCATGGGCTGAGGACCGCTCATACCTGACGATCCAAGCTTCTTGGGCTTTTCCTGAGACATGGCGTGCCGGTTTTCTTGTGACGCCATGAGACCGATTCACACATAGACGTAGAATTCGACTTCCACTTCGACACCATGTACTGATCGGTGTATGAGTGGATATATAATAATTAAAACTTAGTATGATGAAAGCGACTTGTTTATTTGTAGACACAAATAAATAATTAATTACATTCGCAGTAAGACTTGACGACATGATATGTCATAGACAAAAGACCAAGGGACGCCTAGTGTTGTGTGTAAGAAACACTAGTGCTGTGCATTCTCATAACAATGTCAATCCCTGTTCTTTTATAGTGGCAAATTGGCTCACCTTAGCATGATGGTAAGGCGGTGGCGGGACATCACACGGTTGGCACTACCATAATGGCCCGAGAGAGGCATCTTCACGTTTCGTATGAGGGTTCCCTTCATTCAACATATTTTAAGACGGGGGTAACAGATGCGCCCGCAACGAGTTCAATTCATAATGGCACGACAGATATAATGAGCTGTAAATCTTTTTAGTTAATGATGGTATATTTTCCACAATTCAACGGTGGCAGCATTGCCCGACACGTGTGGTTCTATGACGGAAAATGGAAGGTCGTGTTATTGTAAAAATAAATAAGGTAAGCGTACGTGGTAAAAAGTTCCTTGAGAAATGTTCAGTTTTCTAATTGGGAAATCTTATTTTTTTTCTATATACCTTCAAACCTTCAAGAAAAAAGCGTCTTCCTTTTTAAAAGGTCGGCAGCGCACTTGTGACTCCTCTGGTGTTGCAGGTGTTCATGGGCGGAGGTAATTGCTTACCATCAGGCGATCCGTCTGCTCGTCTGCTCCCTATCCCATAAAAAAATAAGTTTAAGATTAGGATTAAGATTCTGAAAAGTCAGTTCTGATTATAAGATATTATCTGATAACCAGGGCTGACTTGTAAGAATATTATTATCTTATGTAAGTAGGTACATTCTATATTTAAATCCATTTAAGTATTACTAATAATTTCAGATTCTGCAAATAAACATTTATTATTCCTTTTTACAGAGCTACAGAGCAAATATGAATATTTAAAAAACGGGAAAGAAATAAATAATTGAAATATTTGAAAGAGCAAATAAGAATAATTAAATAATTAAAAATATTAATATCCCACCAACACAGCCGATATTAACAATCAGTTTATTTTGCGCAAATACAAGCACTATATTCCGATGAGACACCAGGCTTATTACACCTATGAATCTATTCAAATCATTAATTCCACAGTTTTTCTTGGTAAAACTATAGATGCGAAATTGCAGTGGAGTCCCCATATTGCTGTCTTCGCAGGAAGACTAAGTTCCGCTGCATATTCAGTAAGAAAAATTAGGCGTCTGACTAATTTTCGACGGCAAGACTGGTCTATTTCAGCTATTTCCACAGTGTAATGCCATATGGTCTGCTGCTGACATACAAACTATTTTTGTATTACAGAAAAGGGCCATCCGCGCTATATACAGCCTTAGATCACGTGACTCACTTAGGGAAATATTTAAAGATATTAATATTTTAACCGTGGCTTCCCAATTTATCCTCGACTGCATTATGTATGTACGTAAGAACTTGCACACTTTTCCAAAAAAGTCCGATATTCATAGTCTTAACACCAGAAATAAACATAGGCTTGCCGTCCCGGTCCTCAGACTTCATAAAATCGGTAATTTGTTTGTTGAATTAAGTATTAAGATATTTAAGAAGTTACCACAAAATGTCATTAACCTATCACTGGATAAGTTTAAGTCTCATATTAAAACCTGCCTAATGAAGAAAGGTTACTATAGTGTACAAGACTATTTAAATGATAAGGATTCTTAGTCATGTTAATTGATTAATCTTTTGGGTTGTAATTCATAGTAGTCTATTAACTTTCATAATTGTATTTTTTTTCTCTTCTCAATTGAAACTCTGTAACATCATCAATATTTGAAAAGAGTAACTACTGAGTTTCTAGCTGGTGTCTTCTCAGTAGAAATCGACATTCCGAACCAGCGGTAGATATTATGTACCTATTTTGACATTCATAAGTGTTCTGTGTGGACCTAAATTGAATAAAGATTTTTTTATCTTTTATCTTTATCTTTACCAATGGAGAGAGATCGGACTTTCCAAGACCAATTCCAATTTAATCTTAGCCTCTATATCGATTGCGCCTGACACTGACAATTTATCAACCAAAAAAGTCAGGTACAATATTTGACTAGATCTGTAAATACACCATCATGACTAATAAGATGAAAAATAGTGAACTTTTTTAAAAATCTTTCTAGAGATTATTGTGACATGGATGCCGTGTGCAAATGAAGCTTTAAAAATCACAAATCTCTTTTTTATTTTAAATGCATTGTTCAATTTTTATGTCTTAATTCCATTACAATGAGTGAAATCTGTTGGTGGCCACTGAAGCGTAAAAGGGCTCTTAAGGTGCTACATCGGTAACACTAACGGCGCCAGTAGATTTAAATTGACTGGCGATTTTGAGAGATTATTTAAAAAAGTACAATCTTAAATACTTGGAGGAAAGAATCATCAATTTTTTGAGACGCAAAAATATAATTTTTCTGCACAATTACTAAAAGTAACCACTTTTAGCATTTATGCAGATTATTGTTACTTTTAGGAACAAATTCATTCATTTCATAAGTCTCTCTCAACAAACCGTTAATACATTCCTCCAAGTCTTTAAGATTGTACTTTTTTTAATAATGTCTCATTATCGTACAATTAAGTATCATAAAATTATTGTACAATTAAGTTTCTGTAATGCCTAGTTTTTTTAAGTTGTGTTTTTTTGTGAAATAAAGTATATCTATCTATCGCCACAATCAATTTAAATCTGCTGGCACCTTAAGGTGACGGGTAGGGCACACTAACGACGCCAATCGATTTTAATTTTAGCTACTAAACCGTATCTATTTTAAGCAATTTCGTCGTTACAACCTCTTGGCAAACATATATACTATTTATTAAATAACTATGCACAAATGTTGGGTCCAACGCGTACGCGAAATAATGATTCACGCCAAAAGCGGCCACTTTTGGCATTAATCAATTTTCAGCGTACAAAAACGGAAAAATTAAAATCTATTGGCGTCACTAGTGTGTTCCACCCGTCACCTTAAGTATGATTAAGAACCACTGAACCATATAAGGCAGTTTACACAAAAACGAATAACATCTTCATTGTTATTGACAGCACATAAAGTTTACATCACAGAGTTTCTTCGACCTGAAGTGAACACAAAGACTTAAGAGAATTAATTTTAAGTTAGAAGCTTAAAAGCTGAAATAGTTTTAGACCTATCATGATTTTCGAAAACAATACAATAATTGAAATAGGTATACTGTTTTAGCATTTCAAAAGAAGGGTTTAAAACTTGTAGCGTGTTTATGTAAATTGTATTCAAATGGCTGAGTATAAATTGCATGTTTTTCGCAAATAAATGTACGATACACTAAGAATTCGTATGCATAAATGAGTATTCTAAACACGATAGTCTTAATTTGTCTTACAAGAGTACAGAGCACATTACATTATTTTTATTTAAAGTAGCCTAGCGTTTTGTATTTTTTTTTTGGCAGCTTATTCAACTTATTCTAAATCGCGGTCCAAAGTTATTACCGTACTAAAGCTCATGTCATCCCGTTTCAACACGCAATAGTGAAAGGGACGGGCACGAATTTAGTTCCGGGACTATCCTTAGTTCGCTATTTGTAATAAGGAGGGTAGTGTTTGACGTATTGTATTACTTCTGTTACCAACAAGAAGATATGATCGAGTCCTGGAGCATGGTTCAAGCGTACCCTAGGCTCCACAGCAATAGCTTCGACTCAACTGCTAAATTACATGCTTAGATGAAGAGGCCAAACTAGAAGATAAGGTAGATGTCACAGCGATGGTAGCTCAGTGAAGAAACTACAACATCAGGAAGGCCAGACCGTGGGAGAGTCATGCTTCGGCATGAATGGGCCGGCTAGACCACAATGATACCAAAGCCTCACAGAAAAACGCAGTGAAGCAGCACTGTGCTGTGTTTCGCTGTGTGAGTGAGGGAACGGAGGCCCAATCTGGGGGAAAGGAGGGTTTCAAGGCGGGCAGCGCATTTGTGACTCCACTGGTGTCGCAGGTGTCCATGGGCGGCGACAATCGCTTACCATCAGGTGATCAGTCAGTTCATCTGCCACCTATCACATAAAAAAGCGTTAAATAGTCTACAGCGTTATCTAGGAGACTTAAAGAAGAGAACTGAAAAATATTTTTCGACGGTGTCGTGTGAGATAACAAATGAATGAGGTTTGTTAGGACGTTTCAAATAAGTAAACTTTAGTTACAGAACTTCAAAATAAAAAAGGCAGGTCGTAGTTTCGAATTCGGTTGCTTTGGATTTTTCAAATGCACGCACACCAACAAAATAAGGTCCAATATCATCATCTACTTATGAATTCATTACTCTAACCGTTATTTAACTGAATGCTTCACAAACCAAAAGGTAAATATTAGTTGTCTTTTCAACATTGACCTTCAAACAAAGAAGTTAACAACTACTTTGAAAACAGAGACCGCTCATTCCCGTCAGTTTATTTATAGAAATATTTCATAAAGGAGAACGGTACCTTTTCACGTCAAGATCAAACAAAGCTAATGACACTTAAAATAAATAACCAAGAGAGCAGAGTACTCGGGCTTTTCACTGTTTGGAGTGACAAGGTCATTCGAAAGAGCCGTTTGGTAATTAAACTTAGTCCTGCATCGTACATGTGCACTAAGCCTTACTTAATGTTTTTTTATGTGATAGGTAGGCAGACGAGCAGACGGATCACCTGATGGTAAGCGACTGCCGCCGCCCAAGGACACCCGGGACACCAGTGGAGTCACAAGTGCGCTGCCAACTGGATTGGGCCTCCGGTACCCTCACTCACGCAGCGAAACACAGCACAATGCTCACGCCGGTTTTCTGTGGGGCTGTGGTATCACTCCGATCGAACCGGCCCATTCATTCCGAAGCGTGGCTCTCCCACAGTCGAAATGATTTATGATATTACGATAATGATGTTGAGTTATAAATGTTCCTTAAAGTTTTCATTTATTTAGATACATACGTTGGTGAATCTCGCAAATTACGAAAACTTAACTTGACCTTTGCAAATGAAACAAAATTGAATTACAAGTTTATTTTGTTTTTTATTTCTGTCTCTTATAATAATGTAATCATTTCATTCAAGTCATTAACTCATATTTTGTTAGTAACATCTTAATTCTAGGTATTAGTCATATATTTCGCATGCAATACGCCACAGTGCAGCAGGTAGACACAGTCCACTCGGTCTGCAATTATCTTCAGGAGAGAATAGGACGCAGCGCGCTTCCGTATCGTGACAAAAAACAGTCTACTCGCGCCGCCGCGAATATGCCCGACGCGCTGCAGCGCCAGGGCAGCCCCATTAACCTCCTGAAGGCTGTTATGGCTGTTTGACCGCAAAAACAGGTAAAGTGAAGAATTCAACATCATTCTCTTGATCTGTTCCCAGATTATTTAAGGTCGGCGTAATATGTCTTTTTCTTCCCGTCCCTGTCATTCGTCATCGAATTATATAGGTACTTCCTTTTCAATCATGTCACTCTTAACACAATCCATCAATCTCACTTTCGACCGTCCTCTGTTCCTCTGGTCACTAATACTCAGGTTCACTCTTTACGTTACAACTTTTTTTTTATGTCATATAGGTGACAGACGAGCAGTCGGATCACCTGATGATAAGCGATTGCCGCCGCCCATGGACACCCGCGACACAAGTGCACTGCCAACCTTGTCCCTGGATGGGGCCTCCGGTACTCTTATTCACGCAACGAAATACAGCACAGCGCTGCTTCACGACGGTTTCTTCTGAGGCCTTGGTATCACTCCGGTCGGCCCATTCATGCCGAAGCGGGCTCTCCCACGGTCGAAAACTTCATCTCTTCTGAGATGTTATGAGCATACCATACTTTTTAGTTTTTTATGGTATATGCCACTTTCAATACCAGCGAAGAGGTAAGCCTCATTATCTAATAAACTTACCTATGAGGATTTCTAAATAAAGTTTGCTATCTTTCAGAATTTTTTGTTTTACGATAGTATCTGTTACTTCAAATTTATGTACAGGTTTAAGCGAGCACAGAGTTCCCATTCCACTTGTACTTCCCATTCTTACTGCATTGGTTTCGAGCACACGTGCGGCAATTCGCACGTGTAGCCTCGCCTTAAATTTTAGTACCGTCACTCCGAACAAAATACACCCATTCCTCTGACGCATGAGAAACGATCTTGAAGCCGTGGAGAATTTATATTTTAACGGAACATGCTGGGGAAAAGCTCTTTGCTGGTGAACTTCGTAAGAGTGCAGGCGCTAACTTACGACTAATTGGCCGAGGGAAAAGGCAGAGATTATTTATAGAGTGCGTCCACATCTGACGTATGCGCCGCGAATGTGCAGCTCTAAAGCTGCGTGCGAGCTTGCGTGCAGTTACTGCAATGATTAAATTTGATGCGCCTCTTTAGCGTAACTCATACGAGGTTTGTATAATGCGTACGTGCTGCGAACTGTCTCATTCATTCATCCAAATGCGCGCAGGTGGCATAGAAGCGGCGCACGAACATAAAATAAATTAAAAAAATTGAGATTGCTATATATTATAGTTAAATATTGTCGCAACAGACATAAACACACAGACACGTCAAACTTATAACATCCCGTAGCAGATTCGTAGGGGGTTAGAATGCACGCGCGCAGATCGCGGGCAGCTCGTGAGCGGCTTGCGGCGCGATCATGAGATCTGGACGCATCCTAAAATACAGGAGTACGTAGTAGTAGCTTACTACTACTACGTACTCTTGTATTTTATCTTGTGTCTGTAGGTTGGCGGTCTTGTACTAAGGCACAAGACCGCCAACCTACAGACACAAGATAAAATACACTGTGTTTCGATCCGTGAGTGAGGGTACCGGAGGCCCTATCCAGTTGGCAGCGCACTTGTGACTCCACTGGTGTCCCGGGTGTCCTTGGGCGGCGGCCGTCGCTTACCATCAGGTGATCCGTCTGCTCGTCTGCCTACCTATCACATAAAAAAACATTAAGTAAGGCTTAGTGCACATGTACGATGCAGGACTAAGTTTAATTATCAAACGTCTCTTTCGAATGACCTTGTCACTCCAAGCAGTGAAAAGCCCGAGTACTCTGCTCTTTTGGTTATTTATTTTAAGTATCATTAGCTTAGTTTGATCTTGACGGGCTCCGGGCTTACACTAAGAATTTCTTAACAGATCGAACCCGGGACCCGAAGCGCAGCCGTCGCTTTAAAAGTGCGACGCGCTTCCCACTGCGCTAACGAGGCAGTCGAGCAACATATCTCCAAACCTCTCAATTAAATAGCAGCCACGAAATAGCGTATTAACCATGGATATTCCCTGCAAAGTTAGGACAAAGGGGGTTCCGGTAATCTATGATGCAGTAATAGCATCCTGCACCGAGGTGCAGGCGCTAACTTACGACTAATTGGTCGGGGACAAAGGCAGAGGAACGCTGGGGTAGGTAATGGCGGGAATTTTACGTCGATACAGGTAAGTACGAGGCGATAGAACGGCTTTGTATGTGAAATCGTTTATAAAACCAATTTTGCCAAAGGTTAGTTCACAGCGTGATATCTTTACTGAAATATTTCCATATTCAATTTATAAATTTAAAACACAAAATAAAAATTTTATGACAAAAGCCTATTAGGTATACAATTATGATTGTTTAAATGACAAGAATTTGTGGAAATGATAAACTGTTCGCCTATACCTTAGACAATGTAATAGATATATTTATTGTTGGCCAGTGGGCTGGCCATGCTGGCGATCTGCGCAGGATGGCTGGCAAGAGCTGGATGCGAGAAGCCATGGATAGATCACAGTGGCGAACAATTGGAGAGGCCTACGTCCAGCAGTGGACTGCGATAGGCTGATGCTGATGATGATGATGATGATTGTTGGACATGAAAGCAACTTATGCGAGTAATATAGTAATAATAAGATTGTATTACATTTTTTGGCGATTAAATACGAGTAGAGTAACTGACAAGTTTCTTGCCAGATCTTCTCGTCAGAATCAGCTTTCCGATTCCGGTGGTAGAATCACATTAAATGAATAATCATTTCTTCGTATATTTTATTTATCGACATATATATGTAATTACATGTATATCATCATCATCATTTCAGCCAATGCTGGACATAGGCCTCCCCCAATGATCTCCACACAGATCGGTCCTGTGCCGCCCGCATCCAATGGATTCCCGCAACCTTCACCAGATCGTCGGTCCACCTTGTGGGGGGCCTGCCACGGCTGCGACTTCCTGTACGTGGCCTCCACTCGGGGACCTTTCAATGTATATACTTACAAATAAATATTTATAATTTTTTATGTATGACGATTTGAAAGTGCTGTATGTACAAGCATATGCAAACAAAGACATTTTTGAAATGAATCAATACTCCACTAGAAGTAATATTGTTTTGTGGGCTCGTGGTATAAGCAGACAAAAGTTTGGGGTGGCTAATATGTCTCTTAAATATGACGTTTTATAGGCAACTGTCTTACTTTGACAATAGTTTAGGAAAGTTGGGTTGCCGTGTTCTGTCTTGGCAGTTAGACAAGCGAAGTGTAGAACGACCTGTTATTCATAAATACGTTTTGCACTTAAAAAATCTTCGACAGTCTTTGAGTGGGATTTAAAACCTGTCACTCGTTGACCCTTCGCTGTGACCTTAGAAAAGCGGATGACTTGAAGAGCCATTGAGCTACCACTGGTCGCACTGAATCACATTTGTTCCATCTGTGCTAAATAATTCTATGTAACAGAGGCGGAACAAATTTCCGCGAGTCTTCTGAGAGAGAAAGAGTCATGTTTAACATTAATTATTTTTTCTTTATTAATATATTTTAATATTAAAATTTAACAATCTTTGAAGCACCTATTAACTTACTACGAAGTGCATCTGCCTTTACGATAACTTGAACTTCTAAGTAAATCTAGTTTCTCAAAGGAGCTTAACTTCATCCCTTCTACGAAGCACCCATAATTAGTATGTCTGTTTGCCAGCTATAAATACGCCAATGCAACGCTGAGCTCCGCAGCATTACATGCGAATATTCCTGTGTGAATGATACAAAACATATATATATACATAACATATGCGGCATATTTAAATTATAGGGTGATATTTACAGAATACAGTAATTGCTATGGCGACCATCTTACCATCGAATCACGATTATTGTCTCGTGCAAAATATGTCCACATAGGAATAAGATGCATATTATTTTATGATATGATTCATTGCGTGTGTACTTCTAAAAATATTTGCATATTGTATTCCATATCCAGATAGTTCAAATTCATAGATAAAATGTTGATTAAAATGAAAAATCTAACAAATAAAAAGTCGAATAGATTTCTAAAGAAAATATTCTCGATTCTTAATAATATCGGTTAGGATTAAAAGGAGCGTCTCACTTTTAATGTCAAAATAGAACTGTCCTATTCACCTTCAGATACTGAATGGACTATAGATGCCATCACATTTTATTCTGCATCATTCATGTTACTGGTTCTGTAGAACTAGTGGACGTGTGCGTTGTGACATGACCGTAGTAAGATGATTTTGCCTAATTTCGAAAATAAACACTTTGGAACACATGTCTTAAAATTAAGGGATAGCCATTGAGGTAATTTATCTCAATGGGGATAGCAGACGGAGGGTTCCGTCTGCTAAATTGAGATAAATTTACAATAATTTGTAAAAATGATTAAACATTTTGGCAATTAAATAGAGTAACTGACGAATTTCTTACCAGATATTCATTTCTTCGCCTGGTCTAATACTAATCCAGTGTATTTCAGCGACCAAGTATAATTGTACAATCGGTAGTAGGTGCAAGGATGGGTGTGCGAGTATAAATAGCCACGCAGTTGACATGCCATCCCACGTACAGAATATTTGGAATAATGTTAGTAAATACTCGTCTATTTTCGAAGGGAACCAGTAGGTATGTACCTATTGCAAAACTAATAAGATGATATAAAACGAATAGGTATTAAACGTGTAATATTTAAATTGAGAATACTTGCTACTTAATGTGTAATCGTGACATGTACTTGGACATTTCATTTTTTATTAGGTATAGTCGCCCCGCGGTTACTTAGCATGTGGCAAAAGTCGGAACTAATGCTGTTTTGACAGTTTTCCATAGAGAAAATGTTGTACAACGCCCCTCCCTGTCAAGTCATTGAAGTGCCTTCTTATCGTAGTCACACTATATACTGCAACTCATTAATTTTTATTGGGTTGGCAACTCGTCTGCTGCAGACGTCTATAAGCTGGGGAGATCGAACAATTTACGAGTATATAATCAACGCAGAATCAGGACAGCCGCACGCTTGTTAAAAAAATAACACCAATAAAAAGTAAAACTACGGTTCTAAAAATAAGGTTCCCATCAATAGGACTCCAAAAACAAAATTAAGACTGACAGCTAAACTAGAATTCGCCAAACTGGTTTAAAAATAAGTCAACACAATTTTAAAACTAACCGAGGATAAAGTCCAGTGTTCTGGAACAGTTTCAAATTCTGTAAACTCATTGGACAGTTAAACCAGGATTCAGTAAGCTTTTCGCAGTCGGATTCTCGCCATTGAAGTACACACATCGAATGTACACATATCACCGTTAAGCTGCATCTTACAAAGGGTGTAATAGAGCAGAGTAACACTCACTAGCACCGGCAATATTTTAATATTTTTATATGAATCGTTAACAATTTTACGTCCTTGACACATTTCCTGCGTAATTGCAATAGCTTGAAACAATTTTTCAAATAATAAATGATCTAGTGCAAAATTTTCGTAGGAATGACTGTATAACGTATCTTGATTTTCAGTATTTTTATTTTTATCAAGGTGAATATCATCGAGATGGCAAAGCCAGCGAAGACGGTGCGCCTTTGTCTCGCCGATGATGTTGGGTGTGTTGGACTAAGATCGTCTAGAAGATACCAGGGGCGACCCGTGGGCCGACACCCAGTTGGCCGACCTAGGTATCACTGGAATAATAATACGTAGCGCAGGATCGAACCGATCGAGTGGCGATGTCTTGTTTCGGAGGCCTAGACTCTATTTGGGTCGCTGAGCCAGCGGAGTAAGTCAATATCATCCTCAGTGTACTATTAGAGCCAAAGGGCCCAAAGGTACGTTTGGTAGACCAAGAAAGTCCTTGGTAGAAAGGTAGACCATGAATGAATATAGTTGTATTGCACTTAAAAGAAAGTGTGAAAACTTAAGACTAGGTATTACCACGATCCAGGATTAAGGAAGTCAGGTAATAACCACGAAGTGACTGTCATCTGACCTTCGCAACCTTAGACAGGGGAACCACACCAATTAAATCACGGTCACATGATCCGGGTACCTAACTCTATTAAGTCCATAAAAATCTAATCTTTTTTTTTATGATATAGGTGGCAGGCGAGCAAACGGATCACCTGATAGTAAGCGATTACCGCCGCCCACGGTTGCCTGCAACACCAGTGGTGTCACAAGTGCGCTGCTTACCTTTATTTACCTTGTTTGGTTCATATTTAGACATTAGATTAATCTAATTGAAAGTAAAAAAAAAAATTGTTGGCGCTAGCTAACTCTACTCTACCTCTTAACCCTGCAGTGCGGAAGCGGCCCGTTTTGGCGCGTCGCTCCAGGGCCGTCTAGACCATGGTTCCTGGCTGAGTCCCCTCGTCGCCGGTTCGTATTAGTCGTTTTTCCAGTTAACCCTGCTGCGAAAATATTGTGTTAACCAGCCAATGTTCACTGCACAGGGTGTGTGATAATGAGAAATTGGAATGCTTCTTCTTTCTCTTGAGTTAATTTTGGTGGGTAGTTTCACCTTTTGGAAAATAGCTTAGTTTATTTAGTGGAAATGGAAAGATTGATTTTAAGAAAATTTCGCTACGTATCCACTAGATATTTATTTTTACTATATCAAACACAAGGATGCGGTATATGGCAGTTGGGTAATTCTTCGATTTTCGTGGATTGCTACGAAAGTTTAATCTAATATTACTCCAAAAATTACATCAGAATCAGAATGTTCTGAATAAATTAAAGGTCTCTTCTATAAAGAATGTCAATTTCAGAGTAACATTCGAATTTAGCATGGCGACGAAAGTTACGTATCAAAGAAAAATGGCCAATAGGTATAAAGAGAAGTAACTTTTATACTCGAAACAGACTCGGGACAGCCTGTGTCATATTTATTCATAATTATGATATGATATACACCGTTATTTTTTTATCGTTTACATCTCGAAAACCTTATAATAGATATCGTAAATGAAGTCCATTTAGAAAGAAAGAAAGAAAGAAAATATTTATTATTATAGACATCACAACACAGAACATATCGCAATTATAAACAGAACACAATTTGGTACAAACAGAAAACATAACATAAAACTATTAAAAATACATAAAAATAAAACAAAAGGAAAAAAAAAACAAAACTATATTCAATCATGTCCAGACAGTGCCAAATAAATATAATGATGTGTTTTGACGTCTAGTATAAATGGCCCTCACTCAGCTTATGTCACAGCCCAGACAAAGGCCATGACGCTGGTTTTCAGTGAGACCAGCTGAATGAGTGCCACGGACGCTTGTCTAGTGTATTTTGTGTTAGCATGTTAGATAAAAAAATATCCAAAGATTAAACTTTCACACAGTACTAGACCAAGGCTAGATCTAGGCTAATAATTGTTGCTAACAGGGATCGTCTCGGAATACCCAGATCGTTCCAATTAGAAAGGATCATTTTCTTTGACCCGGAGGCCTTGGTAATAGCGAACCATTTCGCTAGTCGCTAACGAGTCCATAATAATAACTACAGCTAAAAAAAACACAACATGTTTTGCACGCTTTTATTCGTACAGTTGTTTAAAAAGGTCTCTTACTAATGTGTCTAATACCACAGTACTAATAACCAAATTTTGACTGCCTCGGTGGCGCAGTGGTTAGTGGGTCGCAAATTAAAGCGACGGCTGCGCAAGAGTTCCCGGGTTCGATCCCCGGGGCGGGCCTAAAATTTGTACCTAAGTTTTCGTTAAGAAATACTTAGTGCAGCCCGGAGTCTGGAAGTTGGCGGTCTTGTACCCCCGTGCCTCGGAAAACACGTAAAGCTGTTGTCCTGTGCCCGATCTCTCTTCGGTCGTGTCACAGTAGTGTCCCATCGGAATATGAGGGAAAGGGAATAGAGAGTGCACTTGTGTTTGCGCACACACTTGAACACTACAATATATCCTGCGTAAGTGGATGATCGTTGAGATTGGTCGCCGTAGCCGTAAGCGGTTGAATCATATTACTGATAGCCAAGCGAAAGCTAGCTCTTTAATATGGTAGATGTATTCAGTAAATAGCTGTTAGTTTAGCAATACTTTTATTCTACGTCACTTGATTCATCTGTCCGTGTTTTTGTAGATAAGAAAACTAATTGATATTTCTATAATCAAATAAAAAAAAATAAAAAAAAAATACTCTTAATATTCGGAATATCATTTCGATCATCTCGATGGATGCGGTCTAATACTGTGCGTTTCTCGCGGAACTTTCTAGCACGTACCTCAGTTCTGTGGAACGGTTTGTATTATGTATTTCCTGACGGCTATGACTTAGGGACCTTCAAGAGAAGAGCGTTCTCTGTTTTCAAAATCCCGGCAACGAATTCGCGATCTCTCTGATTTCGCGGATGTTCATAGGCGGCGTTGCTCGCCTCTAGCATAAAAAAAAACCGTTAGTTGCTTGATTTTCAGGTGTTGTCGTCTAGTAACTTTTTACGTAAGAAAACCGTCTGATATTTTTGAAAGAAAGAAAGAAAGAAAGAAAATATTTATTATTATAGACATCACAACACAGAACATATAGCAATTATAAACAGAACACAATTTGGTACAAACAGAAAAAAAACATAAAACAATTAAAAATACATAAAAATAAAACAAAAGGAAGAAAAAAAAACAAAACTATATTCAATCATGTCCCTACAGTCCCAAATGAATATAATGATGTGTTATGACGTCTAGTATAAATGGCCCTCACTCAGCTTATGTCACAGCCCAGACAAAGGCCATGACGCTGGTTTTCAGTTAATTGGAACGAAAACGTACTGTGCTATTTTATTCTAATTTACCGTCAGGTGTTCTATCTGTTAGTCTTGTCAATTCTTTACGGATCTGGCATTTAAAGGGACTTTAGTGTTTTCTTTAACTGGACAAATACCAGATAGTTTCACAACGCGGCTGTACTAAATGGCTGTTAGTTCAGCCACCGCCGCCGTACCCGTGTAGTACAAACTCATTTAAATTTCACCTTACACACAGCCGCTCCTGTCCGTTGTGAGCTACACGCTCCTCCGACATGCCACAGTGAAGTAAATGATAGGGGACTGACTTATTTGTTTTATATAATGTGATAGTCGTCAGAAAAGCAGACAGAAGGTATCTGCAATACTAGTGAAGCCACAATAGAGCTGAAACCATTTCCCCTTCCTTAGATTCCCTAACTCACTCGGCGAAACTCACCTCAGGTGCTGCTTCACTGCTGGTTTTCTGTGAGGCCGTGGTATCCTTTTAAGAGACTAACTAACATCTTGCTTACCATTAGGCGAGCGAGCCGCACATTTGTTTGTAGAAAAAATTATGCGTTTTATAAATTACAACCAAGATTATTAAATTACGTTTGGAAAGTTGACTTTCTTGGCTTAAAGATTCTGTTGTTCCATAACTTCGTTGTGTTTTCCACTGTGGCATATGCTGTCAAAACGGCTTGCATACCAGCTGTTCAGTGGGCACATAACTATATTTTGACATCACTACGGCCCCTCAGACAGACACGAATTCATTTGGGAGGTATTGTAAAACCGCTTTCACAGAAGCGACACTATGCTTAGACTGGAATTTAAACCCTTCCTAGTACTGAATATACACGGAAATGAAGGAAAAGTACCTTAAACCCTTATGTTAGTAGTTTTTACTTAAAGGAAACTTCACTTTATTTTTTAAAAGAAAGAGAAGTTTTTTTGGAATGTTGATTTGAGTTGAACCGAAAGAAATGACTAACGAACGAAACTAAAATCTATTTCATACAAACTGGAATCTTGTATGGAGCGCTACAAACGTCGCAGTCTTGCTTCGCGTTATGAAATCGGTTTTTTTTATTGCTAATACTCAATAAATAATAGGCAGATGAGCATGCGGCCCATCTGATAGTAAATGGTAACCGCCGCTCATAGACATCAACAATGCCGGAGCACAGTCATGCCGGCTGCCTACCGTGAAAGAAGAACTCTTTTCAAACCTCGTTTAAAAAATTCTCGGTTATACTTTGTTGGATTTAGTCATAAACTCAGTTAAAACATTACTCTTCATCGCTAGCAAGATAACAATAACAAGCATTTTTAATTTTTTTAGGTAGTCAAACTGACCCCTTAACAGCGTGGCCCGCCTGGAATCATTGATATTTTCCTGTAGGAATAAGAAGTTTTCTTCAAGTAACTACAATTTTTCTTAACAGTAGATAATGTCGAACCACTCGCAAGCGTTTTTCATTCCATCCTCATCATCTCGATGGATGGCGGTCTAATACTGTGCGTTTCTCGCGAAACATTCTACCACGTACCTCAGTTCTGTGGAACGGTTTGGCTGCAGGAGTATTTCGGGACGGCTACGACTTAGGGGCCTTCAAGAGAAGAGTGTACTTTTTTTTTAAAAAGCCGGCAACAGATAAGCATACTCTCTGATTTCGCGGATGTTCATGGGCGGCGTCGATTGCTTCCATCAGGTGACACGCTTGCACGTTTGTCCGCCTCTATCATAAAAAAATGTATCATTGAAACTGTGAAAAAACGTTACGTATTTTTTTTTATATGTATACTCAGAATGTCATAACGGTCGTTTTTGCAATATCCCTAGGCAAAGTTAAGGTGTGTACATAATATGAAAAACTTAAAAGCATGGTTTTGTATGTGTATAACTAGTTTCATCTCCTTTTATCCTCATCTTTTGTCATAATTAGGTTAAGTTAAGGTTACCTTTTTGACGTTAAAATTGGAAATCTTATAAAAAACACAAAGAAACGGCGAATTTCTAATTGATTTTCCAGTACAAGTAGATAATAGGCAAAGATGATAATGTTTACTGGATAATTTTAGCAATATAATACTTTAGCAAAAAAAAAATTATTTGCTTATCCAATGAAGATTAATTATTAATTTCCAAGTATTAAAAAGAAAACGAATTATCTTCTTTCTCAAACATTTTATGGAGATAAAATTGTTGCTGTGTGAAGCCATATTGTACCTAAAGCTATACGTATTTCAATTTTTTATTTCTAACTATCAAATAAGGCCCAGAAATATTTAATATGTTTTAAGAGAAAAGGATGTTATTCGGTGAAAGAGTTTGTATTAAAGTAGTAACCAAGATAAATAACAGTTTTAAATCTCTTAAAACAGAATACGTCATAAGAATAAGTAAAAAAGCATGCCAGTAGGCTCCTTAGAGTCTAGTTTACATAGTTGAGATCAAGCAAAATATATAACAGCCGCCCTTAATCGAAGTCGATTTCTATATAAACAAAGAAATCTACACAGTACTTAAACCTAAACCAGCAACACGTCTCTTGTGTGCCATAGGCCTAGTCTTGGTCAGAACGTCTGCAGGCATGTTACAACTCTGAAGATATTCTAAGATAAACATTAGATGATATATTTTCTCAAATAAAATGAAATATATTTATTCCTTGAATTAAGTATTAGCTTATGGCACACATAATTAGGTACACCTAGACATTCGGTTCTAACTGACATTGATACAGGCGTTTGTAAACCTACACGCTAGGAACTATATCGCATCGTGTCTCTCCCGCAGATGTTCCGTATAGTCTGATCTGTCTCATGCCGAACTACGCCGCGATCACTGTACGCGCGCATGTGTGTGTGTAGTGCGTAGCCTGTTTTACACATCCAGCATTCGTAGCAATTTAATTTATACATAGGTAGCGATTTTGTGCGACCTCATGTTTTTTCTATGGCTTTTCATATGCACAGTTTTCATAATTCGCAACGTGCCCTGCCCACCTCAAAAAAAATTATGGCCCAAAATCCAAAACATAATTTAGTTTTACAAAAAATTCTAAATAAATACAAATACGAGTATTATGTCACTTTTTTAAGCGCATTAGGGAATAGAAAATATTTTCCCACGCCCGTGACAAAATACCCCCTTGTGAACGCATCATAATGCAAGAAATTCAAAAATGGCGGCGACGGCCATCTTTGGTGCTGGCACAATCTTCCGTCCCGCATCCCCACTGATGAAATATGGACTCACCGGAAGGACCATACCAACGTCCTTTTATGAAAAAGCGAGAAAAATCACCGACGATTTTTTAATAAAACATCTCGCTTGTTTTAGCCGATACGGTTAGCGATTGCCCGGATATTGAAGCGGTGGATAGCGCGTAAATTAAAAATTCCGGAAGCAACATCATCCTGGACTATTTACTTAGCGCGTCGGAAAGAAAAATGTTTAATACACGTTTTAAACGGACTCGGTATAAAGCTTAATGCAAATCAAAGTGCTGCAAGGGTATCGATTAGCGTCTTGTTTTTCTAGTTGATTAACTGGGGGTTTTCGTAATACCTATCTTGGTAAAGCAGTCTGTTCTGGATTCAGGGTGAATTATAATATGCTAATGGCTTAGAAATTGGTTCTATGAAAAACAAGATTTGGTTACCCTATTCTAACACAATTTTTAGCAAAATAATGTTTATAAGCTAAGAAAGAAGGTTAAAAAAGAAAGTAAAGTATCAGCCTATAAACTGTCCCACTGCAGGGCAAAGGCCTCCATCATAGAAATCAAGTCATCCGCTACTATGATGGGATTAGGCTTAATCACCACGCTTGCCAAATGCGGATTGGTGATCACAAACCCGAGCTATGTTCGAAAAATTCGAAACATACTTTTCGCTCCACCCGTGAAGCGAACCCAGGACCCTGAGATCACGACCCGGTACTTAAACCACTAGACCAACAGGGCGTTAAAAAGAAAGAAGGTTATTAGACAAAATATAACTAGTAACTATGACTAAGCAAAATAAGTTTAATTTAAACCAGTATCAAACTTAAAATAAATAACAGTCTTTAAGTGGGACTCGACTCCACCCCACGATCGTTTGCTCTCTATTGTGATAGGTTCCTCAGCATTCTATACCGCATCTATGTTAGTGCTCTGAGGAACTGTTTCATCTAGCTCACTGCAGCTGAATTCTTACATCGAACCACTCGCAAGCGATTGTCATTCCATCCCCATCATCTCGATGGACTGCGTTTCTCGCAGTACCACGTACCTCAGTTCTGTGGAACGGTTTGGCTGCAGGAGTATTTCCCGACGGCTACGCCTTTCAAGAGAAGAGCGTACTCTTTTTAAAAAGGCCGACAACACATTAGCGATCTCTCTGATTTCGCGCATATTCATGGGTGGTTTGATTACTGTGCATCAGGTGACTCGCCGTCTCTAGCATAAAAAAGGAGTCAGACGATCTTTTGTTCTCCTATTGTGATAGTAATAATTTAATGTGATAGGTGGCAAATGAGCCAACGGGTGAGGTAAAATTGAGATAAGTTAGTAGAGCACCAAGAAGAAATTGTACATCAAGAGCACCATTAAGGACACCTGTGTGACCAGTTGGTGAAACTCAATTATAGGTATAACTTATTGTTCCGTCATTTGGGTATGCTAAGATTTTTACGTGTGTAATTGGAACTAAAATTAAACTTAATTATGTCTATGATAGTTTAATTATGTTTATGATAAGCGTTTTTCTTCATCCTTCGTGATGAGCACATCTAAGGAGTAGAACGCCCTGCCAGCGTCTGTTTTTTCCAGTGAATACAACCCCTATATTTTCAAAGGTAGAGTGATTTTTTTTACATTATAGCGGATATTGACGCCCTGTTGGTCGAGTGGTTTTAAGTAACGGGCCGTGATCTCGGAGTCCCTGGGTGCGATTCCCGGGTCGAGCGAAAAGTATTTTCGAATATTTTCCGAACATAGCTCGGGTTTGTGTCACCAATCCGCAATTTGGCAAGCGAGGTGATTAAGCCTAATCCCATCATAGTAGCGATGACTTGATTTCTATGATGGAGGCCTTTGCCCTGCAGTGCCGGACAGTTTTATAAACGAGCAGACGGCACACCTGATGGAAAGTGATCACCGCCGCCCATGGACGTCTGCAACACCTGAGGTATCACATATGCGTTGCCGGCTCTTAAGAATGGAATAAACCCTTTTCTTGAAGGTCACCAGGTCGTATCTGTTCGGAAACACCACGGATGTCAGCTGGTTCCACAGTTTTACAGTATAGGCTACTTTTGGGTAAGCTCGCTCCATCGTAGGTTTCCTCTCAACTCTAGAGTTCAGTGTGAAGCCAAGTCAAACCCATCTTCAATAAAAAAAAAGTTTCCAATGCTAGCTATCTTATCTATGAAACATTTCTAAATTTCCCTCAGTTCTCTCTAAACTACTATTACAAATTCCGTACTAAGGATAGTCCCGGATCCAAACTCAAGCTAGCCCCTTTTAACATTGCGTGTCGGAACGGGATAACATGAGCTTTAGTTCTGTAATAACTTTAAATCTAGATTTGTAATAAGATGGCTAGACTACAACCTCAAATTTGAAAAGCTAGAGTGATTAGACAACTTAAAATACTGGTGTCTATGGGCGGCGGCAATCGCTTACCATCAGGCGATACGTCTGCTCGTCTGCCACCTATCACATAAAAAAATGCTTGTCGAAACGAAGGCTTCTTCTCAGCTCTACAGTTCAGTGTGAAGCACGTCGTAAAAACGAATAGACTAAGCAAAAAAGTAAATCTAAGTAAATAACAGAATGAATGTAAAACAAATCAATTTCGTTGAATTCAACGATCGCCATAAGATAAGGCAGACGAAAAAAATATAACGCGCCGTCGACCGAGGAAATAAAATGAAGTGAAACGAGAGAGTGAATATTCCTCGGTAGGAATGTTCAGCTATTTTGATTTAGAGTCAGTATCAGCCCCAGCCCGGGGGATCTCACCTGGCCTGACAATTTTAATAAAATAATATTTCCTGCCGGGTCGGGATGGTGTCGCCATGGGTTGCGGATTTAATGGATTTGTTGGGACAGCTCCTTTTTTGCAACTTGTGATATTAACACCAAGTCCTTCATCAAGTGTTTTGGTTTCCTGGAAGAGACCGCTCATAGTGAAAGGCCACCTCCGCTGTACAACATCTGTAATACCTAGTTTGAAATTTTTCATACTGTGTTTGGGTGCAATAAAAGTATATTCATTCATTTCGTTCAAAAATGTAATACTCAAAACAGCAACCAAAGTGACTAAGATTCAGTTATTTTATTTAAAAAATATACTGTCAGGAGTGCAGAAATTGATGGGTTGACTTTAATTTGAAAGCTAGATACATGTCATTCAAAATTTGGAAACGCGCATCCCATGTATTTTAATCAGGAGACTGATCACCAATTACTCTCATAAACAAGTGTTATGAGAGTAATTGTTGGTAATTTAAAAGTTATCTAGACGTGGTAAGAGAGAGATGACATATGGAACTTGTAATATAAAAATATAGGTTAAAGTACGAATTTGTCGTGTTTTTCTAGATACATTAAGATTTATAACTCCTTTATTAAGCAAAAAGTGGCCATTTATAATTGAATTTCGATTTAAGACTATATTTGTAAGGTTTATATTATAATAGAGATTACACATTATTGTATTTTTGATTACATTGTATTCTTGATGCAAAAAAAAAAAACTTACTATCGATAATATAACTTCTAAGAAAATCGCCATTCGAAACGATGCATACATTAACCTTGGCGAGTAGGCAATAATGTATGAAACATTTGTCGATCATAGAGAAACCCTTTCATGAGTAAGTAATTGTATTTATAATAAAAACGATCTAGTTTGATACCTTTCTATAACCTTATTTGGCCATATACGTACTCCATGAAAATGTCCCCATTTTCATGGAGTACGTCGACCCTATGGGGTCATTAATCTTTTGTACTCACTTTTGTTCTATAACCTTACGCCATTATGTTTAATTCAAATTATCCCAGGAAACTCAGAAACTATGGACAAATGACCCAACACGCAAGAATATAAATATTGCAGGCAAGAATTTAGTCACGTTTTGCTACTGTTTGTATTCGTAGTACGGAGATATTTTTCATTTAAAAAATAATCCAGGTACCTTCTGGCATGAGTGAAAGAGCTATCGGAATGATAAAAATTATTACATTCATTCAGTTACGTCAACATTTACGTCACAAGTTTGGAGCAAATATTTCAATTCATCTTTCCAGGCGTTCTCTTATTGTTGAGAATCGTGACTCCATTTGCCATCGTCAAACAGATGTCTCTTGTCATTGTAATCACATGTACATACATGTACATACTTTTAAAGAATTTTGTAATGTTATCAACATTTAAGTTTTAAAGTGATGGGTAGGGAACACTAGGGACGTCAATTGATTTTAATGTATAACTACTAAACCGGGTCTATTTTAAAACAATTTCGGAGTTACAATCTCTCGGCAGCCACTTATAATATTTATTAAATAACCATGCACAAGTGTTGGGTCATAATCATAGCCCTTCTTTTGCTTTGCCGTAGTCGGGTAAAAAGTAAGCGGGCACTTTTGGCGTGCAAATCATTTTTTCGCGTACAAAAACGGACCCAACACTTCAAAATCGTCAGCCCATTTAAGTCTCCACTGCTGGGGCACGGGCCTCCCTCAATCACATGAGGGGTAATTGCCATACTCACCACGCTTGGCAGACGGGTTGGCGAGGGTTTTGATATAAATGCAGAGTTTTCCTTCTCTGGGTGCTGATGATCATGCCAGCAGCTTTACCTTAGTCGCCTTTTACGACACCTCGGTAAGAGTGAGGGTGGCCTATTCTACTCTGCCGGGGACCCCACGGCGATCAGCCACGTTGTGCGCAAACACAAGTGCACTCTCTATTCCCTTACCCTCATATTGCGATGGGATACGACCGAGAGGGATTGGGCGCAGGACCAACGGCTTTATGTGCTTTCTGAGGCGCGAGGGTACATGACCGCTGACTTCCAGACTCTGGGCTGACACTAAGAATTTCTAAGCTACCTAACCCGGGACCTCTTGCGCAGCCGTCGCTTTAAAGTGCGACCCACTAACCACTGCGCCACCGAGTAACTGCTAAAACATTGCGCAAACGAAAAATATAGAAGGAATAAACATATCTAACCACTGATTGCACGGACCTCGTTTGTAAGTGCACCCTCCAAGGTCGATTTAAAGAGAGGAAACGAGACGAACCCAAACGACAGGCCCATATTTAACGAATCCATTTACAACCCCGAACCTCATGTCCCGATTATAACGAGGGACATCATGTCCTGGTCCGCTTACGAGTGGCTGCGGTTTGAACGATGTCCCATAATGAGGGACGTTAAACTCGGACATACTAATATTCGTCTTTTAATTTAATTTGGCTGGGATTTTCCTATTACTTATGGCCCGGTTAGAGCGGATATGCATAAGTTAGATAGATAAAACATTTATTCGCATTCAAGTTGACACACAGAAAAAAGCAAAATTAAAAATAAGGTACAATTTATACAAAGGCATTTAGCAATAAAACAATAAACGTAATAATAAAAAAAAGGAATTCCGACAAACATTACAAGTATGCAAAAGGCAGCATAATAACGTATGGACCCCTAGAACAAACCTTAAGTTCCTCCCAATAGCCAACAACCCTCAAAGCCACTAGATACATTGTAATATTAAAATTCCACAGAAAGTCTAAATGGTCGGATCATGTGTGTCACAGCAATGCGAGAGCCAAAAGATTAGGTTATTTTTTATAAGACTTAATATCTCGCTGTTGACACAGACAACAGTTTAATTAAACTCTGATTTTTGATTCGGCGAACTAATCTGACGGGTGTCAATGTGTCATCCCCATACATTTTTGCTACTTTTGACATATGCAAAGTGTCAAAATGTATGGGAACTTTGACGTTTGCAGCTGTCAGTTTAGTTCGCCGAATTAAAAATCAGAGTTTAGTAGGTAAAATTATGCACATACTTATAAACAAACGTATAGTCCATATCCAGTATAGGTTTGTATATCGGACTTTCACCATCCTAAAGTTGTACCCGCGTTGTAGACTTAGTACAATTTCTAAATCACAATACCTATTCTAAGTTATAAGGGTAACGTTGTGATCAACATATTACTACTTTAGCATACACGTAAATAGGCCATTTTATCCATATTAATTGACATGATTTAGCTATTTGTTTTTACTTAATTAATAATATTCTCCAACCGATTTCGGCTCAGGCGGCTAATCTCAATGATCAGGCACTTACGCAGGATATATTATTAGCTTAACGTGCTTATCGAGGTACGGGGGTACAAGACCGCCAACTTCCAGACTCCGAATTTCGAACTCGAGAATTTCTTAACAGAAAAACTCAGGTATAAATTTTGGCCCGACCCGGGGATCGAACCCGGACCTCAAGCGCAGCCGTCGCTTTAAGGTGCGACGCACTACCCACTGCGCCAACGAGGCAGTATTTACTTTACTTAATGCACTTACAAAAACCACATTTATTGGGTGTCCGATTCTAAAGCCTTCGCTTTCACTAACCGGGCCAATCCTCTAAACCACTGAGCTACCAGCAAGTACAGTACATCGTAGAGTTTTTGTAAGTCGGTACATTTTTAAATGCGGTATTTGCTTACGGTGAAATCCCCTTCACAGTATCAAAGTATAACAAAAGCATTTAAAAGGAAAGCTCTCGTTATACCTACTATAAAAGTGTTGATGTGAACAGGTATAAGTCGCCACAAAATTTTGCTGTATTAAAAAAGATAAAAAATATCTTTATTCAATTATGAATGTCAAAATAGCTCCATTATATTATAATCTATCGCTGGTTCGGAATGTCGATTTCTACTGAGAAGACACCAGCAAGAAACTCAGTAGTTAGGTACTCTTTTCAAAAAAACCATGCTGTTACAGAGTTTCAATTGAGAAGAGAAAAAAAATTGTGTCTGAATCACCGAGTGAGTGAGGTTCCGGAGACCAATTTGGGGGACAGGGAGGTTAAAAAGTTGACAGTGTACTTTAACTCCATTGGTGTTTGTCCATAGACGGCGGCAAGTACTTACCATTAGCTTCTATCATACATTTAAAAAAGTGCAGCCTAAGAACACCTTGCACATACTTTACCGACCCTTCTCGTCTATAAACAGGAATATAATAAAGCCTCTTACTAATTTGTTTTATTAACACGCAACAATAAAGCGTAATGAAAAGATAATGAACTCGTTCCGAATACATTGTGATCGTGTCGGAGGTGTGGATAGAGAAGTGAAATTCGAATAAAAATCGATATTACTAAATTGTCTATTACCTAATCGATTTTTGTGAAGTCATTCATCGATATTTTTATTGGTTTAATTACATACCACAGACTCTAGGTCCGTGCCTTTTTTGCTAGTTACATAGTTTGTTTGCTGATTTCAAATTATAAATAATGTTCCTCCGCGCACGAAAAATATTTTTCTTACATACATTTTTATGAAATAGGGGGCAGACGAGCAGGTGGTTTCACATTAACCGATCAAAATAAGTTAATAATAAATATAAGTTAATAAAGTTGTTTTGAAGAAACTAACCGTGGTATGTTGTACTTATTATTCTTTATTAAATAAATACAGTAAATGTAATTGTAGGTACAATGAATTTTGTTGTACCTACAGTATTGTCTCATGGTAGGTATATGTGTATAAGAATATCGATTTGTCGAATAGATTCTTTCAATTCGTTTTCTTATATTCCTATGTGTACATGTAGATAGATCTACACCAACAACAGCTGTTTGTTGCCGGTTCATACAAATCGATCAGCGCAGTAAGCCAATTTGTATGAAACGGCATTTTTTTTTCGCGATTTCAATGTTGTCTTAGTGAAAGACGCAAATGACAAAGTTTTCACTATTTCAAAACCTTCTGTAATTAGAGTACAAACGAAAATCGAAAAAATATATAATTAAGAACGGCTAGTCTAGTTTTAAATTAAATTGGAACAAACAAGACGAAAAATTAGAAGAAACATTTTCCACATCCAATAATCAATTTGTAAAATAGTCGATTATTGCATCAAATCGATTATTTAACACATCTCTAGAGTTTTTTTGTGTGGGTGGGTTCCGCATAATCGCTGCTTGTAAAGTGACTTATCAAGTCGAGACTAGAACACAAGTAAGACAAATGGATGAATGGATAATAAATTCACAAGGGGCATACTTGCATAACTTGTTCTGTGATTTTTTTATAGGGAAGCTAATATGTCCTCGGCCTGATGGTATAGAAAAAGTACTTACAGAAAGTGTAGACAGCTGCGGAAGAAGCAACTTCAAAAATTAAGGATTTACTTTTGACCGAGCGTCGCATTTCTTGTTTTCATAACGCCAAAACCTGTTGTTGGCGTTATAAAAACAAAAAACAGCATTTTTTTTTAATTCGTGGCAGACGAGCAGACGTATCACGTAATGGTAGCCGCCTATGAACAGCCTCAAAACTTCCGATCCTCTCTGATTAGTGGAAGATGAGCAGACGGATCGTCTGATGGTATGCGATGCAATACTAGTGGAGTCACAAGTGCGTTGCCAACCATCTGGGGGCACGGCAGTGATCCCGCCAAGTCGAGCAAAAAAAGCGGCACGGCCGTACCATCCTTTTCTCGAAGCAATTCAGGCTATTATCGACCCCCCTATAATTTCGTTGTGGATAAAAAAAGAAGCTTGAATTTTTATTTTTTATTGAATATTTGGCTGTGCCATTGCATGAAAACATTTTTGTACCATGAAAACAGATTGCCAAGTTAATAACCGACTTGGTAACATAGATCTCTTAACTTTTCACGGTAGAACCACTGAGTGGCGAGACTTGGATTTTTTGACAAGTTTTTTGTTTTTTAATGGGATTTCCTTTTCCCCTGAATTGGGTCTACGGAACCCTTAATTACTCGGCTAAACACAACACAGGCGATGCCGAATGCCGCTTTTCTGCGAGGCCGTGGTATCAGACCAAATCGTGGTTTTCCCACGGCTTTAATATACTTATGGTGTCTCAAAAAAAAAATATGTCTAAGATAGGGAAATGACTAACAACAAAAGGAAATACCCTTTAAGCAACTATAAATTATACTAAACCGAATGTTTATGCGTGATATCCCTCTTCTTTACGCATAATTATGCTGCAATATGCCGTGTGGTCTCCGGCAGAGTAGAATAGGCCACCCTCACTCTAACCGAGGTGTCGTAAAAGGCGACTAAGGTAAAGCTGCTGGCATGATCATTAGCACCCAGAGAAGGAAAACTCTGCATTTATATCTAAACCCTCGCCAACCCGTCTGCCAAGCGTGGTGAGTATGGCAATTACCCCTCATGTGATTGAGGGAGGCCCGTGCCCCAGCAGTGGGGACTTAAATGGGCTGACGATGATGATGCTGCAATAGGTACTTATTAAGTTCTACTAGTATTGCCAAACGTAAGTAGACAATCTAAGTTAAACTTTATAATTAATTACTTACTTTGGCTCGACACTAACTTCTCCTCCTATTTAGTCCCATTCCTATATGTTTAGGAACTAACTTATTTAACTTTACCCATAGTTAGATCTTACTAAAACTATTTCAATCCGAGTGGTACCTACTCGCATTGTCTAAAGTATAAAGTTTCATACCATTTGAGGTAAAAATCGGAATTTTCATTTGCGTTGATAAGCTCCTTAGGGCCAAATATGTTTTTTGTAATGTGATAGGTGGCAGACGAGCAGACGGATTGCCTGATGGTAAGCGATTAGCGTTGTGATGTCCAAAATAGTAAAATTTTCTTTCTCTCTTTCTTCAAATTTATTCAACTGATTCTCACCTGAATGGACAAACACAACTATGTCAAAAAGTCAATGCCTAAATGTCAAATGGCAGCGCACCTGTGACTCCACTGGTGTCGCGGGTGTCCATGGGCGGTGGCAATCGCTTACCATCAAGGTAAACCGTCTGCTCGTCTGCCACCTATTACATTAAAAAAAAGCCGGGAGATCATTTTCTTTCAATTTGGCTTTACCCAGAAAAAAACGCCAATCGTCTTACCTGTAACAAAGAATAATTTTATTAGTAAACATTTTAAGATGTTTTTACAACAATTCTTAGTAATAATAATAAATAATAATAATAATAAATAACAATAATAATAATTATAAATATTTCAGAACATCACATACAATGGTCTAACTCCGAGACAGGTAGCTCAAGCACCTGTGTTACGGATATCAGAATCAACAGTGGGATTACAAATATATATGTCATCCGGAAAATAACAAGATCCGTAAGTTTATCAATTACTAGGAAGTTTATAAACTTTCGTAGGATTCTAAACGGGAGATAAATTGTATTATTTTACGTCCATATTTTCGTACATTGATAAACTTACTGAACTAACTCGTAAAATAATAAGTAAGCCATATCCAAACCCTACACGCGATCTGATTGGCATTGCCACTATGAACATTGACCAATCAGAGAGCAGTGTGTTATTTTACGTATTTCAATTATTTGTATATTTAAAAGAGTTTCAGTAATTGGTCGAACCATACAACATTTTACTAATAGATATCCGTTCGTTTTTAAATTTACCGTGTGACGTCGGAAATTGATAAATCGGAGTGGAGTGTGTACGTAAAATAATACAATTTATCTCCCGTTTAGAATCCTACGAAAGTTTGTAAACTTCCTAGTAAATTGATAAACTTACGGATCTTGTTATTTTCCGGTGACATATACATATAATATTTTTCTTTTGTAAATGCATACTTATAATACATAGGAAACACTCAAACCAATACAAACAAACAAAAATTCTTCGTAATTGAAGAAGAAAAAAGTATTTGTACGCGCATTTCCTCTTGTCTAACATATAGAAACACGAGAAATTGCCAGTGACCGTGCAAAATACAATTTTAAATCTAAACGTGAACTAAGCAAAACCTGTCACTCGAGGGCCTTTATCGATAACTCACGAGGCGCGTCACTATAAATCAAGGCGACCTTCGCCGATAGTGATGCCCACGTACGTTGACTACTCGATAAATATTCTCAGGTTTGTCGCCGATAAACCAGGCTTAGTCATCTCCGATACAAGGAATGCGATCCAGCAGATTATACAAAGAAAATGTTTTGCTATAAACCATTTTGAGTTGATTTCAATCTCGGTGGTGGAAATAAATTGTGAGTTAAGGTGACGGGTAGGGCACACTAGCGACGCCAATAGATTTTAATTTATAGCTACTAAACCGGAGCTATTTTGAACAATTTCGGGTTTACAACCTATCGGCAGACACTTTGTACGCGAAAAGTTGATTACCGCCAAAAGCGGCCACTTTTAGCGTGAATCATTTTTTTTTGTACAAAAACAGACCCAACATTTGTGCACGGTTATTTAATAAATAGTATAAGTGTTTGCCGAGAGGTTGTAATCCCGAATTGTTTAAAATAAATCCGGTTTAGTAGCTAAAAATTAAAATCGATTGGGATCGCTAGTGTGCCCTTCCCGTCACCTTAAATGTTAATGTGGTTATTTGCGGTTACTAAACATTATATACATAGTGCTTTTACCGGTGTGAGATATAATGGTGATAGCTATAATGTATCAATACGGGGATTAACACGATATTTATTATGTGAAACAACATTGTGTACTCACATATTTGGCTCGACGTTTCGGCTACCTATCACATTAGTCCGCTCGTGACCACGGCTGCTGTAACGTAGCCGAAACGTCGAGCCAAATATGTGAGTACACAATGTTGTTTCACATAATAAATATCGTGTTAATCCCCGTATTGATACATTATAGTTATAATGCAACGCGAAAATCTAAAAAACTATATAATGGTGATAGAATCAGAATCTGAATCTTTATTGCAGCTGCTTGTAACTGTAGGATACTACAATTTGCGGGTGACATTGCAACATAATATTAAGTACAACAACAGTTTACCCATATCAGTTATGTAATAATATATAATATTATTTTCGACTTCACTTTAACATGATTTTGAATCCTCTGAACGATTTCACAGTTAAGTTTACAAGAGTCAATACATATCTACCTACAGCTTTTTGAATATTTGAAACCACAATCTGTTATATATTAAACTAAGTTCGAGTATGATATGTCAAATACTCGACCTCTGCCGCGAGTCTTTGCGTGTCGTGTAAACATTCTATTATGCGAGCCTCAGCTACCCCTTTTTTCTCGATGAGGCACTCCAAATAATTAGAGTGCCTCCATTATGACGGCATTCGGGAGAGTGTTGAAAGCATTCTAGATGTCAAGAGACACCGCCACAACACTCCTCTATCTGAGCCGCTATCTACGTCTCCAATCGGAATCGTTTCAGGGCGTCAACAGTTGAACGGCCCGTCCTGAAATCAAACTGGGGCCCAGACCAATTGGGCCCAGTATCCTCCAGGTGTGTGACGAGGCGGGAAGCTATGCGCTCGAAGAGCTTCCCCACATCGTCGAGGAGGACAATCGGTCTATGGGCCGACGGAGAGTCCGCCGGCCTGCCCTCCTTGTGAAGCAAGACCAAGAGGCCCTGCTTCCACAGCTTTGGAAACCTCCCGACCGTTAGGCAACGGTCGAAGAGGTTCTTCACACGGCCCTCCATCTCACTTAGAGAGAGGGCGAAGAGCCGTAGACCCTTGAGAGTACAAACCTATGTCTAGACACTGGCTATATGAGTATGGCCTTATAAAGTAAGGGTTAACCTCATTCAATTCCCCGAATCACTGAGTGGCTACCACAATAAAAAGGATACTCGTATGCAAAAACCTCATCCCGATAACCAGGCATAACAAATTACTTCGCGATCGCCACAAATCCGAGGGCCGCTTAAATATGGGAATAGTTGTAAAAACAAATCGCTACTGAGATGGCATAGGGCTGTCGACGGATAAGATATGATTTAATGTACTATTTTCACATACAGAATATATAGAACAGCGCCGATTCCAGATAACATGGGAAAGGGCAGGTAGATGATTTTTCTTTTTTATGTGTTAGGTGGCAGAAGAGCAGACGGATCACCAGATGGTTAGCAATTGCCGCCGCCCATGGTCACCCGCGACACCAGTAGAGTCACAGGTGCTCTGCCAACCTTTTATCTCTCATTTCCCCCTGGAATGGGCCTCCGGTACCCTCACTCACCCAGCGAAACATAACACAATGCTGCTTCATGCTGGTTTTATGTGAGGCCGTGGTATCATTCCGGTTGAGCCGGCCCATTCATGCCGAAGCGTGGCTCTCCCACGGTCATGATAATGATGATAAGGTAAAAAATAATTGCAAGCATGCACAATCATACATGCTAGTAAATAAAGCAGCTCGAGTTGAAAGCTCTCGGGGTTTTGAATCTGGATGGCTACAGGGCGGAGCGTAGATTTCATCAGTCGATACCTTTCGGATGTAACGTGTAGATTCAAAGTGCCTCTTACCATTCGGTGATCACTTCCAGTGTTCACTGAATTGATCACTGAGATATCATTGAATATCCGGGTCTTGGTAGACATGATGAAGTCAATCTCGTTTTTTGTAACGCCATCCGGACTTTCCCAGGTCCACTTACGATGCAGCCGTTTTTTAAAGAAGGAGTTCATCATGTAGAGTCCCTCCCTCTCCATATACTCGGCTTGCATTTGACCTCGGTGGTTCCGGATTCCACAATCAAATTGCCCCACTTTCAACTCCTCATCGCCCTTTTTGCCTAGCCCTGCGTTAAAATCTCCCATGACAACAGTGTAGTGAGTAGGCATTGGAAGTATGTATTGCCCGAGAGATATCCTCATACATTTCTTCCACTTTCTCGTCAGGGTGTGTTGAGGTCGGGGCGTAAACCTGTATTACCTTTAGCGAATACCGTTTGGTAATTCTGAGTGTAAGGTACGCCACCCTATTCGACACACTTCCAATTTGTACAATGCTGTTCACGAGAGACTTGTGGACAATAAACCCGACTCCACCTTTGGACAGATCTTCGCCCTCCCGGAAATAAAGTAGGTTCCCGGATTTGAGGATCATCGTATCCTCGCCCTGTCTTCGGACTTCGGATAATCCTACATTACTCCAGTGAATTCTGCTTAATTCTTCCTCTAGTTCCAGCAGCTTCTCTTCGGTCCGCAGTGTGCGTGTGTTGTACGTTGCCAGGGCCAAGGTCGTTCGACGGTTTGTTTTCACCACCCGGGGATTCTTGGCACCCCTGGTCCCGGCGCCTCACCCGCTTCCGTCATCGCTGGCTCGGCCTCCGGTACCGCCGGGCACTTGAGGCCTTGTATTTGTTTTACTAAACATAGGGGGGGTTTGGGCCTACACCCACCACGCTGGCCCAGTGCAGGTTGGTGGGGTACGCGAGAGCCTCTTCCGTTGTGCAGCAGGGTGCGCCACGTGCAGGTGAGGTTGACTTAGACCCCGTTAGATGTTGAGCCCTTACACCCCTTGCCTTGCCAGATCAGATCCAACAATTAAAACCCTGAAACATTTTACATTGATCCTGCGCTGATTCACTTAATAATTTTACTGACTTAATTTTCGGTCCTACGAGCCGAATGATGACACACGGGTTATTATGTGTCAAAGTTAATACTTTGCATCTTTAAATTTTATAAAATTCGAATTTTTATTTTGACTTGTGATTATATGGATTTGATTTTAAATTGAGTGATGCCAAGGCCACAAAGAAAAATGGCGTGAAGCAGCATTGTGCTGTGTTTCGCTGCGTGCGTGAGCGTACCGGAGGCCTAATCCGGGGGAAATGGGGGTTTAAAGGTTGGCAGGGCACTTGTGTCGCAGGTATCCACATAAAAAAATTAAAGCTTTTGTAGACCATATGTTTACACTATATTAATTTCACATTGTATGTCAATTAGGCGACACACAGTGAAACTATTGTATCTTAATTGTAACAACTGCATGTATGACTGTGATTCACAATAAAGATTTTATGATTATGATTATTTTTATTAACTTTTGGGGATACCGAAGATTACTTATTGACAACCCTGTCAAAGTAAAATATGCCGAAACGCACCGCCAGAGTGAATATTTGTGTATGATAATAACGGATGCGTGAATTTTTCATGGTTCCCCTAAAATTTCTATTCAATCCTTGATAAACGCATGATCTCACCCCACGGGAGTAGTATGGTGATAGACGCCATGATGTTTCAAGCGGGAGTGTCACGTTTTCTTTGATCCAATTTTCAAAGGGAGTGGTTTTGGAAAGGAAAAATTGAAGTGTTTCTTTTTTATGGGAAATTGGAAAAATCTATCGCGTACTCTGTCTTTAAGATATTAAGTTGATAGCGTGACTATGTACGAATAGGTTATTATAGGGACCCATCTGTTTATTGGACCAAAAGTATTTTATATCAAATTTAATGTCATCATCATCATCTTAGCGTTTTATCCCAGTTGCGGTTGCGTCCCAAGCTGTCGCTTCGGAGCCCGGGATCCGATTTTTTTTTTGCATTTAATAATATAGGTACTTCTATCTAGGGTGGGTTCTTAAAAAAATCTTATTTAGGTCCGGATCTTTTCCTATTGGTATTTTAAACTATTCATGTTTTAAGTGGAATAAAAGTATTCATTCATTTATTCAATGTACAAACATTTGTGTGCATGAACATGTCTGTTTGTATTGGTCTGGGTGTTTTCTATATATTATAAGTATGTATTTACAAAAGAAAAGTATTATATGTATATATTTGTAATCTCACTGTTGATTCTGATATCCGTAACACAGGTACTTGAGCTACCTATCTCGGAGTCAGATCATAAATATTATTATATTATATATTCATGAATCTGTTTTTTCTTTGTTATTACCGGTTGAAGTCCCTAATTGATTTTATAATCATCGGGTTAGAATTAGCTCGAGAACTGAAATCATTCGGTTTTGTATTACTCAGATCGTATGTCAAGCAACTACGAGTTGGTGAAGTATTTGGTAGGTTTACTTAAAATTTCTATATTTATTCATACTATGCTCGCCTTAACGTTTTACTAATTGGATAAAAATCAAAAATTGTGTCTAAATCAAATCAACAGAAAACATGTTCTACAACGAAAAGTGAAAAAGTATTTCCACCTAAGACCACCCAGAGAGTACATCATTCAAAACAAGCACATTCGATGATTTCACTCCAAAATGGCCAGAAAATCTCCAACTCCCTGAATTTTAACCGACTCTTGGGCGGCTGTTATTACACCCGAACCACCCAAATTACCCGCGACATCATACCGCCGCCATTTTGTGAATATTTCAAAACGTTTTAAAATATTTATGTGATCGTTTTGGGGCGGACTATGATTTCTTTTAAATTCGCCGGCGAACACTTGTAAAAAGTGGCGCTATTCATATTTTAGCATTCACTGCTCAAAACTTATGAGTTTTAATATGAAGGTTTACCAAGGGAAGTGGTTCTTACCTTATGGTAAACGATGGCGATAAATTAGCTATGGACATTGTAAGCGGGGATATTACTGACATATTTTTTGGAAAACTCATTCATTTGTCGTATTGCTTTGGTTCAAGTGAATTTGGCTTATTTCAAGGTAGGAAAATATTCACAATGTTATCAAACAGCGTTCTCGTAATAAAATTGAAATACAGAATAAAGACGTTTATTAAAAGGGAAATAAGGAAAAACCGGGAAAAGCAAAACATGATGAAGATACTCGTAGCGTAGTACATTGAATAAAAATGATAAAAAACATGCAAATTATTAAATTAAAAGAAAAATGAAGCGTTCTTCTACATCATTTAATACAAGAGTTGTTTGAATCTATCATTTTACATTTTATCATTCAATCAATAACAATAATTCAATCAAATTAAAAAAAAAGAGGAAACCTGCATTTTCAGGATAGTTTCTGTGGTGTGTAACCATGATTCAGTTGAGTCTCTTTCCCCTGATAAAGGGTTGCGAAGGTCAGACGGCAGTCGCTTCATCATAATAGGCTTGTGTCCTATTTTTTTCTCTTGTTGGTAATTTAAGAACCCCTCATAAGTGAACAAATCGGTGAAAGAATGGATTTGTAAGCTTGGAAACTCTTCGAAATAGGACAATTTGAAAATCATTTAAAATAGACTTGCCCAAAACGCTCCATACAAACAGCGACGCGAGGCGTGACGTCAGCCCTCACAAGTTTGTGCGCATCGCTAGATAGCTTTGTTGGATAGCTATATGAAATAGTGCGTTTATGAAAATGGTTTCTTAACAAAAGTTGCTGTAAATTAAATAAGATATCGATTGCTATATAAATATTTCGTAAATTTAAGACTTAAAATTTACTCGCATATCCTTGCCTTTGAGGGCTCATAACAAAAATAATACATAAGGTTTCAAGCTGAAATTTTGTACATAGCTCCTTTTGACCGTTATTTCTCAGTGCTATTTGAAAAATCTGCCAATCTCTGACCACATTACAGTAGTACACAAGCCTATTACCAGACTCCCCAAATCCTGAATCATGGTCTAAGCTAAGTCTGGGCTCCAAATCAATCAGCTTTGGACACAACCGGGAACTACACGCTAAGATAATGTGGGGGATAATCGTATATCGCCGTGTGAGTCCCCGGCAGAGTAGAATAGGCCACCCTCACTCTTACCGAGGTGTCGTAAAAGGCGACTAAGGTAAAGCTGCTGGCATGATCATCAGCACCCAGAGAAGGAAAACTCTGCATTTATATCAAAACCCTCGCCAGCCCGTCTGCCAAGCGTGGTGAGTATGGCAATTTCCCCTCATGTGATTGAGGGAGGCCCGTGCCCCAGCAGTGGGGACTTAAATGGGCTGACGATGACGATGAATCGTATATCTTACTGGAAAATTTATTGACATCTGCAGATGCATCAGTCGATGCAGCGTCGCGTATCTAAAGTTCCATTTAGCAAAGATATTCCCCCTACTCCCAGGTAAAGTCCGTGTTTGTTCTTCCTCTTACGGTGCGATTTTACTGTATGTCCAGTCTAGATCAGAGATTCACAAACTGTTTTGACGTTTATAGTTTTTTAGATTTTCGCGTTTCATTATAAACATAATTAATTAAGTAAGCAAAATATGTGAGTACGAAATGTTGTAGAGCGATGGTAGATCAATGGATACGAACGCGCCTTCCACGCAAGTGGTCGAAGATCGAATCCGAGCATGCACCAAGGGTGTTTTTTTCCAAATTTATGTGCAAATGGTAGAAACCATTACCATCTGCTCGGCGGTGAGGGAAAACATCGTGAGGAAAATTGCACGTTTCGGAAAAAAGTTTCTGAAACGTGTAACCATGATTCAGTTGGTCTGGTTCCCCTGTTAAAGGGTTGGAAAGGTCAGACGGCAGTCATCATCAGCAACCCACACTCGTCCACTGCTGGACATAGGTCTCCCCTAATGCACGCCACTGCTCCCGATTTTCGGCCACTCTCATCCAGCCCACACCAGCCAGCCTTCGAATGTCAACATCCCATCTTGTCGCAGGGCGTCCAACACTACGCTTACCGAGTCGCGGTCTCCACTCAAGGATTTTACGGCTCCACCTGCCCACTGCCACTTTAGTTTGCTAATTCGGTGGGCTGTGTCGGTGACTCTGGTTCTCTGTCGGATTACATAATTTCTGATGCGGTCCTTCAGAGATACTCCGAGCTCACTCCGACTTCATTTTGATTACCAGACCCCCTCAATCCTGAATCATGGTCTAAGCGTACCCCGGGCTCAGAAGCGACAGCTTTGGACGCAACCGGGGAATTACAGGCTAAGATGAAGAAGAAGAAGAAAAATGTTGTATCTCATAATAAATTTCGTGTTAGTTCCCGTCTTCATTAATTATAGTTTTTGACGTATTTATAGCTTTCTAATAAATGCATGCTAATTTGTAAATTCGTTAAAAATGCAATGTCGAGATAATTTTTTAAATTTGTCCGATCGGAGTGTAAGCTCGAACATGTAATTTATTTAAATAATAGTAATACGTGGCCTCGGTGGCACAGTGGTTAGTGAGTCGCACCTTAAAGCGACGGCTGTGCAAGAGGTCCCGGGTTCGATTTCCGGGCCGGGCCAAAAATGTATACCTAAGTTTTGGTAAGAAATTATTAGTGTTAGCCCGTGGCTGTCGTGTACCTCCGTGCCTCGGCAAAAACGAAAAGCCGTTGTTCCTGCGTCAGATCCCTCTCCAGTCGTGTCACACTGAGTACCCCATCAGATGATGATGGTAAGGGAGTGTAATTATCATATTTGAACAAATGAGGTGTCTTTAGAAGCGTCTCGATGTTTTCTGGTTATAGGCAACATGACGTCACGTTAAATTGACTACAGCGCCCTCTAGGGGACTTAAAGTAAGGAACTGAAATATTGCTTGACGGTACCGTGTAGGGTATCAAATGAAAGAGCTTTTTTAGCATATTTCAAATATGTAATTTTATTTACATAACTAAAAATATGTTTAAAAACTAAAACCCGACTAACAAAAAACACACTCTAAAAAGTACGAAACAAGAAAATTGTCTCGGCTGAAATTATTATGCCACCTACTGTAGCAAAACAGATTCATTATAATAATAAAATAAAATCAATGTGGCATACGCCAACGGCAATACGGCATAATAATTTCAGCCGAGACAATTTTCTTGAGAGAGAGTGCACTTGTGTCTGCGCACACACTTGAGCACTTTGATTGAAGTAGTTTAAGATATACTATCGATTAATAAAATATACTTTCTGCTTCTGGTCTGACTGCTAGATGCGCTCAAGATTTAAGATCGATCGTCGTGAACCTCTAGGGGTTCAATGTCTTACAATTTGAGAAACAGTACTATGTGTTCCAGAGACTACTGGGACTGACGCACTGGCTTACATCCCGACTTGGACATAATCCCGCCTGGTCCCAGTTGGCTTCACTAGATTGGGGATTGTGACGTCAGCGCGTAAGGCGGTTACTATCTTACCGTTTATATTGCCTGTGTAATACTCGCATGAGCAAGGAAAATATCGGTTGTGTATTTCTTACTACATACATGAGAAGATATAAAACGAGTATGTTATCTGACCTTGTACTTTTTATATTCTAGAAATAAAAGTAGCTTTGACATTTCTGAAACCAGCCAGTCTATATTTTTTTTATTATTCTTTTTTTTTATAACGAGCAAGCGAGTCACCTGATGGAAAGTAATCATCACCGCCGCGAAATCAGAGAGACCGCTAATGTGTTGCCGGCCTTCTATTATATATTCTATTTTTTTTTTATTAGAATAGCCTACCCTACCCTACCTTACATTTGGCCACAATCTCACCTGATGGTAAGTGATGACGTGAATATATAAAATCTTTAACTTTTATATGTAGTCCACGTCATCAGCGCCGGTAGCTCAGTGGACAAGGACGGGCCTTCCATACCGGATTTTTCAAATTTTGTGTGTATTTCTACTATTAGCTCTATGGTCAGGGAAAATATCGTAAGGAAATATGCCCTTATTAAATTATAGTTTTTTTTTAGAGGTTGACAAGGATTTGCGCGAAGTTTTTGCCGTGTCCCCGGCAGAGTAGAAAAGGCCACCCTCACTCTTACAGAGGTGTCGTAAAAGGCGACTAAGGTAAAGCTGCTGGCATGAACATCAGCACCCAGAGAAGGAAAACTCTGCATTTATATCAAAACCCTCGCCAACCCGTCTGCCAAGCGTGGTGAGTATGGCAATTACCCCTCATGTGATTGAGGGAGGCCCGTGCCCCAGCAGTAGGGGACTTAAATGGGCTGATGATGAAGGATTTGCGCGGACTCTTATTGGATGACTGGCAGGAAGTGGCGCAAGATCGACTAATATGGAGGCTCTTATTATGGAGGCCTAGACTCACTATGGGTCGCTGCGCCAACCTAGTTAGATAGTTTCTGAAATTGGTTTGGGTCCCCGGTTAGTCTTCCAAAAGTCAGCCGGCGGTCACGTCATTGTAATTACTAGAGTCTCCAAATCCTGAATCATGGTCTTAGCAAGCACAAGCGAGAATAACACGGTAAGATGAGAGCACTCCACGTCCTTCTCAAAAGACGCCAGCCAGCTAATTCATACAATATTGAACTTGGCACGTCCAAATTGCCAGTTAAAGCGTTTACCTCCAGACAGTGGGCCGGGCCGGAATTCCCGATTGTCCCGGGGAAATCAAACATTTTTAATGCCTGGCACTGTTCCCAGGCTCATAAATTACGAACTATTCTGTATTTTCGATTATGCAAATCTTTGGCATGTTATTGCATTGATAAACATGGATTTTCTACTTTTGAATTGTGCAATTTGGTTTGTTTTTTGTAAACCAAAAGAAGTCAGGCAACATGGACTTTCTGCAACATTAAACGATTTTAGATGCTCGCTGTCTTAAGGAACCAATAATATGGAGGGTGTTAGTTTTAGGTCCACTTGCGCGTGTCCGGATTAAGCACTTAATCTCAAAATATTGTATGAATTTTTATAAGTCACGCTTCGGCATGAATGGGCCGGTTCGACCGGAGTAATACCACCTCCTCACAGAAAACCGGCGTGAAGCAGTGCATGCGCTGTGTTTCGCTGCGTGAGTGAGGGTACCGGAGGCCCAATCCAGGGGAAGGGGGGTTAAAAGGTAAGCAGCGCACCTGTGACACCACTGGTGTTGCAGGCGTCCATGGGCGGCGGTAATCGCTTACCATCAGGTGATCCGTCTGCTCGTCTGCCACCTATATCATAAAAAAAAATTAATATTTCAAGATTAAGTGCTTAATCCGGACATGCGCAAGTGGACCTTAGTGTTATTAATCTATGCTATTGAAAGGAACGTATGGTCCCCGGCAGAGTAGAATAGGCCACCCTCACTCTTACCGAGGTGTCGTAAAAGGCGACTAAGGTGCTAAGGTGCAAAGGACTAAGGCTGCTGGCATGATCATCAGCGCCCAGAGAAGGAAAACTCTGCATTTATATCTAAACCCTCGCTAACCCGTCTGCCAAGCGTGGTGAGTATGGCAATTACCCCTCATGTGATTGAGGGAGGCCCGTGCCCCAGCAGTGGGGGCTTAAATGGGCTGACGATTGTAAGGAACAACAATACCTAATATACCTATATGTAAGGGCAACGGTCTAGTCACGAAAATGTAAAAACGTATAAACTCATTTAAAGTACCTTACTAAATAACTAGATTGGCGCAGCGACCCGTAGAGAGTCTTGGCCTCCAATAATAAGAGCCACCATCTCGGTCGGTCTTGCAAAACCTCCTGAACAACTTTTAATATTTCCTTGGAGTGTTGAAAAAGGTGTCTCAAAAATAAAAGGTTAAATAATAAATAAAAGAGAAAATACACAACAATTTAATCTCATATAAATATAATATTATTTGAATTTAATACTACTATTATAATTAATTTAATTACATACTTAATCTTATTTAATTTTGACATGTTGTGTATACTATTTATGGATTACTGTCTAGCCTTATTTTTATGATTGTTTTTATTTTTGCCAAGTTATGACTGTGATCTGTCAGTGTACCATAATAAATAAATAAATATAGGAACGATAAAAATAAAACTTTTTTTAACTAATGAATTTAAATAGCTTACAAAGAAATACGTTTTTTTTTGCGAATAACAGGCAGACGAGCATGCGACGAGGTAACCGCCGCTCATAAACATCAACAATGCCGGAGCACAGTCATGCCGTCATGCTGCCTACTGTGAAAGAAGAACTCCTTTCAAACCTCGTTTAAAAAGGACATATAAATAGATCGAAACACCTTTTTTCCTATTCCTGAAGTAAAAATAAAGTTCGTTTTAAATTTCGAGTAACAGCATAGAAATGGATTGCTGAAAAATACAGTGTTAAAAATACTGGTTCGAAAACAGATGACAGCTGAAGAGGAATGATTGGGCGAGCGCTGCAGAAATCGTTGGATGGTTTTTCGTTTTGTTCTGTTGAAGCCGAAACTTTGCCGCTGTTGGACTGTTTATTTCCAATTAATTGCACTGACTTGCAATCTGGGTTGCTTTGATGCAGTGTTCCCCAAAGTGAGTAAACAGTGACCTATTTAGCATAACGAGATGACTACATACATACATACCTACCTCCAACTAACCAGATAGTGGGAGCAAGTGATATTTCAATACATAGTGGCATCTTCTATTAAGTTTTCAGTTTTATCGATGTCTTGAACCAAGAAACAGGCTTTATAATTACAATTAAGCGATTGCCGTCTGATGTTGACAAAAAGAGTGTGTCACAGCCAAAGAGGAAGAGGCGCAGAACAAAATGTGTTTTTCGAGACACGAGAGTATGAAACCGCCAACCTTCAAACTTTGAGCTGACACTAAGAATTTCTCAACGAAAAAACTCAGAGAAATTTTGCACGATCAAGAGTCAACAATTGACGAGCTTAATTAATGAAATGAGTGAGAATGATCACACATCGTACCCGCGCTCCTAAGCAATGTACTTCGACATAACAGGGAAAACATGCGAAGATAATAATAATAATTCTCACAACATCTCATACGTTGACCTGATTCCGTACTAAGTAGCCGAAAGTGCTTAACACTTGTGTTACAGATATCAGACAACAGAGGAACACAAATATATACTTAAATACATATATTACACTCAGACACCGAACAAACACAAGTGTTCATCGCACGAATGTTTGTCCAGGGTGGGGATCGAACTCACGACCTTTGGCGTAAGAGGCAGGGTCACTACCGATTGCGCCATCCGGTTAGTCTGTAGAAACGAAATGTTGAGCTGGAGAGATAAGGTATGTGTATATTCTGGAGAGAAAAGGTAAAGCCGATACGAGAAAAACTTTGATTAAACATCATCATCATCATCATCAGCCCATTTAAGTCCCTACTGCTGGGACACGGGCCTCCCTCAACCACATGAGGGGTAATTGCCATACTCACCACGCTTGGCAGACGGGTTGGCGAGGGTTTAGATATAAATGCAGAGTTTTCCTTCTCTGGGTGCTGATGATCATGCCAGCAGCTTTACCTTAGTCGCTTTTTACGACACCTCGGTAAGAGTGATGGTGGCCTATTCTACTCTGCCGGGGACTACACGGCTTTGATTAAACATTAAGATTTAATTGATTTTTTATTGTCGCTGGGGAATGCCGCTAGCCCGAGGTGCAATGGGCAGACGTACTTTAGAGTAAAATTAGATATATCTCAAGACTTAAGCGAAAACTAGTTGATTTAAATTGCCTTCAGGTAGTAGCTGCCCGTATACTATGCCCATTAAGCGTAATATATAAACAGGGCAGATGTTAGCTTTCGCTGTGGCGTAGAAATGGTGATAAGACCGTTTAATGAGTTTGTATCTGCACGGACCATCGTATGACTCCAGGGTGGAGAGGTGAATGAATGAATTAGAATTTCGCTACATAGTTTGCTGGATGGTAAGATAATTATGTTTACAATTATATTCTAAGTTAGCAAAGTTTACGTTCAAATTCCATTTCCATGGTATCATTCATCATACGATATAAGCATATTATTTGTAACCTTAAACGGGCCTAACATATAGTCTATTAACTGAATCAAGGACAACATTAACCAATTAGTTTTACTGATGGAAATGGTTATAATCGAAACAAAAATGCTGAAATATATTTAGGGTGGCTGAAAACTAAACTAATACAATGCTGGAGCCGAATTCTCGTGCTCCTGATATTTATTTTTATACGACATATATCACTAAAACACAGTTTTTTTGTATCATAATCATAATCATAAAATCATTTATTGCCCAAAATGTGGTACAGTAGGTGGAAACATTAACAATGACTCTCACAATTTGCCAAAGTTATAAAGGCATGCAATAGAAAATATAAATCAAATAATTAATAACTAAAACAACAAATTAGTACATTTTACGTGTCATAAGCAAATTCACATTGTTTTAAATTAAATAATATTGTACTATTATTTCCGATTTTACAATCATTTGTCATTAAGAAACTCATCTACACTATAATAATTTTTTGCTCTAAGCCATTCACGCAGTTTTACTGAAAACCTACTAGTATTTAGAGATTTCAGGTATTTCGGTACTTTATTGTATATTTTGACACACATTGCTACACAGTTTCGGTTATACTTTGTCGACTTAGGTACACATTCCAGAACTAGTCTCTCAGGATCTCTACGAGCTCGAGAATTCAACTCACAAGCTTTTTTAGACAAATTATGATGCTTTTTTACAAACATACATACTTCAAAACCGTATAATGAGCCTTCATTATACGTTCTAAGTGGTAATAAACCAAACTTTTTGAATAACGGTCTACACGATTCATCAGATGGGATTCCTCCCAAGGCTCTGATGCATTTCTTCTGCGCAATGAAGACCCTACTGAAATCTGTACTATTTCCCCATGCCAAGAGACCATACGTATGATTTTTGTTTTCAAAATATCACGAGCACGAGAATTGGGCTCCTGATCTCTGGGACTATATCAAACTATACGAAACTAACGGATTATTTGAAATAACTTAATATCCGTAACATTTGTTTATTGTGTGAAAAGTATTGTTCCTACTTGATATCTTTTATAGCAATCTTTTGCAATTTATTCTTAAGTAAATAACACACTTACAAATTTCATCTCGTGTTTATCAATTACAAATTTCGTCGGCTTAATAATGCGTTCAGTGGTCTAATTGGTAGAACATTCACCCGGATTGTGGAAGGTGTGGGTTCGAGTCCCGCCTGAACACGAGATGAATTTTTTAAGTGTGTTATTTACTTAAGTATTGTTTCTATATTGAAATTGGCAAAATAATATTTAACGGGTGGTTAGCCTAAATAAATTTTGACCTAATAACAAATAGGACTCAACCCCTAGGATATTATTTAACATATTTTATTTTTTATTTAAAACTTTATTGCACAAAAAGTTTATACAATAGGCGAACTTAATGCCAAGAGGCATTCTCTACCAGTCAACCTTTGGGTCATACAGAAAGGATAATGATGCGGCGAAAAGAGGACTTATGTAATTCGTTTTGTGCAATAAAGTTTTAAATAAATAAATAAATATATGACCAACAAGTTGGAGGACCGTGACCAGCAAGTATTGACCGTGGGAGAGCCACGCTTCGGCATCAATGGGCCGGCTCGACCGGAGCAATACCACGGCCTCACAGAAAACCGGCGTGAAGAAGCACTGTGCTGTATTTCGCTGCGTAAGTGAGAGTACTGGAGTCCCAATCTGAGGGCGCTGCCAACCTTTAAAACCCCCTTGGGTTTAAAAGATTGTAAAGATTTAAAGATTGGCAGCGCACTTGTGACTCTACTGATGTCGAGAGTGTCCATGGGCGGCGGCAATCGCTTACCATCAGGTAATCCGTCTGCTCGTCTGCCACCTATGACACAAAAAAAAGCAACCAAACGTTTTCCGATCTGAATACTGTCAGCATCATTTAATATTAAGATTTTAAGTCTCTTATGGACCATTTAAATAAAACCAATGGCTTTAGACAGTTCACCGAGTCAGATACTGCCAATTGCATTTAAATGAAATGCCAATCCAATACAGTGGCTAAGAGGATTGTTTTAGTCATAGGATGCCATTTTAAATCGTACATAAAAGTATTCAAATGGAACAACGTACACCCTTCTTTTTGTAACTCTCGCACGTTTTGTGAGCTATCATAGGCACAAAGGTATAGGTGTAGGTATGAGTATCACAGGCATAAACAACGAGTGACGAGATGCACCAATAAAAGTTGTTGTTTCCGCGCCATCGTGCCTCGAATATTAAAAAATGTAAAAAAACTGGCCGGCAGCCAACTCCGGCCCGCAATACTCGGTACCAGATACAGACAATGTATTGCATGCGAACAGTCTTTTATAGTTTTTGTCAAGCGGGAGGAGTTCCCGCGTAATTTAATACTCTGTACAACGCTCTGCGCTCCTTCAGACAATAAGCCTTTAGTCGAAAACAAACCTCCCTCGAAATTGGCCGTATATCTGCTCTTAACTATCGCGATCTCGACGTCCAAAGTCGATTAATGCTAGCACCGGTTATAGCCATAGTTTATCCGCGAACGCGGCCATAGGGCGAATTTATTTGAATGAAAATAGGCGGTGTAAGTGAGCCATTGATTTTATTGCGGTGCCCGTGTTTTGCCGCGGCAGTTACGGGTTAATGGAGCAATTGGATTTGGAACAGTTCAACGGAACCGCAACGAGCTGTGTTTCGGAGACGGTTTTTCACTCGTTAACAATAGCTATTATTTCGGCCTTCTTTTCTTTGTCTTCAAAGGTCCGTGTTTGAGGAAAAGCCCGGACATATTTTCCATCGTTCCAATATTTGTTGGTTTACAATTTGGTATCGTAGATTGTATTTTCTTTTCGAATGCTGATAACGTGTGTGGAAACGGTGGGTTTTTTCGAACGTTACAGCGACGACAAGAGCACGCTAGGAGGGTTAATCGCGCCATCGGACCTGCAATAATCGCGTTCCGTACTGGAATATCTACGCCGTTCCGTTTTACGTTCCGCGGTTATTTTCGTGTTCTGTCTGCTGCACGCTCGCGAACTGCACGGGCATGCGGAGGAATTTCACGGGCTTTGTTTTTGGAATTGGAACTCGTGTTTTGTGGAACGCTTATTTAAATATTTAAACGGCGGGGTCTAATTGACGCGCCGTGTGAATGGGGAGGGTTATCCCATTGTTTTGTGATTGGTGTTAGGATTGTGAGATCTTTGCAGTGTGATAATGCGCGTTTTGTTTCGGATTGTTAGCACCTTCGCGGTAATAGGCGCTGGGCTCGTTAGCTGTTAGGCTGTTACCGTATAGTCATTGTATTTTATGAGGTGATATTTTAGAGTTTAGACGGATATAATGAACAAAGCGTTGTCGTAGAAATAGATTAGAAGGGGAACGTACGAACTATAGGAAATTCTTGCATAAATGAGCATCACATCAACAACAAACCTAAGCGAAGTTTAGGCACAGATATCCGCTTACTCGTACTTCGGCTGGTTTGAGCGCTTATTAGATATCAAGCAAACACTTTGTAAGTCAACTCTATGATAAAGCCAAAAACATGTAAGAAGTTCTCAAAATAAAGAAGTGCATTTGGTTGTAAGTTTATTTTTTAGTGTCATTGCCACCGCTCAAGACCACAAGTGCACTGTCAACCTTTGAACTATCCTTTCCTACCGATAGGGCCTCCGGTACCCTCATTTATTCGGCGAAATACAGCGTCAGCCAACACGATTTTTTTTTGAGGCCAGCCGAAGCGTGGCTCTCCCATTAATTATCATAACATCTCATACATTGACCTGATTCCGTACTAAGTAGCTTAAGCACTTGTGTTACAGATATCAGACAACAGAGGAACACAAATATATACTTAAATACATATATTACACCCAGACACTGAACAAACACAAGTGTTCATCGCACGAATGTTTGTCCAGGGTAGGGATCGAACCCACGACCTTTGGCGTAAGAGGCAGGGTCACTACCAATTGCGCCATCCGGTCAGCCATCCAACCATTGTAAATCACGGTTCTATTTGCAAAAATAAAGTAGACACAAACTGAAATGGTGACCTAAAAATACATCCTGAAATCACTATAAGAGGATTGGCTAATCTTTGTCCCTCTTCCTGAAATGCCGGGGCAGGTAAAATGTCAGAATGTGGCTGAATTCAATTTCGAGAATTTCTACGTTCTAAAGTGAACGGCTGCTTTCAAATTAAAAGTTCATGTTGACGAAATGTTGGTAGTATTCCTAGTAATTTGTTTTTGATGAAGTCATAATCAAGATGTTACATATAGTTTGTTGTTAATTAACGTCATTTTTGTTGTCTTTTCAATCAAAGGATGGAGAAGATTTACTCGGGACTGAGACCAGTGGAAGAAATTGGGAGAGGCCTATGTCGAAGGACAACTTGACCAAAGTGGTAGCTGAGACAATTTGTTTGTTTTCTTTTGGCTTTTGATTTTAAAATAAGATTTAAGAAGCAAAATGTCTTTTATAAGTATGTTGCATCATCATCATCATTTCAGCCAATAGAAGTCCACTGCTGGACATAGGCCTCCAACCCAATGTTCTCCACACAGATCGGTCCTGTACCGCCCGCATCCAATGGATTCCCGCGTCTTCACTTGTGGGGGGCCTGCCACGGCTGCAACTTCCTGTACGTGACCTCCACTCGAGGACCTTTCCGCCCCACCGGCCGTCTGTTCTCCTCGCTATGTGCCCTGCCCATTGCCATTTGGGGCATGCAATCCTTTGGGCTATGTATATGACCTTAGTTCTCCTGCGGGTCTCATCATTTCTGATACGATCACGCAGGGAGACTCCAAGCATAGCCCTCTCCATGGCTCTCTGGGTGACTTTAAGCCTCCTAAATCGGCACATTGTAAGCGGCCACGTTTCGGTTCCATATGTCATCACTGGCAACACACACGCATTGAAGCCTTTAGTCTTGAGACGAAAGACTTGAGTATGTTGTATGGTCAGAGATTAAAGTCTTTTATTTCTTTTAACTTTCTTTTTGGTCCGTGTCTATTCTCAGTGACAATGAAAGCCATCGTATTTGGAGCCGGTGATCCAGAATTTTGTGGGTCTGGCAATTACACCGAAGCGATTGCCATCTAACCTTTAGGCAGGGAATCAGACCAACTGTTTTGAGAAACTTATTGGAAACATTCAGGTATATGTGCTATATTTGCAACTATATTTGCTCTCGCTTCTAGTGGTAGGAATACGGATATAAATTCGAAAAATACTCGTATTCAAACCTACGAGGCATACGTTATTTATGCACTGAGCTACCATCGCCTTACCCTGGGTCCGGCGAAATTTCGCCATCACCAAAAAAACTCGTCATTCCTACTTTTGCCGGTGGAGGATTTTTTTTTATGCCAGTGGCGGACAAACGATCAAGCGAGTCACCTAATGGAAAGTAATCAACGCCGCCGATGAACATCCGCGAAATCAGAGAGATCGCTAATGTGTTGCCGGCCTTATACGAGTTCTCTCTAATTTTTACTTCAGCACTTTTTTGCGTAATCGGCGAGACGCTCCGTCTTCACTGGCTTGGCCATCCACGAGGTTGAACGAAGATCGTCTTGTGATAAAGCATACCAGGGCCGACCTGTGGGCCGATTTAGGTATCGCTGGAAGGACGTCGTCGAGACTGATCTGCATGAAAACTCCTGGTCTAAAACCAGCAAGAACTAGCGCAAGACCGAAGTGGCGATCTCTTGTTTCGGAGACCAACACTCTTTTTGGGCCGCTGAGCCAGCGGCGTAAGTAAATACTTTTTTGCCCTCAGCTCAGTATCTATTCTCTTCCATTTCCTAATCCGATAAGCCTTTTAAATTTAGAAGGCAATGACTAAACCCCATATTGCGGGGATATAAAGTAGCCCATTGTTATCTCAGGCTATTAGATCGCCGCGCCTTGCTCCTATGACCCGAAGTGGTGGGCAATTTTCTGCCGCAGATTAAAACCAAGTTATCGACTCTACCATCGATTCCGAGGAAGTAGGTCGGTGCATATTTTGCAATTATCGTGTGGACGTGTTCAAAGTAACGTGTTAGAAGCGAAAAGGTTTTAAATTTCTGCAATATAGGATAGCAGTGAATTTCATTATAGATATTCAAGAAGTAATGAAGCCAAGTCAATGCGTTTGCTTTAAAAACCGTATCTATGGGGATTAAGGTGACGGGTAGGGCACAGTAGCGACGACAATCGATTTTAATTTTTAGCTACTAAACTGGATCTTTTTTTAACAATTTCAGGGTTACAATCTCTCGGCAAACACTTAAACTATTTATTAAATAACTATGCACAAATGTTGGGTCCGTTTTTGTACGCGAAAAATAGATTCACGGCAAATGCGGCCACTTTTGGCGGTAATCTAAAATTCGAGTCCAAAAGCAGTCCAAACAGTTAACTGTAAGTATTGAATAAATAGTATAGATGTCTGCCGAGAGATTGTAACGCCGAAATTGTTAAAATAGATCCGATTTAGTAGCTAAAAATTAAAATCGATGGGCGTCGCTAGTGTGCCCTACCCGTCACCTTAAGTGGTAATTTTTGAAGTAATATATACCGTTTCACCGTATTTAGACACGAGCCAAAATTTCAATATTACCAAATGGCGCGATGTGAACTTTCAAGAAGACCCCCCCTTTTACAGACTTCAAAAAAGGAGGAGGTTCCATGTTCAACTGTACAACTCTACTATTTTTTATGTATGTTTACCGATTTCTCTGCCAATTATTGACAATTTGCACAATTAAAAAAAATGTTTTTGTGTTTTATTTTTTCAAAACTGCACCCGTATTTACGCCTCATCGATTATTGTTGGCAGAGCCAACTGAGGTGGTGCGTTGACATCGCTTCCGTTGTAATTGCAACTTGGGATCTTCTATTGCTTACCATCAGGCTGAGGAGAGCCAATATACTGAGCCTCTATAAAAAAAAAGAGATTGTGGCTCGGTTGACAAAGGAAGGTCAACTCCTCAACGGATTCAATACTGTACATACATTTAGGCTAGTGAGTCTTCTAAACTAGCAAAAACAACCCTCAACCGCTCCCATTCTTTGTTTCTGTCTATATCCTTTGATAGACTGTATAAACGTCAGTTCCTAACCGTGCAATTGCTTTTCATTGTCCACCGTGTCGGCGGCAAAACGACTTTATACGCCTCCACTAATGCGCAGGGTTGACAGAGCAAATTTACTGGTTAACTCCATCATCATCCCCCTGCACATTCCATCACCGGACGACAAGGCGCGACGAGGGCTTTCCTTATGTACCAATATAACTGCCCCTTATCCGCACGAAGCCATTCGTTTCCACATTAATAATGCGGACAACTTTGAGAAGGAGGCGAACAGAAGAATATCCTTGGGTTGGGCGGCGTTCGGGAAGCTGCGTCATATACTTAAGTCGTCTATAACCCAGTCCCTTAAGACCAGCAGTGGACGGCGATAGGCTGATTGATTGAATGCGAGGAGGTGAGGTGGAAACGCAGCTGAGGAAAGGAACTCCCGGCCGAGTTCTGCTTTTACTGACTATTATAATCTGAACATCTTTATAGCAAGAGTGAACAGCCATCTTCTAGGCAAACGCGTATAACTCAACTTATTTTCGCATTCCTTCAGGTGTGATTGTGGTCAAGCGTTGGCTTATATTTAAAAAAAAATGCTGGTCCAAAAAATGATATGGTCCCTGGAGATGATGACATGAATCGCTGGTCGCTGGATACACACATGAAGCACTTTAACGAACGATCCCGGGTTCTATCCCTGGGTCGGACCAAAAAAGTTGTACGTAAGTTTTTGTTAAGAAATTATTAGTGTCCGCTCGGATTCTAGAAGCTGGCGATCTCGTACCCCAGTGCTTCGGAAAGCAAGTCACGTTAAGCCGTTGGTCTTGCGCCTGATCCCTCTTCCGTCGTGTGATCCCTTTCCGCTGATGTCCCATCGGATTATGAGGGTAAGGAAACAGAGAGTGCCCTTGTGTTTGCGCACACACGAAAATCCAGAAAATGTTTAAGATTCTGCCTAGGAGACAAGGCCGCGTTTGGGTAAGCATAGTATTGTAGGATGTCCTGCGAATCTTTGGATAATTTTTATGCTAGAGGTGACCAACGAGCAAGCGAGTCACCTGATTGTACTGATTAAATTCAGAAGACTGATATTGCTTCCGTCTATATATTTAGAAGTGATTTTCATCACGATACAGTGACTCTCTATTACCTCAAGTCCCATAGCAACTTAGTATTTTTGATCATTCTCAGCTGGTAACCCTGCTAATGCCACGAGCCAATTGCAGCTATTATGCAACAATGAAGCCATTGCCGATAAATGCACCACCCTTTATGCCGCCTCTATGGGAATTTCAACCTTATCTTAAAAGGCTTAAGTGGGGTTAAAGCTATTAGCCGCCTTTCATAATAATTAGGTGGTTATGAGGTGACAGTTGCACTGACAACGAAGTGCAAAATCTGAATTTTGAATTTTAAACTGGATAATATTTTAATTTATAAACTGAAATTGTGGTTAAAGTAAAAGCTGTAAGTTATGTTATACTTAGGCGAAGAGTAATCAGAACTGAGGGTAGTTTATAAAAAGTCATAATCTTATAGAGAAAAATGCTTAAGCCATTGAAGCTCCAGTGAAGCTTGAATCTGAGACGGAAAACACTCTCGGAAGAAAATTCTAATCAATTTCAACGTGTACACTCACTTGGTTGTATTATCCAAGAGCCCAATTCTAGTGCTCGTGACATTTATTATCAAACGACATATATCATTAAAACATAGTTTTTTTGTATGGATTTCATGCGATATCCGCCATGTTCTCAAAATATCACAAGCACGAGAATTGGGCTCCAGGTTTGCTTTGCGATGTTTAAACGGCAATCATTAAATTTAATTACTAGATTTTCCAAATTTTGGAAGATTAGTATAATGTGGAAGACAAGAAGGTACCATGCTTGGAAAAAAAGAATAAATTCTAAGCAGATGATGAGCCAATATTTATTTTCCAAGTCGAACAAAGAATACAAAAATGAAGAAAATAGTAAAAAAAACCCGTAAAGAACACAAAATACTGGCCAATACTTAACAAAAAAATAATAAATCACATCTCGCAATGCATTTCTATCCCAAGTGTTGTACACTCTCAAGGGTACATATCGATAAACCTTTATTTGTACACGAGTCGAAGTGGTTGACACAAAACTGAACATTTCTCCGGGCATCGGAGTGGCTCTATCCAAGAGCAATAATTTATGGTACCATGTCTGCTGGCGTCGTAAATTCTTATTCGCGGCATAAGATTAATGGATGCTGTACACAATTTGTGTTATCGCATTATTGAGTATAGAATAGTTTTGGGAGACTCGATGGTTTACTGTCGATGAACTGTTTGCACAGAATATAAAGGAGATTCACATTTTGGCATTTACAAGATTAAAAGCGCAAGTGTTTATAGCTGATAGTGATTAGGTTGAAAACGCATTTGCACCTTGTTATTTAGTGGTCAAATTAATCAAATATTACCTATAGCTGTGAATTCTAACTTTTTCAGTGCTTTTAAATTAGAAGAGCATAAAATATCTTCAGTATCAAATACGGATCTTAGTGTAAGTTATCTGTTTATAATTTATAAACACATCTCTCTCATTTCGCGGATGTTCATGGGTGGCGTTCATTACTTTCAATCCAGTGACTCGCTTGCTCGTTTGTCACCTCCAGCATAAAAAAACAAAACGGTTAAAACTGAAATAGGTATTGAACTCAATCAAATCGACACTTAAAAGTATACATGCTAACTACAAACTAATATGATAAATCATCAAATTTAGTTTAACAATTAATAACCACGTAATCTACTCCTGTTCATAATGTTAAATAAATACACAACTCTGATTGGCAATAATTAGCTCTAAATCGATTGAAAACTGATTAACTTAGTATCGACAACCAACCGCAGTAATTTGATCTATCTACAATACACCACTAAACACAGAATCTCTAGTGCCGCCTAAATATTGATTCGATTAATCAAGCGTTCGATATATTTGTGAAACGATGCCAGCCTAATTAGGAACAGTAAAGCCACTTTCACTTAACTTTACAATTTAGATCGTAGCACTTGACAACGCAAAACCTTCAACAATGCGTTATAATCTGCATATTGCAGGTCCGCTGTCCACCAGGTCGCGGTCGTTTCGAGAAAACGGCAGTAAAATTTAATATTTAAGTTCCCTTGAAATTATAGTGACGGTAATTAAGAAGGATGGTCGTAAAGGGTATTAGTTAGAGGCCTTGCAAAAGTACATTCAACCGACATGAGAATGTGTTATCTACATGCCGATGTTTTTTATTATATATTTTTTAATGCGATTAATAGGCAGAAGAGTATGCGGCCCATCTGTTGGTAAATGGTGGGCATTAACAATGCCAAAACAATGTATGAAATAAGAGAAGTAAAAATTCAAAACTACAGTTTCAAAATCAAAAATACTACTTGTTTTAAAGCGAACCCAGGCTCCGAAGCGAAGGCTTAAGATGCAGTTGCGACTGATAAGTTGAGATGATGATGTAATCATCACCCACTGATTTAACATCACTCAGTCATCGTAATGAAATTTTTCAATCGATGGCGTTTATCTCTGATGTAAATACACCGTCAAGTTTCAGTTGTTTCAATGTCGAAGCACCATTAATAGTTTTAACAATAATGGTGTTAATTATTATGTAGCGATTAGAATACTATTAAACTGTTAAAATATTTTATATTGTGCCAATATGGCCGCGGGCGTAGGAAACTCAATTTGAATGGTTCTGATTGAAATTACTATTAGTCGATATTCGCAACAAACAAATCGATTGATTGCTTTCTATCGCTAGGTTACGATGGAATTTTTACGCTCCGTTTCTGCTTTAAGCAAACAAGTTTTGCTTCCAGATTATTAATTTGATTTCTGGAAAGTTTGCTTACTTTTAGAAGGTTATTTTTTAAGTTAGGAGGTCTAATTGAACTCAGTCTTGATTAAGTTCGGAAAAAATCTTGATGTTTTTACACTAGTGAGTACTGTTGATTATCAATTTTATTATTTAAGAAAGCTTAATTAAGACAAAATATAAAAAAAATATCCTCCGACCGATTTCGGCTAAGGCGGCTAAGGTCAGCCACTTACGCAGGATATATTATAGTGCTCTAGTGTGTACGCAAACACAAGTGCACTCTCAATTCCCTTCCCTCATAATCCGATGGGACACCAATGTGACACGATCGGAGAGAAATCGGGCGCAGGACCAACGGCTTAACGTGCTTTCTGAGGCACGGGGGTACAGTACAAGACCGCCAACTTCCAGACTCCAGGCTGACACTGAGAAGTAATTAACAGAAAAACTCAGGTACAAATTTTGGCCCGACCCGGGGATCGAACCCGGGACCTCTTGCCGACGACGACGGCTGCTTCAAAGTGCGACAAATGATTTTATATTGACTTGAGTGATTACTTTATATTGACTGCGCCAACGAAGCAGTCAATATAAAATAATTTAATATAAACAAAATACATTTATAATTAAATACTTTTCTAAAAAATATTAAAAATCAATAAAATATCATCGACATCCCATTTAAGTCCCCACTGCTAGGGGCACGGGCCTCCCTCAATCACATGAGGGGTAATTGCCTTACTCACCATGCTTGGCAGACTGGTTGGCGAGGGTTTTGATATAAATGCAGAGTTTTCCTTCTCAGGGTGCTGATGATCATGCCAGCAGCTTTACCTTAGTCGCCTTTTACGACACCTCGGTAAGAGTGAGGGTGGCCTATTCTACTCTGCCGGGGACCACACGGCGGGTGCAATAAAATATGTTTAATGTTATTTTTGCCATAGGTGCCAGACAAGCAGACGGACCTGATTATTGTAAAAGACCGCTGGCGCTCATGGATAACCGGTGTTCATAAAGCATTCCATTCGCTTACTCAAACCCAATCATAAACATACCATATCGTGATTTTGATAATATTCCAAACAAAAATCAATAACACTAAATCAAACTACAGTATGTCGTCCGTAAATTTCCACATTGGTAATCATTCACTTGGGACCTATCGGGACCTGTTCAATATTTATCTCCGCAACGAATGTGAATTCCACATAAAATAACACAAAATAGAACTGGGAGACTTGGAGGCGACTACACGTTTGAATTTTAAATTAAAATTTCCAGTTCATGAAATATTAACACTTTGCTAAGACCACGCGCACGCTGCCCGCGAATATTCAAATGTGCGCGGGCGCACTTCTCAGCGCAGGCACAGTGTAGGAAAGATTACTTCTAACTTCTTCTACTTTCTCGTGTTTTTTAACTAAGCGTTACCATTTTTTTATTTCATCATCATCATCATCATCATCAGCAACCCACACTCGTCCACTGCTGGACATAGGTCTCCCCTAATGCACGCCACCGCTCCCGATTTTCGGCCACTCTCATCCAGCCCACACCAGCCAGCCTTCGAATGTCATCATCCCATCTTGTCGCAGGGCGTCCTACACTACGCTTACCGAGTCGCGGTCTCCACTCAAGGACTTTACGGCTCCAACGGCTGTCAGTTCTGCGGCTAATATGACCAGCCCACTGCCGCTTCAGTTTGCTAATTCGGTGGGCTATGTCGGTGACTCTGGTTCTCTGTCGGATTACATCATTTCTGATGCGGTCCTTCAGAGATACTCCGAGCATAGCCCTTTCCATAGCTCTTTGAAGCGACTTTGAACCGGTGGACAAGTCCAGTCGTGAGTGTCCACGTCGTTTTTATTTATTTAGGACAAACAACAAGGTACATACACCTTACAACTAATGTTGCTTTTTGTAGGTTACGTGTACATAGTGCTGCCTTACTTATAGTCTGCCACGGAAAGTACAATACAGAAAGTAGTAGTTGGGAGCAAAATAATCCACATAACACATAGGTAGTGAATAACTGAGTTACAAACTAACAAAAAAAAAACAAAACTAACTTTTACTAACTAATGTTATCATATTTTTAATCTAAGTATATAATTTTTTATCCGGTTATCAAAGTAAGTAAGGTTATCAAAGCATAGCATTATGATATAATGCTATGCTTTGATTGGGAGACCCGAAAAACGATAAATAAAACTGTCTTGTTAGGTTGCTTATTAAATATAGGATTGATTTATTCAATGATTTATATATAAATATATAGACATAGGCCTCTATAAATTTCTCCAACATTTGATGAGAATTTTATAATCGTAAATAAGTGTGAGTCATCACTACTAAATTGTACATTGCACCACTAGAAAACTTTGCTAACACACTGTATTTTATTGCTGTCCTTCCAAGTGCATACAAGTTATTATTTGGCTATTCTGTAACCTTGTTGCTATAGGATTCATCGATTAAACGATCAAGTATGTGAACTACCAGCTTGTTTCCATATTTCTCGAATTTGGGCTACGTTAAGCAAGTGGTCACGAGCGGACCGTTACGTAAAATGTAACCATCGGTGTTGAGTTTACAATTGTTAAGTTTCTTTTTTGATATAAGTTTTAGCTTAAGTTCATTGTAAACTTGTTTGTGTTTCATTAAATAAATTAAAAAAAAATGAAAATGTACTTAAATACCAACAAGTTTATTAGCCTTACTTGACGGCCTCGGTGGCACAGAGGTTAGCGCACTTTAAAGCGACGGCTGCACAAGAGGTCCCGGGTTCGACCCCCGGGTCGGGCCAAAAATGTGTACCTAAATTTTCAGTAATAAATTTTTAGTGTCAACCCGGAGTCATGTACCCCGTACCTCGGAAAGCACGTTAAGCCGTTGGTCCTGCATCTAATCCCTTTCCGGTCGTGTCACGCTGGTGTCCCATCGGAATTAGAGAGTGCATTTGTGTGTGCGCACATACTTAAGCACTAATATATCCTGCGTACGTGGCTGATCGTTGAGATTGGTCTCCGTAGCCATAATCGGATGGAGGATATATTTTTTTCTTAGCCTTACTGTTCACAGTCTACTGTGATAGCGGTCTCGTGAAAGGTCGGCAGCACAACCGCCTGTTATGCTAAGTCAAGATGTCCGAGGATGCTGGGAGTGCTTCGCTAGCGATGCGTGAGAACATTTGATCGTGTGGAAACGGTTCCTAAAGAAACAGCATCTAAATTTTTATCAGGTTCTTTGTCGGGAACGTGGACCTGCAAGATCTGGAGGCAGCTTAGGTTATTGGAGTAAAGTATAAAAACGAAACAAATGTCGACATTTTATATCCTCCTCCAACCGATTACGACTATAGCGGCCAATCTCAACGATCAGCCATGCACGCAGGATATATTATAGTGCTCAAGTGTGTGAGCAAACACAAGTGCACTCTCTATATAGTCCCTTACACGACCGGAAAGGGATTAAGCGCAGGACCAACGGCCAAAACGTTACTTTCCGAGGCACGGGACATCTTACATCTAAGGGACCAAGACTCATTTGGAATGCGTGAACCATTGGAGTAAGTTTGTTATTTGATAGTTGGCAAACGAGCAGGAGGATTGCTTGATCCAATTGCCACCGCTTATAGACAACCCGCAACAACAGTGGAGTCAAAAGTGCATTGCTAACCTTCGATATTTCGATAGTCATCGTCAGCCCATTTAAGTCCCCACTGCTGGGGCACGGGCCTCCCTCAATCACATGAGGGGTAATTGCCATACTCACCACGCTTGGCAGACGGTACGGCGAGGGTTTTGATATAAATGTAGAGTTTTCCTTCTCTGGGTGCTGATGATCATGCCAGCAGCTTTACCTTAGTCGCCTTTTACGACACCTCGGTAAGAGTGAGGGTGGCCTATTCTACTCTGCCGGGGACCACACGGCGACAGTACTGCTTTGTAATCGATATTTTGACCTAATGTTCAATATCAGCTAATAATACACTAAAAAAGTTTCAATTTTAATCATAGGGAAACGGACAAAATATTACAGTGAAAAAAAAAATACGATGGCAAGTGATTACCGTCACGTATTTGCAACACCTGAGGCATTACACAATGTATTCCTGACTTTCAAGGAAGATTTGATTACCATGGGAGAGCCACGCTTCGACATGAATCCGAACCGACCGGAGTGATACCACAGCTGCACAGAAGACCGGCGTGAAGCAGAACTGTGCTGTGTTTCGCTGCCGGAGTCTCGATCCGGGGGAAAGGGGGTTTAAAGGTTGGCAGGGCACTTGTGACTCCACTGGTGTCGCGGGTGTCCATGGGCGGCGTCAATTGCTTACCATCACGTGATCCGACTGCTCATCTGCCAACTATCACATAAAAAAGAAATGTGTCCCCCGTGTGGTCCCCGGCAGAGTAGAATAGGCCACCCTCACTCTTACCGAGGTGTCGTAAAAGGCGACTAAGGTAAAGCTGCTGGCATGATCATCAGCACCCAGAGAAGGAAAACTCTGCATTTTTATCAAAACCCTCGCCAACCCGTCTGCCAAGCGTGGTGAGTATGGCAATTACCCCTCATGTGATTGAGGGAGGCCCGTGCCCCCCTCAATCACATGAGGGGTAATTGCCATACTCACCCCCCTGATGATGAAATCACTAAGTCAGTATCTACGTGGAAGCACCGTGACTGGTCTACCACCAGAACATGTTACCTCATTACTGCATTCATCATCGCACCCGCTCATCTCTTTTGACTTGAAGTCACCGCAGAAGATATCGTGTTGCAAACCAACGGAGGTTAAGAACACACAGGTGCATTGAATCCAATGTGCATTATGCATGTATGTTCCAGCGCTATTCCCGAGTTTACTTTAAACACTCTGTGGTGCAGTGTTGAAAAAAAAACCTGCATAAATAAAGTAAAGATTCTCTAGTGTGGTTGAAATTCCCCAAGGTGAGCGGGTACTTTGACATTGTGGAGAATTTGAGCTGACACTAGGAAAAACTGAAAAAGCTTTTTCGGCATCTCTTTTTGACTCTAAATAAGTTTAGAGAATACAATTGTTTTACACAAAAGTAAATAAAAGATAAAGTATCAGTCTATATACTGTCTCACTGCAAAGCAAAGGCCTCCATCATGGAAATCAAGTCGTCGCTACAATGATGGGATTAAGCTTAATCACCACCCTTGCCTAATGCGGATTGGTTTTTTTTTTTTTGGTCAATAAGCCAGCGCTTGACCACAATCGCACCTCATGTGATTGAGGGAGGGAGGCTCGTGCCCCAGCAGTGGGGACTTAAATGGGCTGATGATGATGATGATGATGATGATGATGATAAAGTATCAGCCTATATACTGTCTCACTGCAGGGCAAAGGTCTTCATCATGGAAATCAAGTCGTCGCTACAATGATGGGATTAGGCTTAATCACCCTGCTTGCCTAATGGGCATTGGTGATCACAATCCCGAGCTATGTTCGAAAAATTCGAAACATATCTTTGCTGGACCCGGGATTCAAACCCAGGACCTCGAGATCACGGCCTGGTACATAAACCAATGGCTGATATTTTTTATAGCAAAAAGTGAATAGCACACTTAAAAATTTCATCTCGTGTTCAGGAGGTGAAATTTTAAAGTGTGTTATTTACTTATTAAACCACCAGAACAACGGGGCGAAATAAAAAATAATCTGTACCGAAACCAACCGATGCGGTTAGAGTGCAGACCAACTAAACATTATTAGAAATGTTTTTAAACAAACTTAACTTATTGTTTATAGCTTAAAGTAAGTAAAGTGGTTCACTTTTAATTGATCCAAGATGCAATATATCACACTGAATAAGTCATAGATTATAAAAGTCGTAAGTTTTGGACAGCAAAAATGCAAATCGGTATAATAAGCCAAAAGTCCATTAGATTACAATCCCCATTTGAATTGCAATAAAATTGCTCTCAAATGATTTGTTACAAATCCTAAAATTTACAATAATAGCAGCACTGGACCATTAGAGTCATTTTGAATGTGACGCTCTTGTGTTTTTAACATTAAAGTTACTGGTAGGGAACACTAGCGACGCCAACTGATTTAAATTATTAGCAAATAAATCGGATCTATTCTTGACAATTTCGAAGCTACAGCCTCTCTAAAAGCACTTATACTAATAATTTAATACTTATACCTAACTTTTTGGTTAAAACAGACCAAAAAGGAGTGCACAATTATTAATTACATAGTATAAGTGTTTTTCTAAGGAGCAGAGCTCCGAAATTGTTAAAAATTGTTCCAGTTTAGTGGCTAACGATTTAAATCAATTGGTGCCCTACCCGTCACCTTAAAGGAACATCGTGAATTGATTACAAATAGGTCAATATTCTGTCCCGCCTTAACAAGTCAGTTTGTTTGTAAAGTTGGTTTTATGCTAATATACCGTACGATAGTTTACGACGACCGCTCTAAGAGTGGCCCTTAAATGTCATTCTTTCATTTATTCTAATCTCGTTCAATAAGGTCTCATACAATAGTAGAATTTTTGCTTGAGTTGGTTTGATTATTCTAAGAGGCATTTACCATTCATTTTTCATAAAATACTAAACATTTTCATGAGGTTGGATACATTGGAAACATTCAAAAACAATTTATTATTATTAGACGACCCGATTGGAACAGTGGCAGAAGGTGAAAGCTGCCTCTGATACAAGAGTTGCGGGTTCGGTCCCCGCACATTACAAACATTTGTGTGCATGAACATGTTTGTTTGTATTGGTCTGGGTGTTTGCTATGTATTATAAGTATGTATTTACAAAAGAAAAGTATTATGTGTATATATTTGTAATCTCACTGTTGATTCTGATAACCGTAACACAGGTGCTTGAGCTACCTATCTCGGAGTCAGATTAATGAATGTGATGTGGTGAAATATTTATTTATTTTATTTACTCAAATGATAAACACAATTCAGAAGGTATTTTTGTGTCTGTAACATGACTTACATAGTTACTTTAAAAATGAAAACTCAACACAAATCTGTCTCTACGTGTACGATTGTTAATAAAACACATGTTGTGTTTCTAAAGGAACCCCTCCCCCTTTCAAAGACTTCAGTTGGAACACAAGTTATTGAATATCAGTCAAGATAGCGTGATAGTCTCCAAGATTGGGGTATATATTAAGTTACGTTGGTAAACTTGATTCGTCTGTATATAATGTAAATAGTGAGTCAACCATAGAAGATATAATACTCGATATGTATTGACGATTAATTGAAGATCTATGCTAGGTAAATATTTATTAACATAGGCACGTGCCTATGTTAATAAATATTTTTACTAACATTTTTATAAACTACGTAGTTAATAGAAATGTAATCACTAAGAAAGTTTTAGCAGATTTGTCCACAATAATGAATTCAATTCAATTTGTTTATTCCGAAAATAATTTTACACAAATAATATCTATGTTAACCTAATTACAGTTTTATAAAGTTAAAACATAACAGTAAGTTCTCATAAATAATCTCAAAAACTATCTAACTAACAACGTTGGCGCAGCGACCCAAAGTGAGAATTGGCCTACGATAATAAGAGTCTCCATCTAGGTCGGTCTAGCCACCTCCTGCCTAGTCATCTGCCAGAAGTCCACGCAAGTCCCACGTCTCTCCCGCGGTACCTTGGAACGGCCATCTGGCCTTCGATCATTTGGTCATACGTATACATCTAGACACAAGTGAGCATAAAAATTAGTTCTAAAAAGCATCTGATGAACGTGATACTACTACTTCACAAATAAACTTGGCTATTTTTTACTGCCAATCATGAACACGAGCCAATTATCGCACAGCTGATTGAAACGAAGCCGCTACCAAAATAAAGGCATCAAAACCAAAAAACTACCAAGAATCGTGAGCAATGTGTGAACAAAAAGCGAATCGATTGCATCTTGTATTCTGCGTACGCGCACCGCACGCGGCGCGCATGCGACAGGGCTAGGGATGTAACGAAGTGATCGTTGGTCGAGAATATCGAACATTTTATATTTATTTTTGTTTTACAAGTATTAAACCGTTGTTCGTTATTGAACAAAATTCTTTTGAAATTCGTTGGTGAATATAATTACTAAATATTTCACAACATCACATACATTGATCTTACACCGAGATAAGTAACTAAAGCATTGTGTTACGGATTGATATCCGTTCTGATGAACCAACAGCGGAATTACATAAGCATACATAAATACATTTATATTTTTTATTTTGTAAATACATACTTGTAATACACAAAAAACACCCAGGCCAATACAAACAGACATGTTCGTGGCATGCACACAAATCTTTCTACTGTGCGTGGATCGAACCTGCAGCCCTTACATCAGAGGCAGCGTTCATTAACACTCATCCTAACGAACATTTAAAAAATTATTATCGATGTTTTACTATATATTATTGCAACTCTATAGAGAACGCATCGATTTAAATCGATTAGCGCTGCGCGCGAGTCGAATGCGCCGGATTTTATGCACGCACGAATTCTTGAGCTTACACAATGTTGATTCTTTGTTTTTTACGTGTTCTTAGTCCTGTGTTCATAAAATGATTGTTTATTTTTTGGACATTATCGATTACATATTTTTGTTTACTGCTTAGATTTAATCAAGATTTAATCTAATGGTTATTATTACAATATGTCTGTAATATTCAGTTCCCTAACTGTGATAAGATAACAGATGTAACAAAGATTTTTTTTTCAATTCGTACCTTTCTCGTCATATGCGACACAACACACACGCGTATGAGTGCTACCTAATGTATTCCGCAAACCTTTTCCGATGCAAATTATTTTTTCTCTCATCGGTCGAGCTCCAGTCATGCGTGAAGCGAGCGGAGCGGAGCGAAATAAGCGCGCGACCTTTTAGAGTTCCTTAGCAGAATGAAAATGTTGACTTTGTGTTTAAAAATTCTTCAACTGAATATGGCAGTGATAATGTTAATATATAAAATTCTTTCTGATCTTTCTTAGAACAATTTTATATAAAAAAGTGTCTAAAAACTACACATATTTTCCTGGGCATATTTCTTAAAAAGGATACTAAAAGCAAGGAACAATTATTCGTTATTATGTTTTAGCGTGGTCAAAAAATGCATGAATTTAAAAGTAGAAAAATAAGTAGAAAAGCTGTCCCACGTATGAAATTTATTGATTAAATATTGTAACGTCGGGGGACCGCTAATAATTTACATTAGCTTTGTTTTTCTATAATGATTTTTCTACTTTTAAAATTCATACTTTTTTATTATTTTTTGTCCGGGGTTTTTATTTTTTTAATTTACTTTTTTATTTGTTGCCTTTTAAATGGACCCTACTCAATCATAAATTATGTTATTTTGCCAATTTGGATTTAAAATTTTCATGGTCGATAATCTACAATATGGAGGGGGTTTTTTATACAATTTCGTGGCAGCGGCCATCTTGGATCAATATCTATCAAACATAGCAAAGAACATTCCTGGCTAATTCATCTTTAAAAAATCAAAATCGGTTTACTCGTTTGAGAGCTACGATGCCACAGACAGACAGACATACACACAGACACACGTCGTATTTCGTCAGGGGTCAAAATCAAGTTATAATTTTTTATCAGTTTCGTTATATTTAGATCATAATATATACTATTCATTAAACAGTAGATATAAAAACGATGAGGCTTATAGGTAAATTGAAAAGACAAAACACTTGCGCGTCGCAAATGACATCTATTGTAAGCCATTTTTTGATACGTTTTGGAACGAATACATTTCCCAAAACGAAGTAAGTATATTTAGAAAATTTAACGATCCATATTACCCCATATTACTTTCAACTCGAACATAAGCGGACGGAACACACAATGGTTGCAGTACAAAGAATATTATGCAGATGCATACAGCCTCGCCTCATTTATTGAGCTTCCCGCACCGGGTGTGCACTGCCTAATGTTATTTCAAATTTATTCACTTCTCAGTGTAGTACATTGAATTTTATTACCATTTATATACTATCTACTGCTTTAAGCCTCCATTCTGTTGCACTGGCCAGCCTTTACTAGGGAGTGCTTGTTTATTGGTATGTTTAATTTTATAGATATTTCTTTATGCATGTATGTATTTCCCAAGAGAGAGAGGGCTCACCCCCAATCGTCGCAACATTACGAGGAAATCTGCGCATTTTTTAGATTTTACAATTTTTGACATGATGATTTTAAAAGTATTCCTCACCATGATCTAGTTTGTCTGGTTCCCTAGTCTCGGATTTATGAAGGTCAGACGACAGTTCATCGTCAGCCCATTTAAGTCCCCACTGCTGGGGCACGGGCCTCCCTCAATCACATGAGGGGTAATTGCCATACTCACCACGCTTGGCAGACGGGTTGGTTGTTGGCAGAGTTTTCCTTCTCTAGGTGCTGATGATCATGCCAGCAGCTTTACCTCAGTCGCCTTTTACGACACCTCGGTACGAGTGAGGGTGGCCAATTCTACTCTGCCGGGACCACACGGCGGAATGTCCACACGGAGACCACACGGTTGCTTCGTTGTAATTGCCAGAATTATCAATTCTTAAACCTAGTTTACAGTGTAACCCGGACTCGCATGCGACGGCTGTGTACCCAACCCTCCGACTCCACTGGTGTCACTGGTGTCCATGGGCGGCGGCAATCGCTTACCATCAGGTGGTCCGTCTGTTCGTCTGCCACCTATGACATAAAAAAAAGAATGAAACTTACTTCGCATAGCCGTTGGTCCAATCTTCCTCTCATCTCATTCCAACGCAAGCAAAGATCTGAAACAAAAAAATTAAATCTGTTATAACTAACCTCACTTAAACCTTAAGATAATCTTCGTTCTATGTGATAGTTGGCAGACGAGCGACGGATCACCTGATGATAAATCAACATTTTTCCCCAAAAAAACAAAGGGTCGAATCTAAATAAATTGGTCTTCCCATACTAATTGCATCAATCACTAGTAGTATCAGCCTATATACTATCCCACTACAGAGCAAAGGCCTCCATGATAGAAATGTAGTTATCGTTACTATGATGGGATTAGGCTTCATCACCACGCTTGCCAAATGCGGATTGGTTATTACAAACCCGAGCTATGTTCGAAAAATTCGAAACGTACTTTTTGCTCGACCCGGGAATCGAACCCAGGACCCCGAGATCACGGCCCGGTACTTAAACCACTAGACCTACACGAAATATGCACATGTGTTGTTACTATTGATAGTACTAGTTAGAACAATCTCATTGATCAGCCACGTACGCAGGATATATTAGAATGCTCAAGTGTGTGCGCAAACACAAGTGCAATTCCTATTCCCTTACCCTCATATTCCGATGGGTCACAAGCGTGACACGACCGGAGAGAGGTTCGGTCCGACCCGGGGATCGTACCCGGGACTTCTTGCGCAGCAGTCGCTTTAGAGTGCGACCCACTAACCACTGCGCCACCGAGGCAGTCTATGATAGGATTAGGCTCACCTCGCTTGCATATATCACACATTTCCATAATATACCGCAGTAAAATTTAAAAATGTAGTCAACTATCAAAATCAGTACCAGTGACTCCTTTGATTTTATGTGAATGCGACTCATTAGCCAGAGGCAGAATGTGTCTTCTAGGTAACGCTTATCCTAAACCAGGAGACTACAGGCACTTCAATCCGAAAGACATCGTGACGCTGATGAAACGTAAAAAGAGTAACTGGCGAGTTTCTTGCCGGATCTTCTCAACCAGAAACAACTTTCCGAGCCGGTGGTAGAATCGCATTATGTTTATTTACTTTTTTTTTGTATATTTTATGTATCAACATATATATGTATTAACATGTAAATTACTACATAAGTACTTATAAATAGTATTAAATCATTCAAATGTATGACGATTTGTAAGTGCTGTGTACAAGCCTTTGCAAATAAAGAATTATTTGATTGATTGATTGATTGATTGAAACGAATCTGTGAACGAATCTTGAAAGATCCCTTAGGGTCGACGTGCCCCATGAAAATGACCCCCTAACAGATAAGATAAGACTCCTTTGATCCATGGGCGGTAATCACTTACCATCAGGTGATCCGTCTGCTCATCTACCACCTATCTAAAAAAAAAAGTGATAGTAACAGTTCCACAATTTAAAGTTACAAGTGTAAATACGACTTTTCAACGCTGTTTTTTTTTATTTAGCTCCCATAAAACAATACAATTGGAAACACAAAGTTATTTTAAAACCGAAACGTCACCGTGTTACGTTTTAAAACAATACAGAATTAACAAACGTTTTGCAGGGGCACAGAATTGAACCGCCGTCGGCTTCAGTAGTTGTTGACTCATTTTTTTTAATTTGTAGCTGTGATCATTTCGAAGGCTTCAAAATAAAGAGGTGTAACTAAAAATTTGCAAAATAGGACATTATGGCTCTTCTACTTCTTAAAGTGCCTCTCCGATTAGCGAAGGTTGGCCGTTAATCTAGCATATCCTTCTCGGTCTCTAGCGAGGCGAAACAGCTCGGCGGCGTTCGCGATTCCCGTCCACTCCCGGATGTTACGCAGCCATGGTTTTTGACTATGGCTCTGGAGGGACCATATACTAAGCCAAATTCGTCTTCAATATCTAGTGCGCGAGAATATGCCCTTTCAACAGAGTATTTATTATTCTTAAGTAAATAACACACTTAAAAATTTCATCTCGAGTTCAGGCGGGACTCGAACCCATACCTTCCACAATCCGGATGAATGTTCCCCTAATTAGACCACTAAACGCGTTATTAAGCCGACGAAATTTGCCAGTGCTTGATTCGACATGAGCTGTCGACAGTCTCATCAATATTGTAGGTATATTTACAATATCCAGTGGAAATATTATTACAAATATTTGACCACCAGTTAAGATGAGACTGCTAAATCAATAGTTGATATTTTTATAGCAATCTTTTGCAAATTATTCTTCGGTAAATAAAATACTTAGAAATTTCATTTCGAGTTAGGAGGGACTGGAACCCACACCTTCCACAATCCAGAGTATTATTGTAACCCAATTTAATGATAAAATTACATTTCTGACGCGCGTTTTATTAAAATATACGCGATTTATAGCCTTAGATTTATCCGTAATCAAACCCTGTGAAATAAACACAAGCTAAATGCTGATTTACCAAAGTTGTGATTTTTGTTTTATTTGGTTGTAATTTTTTACTTGTAAGCGTGCGATTTGTATCGTCACTAATAGCTAACTGATAAACGTAATTAAAGAAAAAATACACAATTAAGAGATGAAACCTGGAACTTGTAATTTTTGAGTTACATCACTTTCAAAGCGATTTCTAACGTTGAAATTTGTAGCGTTACAGCCTTACGGAACGGGAAGGGTTAGCCATTAGCGTACCTCATTACCAGAACCAAAATAAAGCTCGCAATATAAAAGAATGAGTCGGCACTTCGCCCCTGGACTATTCATCACTGGAATATTGCTCGCGGGAAAAAATATTCGCAAATTGAATAGGGTTGCAAAACGTATATCGATGTTTGAAAATTAGCATTTGACGTCTGAGTGGAGCCAGCTATCGAGATAAATGAGCTGAAACAGCTACCCAACTAAGTATTTAATTTTTTTACGTGATAGGTGAAAAACGAGTACACAGGTCACCAGATGGTAAGATTTTGCCACCCGCAACATCTGTCGAGTCACAAGTGCTCTGCCAACCCCCTAGAAAACTCCCCTGCCTGCCCCTTAAGGTGACGGGTAGGGCACACTACCGACGCAAATCGATTTTAATTTCTAGCTACTAAACCGGATCTATTTCAAACAATTGTATTTTTGGCGGTAACCATGGGTGCGCAGGAAACAACGTTTAGTATATATCAGCAGCCCAATTCTCGTGATCGTGATATTTTGAAAACATGGCGGCTATCACCTGAAAACCATACAAAAAAACTATGTTTTAGTGATATATGTCGTATGAAAATAAATGTCACGAGCACGAGAATTGGGCTCCAGGTATAACAGCTTCTCAGTGGAAAACATTCCATCACGGAATAAAAAATGTGGCAGTCCCTATTTCGGCCGCACCATCAAGAAATGGAATTCGTTGCCGGCGCATGTATTTCCTCCTTCCAATATGGATTCCTTCAAACGAAGCGTGAAGAAGCATCTCGCGGACCAGTATGGCAGTCCCAACGGAGGTGATGCATGACATCGCTTCCGTTGTAATTGCAACGTGGGCTCTTCTCTTGCTTACCATCAGATTAAGGAGAGCCAATATACTGTGTCACTATAAAAAAAAATTACGACGAATATTCAAATATCTCCACTACTGGAGCCAAATTCTCGGGCTCGCGACATTTATTATCATATGACATATATCGCTAAAACCCAGTTTTTTTGTATGGTTTTCAGGTGATATCCGCCATGTTTTCAAAATATCACTAGCTCGAGATGCCGACCGCTAGAGATACGGGTGCTGGGGCTTGTACAGATATGATGTTAAGTTACGACGCTTCAATTTTTTATCTATTTTTTTTTGCACAAAATCTTTTTATTTCTAATAGACCGACCGAAACACAAAGAGGGCCAAGTTGCCGAACATACAACAATCATGAACTTTGACGCAAAAGCTAAAGATTACAGCGTTTAACGTGTCAGAAAGTCTTAGCCCAAGGGAGCTTCGGCAAACTTGCTCCGGTGCGTCTGCGAGACTTATTAGTTGTATTAACATCTTAAAAGCGGTAGGCAGGTATGAAACAGATTCATAATTAGTTAAGTATCAGTGAATGGTTCAGTAATCATGTATGTGGGATTGGTGATCGGTAGATGCATGCCAAGGAACGTGTATGAGTGCGATGTTTGAATTAGAATGACGTGCGAGAGGGAGAGAGGGAGATGATAGACGACGTATGGCGGACGACGATGAAAGACGTTGATTGACTAAGAAGATTAATTGTTAATATAGTATTACTTATTCCCGTCCTTGGATTTATTTAGAACCCCATCCCACAATTTTGGGGGCTCGTCCGGGATGGATAAAAAATAAAGCCTTGGAGGAATAATAAAGACGACGACGAAACAAAGAAGAGGAAGATGAGGGACGACGTATGGCGGACGACGTAAAGACGGTGTAAAGACGACGCTAAGATTGTAAATATAGAAGAACTGATTCCCAAGTCCCTGTCTTTATTTGGAACCCTATCCCACAATTTTGGAAATTGTGGGATGGGGTTCTAAATAAATCCAAGGACGAGAATAAGTAATACTATATTAACGATGAATCTTCTTAGTCAATCAACGTCTTTCATCGTCGTCCGCCTTACGACGTCTGTCATCTCCCTCTCTCTCTCTCGCACGTCATTCTAATTCAAACATCGAACTCATACACGTTCCTTGGCATGCATCTACCGATCACCAATCCCACATGTATTTATGTGATAGAGAGGGTCTGGCCCTAAAGTTTAAGGTAGCTCAGTGGGCGATCGAGCGGGCTATACTCTGATGAATTGACTATTTGAAAAAGATGGCGGGTGTGAGTTGGATGTTGACTACTCAGAATCGAGTTGGTTAACGCTTTTTGGGAGAAGCCAAAGATCAGAGGTGTGATATATAGAATAGTTATAGGTTGATATATTTATTGATGTATTAGAAGTTGTCCTTAAGGCGACGGGTAGTCTAGCTAGAAAACTAGCGACACCATTCGTTTTTAATTGTTAGCTACTAAATCGAATCTATTTTTAACAATTTCGGGGTTACAACCTCTTCGCAAACACTTATACTATTGATTAAATAACCATGCCCAAATGTTGGGTCCGTTTTTGTACGCGAAAAATTGATTACCGCCAAAAGCGGCCACTTTTAGCGTGAATCAATTTTTCGCGTATAAATGTTGGGTACGCATTTGTGCATGGTTATTTAATAAATAGTATAAGTGTTTGCCGAGAGGTTGTAATCCCGAAATTGTTTAAAATCGATCCGGCTTAGTAGCTAAAAATAAAAATCAATTGGCGTCGCTAGTGTGCTCTACCCGTCACCTTAAATAAAACAGTCAAACAGTTTTGAAAGAGTTAAAAATTCTCTAACCAAAGTTACTATTTTTTTTAAGATTGCAGCACTGTGCTGTGTTTCGTTGCGTGAGTGAGGGTACCGGAGGCCCAATCCGGGGGATAGGGGGAGTTTAAAGGTTGGCAGCGCACTTGTGACTCCACTGGTGTCGCGGGTGTCCATGGGCGGCGGCAATTGCTTACCATCAGGTGATCCGTCTGTTCGTCTGCCTACCTATTACATAAAAAAAAAGATTTATATAGGGACATCAGATCAATCAACACATACTCCACAACAGTTATTCTTGTTATATTTATTTAATTCTTTTATACATGAGAGGGCCAAAATCTACTTGTAAGTACGTCTAGGACTCAAGAAACAAGTATCTAAGCAACTAAGAAAAGATATCCCGCTCTTCCTTTTGAACTATATTCAGTTTGAAGAGGTCTTTTTGTCCTTGAAACTAGTCGGTACAACTTGTAACTCCTAGCTGACCAATGGCCGGAAACAGGAACCATAGTGAAGAGCGATAGCGGTAAAGTAAAAGGCTACCTAATAATGATCAGTCTCCGTGTCTTCATTAGTTCTGTTATGTTATGCGTAGGTAAACGTATACGGGGTGCGCCTGAACCCCTAGGAAATAATCTCTAGGATTTAGCAAGACTGGTAAATGGTAATGACAATGAAGCGTTTGAAATCTCTTTCGGTACTATAATTGATACCCTTAAAAACCAAGTGGACCATAATGACAATTTAAATTTGAGATTTATAAGTTTTTTCCAATTGTTAAATATATACTTTTATATTATGCTAGAGGCGGACAAACGAGCAAGCGAGTCTCATGATGGAAAGTAATCAATCGCCGCCCATGAACATCCGCGAAAAAAAAAAAGAAATAAACAAAGAGCATTAAGATTTAAAAGAGGTTACCCCTACAGACCGCGGCAACGCTTATAAGTAATCCGAAAGCACGAGACCCCTGGCGCCATCTATTGGTATAACAGTGGAACTAGTGTCCCGAAAAAGGTGGTCCTTAAATTGTTTTTCTTGCTTTTACTTACAATTATAATGATATTGACCTTTAAAGACTAAGAGCGGTACGAAAGAGTTATAGGTAGTGATATTAGATAGTGAAATATTAAAGGTTGTCAGCGCACTTGTGACTCCACTGGTGTCGCGGGTGTCTATGGGCGGCGGCAATAGCTTACCATCAGGCGTGATCCGTCTGCTCTACATTTTTTATTTATTTAAGTAGTACTCATCTATTGTGTGTGACATAAGGTGTCAATAAAAGGAATTCATTGGGACACTTGAATCTATTTGTTAATGTTGTGATAAGATTGCGTTTTAATTCAGAAAACTACTTGCAAACATGAAAGTTAAGTAAAGCAAGCATCCCTATTTGTTTGAATTAAATAATTCGTTACAATGACCAGTTGTTTTAATCATGAATGCCTACGTGCTAGTAAAAGGGTTCTAATCCCTAGGTCAGTCGGAGTAGTCCGAAATAAAATTGATTAGTTCCCAAAGTGTAACAACTCATTGCTATTTGTTTCACTGTGGCATGGGTCCGACCACTCGTTTGTCAAACGCCCAACTTCGCCCCAGGACGGATGGTTTTATGCGAAACGTAATTAATGATTCGCCATCATGTATAATGGATGGTTCGCCAAATCAAAGGGTGCGGGACCTCAACTTCTGGTTGCCAAGTTTGATACATGCGTTCTGTTTTGGAGTTTAGAACTTCTGAAACTCGGACAGTACATGCTTAATGGAAAGTTTGACGCTATTCAAGAGAAGGGTAGGCGGAAACTTAAGAAAATGTCTTAGCTTATAAACTTAAGGCGCCCGTTAGCCCCAACTAGCGACACCAATCGATTTAAATCGTTAGCTACTAAACCGATCTTTTTAAACAATTTCGGAGCGGGAGCCTCTAAGCAATCATTTATACTATTTATTTAATTATTTAACACTACTTTTTGATCTGTTTTTGCACTCAAAATTTGGATTAAAACGCCGTAAGTGGGCGTTTTGGCGGTAATTCGAAATTTATAGTACAAAAGCAGACCCAAAAGTTAAGTATAAGAATTAAATAAATAGTTGAAATGTTTTCCGAGAGGATGCAGCTTTCTTTGTTAAAAAGATATCCGTTTAGTTGCTGTTAGCAACTAAACCGGATATCTTAATTTAAATCAATTGGCGTCACTAGTGTGCCCTACCTGTCACCTTATGTTGCGAATGAATTACCGAGACAAATTGCTTTATCATTATCATCAGCACAAAATAGAAACACACAGGACGCTTGCTGTCTAATAAAAAGGCTACGCACAGTGATCTCGGCATGGTTCGGTATGTGATAGCACAGATTATATGGATAGTGAGCAGGAGAGAGGCGATCTAATTGTACAGTCCTAGCGCTTAGGAAACGAGCTCTTCGTAATAAATGTCAGCCACAGCTGATCCATCTATGTTTTTTTTATGCTAGAGGCGACAAACGACAGAAGTGAGTCACGAGCGAGCGTGTGTACTTACTTTCTATAATCAGCCCATTTTCTGGGTATTTTTTATGTGATATGTCGCCCATAGACGCGATACCAGTTGATTCGCAAGTGGGCTGCCAACACATAACCCCCCATTCCCCCGGAATGGGCCTCCGATACCCTCACTCACGCAGCGAAACAGTACAGTGCTACTTGACGCAGGTTTTCTGTGAGGCCGTGGTATCACTCCGGTCGAGCCAGCCCATTCGCGCCGGAGCGTGGCTCTCCCGCGGTCGAAATTATTAAAGTATTGCAGGATATTTTCACCTAAAACGCATAACACTTCCCGATGAGTCGTGTGCTGCGCGCATTCCATACAAAATCGTTATCGCATCGACAATATTTAAGAAACTATCCCAGACGTGCTTGGTTAGTCGGATTCGTCATCAGACTCCAACAATCTAAATAAGTAGTAATTCGATTCAAATCGGAATGACCAGACAAAGTGGCCAGCATTTAAATGTCATGTGTCATCCCACGTGTCTCAGCGAGTTTTTGCAATAATTGCCTTCCAGTTTCCTTTAAAGGCTATGCGAGACGGTTCAGTGTCTCCATAGATTATTAAGTCAGACTTGTAAATCTTGTAATACGATACAGTCTTTATCAACCAGTTAAGGTATGCGGGTTTTTATCTAGATGATGTTGTTATGTTCGCTGTTTCTTGAGCTTCTTGCGATTCGCGTGGGAAATTGTCTTAACAGAAATCTGAGAGGTAAGTTTATAAAAAACTAGCCAAGTACGAGTCGGACTCGCGTAAAAAGGGATTTCCTCCGTACCATTGATTTTATTATTTGGTGGCAGACGAGCAGACGGATCACCTGACGGAAAGCGATTGCCGCCACCCATGGACATCAGCAATACCAGTGGAGTCACAAGTGCGCTGCCAACCATTAAACCCTCTTTCCCCCTGAATTGGGTCTCTTCTGGTATCCTCACTCACGCATCGAAAGACAGCAGAACCAAGCTGCTTCACGCTGGTTTTCCTGTGAATATTAATATATTTCGAGCAAAAACAGGAAAAAAATGCTTATTTTGTATGGGAGCCCCTTTCTATTATATTTATTTTATTCCGTATTTAGTATTTGTTATTAAGGCGGCAACAGAAATACATAAGTCGTGAAAGTTTCAAGCCTGGAGACAGACAGACGGATAGCGAAGTCTTAGTCTTAGACCCCTAGTCTTAGTAGTAAGGGTCCCGATTTACTCTTTGGGTACGGAACCCTAAAAAGTAGTATTTTTCTAACGAAGGAACAGACAATAGTGTGAGAATTGATATGTGAATTAAAATGTGGGATATGACTTGCTTAGTTCGAGGTAATCGTCTATTTTAATCCTAATTTTGAGAAAACTTTTTGCAAAGCGTTGACTGGAACAATTGAAATTGAAATTATTTATTTAAGTACCAAAAATAAAAATTACAAAGCAACATAATATTTCTCAATGCGGCACTTAAAAAGGTCTCCGCTCAGCATCTGCCACGGACACGTGAGGTCCCCGTGGCGCTGGTATTCTGCGGATACATTTTCTTGACAAGTATACTTACTTGAAGTACTCTGATAATAAAGTCTCACTATGGCATTTTTAAAGATTCCGTAGATTATTTTTGACTTAAAGGTATCTATAATAATTACGCCGTGTGGTCCCGGCAGAGTAGAATAGGCCACCCTCACTCTTACCGAGGTGTCGTAAAAGGCAACTAAGGTAAAGCTGCTGGCGTGATCATCAGCACCCAGAGAAGGAAAACTCTGCATTTATATCAAAACCCTCGCCAACCCGTCTGCCAAGCGTGGTGAGTATGGCAATTACCCCTCATGTGATTGAGGGAGGCCCGTGCCCCAGCAGTGGGGACTTAAATGGGCTGATGATGATGATGATGATAATAATTACCTAAAAGAGTTTTATTTTGAAGGGAGGTAAATGAGCAAGTGGATTACTTGATGCAAAGCTGTCACCGTCGCCCAATATAAAAGGAAAAAGCCTTTATCTTGAAGATCAAGTCTTATCTGTTCGGAATCAGCACCGACTGTTCCACAGTTTGTTTAAAAGAAAGAGAGGCAATCGAGCAAGAGGATCACCTGATGATAAATGATCACCGCTGTTCATTGACAAGGTTTACCAGAAGTAGTGCAATTGCCGATCTTTGGTGTACTCTTAAGGATTTCAATGCCGTATTGGTTCGGGAATACCGCTGCGGGTAGTTGATTCCGCAATGCACCTCCTCATTGCGGGAAACGTAAGGAAATTGAAGATAATATTTATATTTTTTATTAAAAAAAATATTGCAAACATCTAAATGACTGTCGTAATTTGTAGGCATTCCCTGAATGAAAAAAGTTTCCTATCCGAGAAAAACACAATAGAAAATTCTGCAGTCGTGTTTTAAACATATGCCTTTAGAGTCGTCCTGTGTTACATTTAATGCTCTGTTCATTTAACATACACTGTAGTAAGTGACATGATGCTTTATAAAAGCTTTAAAAAAAGTAGGAATCGAAAACAAAATGTAACGTATTTATTACTGGTTAGTGTAAGTGATTTGTCTACAACGGGCATACTTCAAATTAAATCAATGTAATTAAATTATAAAGTAATTAACAGCAATTAATCACTTAACTTTTAATCCAAAACTAAAAAAAATCTTTCATAAAATTTGCTGGTAGGTAAATCAACAATCTGAAATTTTAATTAATACTGTTAATTAAGTAAAAAGCATAACAGCATTAATTTAATATTGACACACTTGATTCCTATTTGATCCGATAATTAAATAAACACTTAACAGTTTTGTTGCAAGTGTTAACCAATTTGAATCAGCATGAGAAAAATATAAGATAAATAGGTACTATATTAATTATAAAGAGGTGAATCCGAAACCACAAAACGCTTGAGCGATGTCGCTCGTACTACATAAAGAAAAAATATGTATTAATGTTTATATATTGTTGATTCATCATCATCATCATATCGGCCCATTTAAGTCCCCACTGCTGGGGCAAAGGCCTCCCTCAATCACATGAGGGGTAATTGCCATACTCACCACGCTTGGCAGACGGGTTGGCGAGGGTTTTGATATAAATGCAGAGTTTTCCTTCTCTGGGTGCTGATGATCATGCCAGCAGCTTTACCTTAGTCGCCTTTTACGACACCTCCGTAAGAGTGAGGGTGGCCTATTCTACTCTGCCGGGGACCACACGGCATTGTTGATTACTCAACTATAATTCGATTTCCCACATATGGCTAATAGTTAAATATTTCAAGCTTTGAAATCAAATAAATTTACAGTGTTTATGGCTAATAAATAGTTTGTCAAGTTATTTATACGGACTCGAAAGTAAAAAGCATGTATCTTTTACTTACAAGAAGAAGAAAACACACTAATCACGGTCTCCTTTTATCTTGATCTTCCTCTGGTGACAAGTTGACAGCAATGTATGGTCCAATTGAAAATATTTTCAAGCTAGTTTCAACAACCAGTCTTGAGGATCGACGGTTGGTCCTGCATTTTATTAGGGGTCAAAGTAAGAAATTGTCGATTTGTATAGATATTTTTTGAAAAGTTGTGTTTCAAAATATTAATGGCACTGTTTCATTTTAACTGTGCTTTAACGTTTAGGTACATTTAGAATAGGTTTTTAGAAAAATAACATTATTTATTTAAAAAGCTATGAATGCTGAAAGCGTCAATTTTGCCTAGCAAAAAAGAGTCATGTTCAAATATTTTTTTCTGCATCATGAATACAATTTTATCTGATCTGCACATTACACACCTTTGAAATATGGTATTTTATCAAAATAAAAATATAATACAATATTTTTTTGGATTTTTATAAGAATTGTTAATCCTGTTGTGTCTAGAAAAAAAAACGGCAACGCACGCCGACATAAATAGTTTATAAAATAAATTAAATATAATGTTATATCTAAGGGTGTACAAATAAATATACAATAAGATACAAATTAATAATGTAATGTGTCTACGACTCGCTATTTCCTATGACACGAACCAAACTCAATCCGGTCCCCAGGCCGCCGCTGGCGCATCCCGCCCCACCTGGCGTCTGATTCATGAACTTTTTTACCACTAAATTATTCCGTCCGGATTGTTTATCTGTTTTATTTTCCCTCTACAAATAAGTGTTTAAATTAAATGCCGTTCATGCGCGACGGCATGTAATAAGACTTGTTTCGAGACGCCATCTTGTTCCAACGATTTAATTCCCGCGTGAGATTTTTGATGCATTTTAATTAACGTATGCCGATTAACTATTCAAAATAATGAGACCTCCACATTAAAACGTGAGGCATTAGCTTAGGTGTCAAAATATTCTGGACGTGTAGGTCACAGCATCCAAAATAGTGGGACCCACATTTAAAAATATACAGCTCCAAATTAAGTGTCAAATAATTCTGGACTAGTTAGCGGTAGGTAGAACATTCGTCTAAGTTTTAGTGGACTGGAGTTTGGACAATTATACTGTCGGATTTGTAATTTACATACGTAAGTAGGCGTTGATGGGATGTCAGAGTAGGTGTTTAGAGTTAGTCGTGAATGTCGGATATTTTTAAGTATTTATGTTTATTACGAATCTGCGGCAGATTTTAGGGCATGGACGGGAACGACAGGTGATTAAGATAGGCAATCAACGTCATTAAGAATTTGTTATTATGCTGTTTTGAACATGCTACAGGTAAGAAACGTATCCATATTCAACAGGGCGTCTATACTACATTTCTCTACATGATAATTTCAAGAAAATGGCTGGTGTGAATTGGATGCAGAGATCAGGATGCACTTTTTGAGGGAAGCCTATGTTCATCTGAATCTACGAATTCTTTTACGGAAAAATTTTAGACTACATCCCAATTAACGTTTTATCTCTATATATTTTGTTTCTAATTAAAAAATACAGATTAAGTATACTTTCTCCTCTCTAAAGGGTTGTTACTAGCTAGCATTTTTAGGGGGAAAATATCTTAGGCAGCTATAGTCAATGTTCGTCAAGATCGTTTCCACGAATGACTTCTTCAAATATAAAAAAGCAAATGTAAAGCGCGTAACCTAGTTATAAGCAAAATAATGATGACTTATACTCCATTTTTAAAAGCATGAAAGCGATTGCAACCAGACGTACAGTGGCGGACATGTGACTGACATTTCCGCGTCCGCCGCTGTGACCGACAGACGGACTGCGATCGTATTAATTAAATCTTTCGGCTTAAGAGTGTGGAGTTGAATTTTCAATTTGTATCTTTTTTTGTTGGTTTTCAGCGGGATAATTGTTTGTGGTTGGTCTACGAGTAAATAGCTTTTGTTTGAAAGCATATTGAACATTTTCGTGCCCAATGCTACACTAAAAATTCCATTCTATTCCGTAACTAAAATATGTTTTGGCAATACCCAGATACATATTTGCACTCATTTGGTAGTAAGTGAAGATGCTATTTTAACAGAGGGTAATATTTGTGAAACAATTCTGTGTTACAAACGACTTCACAGTAAAAATAGACTGACTAACTCACAAATCAACCTAAAAGGTTTCCTTCCAACTTTTATCCCAGGCTATCAATCAATCAATTCACAGCCTATATCCGGCTTTGGACACGCAACGTTACAAATTCTTATCCCTAAATCTCTCATCCAGTAAAAGAAGTTCCAGTCAGTTCTCTTAATATCCATAGAATAGTAGAGCATCCGACATTACGCTTACCTAACCGCGAACTCCACCAAGACACATCTGCTCCAACGATTATCGGTTACCCCGGCTTACACCACACTTTCACAACTCGAGCTTCGCTTCGCACCGTTACTTGAACTGCGCGCGCGCCGGTAGCTAATTATGGCGGCTGTCAGTGCCCATGCGCAGGTCGGAGATCAGGCGTGCGGTAATTAATATTTCGAAAGGTCAGTGAACTGTTTTAAAACAGTAATTACTAATATGTTACATACGAGTGTATTGTGGAGGTACTGTTACTGATTCACGTTTGCAAACTGTAACGGTGATCGAATCTTTTATTTGTATTGGCATAATGAAACATGTTCAGACAGTGGAACAAAACAAATAACAATTTATCCAGTGCAGATTGAAGCTTAACGTAACCTAACCTTGCTGTAAAAGCACAAACCATTTTGGTACTGGCATAAATCATCCCGTCACCTATTAGCAATATGTATTAATACTACATTTTTGGTGATTGAGAAAGAAGGAAGAACATGAAAAATAAATACCGATTTATCATGCATGGTAAACTTGTGCAATAGACTCGAAAGAAGGATCAACCAACTTTTTTAATGCTGAAGCGAAAAATAACCAAGTAAGACACCTGAGGGCCTATTCTCGAGCACGCGACATCGAGTTAGGGATTTGTATGAACGAATGTATGAAATCTCTATATTCGACTTCAATGTCGAGTGCATGAGAATTGGCCCCCTGATAGTAAGTGATCACTCCTCATATAAATATCTGCGAGATCGTTGATGCGTTACAGCTCTTTTAGGAAGGAGTCGATCGTCTCTTACATAGATAGATAGATAGATACACTTTATTGTACAAAAAGACTTTTATTATTTACAGATCTTAGTCTAAGTTATTATACTAAAGCAATGTAGGCGGTCTCAGACTAACCTCAGGGTAGAGGAAAAGTATAGCGAATTAAGAAAAGGGGTAAGGCAGTGCAAGTCAGAAAAAAACATAGTATCTAACTTAAGAATTTTGATATGAAAGTCAGACCGTTCTATTTCTAGTTGTGATAATATATTCCGCAGCAGTTCAACAAATCAGATTAGAATCAAAGTAGGGTAACCTAACGGCTTACAGCAAACTGTTAAGATCTCAGCCCCACAACAAGCGAGCAAGCGTAATCCCTGATAATTGTTGGCCCCATTTGAATTTGTTTGCTCGACGATTGAATTAAATTAGCATTCGAGAATCAATCATATTGGTCTAACTGGGATTAGGGTTGCGAGCTAAGAGTTTTATTTATTTATTAAAAAGGTGTAAAATGATAAATATACATAAATTTATTTATAACGCGTATAATGCTTTTTTGTGGACCGTAGGCTAACGCTTGACTACAATTAAACCTAATGGTAAGCAATGACGTGGACTAGGATACGTTTAGGGATATAGATGGTATGCGTCGATCATCATCATCATCATCATCAGCCTATCGCAGTCCACTGCTGGACGTAGGCCTCTCCAATTGTTCGCCACTGTGATCTATCCATGGCTTCTCGCATCCAGCTCTTGCCAGCCATCCTGCGCAGATTGTCCCCCCATCTAGCCAGAGGGCGCCCTACATTACGTTTGACAAGACGCGGTCTCCACTCTAGAACTCGTTTACCCCATCGGTTGACGGTTCTGCAGCTAATATGGCCAGCCCACTGCCACTTAAGCTTGCTAATCCGGTGAGCAATGTCGATGACTTTGCTCACCGATGCGTCGATCATCATTCAGGATTTGGGAAACCTGGTGGAAATTAAAGCAATTTCCGTATGACCTTCGTAGCCTTCAGAAGAAGAACTAGGCCAACGGAATAAGGTTACGCGTTCAAAATCATCTCAACTATTGCGGGTGAAAATTATCTGAAAATATTCAGGTTTCCTTACGATAAATACGCATTAATATTTGTCAATTTCATAGTGCTTTGATTTGAACTACATATCTCTTTAAATGCGTTATGTTTTTTTCTTATTCATTGAGCTACAGAGCTAACGCTTACTTAGCTAAAATTTCTACTGTAGAAGTTTAAATTCAATACAAGACTTTTAGGTTTTTAAATTGATTAATAATATTTTTATAGATTTTTTATTTCTTGAGAGTGCTTAAGTCATAGTATTACATCTTCCCATGTCCATGATTTTTATCGACATCCCTATGGTTTTCGCAACAGTTAACCGGACCGTTACTTAAACATTTGTCCAATTATAAATTTAACACTGTATCTTAAACTTAAGAGTTTGATTGGAATATACAGTCTGTCGAATCTTTATTAAGGTTTGTTATATTTCCGACCTGTTTGAGTTTTATAACAAAGTAAAGTAATTCTTAAAACGCGTAAAGATATTTGGGCAATATTTTTCCGAAATATTGACATTCTGTATGTTAAACGTTTCATTCATAAAATTGTTTAAGGAGTTGGTTTTCAACCCATAGGTAAAAAAAAAAGAAAAGGAGTTAAATCTCGATTCTATTTCTTCTCGATACTGTACATCAGATACTTTATTCAATAGTAACATTAAAACAAATGGAAAGCACTTAAACAAACCATTCGTAACTGTTATTATATTCTCTCTTACGTTGTTCGGAGCACATCTCCTAAAGAAGCGATTGAATAAATCGATTGCGCACTCGAAAAGCCCATCACAGGGCGCGCGGGTCAATAAAAAGAAAATGTAACTTTGTTCGTACTGAAGGGAAATAGAGATGGAAAAATAATCGATTACAATCCGATTTTAACAAACTGGTTCGATGTCGCATTTGGGAGTCGCAGATATAGATGTCGCAGTTAATCTTCTTCACACTCCAAAAGTTTCAATTCACACTCAAAACAAACATTCGTAAGATGAAAAGTTGTGTTTTTTCAGTGTTTGGGAGTTTTGATGTTTATTCATTAAGACTTATAAAATGTAAATTGTTTTAATAATGCTTCATAAACGCTCCTTAACACTTTAGTAGCGTATATTGTTTTTGGCAACTGGTTGAAGTAGCAAGAATATTAGTTCTTCTTCGGCAACCTGGTTGTCAATCTTAGTTGCCAATGTGGCCGGAGAGGTTTATTAAGCAAAATCAATTTCAATTACTCATCTAGCACCTCATAGATAAATAGCAACATTTCAACATCGAAGATAAATGTTATCTTATATCGATTAAGAAATGAATATCGGTTTTTATGAAAGGTCACATCTCTCGAGGGAACGGTTTAAGAATTTTCCATTTGCGAAATTTACGTCGAAAATATATCGTCAAAACGAGCACTTCCATATCACACAGGTATTCGGGAAATTCTCGATCTCTCAAGAAGAGATTGCATCTATTTGAAATTTTATTTAAAAACCGGGAAACAAGTCTTGGTAAAAGTTCTGAATTGGGGGACGAGTACGCTCGACGTAAAGTTGAATTTTACATACGAGTACTCCCACTCGGCATTCCAATCATGAATCGATACTTTTAACCGATGATTTTTTCTATTTATTCTTTTATTGCTAAAAAGATTTTAAAGTAGGTAACTATGATCTCGAGATGAATTCGAAGTTTGAAAATACTCGCAACATTAAGGTCGATATTACCTACTATAAATTGAACAGCCTATTGACTATTACAACGTTTAGCTTCCTATGGATAAAAACGCACGAAACAGCCAAGCCACCATTGAGTAAGGTGTAGAATTTGTGGAGTTTGGGCTTGTAGAGTTAGAAGCTTGGTTCTTCATAAGTTCTGATAACATTTTCATGGGTAGTACAAGACATAAAACGCCCTGTTGGTCAAGTGGTTTAAGTACAGGGTCGTGATCTCGGGGTCCTGGGTTCGATTCCCGGGTCGAGCGAAAAGAATGATTCGAATTTTTCGAACATAGCCCGGGTTTGTGATCACCAATCCGCATTTGGCAAGCGTGGTGATTAAGCCTAATCCCATCATAGAAGCGATGACTTGATTTCTATGATGGAGGCCTTTGCCCTGCAGTGGGACAGTTTATAGGCTAATACTTACAAGACATAATGTTCTCGTTTTGGTGACAACTTAACTATGAAAATTTTTTCAATATAATATAAGACAAATTACATATTTTCGGTATCTAAGATTCCGATTAGTGACTACATAAATTATTAAAACAGAACTATCTGATCTATCCTATCCATCAATGTCTAAATTCGACTTCAATACGTGCAAGAATCGACCCCAACTTGAGCTTGCAAACAGTATCGTATATAAAATTCTGTGAGCCAGACGCAGGGCGGGCGGACTTGCATGCTAAACAGGGCCGATTCCCGGCGTTTCCGACCTATCTGTCAAGAAACCACGAATTTATTGACAAAGCTTTCAACCCCAGCCTATGTGGGGAGAAAAGTACGGTCCTTTTACCATCTTCGTTTCAGTACGACTAGACTGTAAGAATCCCATTATTTCAACTGCTCTGTGTTGGTCTAAGATTACATATAATGTTTGTCGCCGTGGCCCATTAAAAACATAGTAGTAAACTGACAGATACAAAAGTCAAGTCCCTATACATTTTGACAATTTGCAAATGTCGGGGATGGACCCATTAGCATCTGTCAGTTCACTTCGACTTCTTATTAATCCAACTAACCCCGGAGGCCATGGTTTTTTAAGCGGAAAACTGTGGACAAATTCGTCATCTCCACTATTTGTCGCCTACGTATTAGCCACGTTTGCACTCCGGTCTTCCTGAACAAAATTCACTGCAGAGACACTTCGCTATGCGAATGCGGTTTAGAAGAGGGTACCACAGATCACATTTTCTTTAGCTGTCAGAAATACCCTATCTCGCTGTATGACATCCTTCCTCCAAAAATTCCCCGCCATATTTATTTATTATTTATTATTCAGACACCTTACAAGCTAACAGAAATTAATCCAAGACGCAGTATAAGGTTAGGATACATTATTACATTACATTCATGTTCATTAGTCACTCACGGATAATTTACAATGAAAAGGCAGAAGAATGCTATCCTTGTAAAATTAATTACAACTAAAAAAAAAGAAATAAAAATAAGCGCGACAGATAATATCAACATAAATAGCCCAAATTGTCAGTATCTGAGTCAAAAGAAGCAAATTAAAAATACACAATAGAACTAGTAAAATCAAATAAATAAAATAGAATTAAATTAGATTTTTTTAATATAATGTCAATAGTATTAAATATGTTCATTATGTCAAAAAACTACGGTACTTGTAGCAGATTTGACCAAAACTGTCTGCAAATAGGCCTATTTCATCGTGCCGAGCAAGTATGTCACCGTAAGACGCAGAGCGCGGGTAGTAGGCGCGTGAGCCCCGCGCTGCGTGTGCGCAGTAGGCGGGGCCAGCAGGCGTGACCGGCGTCGCGGCGGCACTAGCCCCGCGGAGTCCCACGAGACCGTAGGGACTAAAAGACGGAAACTTGCGAGTGTGTCCGGATCATCGATCCGCCGATGCAATATCGACAGGTAGTGTACTATAAGTAGCACAGCTCTCCTGTACTTTAAAGTATCGACTCCAATCATTCCCGAGACGAATAGCGATGTATATAAATAAGGATAATATCCGTACAGCTTTTTGTAAAGCCATCGAGAAAATTTCCTTTGTATCTTCTCCAACATCAGCTCCTATTTTTCCTCATATGGATCCCAAACTACTGATCCATACTCCAGCTTGCTGCAAACATATGAAAAGAATAAAACTTTTGCAGCTAGTGCATTGTCAAATTGTGACGCCGTGCGAATAACAAAACCCAGTATCGTATGAGCAGATTTGCATACACTTATTTACTATCTAACCTTATACCTAGATCTTTTATGTCAAATATTTTTCCAGAGGAACGTCCAATAAATAATAATTGTAGTTTACTTTTACGTTTACGAGTAAAAGTCATTACTTTGCATTTAATGTCATTCAGAGGAAGATGATTATCATGACTCCATTGAGACACAGTGTCTATATCCCGCTGGAGTTTTATTGCATCAGCTTGGGTTTTGATGCCCATGCATAACTTCAGATCATCAGCATATAACAGACATTCAGAAGATGAGATCATTCTGGGTAAGTCATTTACAAAAATCAAAAATAAAGTAGGTCCTAACGTGCTACCTTGACTCACCCCGGATCTTGTGAAATAGTCCTTGGAATAATATCCATTGAGGTGAACATATTGAGAGCGGTCTTTTAAATAGCATGCAAAAAGTTGCAGCAATTTGGGTGCTAAACCTATTATGGCTAACTTCTGTAGAAGTCTATCGTTATCGACTAGATTGAAGGCCTTCTTAAAATCAAAATAAGCTGCCTGCTTTCCAAAATCCATCTGTTTTAATATAATCCATTTCTTTTCTTCCCTAATGTTTTAATATTAACTTTTCTTCCCTACTCTCTCTTTCTTCTTCCTCTGTTATAGAATATTAATGTAAATATATTTACAAATATAATATAAGACTCTAATTTTACATGAGAATCTCCCTTTAACGTTTTGTTCTGTCTTGGTTTTAGATGGTGCTTGGTGAAAAACTCAATTAAAATAAAGATCAAAAAGATTTAACTCGCCACACCGGTCAATAACCATTAAATTAACATGTCTCTTTAATCACTCGACATTGGCAGAGTTATTATGTATTCGCCGTAGGCAACACAGTAGCAGCCATAAAAAATCCAACTAATAGATCAATAAACGTAGTGTGTCAAGCCAAGTTAAAACCAAAATAACTAGCAAGCAGCACTGGGTGTAATTTTACACGTTTGATTCTTACTATGTAAGCAAGTTCCCTTATTGAGATTTAAGAACAGATAAAGAAATGGGCCCATTTATTAAAATGCTATATTACCTAAGTGCTACTGAGTTTGGTTCTTCTTTTTTTACCCGACTACGGCGCAGCAAAAATGAGAGTTATGATTTTGACCTGTATGTATGTTTGGTTGTTAATCTGTTCCCTCATAACTCCTAAACTAGTTATCATATTTGAACAAATGAGGTGTCGTTAGAAGCGTCATGATTGTCTTCTGGTTATAGGCGACATGAAGTCACGTTAAATTGACAACAACGCCCTCTAGGGGACTTCGAGTAAGGGACTAAAAAAACTTGCTTGACGGTACCAAATGAAAGAGCTTTTTTAGCACATTTCAAATATGTTATTTCATTTACATAACTAAAAGTATGTTGAATGAAAATAAAATTTAAAAACTAAAACCCGACTACCAAAAAAACAAGAAAATTGTCTTTTGGTAGCCGGGTTTTAGTTTTTAAACTTTACTGTCGTGAGACACTCTGATTCTAAAAAAACGACAAAAAATTCAAAGTGTAAAACATTTTAGCCTTAATCTGTGAACAGTAACAATTTACGGTTTCCGTAAACCTGGATCCGCAAAGAAAACAATTTAAAATATTATCAAATTTCACTGGTAAAAAATATGTTACAATGTTTGCAGATGTCAAATCAAACTTATTTATGAAGGATTATGCACCCACAACACCTGCGGAGGGTGACCACACTGGGCCGTTTGAACGCGGAACTTTTATTTATTTTACTTGTTTACTCGTACTTAAATATTATTGCGGTTGGATCTGATGTGATAACTGGCGTAAACCATGAATAACAGCCTTTAATTACGCTTTTTATGACTGAAAAATGTATTTGTATTTAATCCTTTAAGGCTTTATGGGTTTGCAATATACAAATGTGACAGGCAACAATTTTATCATTGTATGTGTTTGCTTGTGTTTTAGATAAAAGCATTATTTTATTGTTTTAATGAAAAAAATAAAATAAAGTACACACGTGGAGTTACTCTTTATGCATTTTGTACCGACCTTACGTCTGAGATAAAAGAACTATTTTGCACTGCGAAGTGGTCGACTCGACCTGATGCCGTCATACATATAGAAATACATTCCAATGTACGATTTCATTTCTACATAGTTTGCAATAACCTAGATAGCAGATGAAACGTTAGTTAACTCTTGTATTTGTATAAGCCCTTAATTTTAAGCTTGTCTGGATAACAATAAAGACGTTGCTTCCAGCGATAAGGCCGCCTAAATTTTTACTGATCCTCTGTTAGCAATATTATTAAGATTGTGTGTGTTGTGCAATGAATTTTCATCTATAGATAAAGATAAAAAGACAAACACATTTTTGTTGGCCACAGAACACAAATAATATAGATACAACAAATTCGAATTAGGCAAATTCCGTAGCCAACAAGGCTCAATCTCAGAATTAGCTGCAACAACAGAAGCCGCTGCAGAGCTGGTTTTCAGACTTTTTTTTTATCACCCAGAGAAATGCTTTACGCATACTCATCCACCGGCTCGTTTTCAGACTATGTCTTGAGCATCTAGACATGTGGAATCGTGTCAAGCCAAGTTCGTAACGTTATTGGATACTAGCTGCCCAAAGTGACATCCTTACTATTTTTTTTCATATAAAATATTAACGCACCCTTAGTAAAATACCGACCTAACTCAAAATTGTTGATATTTTTATAGCAATTCTTTGCAATTTATTCTTGAGTAGGTTTGAGTAAATAACGCACTTCAAATTTCATCTCGTGTTCATATGTGAGTGTACCTATTTACTTAACTCAACATTTTTGTTAGATGACCTTTCATCCAGGGATTTTAGCCGATACTATTTTCACTTAGCATCATATTAAAATTTTGAGTTAGGTCGGTATTTTACTAAGGGTGCGTAAGTAAGCAGGATCTACCTAACCTATTCCGCAAAGTTTATAATAATAAAGCTAAAATTTCCCTTTCATCAAAATGAAGTCATAACGCACCATCATCTGCTACTTTATTGCCTGTGAACGGCATTCGGACTATCAGGTGTGTGCAGTCACATTAAGAGCCCGCGCAAACCGGTGCAAACCAGCGAAAACTGGCGGAAACCGGCGTAATCCGCTTAGCGTGCGGCAAGACACCCCACGATAATTATTATAGTGCTGCCCGCAATTACTGACCCTTTTTATGAGTTATCGCCTTTTCACAACCTCGCTACTCCCATATATCGCACTCCGTAATGCTCCCCCAACAGCCTTTCCGTAACCCTAATTACATACGCAGCAACGTTCAAAGTCGCATAACTACACGGGCGGCTAAAATTAACGTTGTTTATAGCTCGGAATTCCTTAAAATATTCTGTGCCGTAAAATTTAATTCCTAGTAAAATTACTAAAATGCTCGCATATATTTCTTCAGTATAATAGTCAGTTTTAATGCCGGTCCATTTAGTCCAATTCATTGCCATTCTGGATAACGTATTTGACCTAAAGCTGGCTTTAGTAAAGTAATCTCTTTTAAAACAAATCTCGTAATTCTTAAAAATATGCTTTACCAACTACCTACTACAATAAAGCCAAAGAAAAAGAGTTATGATTTTTGCAGTCAAGTCTAAATCGGCTACAAAAAAGCCAAAAACGAAAGAGTTATGATAGGTATTTGGAGTTAAGTCAACAATAAAAGAAAAGAACGCAATTCCTTTTTAAAAGGACGGCAGTGCACTTTTGATGCCTCTAGTGTTGCAAATCGGCTACAACAAAAAACAAACAATTTTGATAATCAATAGATTTATTATTTTAGACAAGATTATTTTAACATTTGGATATTGAGAGATAAATAAAAAATAAATGTTTATTCGGTTCGGTGAATTAAAAACTATTGTGACGTTCTCAGACTGCGAAAGTTATATTTAACTGTGTTGCAGTGAGAGCGCCCACCTCATTTCTTAACATCAACATTTATGCTTAACTAAAACAGTGTATTAAACTATTGCTAGATATGAATGCCAATCTAGATTATTAGTGTGAGTTTGCGTGTGCATGTGCAGTGTGTGTGTGTGTGTGTGTGTGTGTGTGTGTGTGTGTGTGTGTGTGTGTGTGTGTGTGTGTGTGTGTGTAAGTGGGGGAGTGGGGTCATAAGAGTTGGATTCCAGAGGATGACTCGATTGGTGAAAATAAGGCGAAGGATAAAAATTAAACTACGATAAAAATTGGAGTCTCCGTTTTTTGAAATAAACTTATTATTACAGACCCTTCGACGAAGTATCAAAATATTAATTAAACTTGTAACCACAGATCCTATTACGATATGGCTTAAATTGATTTTTGAACGTTTGCAACCCCACGTTGAGTCGAGTCTTGTCGGCGATTAAAAGAACCGCGACCCTCCCGATCTAATAATCGCCCCTCGTAATGAAATGCGATAAAGGAAAATCCTCCTGAATTCCTTGTCGCCCTCGCCTTGTTGACGCGTGTCAACTCCGATTACTTGGGACTGGGATGTTGTAAGATATGTCGCGACGAAAATGTTTACGTGTATTATGTCACCTTGAAAATACACCCGCTTTAATATAAGTTGTGAGATTGTTATCTATTGATCAGAGTTCATGATCATCTCAATATTTTTTCCCGGTTCATCATCGACAGCCCATTTAAGTCCCCACTGCTGGGGCACGGGCCTCCGTCAATCACATGAAGGGTAATTGCCATACTCACCACGCTTGGCAGACGAGGGTTTTGATATAAATGCAGAGTTTTCCTTCTCTGGGTGCTGATGATCATGCCAGCAGCTTTACCTTAGTCGCCTTTTACGACACCTCGGTAAGAGTGAGGGTGGCCTATTCTACTCTGCCGGGCACCACACGGCCTCCACGGATTTCCCGGTTACGTCCTCCGAAGCTTTGCCAGGAAGTACCTATGCTTCTTTAAGCGACTGCCTTCTGACTTTCATAACCTTTCAGGGAATAAGGTCAACTGAATCATGGTTACACGATTTAAAAACTAACCTTCACTAAATAACACACTTATAAATTTCATCTCGTGTTCAGGCGGGACACGAACCCACACCTCCACAATAAATTGCAAAAGATTGCTATAAAAACATATTTATTTATTAGTATATAATATTGTGTTTATTTATTAGCATTATAAATATTTTTATACAGTTCACTTTTATTTCCCTTTTTCAATATTGCACCACCTACCCCTACTCTACTATCAAATGTCCTTTGCTTGAAGGTTGTCTGGTAGAAATCGCTTCCAACGATAAGACCGCCGAAATTGTACAATTAAGTTTCTGTTATGCCTAGATTTTAAAGTTGTGTTTTTTTTTTTGCAATAAAGTATATCTATCTATCTATCTGTGTATCATCATAAATTTATGGTGTTGACTTACAGACTATGCTGTAAGTCGAGACTCTTTGCCTTCTTCCATACAAACAAATAAATCCTCAGTTAAGAGACATTAAACTACCTTTGTTGGTTCAATAACGGACGACCCGTTTGGAGTTATAAATAAATATATATAAAAATATCAACTACTAACCTTAACGCTTAACTATAACCTTAAATGATAAAAATATGCAGACATAAGAATATTTTAAAAATTCAGAGGAGCATGCTTGGATTCGTACCTACATCCGAGCGTGCACGTTTTTTTGCGAAGTGTTTGGGTATACATGCAAAAGCTTTAGAAAACCTCAGTCACATAATAAATAGACTGTAGGTCTGCTTAAACTGATATTGACATAGAAGAATTCGTTGACCTACGCGCTAAGCAGTAGGTATATTATATCGTGTGAATCCCAAACACTTTCCGTATAGTCTTTTTTTTATGTGATAGGTGGCAGACGAGCAGTCTGATCACCCGATGGTAAGTAATTGCCGCCGCCCATGGACACCCGCGACACCAGTGGAGTCACAAGTGCGCTGCCAACCTTTAACCCCTCTTTCCCCCGGATTGGGCCCCCGGTACCCTCACTCACGCAGCAAAACAGCACAGTGCTGCTTCACACTGGTTTTATTTCACGCCGAACCATGCCGAGATTACCGTCCATTATATACTGACATACATTACTAAACATTACCATACATTACTTTCATCATCGGGACACAAGACGGACAAGGGGTTACCTCCCTTATGTGGTAGAAATACCGGCAATACGTACCAAATGGTGCATTCATATTGCGTACAGCTAAGGAACGGAACTCTCTGCCGGAAGATGTGTTCCTTGAACGCTATAATCAGAACTTATTCAAGAAAAGAGTGAATAGGCTGTTACTAGACAGGCATGATCCATCCTCGGCCACATCATCACTTACCAACAAGTGAGATTGTGGCCAAATGTCTGACTGTTCTAATATAAAAAAAAAATCAGACTCCGAGATAGGTAGTTTTTTAGATTTTCGCGTTGCATTATAACTACAATATATCAATACGGGGTTTAACACGATATTTATTATGTGCACTCACATATATAATAAATATCGTGTTAAACCCCGTATTGATATATTGTAGTCCGAGATAGGTAGCTCAGGCACCTGTGTTTCGGATATCAGAAACAACAGCTTTTAATATTTTGTGCCCCAGTCCTATCACTACTTCTAAAGACAGTAATTCCTCGAAAATCGTTTCCTCGAGTTCTCAGAACGCAATAGTTTTTACAACTCCTTTGGTTCCCAGGAGTCCCGCATCACGAGGAATGTAATACAACCGTGGAGAAATAGTGACGGAACGGATCGGTTTGCGACGATATAGTAAGCGATATGATGGAAGGTTTGAGAAGTAAAAAGTGCTGTAATCTTAATTTGTACATGATGATGAAGTTAAAACTAGTGATGTCAGCGATAATTTGTAAAGCTTTATTTCGGAACATATTAATTAGCATAGATTTAAGGTAGCTTACACATTGTATCAGTATTTAGTAGCTTATACCTCACCTTAAGGATATAAAAAGCAGCGCACATGTGACTCGTTTGGTGTTGCAAATCCATGGGCGGCGGCGATCGAATTATATTATTGGTCACTGCTTATGAGCCCTTATTCCATATAAAAATAGCACTCACCAACCCATACCTTTTTGGACCAGAATTTTCTCAAAGCATTAGTCCATTGTGTTGCAGGGCGTCCTACGTCTCCATACGCAGAAACCAATACACTCTAGTAGATAGATAGATAGCTAGATATTCTTTATTGCACAAAAATAAAATACAAGCATGATACAACAGCAACAGACAGTGCAATAAGGCGGTCTTATCGCTAGTACCTCGGATCCATCCTCAATCTGTATGTATATACTCGTATTACCCGTTCTCCTCTACTTTAATGTGGTGATTTTGTAAGCCATTTTGATGACTTTATAATAGGCTTGTGTACCAGGTCAGAGATTGGCAGATTTTTTAAATAGCATTGAGAAATTACGGTCAAAAGGAGCTATGTACAAAATTTCTTGAAACCTTATGTATTATTTTTGTTATGAGCCCTCAAAGGCAAAGATAGGCAAGTAAATTTTAAGTCTTAATTTTACGAAATATTTATACAGCAATCGATATCTAACTTTTCTTAAGAAACCATTTAAATAAATTCACTATTTCTCGCGATGCGCACAAACTAGTGAGGAGTGACGTCACGCCTCGCGTCGCTGTTTGAATGGAGCGTTTTGGGCAAGTCTATTTTAAGTGATTTTCAAATTGTTCTATTTCGATGAGTTTCCAAGCTAACAAATCCATTCTTTCACCGATGTTTTCACTTTCGAGGGGCTCTTATATTACCAACAAGAGAAAAAAATATGACACAAGCCTATTGTTTTAAACTTTAAGCATCAATATCATTACAAAAATACGGGATTGCTACTTTGTACTTTGTTTTCGAGTTTCCAGTATTTCGGCGCTGTTGGAAGATCCGAAGTTTCTTGTGGGAAATTGTTATTCGCAGAAATATCGGTATCCCTCTATATAAGGCCTATACTGCTCGTCTTTTTTGTTAACGACTTTAGTTCTCTGACTCTTTGAATCCACTATCTATTTAATATATCACAAATCAACAGGACCTTAAACACCAAACTGATTTTCGCTACAGACCCTACTGTAACTTATGTTACTTGCAAGTAAATTTACAACGGCTTTGTGTATAGTTTACGAACCCTGGTTATATTTAAACCGACGGACGTCCCATAGATCGCAATCAGCTTGAAAACTCGCCTCGGATTTTTTATTGTTTTGTGGACGAGCCTAAGGTGCGGTTTTAGGTTGCCATACTAATATTTTTCGAAGAATTTACTTTCCGTACAACACTGCTTAAATTCAGAGATTTCCTTCTCTTGGTGCTGATGATCATGCCAGCAGCTTTACCTTAGTCGCCTATTACGACACCTCGGTAAGAGTGAGGGTGGCCTATTCTACTCTACTAGGTTAAGCTGCTGGCATGATCATCAGCACCAAGAGAAGGAAAACTCTGCATTTATATCAAAATCCTCGCCAACCCGTCTGCCAAGCAAGTTGAGTATGACAATCACCCCTCATGTGATTAAGGGAGGTCCGTGCCCCAGCAGTGGTTACTTAAATGGGCTGATGATGATGATGATGATGACAACACTGCTATAATAAGCTAGTTAGATCACTTCTTCATTCTTTAAAGTAATTTCTAAAGGAAAGAAAATCGCCGATCTGATATTAAGCGATGCAACACCAGTGGTATCACAAGTGCGTTCTTTGCATACCTATTCCTTCCATTTAGCCCTTGGGTAACTTCACTCACTCGGCGAAGTATCCAATCGGTCGAGACGGCCCATTCATGCCGAAGAATGTCGCTCTCGCAAAACTGGACGGACAGACGGACAGACATGACGAATCTATAAGGGTTCCGTTTTTGCCATTTGGCTTCGGAACCCTAAGAAGTAAGTATTTCTTAGCAATAAAGACATACCAGTTTCCCTTTCCATTGTATCTTCCTCCCTATAATATCTAAAACAAAAGCATCCCACGGCTTTCCTTATACAAAACCCGGGTAAAAAAGCGATCTTTTCTCACCGGTTTCTTACAGCCCCTCCAAGAACCTGAGGGCCTAATTTAAAGCAGACGTTACAACCGTATCGGAGTTACCCCTCTCTTTCACACGCGCTGTGTATCTCCTCTGTTTTGATGCGACAGGTATATACTGGGTCGTTACGGGACGGCTTTCAATTAAGCCACCTGGCTCCTAAAGATATGTCGATTGTTTCGTAAAACGGACGAAAAAACCTTCGCTAATCTAGGTGTGACGTCACAGGCATCGTAGTATTAGGCCAACATAAATACTTCCAATAAGGAAAACGGCTGGCAACAACATTCCTATCTGGCTATCTGAAAATATGAAATATATCGTAAAAATAAATAAAAATAAAATATTTTAGTTAGGTTTGGGCGATTGCCGCACCGTATTAGTAACCAGGTTACGGTATAAGAGCCACGTTTCAGCATGAATACCACGGCCTCACAAAAAACCGGCGTGAAGCAGCAATGTGCTGTGTTTCGTTGGGTGAGTGAGGGTACCGGAGGCCCAATCCGCGGGAAAAGGGTGTTTAAAGGTTGGCAGCGAAATTGTGACCACACTAGTGTCGCGGGTATCCATGGGCGACGGCAGTCGCTTACCATCAGGTGATCCATCTACTCGTCTGCCACCTATCACATAAAAAAACTGTCCCTTTCACACACGTTGTGTTTATATTATTTCTCTTTCTGTAAATGTGGGAGAGCCACGCTTAGGCATGAATGGGCCGGCTTGACCGGAGTGATACCACTGCCTCACAGAAGACTGGCGTGAAGCAGCGCCTGCGCTGTGTTTCACCGTGTGAGTGAGGTTACCGGAGGCCCATGGGCGGAAGGGGAAAAGGTTAGGCAGCGCACTTGTGACTCCACTGGTGGTGCGGGTGTCCATGGGCGGCGGAATTGCTTACCATCAGGTGATACGTCTGCACGTCTGCCACCTCTCATATATTAGAAAAAAAGCCAAGCGCTATCAAGCGTGTGGATTTGGCACAACACGTCTCCCTTGGATTGTACAGTCACATGCACTTATAAGTACGAGTATACAACTTCATTCAAATATGATCCTTATTGCTCCGTCTTAAGAGCCGAGGTGTTTACATTTCATTGCAGGCGACTGTTCTGTTCCGGATCACGGGCTGGGAAGTGTTACCCTGTTTGGCGAGCGTAAATGCCAACCTGGCAATTATAGTCCCTTAGAACGATAGATATAAATAGGTATTAATGCAACGTTGATATAATCAGTGGCTTGATAATGTATGTGTCGCAGTCGAAGTGTATAATCTGCCCTATTACATTACGGCTAGCTGTTATCAAAAACAGGGCCTTTTTTAAACGCGGCGGTTCAACGATTGGACTGCTTTTCTTCAATAAGCGGCCCACGTTTAGCCGCTTCGTAATACTTACTAGCTCAGGAAGTTGGTACTTTGTCGATAGTTATTTTACTGTTCCTCAATGAAAATAAATCATCATCATCATCATCATCATCAGGCCATTTAAGTCCCCACTGCTGGGGCACGGGCCTCCCTCAATCACATGAGGGGTAATTGCCATACTCACCACGCTTGGCAGACGGGTTGGCGAGGGTTTTGATATAAATGCAGAGTTTTCCTTCTCTGGGTGCTGATGATAATGCCAGCAGCTTTACCTTAGTCGCCTTTTATGACACCTCAGGTAAGAGTGAGGGTGGCCAATGAAAATAAATAGAATTCTTTAATTGCACTCTAATATTAAATAAATAAATAAAATATTTATTGCAAATAACTTAAATCTATTACAAACTAATGGTCACAATCTTACATATTATTGATTGACATTTTGCCTGAACTAGGATAATGCTAGGTAACGTATGTTTCAGCCTAATAAACATTATTGTTCCTAAACATTATTTGTTCCTAAACGCCGACATATTTCATACGTTTTCTTTGTTTGATTCACTCATAACTTCGCAATAATAGCAACACATTTTCTGTATCCAACGCCATTTTTGTTGTTATGTCAAGCAGCGCCACTATTGTAATGAATCGGCACTAAAACCTGTCAAAGTGGCGGCTGATCTCTCGCTTTATTATATTATGGCTAGCCGTGTTGAATATGACGCTGAATACATTCCGGCCGTTTTTCAGCCGCATTCAATCCGGCTAATATATGAACCGCCGCATTTCAAAACAACCCTGTTTTTGATAACAGCTAGCCGTAATGTAATACGGCGGATTATACAATCCGATTGCGACATTACCTATGTACTTTTATGGTGGCGTGTCCAGCAGTCAGCAGGGCTGCCGCAGCATAAAAGATATTTCACAGTGAAATTAGAATAGTTAATTACAAGACTAGAAGAAGAAAACACCTGAGACACCAGTAGAGTCACCAGTACGCTGCCAACCTTTAAACCCGCCTTTCCTCCGGATTGGTCCTCTGGTTTCCTCACTCACGCAGCGAAACAGAGCACAGTGCCGCTTCACGTTTCTGTGAGGCCGTGGTATCACTCATGCCGAAGCGTGGCTCTCCCACGGTCATAAAAATGGAGTCATATTTGAGCTACCAACATTTTAATTCTCTTTCTCTGTCGCTGGGGCATGCTGCTGGCCTCCCAATACGGCTTGCAGTACCTTCAATCACTTGGCGGAAAACAGCAGAGATACTGATTCACTCTATTGTTCGGTGAGATGGCTCACTCTGGATTAGCCAACCAATTCATGCCAAAGCATGAATCTTCTACAATAATGTTTTAAATAGCATCACGCTGGATGACATTAATAAAACGTTTCATCAATATTTCACTAACTATTATAAATTGTCTTAATGAGATAATAACTTTGTTTTTGAAAACTTTCTCATAATTTAATTTAGCACAGACAGAATACAGCGTCGTGCTAGGCCATGGCCCATTTAGGTTCACCAAGCAATCGAATTATTCTGAATTATTTAAAGAAAAAATAAAAAGAATGTAGTTGAAACATCACCAACTTTATCTAAAAGCCATTCAATCCCACAAAGGCTCAATTTCGGTTCACATTTGAATGGATTATTTCAGCATTTAAAAAGAGCCGTGAAAAAAGTTTTGAAAGACCTTTGATATCAGCGAATGTGGCTGACTAAAATTAATCCTTTTACTTGAAATTTGGAGAGGGTTTTTAATCATAAATTCAATCAGGTTTTAAATAGTCTGTTTTTATATTATATCAGTACTTCGACTTTTTGATATCGCCCTAACTGTTTTAGCTGTATCTCGACAAGCTTTTAGGATATTTATTCCAGCCAGAGTAAAGATTTTAAAAATATTGAAACATTTTTTATTGGTTAAGATATCACAAATTAAGATTACCTTCAGCAGTACCTAATTTTTATAATTTCAAACACATTTAATTAAGGATCATTACGTTAATTGAAACTAGCTAACTAGTTTTGGGATTTAAAAGTTTCAACTTTCTTACTTGTTAGCCATTTGAAAATTCATTACTTAACTGGAAAACTTTCCAATGTCACTTTTAATTTTTTAAAATGTAACTTTGTTGTACTCACCTAAAATACCTCAGATCAGGTAGCTATGGTCAATGCGACTACACGATAAACGCGCGAACGAGCGATTCGATTTGATCGCGGGACAATGGTTCATCTGAAGCATGATTCGTACGACAAAAATATCACGCGAGTTTGCGTGGTCGCAAAATTTGTAATAGTGTGCGATATAAGATCCAAAAACAGTGAAGTATAAGCAAGTTCTTTACCGATTTTTGATCCATATAAATCTTGATCGTGCCCCAATTCCGGCATCGAGCAATACTTCCAAAGAAAAAACCATATCATCACTCCATTCCAACTTCATCCATATCTCCCCAATCTCCCACAAAGGGTTCGATAAATCGATTCCACGATTACCGCCGAATCTGTAATTATCCTTAGAAAGTATGCCGTTAAATCACTTTAACTGCCCGCGATGTCAACTGTACTTGTGCAAACTGGAATAGAGTAATAGAGTGACCGGTAAATCAGGAAGTTTGCGAGTTATCTGCGCGAGTTCGGATATCCTGAGTGTGGGTAGAATGGGCTGATGAACAGTTCTAAAAGTTGGATTGTGAACTAGTTACCTAGATTTTCCGGAAAAATATTTGCCCGTTTAACTTGAAGAAAAAGGGCGTGATTTCAACTATCGGTTTGCATTTGTAATCTTATCTTGGTAAACTTTAGTTCACTAAGATTTTAACGCTTAACCATGCAACTAGACATCATTTATTTCTTTGCTTTTCAACCTTATCTCATCTGCACAAAGTTTAAAATCTAGTGGTCTCATATGGTTAACTGTCTGGTTAAATGTTATAGTTGGTACACACAGTCAAATGCGAGCTATTGAGGTGACGGGTAGGGCACACTAGCGACGCCAATCGATTTTAATTTTTAGCTACTAAACCGGATCTATTTTAAACAATTTCGGGGTTACAACCTCTCGGCAAACACTTATACTATTTAGTAAATAACCATGCACAAATGTTGGGTCCAACGCGTACGCGAACGCGAATTGATTACCGCCAAAAGCGGCCACTTTTGGCGAGAATCAAATTTTTCTGCGTACAAAAATGGACCCAACATTTGTGCATGGTTATTTAAAAATAGTATAAGTATTTGCCGAGACGTTGTAACCCCGAAATTGTTTAAAATAGATCCGGTTTAGTAGCTAACAATTTAAATCGATTGGTGTCGCTAGTTAGGGCTACCGTCGCCTTAAAGTATTAGACTATTCTGATTAAGAAAATAGTGACTAGTCGTTGCCTCTCGGTTTAGCAAGGTCTTTAAAAGCTTCGCATCAATATGTTCGTAAATCTTTAAAGTCATCATCATCATCATCATCATCAGCAACCCACATTCGTCCACTGCTGTACATAGGTCTCCCCTAATGCACGCCACTGCTCCCGATTTTCGGCCACTCTCATCCAGCCCACACCAGCCAGCCTTCGAATGTCGTCATCCCATCTTGTCGCAGGGCGTCCTACACTACGCTTACCGAGTCGCGATCTCCACTCAAGGACTTTACGGCTCCAACGGCTGTCAGTTCTGCGGCTAATATGACCAGCCCACTGCCACTTCAGTTAAAGTCAATCAATCTTTAAAGTATCTTTTGTAAAATTTTAGTAACGAATTCCTAAATAGAATCAGATGGCAAGAAAATTACAAATAAAATTCTTAAGTACATATTACAAGATAATACTGCTGTGGCGTGCAGGTTGGCTGAGCATTGTGAGAGTCCAATAGCTTAATTTCTACCGTAATTTATTGTTTTACGTATGGTTTTAAACTTACATCCTCATATAGACAAGTTTATTTACTACTACAACATCACATAAGGTTTTGTGTTGCATAATCACTTCGAAAACACACATGTTGTAACAAAAAGTGCCAAATTATAGCATTCCTTGGAATGCCTGAAACTACTTTCAAATAAAACTATAAATTAACAAAAAACTGTGTTAGAAAATTATCATTCCTATATGAAAAGAATAAATGGATCCTCGCTTTCCATCAGGTGCGATTGTGGTCAAGCGTTAGTCTAAAAATATAGATTTTATGCTGGTGGCTTTTCAGTAGTAGTGACGCCCTGTTGGTCTAGTGGTTTAAGTACCGGGCAGTGATCTCGGGGTCCTGGGTTCGATTCCCGGGTCGAGCGAAAAGTATGTTTCGAATTTTTCGAACATAGCTCGGGTTTGTGATCACCAATCCGCATTTGGCAAGCGTGGTGATTAAGCCTAATCCCATCATAGTAGCGATGACTTGATTTCTATGATGGAGGCCTTTGCCCTGCAGTGGGACAGTTTATAGGCTGATACTTTACTTACTTTACTTTTTCAGTAGAAATCATTCCAAGTTTATCTCTTTTGTCATTCTAAGAGTTTTGTATGGACTTACTATGTAACTTGAAGCAAGATTTTCGTCTATTTCTATACTTACGTTATTTTTAACTTCACCCAACCCTGCATCTGACCTTGCCAAAATCCCTTTGTTGTTGAACACCCATAATTTATCAACAAATAGCCTATTACGCCGGAGGGAATAAGGAATTCCACACCGTGCCGTGGTGTACGAAAATATGGACTGTTAACCCAATTCGAGATACATGTAGGTCGACAGGATTCTATTGTTCGAACATGTTTTGATGCTTGCACGAAAGACTGCTTTGGATTCGGGAAATTTTGCAGTATTTTGCAAATAGCATTACAGGCAAATTAAAATTTAATTATGAAGGCAATAAACTTTATAAATGTAGTAATAATAATATATTCTCTATAATATATTATATTATAGTGCTCAAGTGTGTGCGCAACACAGTGCATTCTCTCTTGCCTTACCCTGATATTACGATGGGACACCAGCGTGACACGACCGTAGAGGGATTGGGCGCAGGACCAACGGCTTAACGTGCTTTCCGAGGCACAAGGTACAAGACCGCCAACTTTCAGTGTCCGGGCTGACGCTAAAAATTTCTTAACGAAAACTATGGTACTAATTTTTGGCTCGACCCGGGGATCGAACCTCGGGACCTCTTGCGCAGCCGTCGCTTTATAGTGCGACCTACTAACCACCGAGGCAGTCACCCTAAAAATTTAAAGTTATTGAGACCACATCATAAATTGTCCTGATGCTCTAAAAAGGTTTTCCCTTGCATTAAGAAAAATAGAAGGTATTTACTTTAAACATCCACCAGACCCAATACAACTAGTGGACTTAATTAAGTTTAACTAAATGTACCTATATGAAGAACTTGGAAATGTCACCGAATTTTATGCGAACTATTTTCTAACACCCAGTAGATCAAATTTCCAATATATACGTCATCCTGACCCCAAAAAGAACTTGCGTGAAATCTTCATTCAAACCATTAAATTTTCCGTTATTATATAAAATCAGGACTCCTAATTTGGCTTGTGGTCTACTATATCTCTGTGGGTCAGATCAAAGGGATGTAACCGGATACACTTTGACTACTGCCCAGAAAGACATCGCCTAAGACAATGCGAAGATAGGAAAGAATAGAAAGACCCTGTCACTGCTTTGGTAAAGGTATTTCAAGAATGGCACGATCTTCAGCAATGCAGAAAACGAAGAAGAAGACTACTAGGTATATCCCATTGTAACTACATAGTTCATATCAAGCTAAATAACTTCCACCATGATAACTCCGAGATTACATGTTCCATATTAAGACTACCAGGCGAACATAAATCAGAACAAGTGAAACATTCTTGCCAACTTGGCGAGTTACGATTAGGACAACATGAGAAGTTTCCCTAATCAGGCGAAAGAATGCTCCCGAATGTCTCGCCAGGGAAATTGCATGTCACAATTTAATCTTAGAGTTAGAGCAACAAGTAAGACACCCTATGGGAAACTAAAGTTTAAAGTTTGAAATGAATATGTTATTTATGACGCACTTTAAGGACATGCCTTTACCAGGATACCGTATTTAAGGTGAGCCGATTTTTAAGAGATGGTGCCTCAGCGGTTAGAATGTGGGCCAATTTTTACGGGAGGTCGTATGTAGGTTTGAATCTAAGAATGCACGTCTGATTTTCCGGTGTCTTGGCGATAATTGCTTGCACACGTAGCAAGGTAGGCGAAGCTTAATCACTGCGCTCACGCATAACGCAGTGCAAGCGATGTTGCCAGCTAACGGAAACACCACTACGTTCTCTGACCATACATGTTTCGGATAGTTTCTGAACCGAAAAGGGTTGCGAACTTGCAAAGGTCGTGACGGCAGTTTGCCTGGTTCGCCTGTGTAAGGGATGCTGAGGTCAAACGGCACTCATCATCAGCCTGTATTATGATCCCACTGCAGGAATATAGGCCTCCTCCTGTGCTCGCCACACGCAACGATCCTGTGCCAGCCTCATCCAGGTCTTACCCACCGCGGTGGGTAAGCCGCAGATTGCTTGACCATGGTTTAGGATTGGGTAAAGCTAATTATTACAATGACGTCAGTGCCGTTTGACATAGACAGAGCGGTGTACCGCTGAACTGAAGCATGTCAAGCAATCTGCGGGTTTAAAAGGCACGGCCTTGGACTCAGCCGCGCGTAGGTACAACATCGACAAAGTTCCCGGTAGACCACTTTTCAACTTTAAAGTATTGGAATAAGGTCTAAAAGTGGTCTGCCGGAAACTTTGCCGGATGTACAAGCTGAAATAATGGTGATGGTGGCTATTGTTCTGTCGGTTGGATACTGTAGCTACCATCAAAGACTCGATGTGCTCTTGCTAAGGAAAAAGAACTTATCCTGGCGCCCCAGTGTAAAAGCCCTGCAAAGTTCCAGTTAACACCCCATTTCCCAGTTGAACACTATTTTGCGATAAATCAACCTCCTCTCTCTTTTAGACCCTGCACGAGCATCCCCTGTGATTAATTGATAAATCTGATTAATCAAGGGTCGTTTTCAGCTAATTTTAATGATTTATGGCGTGCGAAATTAGTTTAATTAAATGGTAACTAAAATACGTTTGGGAACTGTTTTCAAATAGCTACGAGGTGGTATTTAAAGCCTTACTAAAGAAGATTAATGATAAGATATTAACTGTGCGTACATTTTCATTGATTTCTATGACTATTACCTACAGTATAAATTAGGAACGGAGATTATTACACCGACAAGAGCAACGCTCATAAATTAGAGAGAAAGAGCGAGAGTTATATCAGTAAAAAATCCTTCCTACTACTCGTTACTTTGAATTATTTGATTGAAACAAACCCTGCATAAACATGAAAATGGAATAGTTTAATGGCGCAGCTTAGCCAACAACTCCGGGTTATTTATCACACCGTCCAACAACTTGAAGATGTTAACCAGTAACATGTATGTAGGATTGGTGATCGGTAGATGCATGGTAAGGAACGTGTAAGAGATCGATATTTGAATTATGGAATGACGTGCGAGAGGGAGATAGACGACGCATGGCCGACGACTGTGAAAGGCGTAAAGACGTAGGACGGTTATATATTAAAGAAGTAGAACCATTCCCGAAACCTGTGGACGAAAACGGCCATATTTGCATAAAAGATCTCAATGGTCCATCATCTTTTAACGGTGGGAGATCCGCGCTTCGGCATAAATGAGCCGGCTCGACCGGAGTGATACCACGGCCTCACAAAAAACAGTGAAGCAGCACTGTGTTGTTTTCCGCTGCGTGAGTGAGGGTACCGGAGGGTCCCATTCCGGGGAAAAGGGGGGTTTAAAGGTAGATAGGTCACTTGTGACTCCACTGGTGTCGCGGGTGTCTATGGGTGGCGGCAAACGCTTACCATCAGGTGATCCGTCTGCTCGTCTGCCACCTATCACATAAAAATCATCATTTTAGCGTTATGTCACCGTTGCTTCCAAGCTGTCGCTCCGGAGCCCAGGGTCCACTTTCCTGCTTCTACTCTCCAAAACCTCAAAGATACTTGTAAGAAAAAATTTAAAAAAAAACCCCGACACAACTAAAGCTCTTTCATTTGATAGGTATCAATGAAATATATTGAGGCAGTTAGAACAACAAATAGGTTATTTGTCATTTTCTGATGGCGGCCATCTTGGATTTGAAAATTTTTCACAATTAGTATATTCTGCTACTCCAGCCCTTTTATATGATACCCATATTGTGGGAGTTGTGTTTAAACATAAAATCCAAATCTTTGTGACGGCGGCCATCTTGGATCGATTTTTATCCAACATAGCTAAGAACACTCCCTCTTTATTAATCTTTCAAACAAAATACAACAAAATCAAAATCGGTTCATTTCTTCGGGAGCTACGATGCCTTAGATAGACACACAGACAAACAAATCACCGAAAACGAAGACCTATCCAATTAACCTTGATTTAAAATTGTTGCCATTTTCAGGCCCCGACATCAAAGATGGCGGTATACAACATTCCAATATTAAGAGGACAGGACGCTCCGGTGGGACGTCGCTCCCCTAAGAGGCATTCTTTCAGATCAATTAAATTCTTTTGTCGTACTTTCGCCATGATTATTTTCTTAAGTCACCCCTAGAGGTGGACAGGGCGATACCGAATTGTGCAGACTTGAGGTTAGATAGACTTTCTTTGTGTGTTTCTTTTTAAGAAAGTAGATGAGGGGTAGACAGTAAGTGAACGCTCATAGATTGGACAGCCGCTGCCTCATAGAGTTAATGGAAAATAGACCTAATGATAGGTTGAATAAAAATTCGTCTGCTATGGCTCATCTTTGAGGAAAATAAATAAAAAAGGAATGTTTAATATCTAATAAAACACTTTGAATGACTCCAGAATCCAGGAACATCTCAATTTAAAAAAAAAGTGTAAGTGCAGCTAGTATTTCTCATCTCAGTCCCCGGCAGAGTAGAATAGGCCACCCTCACTCTTACCGACACCTCGGTAAGAGTGAGGGTGGCCTATGCTAATATTATTGTGGCTTATTCTAATTATTCAATAAAAGGCGACTAAGGTAAAGCTGCTGGCATGATCATCAGCACCCAGAGAAGGAAAACTCTGCATTTATATCAAAACCCTCGCCAACCCGTCTGCCAAGCGTGCTGAGTATGGCAATTACCCCTCATGTGATTGAGGGAGGCCCGTGCCCCAGCAGTGGGGACTTAAATGGGCTGATGATGATGATAATCTTGTTTGGAACAATAAAAAAATTAAGTTAATTTTCCTATTTTTAAGGGAAATCGGTACATATTCTTTGAAGATAGCTTAAATGCTTTATCAAAAATTTTACAATTCTGACATCGATTGACTGACCGGATGGCGGAATTGGTAGTGACCCTGCCTCTTACGCCAAAGGTCGTGGGTTCGATCCCCACCTTGGACAAACATTCGTGCGATAAACACTTGTGTTTGTTCAGTGTTTGGGTGTAATATATGTATTCGAGTATATATTTGTGTTCCTCTGTTGTCTGAAATCTGTAACACAAGTGTCAATGTATGTGATGTTGTCAGAATTATTATTATTATTACCTTTGTTAAACATTTTTCTTTCTCGAAACATTGTTTAAAATATTTCGGCTATTATTATTTTTGTTAAGAATATTTCAATTATTATTATTATTATCGATTTACCTTTCAATTTGTGCTAAGGTTTCATATATAATGTCCTTAACCTGAAAATTGTCTGGTAGAGATCGCTCCTACCTTATCGCTCGACCGCCTAAATTGTACATAGTATCTCGAATACCTAGCTTTTAAGTTTTGTATGTTGTGCAATAAAGAGTATCTAACTATCTATTTGTAGACTTCCGAACAGGGTACGTTTGTATGAAAATTTATTGGCGACTCAGTTTATTTGCCGTCCTCTGTATTCATAGGGAAAATAGAATACTAAAATAAAAAATCGTTTGAAGGGTGATTCTAATTCCCAAACTGCCACGAAAAGACAACTAAGATCTCCACAATTATCGGTATTGTGAAAGATCCCGGTCGACTGCCCTAGTCCTCGGGACATCAAAAAGCGTACCGTTCAATCGCCTTACCTTCCCAAGGGCCAATTAAAGGTTTTGAAATTGATTCAGTGAAATTTAGTCGCCTTTGTAATCGGTCGCTTGTTGACGTTGCTCGCCAACGATGGCCGTTTGATGTCGCCATTTTGTTTTTTGTCAGAGATTGTTTTCAGAATAGCTATGGGCTTTCTCACGGCTGGTTTCGCGATTACCTGCGTTTAGAATTGCAGGTATGGATTAAGATGCGGTCTTGTTTAAGTAAAAAGTTGGCTTTTTCTAATAATGCGCTGCTTTGTTTGCTGCTTTGTGCTGTGTTTCGCTGCGTGAGTGAGGGTACCTTAGGCCCGATCCGGGGGAAAGGGGGGTTTAAAGGTTGGTCTCCACTGGTGTCGCGGGTGTCTAAGGACGGCGGCAGTTCGCTTACCATCAGGCGATCCGTCTGCTCGTCTGCCACCTATCACAACGTATTTGTCAAATTAATCAAGATAACAGAAATGTCTATGTATGTAGGTTTGTTCAAAAGGCGACACTTTGAAAACAAAGTTTTAAATATAATGTCAGATGACCTTCTCATTGTTTTCACAATGGAAAGCCGAAGCATTTCAACATAAAAAGAAATTGTGACTCAATTAGTAGAGAACAATGTGTCCAGGAAATTTTAAAAACGTTTTATATATCCGTACTTAGGTATTCTATCGAATTTCCTTTTTTTTGTCAGTACGACATTATTTACATTCATTTAGGACAAACCACTACAGAAATCACATTCCATCTTTCCTCTATTGATGTTCAACCAAATGAGTTTCACGTTAAGATTAAAGTCGATTAAAGAGACAAATTTGCATTCTTATGGCTGCCAGTACAGTTTGATGAACATTTTCCGGAGTGTATGAATATAAGATTCAAACAACAACACCAGCATTTAGCATTAGCATTAAACAAAGTTGCGGTGAAATCAAATATTCATAAATTTAAGCGTAAGTAAGTTTTACTTTTTTTTTTAAATAAAAAAAATATTTTACAACATCACATACATTGATCTGACTCCGAGATAGGTAGCTAAAGCACCTGTGTTACGGATATCAGAATCAACAGTGGGATTACAAATATATACATTTAATACTTTTCTTTTGTAAATACATACTTACAATACATAGCAAACACCCAGACCAATGTAAAAGTTAGTAAATATGATTGACCACATACAATATATACAGGGATAGGACACAGCCAACATTAAATAGATATTGCACAGTAATACATTGGAAATAAGTACGTCAAAAAAAAACAATTAAAATAAGATAATACATAAAATACAAGCTCAGCATGTGCTTAAGGTGACGGGTAAGGCACACTAGCGACGCCAATCAATTTTAATTTTTAGCTACTAAACCGGATCTATTTTAAACAATTTCGGGGTTATAACTTCTCGGAAAACACTTATACTATTTATTAAATAACCATTCACAAATGTTGGGTCCGTTTTTGCACGTGAAAAATTGATTCACGCCAAAAGTGGCCGCTTTTGGCGGTAATCCAAAATTCGAGTGCAAAAGCAGACCAAACAGTTAACTATAAGTATCAAATAAATAGTATAGGTGTTTGCCGAGTGATTGTAACCCCGAAATTGTTTAAAATAGATCCGGTTTAGTAGCTAAAAATTACAATCGATTGGCGTCGCTAGTGTGCCCTACCCGTCACCTTAAGTGGCACCGAACTTCAGAGACAATTGTCTCGGCGATCCGCCAGGCAGGATATCACTGTTAGCTTTTGATTTAATCTAAACGTTAGCTCCACGCAAACACCACCGCAGCAAATATTTAATCTCCAAACTCCAACAAAAAAGAGCAAACGACTTCCAGCTATCCATTTCAACTCCTTCAAACAACTAAAAATACTCCCTATTTAGTCTACAATTTTCTTCCTATTAAACCTCTGATAAACAGCCACGTAATAATGGCACATCCACCCAGTAATCCCCTAAGAACGACTGCATTGTAAACCCGCAATCTTACGGCACAAATCCGACTTCAAAGTGCTAATTATTTTTAATCGCCCGAGCTCAGCGTGTATCTGCGGAGCGTTTTTGCGCGCGTCCCGAGATAGGGTTGAATCTCGGCCCCGACCCGAGCCGACGCCCATTATCGCCTTTCACTAAACTGCTCCCTAAGAGGCCCAACGACAGGCTCCGCACTAACGTCTGGTACTACGGCCGGCGATATCGCGATTTGCATGAAATGAGCCCCGCAACTCGCGAGGTCGAAGCATTTGAAAATATTAAGCAAATAAGAATCCGCGAGTTTCATTACGAATTGTTTTATTATTCCCGTCGGTTACAGAATTGGAATTCTCAGACGGGCGGGGCTGCAAGCGAGATTTCTCTTATTAAAAAGGTCGACTAGTAGCCCGTTTATGAAGATTCCATCGGGGTCACGAGCTGCGAGCGCAGCATCCGCGATAAATTCATTACCCGCTCCGGCTAAGCAAAAATATAATTCAGGGGCAGCTGCCCGCCGTTAATCTGGGAGTAATGGCGGAAGAGATTTATGGCCTCGAAACCGAATAAAAAAAGAAACATCCGCGGGTGATTGACGCGGGGAGACGTGCGAGCAATTATAACTTGCCGCAACTACTTCGCTCCACCTCCGAATGCATAAACTTATACTAATTAGAGAGGAATTCTTTCGGAGCAGCGCCGCCAAGATTTGGAAGTTGTCGCCGTCTCCAGCGAACTTCGACGGGCGGAGTGTCGCAGCTTTAATTGGGAATCTTGGAGAATTCGCTTTGTCAAGAAATTCGTTTAGTCCCTGAACAAACGGTGACTATGTAGACAATTTCGACACAAAGTTTTTGTTATTGTGGAACGGGATGCGACGTGGACCTGCCTATAACGGGCAGGGAATTTACGCCCTTACGTGGAAATAATACAAGCACGAGAAAATGTTACATCGGCTGTGGCGAGGTAGGCGTTAATTAAGCAAGAATTCACTGTATTCAAACGGCGTCCCCTCAAACTTGGAGTCAAAACCCTCAAACTTCACTTGGAAATTTGTTTCGCCTCGGAACGGATCTTCATCAACTTTACGAGTCCAAACTTATTACGTATGTTTGACTAGGGGCATATTAGTGTTGTGGTTCGGCGACACTCTCCTAATCCGGCCTATATTCGAATTTCGACTAATTTCAAGTCGCAAGCCTTCTGAGTTCGGCCCAATTATAAGCCGGGTCGAGTTGAATTTGGACCAATTAGATGAGCCAACGAACTGTGGCGTACTCGGGAGCAGTTTTGTCGGCAATATAATTTATTAGGGCGGCTCAAAGTTGCCTTCAACCCTTAAAGACTCGAGTGAAATTTGATTACGGACGCTTTCGTTGAAAGTGTCCCTCGGCCGCACTTGAAGTTTTAAATGGAGGAGTCCATCGCTGCTGGACTTGCAGATACAGTGCCCTCCTCATTTTAGTGTGCAATTCCCAGTTGCATCTAAAGCTGTCGCTTCGGAGCCCAGGATAAACTTAGACTTATTCAGGTTTCCCTGCGCCCCCTAGGTTCGTAGGCCAGGTTTCCTGGCCCCCTGGAAATAAAGAAATATACAAAGGGAACGCTTACAACATGGCAATAGACGTTTACAATTTGTTACCTAATTATATCAAAATGGGAAGGAAATATGTTTAGAAAGAATTTGTGTGACTAGTTCCTATGCAACTGTTTTTATAATATTAAGGAATTTATTGAATGTTGTGATATGTATTCATGGACTAAGTCCTGATAACCTATTTGACCCTTAATCAGAATTTGACATTTGTTTAAAATCTATTTTACTTGCTAGCTTACTGACAAATATTTGCGCATCTGCTTGCAGGCAGAATACTAACACACAAATTTTGGATATTTGTAACACCTTATTGTATTGTATTCTTGCAAATAAATAATTGATTGATTGATTGATTTCGAGAAGTCTGGTAATAACAATGAAGCGATTGCCGTCTGAGCTTCGCAACTCTTAGACAGGGGAACTAGATCAACAAGATCATAGTTCCACTTTCAGAATCAAGAATAATAATATCCTCTAACCGATTTCGGCTAAGGCGGCCAATCTCGACGATCAGCCACTTACGCAGGATATTTTACAGTGCTCAAGTGTGTGCGCCATCACAAGTGTTCCCTCTTTTCTCTTACCCTCATAATACGATGGTGTGACACTAGTGTGACATGATCGGAGAGGGTTTGGGAGCGGAACGTGCTTTCCGAGGCACGGAGGACCAGGGCAGACTCCGGGCTGACACTAAGAATTTCTTACCGAAAACTTAGGTTAATTTCGATCCGGGGATCGAACCTGGGACATCTTGCGCTGCCGTTGCTTTAGAGTGTGACACACGGGAATCATAGTATCAAGTGTGTTATTCCAGCTATCCACAATTTTGAGAAACTATTCGAAACGAGCCAGTTTGCTCAAGATGTCACCGCTGAAAAAAATGTAAAGACCGGCCAAGAGCGAGTCGGACTCGCCCATGAAGGGTTTCGTAGCAGCAAATAGGTAAAATATATGGAAGGTAAAATGCGGTTTACGGTTTATAACGTATAAAAAAAAACTACTTGATAGATCTACTTCAAACCAATTTTCGTTGTTAATTTTCATGGTTACCTGTGGGGTGTCTATGAATAGTTATAGATTCCCCACACGTTTCACGCAGAGTTTCAGTTCTAAGTATGGGGAGACAGACAGACATGACGAATCTATAAGGGTTCCGATTTTTGCCATTTGGCACGGAACCCTAAAAAATGCACATACATTAAAAAATCCAGAGGAGCATGCATGAAGCAATAGTTATATCTCTAGCTTCATGGATGCATGCTTGGATTCAAACCACGACCCGTAAGGAAGGCGCGTTCGTACCACTGAGTTACATCGTTCAGATACAATGAAGGAGATGAAACGACGGCCAATGGGCTTAAGGTGACGGGCAGGGCACACTAGCGACGCAAATCGATTTTAATTTTTAGCTACTAAACCGAATCTATTTGAAACAATTTCGGAAAGGGATTCTCTAAGCAAACGTTTATTTATACTATCTATTTAATTATTTAGCACTACTTTTTGATCTGTTTTTGCACTCGAAATTTGGATTAACGCCATAAGTGGCCGTTTTTGGCGGTAATTCAAATTTCGAGTACAAAAGCAGACCCAAAAGTTAAGTATAAGTATCAAATAAGGGCCGAGTTCACCGACTTTTAAACAACAATAATCACACTTTAACCGCGCTTGCTATTAGTGCTTCCATGGTTAAAGCTTGATTACTGCTGCTTGAAAAGTTGGTGAATTTAATACTTAGAAAAAATAAAAATAAAATAAAAATGCGTTTATTTCACATAATCTTTTACAAATAAGTTGCCGGGGTTCCCCAAAAAGTTATCAAAGCGATACTTGTGTTGGGATAAAACTTATACTTAATAGTATAAGATTTTTTCCGAGAGGCTGCAGCTTCGAAATTGTTAAAAAGATATTCGGTTTAGTTGCTAACAATTTAAATCAATTGGCGTCGCTAGTGTGCCCTATCTGTCACCTTAAATGGGGGTCATTATGATCAGTACTCGGATTTGGGCTGGATGTCAGGGGCAAATGGAAACAAATGCAGTCCTGTTTACATGACACTCGTGGCGGCCATTACACTGGACGCATTTATATCAATATCCTGACAGCGAACATCCAATTCAATGTAGCTCCATTGTGTTTCGATGGGAATGTGCCATTATTTCCTTTTTACTCCTGTTTATGGAGTTATCAATGAACCTAATGCTTTGCAGTCGAATATATGCATTATACCTTCAACGGATGCTGAAACCAAGTACAGGATTTTTTTTTATTCATATTAACGTCAAATTATATTAACGTATATAACGATTATATTAACGTCAAAACTGCTCGTCTACACCGTTTTAGCTAAGAAAGGTTTCTTGAACGTTAATGAATAAAACCGTAAGGAACTTATTAGAAACGAGATTTTACATGCTATTGTAATTTGTAATTATTTTGTATTTGTGTACAACGTTGTGTTTTGGGCCGTGTTTTTTCTGTTTCTTCTTTAAACCAAATTACCGTGGGTGAGCCACGCTTCGGCATGAATAGGCCGGCTCGATCGGAGTGATAACACGGCCTCACAGAAAACATGGCTTGAAACAGCACTGTGGTGTTTCGCTGCGTGAGTGAGGGTACCGGAGGCCCAATCCGAGGGAAGGGGGGGTTTTAGGGTTGGCAGCGTACTTGTAACTTCACTGGTGTCGCGAGTGCCCATGGGCGGCGGCAATCGCTTACCATGAGGTCCGTCTGCTCGTCAGCCACCTATATTACATAAAAAAAGCTATAAGTATATTTCATCTATCATTTACTTCGACTGCTGATTCAGGCTCAGCCGCCATATTGGTTCTCTTATGCCAGCTATTCTGTCTGTTCGTCGCGAAATACTTCCTTGTTCTAATCTATCGAAATTAATTGCAGACAAGTGAGTAGGCCGCAATCGGAATATTCAAAGCTTGAGATACATTTTACAGATTTGCTGTATTTATTGATTCTTGAATAAATATGATCTGGATTTCTCTGAATTCTGACTTGTTAAAATGGTTTGGTTGTTTAATGGGATTTCACGTCATGATGTTTGTAAAGGTGAAAAATTCGGTGAATTCGTATTTAACAATACAATTTCTGATCTGACTGACCGGATGGCGCAATTGGTTGTGACCCTGCCTCTTACGCCAAAGGTCGTGGGTTCGATCCCCACACTGGACAAACATTCGTGCGATGATCACTTGTGTTTGTTCGGTGTCTGGATGTAATATATGTATTTAACTATATATTTGTGTTCCTCTGTTGTCTGATATCTGTAACACAAGTGCTTAAGCTACTTAGTACGGAATCAGGTCAACGTATGAGATGTTGTGAGAATTATTATTATAAAATTTATGGTGAGTCTGAGTATTGAGTTTCGAGAATATGGGAGATCGAATTTAGTTGTCACATTATTTAAATTATATAGCGAAGTTGATTTCTTATAATGTCGAAAGTTAAAATAACTTCTCGCTAGTAGTAATAGCTCAGATGCTTATTCTATCTCTATCATAACTGATTTTTCTTTTGCTAGAGGCGACAAACGAGCAAGCGGGTTACCTGATAGTAAGTAATTAACGCCGCTCATGAGTATCTAATGCATTTCCGGCCCTTTAAAAAGGTGTACGCTCTTCTCTTAAAGGTCATCGGGAATTACTCATGCAGCCAGCTGTTCCACTCAGCCGAGGTTCGACTTACTGAGTTACTGACTTGACTTTTAACTAGAGCATTTGATCTGTCCGTACCATGCCTGTTTATCATGTAAAATATGTTTTATTGAAACAAAAGAAGAAACACTAAAGAAAATTAAAACAATTACTGAGACTATAATGTATCAATACGGGGATTAACACGATATTTACTATGTGAAACAAATATATATATGATATGATATTTATTATGTGAAGATTCACAGCCCGGCCCCAGCAGACGACGCCGTGCTCCGCCAGTCCGCTCGTGACCACGGCTGCTGTAACGTAGCCGAAACGTCGAGCCAAATATGTGAGTACACAATGTTGTTTCACATAATAAATATCGTGTTAATCCCCGTATTGATACATTATAGTTATAATGCAACGCGAAAATCTAAAAAACTAAATAACTGAGACCTTAAGCTAAACTAGGTAAGTAAAAAAAATGTTTATCATAACTTGTCTTGCTTTATTTAATACTGTAATTAGAGTAAATCAAATACTGTGTTTACATCAAAACACTTGAAACGAATTGAAAGCTCGACATCCCTCCCATCCCAAGCTTAGAGAAACAAAAACAAGCAATACACGAAATCTGGATACAAAGAAATCGAGACAGGAAAATGGATAGTCGTACACATTAAAAAAAGGCCGTCGGTGGTGAATCCACAAAAGAAATATTGCTTATTTCTTTTAGCCGACAACGCGGTAATCACATTTGCTTTTGTTCGTTTCGGGCCTTTCATTCGCTTAATCGCGTTATTCGGGACTTCGTCGGAGCAATCTTTGCGTTTAGGGGAGGGGCTGAGGCGGAAACAGATAGATAGATACTCTTTATTGCACAACAAACAAAATTTAAAAGCTAGGTAAGTATACAGAGATACAATGTACTATTTGGGCGGTCTTATCCTCCTTCCGGTAAAGGACATTAGATAGAAAAGGGGAGGGTGGAGCAATCCTTTTGATTTTGAACATTGATTAAGTAAATTTATAGTATAAATACATATATCTAAATAATAAATAAAAATGTTATCATACACTAATATATTCGAATGTTACCTAACTAAAATACAATATAACCTACACACATTATATAAAATATACTACTTATCATCATCAGCCCATTTAAGTCCCCACTGCTGGGGCACGGACCTCCCTCAATCACATGAGGGGTAATTGCCATACTCACCACGCTTGGCAGGCGGGTTGGCGAGGGGTTTGATATAAATGCAGAGTTTTCCTTCTCTGGGTGCTGATGATCATGCCAGCAGCTTTACCTTCGTCGCCTTTTACAACACCTCGGTAAGAGTGAGGGTGGCCTATTCTACTCTGCCGGGAACCACACGGCTAGCTACTACTTATAGATACGTTATAAGGTTATAGAAGATATATTTTATACCTACAATATATGCATTGATCAGTTTTAAAACTAAGTCTTTTTTCATAAGTGGGAAGTTTCTTACCGTGGCAGAGCCTCACTTCGGCTCCGAGTTATACCACGGCCAGAAAACCGGCGTGAAGCAGCCTTCTGGTGTGTTTCGCAGCGTGTCGCTGTCGCTTACCAACAGGTGATCCGTCTCCTCGTCTTTTTTTTTTTTTTACTGTAGATAGGTAAGCGTTTGACCATATTTCACCTGATGGTAAGTGATAATATGGTCTAAGATGTAGCACGATTACCTAGAAGATACCTATTCACTCGCGCTTTGAAAACCCCCAAATTGTAGCCACTAGGGAACACCTCTTCAGGCAACTGATTCCACTGTTTCGCAGTACGAATATCTATATCTATATAATCTTTGTGCGGACTTCTTTGTCTGCCACCTATCACATAAAAAAGTGGCAAACGTGCAGACGAGTAGACCAGCAACGCATGAGTAACTCATCTTTTATCATAGATGTGATGGGTGGCGGAGATCACCTACCATCGGGTAATCTGCTTGCTCGTTAGTATTGGCAGAGGAGCACACGGATCATATGATGGTAAGCGATTGCTGCCACCGCAGTGTCTCAAGACGAAAGTCTTCAATGCGTGTGTGTTGCCAGTGATGACATACGGAACCGAAACGTGGCCGCTTACAATGTGCCGAATTAGGAGGCTCAAAGTCACTCAGAGAGCCATGGAGATGGCTATGCTCGGAGTCTCCTTGCGTGATCGTATCAGAAATGATGAGATCCGCAGGAGAACTAAGGTTACAGACATAGCCCAAAGGATTGCATGCCTCAAGTGGCAATGGGCAGGGCACATAGCGAGGAGAACAGACGGCCGTTGGGGCGGAAAGGTCCTCGAGTGGAGGCCACGTACAGGAAGTCGCAGCCGTGGCAGGCCCCCCACAAGGTGGACCGACGATCTGGTGAAGGTCGCGGGAATCCATTGGATGCGGGCGGCACAGGACCTATCTGTGTGGAGAACATTGGGGGAGGCCTGTCCAGCAGTGGACGTCTATTGGCTGAAATGATGATGATGATGATTGCTGCCATCCGTAGACACTCGCCCCACCAGTAAGGTCACAAGTGCGCTGTCAACCTTTAAACCCCCATTTTACTTATTATAAGGCTTTTTTATCACTATGGATAAAGGTATGTTCGGCATGAAGTGCGTGATGTAGAGCATGCGCTGTTTCACTGAGTGAGTGAGATACCGGAGGTCCAATGTATTATGAATATTTTTGTTGAAAAAAGAACAGAAGTTGCTTACATAAATACAAATATTCTTTCAGTTTAAATCTGTACAGAACATGTCTAAATGTCAAAATAATACATTTTAATTAATTAAATGTGAAAGTCTTCTGTCTGTTTGTCTGTCTTTGACGACAAAACGGAGCCATAAACTGACATGATTATTTAGTAGAGATAGTTGAAAGGATGGAGAGTTACGTAAGCTACTTTTTTTTCTCTTTCTAACGCAAATGAAATCACGTCCAAAAGCTAGTATTTATTATATCCTCCTCCTCAAGTGAATGCGCAATCACAAGTGCACTCTCTATTTGCTTACCCTCATATTCCAATGGGACACCAACGTGACAACGAAGAGGGATCGGGTGCCGGACCAACGGCTAAACGTGCTTTCCGAGGCACGGGGGTACAAGACCGCTAACTTCTAGACTCTGGACTAATACTAAGAATTTCGGTACAAATTTTTTGGCCCGACCCGGGGATCGGACCCGGGACCTCACGCGCAGCCGTCGCTTTAAAGTGCGACCCACTAACAGTGGGCTTTAAAGTGCGACCCACTATCAGTGGGCTTTAAAGTGCGACTCACTAACAGTGGGCTTTAAAGTGCGACCCACTAACAGTGGGCTTTAAAGTGCGACCCACTAACAGTGGGCTTTAAAGTGCGACTCACTAACAGTGGGCTTTAAAGTGCGACCCACTAACAGTGGGCCTTAAAGCGCGACCCACTAACAGTGGGTAGTGGTTCGCACTTTAAACGCGTGTTAGATCGCACTATAGTGACTGCTTTGGTGGCACAGTCCGAGGCAGTCACTATTCATACAGGCTTTCATAAGAGAAACCAAGATAAACGTCGGCTAAATCGGATCGTTTTTTTTTGTTGCAGATGAATCGCGGGCGCCTGTATCTTACGACAAGGTAAAGGGCCAAAGATATAAGATGGGGAAGGAAGGAAATGGGCGAAGGCGGACCGCGATAGTGGGACGTGGAACCATTGCTGGCAATTTCTGTTTGGTAACTAGCCGGACGCGGCTTTGTCTGCAATGGGTTTGATAGTATTTTTACCATTGAGATGATAATAATATATTATTAGGTCTTTAACTATGAAATTGCCGTTTTGTATGGCGATTTTTTTTGAAATTATATTTTCCATACTTTTTTTTGTTATTTGTAAATATCAACCTATATACTGTCCCACTGCAGGGAAAAGTATTTTAAATGTGTGGTGTGGACCGGAGTGATACCACTGCCTCGCAGAAGACCGGCGTGAAGCAGTGCCTGCGCTGTTTTTCACCGTGTGAGTGAGGTTACCGGAGGCCCAATGGGGGGGAAGGGGAAAAGGTTGGCAGCGCACTTGTGACTCCACTGGCGTTGCGGGTGTCCAAGGGCGGCGGAGGAATTGCTTACCATCAGGTGATCCGTCTGCTCTCATATAAAAAAGGCCTCTATCATAGAAATTAAGCGATCGCTACTATGATGGCATTAGGATTAATCACCACGCTTGCCCAATGCGAATTGGTGATCGGGTTTACGATCACAAACCCTAAAATGTTCGAAAAAATCGAAACATACTTTTTGCTCCACCCCGGGATCACGTCCCGGTACTTAAACCACGAGACCAACAGAGCGTTAATTTGTAAAGTAACTATTAGGTACTCCATAACTAAATGTGCTTCAATGGACAACGTTTAGAAACGTGTAGGATATTTTTTTTTTTATTTAATTAAAGTTATTATTGATAAAAACTGCGAAAACCCTCACTCACGCAGCGAAACACAGCACTGTGCTGTGTTTCGCTGCGTGAGTGAGGGAACCGGAGGCCCAATACGGGGGAAGGGGGTTAAAGGTTGACAACGCAGATTTGACTCCACTGGTGTCGCGGGTGTCCATAGGCGGTGGCAGTCGCTTACTGTCTGGTGATCTGTCAGCTCGTCTGCCACCGATCACATAAAAAAACGCATGAGAATATATGTAAGTACCTATGTTTGTTACTCTTTCAAGCAAAAGTGAATTTAATTGCGGAGAAATTTCACAAAAATATAACTTACATATCAGAATAACCCATAGACTACTTATTCATAAAGATATATTTTATATTTTCCAATATAATGATAATTCTTACCACGTGGGTAAAAACGCGCGACGATTCATATTCACCTTATTCACCCTCTTCTGAGTTTTAATCGTCAATGTGACTTACCTGAAAAAAAAACCAAATATTTATATAAAAATCATTAAGACAGACTGCAACCCCGAAATGGTTTAAAATAGTAGTTAAAACATTAAATCAATTTGTGTCGCTAGTGCGCACGTAGGCCTTAATGTGACCGGTAGGGCACACTAGCGAAGCCAATCGATTTTAATTTTTAGTTACTAAACTGGATATATTTTAAACAATTTCGGGGTTACAATCTCTCGGCAATTATACTTTTTATTAAAAAACCGCCAAAAGCGGCCACTTTTGGCGTGAATAAATATTTCGCGTACAAAAACAGACCTAACATTTAACCAGATCCGGTTTAGTAGCTAAAAATTAAAATCAATTGGCGTCGCTAGTGTGATCTACCCGTCACCTTAAGGCGGAAAATCTAACGATCAGATTGACCATGGGAGAGCCACACTTTGGAATGAATGGGCCGGTACGACTCGATACCGGTGTGAAACACTGTGCTGCTTTTCACTACGTGAGTCAGGGTAACGGAGGCCCAATCCGCGGGAAAGGGGGGTTTAAAGGTTGGCAGCGCACTTGTCACTCCACTGTTATCGCGGGTGTCTATGGGCGGCGGAAATCGCTTAGCATCAGGCGATCCGTCTGCTCTTCTATCAAATAAAAAAAATCTGCAAAAAAAAACCACGATCTAAAAAGTGATAAATAATATTTTTTACACTTTATACACCTCAAATAACATTTTATAACAGTACATTCGAGAAAAGGTGCTACCGAAGTCGTATACATGTCCAATTGAGAACCTTTTTTTTCAAGTCGGTTAAAAAAGGACTAACAGGCCAAAGATAATATTATGTAGATTTTTCAGAGAGCTTAGGGTACATGTTCTCCTAAGCTAATTCCCATTATTAAGCAATAACACTACCATTAGCACATCATGTCTCTCCATTACGCCTAATAAGACCCTTTTGTGGCTAACAGCGTGGAAATTATTTGATAAGGGCTATCCTTACACGTAGCATTATAATGAGGTACGCCCAACTAATTATATACTACCTCTTAGTCAATTAACTCATTGTGCAAATATAGTGCTTAGTACAGAATGCCACACGTCGCCCATAAAATATGTCAATTTCCTCAAAAAAGGTGACGGGTAGGGCACACTAGCGACGCTAATCATCATCATCATCATCATCATTTCACCCAATAGACGCCCACTGCTGGACATAGGCCTCCCCCAATGTTCTCCACACAGATCGGTCCTGTGCCGCCCGCATCCAATGGATTCCCGCGATCTTCACCGGATCGTCGGTCCACCTTGTGGGGGGCCTGCCACGGCTGCGACTTCCTGTGCGTGGCCTCCACTCCAGGACCTTTCTGCCCCAACGGCCGTCTGTTCTCCTCGCTATGTGCCCTGCCCATTGCCACTTCAGGCATGCAATCATAATTAAATTATAAATATATATTAATAAATATTTCACAACATCACGTACATTGATCTGACTCCGAGATAAGTAGCTCAAGCACCTGTGTTACGGATATCAGAATCAACAGTGGAATTACAAATATATACATATAATACTTTTGTTTTGTAAATACATACTTATAATACATAGAATACATAAATAATCAAATTATACATAAGTACTTATAAATTGTCTTAAATTATTCAATTACATGACAATTTGTAAGTGCTGTGTACAAGCCTATGCAAATAAAGTATTATTTGATTTTGATTAAATTGATTTTAATTTTTAGCTAATAAACCGGATCAATTTTAAACAATTTCGGGGTTACTATCTCTCGTCAAATACTTATACTATTTATTAAATAACCATGCATAAATGTTAGGTCTGTTTTTGTACGCGAAAAATTGATTCACGCCAAAAGTGGCCGCTTGTCTTTTTAATAAATAGTATAATTGCCGAGAGATTGTAACCCCGAATTTTTTTAAAATAGATCCTGTTTAGTAGCTAAAAATTAAAATCGCTTGGCTTCGCTAGTGTGCCCTACCGGTCACATTAAGGTCTACGTGCGCACTAGCGACACACAAATTGATTTAATGTTTTAACTACTTAACTAGATTTTTTTACAATATTTTAAATTTGCATTCTACACGGGACAAAACGCGGTTATTTTTAGAATTTCGTTGAGTTTTAGAAGTTCGTAGAACTATCGAAACGGGCGCTTATTTACCTAAACTTAGAACCAACTAAAGATTAATATGGACATGCCTTTTTAAATATATTTTTTTAAAAAGATGAAATAATTCATTGAAATATCAGTCTGGTTTGTATTTGATACTTAAGCATAGGTACCTAATATTTTTAACAAAACTATTGAATCGGTTTTCAATATTTCCTAACACACATTCTTTTTAATTCACTCTTGTTTTGAAATCTACGAGCATATTTCTTCCATTAGTTTAGCAGTGAGGGAAAACATCGTAAGGAAACCTGAACATCTCGGATAGTTTCTCAAAAATTGTTAATACTTATAATGTTTGAGATAATGATTTTGAACTTGTAACCGTGCTCTAGTTGGTCTGGTTTCCTCAGGATTGCGAAGGTCAGACGGCAGTCACTTCACTGAAATTACCAGACTTCTCAAATCCTGTGTCCAAGCGTACCCTGGGCCCCAAAGCGACATCTTTGGATGCAACTGGGAATTACACGCTAAAATGAGTTACGGTTAGGTTTTCAACTGAGACGGTAACATAATATCCTCCAATCGAATCCGGCTACGGCGGCCAATCTCAACGATCAGCCACGTACGCAGGATATATTATAGTGCTCAAGTGTGTGCGCAAACACAAGTGCACTCTCTATTCCCTTACCCTCATAATCCGATGGGACACTAATGTAACACAACCGGAGAGGGATCGGGCGCAGGACCAACAGCTTAACGTGCTTTCCGAGGCACGGGGGTACAAGACCGCCAACTTCCAGACTCCGGGCTCCCACTAAGAATTTCTTGCCGAAAACTTAGGTACAAATTTTTGGCCCGACCCGGGGATCGAACCCGGGACCTCTTGCGCAGCCGTCGCTTTTAAAGTGCGACCCTCTAACCACTGCGCCACCGAGGCAGTCAAACATAACCCAACCTTTAAAACCACAAGCGGAAGCAAGCTGCCCCACATTAGGTCCCTTTTAACAAAAAAAACGCTCCACTTAACTACCTTTCAAGCAAAATTGAAGGTCAGCCATCTGTAACACTAAGTTACCGTGTCATTATTATAATGTGCGGTGTTACGCAAAGGTTCGCGGAAAAAGGCCGGGTTTGGCGTGCCAGTCACGTCGGTTGCCCACGCGCATCGGAAAACGTGTTGTGACGTCACTGGGTTACTAGAATCATTATCATCGTAAATAAAGATTCCGGTTGTTAGCTGAGACGTATGGACACCCCAGGGGCATAGAAAAGTAAAGTATCGGCCTATATACTGTCCCATTGCAGGGCAAAGGCCTCTATCATAGAAATCAAGTTATCGCTACTATGATGGGACTAGGCTTAATCACCACGCTTGCCTAATGTGGGGATTGGTGATCACCAATTTTTCGATTTTTTACAACATTGTTCAGGTTGGTGATCACAAACCTGTGTTAAGGTTTGTGATCATTGTCGAACATTGTTATGTTCGAAAAATTCGAAACGTTCTTTGTGCTCGACCCGGGTATCGAACCCAGGACCCCGAGATCACGGCCTGGTACTAAAACTACTAGACCAACAGGGCATCACAGGGAGGCATAGTATTTCAGTCAAATTAAGAAGGACACCACTGGAGTCATAGATCCCATTCAGGCAAAACTAAATTGCAAAACCTAAAAAAGTGAGTTAAAACTTGAGTGGAGCCTGCGCCTCGGCAAGCGTAGTGTTGGACGCCCTGTGACAAGATGGGATGATGACATTAGAAGGCTGGCTGGTGTGGGCTGGATGAGAATGACCGAAAATCGGGAGCAGTGGCGTGCATTAGGGGATACCTATGTCCAGCCGTGGACGAGTGTGGGTTGCTGATGATGATGATGAAATTGCAAAACTTAATCTCATCCTAGCGTGTAATTCCCGGTTGCGTATAAAGCTGTCGCTCTAGAGCCCGAGGTTACAATGAAGCGACTGCCGTCTGACCTTTCCAACACTAACAGGGGAACTAGACCAAATGAATCATGGTTACATAAGATTTGAAAAATACAGAGGTGCATAGTAGGCACGTTCTTATCCACCCACAGAGCTACCATCGCTCTAGCCATAGCTACAAGATGACAAAACCAAAGCTATAATTATTCATTGAACTATTATACTAGTGTATAATAAGTCACTGTAATAAGTGTTAAAAAATTAAACCATTTAACACGTTTACTTGAAGACGTCGTTCACCTCGATAGTTCCTAATTAGAACAAAATAGGCCAAGCTGTGCCAACCATCAAAGAAAACCAAAAGCGGCTATCAACATTCGCTATCTTTTTATGAACCCGTAACTGGCCAGCAAACAGCCGGAATAAAAAAAACTAATTCAAATTACAAATCAGTTCCATTCTAAATTCAAACCGTTCGTCGAACACTCGCGCCCACCTGCAATGACATCACCGCTAGTGCTGCCCCAAGCCTTAATTGCTTTTGAAATATGAATCGATAAACAAGATATCGATTCCAATCTTCGTAAACGTTCGCGACTTCGCTTGCGTGTGTAATGAACACAATTCATGGTAAGTTATGTGACTTCGTCTCGTTCGTGTTTGTTTATTGGCGTTCGTGTTACGCGGGCCCATCGCAGACGCGCTTTATCTATATTGAGCGCTGATTACTATGGAGCTTCTTTTTATTAATGGAAGGTTAACACATAAAGTCGCGTTTCTAAATAACCTTCATTCGAAGGCTTTTGTATTGGATAAGTATCCTATTATGGCAACAATGATGTCCTAACGTCACATCAGTTATACATACAATTCTATTTTACTCACGAAATAAACTTTCATTTCATGCACAATCAAGGTAAAAACCATTTCGACTTGAAATTCTATTTGTTCAACCTAAAAATGTATGAGGCATAATTCTATAAGTACATCCACGGAATATGGAATACCTAATTCTAAGGTTAAAATAAATGCGTCCCTCTCTACTTCAAATCTGATAACTAAATCAACAAAGAGTTCGCTTAAAATATTCTTTAGTGCCAAACAATGTTTTCGATATAAATGGCATGACATCATTGCTATATTTTTTCTTAGCTATCATTATAAATGCAATATGCTTGTTACTGCGGCAAACTTATCAAATTAATTTATTGCAAACGAAACCTTATCCACAACTAGTAGATATTAGAATTGCCTGTATCAACAAATATGAGGTTATTCAATGTGACAAATTGACTAAGAATTAGCGATAATATTGTACTTGTAGTGGCATTTTTTTAGTTCATCAGCTCTTGGTTCTTATTCAGTTTCGATAGAGTTGTAATTCGGATTGGTGGCTTGCCAAAGTTAATTTGTTTCTATGAAAAGGACTGCGCTCGAGATATTGAGTGACATGTCCATTAAGATCTTTTATAAGATTTTGTATTGCAGGACTGTATATTATTTCCTGCCCGTCCAACATTTAGTGAAAGCTATATTCTTCACAAAATTCTCGGAAAATGAAAATCTAAGAAACGTTTCGTACGTGTATTTTAAGGGCAAAATACTGTATGCACTTTTTTATACAACCTGTACCATGCTACCTATGTTTAACGAATAAAAGATTTGTATTTATTTGATACAAAAATATTCGATACGAGTGACAATCTATTGTCTCGGAAAAGTTTTTTTAATATAATATAACGAGAAACGAAAAAAGTCCTGAATCTCGCGAACACATATAAAATACTTCCTATATCCCTAAAAATATTCATTCAGATTTGCACAATGGATGAAGTTGTGTAAAACGAAAACACTCTCAAAGCGACCCGTTTAATTGTCAAAAACGGTCAGACACGACCGCATTAAGATGCGAGATTCTTCTGTTCACAAATAAACGAGTGACCCGCTCGTAAAAATGTAAATTGCGCGGCAAATACCGTGCATGGTGCAACACTAATGACATTATGGCGCGCTTTTTAATATTTCCAGGGGAGAATTAACTTTCTTCTTTGTTGCGTATATGCATGCCAGTGTTTCATTTTTGTTTTTAATGTTAAGCTGTTCAGAGCTGGGAAATGAACGTAATTTAATCTGGATGGGATAGTTAAAAATAAAATTAGCTTTTTGAATCAAATGAAGCCGCATTGTTTAGTTCGTACTTCTTATGCAAAGGAGATCCTAGGACTTTCATATATTATTGGTCCAAATAAGAAAGTGCCAGCCAAAAAAAAAAATGTGCTGTATTCTGTTAGGTCTTGTCCCCCTGATGTTCAAATGTCAAGATTTGGCATAATGCACTGAAAATGTAGGTATGAAGATGGATTCGGCGGGTAGGGCTAAAACAAGCCGCATGGGCTGATGCAATTTAAAGGTTTTAAATTAGTGTCTAGTGGTTTTTACAAATTTGGTGTTTATTTGTGCAGTGAAGTGCCGCAAAGTGATCCTAATAATAAAAATCGTTGGATTGTATCGTTTTTAACACTGCTATTGTGTGTCGAGTGAGTTGTCTCGTGACAACTTGCTTGGACCTAATAGAGTCTAAAAACGCGCGATTGCTTTTAGAGTGATATCCGCTGAATCAGTAGGTGGTTGCAACGCAAAACACTTTATTAGGACTGGACTTTAACTGACTTCGACTGTTGACTACCTACTTATCCTCAATAAGTTACTTGACATTGGCGAATTTACTTCGGGTAGAGCTATAATAATATTTTTTATGAAGATGTTGATTTTTGAACTAATATAAAACCAAGGATATTGACACTACCTACAGCTTTGGTGGCATCACAATAGTTATAAATACTCAGGGGACAAGTCCTACAGAATACAGCATTTTTTTTTTCTGCCCGGCACATGGACCAAAAAAGATGGACCAAGGTTACAAATAGATGTTCATTAAAAAAGCAAAACTTTATTATAACACATGCAAGATCGAAAGAAACATTGCGGTAATATCGATGTGTATTATATTATGTGCGCACGTGTGTGTGTGTATAGCGTGTGCTTGATAGACAATATGGTTGGAAGTTCTTTACGGATTTAGCATCCATTCAACTCTAGCTAGGCAAAGTAATTTTGGCCCCAAAACCCAAATCCATCTACGGTCACCATGAGATAACTAAGTTACCATTTGAAAGGTCGGCTTGCTACAAACGCCGCTATCTCTATGCATTGATATGCCTAGTTTGGATTTTATGGATAAGTGAGAAGATTGTATGACGAGAGTATACTGTCAAAGGATAGAAGTGTTTGATATGCCCCGACGAGTTAGCACGATAAAGTGGCAGTGGGCCGGCCACGTTTGGCGTAGAACCGGCAATCATTGGAAAGGGGAGCAGACGAGTGGTTGGGTACTTTTTTTTTACCAGGGGAAACCATCATGGCCGTCATCTTGCTACATGTAGGGAACAAGGTGGTGTGTGGGACTCAAACCCTAGATTAACTCATAGTCACAGCATGTGTGACGGTTAAAATGAGCGATGGTAGCCCTGTGAGATAAGAATTTTAAATGTGGGAGAGCCACGCTTAGGCATGAATGGGCCGGCTCGACCGGAGTGATACCACTGCCTCACAGAAGACCAGCATGAAGCTGCGCCTGCGCTGTGTTTCACCGTGTGAGTGAGGTTACCGGAGGCCCAATGGGAGGGAAGGGGAAAAGGTTGGCAGCGCACTTGTGACTCCACTGGTGTTACAAGTGTCCATGGGCGACGGAATTGCTTACCATCAGGTGATCCGTCTGCTCGTCTGCCACCTCTCATATAAAAAAAAACTTCCTTAAGGGGTTGGGGACCAAATTAGGGCCGGCCCATTAATACCACGGCCTCACAGAAAACCGGCATGAAGCAGCACTGTGTGCGAGTGAGAGTACCGGAGGCTCAATCCGGGGAAAGAGGAGTTTAAAGGTTGGCAGCGCACTTGTGACTCCACTAGTGTCGTGGGTGTCCATGGACTAAAATGGAAGTCATAGACACAATTTGATTATAATACTTCTTAAACTGACTTCAGGTGTAGCAATATAGATTTTCCTGAGAAGGAATATAACAAAGTTAAAATTACCAGGCTCTTTAAAAATGATAGTTACAAGATCATAACAGCGATGACTTAATTTCATTAATTACCATCATTTGCTCACAGAAGAACATTAGTATGCTGTTCCTAACGTTAACTGCGACGTTTTTACCAAATAAATGTCTGTTGATAATTATAAAAGGTAACAAATCTCGCTCATTAACAGTCCGACGACCCCTAGCGTAATATAGGGCCGGTTCATTATGATTAATATACGGCCATGTGACGTGCTTCCTTCTTGAGAAGCTAATGGAGAGTGGCCCGCCCCGCGCTGTCAGGGCGCTTATATACTCCCCCCTCCGCTGTGATTGATGACGTGGTCGCGACGTCACGGCTGTCCTGCTGCCCGTTCGGTTGAGAAATGTGCATCCTTTTAAAATATCGTATAAGGATTTGCAACTTTCTTGATTACGAGTATGTTGCAGTTTTCTTTATGTCTAAGTCCTCTTTTTTATTAGTTTTTTACTTTATATAATAAATCTGCTGAATTTCATCACCGTACTACACGCTGTAAACTAGGATTCCACCCGTACCATCTGGATGGGTGGAGATCCACCACCGTGCGCTTTACACGTCATTTTTTGTCACGCACCTCCTCATTGTGGAATCAACATCCCGCAGCGGTATTTCCAAACCGGTACGACTTTGAGATCTACAAGAAACAAGCCTATACCTTCCTAAAATGCCGGCAACGGAACTCCACTCCCTCTGGTTTGGCTGATGTCCATGGGCGGCAGTGATCACTTACCATCAGGTGATTCGCTTGCTCGTTTGCCTCCCTTTCTAATAAAAAAAAATGCTGTTCGAGTTAACATTACTCGGAAAACTGGACGATCGACATGACAAATTACATCATACTTATTTTAAACTTTAAAATTAAAATGAGCTACATTTTTCAAAAGTACCGACAGTAATGCATTCCTTCTGGTGTGTAGTCCATGCCAAGCTGTGGTCACTAAAATTGAAGTGACTTTCCTATTATACCTCCTTAATTATGACAACATCACATACATTAGTTTCAAACAAGGTTTCCTATGGAAACCAGGCACAATGATGGTACCACAAATACCCAAATCCGACAAAAATATCTGCTTCATCACACCTCCAATATACCTCTAGTACATCGTCAAGTTGCTGAATACGGTACCCTCTGAATCCGCTACTCTATAAACAGTAAAGGACGCACCTATATCTAGCGCATTCTTGATTAATAAGTGCCGTTGACATTTTAATTAACCCGGCTAAAAGTCAGCCAAGCTTTGTTTCCACGCTGAATGGGGATGCTCAAATACCAGCATAAGGCTACGTTTCCACTAAAGATGTGCGAGAATGTGTTTTAGAGCCAATAGAATCGCTTCATTCTCCTAGAGACGAGCGGACGGATCACCTGATGGGAAGTGATGGCCGCCGCCCATGGACACTCGCAACACCAGTGGAGGCACAAGTGCGCTGCTAACCTTTAAACCCCCCTTTCCCCTCGTATTGGGCCTCCTACCCTCACTCACGCAGCGAAACACAGCACAGTGCTGTTTCACGCCGGTTTTATATGAGGCCGTGGTATAACTCTGGTCGAGCCCGCCCCTTCATGCCGAATCGTGGCTCTCCCACGGTCCAAATCTTCTCTGAGTCAACATTATTATCTTAGTGTTTTTTGTCCCAGTTTCGTCCCAAGCTGTCCCGGAGCCCGGGGTCCGCCAACTTCTCTCAGTGAAACGATTATATTTTTTCTTAAATACACATTTCTCGCTACACATCCTTGCTCATCTCTGGTTGATGAAATGCAGCCTTTCACCAAAGTTGTACCAGGATGTGTTTCTTAGAAGTCAATGGATTTGTTTCATTTACCTCGCTTCTCACACTGAAACGATTATATTGGCTCTCGACAAAGACATTTCTCGCAACACAACCTCGCTTATATCTGGTGGAAATGCAGCTTTTCAGCAGAGATATGCGAGGATGTGTATGTCGGTAGTGTCCGAGAGATGTGTTAGAGTGATGTGAACTGATGTGTCCGAAAAATGTGTTTGTGAGAGGGACGTGTTTGAAAGATGAGTGAGAGGGATGTGTGCTATAAGTGGTGACCATTAAGAAGACTGTGATAAGTCCATGATACATTCTAGCCCCGCTCATCTGCAAACCAACTGTGACTCCTCTGGTGTTACAGATGACAATGGGTATCATTAATTGCTTATCTTTGGTGATCCGCCTGCTCGTCTGCCCCTTATTACATTATTGGTGGAAACGCTTACACCATTTCACGTCTCAGCTACCACACCATTTCACATCTTCGCATCACTAATTTTCCTTGCTCATCTCTGGTGGAAACACAGCCTAATACTTCCTTATATAGGTCGACATCGACATTATTGAGACAGCTTTTATTCCGCTAAGAGTTGCCTTGTAAAGATAATGGTGGGTAAAACAATACTGAAGGGTTATGAAAATGTGGAGACGTTGACGTTACAGGTTTTATTAAATACTCATCCGTGTCACTGTTTGGTGTGTGTTTCTGACGGCTGCCAGTTACACAATTTAATCCATGGGCGATATATCAAACTTGACGATGGAACAATTTGAGAATGTATTATGCGCTAATGCATTGATGGTATATTTGAAAGAAACTTTTGACTTTTATTGCAGATGACGGTAGCAACGTAAACTCTTCCAATCACACTAAAAAGTATCCAATAGTCAATATCTAGGCATTAATCCTCCTCAAAGCGACCATGTAAAACGCATTTAGCAATACTGGGACGCCGCCGCACAAAAGTACCGATTCGCCGATACTTCGGGAGTGAGTTTCGTGAGTGCGATACGGGGGAAAGAAGTTGAGCGCACGTGAGCCGACTTGCTATGCACCCCTGCTAAGGTTAGTCGAATGATAGTCGATGAATTCTCGAATCCGAAACCCAAATAAAATGGGTGGTGGATTCCTTTTTATGTATTTACACTCTCTCTCCTGCTGGGTATAGAAGCCAGCCCAGCTCCACCTAGAAGCGCAGCCTGGAACCTCACAGGCTTTGCTGTGCGACCTCTCTGTTACGAAAATTTATTGAAAACCCTAAAGAATTATCAAGTTTGGTTTCGGAATGTGCACACTCACTGCAGGGCTGGCTGGACTTTGCTATGCTCCAATTTTCCGTGGGGGATAAAACTTTGGACAAACTCATTCTTCAGGAATTTCAAGTGATCAACATTGCGTGTAGGATCTCTAAAGCAATAAGAATTCAACAACGTCAAAGCGTCTTAGAGAGTTGCCCTACGGCACGAAGGAGTGACGACTTAAGAAAGACGTCTGATGTGAGTTGGATGCCGATTTCTGACGACCGAGTTGGTTGGCGTTTTTTGTGAAAGAATTACAGTCAGCAGGATGATTAATAACGTGAAATTGTTTTCAGATAAAATTTGGCTGCTTTGGTGCAGATAATAGTGGGTTACAATAAGGGACTAGGATTATTAGTTCGAGACAAAAATGTGCGAAGTACTGGAAATGTAGCAGGAAAATGTACCCAGGATCGAAGGAACTGCTTTAGACGCAATCTGGAAAGACAAGGTGTGTTCATGATGATGACAACTTGGGCTCCGTCTTTTAAATCTCTAAAATGCAATATTAACCTTTAATGAACTAGCAAGAAACCTTAGTACGGGCTTACAGATGTTCGTGACAATGCAAGCGTGCAGATGTTGGAGCCATAATAGAGTTTAAGCGAGGGCAAACACGCAGCCTGTTATTTTGCCCCTACGTGTATGTATTCCCTGTCAAAGAGAACAATTAGCAATAAATATGGCTACCGCGTGCATTTATCTGGGCAGGTTCATGTGTATGTTCTAAATTATCATAGTATTTGTATCTATTAATGTCAAGAGAGTAATGAAATCTGGAATATTAATCTATATTGTGGTTGGTTAAGAGCGTTGATTCAGTTGGTTGCTTTAATATGATCAGTAAAATTGATTGGAGGCGACGTGATAGAACAAGGAAAATGTCAAAGCTACAAATTATAAGGGAGTGGACAATGGACAGACGTCGCATCTGTGGAGCAGTTGTTTCGTCTCGCAATGAACAGAAAATATTTTTGTAACTAAACGGTTAACCTTTAAAATTGAAGAGGCACCCAAAGAAGAAGAAGAGCATTAAAGAAAAAATAATCATATAAGAAAATATGTTTGACTTATATTACCTATTACTTAATCCTATTGATGAAATGAAAGATATTTTATCCTATTGGCAAAATTAAAACCATCCAAGATTAAAAAAAGAAACTAGCCATCAGTTGCAATCTAGCGTTAGAAAGAACGACCAACGCGAAACGGATAACACATGACGAATGATAATTAGAAGAAACGACGACAGCGAAATATAAATTAAATTACCGTTGTAACTTACAGTTAAGTTAAACAACAAAAACAGAAAGTGCTATTCAATTACAAAGAACAAGATGTTACTCAGATTAAAATTGCACACTCGATAGTTTTCCGCCCGGAAAAGCTTCAAAGCTACTGTGTGAAGCATTCTTCACAATCGATACTGCATTATGTAACGAATGTTACGAGTAAGGTATGGTATAATCGAGTTTTTATCGCACCTTAACCTCGTCTTTGTGAGAGATTAAATTCTGCCAATGTAGAGAGAATACCGATGTAGCGTTGTTAAATTAACTAGCGTTTTTGTGTGTGTTTTTTAATGATGGTACCTAATTTCTACGTTTTATTTTCACGCAAAAAGTAACTTGGCTTGGCACACGATATTAATAATTAGTAAGAAATAAAGATGTTTTATGAGAACTCGAAAAAAAAAAGGTTTTTTTGTGGCTGTGAAATGTTCTAATGTCAGCATTTGTGATTCCTTTCACTGACGAAACTAATATTTTTATTGTGTCGTCTTATTTTTCACATGGACGACTACATTTTTTCACATTGTGTTTTCGCTTTGAAAATTCAAAATGTCAAAATCCCGAGCGTAAAATGTTATTGTGGAGCCGAGTTCATCTTTTTATTGCGGGCTGTAAAATGTTTTTATTCGACTTTGTGGAAATATACGTCTGTTTGTTGAATCTGATTGTTTTTCCGGGGAATCTTTTCATTCAAAGTGACGTTGAATTTAAAATACCAATTGATGACGAAAAGGATATTACAAAAGGTAAAGCTTACACACTTCTTACAGTTTTAGGTATCACTAGCCTTATTAATTGATTTTCTTCCAATAAATCAGTAATTTACTAGTCATTCAGTTAAATATACTAAAAAAATACTTAAAGAGTGCGTAGACCTTGGTATAAGGTTTAAATTTCAAATTCATATCTTCACGCGTTCTCGAGATAAAGGGTCTTGACACAAACAGACAGACAGACGGACAAAAATGTAATCTTATAAGGGTTCCTTTTTTTCTTTTTGAGAGTTGGAACACTCCAAATTAATGTTGATTTTCTACCCTAAGAGCGTAAGATATAACGTACCAAAGGCATCGACATCATCATATAAATCAGTTGGACTGTCATGACAGTCAGAAATACAATTGATATTTTAGGTGGATTCTGGCGCTAGGAGTCAAACACTCCGTGTAGGCCGATGCAATTCAAAGGCTTTAAATTAGTATCTGGTGGTTTTTGGTGAACAAATTTGGTGTTTATTTGTGCAGTGAATTGTATCGGTTTTGACACTGCTATTGTGTGTCGAGTGAGTTGTCACGGACAGCTTGCTTGGACCTAATAGAGTATTACGACCAGCTATAGTGTTTAGAGTGGTGTCAGCAGAATTCGTAGGTCGATAGAATGTAAAACACCGGTGTTTTATTGAGTAACTGTGACTGACTTCGACTATTGACTACCCACTTATTCTCAATAAGTTACTTTATATTGGCAAGATATCTTCGGGTAGATCCATAATTATATATAAAAAAAATGATTAGGTGATTGATTGAAAATATGAAAGAGAAGTTGGATGAAAAACAGCTGATTACTTATATATGGCCTAGGTTGACATAATATTGCGATATGCTCCTGACCTAACCGATGATGACCTTATGGAGGCCACCAATATCGCTGTCCATGTGGCGGAATATTAGACCATAAAATAAAAATCGACACAAGATGAAGGTGATATGAACACATCGCAAGATTTTTTGTATGCTAGAGGCGATAAACGAGCAAACGAGTCACCTAATGGAAAGTAATGTTGCCGGCCTTTTTAAAAAAGAGTACGATCTTCTTTTGAAGTGCTCTTCTTGCAAAGTCAGTCATTTTTCTATAATTGTGACGATATTATCAATTTCAAGCAAAACTGTTTTTATGCAACAAAGAATTAACCGTTAAACAGATGAAACCCAGTTAATCCATAGTTGACATTGTCGAAAGCTATGAACGATCGAGCTAAATCGTGGGATTACGGTGCCTACGTCTGGCTTTAGTCGTATTTATTCGACTTTTACATTTATCTTCTATAAGACCGGCTTAACTATTATTGGCAGAAAATAGAAAAGCACTTACTACATTTTCTACTTTGAATCTAATATGATTAATTAATTATTCAGGATGTATCAGACCTCCCTCCCTGCGTGATCGTATTAGAAATGATGAGATCCGCAGGAGCACTAAGGTCACAGACATAGCTCAAAGGATTACATGCCTCAAGTGGTAATGGGCAAGGCACATAGCGAGGAGAACAGACGGCCGTTGAGTGGAGGCCACGTACAGGAAGTCGCAGCCGTGGCAGGCCCCCCACAAGGTGGACCGACGATCTGGTGAAGATCGCGGGAATCCATAGGATGCGGGCGGCACAGGACCGATCTGTGTGGAGAACATTGGGGGAGGCCTATGTCCAGCAGTGGACGTCCATTGGCTGAAATGATGATGTATCAGAAGACATTTACATTCCTTTTAAACACGTATCCTACTACCCATTCTGAACAACATTTGTTACATAACTTTTAGGAATTCGCATACAAAAAATTCTACTTTTATTTGATAGGTGATAGGTGAGACGAGCAGGCGGATCAGCTGATGGTATTGCCGCCGCCCATGGATACCCGCATTCATACAAAGTTGGTCATGTGCTGTGTTTCGCTGCGTGATTGAGGGTACCGGGGGCTTAATTCGAGAGAAAGGGGAGTTAACACTTGTGACTTGTGACTCCACTGGTGTCGCGAGGGTCTATGGGCGGCGCCGCTTACCATCAGGCGATCATCTGCTCGTCTGCCACCTATCACATAAAAAAAATGTGACTTGGTTATTTTGTATGAGGAGTTGAAATGATTTTGACGAATTTTAAAATACGACTTTTTAACAACAAACAAAATATTCAGGATAGTTGGCAGAAGACGTTAAAGGCATGTAAATGTCTACCTATACGTACATCCTGTATAGAGCGAGTTCTTGCTTAGTTAATAAAAACGCCTTTCATGTGTTGGGACGTGGTTCGAATCCGACATGCACCTGTGGGTTTATCAAACCTCTTACTCAATACTTTATTTGCACTACAATGTTACAAACAGGATAGTTAATATTTTCATTTTCACCTAGGAGCTCGGCGGTGAGGGAAAACATCAAATATAATACGAATTAGGCATGAACATTGCTTAACTTAAATTGGATTGATCAAGAAATCTTGGATACTGTATACTGGTATTAATTAAATTAATAAGATATCATTATGCCTGATTAAATGTTATTATTACCGACGATCGGTTGCAATCATACTCAATTTGATGTATAATGAGATGTACACACCCGCGGGATATCTGTTTCGACATAATTATTCGAATTGATTGCCTAATATGCCTATACTATTAGAATGAAAATTTAACCATTTATTCTAATTTTTCGAATAACTTCTTATAGCTTACATTTTGTTCTTCCGCTCGCTTCAAAATTATCAAATCAAAAGTAAAAACCCCTCTTCTATCTAATGTTCTTTACCTGAAGGTTGTCTAGTAAAGATCGCTCCCGGCGGTAAAACCGCCTAAATTGTACATTGAATTTCTTATCGTATACCTAGCTTTAAGTTCTGTGCAATAAAAAGTATCTATCTATCTAAGCAATGAAAAATGGAAAGACGTACTATTCATGTCATATTCGGACTGGAGGTAAGCTAAATCTTATGTTTTATACGTCTACATATATAAATAAAGTACAAATCTTCCACTGCGCGTACTTAAGGTGACGGGTAGGGCACACTAGCGACGCCAATCGATTTTAATTTTTAGCTACTAAACCGGGTCTATTTTAAATTATTTCGGGGTTCCAACCTCTCGGCAAACACTTAAACTATTTATCTAACCATGTTTGTTCTGTTGATTCTGATATCCGTAACACAGGTGCTTGAGCTACCTATCTCGTACTCAGATCAATGTATGTGATGTTGTGAAATATTTATTTATTTATTATCATGAAGGAGGAGAAAAAGCGGTTTGTATGCAATTAAGGAATACTCACCAAGAGAGTATTATATCTCCCAATTTGTTCCTCGAAGGCAGAAAGGGGATTGCGGAATGAGTTCATGCAGCTCAGCAACACACTCCCCGAAGTACAGCCCGTAAAAAGGAAAACAGGCAGGCAGATCTGTGGTGCTGTTAACAAGATTGTAGATACAATCTTGCAAACTTTTCACCTTCGGCCTGAAATATCTGACCCGGGAATAGTCTGACTTCCGGAGTCCGCTTATTTGATATCGGCCTAATTTGTCATCAGGGAGCTAAACAACGAGACGCAGATTGAATCCTGGGATTCCGGACATGGGGACAATAATCAACCGTCATTTTGAGTGTGGTCCAAGAATATGAGGATTTTTTTATTTGTTCATTTATTTTAGTGATGATATGAATGAATGAATGAAACATTTATTGACACAACAAATACATAACAGATATGATACTGTATCAAATATCTATTGCCTAATAAGTAAATTGGAGAAGCTACTTCTGACGGGAAAGGTGAGCGGAAGAAGGCAGAAACCCCATACGCTAGTCCGATCAAATCCCCTCAACACTAAACACCAGTCTGTGATGCGATCCACGCGGCCGAGGGTAGAGTGAGCTGGCGGAAGATAGTCCGTGAGAAAATTACTCATAGAGACCCTCAGCACTGAGAACTACTTCCAATTAGGGGTTTGGGTAACCAATGGACAACATTTCATATTTTTAACATGTCCATATTGTTTTTTTATATGAAAGTAGACATAAAATGAACAGACCCATAGTTTTTCTTTTTTCAAAATTTGTCCGTTTTCATGCATAAAATAATTATTGAAATTCTTTTTATTCTAAATAGACGTAAGCGCCAAATGACGTCATCGGACGGCTGAATACAGCAATATTCCTTTGCTTATCATTGTTTTAATAAAAAAAAGGTACTACTGTCAAAGGTAAATAATACTAGTGTCAACATTGTCAACGTCATTCATACATTCAGCGTTGACAAGTTGTCTTTTTTTTGACAGTTACATGTCATGAGTTTGGCATTACGTAAATTTAAAACTATAATGTGCTAAGCAAAGAAATATTTTACATTCTGCCGTCCGATGACGTCATCTTACGTTTTTTAGTTTTTAATTTTTTTCTCAGTAAATAAGCAATATAAAAAATGAATAAATATATATTCGAGCAGCGGAAAAGTAAACAAAGAATTGGTATTTTTTGTTTCAGAGCTTAGCAATTTTGAAATGTTGTCCATTATGGCGGACAGACCTGATGCTCACCTGATGGTAAGTGATAACCGCCGCCTATGGACATCTGCAACACATGAAGTATCACAGATATGTTAATTTTGGAATGAATTGTCGCCTGCGGTATTTCAAGAAAACGGCTGATGTTCTTTTTTAAAGGAGTTGCCACCCATGGGCGGCGGTGATCCTTTACCATCAGGTGATCTGTTTGCTGTTCTGCCCCCTATTTCATAAAAAACCCTGCTTAACACTAGTTTTTAGGTTAGACCTTGATAGTGCTAGGAATGCCCCTTGTGTAAGAAAAGCTAATGGACTTGAAATCTCCGACTCATTCATTTATTATAATTAATCAAGACGGGATTTGAAACGATATTTATTATGTGATACAACATTGTATACTCACATATTTTACTCGACGATTCGGCTACGTTACAGCAGCCGTGGTCACGAGCGGACCACGCTCGCGATATTTATTATGAGATACACAATTTTGTATCACATAATAAATATCGTGTCAAATCCCGTCTTGATTAATTATAGTTAAAATGCAACGCGAAACTTTAAAAACCCATTCATTTATTTACAGATACACATACTTTCCACGCTTTTCATATTCTTTTAAGCCTCTGTTATTGCATTGGTAGCGTATTTGTTAGTGAATTGTACTCTTAGTTGCTCAAAAGGTCCCGGGTTCGTTCCCCGGGTCGGGCCAAAAATTTGTACCTACCTAAATTTTCGGTTGGTGATTCTTAGTGTTAGCCAGGAGTCTGGAATTAGCAGTCTTGTTACCCCGTGCCTCGAAAAGCGCCTGATGCCTCTCCGGTCGTGTCATACTGGTCTCCCATCAGAATATGAGGGTAAGAGAATAGAGAGTGCAGTTGTGTTTGCGCACACACTTGAGCACTATAATATACGTACGTACGTAGGAACGTACGGGGCTGATCTGAGATTGGCCGCCGTCGCTGTAATCAGTTGGAGGATATTCTTTTAAGACTTGCACCACCCACAATCCACCATCGATTTCGCTGACGTCCCCATATTCCATTGTCTCCAACTTTCTAACAGAATTGCCTCTGGTTGTGCATCAAAAAATGTTTCCTGCCGACGGAAGAATGCATCCGCCCTGTCTCTGATACCTCAACCAGAAGTTATTGAGTTAAAGTTGGGGGAAAGATTGGAACGCGTTCCGCAAGGGCACCTATTTCTTAGAAACTACTTCACCTAATTTAAATAGGGAGAGGAAAGATGAATGCTATCGTCAGCTGGTACTCCTTAGTATAAGGGATGCCCTAGTTCCAGATATGCTGATCGGTGCGATTTGTCAGGCGCAAAGAAAATATTAACACCGACAAGGAACACTTTTGTTTGATAAAAATTGTTTACGTTTCTTAATCATAATTCATAACGAGTAAAAGAAGGCGTATTAAAAAACAAAGGAGAATCATGTAATATCGTATACATGATTTTTAATACGCTTAACGCGATTTTGTTCTGCTCTGCTACCGCGAATTCTGCTTCCTTCAGATAGAATATTTGAAATAAGAAAAAAACTTTGTGTTGATTTCAAAGTAACCAATCATCAATTACCACCATTAGATCCGTGTTCTCGTCTGCAATAGTTTCGGATAGTTTCTGAAACGTGTTACCTTGATTCAGTTGGTCTGGTTCCCCTGTTAAAAGGGTTGCGAAGGTCAGTCGGCAGTCGATTCATTGTAATCACCAGACTCCACTAATCCTGAATCATGGTTCAATCATACCCAGGGCTCCAAAGCGACAGCTTCGGATGCAACCAGGAATTGCACGCTAAGATGAGGAGAACAAAAGCGAAAATAAGTCAGGTGCCCAAAACTAGATGCCATTCAATTTGCGCTCCAAGCGGAACGCACAGTTGCGTTCTGAAACACGTTTTTATTTGTTTTATCCCCACAAAAGCAGTTTTCATATTAGATCCTTTGAACACAACGTTTCGTCAGGCATCCGGAAAGCGTTACAAATCATATTATATTACATATCAAGTTCATTCAATAAGCTAGTGTTGAGCGAGACTCGAGTTAAATTTGATGACTGGAATCATTTAAGTCATATCACAAATGACTGCCTCGGAGGGTGTAGTTGTTAGTCGCACTGTAAAGCGACGGATTTGCAAGAGGTCTCGGGATCGATCCCCGGGTCGGACCAAAGTTTCTTACCTAAGTTTTCAGTAAGAAATTCATAGTGTCAGCCCGGAGTCTAGAAGTTGGCGGTCTTGTACCCCCGTGCCTCTGAAAGCACGTTGGTCCTGCGCCAAATCCCTATCCGGTCGTGTTACGCTGGTGTCCCATCGGAATATGAGGGTAAGGGTATAATAGAGTGAAGTTGTGTTTACGCACACATTGCAGCACTATCATCATCATCATCATCAGGCCATTTAAGTCTCCACTGCTGGGGCACGGGCCTCCCTCAATCACATGAGGGGTATTTGCCATACTCACCACGCTTGGCAGACGGGTTGGCACTATAATACACTATAATATATCTTAAGTAAATAACACACTGAAAATATCATCTTACTAATCTTAATTTACTTAAGAATAAATTGCAAAAGATTGCTATAAAAATATCAACTATTGATTTAGCATGATTATGTAGTGACTGCTTAATTTTATTTCAATTTTCTTTATTTTATTTCAATTTAATGTCTGACAATTTCAATTGTAATTTAGTAAAATCTATCTAATGTAATGTGAATTGTTGTAATTATGATCTCAGTTGGTCGAAATAAAATTATTTTATTTATTTTATTTAACTGGTAGTCAAATATTTGTAATAATATTTCCACTGAACATTGTAAATATACCTACAATATTGATGAGACTATCTAAAGCTCATGTCGAATCAAGCACTTACAAATTTCGTCGTCTTAGTAACGCGTTCAGTGGTCTGATTGGTAGAACATTCACTCGGATTGTGGAAGGTGCGAGTTCGAGCTCCGCCTGAACACGACATGTTATTTACTTATAAAATAACTAAATTGTAAACGTGAAAGTGTGTGACCACGGCAAAACCACAGTGCAAAACGGAACGACGAATTGTCGTGATTATTTTAGTGAAGACAGTTGAAGGGATGGAGAGTGATAAAGACAACTTTGTCTCTTTCCAACGCTAGCGAAGCCGCGACCAAAAACTAGTAAAAAAAATTTTTCACGAGCTTTTTTTTATTTTTTCATTTATTTTTGCGCGTTGCCAGCGCCACCAATCAAGTTACGTTGGAACTAGATTTGACAGCTGTCAATCTGGCGGAGCGTCGAGCTATGGTTCGCGCGGCCATGTTGGACTTCACGGTTGGATTCGAACGTCAACGGCGAGCGCACCACAGTCACGACGAATCGCTTTTGTTCCTCGTAATCCTGTGTATTTTTGTGTTTTTTTTTTAACTTATTGATTAAAAGTCTTCACTCTAACGGAAATCCGTTCAGGATTTCCGTTAGAGTGAAGACATTTTGTTAAAAAATATATTAAAACTACTTTTGATTGTGAAGTAAAAATTTATTTTATTGGATCCTACTTACTTCTGATGGCTGATTTTGATAAACAAGGGCATCCGCCCAGCTATATATATAAACATTTGGTAAATAAATATTAATTATAAAAATAGACCTCATAGTGCCTATAACATGCTAATAATACATACATATTTCTTACATGATCGGACATGATTAAGTTAGTGTACAACAAATTAAAGTAAACTTAAAATATTCAAAATTTCTGTGAACAAGAATAATAAGAAGCTAAACATTGAAATTTGATTTTACTTAGGTAATTCATGTTTTACTAATAATAGATTATTATGTAAGTTATTGCTTAAATGTGTTTAATTAAATATGAAAAGAAAACGATGTCAGTAAATTCCCTATTGTATGCGTTGGTGGATCGACAGAAGAATGAATTGCGAGTGTCACTTTTTTTGCGTCGCGGAGGAACAAACAGTTATAGGCCAACGCTTGACCACAATCTCACCTGATGGAAAGTGACGATGAGGTCTAGGATGTAACGCGTTCGCCTAGAAGATGCCTGTTCACTCTTGCCATAAAGATGTCACGATTGTAGTGGTCCGGAAAAACAGACCTTGGCAAGGAGTACCATTCCTTAGCTGTCCGCATACATACATATTTGAATATCACTCGACAACGCGCGCATCACTACAATAAGATGCCTTTGTATGATGTTAATAATATTATCCGATGTAATACTGTCCCAATCTGTATTACAATAAATGCTCTTACTCTGAGCTTTAAGTCAAATAGGTAAGGTTTACAATGGTATACACGAACGATTTCTTTGATGTAGTTAATTTTCTTTGTATTAATTACACATAGAATTAGTCAGCGCTGGCTAAGTGGTTAAGGACGGGGAGGTTCATATCTGAGCATACACTTCTGGTTTATCAAATCTATGCTCGTTCTTCTACTACTTTTTTATATGATAAGTGGCAGACGAGCAGACGGATCACCCAATGGTAAGCGATTGCCGCCGCCAGTGGAGTTACAAGTGCGCTGCCAACCTTTAAACACCCCTTTCCCCCGGATTGGGCCTCCGGTACCCTAATTCACGCAGCGAAACACAGTACAGTGCCGCTTCACGCCGGTTTTCTATGAGGCTGTGGTATTACTCTTGTCGAGAAGACACATACGAATAACCAAAACAACTAGATTACGGGACTTTTGACGTGTACTTCGGTAGTTAGGTAATAAACATCATAAGTCAGGCATCAGGTCGATTGCATTAAGGCTGTCAATCCACGAGTAATGAGCTTCTCTCGGCACGGTTATTGCGTTTCGAATCAGAGTGGCAACCCTTAATTGCACCGGTATTGTCTTTCTTGGATTACGATTTTGGCTTTAAGACACAGTTTGGCGTGATTAAATGCTGTTTAACGTTATTTGAGTTGTACGATAATTATACACGTTGCATTATCGGACTGGAAACAATTCAATTCAATTTCAATTCAATTAAATTTATTTTTCCAGAAACATGTTACGTAATGTAGGGCGCCCTCTGGCTAGGTGGGAGGACGATCTGCACAGGATGGCTGGCAAGAGCTGGATGCGAGAAGCCATGAATAGATCACAGTGGCGAACAATTGGAGAGGCCTACGGCCAGCAGTGGACTGCGATAGGCTGATGATGATGATGATGTTACATTAAATCAGCTTGTGATTGGAGCCTTCTTTTAAGCATAATAATGCCTGTGCCAGAAGACTGCCGCTCTTCCATATCGTTTCACACATTTGATATGATTAAAGAATACAGATTTTAAATAATTATATTCCCAATGTGTGAGATTGTGACTACTTATATCATGTTTGTATGAAAATGAGAGACGTCTCAATGAGAGTGTGATGTCTGAATGAAAGTGTGAGATGAGTGATTGAAAGTGTGGATATGTTAGTAGATATAGTTTATATTGTGTTTTAATCTATGCAATGTAATTTTTATTCAGATACGGGTAGCGCCACCTGTTATCACTTTAGAGAAACCGACTGACAAACGTCATTGGAAAACTCCTCATTGACGAAGTTCCGAAAGTCATAGAACAAATTTTGTCGAAAATAATTTCGACTCTACATACAAAATGAACAACTTGACGACCGACTTTGTGTGAATTTTTTTTTTTATACGAATTTCTTAAAGTCCTAGAACTAATATTGTTCAAAAGGTTGGCACAAGAGGTGGTAAAAATTAAGAAAATTACCGATGCATACAGAAGAATACAGGATCTTCATCATGTCATCAGTCGCTTATTTCAGGAAGCTTACTTATATTACTCATGTTATAACATAATGGCGACCATTTTACGAATTATATCGACCTGTTTAACATTCAATTTGACATCAAAGTAAAGCAGCAAAATGACGCTCAGCTTTGTAATGATAATGAGCCAAGCCAAGCCATTTCGGGCTTCTAATCAGAAAATACTAGTGATGCCGTAATGTCGAAAGTTTTCATTGGAAAACGACAATTCTATCGAAAGGGTAATTAATAGTATCGAGAATTAGTAGTAGCAGAACCAGCCAATACAATTGTAACTAATGTTCATTTTGTTTATAACCTTGTATTGATAGTAAAAACTATTGCTAGTATTTATATAATCATTTATATAAAATTTAAAAACTTTTCATAGTATTTATATAATAAATAAATAAATATTTCACAACATCACATCCATTGATCTGACTCCGAGTTAGATAGCTCAAGCACCTGTGTTACGGATATCAGAATCAACAGTGGGATTACAAATATATACATATAATACTTTTCTTTTGTAAATACATACTTAGAATACATAGCATACTTATAATACATATATATTTTTAAATGACTGCTTATACGTAAATTTTGACTAAATCCTAATTTTTATTATGTATTTCCCTCCTCATGGTTGGTTATCTGGAAGAGATTAGCAACAAGACCACCGAGACTAACAGACAATAATATTTTTTTTAATTATAGGGCAAACGAGCAGACGGCACACCTGCCGGTAAGTGATCATCGCTGCCCATGGCCATTAAATAACCTATGTTATATTATCCTTTGTGCAATAAAGAGTTTTCCGAAAAATAAGTCGATTGCACTCTGTATTTATTTTCATTTATTTATTTCAACAAATATGACAATAAGAGCTTACAGTTGCCCAAAGCTTAATACAGTCATTCTCTTCAGTCGTGACATTTAAGTGTTCCATCGAAATATGAGGGCACGGGAATAGACTTGTGTTTGCGCACACAACTGATCGTTAAGATCGTTTGGAGGATTACTATTACACAATCCATCAAAACAATACAAACAATCAATCGAATAACTCGAAGTTATCACAACTCAACCGCGCGCCACTTTAACTAAGCAGCAACTCCATCACCGCCATCTAACTAGAACAATAAAAATAAACAAGCAAACAAAACAGATTGGCGGAATATCGCCAAGTTACAGTTTGTAGAGGGATAAGGATGTTAGATCGGCCGTCGAACATCGATAGTTTTGAAAAATCGATATAATATATCCATTCAATTGAATTGAAGATTCAGGGATTTTGAATATGGGTATATTGTAAGTAGTGTCTGGTGAAATATGTCTATTCGAAATTTATAAAAACCCTGTCATCTTTATGTACCATATTTCATGTGAAATAAAAAGTCTTTGTCTTTGTCCTGGGAATCATAAACGCAGTGGAATGGCGACTTGAAAATTCAGCATTAAGAGATAGACACACTTTATTACACAAATTTTACAGATCTTAAGTCTTAAGCTATCGCTTATAGCGATCTCTTCCAAACCAACTCGGTGAAGAATAAGTTAAAGTTGAGAAGGATCGGGTGTATTGCAGGACCAATGGATAAAATCCGAGACACGTGATTCAAAACCACCTACATCTAGATCCAAGGCTGACACCGATAGCGCTTATTTTGTAAAGCTACTAAACGATACTAAGTTCGTCGCATCTATCGATATCCTGATTCCATCTCCTTATTTCAACATCACTACTTCTCATTGTACGTTAGCTACCTCTTTACGATGAAGGGAAGTGGGGCAACTTCTATACAGCGATACAACGCGCTTAGAGCGGCGACCAAGTTTCTAATTCAACTAGTATTTTATTAATATCTTTCATTTCCTAGAACTAGGGTAGACAATGCACTTTCTATTTGCAACAATGTACATATCTAAACCTGCTTACGTAAAACATGTATGGAGTTAGTTAAAAGAGAAAGAGATCTTAATATTCATTAAATAAGACACCATATTATAAATTGCGTTCTAAAGTAAAGCTTAAGCCGTCCCGTTCCAATAGACAATGCTAAAAAGGGCGGGCATGAGTTTAGTTCCGGAACTTTTCTCAGACCGCGTTTTGAAATAAGTGGCACGAAGTCGTTTGGGCCGATTCGGCTAATCTAATCCGATACTATACTATTCTACTACCTACTATCTACTATAATACTTTACTACTATCTATGGTATAGCGCTGTCATCGTATACAAATCTGACGTTACACCATAGATTTATCCACGGATAATAACTCAATAATCAGTATCTTTATTGTATCTATAGGTAACGATTTTAGTTAGTAATCAAATGTAGGTGTCACTATAGACCCAGGTGGGGCACTGCTATATGGGATAGGACGCAGATAATAATTTCGAATTGTAAATATCTTATTTATTGACATATTATTTTATTTTATTTTTTGACATTATATATTCTACTTCCAATTTCTTAATTTTGACATTATTTGAATAAACCTAAGTAATTAATTTGTCCTGATATTTTAAATATAGATTTTTAGTATAACATTTCGTCGTCAGCCCATTTAAGTCCCCACTGCTGGGGCACGGGCCTCCCTCAATCACATGAGGGGTAATTGCCATACTCGCCACGCTTGGCAGACGGGTTGGCGAGGGTTTTGAAATAAATGCGGAGTTTTCCTTCTCTGGGTGCTGATAATCATGCCAGCAGTTTTACCTTAGTCGCCTTTTACGACACCTCGGTAAGAGTGAGGGTGGCCTATTCTATTCTCTCTGTATAACATTTACTTAATATTAATTTTGCAAGATAATCGTATATGAATAAATTATTTTTTGTATATCATTTGAGTCATTTTAGCATAATAGAATATTGAATTTTGGAATGTGAATATTGCTTTAATTATAAATGTAATGCCTAAAACATATGAGATTGGATAAAAATCTATATATTTGCATGCTTGATATGAAAGGCAATATTGCCTTTCATATCAAGCATCATATTCACCATATGGTGAAACGATACTATTATGTGAACCTCAGGTGTTGCAGATGTCCATGGGCGGCGGTGATCACTTTCCATCAGGTGTGCCGTCTGCTCGTTTGTCCGCTATAATGTAAAAAAAAAAAAACAAAAAAAAAATGTATTGATTGATTGATTGACGCTAATTACTAATCAATAATATCAACCTAAACTTCAATAGATACCAATCAGTTGGTTGAATACTATAGAAAAAAATATACTAGGACATGTATTTCTTTAATATATAAATAAATAAATAAAGTATATAATACTTACATATTGTTATGTAAAGATGTTAAATACTGGTCGAATCATGCCTATATATTATCCTACTCTTCCAATGTTTTTTTATGTGATTGGTGGGAGACTAGCAGATGGATTTCCTTATGGTAAACGACTGCCGGCGCTGAAGGAGACTCGCAACACCAGTTAACTCGCAAGTACGCTGCCAACCTGTAAACTGCCCTTCTCCCTGATTAGGCTCCGGCGACCTTAGTCATTTGACGAAACACAGCGTAAGCTGCTCTTCTGTGAGACGTGAAGCGTGGTTCCCCACGAGCGACGAGTTTAAAAATGACTTTTACTTTAATGTAAGTAATTAAGTATTTGGTAGAAGACTTGCAGAAGCCAAATGGACCACGAACTACTACTGCTTATATCAAAACTACTAAGAGAGAATCTGCAAAAAATTACGTCCCACTTTGCACTCGAGTTCCACGACCCAATTCCACCAAAAATCACCGATAAGACTGAACTATCAAATTGGCACTCAAAGAACCTGGGGTTACAAGGTGCATCTTCGAAAGCGCACGGCGATATTCGCCCCGTTATCGCGTTCGACGCAAACGATTCGGAAAATCGAACGCTCCTTCCATTACCGGTATTAGGCGCTATCGCGGGCGATAGCCCAATGGATCACCGCTCGGGTGTATATTTTACACGATTTGAAATGGCGGTGTTTGGTGCGGAGGTTTTGAGGTTGGCGCGGAAGATGTTGCCTTTTTAGGGAACCGTAGTCCACGAGAAACCCTAATAGTTACACCATGTCTGTCCGTCTTTCAGCCTTTTTTTTCTGTCGGGGGAATGCGGCTGGCCCGTAGTGCAGTGGGCCGACGTGGCCTTATGCATACACGTCCACCGGGGGGTGGAAGGGTTATGTCGAGCTCTCCTCCGTTGAAGCCGGAGGCCTACCGACTAAACCTCCGACGGCGCTCCCTACTTCGCCAGAGTGGGAAGGAGACATGTGTACTAGTTAATGAACTTTAACTACACGTTCCTTCACAGGCGGTGGCCCGCTTACATCGCGGGCCCTACACTAACTCCCCCAGATGGGTTGGGGGGAGGGATAGGGACAGCCGGGAGCGCCAAACCGTCCCTACCGAGCTGAGAAGGAGACCTGTGCAATGCCAATATTGGTACGTCTTTCAGCCTAGCTCTTTTAACCTCGTGCTTGACCAAATACCAAGAGTCAGAAGACACTTCGTCTAGAAGTATGTAATTTCGCATAAACATACGTAATAATTTGTCACCCCAAAGAAGTGGTAGAATAAAATTATAGGTAATATATTTTTTTGAAGCTAACATACACGTATAGAGTGAGGTCAATATTTTGGTAGGGGGTATTAAAATGTTTGGTATCATGTAACTATATTTTCAAGTACTAAAAATAACTATAGTAATTAAAACATTATTAGAGCTTCATAAAGAACTTACCAGGAAAGTTGTCTCGATAGATGATCTGTCATCCCTGAATCTGTAACAAATGAGAAAATAAAATTAGACATATTCCCTCTTATTATAAAAACGACATGGTACCGGCTTTAGTTCCTACAAGGAAGTTCAAATAAATAATACATTTTGACTGCTTTTGCAAATAAGTTATGCCTAAAACTTAGGACTGTCTATTAAAGATTGATCACGGTTATTTGGCACGTAGCATAAGTCGGAGCTTACTGCTGTTTAGACATTTTCGCATAGAAAATACACTATACAACGCCTTCTTGTCAATGTCATCTCAAGTGCCTTCTGATCTTGGTCGGTCTTTAATACATAAGTATTCGATAATTATGTATCTGTTTTGTTATTTTCTGTATTGCATGTCAATATTTATATTTCTTCTAATGCAACGGCGTCACCCAAGGTCCAGCCTGAAAACCAGCGCTGCTGCTGTTGCTTGCGGCAGTTGCAGCATATAAGATAAGAAACAATTTATTGACCACAACACATTACACATAGAACAAAACAGAGAAAACAAGGTACAGAGACAAAGAGTTGCGGCCAACAAGGCTCAGCCTCAGCATATGCTGCAACTGCCACACACAGCAGCTGCAGCGCTGATTTTCAGGCTGGACCTTGGGTAACGCCTTTATATTGAAAAAAAAAATATTATAAAAGATTGACATGAAATATATACAAGTAAAAAGAAAATGAAAAATTACATATACAAAACAAAGAAATAATAACACACAGATACATACATAATCAATTTAAAAACATTAAAATTATATTAAAAAAAACACACACACACACAAAAAAAGAAACAACAAAACCACAAAAAAAATGGCATTCGCGGGTGTCAAACCAATATTATCATAAGCGACAGTGGCGCCATCAATTAACTGCGCGCATTATTATCTGTGCCACAATATGCAGCATATGCCGAGGCTGAGCTTTGTCGGCCGCAATTTTTATGCTCTGTACCGTTTTTAAATTATTTATTTTATGTATTATGTGTTGCGGTCAATAAATAGTTTTTCTTTCTTTCTTTCTTAAAAAGGAATGAACTGTCACAGGGGTAAACTGCCATTGTCACTGACTTGATATTTTGAGGTTATTCGTTTAGTCACATGAGCCATTCCATACTCACCACGCTTGGCAGACGGGTTGGCGAGGGTTTTGATATAAATGCAGAGTTTTCCTTCTCTGGGTGCTGCTGACCATGCCTGCAGCTTTGCCTTAGTCGCCTTTTACGACACCTCGGTAAGAGTGAGGGTGGTCTATTCTACTCTGCCGGGGACCACACGGATGGCAACTACCCCTCATGTGATTGAGGGAGGCCCGTGCCCCAGCAGTGGGGACTGAAATGGACTGACGATGATGATGGTGATGATTAGTTTAGTACTCATGGTAAATTAGGGGTCAGGGTCGTTTAATTCAATTCAATTTAAGTATTCGCATTAAACCTAATCTACATACATTTTGACATGAAAAGAAATGATATGAAATCTCTTTCAACTTAAGTGCTCGAGAAAAGGTCCTCTGATCTTTTCAACCGTCTCCCTGGCTGATTCTCAAAGGTGCCGTTCTACATAGGCGTTGAGTAGGGTTGTTTTCCTCTAGATGGCGCTAGCACTAGCACGCCGACTTACGTCTCTATCTCAATATATAAAAGCTACTCTATGATTAGAAGTAGTTATGATAGTCTAATGCCAGTTTGCCGTCCAAAGTACTCCTGGTGAAATGAGGTCAAAAAAGATTTGCGCGGACTTCTGGCGGATGACTAGCAGGAGGCTACCTCCTGCTAGTCATGTTAGTCAGGCAGGACCGACCTAGATGGAGACTTTTTATCGGAGTCCAGGGCTCACTTTGGTTAGTTATGAATTTTTGTCTTCTGTTTTCGCATTAGTTCAGTGCTAGTAATTACAAGCCAGTGCACACGGAGTAGTAAATTGACAATAACTATGTAGCTATTTAATACAATAATTTTATTTTTATTTATTTTTTACTTGTCGTGCTTAAATAAGAATATGAAATTTTTTCATGTTTAAGTAATTACCTAACTTTTTCTTTTTAGATATGCAGAGGTGTTGTTAGTGATGGTCGAATTATTTTAAGGGTTTTGTTAGTAAAAAGTAAATCCGTTATTGGCTGTATGTTTAGTGTATAAGATAATTATACTAATTTTAAGAGCTGTAGATTTTGTGTTTTTTAATAAATAAATATACCTAGTTAGTGATTAGAAGTTAGAAATTTTCTATTACTACGTCGATGGAATTTTCAGAGCTTGATTTACCAGATCTCCACATCTACGAGTAAGTAGGATTGTATAGTTATTTCCGTATAGCCTAGCATAGTTCGCTGCATCGCTCACGTCAGCCTGTGATTAGTCATCGGCCGAAAGCGTTGTTTAAATTTTCATACCCGCATACGATACGTGCCGCTTAAAATACCAGAGCCGATAGTGCACTAACTATTTTATCACAGTACAAATAGTATCAGTAGGAGACAGAAAATTTCAAGGAACGTCACACAAGTAAGATTAACAAAGCTGTATGCGGAACCATTAGATGAGAGAAGATTTTGGGTAAATGAGCGCGCATGCAACCAAAGCGAATATGAATGCTGCGATAGCCTTCTTTGCTAGAGTAAGATCGCTATATGCTCAGTAGCAATTGCAAGACAAATAATGTTTTGACGAGACCCACTGCAATGATCTACTAAAAAAAATATTTACAAAACAATGTGCGTCGAAAATTTGGTAGCAATATGACCACGGACATCGGGGAACGGCCCTGCCGCCTAATGCACACTGAACTGCGAAATGCGTTCTCCACCCTGTTTTTAACCTAAATTGACCCTAAAGTTAAGAGTACATAAGCCTAGCTGTTTATGCTAGTTATGCTGTACGCAAAACCGAACCTTATATGTTTGAGATTTCGTAATTTCGTTTCTCGCTGCGTACGCGAGGGTACCATATGCTCAATCGGGGAAAGGGCGGTTTAAAGGTTAACAGCGCACTTTTGACTCCACTGATGTTGCGGGTGTCTATGAGCGGCGGTAATCGCTTACCATCAGGGGATCGTTCTGCTCGTCTGCCGCCTATTACATAAAAAAAAACTAAGCCTTCCACTGCGCTCACAAATTAACACGTTTAGTCCCTAAAACGGGCGGGCAATCGCCAAACCGTTTCCCGCAACAGTTTCTAGCTTCAACTTTGATACCGATAAATTTTACCCTGTAATTCTATAGTCAGTATACTCGAATTCCCTGGGTTGCATCGCGTCGCGTCCCCTCGATGCATAATGGACGAAACGCGCGACAAATTCGGATTACTGCCGTCCGATTCGACTGCATCCGGACTTTCAGAGTAAGCCGGCTGACGGGAAAAGTTGGGGGAATGCTTGGACACATTATAAGGGTTATTCTGAAACCTTTAGCGAAATTTCGGCAGTGAATTCTATGCAAAGTTGTATGTATCAACTTTTACGAAGAAGCATTTTGGGTAAAAGTTTTCAATAACTATTTAGAGACAATTTCTTACAATTTACCTGTCCCGTAAAGAATGAGAATACACCTGTCGCATGCAAACAAAAGTGACCCACATCGCTCAGGCTAATTACTTCATTTTCAGGTAAAAAGGGGGTTTAAAGTTTGTATATGGAAATCCGTTATCTTTGATGTTAGGAAAGTGAAAATTTGAAATAAAAAGAAATTCGCTTTACGTTTTTGGAAGATCACCTTTTAAGGTAAAATAGGGGTGAAATGCAGTATAGTGGTTTTACGATTTTTGAAATTGAAATGCTCAAAATGTAAATCTCGGTTCCTAGAATGACGTAATAATGAAAATCTAATAATAATAAGCTAATATCAGATAGATAGATAGATACACTTTATTGCACATAATTTACAGATCTTAGCCTAAGTTATTATACTAAAACAATGTAGGCGGTCTTATCGCTAATAGCGATCTCTTCCAGACAACCTCAGAGTAGAGGAAAAGTATAGCGAATTAAGAAAAGGGGTAAGGCAGTGCAAGTCAGAAAAAGAGAAAAAAAAGACATTGTATAAATACGAGTATGGTATATACATACATACATTATATTAAATAAATATATACTAGCTATAAATACTAATACATACTAGTACATTACAAAACAAATAAACATACATACTAACAGTTTATTGGATCAGATTAATTTATAAGCCAACTGAGATTGCTGATATGAGTAAGCGAACAATATTGACATGGGTATCTTTTACAAGGCAAATTCATCAGTTTATTTTGTTCACCCGGGCTCCAAAGCGACAGTTTTGGACGCAACTGGGAATCACACTACAATTACTATTATTTAGATGACTGAATTTAGAACGGATTATCTGTTATGCGAATTTTCCATTCTACGATTTGTTTTGATTATGTTCAGTAGGTAAAGATTTCATTTTCGTTCTTCTTTCTGCGGTCGCGGTCGCTCCCTCATGACTGAAGATTGTGATCATCAGTGGATGTGGATGGGTTGCACCTTGTTTGTTTTGGGTCTGAACTACCGAAATCTTTGACAGTAAAGCTATCTAACTAACTTTAAATAAATATAAAACAAATTAGTATTTCTCATCACGACCGTACAATATTGCGCATTAAATAAAGTGAATCAGCTGTGAATGAGTCAAATGGTAATTTTCCAGGTACCTACTTCTTACAAATAGAGATATAATTTAGTCAACATGCAATATTGCATTGAGTATGCAGAGTATCAGCCACTGAGAACCTATAGACGCAGTGTTAAAATTATGATTGATTCGTCTGACTCAATCCTATCACATTAAAAAAAACATGTGATAGGTGGCAGTTGAACAGACGGATTACCTGATGGTAAGCTATTGCCGCCCATAGACAACCGCAAAACCAGTGGAGTCACAAGTGCGCTGCCAACCTTTAAGCCCCTCCCCCCCGTATTGGGTTTACTCACGCAGCGGAACACAGCACAGTACTGCTTCACGCCGGTTTTCTGTAAGGCCGTGGTATCACCCCGGTCGAGCCAGCCCATTCATGCCGAAGCGTGGCTCTCCCACGGTCATATAACTCCAGTGGTACCTAGTGCTAGTACAAAATAGGCGCGGGTCATACTTTAAAGCATCAGCTGTTCTATAGTCCAGAGTCGAGCCAAAATTTGTACCTGAGCATCTCGATAAAAAACTCTCAGTGGCAGCCCGGAGTCTGGAAGTTGGCGCCGATGTCGGGCATATATCCTGTGCATCGGAAAGTACGTTAAGCCCGATCACTCTCCGGTCGTGTCACACAAAGAATAATATCCTCCAATCGATTTCGGTTAAGGCGACCAATCTCAAATATCAGCCACTTACGCAGGATATATTATAGTGCTCAACTCACTCACTCTCTATTTCCTTTGCCTTCATTTTCCGATGGGACACCAGTGTGACACAACTGGAGAGGGATAGGGCGCAGGACAAACGGCTTAACGTGCTTTCCGAGGCACAGAGGTACTAGATCGCCATCTTCTGGGCTGACACTGAGAATTTCTTAACGGAAAAACTCAACTTAACTCACTACCCTCTGCGCCAATGAGGCAGTCAGGCAGGTGTGTCACGCCAGTGTACCATCGAAATGTAGGGGTACGGGAATAGAGCGCATACTTGTGACCTCAGGTACGGAGGTATTTCTTTGTATGTGATAGGTGACAGAAGAGCAGACGGATCACCAGATGGTAAGCGATTGCCGCCGCCCGTGGACACTCGCAACACCAATGAAGTCTCAAGTGCGCTTAAAGGTTGCAACCTTTCAGCCCCCCTCAGAATCAGTCGCACACTTTGTCCTGGAGTGCGATGCTGTGTCCAGACAACGCGAAGAAATCCTCGGATCGTCGAGGTCACTCCGCGAAGCCTGTGAAACTCCCAGGAAGCCTCTGCGCTTCTGGGCGGAGTTATATAGCCAGGACCCAACACGCACAATGGACTAAATGGGAGTCTAAGTGTGGAAAAAGGATTCCAGGATCCTTTACATTACATTACACACTGCTTCACGACGGTTTTCTATGATTCATGCCAATGCGTGGCTATCACGCGGTTGAAAGGTGTAATGTGCAAAATGTGTAAGCAAGCTCGGGTGATGTAGTGTAGTCTGCTGCAGCTGTGCCTATTAATGTGTTTGGTTCTGCAGCTAATGGTGCGGGTACATAAACAATTGCAACGCGAATGCCTGTTCAGTAAGTGTTTGCGAGATTACAATGTTAGATTTGCATGCAACCTTGACATTTCCCTCGGGCACCCGAGCGGCATTTTTTTTTATGCTATAGGCGGACAAAGGAGCAAGCGAGTCACCTGATGGAAAGTAATCAACGCCGCCGCAAGAGATCGCTAAAGTGTCGCCGGCCTTTTTAAAAAAAAGTACGCTCTTCTCTTGAAGGTTTTTTTTATAGAAAGTCCAATCAGGCTGACCTCACTCCGCCTGATGGTAAGCGGCCGTGAAATCCAAATATGAGGTTGACAGGCACGAAAGAACTAACAAAGTACCCATTGTGTCTGCCATCCTCGCCCTAATGGCCTGCTGAGATGCCGTTTCACGCCCCGCCTAAAAGACCCCGGATTGTATGAAGGAGGAAACACATGAGCTGGGAGGGCATTCCATGTCTTGGGGTTCCTAAGTCGTAGCCGTCGAGAAATCCTCCTGCAGCCAAACCGTTCCACAGAACTGAGGTACGTGGTAGAAAGATCTGCGAGAAACGCACAGTACTAGACAATCGCTTGCGCATTTCTCACGTTCTAAGTTTTGTTACTGAGTTTCTTTGTGCTATGCTATAGGTATTCTAAACAGGTTGTCAGAGCACTGCTGGTACTACCTACGCAGTTGCGAACCAACAAAGGAGTTAGTTCAATTAAACTAGCTCTATGGACTGGTGAGAAAAAAAGCCTTATACTTAAATGTTATAAAAGTAAAAAAAAACTACCATCATCTCAGCGGTGAGAGAAAACATCACGAGGAAACCTGCACGTTTCGGATAGTTTCCAAAACGTATAACCATGATTCTGTTGGTCTGGTAAGGGTTGGGAAGGTCAGACGGCAATCGCTTCATTTTAATTACCAGACTCCCCAAATCCTGAATCATAGGTCCAAGCGTAATACCCCGTGCTCTAAAGCCACAGCTTTGGTAGTAATCGAGAATTACACGCTAAGATCGCAGATGTCGGTCGAAAAGCTGCAAAACTAAAATGGGATTGGGCGGGTCATGTGTGCAGAATGGGCCCCGAAAGATGGAAAAAAATCGTCACTCAATGGCGCCCGGCCGATGGGCGGCGACTACGGGGTAGGCCCAGAAAAAGATGGTGTGACGATTTTTACAAATATGTCCAAGATTGGCAAGACAGGGCATTGGACAGGGATCAATGGAAGAATTTGGGGGAGGCCTTTGCTCAGCAGTGGGACGCTACAGGCTAACTAAAAAAACACGCTAAGATGAGGAAAGGCAAGGAAAAAATATAACAATTTTTTTTTTCAAATAATGAGGTAAATCTCCGCGAGCTAAAGATTATTTCTGGCGCGGAAAATTGAAGCGGCTGGTAACAGCCTATTAAAGCACCTTGTCATATTAACCATCTGGAGCTTATGAGCTACCTTCATTGTGAAGATTATGGCTGTGAGGTGTGAGGAATTTGTTATGTAGGTATAAAATTATTATGAAGTCGTTTTATTGAACTGAGCCGTCGGCTCGCGGCGAAGCAATAAGCACTCACAAAATTCTTCGACATGCCAAGGTCTCCGGTAGCTTAGGTAGTGAAGCAGATGCCTTATTAGCAAAAGAACGTGGGTTCGAGTCCCACCCGAAGACTGTCGAAAAATTTAAATGTGCATTATTTACTTATGAATAAATTGCAAAGGATTGCTATACCTTTTTAAAAATCTTATGTTTTTATTGGAAGTGCCGTCTATTTTTCTTGACCACTATAATCTAGATATCTTTAAGGCAAGAGTCAACAGGCCGTGTGGTCCCCGGCAGAGTAGAATAGGCCACCCTCACTCTTACCGAGGTGTCGTAAAAGGCGACTAAGGTAAAGCTGCTGGCATGATCATCAGCACCCAGAGAAGGAAAACTCTGCATTTATATCAAAACCCTCGCCAACCCGTCTGCCAAGCGTGGTGAGTACCTATGGCAATTACCCCTCATGTGATTGAGGGAGGTCCGTGCCCCAGCAGTGGGGACATAAATGGGCTGATGATGATGATGAAGAGTCAACAGGCATCTTTTAGGCAAACGCGTATCACATCATCCTGGACCTCATCGTCACTTTGCATCAGGTGCGATTGTGGTCAAGCGTTATCCTTAGTTATTGACAAAAAAAAAACTAATTGTATTGTTTAACACCTTAAACCTCAACAATAGTCTGTTATATTATTTTATTGAAACACTTTTGTGTTTCCACAATTCCTAAAATGTTGTTCACTAAGTTTGTACTGGAGTGGCTGATGTCCATCAGGTGACTCGCTTGCTCTTTTGGCTCCCTTTCTCATAAAAAAAAAAGTATACTTCATATCTTGTAGATTGTTACAAGCTGTGCGGATAAAGAATGGGATCAGAAATGGCGGCGCATCTAGTCACTTCTCGCTCGCACACTATTTGCGTCTATACTCGCACCCCACGAGTGCGAGTATAGATGCAAATAGTGTGCGAGCGAGAGACCAATTCTTTATCCGCACTGGTTGTAGTTACATGCACCACTCGACACTATTTCAATGCTTTTTCATTTTTTTACTTTTCCTACAGTGTTCATAAATTTTCTCAGAACGTGATTAAATCAAAAATGAGCTTCTTTTCGTCATCTTAACGTTGTTATCTCATTGCTAACAAGAAAACCAAACAAGACAAGCAACTTGCGTTTTTTCTTCGCCTGTACCACCATACTGAGACTGCGTGGGAACACATAACTTACATTGCTGCCTTGACAATAGCAAATATGTGCTCTTCATCAACTGTAGATGCAATAAAAGTATACAAAAAGGTTTTGAAGATGTACAAGTTGTTTGGCTAATGAATAACAATCTGACGCATGTAACTACCAGTAAGGAATTTAAAAAGATGTCCTATGGGAAATATTGAATCTATCTCTCTCTATAATAGCCCGTTTTAGAGGGACGGGTAGCCCTAACTAGTGACACCAATCGATTTAAATTGTTAGCTGCTAAACCGGATCTATTTTAAACAATTTCGGAACGGGAGTCTCGAAGCGAACATTTATACTATTTATTTAATTATTTAGCACTACTTTTTGATCTGTTTCTGCACTTGAAATTTAGATTAACGCCTTAAGTAACCATATTTGGCGGTAATTCAAATTTCGAGTACAAAAGCAGACCCAAAAGTTAAGTATAAGTATTAAATAAATAGTATAATTGTTTTCCAAGAGGCTGCAGCTTCGAAATTGTTAAAAAAGTTATCCGGTTTAGTTGCTAACAAATTTAATCAATTAGCGTCGCTAGTGTGCCCAACCCGTCACCGTCGACGTGCGTAGATATATAAGCAGTTATATATCTACGCACGTCGCTGTAAAAGCCAATTCGTGTGTGTACTTTTCGTCCGCAATTTGTGGCAAGCGAAATGAGCTTCGACGGGTGAGCTTCCCAGAATGCCGTCTTGCTTGCTTTAACGCAAATTTGTTATAATGCTCGCAATTGCGCGGAGATGGTCATCCCAAGGGTTTTGGTTAGGATTAAAGTCCCACTCACCACCTCCCTACACGTAGCAAGCTAACGGCCATGATGGCTTCCCCAGGAAAAAAAGGCTTTATTTGTACCGATTTTTGCAATCTCTCCGAGTTGACTCCCTTGCTCGTTTGTCGCCTCTAGCATATAAAAACCACCACCATCAATATGGAAGTGACTGTGGGAGAGCCACGCTTCGGCTTGAATGGGACGGCTCGACCGGATTGATGCCACTGCTCACAGAAAAACGGCGTGTAGCAGCATTATGCTGCTTTTCGCTTCGTGAGAGGTACCAAAGGCCTTAATGAAGGTTTCTTTATTTCTAGTTATTATGTTTCTATCTCAATAAAACTTTCAAGTATTGCGCGTTGTCATATACAACATTGTACATACGCCAAAATAGTTTAACTGAATTTGTACCGCATTTAAGCAGTACAGCATAAAGATCAATATCGCACTTGTGGTTTCACGTGCCACTTGTACGACAGGGGAACTCTGTGAGCACAATGATCACGCCAGCAAAAAGGTGAAGAATTGCTCAACTAGTTCTTTGTTACTGAAATAATGCGATTAAGACTATGATATCATTTTTATGCCAGGCTTCTAGGGTTGCCACTGCCAGCTGGTATGATTGAATCATACTATGTAAACAGGCTTTGGGGAGAAGACCAATCCTTTTTCCTAAACATCTTATAAAATCCTGAAGATTCTCGGTTAACGAATTCACAAATTTTCAACTTAACGTCAAATACATACATTTGCAATACAAAATTATCAAATATTTGACAAATTTATTTATTTTATTCAACGTTATTTGCACATTCCAAACATATAGCCTATATAGTTCAAAAAAAAAACTAATCACAAACCTATTTGTTTTTCAATGTTGTGATACAATGTTTTAGAAGTAGCATTTAAGTAAGAAGTTGATTACGAGTAGGTGTTGATGTGCAACAGATCAGTCTTAATTTTTTTTAATATTACATAGTATTCATCTCAAGTTTAATTTATAGCTGCTGTTTTCAATAACTCCAAGCGTACAATAAGTGATCCTCAGAAACCCTTTTCTCGGCTGACAGCCCTAACACTGTGACTTGAATGGCTTTGATATCGTTGTAAAAATGTTACGAGCGCACTGACAATAGCAAGGGAATAAAAGTGATAGAGACAGAATGAGGTTGGGACATAAATAAAAGAGTTTAAAGCAACACCGATAGATCATGAGTTTTAGAATCTGCTACTACAATGGCGAGTCTATGGTTGAGGTATTATGGTTCAAGATTATGACAATAAAGATTATTGGATACGACAGTTAGATCTTTTGTAAGTGGTTGTAAAATGTTTATGGATTTTTCGTAGTCCGGATTTAGCGTGGTCTATGTCTGAGTTCCTTCGTCGGCATTCTTCTTCGTTTGGGCTTATCCACAATTGGGCATCGCGTGTGGAGAGTGAAACAGGCCAGTTTCCACTTCAACCAGCCAAATTCTTCTAGGAAACTTAAAATCACCTTGACGCTGTTCTCTGGAGACTACCAGGGTTTCCCAAGTTTTCCTGGCAATTGGCTTTGTCAGCGTTAACACATGTTTAATTTTAAAGCGCATGAACAAATACACTGATCAGTTAACTACCGTAGCTTGGAGGTCATCAAAATACAATATGAATTGTGATAATGTTACAATGCTCCATACCATGTTTTCTAAGGCCACATCCACCTACAACTCCGCGGTAGACCGCTTCAAATAGGGCATTAGCAATGAAAATGAAGCGACTATTAGAATAAAGCTGGGACCACACAATTGTTTGTGCACGTTAATTACATTGGTGTCATCGGCTGAGTGCATGCAAATTGCTAATGCAAACGAACGTGTAGACTAGGGTTCTCAAACTTATTGAGATCACTAGAATTTATGAATTTAGAGATGGGTTTAAATTGTCAAATGTCTGGAATCCAGTGATTCGAAAATGTAATTACCGGAAAACTAAACAAATTGTCGTTTCGCGGCCAGATACTACGGGGGAAAGGGGTTTTAAATGTTGGCAGCGCACTTGTAATTTCAATGGTATTACGTGTGTCCATGGGCGGCGGCAATCGCTTACCATCAGGTGATCCGTCTGCTTGTCTGCCACCTATCACATAGAAAAATAAGGCTATAGCAAAAATAAAATATGCTACTACAACAAAAGAATGCCACTTATTTTGTTTTAAAGATTATTTATTCTCATAAGAAATTTACACCCTCTAACTGTATTTTTTTTGGCCATAGTTAGGTCGTGGAGTTATTGTTTTCAGTTTGAATTGATATCTGAGATTGCGTGGGTTATTTTATTTTTAGTAGGCACATCAAGACAGCTAGCTCAAAATTTATTTTATTTTTATTTTATTTTATTTTCAAAGAAAACATACAGCCTGATTCACAAAATAGTCAACTTAATAGGTAGCTATCTGCCAATTGAAATGTTTTCGCATATATAATACTGAATGCTTGTTCTTAAGTTAAACGCCACTATAATTAGGTACTAGACTACACTTGAGATCAGTATTAGTTTACGTTTGCATCTATCGAAGCTTAAAGAGCTGCAATTTATTTTGTTATCTGGTTAGGAGGAAAACCGAACGGCATCTCTCTTTACTTTCCATAGTGAAACTTTGGGAACTCCTGGTGTAGACGTTCTGGTTTATTATGCAGTGGCGCGCGTGGTGGCATGGCTCTAGAGATGGCTAAGGGATACTTGGCAAAAAGAAAGGGTAAAAATATTGGGCACGCCTATGTGAGGGCGAGGGAAGTAGATACATTTTTTTTTCACAAGAAGAGAACTTGGCACTCAGTTGTATAACAACATATAACAAGAATGTCCTCCAACCGATTTCGGCGAATGCGGCCAATTTCAACGATCAGCCAAGTGCGCAGGATATTTTAAAGTGCTCAAGTGTGTGCGCAAAAACTAGTGTACCTCTATTCCCTTGCCCTTATAATCCAATGGGACACTAGTGTGACACGACCGGAGAGGGATCGGGTGCAGGACCAACGAGAACAACATACTGTAGATGGAAGAGCACTTCACACGTGGAATATTCAAAAACTTTTTTAAATTTACATATTTAGCTGTCCCAATAAATATTTATGTTTCGACTAATTGTTGGTTCATGTAACTATAATTTCGCGTTTTAATTAAGTATTACACTGCTGTGTTTAAAAAACGAGCATCATCGTCATCCCATTTAAGTCCCCACTGCTGGGGCACGGGCCTCCCTCAATCACATGAGGGGTAATTGCCATACTCACCATGCTTGGCAGACGGGTTGGCGAGGGTTTTGATATAAATGCAGAGTTTTCCTTCTCTGGGTGCTGATGATCATGCCAGCAGCTTTACCTTAGTCGCCTTTTACGACACCTCGGTAAGAGTGAGGGTGGCCTCTGCTCTGTCGGGTACCACACGGCCTAACGTACAAAACGAGCATATTTTCAAAAAAAGTCAGGCCACCCGCTTGCTGATGTCCCTTTGCCGTAGAAGAACGAACTATATCAAAGACTTGGAGGTCGATTTGTACACGTATGACTCTGACAGTGTGACTTACAAGAATGGCAATGCTAAAATGTACTTCGCTAAAACCTAATAAATAAACTTTATAGTTATTTATACCAAAATGAATGCGATTGTATTCTTTCTCAGACTGAATTGGAGATAAACATTTGAAAAAGATAAGACGAGACTAAAAAACATAAACAACATCATCAGCACGCATTCTTACGCCTCCCATGAAATAACAAAACTCTCCTACACAATCTAATTAATTCAATATTCCATCCAATTAATTAAATATTCCATCTCCAAAAGACTGCACAATCAACTAAATAGGCGAAACAAATGAAACAATTACCACAAACAAACAAGATCCTTCGCAGGTTTCATCTTTGCAACACACTGCGCCTGATCACCTTTCCAAAAGACATCACAACAATCTTAAACCCTACAGAATAAGGGTTACTTTCGAACCTGAAAAGCAAAACGTAGAGGACTCCCTGAGGAAATGCAGGTCACAGAAATAGGCAGGAACGTAATCAAATAAAGCAGTTGAAAATGCAGGATTACAAATGGAAATGAGAAAATCTATTGTTAGAGGGGTGGAAGAAAAGCCGTTCGTTGTAAGAAACTTGGCTGTAAAATGATTGTCTAAGCTGGAACTATCTTTTAATTACTTGACTGAGGAAGGAATCAACGAAGGATTATTATTTAAGCAGTCAAGTATGTTTATGATCATCGATCGCGTCAAACCATTGAGCCGAATTTAATAAATGAGGTGTAAATCGATTTGTGCTATCATCCGAGTGATTTAGGATGCTTAAATTTTTACGATGATTGAAAACATTGATGGATTGGATTATAAATGTTTTCTTCAATAATTTAAAAACGAAAAGAACTGCACTATTTGTTTTAGCCGTTAGCAAACATTTAAACAAAAGCTTTCCTGTTGGGAAACTTAAATCCTGACAGTTTTCAAAATTTTCTCTAGACTTAGTATATTTTTTTCTTGTTTCTCGTTCTTTTTTCAATGTCATAAAATCACTCAACGCCAACTGAACCGATAATAAAGTTTAAAACTAAAAGCCGACTGCCAAAAAACACGATCTAAAAAGTACACAACAAGAAAATTGTCTCTGCTGAAATGATTATGCCGTATCGCCGTGGTCGTATGTCACATTGATTTTATTTTATTATTATAATGAATCTGTTTTGCTACAGTAGGTGACATACTTTTTTGGTAGTCGAGTTTTAGTTTTTAAACTTTATTTTTATTTAACATATTTTTAGTTATGTAAATATATTTACATATTTGAAATGTGCTAGAAAGCTCTTTCATTTAATACCCCACACGGTACCGTCAAGAAAAAAAATTTTTTAGTTCCTTACTCTAAGTCCCCTAGAGGGCGCTGTAATAAATTTAACGTGACGTTATGTTGCATATAATCAGAAGACAACCAAGACGCTTCCAACGACACCTCATTTGTTCAAATATGATAACTATATTAGAAGTTACGTGAAAACAGATGAACATACATACATACATACATACATAGCCGGTCAAAATCATAACCCTCCTTTTGCTTTGCCGTAGTCGGGTAAAAATAACCATATTTTCCGAATTATCAACTTGTAATAATGGAGGTTTGGGACATGTTATAAAAATAAGCGTTATACCTGTTTCTTTATAATACACTAACTTACTTAAATACCCGCCCGTAGGTTAGGCTAGAGTCATGCACTAAAAAATAATCAACATTCAATTTTTTTACACTAGTTCCTATATTCCAAGGGGCTTTATTTAGCCCTCGAGAAGTTTCTAAGACGGCATAATCGGGAAAACAAGCAATCAGGACGCCTGATGATGTAAGTGCTGATTAAGTCACACCCGTGGCGTCAAACGTGCGTTAAGAGCTTGAAGGTCACCACACCAGGGTTTATCCGTTAATTTCCAGTACATCCCATGCAGTGGTATCGGCTACGATCTTTTGGAGATTAGTATCCTAGACAGCTAAAACTTGAAAGAATTAGCTGATCTTAAATGACTGGCATACAACACCGGCTTAGTTTAATCGAGGCGTTGGTAATCCCGGGACTATTTGTCCAGCGGCCGCGACATTAGTCCCGTGTCCGGACCCGGATCCGCACGGTTCTACCCGGTTTTATCCGGGATGGCGGTGCGGCTGATTAGCTCAAACAATATTTATACATGATTATATCTAGATCCCTTCTGATGTTATAATGATATAGCCCTATTTTTCAATTGGCACAATAATAACTTAAAGGGTTGATATACTAAAATCATCATGATTTCAGCTAATAGACGTCCACTGCTGGACATAGACCTCATTCAATGTTCTCCACACAGATCAGTCCTGTGCCGCCCGCATCCAATGGATTCCCGCGACCTTTGCCAGATCGTCGGTCCACCTTGTGGGTAGCCTGCCACGACTGCGTCTTCCTATATGTGGCGTCCACTCGAGGACCTTGCCGCCCTAACATCCGTCTGTTCTCCTCGCTATGTGCCCTGCCTATTACCACTGTATGTGTACTGTACTGTTGTTATAGAGAGGGCTATGCTCGGAGTCTTGCGTGATTGTATCAGAAATTATGAAATCCGCAGGAGAACTAAGGTCACAGACGTAGCCCAATGGATACTAAAATTTGAACAATTTATTCTGAGTATCATAATATTAAGCCAAATTATGGAAAATAAAATAGTTTCCCCATACCACTACCATAATCCTTTTCACTCAATGTTTTTTACAAAAAAAAAAGTATTTTACTCTGCCATGGTGAGCCAATATACTGTGCCATTTAAAAAAAAAATAGTTATGTACTAAGAAAACAAGAGTGTATTTGACATCAATAATGTCAGTTATCGAACACAGAAAATATGGTAACGTCGCTATTTAAATGGACGTTTCTATAACAAGAGGGCTTATAATAAACCGTTCCGTAATTAACGAGGTCGTATCCAAATAAAAGATACGTACAGTGCGTGTGAATGGGACAAGTATAAATATTCGGTCGTAAATTCTGTTTCGCTGTAAGCTCTCTGGTCTTGATTCACCTTCATATTGCTTCATCTCAACTTAGAACTGGTTCTATTTACAGCAATTCTTGAATACATATCGGGAAAAGGCTTATTTGCAGAAATATATCTTACTTAAACGTGATCCAGTTCGCCACCCCATATGATGCATAGTTCGTTGGTTCTTGCCGCATCATTTGAAGCCTGGTTGGCTGAATCGTACGCCTCGTCTATCACACGGGATTACGTAACTTTGATACGTTCTCAGGCAAGACATGCCTTTAAAAATGCAGAATATTCAAGAGGCCGCTAAAAATTTTCTTCCTCCGTAAGTAGGGATGTGCAACGTTCTTAAATCTAAGTATCGATAGTGTAAATCTTTTACGCAAACGCGTGCGTATCACTTTCTATCAGGTGTGATTGTGGTCAAACGTTAGCCTTTAGTAAAATAATATTATGATAAGTTATACATGACGGATGATTAGTTTTTCACTCAGCGTTATAAGTTAGGTGCAGTATCGAGTTTCGTCCGTTAATAATTTTACTCATTGATGCAAAGAACCCATTATAGGGCATCCTAAATCTTTTCTATCCTGATCACAACATAGTTGAAACTAACGCAACCCATTCAAATCAAAAGACTTTAATTGTAAATAAAATTAAGAACGTATGTAAAATTGAAATAAAGTGAATTATTCGATTAACTAATTTTATATTTGCGTAAAAAAAATAATGTTCCTGTACAAAAAGAAAGCATTTATCTAAATAAAAGAAAAAAAATCTACGTTAATTAAACTATTTATAATTCAATAACGGCTTGAGCGACTTAGCTAAAAGTTTGTGGAGAGATAGCTTAAATCCGAGGTAGGGACAAAGGATACGTTTTATTTGGGTTTCTGCAGGATGAACAAAAATTAATACTACGCGGGTGAAGGTAGTTAATCAATAAAGTACAAGAACATCAAAAGAAAACGATCTCGATATGAAACGTATCGATATTCCCTCCCTATCTCTATAGCTCAGCTAGGAAATTCCCACAACGACATACCGAACGAATTTTTCAACAAGATGAAATGATTCACTGTATACGCTTAAACGAAATAAGGATGAGGGCAAACGTATTTTCGCGTTTTGTGGATCAGGTTTCAATTACAATTTAAAATTTCTCGTTTCATTTTAAAAATATTTACTGGCATCTCATGCTTTTGACGCGATATCAATTTTATTAAAATGTTATTTTTATTCCTGCAGTTACTAGGAAAATATTTTTCGATAACGATTCACTGTTTCGCAGCTTTGTGATACAAGAAAATGTTATACGTGAACTACATACTTTTTGACCGATTTAGATATGGAATGTGACTGTCCAATAAGAAAGAAAGAAAGAAAGAAAGAAAGAAAGAAAGAAAGAAAGAAACATTTTATTGACCATCACAATAAATAATTTAACAATGAACATTCATTAGAAAACATAGGTAAGGTAACATTGACACATTAAAACTACAGACAAAGGTGAGTACGAGAACAGACGATAGGTAGGTAAATACACAGTTATAGGTATAATGAAAATATTCTAAATAAGTAGGCGTGTGTGAAGTGTGAGGTCAATCAGGTTCTGGCCTCAGCATGGTGCTGCCACGACAGAAATGCCGCGGCAGCGCTGCGTGCTGGTATTCTGGCTGGACCTGTTGTAAGTGACGACCGTGTTAATGTATAACCATAAATAAATAAATACTAATGTACATAAATAGATGATAATGTGAGATAGAATTACTAGATAGAACGGAAGAAGATAGAATTATAACTTATTTATAAAAGCGACAATAAAAATATAAATGAAACATAAAAATTATATCTAACCTTAATTGCAATAAAGAGCATCAGCTATCTATACTCGCGCAGAAACCTTATGCATGCAGCAACACTGCCATAAGAGATCCCCGTGACCTCAGTCACATGCCTTATGGTCACTTTCCGACCTGATGATGACGACCCGTTTGGAACAGTGGTAGTGAACGCTGCCTCTTGCAAGGATTTTGGGTTCGATCCCCGCACAGCACAAAATTTTGTGTGCGTGAACATGTATGTTTGTATTGGTCTAGGTGTTCTAAATATGTATTTACAAAAGAAAAGTATTATACATATGTAAATATTTGTAATCCCATTGTTGGTTCTGATATCCGTAACACAAGTGCCTGAGCTATCTATCTCGGAATCAGATCGTGACGTGACGTTGTTAAAAATATTCATGCTTTCATAATGATTAAATATAATTAGTAAGGTGTTTAAATTTCACGAGTATACGGGACATCAAAAACGTTTTTCCATTCCAATTGAATGTATTATAAAAAAAATGCTGTATAGAAACTCCCTACTTGCTTAATTAAAAGTGCAAGTACCTATTTCTGAGTTGTAAGCCATTTTTTAGCGCTAAGAAACAAAACAGAATGGAAACGGCTTTCCTAAATCGAGCTTTTATTGTTACCGAAAAAGCTTCAAGAAGTTTGTGAATATATTTCTTTTTCCATAGGAGGCAACAGAATATCATAATTAAACGTTTTTTTATCGTTCTGTTACAAACTGCCAAACTCAAGGACGTCAAAAAAAATATTGACACTTATTTTAATACGCATAAAGACTATCTATAATTAAGTTATTGAAGTTTAGCTTAATTGATGTCTTTGTGTGTGGCAGTTACACTCTCCGGATAAGGTGTCTTTAAAGTGAATGACGCCAATGAATGCAACGCGAAGCGCAAAGGTAGATGCGCCTGAGCGTATAGCGAGAAGTGCATAATTGTTAAGCTTCATATGTTCACACCTTGACGGACTTCTTGTACTTATAACATTCTTATCTATCACTGCATATACATATTCACTTGTCAAAATTTTACTTGGTCAAGCATTATTTGGAAAAAAATATATCATCATCAGCCCATTTAAGTCCCCACTGCTGGGGCACGGGCCTCCCTCAATCACATGAGGCGTAATTGCCATACTCATCACTCTTGGCAGACGGGTTGGCGAGGGTTTTGATATAAATGCAGAGTTTTCCTTCTCTGGGTGCTAATGATCATGCCAGACCTTAGTCGCTTTTTACGACACCTCGGTAAGAGTGAGAGTGGCCTATTCTACTCTGCCGGGGACCACACGGCGGACGGAAAAAAATATATACATCTTCTATATATGTATATAAAAGTAGAACCTGAGTGTATTAGGGATTAAGTGAATAAGTGACTAGGAATGCAAGCACAGCCCAAAATACTTACCCTAGAAATTTGCAAAGGGGTTCCTTTTATATAAAAGAAAAATAAATTATATACAAACAACAGTAAACATATTCTAGCGCTGACGTACATTTTTTTTGCCACAAATAAATAGACAGGGTGTCAACTTGATTACCTCTGTTCTCTGTCTACTTTATTATGCACCCTTGGTACGCACCTCCGAATTATTTACTTGTCTCCTGATTCAGCTCAGTTTTATCTCGCTTGTATAATTTCATTTGTCGGCGTTCAATACTACTATTACGCCAATCCTAATTATGATGTCGATAACCACGTCAAATCTCAGAATACCTGGGTGTGGCGCTGCATATCTTCTTTTTCCATTCTATCATCCGTGATCGATTCATCCACCCCTTTTTTAATTATGTCATTCTTTGCACAAACATCTCTTTTTCGGACGTCCTCTATTCCTCCACCCACTTTTATAATGGCACAGTACTTGGCTTACCTTACCCTGACGGAACTCAAAAGGAGAGCACACAATTGTAATTATAACCGCTTCATGGATATTTTTTTTGTGATAGGTGGGAGACGAGCAGACGGATCGCCTGATGGTAAGCGATTTGCCGCCACCCATAGACACCCGTGATACCAGTGGAGTCACAATATAAGTAGCATTACTTTTGTTCGCACTGCCATACTGGCCCGCGAGATGTTTCTTCGTGACGAACGAAGCAGGCTTCGTACGTAAGAAAATGTTTATGATCAAATAATAATATTAATTAGTTTATTTACTAAGAATTTTGAGCGCGACTGTACCTAACTGCTAACATAAAACTGTAGATAAAATGAGAGAATAATTGTTTTTTAAAAACATAATTCTCTATTCTCTCAACATCTCATACGTTGACCTGATTCCGTACTAAGTAGCTTAAGCACTTGTGATACAGATATCAGACAACAGAGGAACACAAATATATACTTAAATACATATTATTACACCCAGACACTTGAACAAACACAAGTGCTCATCGCACAAATGTTTGTCCAGGGTGGGGATCGAACCCACGACCTTTGGCGTAAGAGGCAGGGTCACTACCAATTGCGCCATCCGGTCAGTCAAGTCAGTTATAATGTACGATCAGCATCAAAAGTAGCTTAACAGATTAGTACCATGTTCGAAGTAACATTTTGTACCTACCCTTTAGAAACTGATTACATAATCATAGGCAGAACGGTTACTTTGACATTGTACTAAAGTGTTAAGCTACTTTTGTTGCTGACCGTACCTTAACAGGACTAATATGACCAGTATCTCCGTATTAAAAACAAGTTAAATTTTGTTTCATTTATTATGGTACCATCCCTCTTTAATAAGAACAAAGCTAGGTATTCAATATAATAAAGCCGAAGAGATATATAATTAAAGTCAATGTTCTTCCAATTTAAGCTATAAAGAATTTTACCTATCACATCACATCACATACATTGATCTGACTCCGAGTTAGGTAGCTCAAGCACCTGTATTACGGATATCAGAATCAACAGTGGGATTACAAATATATACCTACATATAATACTTTTCTTTTGTAAATACATACTTATAAATACATAATAGCACACCCAGATCAATACAAACAACATGTTCATGCACACAAATGTTTGTACTGTGCGGGGATCGAACCCGCAACCCTTGTATCAGAGGCAGCGTGCACTACCACTGTTCCAATCGGGTCGTATAGTAATAAAGAAGTTTTCATTCTTTTTTCGAAAATTTCGTATGTTTTTTTTGTTTCAACCGTCAAAACTGTTCTATAACACCGTGTTAGCTAAGAAAGGTTTATTGAAGCCCATAGATACCACGCTAAAAATTCCAGTCTTGTCTGAGAGTCGAACCCAGGAAATCCGCCGTCCATTATACCGTTGCGTCACTGCACTGCCCTAACGGGACGCTGCACTTATGATATCACAATTATATTACCACCGGAAAATAGAGATTGCTTCAATTTCATTATAATTGTACTGCCCAATAGCAAAAGACCCCGCGTTCGAACCACTTAGTATTAAAAGGCAGGTCAAATTATAATGGTTTATAAACCAGCATAAGAAGGCCTCTAGGCTTGAATGTTTCTGTGTTACAATGGGCCTAGTTATCCTGGTTGATACATGAGAGACATGGCTCATGTTCTTTGCACCGTCACGACCGGCCTCCGGCATAAGTTCAATTTAAAATTCATCCGTTAAGGTTGGGACGAAGTATACCACGTTTATACGACTTTTAATCAGCGTCTAAACCAGGGTAAGATAAGGGTAAGATTTCTTGGATAATTACGTTTTGTTTTGTTAAGCTAGGTTATTAATAACATTGTATTTTCTTAAGGGGTTAACAGTTTAATTACAAAACATTTTTCATTGTCAGGAAGCGGGTTCTTGGTAACAGTTTTGCTGGTTAATTAATTATTTGATAGATATATTGCTAGTCTTTTGGGACGAATTTAAAAAGAATTTTGTCTGTTTTAAATGAATATTTCGTTGATGTTTAGTGCCACGAAGTGATATTTTAAATATTTTAAGAACGATTGAAATATGTATATCGTTTTCATCACTGCTATTGTGTGTTGAATGAGTCGTATCGTGGTCCACGTACAGGAGTTCGACAAAATCAAAAATTACTAGAACTCAACAATTATGGAACTGGGTCTAAACGTAACCCGGCTTCGAATCAACGGCTTTGGACGCAACTGGAAATGACTTGCTTAGATGAAAGCTGAGTTTGAAAAACTGTTCTCGCTATCGAAAACTATCGCTTTGTCTCTTTCATTGTGGTGCAAGTGAAAAAGACAGAGCAATAGTTTTGGTTAGCGAGGATAGTATTTCAAACTCATGGTAAGGTCTCAGATCACCTTTTACAGATACATTAGAAACTATCATGGCCGTTTTTTTTTTATTGTGATAAGTGGCAGACGAGCAGACGGATCGCAAGCGACTGCCGCCGCCCATGACACAAGTGAGCTGCCAACCTCTAAACCACCTTTTCCTCCGGATTGGGCCTCCAGTACCCTTACTCACGCAGCAAAACACACCACAGTGCTGCTTCACGCCGGTACCGAAGCATGGCTCTCCCACCGTCAATAAAACAGTTAAAACGTAATTATTATAATTTTTACATTTTAGAATCGATATCGTGATGTGACTGCCTTTTCCAGCTTAAAGAAACCGTTAAAGCGTAACTAAAGATTAACAGAATTAAGGTGCCACTCGCCTGGAAAAAAAGTAGACAATTTGAGGAAGGTACCTGATCCTCCTTGAGACGACTTGAGGCGACTCGAGCGCGTGAGGCCGCATCAACCGACCTACTTAAGGTACCTCATTGAATTTTATGCCTTCGACCTCCTTGGTGGCCTAAGAGATTGGTTACCTGGAAAAAAAAGGAATTTATTAACCTCAAGATTGTACGCCTTAGGTGCGTTTTAGAAGATGGAATAGGTATCTGAAGTTTATAGCTAGCGATATTTATTTTATGTTGGTATGTTTGATATCTTAGTATGAAATAACTTCGATATTCTTTTGCAGCTGAATCAAATTTATAGGTGAGATAGTCAGCTGGACCGTAGTCCGTAAAAGCTTGATTAGAATGACAGCTATTAGTATCAGCCTATAAACTGTCCTACTGCAGGGCAAAGGCCTCCATCATAGAATTCAAGTTATCGCTACTATGATGGGATTAGGCTTAATCACCACGCTTGCCAAATGCGGATTGGTGATCACAAACCCGAGCTATGTTCGAAAAATTCGCAACATACTTTTCGCTCGACCCGGGAATCGAACCCAGGACCCCGAGATCGCGGCCCGGTACTTAAACCACTAGACCAACAGGCGACCAACAGCTATTGGTGGTCCAGAAATATGATTTTTAGGTCTAAAGTAACAACAACCTATGGAGTAAAACTAGGTTAAATGATAAACCTTATGCACATTAAAATAAAGGTCAAAACCAAGTTATATGTTACAGAGTATTAAGCGTTTCGGCGACGTCTTAAGAACGGAGTCTGATAAAGCTGTGAAGATAGTTCACCTGGGTCAAGCAATGTAAAAATGCCCCAAGTATCGCTGGATAGACCAGATTTAGGAAAATCTTGGCCTATAACGTTAGTACTAACAACAGGGCGATGCTCCACAGCGGAATCTTCCACAGCGATATATTCGTACAATACTCGATTATTTTCGTACAAGAATCGAGTCTACAACTTCCGAAATGATCGGTAACTTCCATACGCAACTCGCTTGTTCGTCATTTAACTTTCAATCGTATACAATTACAGTTACCACAAAAGCTTGTCGATTTACCAATGCCTAAATTTAAAACACATGTTAAAAATTATTTAATGGCAAAAGCCTATTATACAGTTAATGATAATTTGTGGAAATGATAAACTGTTCGCCTACACCTATGATACTGTACTTATAAAAATTTTGGCGATTAAAAAGATTAACTGGCGAGTTTCTTGCCGGATCTTCTCGTCAGAATCAACTTTTCGATTCCGGTGGTAGAATCACATTAAATTTGTTCATTTCTTAGTATATTTTTTGAATCGACATATATGTTTAATGTGGTCCCCGGCAGAGTAGAATAGGCCACCCTCACTCTTACCGAGGTGTCCTAAAAGGCGACTAAGGTAAATCTGCTGGCATGATCATCAGCACCCAGAGAAGGAAAATTCTGCATTTATATCAAAACCCTCGCCAACCCGTCTGCCAAGCGTGGTGAGTATGGGAATTACCCCTCATGTGATCGAGGGAGGCCCGTGCCCCAGCAGTGGGGACTTAAATGGGCTGATGATGATGATGATATGTTTAATAACATCTATAATATATATATAGTTATAATTTATATTTTTCATGTATGACGATTTGTAAAAGCTGTAGCCTATGCAAATAAAGTACTTTCGAATTTTGAATTTCAAATGGCGATACAATGCGCCATTTCAATTGTATTCACTCAATTCACCTATTGTTTTTTTTCTAACAATATGTATACTATTTAAACAAGAGCTTTTTCTTAATGGTGAGATATTGTTACATCGATTTCTGTAATAATTAATTACACAGCAATATGATGGATGATCGAAATATCATTAGTTCACAATCGTGAGAGTGGAATTCGTGATAGTTCGGTTGCTTCAACTGTTGCTTCTGCTTGCCGTGTGGTCCCAGCAGAGTAGAATAGGCCACCCTCACTCTTACCGAGGTGTCGTAAAAGGCGACTAAGGTAAAGCTGCTGGCATGATCATCAGCACCCAGAGAAGGAATACTCTGCATTTATATCAAAACCCTCGCCAACCCGTCTGCCAAGCGTGGTGAGTATGGCAATTACCCCTCATGGCATTAGGGAGGACCTATGTCCAGCAGTGGACGAGTGTGGGTTGCTGATGACGATGATGATGAACTGTTGCTTCTTGTGGCGGCAATGGATGTTCGCTTATTAAAATGTTACATTTAGGATTTACAATGAGAAGAGATATAGAAAGGCGCGATAGCGGTAGAGTTCAGTCCCGGCTGTGGGTTAACCTAGATTATGCTGAAATGGAGACCCCAGAGGTTATGGTTAGTTAGGGTTAAAGTCCGACACACTCATCATCATCATCATTTCAGCCAATGAACGTCCACTGCTGGACATAGGCTCCAATGTTTTCCACACAGATCGGTCCTGTGCCTCCCGCATCCAATGGATTCCCGCGATATTCACCAGATCGTCGGTCCACCTTGTAGGAGGCCTGCCACGGCTGCGACTACCTGTACGTGGCCTCCACTAGAGGACTTTTCCGCCCCAACGGCCGTCTGTTCTCCTCGCTATGTGCCCTGCTCATTGCCACTTGAGGCATGCAATCCTTTGGGCTACGTCTGTGACCTTAGTTCTCCTGCGGATCCGACACACTACTTTATTCTATATACTCATAACTTTGCGCTGAACCAACCCTTAAGAGTTAAGAAGAAGACAACGATGGAGCGAGCTTACGCAGAAATCAGGTGAGCCGCTTGGTCATTTGTCGCCTCTAGCATAAAAATATTTGTTTCATTTGCTTATTCACTCTAACTTCAAAAAACTTGAGGCCGTAATGGTTTCCACTAGAGCACTACAATAGAGAAGCGTTGTTTACAATTCCATTTTTGTGAGGGGTTGATCCAGACACCTGAGAACGAGGTACGCTCCTGGGACAGTGACGTGTTGTGGGGGTGTGCGTTACGGGGCAGCAGAACTAGCGGTATGATCTGCGACTGCGCTGGAATGGACAGCATGGACACCTCAGGGTATCATTTTTTTATTTTTATTTATTTATTTATCAAGCAACGTATATACATTTACAAAAATGTGATTCTACCCCACCCTCACTCTTACCGAGGTGTCGTTAGCCGCGTGGTCCCCGGCAGAGTAGAATAGACCACCCTCACTCTTACCGAGGTGTCGTAAAAGGCGACTAAGGTAAAGCTGCTGGTATGATCATCAGCACCCAGAGAAGGAAAACTCTGCATTTATATCAAAACCCTCGCCAACCCGTCTGCCAAGCGTGGTGAGTATGGCAATTACCCCTCATGTGATTGAGGGAGGCCCGTGCCCCAGCAGTGGGGACTTAAATGGGCTGACGATGACGATGATTCTGCCAAACTGTGCCACAGTTTGTCGACAGAGCTCTCGTGGACATAGCATTACTTATATACTTAAATATCTTAATTAAAAGTTATGCTTTAACTTAGTTTACCTATAACAAATTAAAGTTTATTAATGTTCATACGGCCACATACTAGGCCACCACAGTCCGCCAAAATTCCTCAATCGACAATGAACCAGTTAGGTTAAGCCCTTAATACCACGTGTCCACGTTGTTCCCCACATGAGACGATAGAGTAGACGATTGTAATGGTTTTCCCCTGAAAGACTAAAAAAGCTTCTTGGAATTCGTTTGTTTTATCTTTCCGAGCAAAATACCTAATAAAATCTAGACAAGACTTATTTGATAAGACTATCCTTTTTAGTTGCCTATCTGGCGACAAGTAACAACCCTATAGGTCCATCAAAGTGTCCCTTCGATAAACTCAATCCCTAATTAAATAACCCCAGATTTAGATCTAGCCGACAAAACCAATTTATCTCCAAAACTCGAAACCAAACCTTTTCAAACGCAAAAATACTCGTACCAAGCGAAAATTTAAAGGTTTTAATCACAGAAAGTGGTCTTCTTCAACCACGGACAGGCGTCGGGATCAAACAGCTTAAATGAGAAGGTGGAAACGTGGCAATACAAATTCACAGTACGAATATTCTCCGTAGCAAAACTGGTAGCTTTTAAACATGTGCAGATGCATACTTTTATCACTTTTAAACAGAAAGAGTGATGGTAGCTTAGTCGGTAAGTGCGTGCGCCCTTTAGAGAGGTATTTTTTTATGATATACGAGCCGACGGATACCTGATGGTAAGCGATTACCGCCGCCCATGGATACCTGCAACACCAGTAGTGGTGTCACAAGTGTGCTTACCTTTTAACCCCCCATCCCCTAGATTGGGCCTCCGGTACCCTCACTCACGCAGCGAAACACAGCGCAGTACTGCTTCACGCCGGTTTTCTGTGAGGCCGTGTCGACTCCGGTCGAGCCGACCGTCGTGGCTCTCCCTCTGTTAAACGGTTTGGTTTTTGTTTACAAGTTTAATACCTATTTATTATTGGGCCATTTCATCTACCTTCTTGTTTCAATTACCTATTTGGTATAAACATAACTAATTATTTTGGTAGGTAAACATAAACTATGCCTACTTATGAAAAACTCAATTAATTTACTTACTCTATTTGTACCTGCCGTGAAATGTGTTTTCTTTTTCATTTTCCAGGTTACTCATACAACTATTTGAATAATATCACTCATCAAGCATCACTTATTTATGGTGAAGCCATAATATTTGAATTAATCATTTTTCTACCTCGTATTTAATGGAAGGCCAACACATTTCTGAAATTGTTTTCACCATTTCTCCGTTGTTCAACATTAACCTTTTGTTGAGAAATGATCAAAATGCCACTTGACACTCGACAGCTGTATAGTAACAATAAATGACGACCATTTGTAAGGTGAATCAGGGTTAATGTCATGGTCAGTATTTGACCTTCAAGAGTTTCATAAACTTTTTCTATGGATTTGACTTGGCCGAATCAAGAGCATGGACCATTATTAATTGAACCGCAATTTCTTTAGCCTTATTTTATTGAGACTTGAATCTTTTACCAGTGAAAAAAGAACCCTTAAAGTCGTCAAATTTCGTATTACCAGAGATCAAAGTAAACTGGCGAAGTTAAATTTTGACAGAGATTGATTAACGCTCGATAATTTTAGGTTTAAAAAGAATCGCGTCATTACAGCCCTTTGTTATACAAACTTGCCGAAATTTTATTGAAATTGTATGATGAAAGAACTTGTATTTCTTTGCCTAATTTATGGATAAAAACAATTAGGTACCTTTTTGTTCTCGATCCTTAAAAAAAATGGTGAAATATGGTTTGACCTCAAAGTTTCTACATACTTTGTAACTTTGTGTTTTTTTAATTGGCCATGTAATATAAACATTAACGTTGCAAATATTGACGGTATACATCATAGACCTGGAAAAAACGCATCTTTCAAAAGATTAGGGCATTTGTATCAGGATCAGTGCAAAGATGCGGAACAATGTAACGCTTAGTTTGGATCATATAGAACATCATCTCTCAGATAGATCCGTGATTAATTGATTTTGTTACGAATGAATAATCGATCCCCTCCTGCTCTGCAATGTAATCTACCTATTTCTTCTCCCCGCGTAATACCTGGGAGATCCTACCTACTCACTCCGTTCAGCCCAAATCTTACTCTTTCGCTCTTTCCGATCACGCCGCTCATTCGGCTCACTTGGATCATTCAGTTCATTCGGATCATTTCGATTATTCGGCTCACTCAGAGCATTTAGCTCATTTGGATCATTCGGCTCATTCCCTCTCTAGATCCATTTGAGTCGAATGATACATTCGAAGCGAACATTAGAGATTCGGAACAGTGTATCATTTGGCTGAGTTGGATCACTGAGTCGTTTCAGTAAATAGTTACACACGTCTAATAAATACATCACTCACCACAAAGCACAGGAGACATGGGATTATTTGGATGCGACAGGTATCTTCTATATTCGTTACGGGAGGGCTTTAATTTAAGCTACCAGGTCGTGATCTGGAGAGCAGAGGAGCACACGCAGCTGTTTCTGGATGCGTCAATGTATCCTTATTTACTCAAGTTGTCGCTATAGCAGCTGACCCGACTTTGCAGCGGTAAGTTGTGGCCTGGGAGAGTGTTTTCGTTGGAACTCTCCAAACAAGAATTAGGAATACTCATGATCATCAAAAGCTAGCCTATTCTGAAAGTGTGAACCCTTATATATGAGTTTATCTGATAATACTTAAGGAACCTTAAAGTTTCTTTTTAATATTAGGCTGATACACCATTCCTTCACATCAAAAGTGTCTCAACTATGTACAATAGAATCAGATCACAGAAACGCATTACAAAGCAATAATGTCCGCTTAAGGCCCTCAGTCACGCTCAAGTCCCATTAGCAGGCATTTTCCAAAATACAAAACGATCACAAACTCGATTTACCTCATTATGACACTTCAACCTCTAATAAGGGGTCGATGACCTCTGGCTGAATGAAAGATGGCCGCCGCCGCATGTGTCACACACTCATCTCGGTGAGTTACAATGTCCACGTTTTTAGTTTGATGCGTTTTAGGGGTCCTTTGGCTCAGAGGTAACTACTACATGTTAGCTAAATGGGGAATTAGGGACGTCAGCTGTCACTTTTGCTCTGTGCCCGCAGTGACTGTTCAATTGCATGGACAAACGACAAGCGCCTACAAAGTCCTGGGTTCGACTTAGGTCCAGCAAAAACTTATAACATAACTTTTGAGGTTAAAAATTGCTGAGCGTCAGCCTAGAGTCTGAAAGTTGGTAATTTATTAAATTAACGTAAAAATGAAGTTTTCTTTTTCCATATGTTAATAAATAAATGGAACCAGATTTTAAGAAAACTTTCTCTTTTAATGAAGTCATCATTACCAGAAAAAACTTTTAAAAATTATGTAATTTTTCAGGTGGAATAATGAAGTTATTTGAGATTTATCTATTCCTAAGTAACTCCATTGAGTTGCATAAGTAGTAGGTAGTTATTAAGTAGTAGAAAGTAGTAATAACCATTTTATTTATCGCCTTCAATGAAATGACCGCCGACGAAATATAAATTTACTTTTTAATATACTTGTATTTTGTTTTTGTGCAATAAAGAATATCTATCTAAATTATCAATTTCGTGCGGAACTCTTAGTTTAATAAGGACTCGCGCTTGACCACTTTTTATTTTTTATTAGTGCGGAACGTAAATGTTGCAGTTTGGAAACGTATTTTTTGATAGCACTTCGTCACTGTTGCGACTAGTCAACATTTGTCACTGCGACTCCATTATTTGCTCATAAATATTGGTTAGTGCTAACAACATTTCGGCCAGTATATTTTTATATGAATTCATATTTCGCAATGCCTCACTAGACATTAACTGTAAAATGAAACCATGAGATAAAGCAATGGGGAAACACCAATATATTCCAAACTTAGTTGGAGTTCAGACTACCAATGCATATTCAGAGCAACCTTCTCATCAGTCTCCGATAGTCAAGTTAAGATGACGGGTAGGGCACACTAGAGACGCCAATCGATTTTAATTTTTAGCTACTAAACGGGATCTATTTTAAACAATTTCGGGGTTACAACCTCTCGGCAAACACTTATACTATTTATTAAATAACGATGCACAAATGTTGGGTCCGTTTTTGTACACGAATAATTGATTCACGCCCAAAGTAATCGCTTTTGGCGTGAATAAATTTTTCGCTTACGCGTTGGACACAACATTTTTGCATGGTTATTAAATAAATATTATAAGTGTTTGCCGAGAGGTTGTAACTTCGAAATCGTTTAAAAGAGGTCCGGTTTAGTAGCTAAAAATTAAAATCGATGGCGTCGCTAGTGTGACCTACCCGTCACCTTAAGAGAAATTTCCTCTACGGCTCAATACTCGCCGAAACATTCTGGTGTGGGTGAAAGAGATCTGGATCAAAACATTTATAAAATTTTCTTGACCATTTCAATATTAAAAAAAAATGTCGACTACGTTATAAGTTGTAGGAATTTAAAAAATCTATTAATTGTTACGTTAGTAGGATTGAAAAGAATAAAAAATTATTCATTAGTTTTTCTAAAATACTTATGAAGTTCTTGAAAGATAAATAAAAAAAGAAACTCAAAACGTCTTCAATTATACTCCTTATTATTTCACTTTACGTAAATTATAATTAAAAAATATTTTAACTTCAAAAACAAGTGCCTGTCCAAACCAATTTAAGATTCATTCAAGCTCCCCCGCGTTATCCTCACGGCCATTTTCCTTTAATTTTATTTTTACTAGAAAAGGATTAAGTAGTTCTTCAAAGAGAGTAAAATCTTTTGATATTTCACCAATCAAAAGGTTTGCGTTAATTATATTCTTATTTAATTAATTTTTCTAATACATTTTGGCTATCTCACAAAGTACTGCCACGACCCAAATGAAGGACTTAAGTGAACACTAAAGTACATGACTTTGAGGTATACCTTTGTGAAAAAGATTGGCTACGAAAGCTATATGCGAGGACAATGCCAGGTAACAGGAATATGATCCAGCGAGAGTTTTTAGGGTTCCGTAGCCAAATGGCAAAAAACGGAACCCTTATAGATTCGTCATGTCTGTCCGTCTGTGTGTCCGTCCGTATGTCACAGCCACTTTACTCCGAAACTATAAGAACTATCCTATTGAAACTTGGTAAATAGATGTATTTTGTTAGCCGCATTACGATTTTTTACATAAAAAATGGATAAAATAAAAAAATGGGGGGGAGGGGGGGGGTCGTCTCCATACTTGAAACTGAAACTCAAAAATTTTTTTTTCATCAAACCTATACGTATGGATAGGTCTTTAAAAACGATGTTGAGGTTTTTAACATCATTTTTTTCTCTAAACACAATACTTTGCGCAAGAGGCGCTCCCAAAGTGTTAAATTGTCCCCCCCCCCCCCTCTAACTTCTATAATTAATTAATTATGAAACTACAAAATATATACATATAATATACATAATCATGAAAACTAACAACAAAAATTGGTTTGAACTAGATATAGTGAGTAGTTTTTTTTTTATACGTTATAAACCGTAAACACAATTTACCTTCCATATATCTTACTTGCTGCTACGGAACCCTTCATGGGCCGGTCCGACTCGCACTTGGCGACATTTGTTTTTTTTTTATGTGGCAGACGAGCCGTCGACAATAGTCAAGATTGCAAAAAAAATGAGCCACGCTATGAAAAAATAAAATTCCACCCCATTTTCTAAGCTTCATTTCATTACACGAAGTTGAACTCAGAGTTAAAAGCTCTAAATTAATGAACGAGTTTTATAACTGGGCCAATAGGTCAGTTTGGCTTATGACGTTAGTCAGGAAGCCTAAGGTTAGTAAAATTCGGAGTTCATACCACCAAATTACGCTGGGATAGACCTGCGTCATACTTAATTTGATCTGTATAACCCAACCGAAGGTAAACCGTAACCACGTTAAAATTAGGAAGATTTTCCATTAAAGGAACCCCTTTGAAAATTGCTGGTCCTGATTGGATAAGCCTTTCTCAATGACAATTAGTTAAGTAGATTGGGTTACTCCATCTTCCTGGCGAAAATTAATAGTCGGTCACAGATTAGGTGTATTTACCCGGAAAAACGTTGGCTTAGCTGGATTAAACTAGTCAATAAAACCGCTTTTTAAGGAGCTGTGAGGTGGTTTACCGTGGGAGAGCTACGTTTCAGCATGAATGGGCCGGCTCGACCAGACTCATAGGTACCACACGGTCTCACAGAAAACCGGCCAGAACCAGGGCTATGCTTCGCTGAGTTAGTGAGGGTACCGGAGACTTAATCTGGCGGGAAGGGGGTTTCAAAATTGGCAGCGTACTTGTGACTTCACTGGTATTGCGGGTTCAGATCCTTCTGCTCGTCTGCCACCTATCACATAAAAAGGTCCAATCAAAAACAAGAATGTGAAAAATCACTTCATTGTTAACTGTTATTTTCACTGTTCATGGACAAGTTTTTGTGCGCATTTTTTGACAGTTTCGAAACTAATTTACGAAATAGTAACTTTTTGTCAAGGAAAACTTCTTAGATCTGATCAAAGCCGGCACGTGAGCAGAAGGCAGATTAAACAAAAACAAGTAAAATTGTGCAAGAACATGACGAAACGGACTTTTTGTTCCAAGGAACGTGATATTTTGTGACGATATTTTCTACTTGCTATTGTTTTAGTGAAAAGGCGGTCGTGTAAAAATAGTTCATTGTTTTCACAAAGAACATTAACATTTTTCTCATTATGTTTTTTTTTGTTATAATGGAATATAACGCTGTTTCCTGTTACTTTTAACGTTCCTTGTATTTTACTAAAATATAGTCTGATTACATATTTATAAGACTTCCTTTGTCGTGTCCTTTGTTGTTTTAAATAATTTCATATCGCAAGAGATTAATACCTCAACTTAATAATTTATATAATATTATTAATGGAAATTAACTAAGAAAGAAAAATTAAACAGAGCCGTAAAAATAATAGACTTTAAACACTATATCTTTTAAATAGAAACATTTACTTAATTTTATCTGTAATGTTACTAAGTTAGGAATGTTATTCAGAAAACTCAAACCGTAACAAATTTAGATAACTTCATTTCCTAAATTGACCCGATGGGAATTTAATATACCATTTGAATTAATTAATTACACAAGTAAAATAAAGAAACGGCACTATATAGATACTACTCTCTTTTGTTATCTTCGATTACTTAAATATATTTTTTGACAGTATCTACTTGATACTGTCAAAAAAAATATATTGCAGGTGCAAAAAGAGACATTATTATTTCATTAGGTTCTTAAAATGATGTGACAAACTATTCAATGTTTGCAGCTGTGTTATTTGACATACGTGATACATGAACACAAGGTTTCAAATATTTTGCAAACAGAATATGTTCTACTAGTTACGTGACTGGACACAGCCAAATATCAAGTGATGCGGAAACAGCGTTGTTTGAAAAAATCACGTGCATTCTTTATTCAAAATTTTCGAACGTGGAATTGTTCTGCAATCGCACAAATGCCGCTTTCCAGGGTTCAACGTATGCATTATAAGTTAAATACTTTTTAATACTTTATCTTTTATTTTTGTATCACTTTGAATAAATTATTATATTTTTTGCATAAAAGTATAATAAAGTTTATCCAATATGTTTGTCGTATGCTCCGTAACCACTGTGCACTGTTCTGTGTTTCGCTCTGTGGTTTCGCTGCATAAGTCAATGAATGCGGCGGTAATCGCTTACCATCAGGCGATCCGTCTGCTCGTCAGCCACCTATCACATATTACTTACACGAATGTACTGACAGCTACACATCAATGTATCCAAATCTAGCAAATTTCTTCAATCGATGCTCACTTCAATGTCAATCACGTTTAATTCAATTTCAAATGAAGAATTTAGACAGATAGAAGTTACTTGATGTGTGACATTGAATAAATAAATAAATAATTAACGCATTATTTTCATTTCAAGAAATTGCATAGGCCAATTCAAGAGTGAAGTAAATTTTTAGTTTTGTAAAAGTAGATGTCTGCCTACTGGCTTGTCATCCGTTCACATCTTTACTAGAAACTACACCAGATCTTTATCCATACAAGTCTATGTTATTCCGTCCATTGCGCCCGAAAATCCATCCATCACTGATAAGAAAAAAGTACCTCCTAAACCCAACACGATTACGGAACCATCCCAGCGAAAGGTCATCTCGCTTGCCCGATTTTTCCAGGTTGATTTTCCGGTCAATAGTCGGGGGAACGGAAAGTCCATAGTCCCTGGGGTTGTTCCAAACGGAAGAAACATGTACCGGGATGGCTTGCGCCTGTTCTTGCGCACTTTCGATATAGGTCAGCCAGTTCCACCAGTGGATTTGGGGATTAATTCAAATGAATACAAAAGAGGTAATGCGAGTTCGGACTTAGCAGAATGGAACGGGATTTTCTACGAACTCAAGGACTTTTTATTTGGGTCGGACTTCTGTCACGGATTTAAATGGTATTGTTTAACTGTTATTTTTTGGACCAATATTATGTAGAGACTGTATTGTATTAGGTAGAGTGAGGTCGTTAATTAGGCTATCAAGTAATTAATTAATGTAATTTATGTAATTAAGCTTGACTGCTTCGTTGGCGCAGTGGGTAGTGCACCGAACTTTAAAGCGACGGCTGCGCTTGGGCTCCTGGGTTCGATCCCCGGGTCGGACCAAAATTTGTAACTGAGTTTTTCTGTTAAGAAATTCTCAGTGTCAGCCCGGAGTCTAGATGTTGTTCTCCCTTCGGATTATGAGGGCAAGTGAGTAGATCGTGCTTGTGCAAACTTGTGTTTGCGCGCACACTTGAGCACTATATCGAATATGAAATTTAATAATAATGTCCTCCAAACCGATATGTCGGTCATGGCGGCCAATCTCAGAGATTTTGCATCGACGCAGGACATATTATAGTGCTCAAGTGTGTGCGCACACGAGTGCACTCACTATTCCCTTGCCCTCATATTCCGATGGGACACCAGTGTGACTCGACCGGAGAGGGATCGGGCGCAGGACCAACGGCTTAACGTGTTTTCCGAGGCACGGGGGTACAATACCACCAACTTCCAGACTCCAGGCTGACACTGAGATTTTTTTAACAGAAAAACTCATGTACAAATTTTAAATTTGGCCCGACCCACTACCCACTGCGCCATAGAGGCAGTCGATCGATATATCCAAAATGTTAAATTCAACAAGCAAAAAATGTATGTCAACCGCTTTAGTGTAAATGTGTGCCTACCATAACTTTTTTTGTTGTTGTATTTTCTTTTGAAAAAGATTTAATAAGAAAGCTTCGTTACCAAAAAGATCCAAAATCAATCTTTAAGATTTAATGTTATCTCTAATTTAGGATCTGTCCTGTAAATTTCATTTCAACAACTTTTTTTTATGTGATACGTGGCAGACGAGCAGACAGATCGTAAGCGATTTCCGCCGCCCATAGGCACCCGCGACACCAGTAGAGTCATAAGTGCGCTGCCAACCTTTAAGCCCCCCTTTCCCCCGGATTGGGCCTCCGGTACCCTCACTCACGCAGCGAAACACAGCACAGTGCTGCTTCACGCCGGTTTTCTGTGAAGCCTAAAGAAAGGTATCACTTCGGTCGAGCCGGCAAATTCATGCCGAAGCGTGGCTCTCCCACGGTTAATGACCTAACCTGATCCTCAGACGTGTTAACTTAAATAATGAAAGAAATATCGACTACGATGAAAACCGTATTTCAAATATACATTTGCAATAAACTAGAAACTCTGAGTTATCGAAATGAAATCTCGAAATTAATAGCCATGAATTATGTCAACAACTCTATTGCGATACTGGTATCCATGAATTACTCTCACAAACTCAACCGGTTTTGTGCATAAAATTCAGGTAACCGCATAAAAGGGCAGGACGGGATATAGTACACGTGATGACCGACAGTGGGTAACTCTAGCCTTAAAGACTTAAGGTGACAGGTAGGGCACACTAGCGACGCTAATCGATTTTAATTTTTAGCTACAAAACCGGATCTATTTTAAACAATTTCGGGTTACAACCTCTCGGCAAACACTAATACAAAAATATTGGGTGCAACGTACGCGAAAAATTGATTCACGCCAAAGCGGCCACTTTTGGCGTGGATCAATTTTTCGCGTACAAAAACGGACCCAACATTTGTGCGTGGTTATTTAATAAATAATATAAGTGTTTGCCGAGAGGTTGTAACCCCATAATTGTTTAAAATAGATCCGGTTTAGTAGCTAAAAATTAAAATCGATTGGCGTCACTAGTGTGCCTACCCGTCACCTTAAATGTATCGCCCCTTCCCTTGATTCTGTAGTGAATGAAAAGATAACAATTAAAAACTTGTGCGCTTTTTAGGGTTCCGTAACCACATGTTAAAAAACGGAACCCTTATTATACCCCCATGACGAATCTATAATAGATTCGTCATGTCTGTCTGTCTGTTCGTCCGTCCGTATGGTCGCAGCCACTTTTTTTCGAAACCATAAGAAGTATATACTATTGAAACTTGGTAAATTGATGTATTTTGTTAACCGCATTACGATTTTTACACAAAAATAGGAAAAAAAATTTTTTTTGGGGGACCCTCTACACTTAAAACTGAAACTCTAAACTCCTTTTTTTTCATCAAACCCATACGTGTTAGGATATCTATGGATAGGTCTTTAAAAATGATGTTGACGTTTCATATATTTTTTTTTCTAAACTTAATACTTCGCGCAAGAGACGCTCCCAAAGTGGTAAAATGTGTGTCCTCCCTCTCTCTAACTTCTATAATAAAAGAATAATAAAACTAAAAAAATATATGTTATTAATTACTATGAAAACTAACAACGAAAATTGGTTTGAACTAGATCAAGTTAGTAGTTTTTTTAATACGTTATAAAACCGTAAACAGCAATTTGCCTTTCATATATCTTACTTGTTGCTACGGAACCTTTCATGGGCGAGTCCGACTAGCACTTGGCCGGTTTCTCATGAACAGAATGTTAAATCGTATTATTAATCTGAGGAAACTGGTTTTTGAATCAAATGAGAAGAGGGCAGTTGATGTCTGATTCCAAGATGTTGTTCAGCGAAAACGCTCAGTAAAATCAAAATACGCAGTAAACGTCAGATCCCAATTTTGTAGTTAGTTCAGTAGAACGGTTTGGCTGCAGGAGTAATTCTTGACGGCTACGACTTAGGGATTTTCAAGAGAAGAGCGTACTCTTTTTTAAAAAGTCCGGCAGCACATTAGCGATCTCTCTGATTTCGCGGATGTTCATGGGCGGCGTTGATTACTTTCCATCGGTGACTGCTTGCTCTTTGTCGCCTCTAGCATAAAAAAATAGCAGATTCATTGTAATTACCGGACTTCTCAAATACTGAATCATGGTCTCAGTATACTTTGGGATCTGATTCCACAGCTTTGGACGCATCCGGGGATAAAACACTGAGATAGATGAGTAATTTGTTATTGGTTTCGGACCCGACTGCGACAAATAAAGAATTCGTGTACACATAGCACAATGGCACACGAGTATCACACCATCCAAACTGCCTGTCGCGTTTACAACTGCTAAACCGTGATATGATCATGTTAGAAGCCACAACGGCGTGTTAATTCCTCGTTTACAAGAAACTTCCGTGAAGATCGGCTATAATTAGGTTTCTTGGGACCGGGAGGTAAGAGAGGGTTTGTGACATGTTCGACTGGTTTTTAGGGTCTGCGGTTTCCACGTGTAACGCACACAAAAATATTTTTATCTCGTAGCATCATAGCTATTTTGCGTTGTAGATCTCGAACTTATCTCGTATGATTTTTACTTATGTTACATTTTTACGAACGTGCCATTCAATCATAATAAAACTTGGCTTACTTGAATTGGACACATTGCAAAAAACTTTATCCTCTCTTTCATTCAAAAATCTGCTAACGCAAACAGTTTAAACATTTTGACATTGATAAGTGTTATGAGAAGACTTAAATTTAATTAACTATGTTTATTTCATTTCATTCCAACAAAGCATAAAACTAGCAAAGTACACATTTTGACGACCCGTTTGGATCTGTGGTAGTGAACGCTGCCTCTGGTGTAAGGATTGCGGGTTCGCTCCCGGTCACAGTACAAGCCTTTGTGTGCATGAACATGTCCGTTTGTATCAGTCTGGGTGTATTATATGTATTATAAGTTAGTATTTACAAAAGAAAAGTATTAAATGTATATATTTGTAATGTCGCTGTTGATTCTGATATCTATGACACAGGTGCTTTAGCTACCTATCTCGGAATCAGATCAATGTGAAATTTTTTATTTATACTATCACTAAAATCTTTTTGTATCTCTTTGCCTATTTACAGAGAGATACAAAATCTCTATTCATTTATCCTAATGTGATAAGAAAACTCAATGTATTACCTTAGTTCCCTAAACTAACTAGAGGATTAAAAAAAGGTTTATTCCCGCTGTCCACTCTCTGGTAGTCCACCCCAGGTGGACGATCGAAAGGAGTATTTAAAAAATCCCGCTGTCCACTCCTTCTCGGTTGAAAGAAGGGGTGGACAAAGGTAATTTTTTAACAATCGTTTTACTGTCCACCCGGGTGGAACTAGCAAAGGGTGGACATCAGGAATAAATGTAAAAAACTGCAACATCAACAAAAAGTTTTGAAATCAGAATCCGATAAACAATTTCGGCAAGTTCAAAGTCGCCGCCGTCCATCACTTGAAGTTCTCAAGACAAAGGGAATCACAATAGGATGAAGGGCTCTGGAGCACCGACTGCTCACTCCCGGGGAGGGGGAGCGGTCTAAAAATCTGCATCCTCGATTTGTGTCTTGCCCTTAGGGTTGGCGATAATAGGGCATAGATTGACGAGAGTGATATGGTGGCTAGAATAAGAACGTCTGGCCTTGTTAAGGCGACGGGTAGGGCACACTAGCGACGCCTATTGATTTTAGTTGGTAGCGACCAAAACAAATATATTTTAAATAATTACGGGGCTTCAGTCTCTCGGAAAACACTTATACTATTTATTTAATAACCATGCCCAAATGTTGGGTTTGTTTTTGTACTAAAAAAATTGAAAGGCCCTGGACTTCGCATTCTACCATCTGGGATAGCGGTGACATGACAGATCTTCGATAAACTAGTAAGTTACATGAAAAAGTTTGCTTAACGTGTGTTAACGTTAAGCGGACTTTTAAGAAAAATTACATAAAAACTCTTTTGATGATTTTCTATGATGAGGAAGGAAGTAGGTTTCTTTCAAATGACGACCCCTTTGGAACAGTGGTAGTGAACGCTGCCTCCGGTTCAAGGGTTGCGGGTTCGATCCCCGCACAGTACAAACATTTATGTGCATGAACATGTCGGTTTGTATTGGTCTGGGTGTTTTCTATCTATTATAAGTATATATTTACAAAAAAAAAGTATTATATGTAAATATTTGTAATCCCACTGTTGATTCTGATATCCGTTACATCTCGGAGTCAGATCAATGTATGTGATGTTGTAAAATATAAAATATATAATATAATGTCCTTTTTATTGGTCTGGGTGTTTTTCTATCTATTATAAGTATATATTTACAAAAAAAAACGTATTATATGTAAATATTTGTAATCCCACTGTTGATTCTGATATCCGTTACATCTCGGAGTCAGATCAATGTATGTGATGTTGTAAAATATAAAATATATAATATAATGTCCTTTTTAGTCTCCGCTGAGTCAGTCTAATTGCTGATTATTATCCAGTAAGAGACTTTTATTACTGTTACTACCTTTGGTACGAACATACATCAATAAAGTATTGTGTGCCAACCCTAAACTTGCGACAGGGTTCGGCCATGTCGCTACCTCTTTTGAAAGGTTAAGTAGGTACTGTTTTTAAAGGAGCCTAATTAAGTTTATTTACAAAATGTTTGATACAACTACGAGAAATTCTTGATACTGTTAACTTAATACTTCCGGAGAAGGAGAAAGGAAAGTTCAACTTTATTAATGTAGATTATAGTCCTGTGCAATGGAGTTTTATGTGACGAGTTCCCACGAACATATTATCCTGTTCTTTATACATTAATTTAGCATTGTCAACTATATTGTAACAATAAAATGTGTTCTTATTCCTATAACTACATCACAACTATATTGGATTTTTTTTTATTGAAGCATGATTATTGGAAAAATAATACTTCTGCTTAGAAGTAAATATTTGATTTTTAAAACAAATTAAAGACAGTCTTTTTTACTCGACTACGGCGAAGCAAAAAGGATGGTTATGATTTTGACCTGTATCTATGTATGACCATACATACATACAGGTTAAAATCAATTATTATGCCGTATCGCCGTGGTCGTATGCCACCTACTGTAGCAAAACAGATTCATTATAATAAAAAAATAAATCAATGTGGCATACGACCACGGCGATACGGCACAATAATTTCAGCAGAGACAATTTCGTGTTTCGTTATTTTTAGAGCGTATTGTTTTAAACTTTCATGGTCACTAACATTCGAATAGTTATTTACGAGATTTCTACAATGTACCTTATTTTTGAGTTTCCGATATTTCAGCACTGTTGCAAGCGCCACGGTCACGGAGTAACTGAAGTTTTTGCGGGTAAGATGTTACTGGCAGACAAAACACAGTTGAACAGTGGTACCGCAGGTGCGCGTAATAAAAGACTGCGAAGGAGGGTAGATCCGTTTTGTCTGCCAGTAACATCTTACCCGCAAAAACTTTAGTTACGTCGTGACCATGGCGCTTGCAACAGCTGCCGAAATATCGGAAACTCAAAAATAAGGTAGGTACATTGTAGAAATCTCGTAAATAACTATTCTAATTTTTAGAGCGTGTTTTTTTGGTAGCCGGGTTTTAGTTTTGAAACCTTATTGATAAATTAAAATTAGTTTTACGATAAAATAATCCCCTCTAAATAAATATAGAAACTTAATTTTCTAAGCCTCACGTCCCTTCTCGCCGAAATCGAAGAGCATGTGGTCGATACAATTAATAATAATATCCTCCAACCGATTACGGCTACGGCGGCCAATCTTAACGATCAGCCACGTACGCAGGATATATTTACTATAGTGTACAAGACTATTTAAATGATAAGGATTCTTGGTCATGTTAATTGATTAATCTTATTGAGTTGTTATTCATAGTAGTCTATTAACTTTCATAATTGTATTTTTTTGCTTCTCAATTGAAACTCTGTAACATCATCAATATTTGAAAAGAGTAACAACTGAGTTTCTTGCTGGTGTCTTCTCAGTAGAAATTGACATTCCGAACCAGCGGTAGATATTATGTACTTACCTATTTCGACATTCATAAGTATTCCAGTAGGTCCCTACTGGAATAAAGATTTTTTTTATCTTTATCTTCATTATAGTGCTCAAGTGTGTGCGCAAATACAAGTGCACTCTCTTATTTCCTTACCCCCATATTCCGACGGGACACCAGCGTGACACGACCAGAGAGGGATTGGACGCAGGACTACGGCTTAACGTAACGTTTCCGAGGCACGAGGGTACAAGACCGCCATATTCCAGACTCCAGGCTGACACTAAGAATTTCTTACCAAAAACTTAGGTAATTGTTAACATTACAATATAGTTCAATAATATTGATGCAATTTCCATTTCAACTAATGTATGTGAATGTAAGACAATTATACAGATGACGTAATAGTTAATGAATAATTAATATTATTGCCAATCTGTTCCTCGGTAATAATATTATCGCTTGAGGACATTTTGTCCACAGAATATTAATCAGATTTATTTACATTGTTCATTTCGGTCAATTGTATGTTAAATTCTTTCAGGTAGCCGGTCCATTCATTGTTTCTTAGTTGATTTAAATATTTTGTCTTGTCTATGAAGATTTTCTGCTTGCTTTTATTATGATGTTAACAGAATATTAACAACAGAATTTTAAAAAGTGTCATCGGAAAGGTTGATACAGTCTTTAATTAATCATCCGCAACTTTTGTTTTAAATTGCAGACTATTCTTTGTTATCAGCTCTGAACCTTATCTCGCGTAACTCGAAATTCTTAATTGATATTTAACAGTGTAAAATTAAGTTATTCAATTACTAACATTGTGATCCTATTTTGAAAAACATATCAGGATTGATATCATACAAATATGGTTTCTTTACGATAAAAGCAACCATATCTAAAGGAAGTTTTTGAATAACAGCTGATTTGAGAAAATATTTAACTTCATCATAAGAAAAACAATTTCGCTACAAACTTGCTTATCTGCCTGAATGTAGATTTAAGTGTAACCATAAAAGAAAAACAAGGAACTCCTAGTACACTTACATCATTCGTGCTACGTGTTTACGACATTAAGTTAATGTAAGTACACTGAGGACTGGCAACAAATGTACCGAACTTATGCAGACGTCGTTAAAAACGAAAGTATGATATAAAGGCTTGTAACAGCATTACTGCGGAGTACTAAACAAGTTTTACTCATAAGGGATTGGAACGAGACCCATTCAGATATTATACGAGTATTCATCATGCGAGTATGGAAAGTTGGTGTTTTTGCTTCTTGTTAAATTTACGAGATTTAGGTCAGTTTTACTGCAATGATACTTATAAATATGTTTAAGAAAAATAAAGTCGCAGTTTATTTGTAAATCGATTGAAATTAGTATATTGTCAATGTTAAAATCATACATTCCGCCTTATTCAATTACTAGCCCTTATTTTTCTCTAGGGTTTTCTCATTATTGGTTAGGTTAGCAGACTACTGCAAGGCAGTGTCCTAAACATAGCTTGCCTAACCTGTCCACTCTTAAATACTTCTTTTTTTAATTCAATCTTAATTAATTGGACTACAAGTTTACTGCCTGTTTGATGCCAAACAATCAAAGCCGTAAAATGTAAATTACGATGACTGTCACCTATTGTATGTTTTATTTATTCCACTGTTCACACCATTCTTCACTGTTTACATATAGTTAATCATTTCATTTCTTTCATTTTTAATATTAACATCGCTTTCAGTTATCCTACATTATTATGTTTAACATTTTCACTGAAACAAAATTCCACTGTCTCCACCAAATCTTTAAAAACAAAAACCATTTGCGCAATGACAAACATGACAAAGAACTAACGCGAGTCCCAAATCGCCACTCGCCTCACGTTGGATATAGCCGCGGTCCCCAGACACCCGTAACTCACACGCCTTTATGACAGTATAGAATATTTTAAGTGCATTATACCCGAAAGGGAGGGCGAGAGCGGCTTCGCATGAAACGATTTTTATTATGGTTATGTTCATTCGGAACCAGATAGAAAATTTGCAAAGAAACATTGTGATCGATCCAATGTGACGTTCTATTGAGAATTGTACAACGAACGTCAAAATATTTTGTTATGTATGTTAATCATCTCTTTTCAGGTGCGATTATGGTCCAGCATTAGCTTTATTTGGTTAACTTATAACAAAGCATGACTAAATGTATAGAGCCCAACAATATAGCTTTACGGAGTGAACACTATTAAATTATTACTTAGTGTAGCTGAAGTTACTGCTAAATATATTGTGCACACGAGTTACTTCAACAGACAGTGGAATTATATTTTATGTGTTCTGCAAGAATACACACTTTGTCATTTTTTTTGCAAAAGTGGTATCTTCTGGAAATACGGTAGTAATAACAATAACAGTGTTTACAATGATGATAATAAGTGACTTGGCAAGATTATTATTGATTTATGTTGTTTTTAAATGCCTTTTGATTCCTGCAATATTCGAGTTGATCGTTAAATGTAAATTCCAAAATTGAATCTCCCATTGATGTTGAGATTAGGGACTGTCTCAGAGCTAGCTTGATAACGGGTCGCAAAGGGCTCAGTAGTAATTGAGACGCCGATTGTTCGTGACGTCACAGACTGAGGCTAGGGTTGTTAAGAGTTCGATACGGCCAAGTTGACAAAGTATTGATTTTGGACATTTTAATGGCATATAATCCGTAATATACAAAAATGATTCGCTAATCTTTGTTTATTCTTTTCTGTAATGAGTGCAGAGTCGAGTCATAGCCGTTCCAGTTCCCACTCCAAAAACTAGTTTATTTGGTCTAACTTCTAACTTATACCTATTTTTAGGGTTCCGTACCTCAAAAGGAAAAAACGGAACCCTTATAGGATCACTTTGTTGTCCGTCCGTCCGTCCGTCTGTCAAGACCCTTTTTCTCAGGAACGCGTGGAGGTATGAAGCTGAAATTTATATCAATTACTCAGGTCTACTGTCCCTTGAAGCTGTGAAAAAATCAAACTTCTAAGCCAACGCAATCAAAAGATACAGCCGTTTATGCCGCAAATTTTCGACACTTGCAAGGGAATCAAAACCTACAGGGTGCTTCCCGTGAACTCAGAATCTTGAAATTTGGTACGAAGCAACGTCTTATAGCATAGATAAAGGAAAAATTACGAAAACCATAAATTTTTAGTTACATCACATAATATTTTTTTTTTTAATAATTTTAAACTTACTACCCATTTCCTCATAAACGCGTAGAGGTATTAAATTGAAATTCATACCAAATACTCAGGTCTATAATACCTTTAAGCTGTAACAAAATCAAACTTCTATGTCAACGCAATCAAAAGAAACAGCAATTTAAGCTGCATATTTTGAAACTCGCAAGTACTCGCAAGGGAATCAAAACCTAAAGGGTACTTCCAGTCGACTTAGAATCTTGAAATTTGGCATGAAGCAACGTTTTATAGCACACATAAAGGAAAAATTCCGAAAACCTTAAATTTTTAGTTACATTACAAAATATATATTTTTTAATAAATATAAACATATTAGTTTTTTCCTCATGAACGCGTAGAGCTATCAAGTTGAAATTCATATCAAATACTTAGATCTAATTGCCTTTAACCCGTGAAAAAAAAATTCTAAGTCAACGCAAAAACGCAAACGAACTTTGTAAACCTTGCAGGTTTTTACGGAACCCTCGGGTCGGCGCGAGTCCGACTCGCACTTGGCCGGTTTTTTTCTCGTCTTCTCGCTAAATTTATTCTCCAGATAACCTCCTGTTGCGGGAATTAGGCGTCAGGAACAAAAGTCAAACCGCTCAGAATAAAAGGAGGCGATGAAAATTGTGTTGGAAGTCAAGCTCACCTGGATGTATGTACCATCACAGTAAATAAGTAAGAATTACATACTCCTGACAACCCTAAGCGAGTCCAGGTTTATTGTGATTGGAGGACTTGTTTGATTAATGATCGTGAGACAAATGACAGTTGTTAATACAAAAGCATAGAGCTTGAACGCTCAGATGGAATATTTGCTTTAGAATTGCAAATGTTTTGTTCAATGGTCGAAGAAACCAATAAACGTTGCAAATGTATGCAAGACGCACAGAACCAAAAACAAATGCTCGATTTTATCAGTGGAAAAATAGCAAATCATGAATAAATATGACAGACTTAATTCAATATAAATAAAAGAAACACTGTTTGGATAGTAAAGTTATTTACGAGATTTCTACCATGTACCTTATTTTTCTATTGTAATGTTAGTAACCATGAAAGTTTAAAAAAATATGTTGTTTAGATAGGATGAAAATTTCGGGTATATATGACTGTATATTTTTACAAAATAAATATCTATTGTTCGTAAGAACGTTTCTCGGCAATTTCGGTGTGTACATACCACTACTCTTGGTTATATAATTGATATGGAAATTGCTGTTCCAAGTAGAAGGGTAGAATATTCAGAGAAACTATAGGCACGTCATTCTGAGCAACTTAGTCTCTAGGGGTTTATAACTTGAAAGTTATACCTCTAGTAGCGTCTGTGAGATTTAGTAGGTAACTGATCGTCATCAGGAAGGTTTATACTCATCTATTCTTAGGGATGGGCAAAAAAAAGTACCTATATTTATCGTATCGATGTTTTTCAAATAAATTGATATATATCGCCCAAGAAGCATCGATATTTCGATATATCGATATGTTTTGCCCAATTTGCAATTATTTATAAAATTGCCAAAGTTATCGAAATTTTAAAGTAAAATTAAATATACATCTGGCTATTTCAACATAAGTTTAATTGTTTAAAAAAGATATATTTGTTTGTGTTAGAAGCAAAAAAACTAAAACTATACAGCCTACTGTATATTTTCTAAATTTTAGAAATCGGATTGGTCAAAACATGATGTGACGCATGAGCAGACAGCAGAGCTTTAAAAATATATCGATTTGGATATCTGAAAATAAATACCGAAAATTGATACATCACGGGAAAAACTATCGTTAATTTATATCGATATTTTTCTGAAAAAATATCGATATTTTGATATATTGATATTTTTTTTCCCAAGCCTATATGTATATTCTATTGCTATAAGAAAGATTTCTCAATAGTCTTCAGCTGAAGTCTTTGTATATGTTAATTTATGATATTTTTGAGTTTGCTTTCATTTTTCCTGTAGACTCTAAGATATTAATTTTTAGAACATTTTATTTTTATCTTTTAGCTAATTTATATAGAGCGACAAATTCTATAAAGCTATTGTTCGCTCCTTTTGCCATCAGCAACACACATCTAAATCAGGTCAATTTGCATTATCAAATTGACTGACATCTTATGATTGTTTCTCCTGCAATTAATTATGCTAGCAACATTATTAATGGTATGCAATATTGATCGTAATTTTCGTGATAACGTCACAGGGTAGATTGCTTCAGCCACAGTGGGATTTAATCATTTAATTCAATTGTGTATCGCGATCGTCCCGTTAGTTACGAGTATATTGATTGCGAGGGAAGGTTCTGTTTTATATATTTTCAATTTTGTTTTAAATTTGATGTTGTCTTTTCTTCGCTTTGATTGTCATACTCAGGTCGGCGCAGTGTGTTTTTTTTCTTTCTACTCCTCTTTCAATCATTAACTTCCTTTTAAATCGTATAATTCTTTACATAATACATCCTTCTCTTTGCGGCTATCCTTTGTTCCTCCGTCCACTAATATTCATACTAATCACTCTTTTGTTTACATTTTTTTATGATATAGGTGGCAGACGAGCCGACGGATCTGATGGTAAGTGATTACCGCCGCCCATGGACACCTGCAACATCAGTGGTGTCACAAGTGCGCTGCTTAATTTTTAGCCCCCTCCCGTTTGATTGGGCCTCCGGTACCCTCACTCACGCAGCGAAACACAGCGTATGCATTGCTTCACGCCGGTTTTCTCTGAGGACGTGGTTAATACCACGTCCGAGTAATCTCCGGTACAGCCGGCCCATTCATGCCAAAGCGTGGCTCTCCTACTCTCACACGCTCATGAGTTTGTGAGTTTTAGTAGTTTCGAAATATCCTGGAGTATGGTCCAAGAGTACCCCAGGATCCGGAACGACAATTTTGGACGCGGCCGGGAACGTCACGCTGAGATATTGACGAAAATTAATGATTTATGACCGACTTCAAAAAAAAAAGGGGGCTGCTAAAAAATGAGAACCCTCAAATTTTAAAAAGGTCTTTGCAAAAAAATTAGACACTAAAAAGCTTGAAAAAAATTTTTCTGCGAAAAAAAACCACCTTCAAAACCACGAACTTAAGTGTAAAATATTTTTTTTATCAATTTATACACTTCAAATAGGGGTACCATTTTATAACAGTACACTCGAGAAAAGGTTTTACCGAAGTCGGCGCCTAATCTCTGTTGAGTAATTGAATGTTACATTAAATTACAAGATAGCAATTGGGCGCCGACTTCGGTAAAACCTTTTCTCGAGTGTACTGTTATATAATGTTACCTATTTGAAGTGTATAAAGTGATAAAAATATTATATTACACTTTTAGGTTCGTGGTTTTTGAAGGCGGTTTTTTTTCACAGTTTTTTTTTTATTTAGAGCTCATTTAAAAGTTAATCATAGTAGCGATGACTTAATTTCTATGATGAAGGCCTTTTCCCTGCAGTGACGAAGTACGAGTATATAGGCTGATACTTTACTTTACTTAAACTTATTTTGCCATGTTTTACCAACAGCTTAATAATACCTAATAAAAAAAGGCGACCGGTGACCCGACCGGAGTGATACCACGGCCTCACAGAAAACCGACGTGAAGCAGCTGTGTTTCGCTGCGTGAGTGAGGGTACAGGAGGCCCAATCCAGGGAAAAGGGGTTTATAAAGGTTAGCAGCGCACTTGTGCCTCCACGGGTGTCGCGGGTGTCCATGGGCAATCGTTTACCATCAGGTGATCTGTCTACTTATCTGCCACTTATCATATAAAAAATCCAAAATTCAATTCAAACACTAGAAGCACGTTTCCTCGATTGAATCTGAAATATTAATGGAATAGATTTTTTTTCATCAGTAGGTACCCGAGTTATTAGTTTTCTGAGAACCGGGTTGTATTAAAGGTATAAACTAGGAGGCGAAGAATCATGCAATCCGTTCAATTCCAAGCAAACCCTCTCACGTCATTAACCATCAGTGGCAAAGAATAAGTAATGATCAGACTTGGCAAAATGAATATAACCTGCCTAATAATGTGAATGACTATGAATATATTGCGCTGCATTAAGTACCCCGTTTCAATTCGCTAATGAGCTATACATACATACAATAGATTAAGTTCTGTAAACTGTTTGCAATAAAGTGTATCTATCTATATTTAGTTACCCTAGTAACGAATGGACCGGCTCAACCAGTGTTACCACGGCCTCACACAAAAACCACAGTGCACATGAGCCAGTGCTTGCACTGTGTTTTGGCGAGTGAGTTAGGGTAGTATAGTCCCAATTGTGAACAAGAGGAGTTAAAAGATTGGCGGCGCATTGGTAACTGCACTAGTGTTGCAATTGTTTACCTTAAGGTAATTCGTCTGTTTGGTCGTCACCTAAAAACATGGTGATTTCGTTTCCGACCAATATTTGAAAAACGTGAATGTTTATTTAAATAGGCCTACCTTCCTTGGGTTCGATTGGAACAATATTTATTCGTGGAAAAGTCTATCGGTTTAGATTTGTATAGAATACCATAGATTTAGTATCGGAATAGAAGGGGAATGGAAAGGAGACTGGTGGGCGTAACTCTTAGAGACATAAAAACTAACAAGTGGCTTAGAAGACACAGTAAGGAGGCAGACGTAGTCAAAAGGGTGGCGCAACTCAAGTGGCAATGGGCGAGACATATAGCCCGAAAGACAGACTTGTGGTGTAGGGAAATGCTGCAGTGGAGGCCATGGGATCAGAAAAGACCTATCAGAAGGCCACAAATGAGATTGAGAGACGATATAGCAAAGATTGGCGGGCACAACTGGACTTCAAATGCCCAAAATAGAATAGAATGATTTATGATGATTTTTAAGATGATGATAATGATGATGATGATTAGTATCGAAATAATGTATTCAATTATTTAATGGAACAAGAAAACTTTAACAAAATATACACAAAATTAAAATAAACCGGTGAAAGATCAATCAATCTACTTCAAAAACACGACTCCTCGATTACCAAAGTGCGTCTATTTAATACTCTTTGACCGAGCTAACCTCACTTAATATACAAGTTACTCAGAGACCCCGCCATCCGTCACCATCCATCACGAGAGGGAAATTATACTCCAGATTAATAATAATGCTATTAAACTCGACGTCTTATATTGTCGAACCCGATCGCGATGTCTTGACAGGAAATGAAACAGGTGCATTACGACTTGCGACATTTGCGAATTCGGTTCACACATTTTGGTGCTGATAAAAAGCTTTTGAATTTTTTTTAAATTTGTATGTGTGAGCTTGGCTACGCTTCCGCATGAATGGGCCGACTCAACTGGAAAGAACCATGGCCCCACAAAAAAAAACGTGAACCAGCATCTCTTCTGTATTTCGACAAGGAAGTGAGGGTACTGGAGGCCCTTATCATCGTCAGCCCATTTAAGTCCCCACTGCTGGGGCACGGGCCTCCCTCAATCACATGAGGAGTAATTGCCATACTCACCACGCTTGGCAGACGGGTTGGCGAGGGTTTTGATATAAATGCAGAGTTTTCCTTCTCTGGGTGCAGATAATTCATGCCAGCAGCTTTACCTTAGTCGCCTTTTACGACACCTCGGTAAGAGTGAGGGTGGCCTATTCTACTCTGCCGGGGGCCACACGACTGGAGGCCCTTACTAGGGGAAAAGGGTTTTACGAGCACAAGCTTTGTGCTCTTAGCCACTGGCGTGGCAAATATCCATAGGTTGCGGTAATCGGTTACCATCTGCAGATCCATCGTCACGTCTCGTCGTCACTTTACCGCGAATGGGCATTTAATTATTTTTTTAATCTGAAGTGAGTGACACTTATTATCACCATCTATGAAAGAAGCTACCATCAATCGATTTCGATTGTGGGAGAGCCACGCTTCGGCATGAATGGGCCGGCTTGACCGGAGTGATATCATGGCCTCACGGAAAACCAGCGTGAATAAGCAGTGCTGTGTTTCGTTGCGTGAGTGACAAGCCGAGTCTACTGGCTTGGAAGCAGCTTGCAATATGTAAACTGATCATAAGCGCTTATTCCTGGTTGTGTCTACGTTTTCGCTATCCTCCTCCACTTCGCACGGTCTTGTGTATCCACAGTGGTGAGTATGTACGCACAGCAGCGAGCGACGGCTGCGCTTGGGGTCCCTGATTCGATCCCCGGGTCGGACCAAAATTTGTACCTGAGTTTTACTTTTAAGAAATTCTCAGTGTCAGCCCGGAGTCTGAATGTTTGGCAGTCTTGTACCCCCGTGCCTCGGAAGGCATGTTAAACCGTTGGTCCTGCGCCCGATCCCTCTCCCGTCGTGTCACACTTCTGTCCCATTGGAATATGAGGGCAAGGGAATAGAGAGTGGCGCACTTGTGTTTGTTCACACACTTGAGCACTATAATATATCCTGCGTAAGTGACTGATAGAAATGAGATAGGCCGCCAAAGCTGAAATCGGTGATAGATTTTACAACGTCAAGCCAGGCATTTTGTTTGAGTAACACTTCTGTGTTACATAATCTTTGGCGAGTAGTTCCAAGGGTTATTTTAGGAGGGTGAAATTAAGTCGTAAAGGGTAGTAAAAGATTCACTTAAAAGACTTAATTGGATAATTCATGATTATTTAATTAAGGCTATTAAATTGAGCGGCGAATCTTGTTATGGTAGAAGTAATTTGCACTTCAATCTGTTAAATACAAGGTTTTTATCTATTTTTAGTTAAAGATTGGTTTCATTTTTAAACCTTTTAATAACCTACCTTTTTTGGAAGAAAATAGAAAACTTCGTTCGACTTAGAGTGGAGTTCACCCTCTTTTCAAATCGTTTAACAGTTCTTAATTAATCATTCTTAATTTAAACTGAATTGTCAACATCTCATATAAGGCGTCCCAAGAGTATGAGATACTAGCTTTTGCCCGCGTTTTTAGCCTATGTGTTATTCTGATCTATAAGCTAGATTACTGTAAAGTTTCATTAAAATCCGTTTAGTAGTTTTTGCGTGAAAGAGGAACAAACATCCATCCATACATCCATCCAAACAAACTTTCGCCTTTATAATATTAGTAAGGATAAGGATGAAATAAAAGTACATTGAATCCTTAAGTTAGCATTTTTACTCAAAAACACTGCATTATTTTTTTTTATTTGGACAACCAACAAGATCATACGTCTTAAAAGCTAAAAGATAGAAATTGTCAAGTACATGCGTTAGTGCTGCCTTAATTACAGGTTGCCACGGAAAGCATAAACAAAAGAAGTTGGGAGCATAAGGAAGTGTATATGTTGGAATTTCTATTATATATGAATATAGAACAAGTAGTAGTAGTATTAGCTTATATAAATATATAAATACAAAAAATATATATCCCCCAATTCGCTGCTCACAGGCATCATGCCCAGGAGACTTCCCTTACATTTTGAAGTAAAAAAAAGTATTTTCAAGGGATATCTTACACGATAGACGAGTGTGACCTAAGGTTTCTTAGAGAAATTTTATCTTTAGTAACGACTGTACCGATTGACAGAATAAAAATTCAATTTAATTTTTTTATTCGATTCCCATGCAATTTAAGCATAATAAAAAAAAAAACTTTGAATGCAGTATTTTTTGCTTTTTACGATATAGGAGGCAGACGAGCAGACGTATAACCTGATGGTAAGCGATTTCCGCAACCCATGCACACCTGCCATGTCCATTTTTAAGTGATGTTCCCTTTTGTTACTACAAATAATACCAGATGCGATTTAATTCAATTCGATCTTTTTTTAAGGAATTGTGTCATCGTATCATGAATGACTTGAGAGCTGATAACATTATAGTATGATGCTATTTCTATAAATAGACTTGTAACTCAATACACAACATAACAAAAACTCGTAGTACCTGCCTAGATAATATGCTAAAATGTTAGTCAGAATAAAGTCAAGCAGCTTATACTACTGATAACGATATTATGCATTCTGATTAGGATTATATTTATATATACATAATAGTGTGGTCCCCGGCAGAGTAGAATAGGCCACCCTCACTCTTACCGAGGTGTCGTAAAAGGCGACTAAGGTAAAGCTGCTGGCATGATCATCAGCACCCAGAGAAGGAAAACTCTGCATTTAGTTCAAAACCCTCGCCAACCCGTCTGCCAAGCGTGGTGAGTATGGCAATTACCCCTCATGTGATTGAGGGAGGCCCGTGCCCCAGCAGTGGGGACTTAAATGGGCTGATGATGATGATGATGATACATAATAGCAATAACATTAATTTTATTGCTATTATATATTTTAAATGTGGGAGAGCCACGCTTAGGCATGAATTGGCCGGCTCGACCGTAGTGATACCACTGCCTCACAGAAGACCGGCGTGAAGCAGCGCCTGCGCTGTGTTTCGCCGTGTGAGTGAGGTTACCGGAGGCCCAATGGGGGGAAGGGGAAAATGTTGGCAGCGCACTTGTGACTCCACTGGTGTTGCGGGTGTCCATGGGCGGGATTGCTTACCATCATGTGATCCGTCTGCTCGTCTGCCACATCTCAAAAAATTAACAAAATATCAACACGCGCGGATCTAGTGCGAAACTGACAGCTCGAGAGACAGACGAAGCGTGAAGAAGCATCTCGCGGGCCAGTATGGCAGTCCCAACGGAGGTGATGCCTTGACATCGCGTCCGTTGTAATTGCAAGGTGGGCTTTTCCTTTGCTTACCATCAGGCTGAGGAGAGCCAATATATTGTGTCAGTATTAAAAAAGACGTTACTTGGGATGTGGTACCGATTAGTGATGTCTAGTCATATGATTTTTTATTCGGCTAACGGTACATAGCGCAATTATGTGACTTAATGTTCTATGCGTTACTGTCGATTGTCAGATTATCTATTCCATTTTATACATGTCAACTTAATTTGCAAAGAAGCGAATAGCTTCTAAAAATAAGAGTGGTAGAAGCTTCGGAACCTCATCATCAGCCCATTTAAGTCCCCACTGCTGGGGCTCGGGCCTCCCTCAGTCACATGAGGGGATTTTTTTATATTGGTTATTTACTGAGAAAAAAATTAAAAACTAAAAAACGTAAGATGACGTCATCGGACGGCAGAATGTAAAATATTTCTTTGCTTAGCACATTATAGTTTTAAATTTACGCAATGCCAAACTCATGACATGTAACTGTCAAAAAAAAAGACAACTTGTCAACGTTGAATGTATGAATGACGTTGACAATGTTGACACTAGTATTATTTACCTTTGACAGTAGTACCTTTTTTTTTATTAAAACAATGATAAGCAAAGGAATATCGCTGTATTCAGCCGTCCGATGACGTCATTTGGCGCTTACGTCTATTTAGAATAAAAAGAATTTCAATAATTATTTTATGCATGAAAATGGACAAATTTTGAAAAAAGAAAAAATATGGGTCTGTTCATTTTATGTCTACTTTCATATAAAAAAACAATATGGACATGTTAAAAATTTGAAATGTTGTCCATTGCCATACTCACCACGCTTGGCAGACGGGTTGGCGAGGGTTTAGATATAAATGCAGAGTTTGCCTTCTCTGGGTGCTGATGATCATGCCAGCAGCTTTACCTTAGTCGCCTTTTACGACACCTCGGTAAGAGTGAGGGTGGCCTATTCTCCTCTGCCGGGGACCACACGGCTTCGGAACCTGATTGACCTCAAATCTTAAACTATGTTTTTTTACAGATTTTTTTCATGTATGTAGTGGTGTGTCCTAAAGCTTCAGTATTTCGCACCCATTTTGTTTATACGCTTGTCCTGGAAAATATGAGTTAAGTGGTTTTATTTTTGTAACCGTCTATTTATTAATGTTTTCTATTCTATTCCAATAATGTATTATGAGTACCAATTTGTAAGCAACCAATCATGGGTAATAATAGTCGACCATTATTTACAGTCACGATGTGATTCATATTTGGATCATGGGAGTGCTCTATAACATCATGAATCCATTCATTCAATTCAATTTCTTTGATAGTAGGTCGTTAACGGACCACGTCAGAGGCCGCCAGGGCTCGGGGCTCCTGATACCACGTACAACAGCCCACAAAGAAAATAGTAACTTTGATTTCACGAGATAATTCACATACGATTTTATTGTTTTCTTTACAAATAAAACCCTGTAATACATTTTATCTTATTCCAAATAATAGAACAAGTATAAGCTAAAACACTGATTCCCTACCAAACTCCTAGGCGCCGGAATTGAAAAACTTAAAACGAATACCCTGAAAAACTCCTACGCACACACTAATTGCTGGATTTGCGTTAAATTTTAAGCATATACTACGCAGCGAAAACGAAACTTTCACAATTCAACTTTAGCATTAAATCTGCCAACTCATTAAACCGTCCGCCATTCAAGACTGAAGCTTAACACAAGGGAGTAAGGACCAAATGGCCAGCGTGGTTAATCTGGCAGTCCAAACCCCTTGTTTTGACAACTCATTATTGGTATGTTCCTAATTGGAGAGTTCGTTTCGTCCTGTTCCCGATCAGGCCTCCGAATTCGGTGCGGAATCCTATTGTTTATGTTTGCAAAAGACATTTTCGCGTTTGAACAGCTGATTGCGTGCGATGAGGTTGCGTCACGCATCCGTGATGGGAACAAATGGGAACAAACCACTGCGTGATTCCCGACGAATGCGGTTAGATTTATTCAGTTTTATTTTTATGTTATGTTAGGAAAATAAGGGTGAGGGTGTAGAAGAAGTTCATTTAACTTTCGCTCACGCATGAGGTTTGCATGGGGCGATAATAACTATGTATGTTATTGCTAGCTGTTTCATAGTTATATTATTAAATTCACTTAAATTGCAGTACCAAGATCCTATTATCTCTTGCGAAGTTTTAGTGGATGTAGCATTTTCCACTCCCATATTGTATTCTCTAGCCATTGTTACAAAATGACTGAGAAAGGATTTCTCGAGTTTAGTGAAGCACATATTTCACTTAGTTCAGATTCAAAAGGGAATACTATGTTAACGTCGGCGCTATATTTTATATTCTAACCATTAAGCTTCTCACCATCTAACAGCCAGAATAAATACAATTTTGTTGTCTTACAATAAGCAGGCCGCTTAATTTTGTCAAACAGACAGCCTCCGTTTTGATGTATTCGCTCGCGAAGAGAATAACAAATGGTTACGTTTCAAGAATTGTTGATTAGGGTGGGCGTTCCCACACCTGTTGTTGGTTATTTATTTGGCAGCTTCTCATTTTTACCGAGGAAATCATAGCTGACTTACACTTTTTAAATAACGCAACCGCGATTTTACGCTCCATTAAGTCGAGTTTCGGCGGAAAAGTATTTCGGTCGGATTCGGTGGACCCAAATGAAACGATCCCTTTGAGCGAGCAAAAAGTTGCCCCATTTACTGTCTGTTTTTGATATTATCAGAAACATTAATAAGAGTTACAAACACAACAATCAGCCATTATATTTTTTGTTTTCGTTTTCTCATTTCCAGGGATCAATAAGCTTTGTATCAAATGTCTTTGTCATTAATTTTGAATACTTTCGCTACTTCACTCTCTCTCTACTCTCTGATTTCGCGGATGTTAATGGGCGGCGATGATTGCTTTCCATCAGGTGACTCGCTTGCTCGTTTGTCGCCTCTAAGCATAAAAAAAAACTTAAAAGTATTTCAAAAATATTGTTATTAAAGTAATTTTTGTCGTCATTGAGATTTTTGGAATATTTAAAATTTTACTAAAAATTCAGGAAGATTTAATTGCATCTACTTATCAGATTACAGAAAGCATTCTATTAATATAGCAATTTTCGGATTTTTTCTAGGTAATTTTCCTAATTAGCAAAAACTGCCTGACAAATTTTGTGGTAGAAGTTAAACAGCCTTATAAAAGTTTAAGTCGGATGTATCTAATAGATATAAAAAAAAACTATTCAAGTCAAGTAATGTGGCAAAAAAGATACGCATATAATTATAATCTACCACTGGTTCGAAATTTAGCTAGTAACTGTATGCAATATCGAAAAGATATAACACTACAGGAACAAAGTTAATTCTCTACCACCCCTTATAGCCATTTCACACGATCCTGCATAAAATGCAAATAAACAAAAATCAACATCCAAAAGAGAAAATTCAAACACCCATTCAGATTCGCATATTAAATTTACAATCGCGTTGTAATAAACATACTCCGAAAATCTAGTACATGCCGAATATAAAATTCAATCATTACCATACGAGAGTGTTGGAATGAGTGGGATTGTGTTGCCAGAGGTTAAGCAGAGAGACGTACTGTTTTCCCGCAAAAACGTACTTTTTTTATTTATTGTGACTAGGCATAGGGAAGGCAGATCACGAGAGATAAGTAAGACCTCGTGGTCAATCATTTCACAAACTTAACGAGCTGGTGATATACATAATGGGTTGCAGTCGATGGCAGAAACGACGATAATCAGTAGTAACGGTCCAGAAAAAGAAATTGATCATAATGGACTACCAAGAAATTAATAGTATTAAAATAGTCAAACACACAAACATATTATTTATCACTTTAGTGTTCGTCTAAGTGTGTGTTATCAATTTTTTTTTAATGTAGCAGATGAGCAGACGGATCACCTGATGCTGGCACTGCCCATGGACACCCGTGGCACCAGTGGAGTCACAAGTGCGCTGCCAACCATGAAAGCCCCCTTTATCCCGGATTGGGTCTTCGGTACAGTCACTCACGCAGCGAGACACAGCAGAGACGCTGCTTCACGCCGATTTTCATGTGAGGCAGTGGTATCACTACGGTCGAATCGGCCCATTCATGTCGAAGCGTGGCTCTCCCACGGTTGAAACTACATATGGAATATTGTTGTGTAATAAAATCTTACCCAAATGCTTATATAGCTAGAATCGAAAGCAAAACCTGGCAACACTGACTCGGCTAATTTTTGATGTAAATTTTGAAATCACAGGCATTTAACAATTAATGGACTGAAATGTATTGAGCACTTAACACTAACACTAGTACGAAACTCGCCAACTTGGCAACATTAAATTGAATTTACGAGAATCGACTCCGCAGCGGACATTCGATGTTTTCGAATACCCATTATCGATTTGGCTATATTTGATGTCCGGTGTTTGCTCGTTTCTGCCCGTTGATTGCGAAACGTCAAATTGAATAATCGCATCGCAATTATACATGTCAACATTTTGGATGTTGGTCCCGTTTGTTAGTCGTTTACATAATGCAGTCAGGGAAATGGGGGAAAAATGTTTGGGTGGCTTTTGATGAGCCTGGTTGAGCTGTGACAGAATAATAGTTACTCATTGTCAGCCCATTTAAGTCCCCACTGCTGGGGCACGGGCCTCTCTTAATCACATGAGGGGTAATTGCCATACTCACCACGCTTGGCAGACGGGTTGGCGAGGGTTTTGATATAAATGCAGAGTTTTCCTTCTCTGGGTGCTGATGATCATGCCAGCAGCTTTACCTTAGTCGCCTTTTACGACACCTCGGTAAGAGTGAGGGAGTAAAAGTGGCCTATTCTACTCTGCCGGGGACCACACGGCTCATAATAGTTACTAATTGTAATAAATATGAAACTAATTAAATATATCTACACCGTCGGTGTAAACAGTGTGAATATAATGAATACTGTGTTGTCGGGTGGAGGGGGTGTCTGGGGTGTCTGGGGGTTTAGTCCTCCGATTATGAATATATTTAATTATTGCTGTCTTCTTTTTATGTGATAGCTGGCCGACGAGCAGACGGATCACTTGACATCATTCTACAACTGTCTAAGTCAGTGTCTTCGGAAAATTGTTTGAACCAGAACTCTTTTTTTTTTAATTTATTGTTGGATACATATTACGAAGATGGCAAAGACAAATTAACTATCAGTATAAAGGTGGCTTAATCTAGAATTGAGGATAGCTATTTCTAAGTCATCGATAAGTTAGTGACTTCTCAATGAGGCTTTTGGCGTGTGAAAAATCCGCTAGATGGCATACTGTTGGACTGAGGTCCAACATCAACCGCATTGGTTGTTTAGTTTGTCAAATGGTCATTTCGACAGATCACGTTTAAAAATAACCAATCACATTGTATATGGAATTCACTCCTATAGTACTCCATCTAGCGGATTTATCACACGCGAAAAAACTCATTAGGTAATTTTTAGGACTTACTTATACAGCAAATATCGGTCAATTCATACCTGTGAACAAAAAAGTATACATTAGTTGCAATACGACAAATGACTAGCAGAAAGAGCACTCAATTGAACAAAGCCATTATAAATAAATGTCGAAGATGTATGGCACTCATTCATAAAAGCGGTTGCTTGCGCTCTCGCTCATATGGACGAGTTGCAATATGTATGGTGCAAGTTATAAAGTAAAGAGTATTTTTCTTTAAATGAATCTTTAAAGAAAAATACCACTACTCAGACCGGAACTAATAAGTGGCGTTCCAGCCTGCATGGTCAGGTTTGAGTTAAAAGAATGAGAGCATAAGCAAAGCACTGAATTTTGGAAAAGACTACCTCGACTAGAACAGCCCAAGGCGTTGATACAGGCGTTTGATCAGAAACGAGCTGTAGAAATAATAAAACTGAGCAGAGAGCATGTTAGGGCACTCACTCGGACCTTCACGGGGCACTGCAAATAAAACAAGCACCTGCACAACATGGGCCTTTCAGATACCAAATTCTGCAGGTTCTGTAGCGAGGGCGAGGAAACGATTATCCACGTGCTCGGCGAGTGCATAGCGCTAGACCGCTGCAGAAGGCGGCACCTGGGAGCACACATGATCTCGGCAGACGAGATCAATAGCTCCCCCATCAGCTTCATTCTCGGGTTTATCCTGGAACTGGAGCTACATGAGGTGCTGCAATAGGTTCTGGGGCTGCCACAATAGATCATCTACTGGTCGCAGTGGCTATGAGACGCAAGGCTTACCCCATTCCTTTCAAATAATAAATGAGAGAACACTAAATATCGCAAGCCCTATTATCTGGTACATACAATTTTAATCAGAAAATAAGATAATATAAATTATGATCAATATGTGTATAGACTGTACATAACTTTTTAGTAACGTTTGTTTCTCCCTAAAATATAGCTTGATTGGATTGACAGATGTCACTTGACCTTTATTTCAATGGACATAAGGTGTATTAATAAACCGAGTTTAATTCCATACATTTTATCAACATAGATCATTTTTCTGTCACACCAATAGCTGTCATTTTAATCAAGCAAAATTGTACGAACAAAGTAACTAATGTTAACAAACATGTTTGGTCTGACCGTGTTTCATGATATAGGCGTGCAGTTACTGTTTTAAAAGATTTCTACATATGTGACGTTCTAACCAGCTTTTTTTATCATTTGTAAAATGGTAAATCCCACGGCAGTGGCAAAGTTTATAGGTAATCTGAAAACACAAAACGCTTGCGCGATGTATTTGAAACCCAGCGCCATCTATTGTTACAAAATGGAAACTGTACATAGACAAAGTGATTACATACACATCAAACATGTGTCATGCAAATAGAAGCTACGATTATATTTTTCTTAATTTACTTTCTCCCTACCTTTATAATCTATATAATTGTTTGCCCAAAACTTCTTACTATTCTGTGTTTAAACACTTGAATCTAAGTGACATAAAAGAATAAGTCAGATATTCCCTTAGCGACAAAAAAATTAATCCACTAAAACAGAAGCTGCTTAAAAAATTACGATAAAAACCGTTAACCCTTGCACCGACCCCTAGAGGAAGTAGGCTGCCCTAAAAATAGGGCCCCATTTAGCTGAAAGACTCTTGGGCGCTCTTTCAGAAACCGGGCTAAACTTTGAGATACTCTCGCGGACTATTCAGCCGTTCTGTTTAAAGAACTGCGATTTGTGAAAGTCTAAATGCTTTAAAATGTTTAATAGTTACTTTAGGCACCTTTTTAGGGTTCCGTAGCCAAAATGGCAAAAACGGAACCCTTATAGTTTCGTCATGTCCGTCTGTCCGTCTGTCCGTCTGTCCGTCTGTCACAGCCGATTTACTCGGAAACTATAAGTACTACAGTGATGAAATTTGATGGGAATATGTGTTGTATGAACCGCTACAAAAATATGACACTAAATAGTAAAAAAAAGAATTGGGGGTGGGGCCCCCCATACATGTAACTGAGGGATGAAATTTTTTTTTTCGATGTACATACCCGTGTGGGGTATCAATGGAAAGGTCTTTTAAAATGATATAAAGTTTTCTAAAAAACATTTTTCTTAAAGTGAACGGTTTTTGAGATATCAGCTCTCAAAGTCGTAAAAAGTATGTCCCCCCCCTCTATTTTTATAACTACGGGGTATAAAATTCTAAAAAAAATAGAGGTGATGCATGCTAATTAACTCTTTCAACGATTTTTGGTTTGATCAAAGTATCTCTTATAGTTTTTGAGATAGGTTGATTTAACTGTAATTTTGGTTAAGTTATTGTGCTTACACTGAAAACGATGGCTGGGGCAAAATATCGGGAGAGTTTAGGCTCCATTCACCAGGTGTATAAATTGACATAATAAGTTTATTATATTTGCTGCTACGGAACCCTTTGTGCGCGAGCCCGACTCGCACTTGGCCGGTTTTTTTTGTATAACGTCCGTAAAGTTGGTTCTTCTTAGAAAGTTCTTCGTATGTTTTGTAAACGCGGGGTTTTTTTTCATAGTGGCACAGTATATTGGCTCTCCTCAGCCTGACGGTAAGCAAGAGAAGAGCCCAAAAGTAAATCGCAAATTAAAGAGATAGATATAGTATACTTTATTGCACAAAATACACAATTTAAGTACTACAGAAGTTTTGTGTACAATTTCGGCGGTCTTCTTCTTATCTGAAAGCGATTTCTACCATACAAATTTCGGGTAAAGGACATTTAATAGTAGAGTAACTTATAACCCTAATACATAAATAAAATACAATATCATACTATATACATACATACACAATATTATAAGATTGATATCAGAAAAAGACAAAAATAATAATAATATGGTAATCAAATGGATCTAAGATGGACCATCGACTACAGGCTATCGATAACAGGACGATTGTAGAAAAGTTAATGGGATGAGGAAAAGTGAAGAGTGAATGAATGAATGAATGAATGAATATAGTTTTATTGCACTCAAAATAAAGTATGAAAACTTAAAAACTAGATATTACAGGATGTGTACAACGAAGGCGGACTTATCACTAAGAGCGATCTCTTCCAGGCAACCTTTGAGAGTGAACATTGTCAAATAACTACCCTAAACATCGACCCGCGTACGTGGAAGGTCGTGGAGTTCTCACTCACTTATCTTGACTGGTGGAAAAATTATAATTAATGTCTCACCACATACGGATATCAACTTTCCGTCTGTCATATACAGACGGAAAGTTGATATGACCCAAAAAAGATTTCAATAGCATAAATAATATGAGTGTTTTAAAGCGAGGCGAGCCGTATATAAAATTGTATTTTTGACCGCTATAAAAAATACGCTAACCGAATTCGGGACGTTAAGGATATATATCGGATAGTTTTTATCCTGAAGATACAAATAGCTCCCAGGGGAACCACGATAATGCCTATTGCGACATTCCGAATTTACACCAGCCAAAGGCCATAGATATAGGTAAGTTACGGTCTGCGAAGGGAAACGAGATGCAGCACGACACGGATCCAGCCCTTAAAAAATATTGTTGGTAACCCTAACACACTTTTAAGGCTTTAAATTACGTACGTATGGGACCGGCTTCGGGATGACACTGAGAAGAGTGTACTCTCTTTGATCTTAAATAAGTGCGAAAGTGCTTGTGCTAATATAACTCTTTTTTGGCCACATCGATCATAAAAGCTTAGATTCATCATTGTCTCGCCGTGTCATTTCCATTTGCGTCTTAAGCCTTCGTTACGGAGTCCTACCTCAATTGGCTTGGACCATGATCGAAAATTTGATCGGTTGTTAGTTACAAAAAAAAACGACTGCTATGCTTTTTCCACCACCACACAGGGGAACCAGACCAAGAATCATGGCAATATTGTAACTAAAATATGGATGATTGAAGGATAGGTTCCACTAATAGATTCATAAGTGTCCATACAGGACCTAAATTGGATAAACTATTTTCCTTTTCATTTTACCTTCCAGATTGACGCAATATTTCTTTGACGGATTCCCTCTGCAATATAGGGATCGATATGTTTCAATAATTTAATGGACATTGGACGTGCCGCAGTGGCGCATTGTATAATTATTTCACTGATATTCCTTGGATTTGACTTTCAAATAGAAATGTCATAGGTACTTATGTCATTTTTAATTTGTGGAGTTCAAAATCGCATGATAGACTAGGATACCTGGAGGGAGTAGGAGTGAAGCAGGCGGGCAAAAGATACGGCATTGTCAGGGAAGACTGATGGGACGCCGTTCTGTCGGTTATCCAAGATATCGCTGGAGGGACGAAGTCGCTACAGAGATCATGGCACTAAGAGCAGAATTGGGCGGACTTGGCAAAGGGCCGAATAAAATGGCAAAATTTGACAGTCAAGGTGGCAACTCTAGTGCACTCGACATTAAATTCGGATTCAGAGATTTCATTCATTCGTTCATACAAATCTCTAACTCGTTTTGAATGTCGAGTGCTCGAGAGTAGGCCTCAGGACTCATTTTGGATCGCTGAGCCAGCGAAGTAAGTTAAACTGCATGAATGATATGTGTGAAGAGTAGCCGTAGAGTCCCTCATCCTAAATTGTCTTACGATTCAGAAATAAATCAGCTTCTACGTTCGTCGGTTAATTACGTTAATGCCATACAAATTTAATTAGATAAGGAATTATACTTTTTATCGTCTAACATTCATCTTTTATCTCCCTCCCTCCTGCATGACATTCTATTTCACACATCTCTATCTCTACGCAAACGACGACGAAGACGAAGAAGGGAGGTTACAGTTAAGACTATACATAGCAGTATTTAAACCAATAGCATCTTGTAAAAAAAAATACAAAATCATTACATGTGCCTATACAATTTTAAAATTGCCCCCGATCCTCGATTTCTTTGGGATCATCAGAACCTGACATGGTGACAATGGGTCTAACTTGGGAGTGTGTTCCTTCAAATAAAAAATAAATATGCAAATCGGTCAATAATAGGCGGAGAAATCGGGGTACATTACTTAAAAAAATTGAAGTCGGTTAAAAACTTAAAATTGAAATAACATTATTAATGAAATCGCAGTAAGGGATTTAGACTTTTTTATACTATAGGTGGCAGAGAAGCAGACGGATCATCTGATGGTAAGCAAACTTGGCTTAGTTTTGTTTAGAGATTTCATTACATTTTATGGAGAAACAGGCAGCTCCACTGAATCTTGGCTAGGTTTTTGGTGAGTAATAATCTTACGAACGAATGTAGGTCGGTATATTATGTATTCGCATAGTGTATTGTCAGTCAGTCTCGTCGCGATACAGTTTTCTAAATCTAGATAGAATCACCAAATAGGCAGACAAGTTCTCGCCTTTGAACAACTGGCATAGACACGCCGGAGTGGCGCCAATGTCCTGCTTTCATACAAAGTAGGGCAAAGAATAAGATGGATGACGGATACAGAGGGAATCTAATCTAATCGATTCTGTACGGACCTAACTTGAATAAAGATTATATCTATTTCAAGACAAGAATAAAGGATGCTTGTGTTTCGTAGATGTTAGATTTATTTGAATTCATAATATATCATCTCATACATTGACCTAATTCCGTACTAAGTAGCCTTATGTTGCACTTGTGTTACAGATATCAGTGAACAGAGATTTAAATTGATTGAATTGATCAGACGGCCGATAGGGCAGAAAGGTCCTCGAGTGGAGGCCGAGTATAGGAGGTCGAAGCCGTGGCAGGCCCCCACGAGGTGTACCGACGATCTGGTGAAGGTCACGGGAATCTTTGGATGCGGGCGGCACAGGACCGATCTGTGTGGAGATCATTGGGGGAGGTCTATGTCCAGCAGTGGACGTTTATTGGCTGAAATGATGATGATGATTTTCTTTTAGACTTGCTATTTACTGAATGAAGGCCAGGACATTATCAAGAGCCTACTCTGTCTCACACCACAGTAAAGTCTACATTATCCTTTATCTTTATTTTATAGTTTTGAGCAATCGTGCCTCGTTGCGATGTGATGCAAGCATTTCTTATTGATCAAGTACAAAGGTACGGCGCGGAAATATCCTTATTATTTGATTTTAGAACCATGATAACTCTGAGAGAGATTCCATGTTAATAAAGTGTTTTAAGTATTTTTTTATGGGTTCTTTGATAAGGATCTAGGTATCAGAAAAAAATATCACGCCTATTAAATAGAACACAATCTCAACTTAAGTTTGACTTATCTGGCTGAAGAATACCTACTAACGCAAAACAGAGAATACAAAATCTCTCATGCCGTAAACATTTGTAAATTTTTCAAATGTTTCCCGCAAACGTCAATTACTCTTAGCTAACTTATCCGGTCAGTTGCGTCTTATTTGGCGTTAAATTGGAGATGGAGACGTTTTGACGCCGCGACAGGAAGGCGCCAATATACAATTAAGTGTCATAATGAGGGACAGGACAAAGGGATTACCACCAACTTATTTATGGCAATTGATGCTACGTTATTTTTTTTTCCTGCAAACAATACTGGAATACTGTTCCTTATAATAATACATATTTTACAACATCACATAATTACATTGATCCGACTCATATATAGGTAGCACAAGCACATGTGTAACGGATATATTAGAACCAACCGCCAATAGCTACATATAATACTTTTCTTTTGTAAATACTAAGTTATAATACATAGAAAACACCCAAACAAATACAAACAGACGTATTCATGCACACAAATGTTTGTACTATGCGGGGATCAAACCCTCAACCCTATCACCAGAGGCAGCATTCACTACCACTGATCCAAACGTGTCGTTGATAATAAAAGACATTTATTAGCTTTGAACATATTTTAGTTTTAAGACGTGGAATATAAATTGCATCTAATTATATTGATTGCAATTAATTATTTAGTGCCATACGAGTATATTAAAGGGCATTGTAAATGTTGCTGATAATCTGCTACAAAGCTGTAGATTTCGATGAGAATGCAAGGCAAACGAGCAAGATAGTCATCTGATGGCAAGAAAAAAATATTACCTAACTTGATAAATATACTTACATCTATTTCATTTAGCTCAGGTTTTAGTTTTTGACTTCTAGATCATGAACATCTGACTCTCTAACTTTACAAAAGGGCAGTTACACTATCGATGATAAATAAAAAAAAACCTCTTCTACAAAGTATGTTTTATTAGATCTAAAACAGCTATAAAAATGCTTAATTTAATTTGTAAATTAGAAAACATTTGTAGCACCACATGCTCCAGATATGTCAAGCCTTCTAACGATGTCTAATCTATGCCCCGGTGTAGGGTTACCTCCGCCGCAGATTTCGCGCGGGAATCGCGGGACGTGGCGTCGGTTTACCGAGCTAGTCTATACGGGATCCCTGGTGCGGTTCGTGTTTCGAATAAAAAATATGACGAGCTTCTATAAATAAACCACGAATGATTGGGACCAGCGGAGGAGTCTTGTATCGGAAGCCAAGATATATTTTGGGTCGCTGAGCCATTAGAGAAAGTCTTAAAATAATGTATGTACAGTTGGGGTACTATTAAATAATAGTTTCAATTATAATAATAATAATTCTCACAAGATTTCCTGATTCCGTACTAAGTAGCGTAAGCACTTGTGTTACAGATATCAGACAACAGAGGAACACAAATATATACTTAAATACATATATTACACCCAATAATTATGGTGGCCAATCGCAGCAATCAGCTATCGACGTAAGACCTATTATACAAGAGTATTATAGAATTTTTGTGTGGTCCCCGGCAGAGAAGAATAGATAGTGAGGGTCGCCCTCACTCTTACCGAGGTGTCGTAAAAGGTGACTAAAGTAAAGCTGCTGGCATGATCATCAGCACCCAGAGAAGGAATGACGATGATTATAGAATTTTATAGAAGAAGAGTGCACCAGTGTACTCTCTATGCCCTAACCCTTTATATTTCGATGGGACTCCATTGTGATACAACCGAAGAGGGAATAAGCGCAGGACCAACGTTTTAAAGAGCTTCCGCCATTTTGCAGACTTCGGGCTGATAGAAAAACTCAGATACAATTCAAAATAAAAAACATCATTATTTGCATAGGCTTGTACACTACACTTAAACATCGTCATACATTTAAGTAATTTAATACTATTTATAAGTACTCATGATAGTATGTTGATACACAAAATATACAAAAAAAAAGAACATAATGCGATTCACCGGCTCGGAAAATTGTTTCTGGTCGAGAAGATCCGGCAAGTAATCTAGCCAGTTACTCTTATTAATCGCCAAACTTTTACACAATGTTGTATCATCCTCATTACTAAGTCCCGGGCTCGATCCCCATGTCGGGCCAAAATTTGTACCTGAGTTTTTCTGTTAAAAAAATCTCAGTATCAGCTCGGAGTCTGAAATTGGCGGTCATGTACCCCCGTGCCTCGGAAAGCACGTTAAGCCGATGGTCCTGCGCCCGCTCCCTCTCCGGTCATGTCACACTGGTGTCCCATCAGAATATGAGGGCAAGTGAAAAGAGGTGCACTTGTGTTTACGCACACACTTGAGCACTATAATATATCCTGCGTAAGTGGCTGATCATTGATACTGGCCGCCTTAGCCGAAATCGGTTAGAGCATATTTTTTTTATTTTACAGTTGGTTTGGTTCTGATTACGGCTTGCGAATATCAAAATACACTCCACTTACACTTACAGACTCCTGGATCATGGACTCGATTTCAAAAGGGACGGCTTTAAGATGAAAAAACTATAACTTTAAAATTTGATGAAGAGCGGTTATCAAAGTCTTTGTAAGTTCATACTTAATTATATTATGATTTCTACATGTGCCAAAATGCATATCAAACTACTGTAAAATCAATTAAAATTCAACTCTAAGCTTTTCAATATAAGTTGCAATTTCACTGACAAAAAATGACATATTCAAGTCTAATAGAAATGACACAGTTCCATTCATACTCTTGCACAGTTTCTCAGCTCTTAAGCCCTAATGCAAGGGAGTAAAGATTTAATTTGCGTGCAGGAGTCGAGATAAGCTGCTGATAGAGCGAGGCCGTTAACGAGACGTGACAAACATGCTGATGGTGGAACAATGTGAGCGATACGACATGCCAAAGAGAAAGGGAAATAGAAGTGACAAGGAACATATCAACTAACCTAACCACCCATCTCCAAGAAAGGATGAGGTTCAAAATTGGACTTTAAATCTGCTAACTTTATATTCATATTTGCAAAACCCAAAAACATAGATACATACTATGTTTGTCATTGGTTTTTTTAATGTCAATGTTGTCAAAAACGATTGTCGCAGTAAAAAGGTTTGGAAGAATGTAAGCGATACATTTTTTTTTATGTGATAGGTGGCAGACAGCGGACGGATCACCTGATGGTAAGCAATTGCCGCAGCCCAAGGACACCCGAGACACCAGTGGAGTCACAAGTGGCCTGCTAACCTTTAAGCTCCCCTTTCCCCCGGAGTAGGCCTCCGGTACTCTCACTCACGCAGCGGATCACAACACAGTGCTGCTGGTTTTCTGTGAGGCCATGGTATCACTCCGGTCGAGCCCGAACATTCATGCCGAAGCGTGACTCTCCCACGGTTGAATTCCGAGGAGAAAGGGAAATATGCTAGGGGAATATGCCGAAGAGAAAGGGAAATAGAAGTGACAAGGAAACAAATATTGAATCATGAGAATGACAGAGAGGACATTGACGCCTTACCGGCGAATCTACGCGCCGCAAATCAAAGGCGACGACCTTTCTGCCCCTACTATTTGATGGGGATTCCTAATCAGTACGAAAATGTAAAAAAATATCCCTTATTATTATAGAGATAGCTTATCAGTGATCACATACCCGCATTTGACAATCCAATGCTATGAATTGTTAACCTTACGAGTAATTAGTGCCTACCTAAGTAGATCAATCTATTTGAAACTCATAATTTCAATTGATTCTAAATTGTAAATACTGACAAAGGTTTAATGTCACTTCAATGTTGTGTGATGTGTTAACGGTGATACACCGAGCGGCATTCACTATGTAAAATAAAAAAGTAATTACATGGATTACTAAAATTTGATTTTCCACTTAGGTCAGAGTCAATAAGGTATAGATTGGGATATTTCAGTGTATACCCAAACGCAATTTCACAATAGATAGAATTACACACTAATGTCACTTTGTCACAAATCACAAAAAATAATGTTTAAAAACTAAAATCGGACTACCAAAACAAAAACACGCTCTAAAAAGTACGAAACAAGAAATTGTCTCAGCTGAAATTATTATGCCGTATTGCCGTGGTCTTATGCCACATTGATTTTATTTTATTATTATAATGAATCTGTTTTGCCAGTAGGTGGCATACGACCACGACAATACGACATAATAATTACAGCAGAGACCATTTTCTTACTTTTTAGAGCGTGTTTTTTGGTAGTCGGGTTTTAGTTTTTAAACTTTATTTTTATTTAACATATTTTTAGTTATGTACTAATAAAATTACATATTTAAAATGTTCTAAAAATACGTTTGATACCCCACACAGTACCGTCAAACATTTTTTTTCCCGCGGGCGCTGTAGTCAATTTAACGTGACATCATGTCGCCTATAACCAGAAGACAATCACGATGCTTCTAACGACACCTCATTTGTTCAAATATGATAACTAGTTTAGAAGATATGAGGGAACAGATGAACAGCCATACATTCATACATACAGGTCAAAATCATAAATCTCCCTTTTGCTTCGCCGTAATCGGGTAAAATTCTGGTATGCTGAAAACAACTGTTCGTCCTCAATAACCTTCAATGAAGGTGCTATAATTTACAACTACAAGTTGTGACTTTACTTCTACAATATTTCTTAATTTCTATGCCACTTCTAGCGCTATTCTTCTGTGTCATCTTGCAAGAGCGCCATAAAACAACAAGTATCTATTGTTTCTTGACGTGTAATCATCATAAAACGTTTGCATCTGTGCGTTTCGTAACTGCATGCCAGTTTTCAGATAAGTTTTGCCCGCGGGTTCGTTTGCGTCGATAGTACTAAAATACTAAAAATAAGTACCAGGCAATGGTTCATACGAGACCACCAGATTTTGAACTTTGTGCAGTTGAGACAAGGTTGAAAACCAATGAAATAAATGATGTCTATTTGCCTGGTAAAGAGTTAATGAGCCAGTGGGCAGCTTACTGAAAAGGAAGCCTAAAGACGCATACTCACGGTGTTGCGCTACACTTTGCGCTACACGTTGCGCATAATGTAGCGCTACACGTTGAGTATCATGTAGCACTACACGTTGAGTACCATTTAGCGCTCATTCGTGTGTACAGCAAAACGTTAATCATGTTGCGCAACGGGTATGTAGCGCAACATCGCCAGTACGCGGCATTCATATCTCTTGTTCCGTCCAGTAGCGCAACTATTTGATTTTTATTAATTGAGACATTCGCTTCGGGCGTATGTTGCGAATTCTAACCCACTCAACTTATAATTCCATTCGTTTGCACCCTTGAATAAACAAAAATAATCACTTAAACATGACCCTAGAAGATTATAAGTTATTCTGCCAGTAAAATAGTAACAATAACTAGTCATAACTTGTTGTAACGACTTGGCATCGTCGCCTCGGACACTAAAGCGAGACTGGTCGTTGCAAGCGCACACTCATTTATATTGCATTAGACCGTGGTTTGGTCGGCAGCGGGTTGTTTTGATTCCATCTTTTTTAAGGGCCACATGCCCAAAGGGTAAAAAATGGGACCCATTTCTAAGACTCCGGTGTTTTGACTGTCTCGTTGGCGTCAGTGGGTGGTGCGTCGCACTTTAAAGCGACGGCTGCGCTTGGGGATCCAGGTTCGATCCCCGGGCCGGGCCAAAATTTGTTCCCGAGGTTTTATGTTAAGAAATTCTCAGAGTCAGCCTGAAAACTGGAAGTTGGCGATCTGGTACCTTGTACCCTCGTGCCTCGGAAAGCACGTTAAGCCGTTGGTCATTCGATCCCTTTCTGGTCGTGTCACACTGGTGTCCCATTGGAATATGAGGGAAAGGAAATAGACAGTGCAATTGTGTTTACGCACACACTTGAGCACTATAATATATTCTGCTTAAGTGGCTGATCGTTGAGATTAGCCGCCTTAGCCGAAATCGATTGGAGGATATTATCTCATGAACCGTAATAGCTAAACCATTGCAATTTTAAAATTTAAAAAATCCCGACGGCGGCCATCGTGGATTTTAAATGCTTCTCAAGCCTTTGTATATGATACCCGTATTGTGTGAGTTGTGTTCCTAAGTCTAAGTTTTTGTTCCTTATCATTGGAAGACCACATAAATATGATGTCTCTTATTAAAGTAAAATATTTATTTTCGATTTGTATAAATATATATGGAATTCGTAAACTTAAATACGATAGCATATTTTGTCTTATAAAAACGGTCATTACTTTTTCATTCCTCGAATCGTTTTCCCTTGTAATACAATTGGCCCTAGATGTTTCCATATACGTCTTCACTCCAAAGAAAACACATCAAAGGGCTGAAGGAAATCGAAATATCACGGAGAAAAACTATAATAGCATAATCTTCGTTTTTTCATTTGACTTTATTGGGTGAAGGAGGGCACGGTTTATGAGGAATAGTGTTTCTAATATATTTTTTCTAAACTTAATACTTTACGCAAAAGACGGTAAAATGTGCCCCCCTCCCTCTAACTTCTATAATAAAAGAATTATAAAAGTAAACAAAAATATGATTTACATGCATTTACCATGAAAACTAACAATTTTGGTTGCATGGCCGTCACCTTTTTTAAAGGTACTTAATAATTTATTGATTGTATTACAATTTTATTTAACTGTTTGGAAAATAGTTTGTAGCTTGAAAATGACGAGAACAAACTTATTTCTAGTGAAAGTGGTTTGATTATTCTTAAAGCTTTCTTCCATTATAAAGGTTTTATTAGCAGCCGGTTTATATTATTTAATCGTGAACATGAATAAAGCAAAACTTTTAACCAAACATTACTTTAAAAGTGAAAATGAAAATATATTTATTCGGAATAATCATAGGTACATAAAAGATGTTAATATATATGTTTTGCCAGAGCCTCGCTCTCCTCAACCATGGTGACCACTGAAAACCAGCGTCATGGCGATACCTATCACCACGGCACATGCTGAGTGGAAGCCTATTTGACACACTATTTTAGTTTTAGTTGTGTAGTTTTATTTCGAGTTTGAATTGTAATCTCATCAACATCATCATCAGCCTATTTAAGTCCCCACTGCTGGGGCACGGGCCTCCCTCAATCACATGAGGGGTAATTGCCATACTCACCACGCTTGGCAGACGGGTTGGCGAGGGTTTTGATATAAATGCAGAGTTTTCCTTCTCTGGGTGCTGATGATCATGCCAGCAGCTTTACCTTAGTTGCCTTTTACGACACCTCGGTAAGAGTGAGGGTGGCCTATTCTACTCTGCCGGGGCCACACGGCCACGATTTGTAATCTCTTTTGTGTCAAATAAATGTTTTTTCTCTCTTTCTTTCTTTAACAACGAAAATTAGTTTGAACTAGATCTAGTAAGTGGTGTTTTAACACATCAACTCAATTGTTTTACAATTAAGTAATATTTTACTTGTTGCTACGGAACCCTTAATGGGCGAGTCCGAATCGCACTTGGCCGGTTTTTACTTTTAAACGAAATAGTGCTGATAAGAGAAACTGTATCGCTTTGTATCTCCGTATCGTCGTATTGACCACCGTTGGAGCGTGTAATCCTTTGAGCATCACACACCGCAACCGAAATCGGTAATCGCTATCCATCTGGTGTGCCTCGACTGGAACTGGAGTAGTCTTTAATTCAATTTGAATTCATTGAGAGACTTTACAAGGCTGGTGGTCGAGACTTGGTTGGGCGTGAGTAGGGGGAAATAGATCACTGTAGTAACAGTGGGCGCACATTTAAGGCATTTGACGTCGGTATAAGATCTATGTTGACTGCATCGGTAGTGGTCTTGTACCACCGAGTCGCGGAAAGCACGTTGAACCGTTGGTCCTGCGCCTGATCCATCTCCGGTCATTCCTTTTTTTTTACATTATGGCAGGACTAACGAGCAAACGGCTCACCTGATGATATATAGATAGATAATACTTTTATTTGTACTGCTGCATATACACACATTAAAGTAAAACAAATGACACACATGCAAAAACACTAGAACATTACATTACATGGTAGGCATCTGTTGAAGTCCGAGTGTGCGCTGCAGCAGCTCAAAAAGGCCGTGGCTCAGTGTATAGCATTGCCAGTGCGGACAAAACACTGGTATTCAGCCACTACCCCAAAATACAGATGAAATCTAATTTTATCTACGTTCAGAAAATATATATCAAATAAAAGACTGTGTAGAACTGTTTTATTGTGATGTGTGAGTGAAATGTAGTATCAAATGACGTGTGATGACAGCAATCTGAAAGTGAAGTTATAGGTAAGTGCGTTGAAACATTATGGCATAACATGAGTATGCGTGTATGTGTAAGTTTTGCATGCTTGTATGTTTCTACACGACAAAATCCGCCACCGACTAACCTCGAAGTATACCTAAGCGTTGTTTATCTAGTAAAGCAATTCATATGTTTCTTGAAAGTGTATTTAGATTTAAGTTGCCGTAGCGGTGGTGGGATATTATTCCAACACTTGGTTGCGAAGTAGCGGAAGCTGCCAGTAGAAGCCACAGTTTTGTGTTGATAACCCATGATGGTAAGTCTGATATTGGTGTCATATCGAAATCTGAGGTTAGAGAATAGATAATACACTTGTATTTGCGCACATACTTCCAGCCTTTCAGTCTTTAACCTATCAAGAAACTGAGACATCACGATATAAATAATTCAAGCAAAGCTATATAGAAAAAAATCTTGATCTATCAGTAAAACGGTAAAGAAACTAACAATATCTTTCTCACAAGCAAGAATGTAACGTATATTTAATAACCAATAAAAACATAACCGAATGGATTTCGGAATAGAATCGCCATTCGCATTCAAATGAAACTGTTTATTTTATTCTATAAATGACCGCTCGCTTCCAACCACATCCCGAGACGAGGTTCATGTTTTATCGTTTTGCATACATACATTTTCAAAGATATTATATTTAGAGTGCATACTTGAGCAGACTATCAGGCGACGTTAGTAGGGAATTAATTTTATGAGAATATACTCGAATCGCTCTCGAGTTTATCGCCCGATGGCAATTACTTGATTTGTTTGACTCTCGTTCCGTTTGCATGCGATTTATTCCATACTTCTTAGGTAGCGGTACAGTATTTTTTGGAGCGAGTGCCTAACTCATGGTCATTGTAGATAAGAACATGCGCCGCAGGTACGAATAGGAGTATCCATCTCTAGATTTTTTAAATCTGTGTGGGTGCGTATTTCTATCATTCGCCTGTGGTGAGAGAAAACATCGTGAGAAAATCTACTTTACGTTTACTTTCTGAAATGTGTAATCATGGCTTAGTTCATTTTGTTTCCTCATTTATTCTATTCCGTAGGTAGACTCATTAACTTCATTAGGCATAGTAGATATTATGTATTGTGATGTTCAATAAAATGTTTCTTTCTTTCTTTCAATCATAACTATTACTGGACCTCTATCAAGGAATGCATTAAGTGCATATAAAACCAGACATAAAAGACAATCACAGTAATTCTTACCACATTACCGGCTTAGCTACCGCTTTCCCTTTTATTGTGTCTCTCATAACATATTTAAGAGATAAATAATGCCCTTTTGAGAAATCGAGAAGTGTATTTGTGTGTAGGGTCAATATAAATCTGGGTTTGGTTGGACAGTCTGGTTGAAATCTGTTGATTGTTTCATTCAAAACTTAATTGAACAATGTTAATGTTTTTTGACACATGGATTATCTTTTTAGTTTTCATTTTGGATACGACAATCATCAGAACGAAGTTAGGAAAAAATCTTACCAATTAATATCATCTAGTTTGCATTCATTTCACCAAATAATATTTAAAAAAAAGCGTATTTAATACATTTTATCATCGGAATAGAAGTTAATTACTTTAATTTATTCTGATAATAAAATTTCTCTCGTAGTATGAATCTGAAACCTGATGTCAGAGTTCGAAATTACTCTGGGGCATTAAGACTTAACGATTGCTACCATTTCTTTCTTAAATTGAAACTCCAGGCACTTGTTATATGCCTTTGTAAATGGTACTGAACAAATATGTTTTATTCTATTTATTTATACAGAAAACTAAGAGCATTACAGGTTGCATTAAACATTTTTTTATAGTGACACAGTATATTGGCTTTCTTTAATTTCACAATAAGTAAGTTCCTAAGTATAACACGTTTTATATAATAGCCAATACTATGCGCTATGAAAGCTGCACTGTTCCAAAGTCATACAGAATTTTTAGATATCAAATGACATCCAAGCGTTTATATCATTGGATTCGGTTAGTCCATTTTCTTTCATTTCTATTTTAACCGACTTCAAAAAAGGAGGAGGTTCTATTTTCGACTGTATATATGTTCTCGTTTTTGTCTTACTTTCTTCTCAATTCTGGTAACCCTACCATAGAATGGTGTCGATGTTAATAAAACCTGGCATATCTGAATAGACAATAATGGTTAACGGATGGATAACAAATTTATGCCCACGCGCACATTACACTGAGTGCGACTGTTGACCAATGATGGTATTAATCACCACATTATTGTACACAATGGACCAATCGGTGTTCGTAAAAGCTTGTACGAGAGTAACATTTCTTTTCGGTGAATTGATTACTTAGAGTTTGTTAATCAATTTAGCTAGCGTGCAAATTGGGGTAACCCTATTGAATATGCTTCGTCAGTGATTCAATATTAGATAGGTTTGCAATAAAAATCATTTAGTATAAGTAATAAACATGCTGGAAACTAGAGCGATGGTAACCCAGTGAATAAAAATGTGGTGCAACTTCCTAACCAAAGTTTGCATTCAAACATGTATCTGGATTTTTCAAATGTATGTGCGTATTTCCACCATTTGCACAGCGGTACTTATCCACTGAGTTACCATCAATCTTAGCTCTCTTTTTTCATGTGATAGGTAGCAGACGAGCAGACGGATCACCTGATGGTTAGCGTTTGCCGCCGCCCATGGACACCTGCCACGTCCATTTTTTAAGTGATGTTTCCTACCGACACCAAAGGAGTCAAGTGCACTGCCAACCTTTAAACCCCCCTTTCCCCCGGATTGGACCTCTGGTACTCTCACTCACACAGAGAACAGCGCGGTGCTGCTTCACGCCAGTTTTCTGCGAGGCCGTGGTATCACTCCGATCGAGCCGGCACATTCATGCCGAAGTGTGGCTCTCCCACGGTCTTAATAGCAGAATTGATCAAATGGCGTAAATTCGATAGTTTAACCAAAAGCAGAGGGCCGACAAAGAAACGAAATTTCACGTCAGAATCATTATCCTATGTTGGTGGTGTGGTTTAAGTACCGGGCAGTGATCTCGGAGTCCCGAGTTCGATTTCCAGGTTGAGCAAAATATGTCATTATAGGCTTTCATCTAATTTAGGGCGTTAGGATCCTCGGACCTCCTTGCTCAAATCTATTTCATTTTCAGTTGTGAAATTTTGACGTACTATGTGTACTTGTACAGTTGTGTATACAAGTTACTCTATGATTGCTGCTATGATGACTAAGGACGTATTATGGAAATGATTCAGCATGCAAGCCGTGCCGTGTCCATTGTTGCATGAAACTATCCGCAAATGGACCAAAATTGTTTTACAAAATACAATCCATTTCTGTTTTGGTCATAAAATATTAGAAAGTATTTGCTTCGTTACGAGTTTTTTTTAACTTTTTATACTGTGAAATGTAATATATTTTTAATAAAAATACTAATTAGATATATAAAAGTATCAGCCTACATACTGTCCCACTGCAGGGCAAAGGCCTCTATGATAGAAATCATGTCATCCCTACTATGATGGGATTAGGCTTAATCACCACACTTGGCAAATACGGATTGGTGATCATAAGCCGAGCTATTTTCGAAACATACCTTTGCTCGACCCGGGAATCGAACCCGAGATCTTGGCCCGGTACTTAAACCATTAGACCAACAAGGCATTTCAGATATATAGTGAAATCAAAAATATTTAAATTTTATGACGGCCCATTTGGAACAGTGGTAATGAACGCTGCTTGTGATCCAAGGGTTGCGGGTTCGATCCCCGCACAGTACAAACGTTTGTGTGATGAACATGTCTGTTTGTATTGGTCTGGGTGTTTCCTATGTATTATAAGTATGTATTTACAAAAGAAAAGTATTATATGTATATAGTTGTAATCCCACTGTTGGTTCTTATATCCGTAACACAGGTGCTTGAGCTACCTATCTCGGAGTCAAATCAATGTGTGTGATGTAGTGAAATATTTATTTATATATTATATTTATTTATTAAAAAAAAAAACGAATCCATTATATAGGGTTTCCTGTTTCCTGCCATATGAGCCTCAATTTAACGACCATCCATAGTTTTGTCATTTATATTTTAATATACAATTTACACGAGACGAAACAAATTCCACGCCATTAAAGTCTCAAGCAATAAAAATAACACATAATATACAATACTAAATATGAGACATGTAACACTGAGCGTTTCTCAACGGGATATAACGACCATTTAAGTAAACGCCCAATAAAAATGCATCTTATTATAGATAATGCATAAAATTTATCACCGTATAACTTGAGTGTCTCTCTGAGTGCCGATGCGTCGCGGCCATAAAAAATCTCCAATTAGTCGGTTTTTTATCAAATTAATAGCCTCATCAGCATCATGATGACAAAGAGTTAAAGTGAAACGGCCCGGGTTATAAATTTTAGTCGTTTTTGTGATTTGACCCAGCCAGTAAGGCTTTCTCCGGTAGAGATTTTCAGCTAGTTGATATTTTTTTTATAGAAATCTTTGGAAACTTATTATTAAGTAAATAACACAGTTTTCAGACGGGACTCAAACCCACACCTTCCACAATTCGGGTGGATGTTCTACCAATTAGACCACTGAACGCGTTACTAAGACGAAGAAATTTGTAAGTGCTTGACTCGACATGAGCTGTCTAATTTATTTAATTAATTTAATGTAATAATGACTGCAGCACATGCTGAGGTTGGACCTTGTTGGCCACTTCACTTTGTTTCTTTTCGTCAAGTTATTACAGATAGGTGGCTGACGAGTAGACCGTTCACCTTAATTTAGTTTACTTTAAATTAGTTCGCTTTAATAACGTGCAAGATAATCTTTGCTAAATCGGGATTAAACAGGTTTATACAGATAGTCAAAGTGTTTTTTGTTCAAACATCGTAAAAAATCAAATTAAATGTAATTTTAAGACGAAGGTAAAAAATGAAATAAAAGTACTCACAAGTAGATTGTTAAAACCTCGGTAACGTCATGTGGAAAGATATAGCCTTACCTGGAATAAAAAATATATTTTTAAGCATACTAAAAAAAAAGCTTTCATTAAATATAAACCACAGTACATAGTATTTCTTATATAATATAATTCATAGCACATTTGACAAATCTAAAATTCAATGAGTTATTTTTATTTTTTTTATAAGGGCGACTAACGAGCAAACAGGTTAGCTGATGGTAGGTAATCATCGCTGTCCTAAAACATCTGCGAGATAAAAATGTCGATAACGCGTTGCCGGTCTTTTAGTAAGAAGATCGCTTGTCTCTTGGAGGTCTCAAACTCGTAACCGTCAGTAAATACTGCTTCTGTTAACCATACTCAATAAGGGAAGAATTACATTATATAAAAATGAAAATTGTAATTACCACATCATTTGAAAAGAGTAACTACTGAGTTTCTTGCTGTTTCTTCTCGGTAGAAATTGACATTCCGAATCAGCGGTAGATTACATAATATTTGACATTCATAAATGTTATGTATGGACTTAAATTGAATAAAAATAGTTTTTTAGATTTTCGTGTTGCATTATAACTATAATGTATCAATACGGGGATTAACACGATATTTATTATGTGAAACAACATTGTGTACTCACATATTTGGCTCGACGTTTCGGCTACGTTACAGCAGCCGTGGTCACGAGCGGACTGGCGAAGCACGGCGTCGTCTGCTAAATATGTGAGTACACAATATTGTTTCACATAATAAATATCGTGTTAATCCCCGTATTGATACATTATAGTTGAATAAAGATATTTTGAATTTCGACTCAATGAACTTTTAGGAAGGAAAACAGTGTCAGTAATAACGTTTCAACGAGCCTCTTAGTCTTGATAACATATTTTACTCGAAATATATTCGTGGGCTTGAAATTACCTCAATATAGTGGCCAACAAATTACTATATCCCAAATATCCCTAGACGATCTCTGAAGCTTTCGTCTTAGAATATCAAACCATACACTAAGGTATCCTAGCTCCTATACAATTACAGAAGTAACTGGAGCGACCGCAATCGCCTCCACGTTGTGTTATTCGATATTAATTCAGCAATGAATAACATTATGCGCGAGGGAGACAGGTAACATAATTTATTGTTTGCTTTCCATTCTCGACGGACGAGACAACAAATAAGTTGATAAAGTTACGAGGGACTGAGTCGAGATTGACAAGCTGCCTTGGTTTTGTAAATTATGTGATTTCAAGTAATTGTTTGCTTACGCTGTTGTGTTTGCGGGCAGGTTTTTTTTTTAAATCATGTTTTGTATTTACCAGATTTGCCCATTCTTGAGCCATCGTCTTAATGCACTGTATATATGCATTTGTGGGTATAGCATTTTTCTGCAATTTATTCTTAAGCACTTAATTTTTTTTAAGTGCATTTACTTCATTTTCAGGCTGGTCCCCAACCCAAAATCTTTTGCTAAATGGGCCGGTTAGCACCACCCGAAGTGCTAAATGGGTCGGTTAGTACCACCCGAAGACTGTCATTTTTTTTTAAGTGCACGGTATATAAACGAATGCAAGCGCTAAAACGAAAAAGATAAAGACAAAAGAGAGGGAGTCAAATAAATAAGCCAGTTGACTGATTGATGGCTTGGATTGGCTAGGTTTTTTTTTAAAAACAATATTAATTGGGTTAATACGAAGTCATCGTATGGTAAGGGCAGACAAACATACATTTTCCGTCTGTTCATCTGTATTCCGCACCTGATGGAAAGTGATTGACGCCACCCAAGGAAACTAAACCGTTCTTTTAAGAAAGCGTCACTTTTATCTTGAAGGTTAGAATACGATGCAGCCATCGGTCTGAAAATACCGCGGATAATACCTAGTTCATTGCAGTGTTTTCGTGGAAAAATAAATACTAATATAAGCATGAGTAGTTACAGTTAATTATTATAACTTTGATTTAGAATTTGATTTAGACTTTTGATGTAGAACTGAGAACATGAAAGGACTTTGAAATAGGAATTCTTAGCGCTCAGCGAGTGCTTGATGCAGATCAAAGCTAAACGTAACGAAAATGATCTCTCCATATAACAAAAAAGGCTCTTATGCCAGCTTGTATGAATAGTTAAGTCTGTGCTACAATCCAATAATTCTTTTACACAACATTTACCAAATTTGGAATCACAATAAATTCCAATGTTCCCAAAGTCGCTCAATATCATCCAACGCGTAAACATTTAAAGCTTCGCACACACTCCGTGTATCCAAGCTGTTATTGAGTCGATGTATTCACAGATAAAAACATTGTGTAAACACCGGCTAAGGCGTAATACAGGATAACTAGCGATGCGAAAGTGATATTTAGATCTTCGGATGTATATCACTCTTTTAAATCTTTTTTTTTTATGCCAGCTGTGGACGAACGAGCAAGCGTGTCACTTGATGGAAAGTAATCAACGCCGCCCATGAACATCCGCGAAATTAGAGAGATCACTAATGTGTTGCCGGCCTTTTTAAAAAAGATTATATGGGTGATTTTCCGAAATTCGACTTTCCGGTTTCTTCGCGTCTAATTTCCGTGGGCTCAAAAATATTGTTCAAATTAGAATTTTAAATTGAAATGAGAACACGTAAAGACACCTACCCTTCTTTCAATTTAAACTTCTTCTGATTTCAATATAAACGTCTAATTTGAATAATATTTGAGCCCATAGAAATCAGACGCGAAGAAACCGAAAGGTCAAATTTCGGAGAATCACCCTATCTTCAACTCATTTAGCATGACAGATAAAACATGATTTGGTTCAGTTTATATTTCATCAGTCATTCAGTGGGTGATTTAGTTACTCTTTTATATCATAAACTCATTTAGCTCGCGGAATTACAAGTAGGATTTAAATCACTAATTTATAAATTTTCTTTCAATCTCTAATCGCATGTTTGCAATACAAGGCCTCTTTCACTCACTTCGCATATTATTTATCCTTTGCCTATAATTCATTCTTCACCTCTTCAACTTAGATTCGAACTGTATTTGAGATGTATGCGAGTTGCTGAGCGATTCGCTCAATTGAAAGGATATATATCTTTTATATCACTCACTCATGAGTTACACAAGTCTAATGACAACAGTAGCACTCTCTTGGATAAAGCTGTAAAATATGGGAGCAAATAAAATAAAACAGCGCTAGTCTCCGTATGCCATGAATTTTCTTTATTTTAGTACTTCATTCTGGGTTTATTGATGTCGGTGAGGATAAGGTGTGCTTAGATCATTTATCACTGTCGCAATGCGGTCTTTATCATTACAATTTCATTGTTTCAAAGATTTTGGTGAGTTTTTACAAGGCTATTGAATTAGGAAAGACTTGTCTATGTCAATATCTCAAAAAATGTGGGTAGCCACAGCTTGTGTAAACAATCTGAATCGTGTCTCACGATATTTTTCACTCAATACCGAGCTAGTAGAAATACGCTCAAAGATTTAAATAATCTAGAGCTATGCGTTAAGATTCCCGCCTACAATCACGATGTACGACCAAACGATTTGACCACGATCTACGACCAAATATACAAAGTGAACAGGGTTATAAATAATACTTCCGTTTATGTGCAAGAATCGCCCCCAATGGACAACATTTCATATTTTTAACATGTCCATATTGTTTTTTTATATGAAAGTAGACATAAAATGAACAGACCCATATTTATTCTTTTTTCAAAATTTGTCCATTTTCATGCATAAAATAATTATTGAAATTCTTTTTATTCTAAATAGACGTAAGCGCCAAATGACGTCATCGGACGGCTGAATACAGCGATATTCCTTTGCTTATCATTGTTTTAATAAAAAAACCGGCCAAGTGCGAGTCGGGCTCGCGCACAAAGGGTTCCGTAGCAGCAAAGTCCAAAATTACAGTTAAATCAACCTATCTCAAAAACTATAAGAGATACTTTGATCAAACCAAAAATCGTTGAAAGAGTTAATTAGCATGCATCACCTCTATTTTTTTTAGAATTTTATACCCCGTAGTTATAAAAATAGAGGGGGGGGGGACATACTTTTTACGACTTTGAGAGCTGATATCTCAAAAACCGTTCACTTTAAGAAAAATGTTTTTTAGAAAACTTTATATCATTTTAAAAGACCTTTCCATTGATACCCCACACGGGTATGTACATCGAAAAAAAAAAATTCATCCCTCAGTTACATGTATGGGGGGCCCCACCCCCAATTCTTTTTTTTACTATTTAGTGTCATATTTTTGTAGCGGTTCATACAACACATATTCCCATCAAATTTCATCACTGTAGTACTTATAGTTTCCGAGTAAATCGGCTGTGACAGACGGACAGACGGACAGACGGACAGACGGACATGACGAAACTATAAGGGTTCCGTTTTTGCCATTTTGGCTACGGAACCCTAAAAAGGTACTACTGTCAAAGGTAAATAATACTAGTGTCAACATTGTCAACGTCATTCATACATTCAACGTTGACAAGTTGTCTTTTTTTTTTGACAGTTACATGTCATGGGTTTGGCATTTCGTAAATTTAAAACTATAATGTGCTAAGCAAAGAAATATTTTACATTCTGCCGTCCGATGACGTCATCTTACGTTTTTTAGTTTTTAATTTTTTTCTCAGTAAATAAGCAATATAAAAAATTAATAAATATATATTCGAGCAGCGGAAAAGTAAACAAAGAATTGGTATTTTTTGTTTCAGAGCTTAGCAATTTTGAAATGTTGTCCATTGAGAAAATCAAAGACGCGGTTGATCCTTCCAAAATTCAGGAATCCTTGAACAGAGGTAGCGGCAGCGATTTCATGTATTTCATCGTTGGCAGCGTCCGCTTTGCAGGGAGACACTGGTGACATGATGATTTCTCTATTTAACTTTGCAAGACTGAGGTAATGCTCGACGGAATGTGGGAGGCCGCTGTTGTCCAATCTCAGAGTACAGAAGGCTGCCGATGTTCAGTTTCGGGGTCACCAAATCGTGAAATTACACGATTACGAATCGTTTTTGATTTAGTTACCACCTCTTTTACATCAGCAATACACAGTATAAAAAAGTCGCTTCCTCTGTCTGTCACTATTGATACCTCAATCTTTAAAACTACGCAACGGACGTCTGATGCGGTTTTTTAATAGATAGAATAATTCAAGAGGAAGGTTTTTGTGTATAATAATTTGCATAATATTGCAATCGTGCAAAGTCGGGGTAGGTCGCAAGTAGTAAATATAAGTGTTGGGTGTTTGAAACCTAAACAACAACTGTAATTTTGCGTGATGGACATAGGGCGGGGCAAGAATCGTTGAAAGATTGTTTTTACGTCCAATTTATACTGATTACCATCTAGCTTTCTACTCACGTGCGTCTTCTCACACACACAAAGTATTTGATAAAAGGTTTGGAAAAGATCAGCTATTCGATACAAAATTGAGTTCACTACTTGGCAAAATGGTAATTAAATACTCTTATAGCTATTCGCAAGTTTCTGTAAGTAGTTTCTGTAAGCTGTAAGTGCTAACTTGTTACCTATATTGAAATATTTAACATCATCATCATTTTAGCGTTTCGTCCCGGTTGCGTGTCCGCTTGCCTGCTTCGACTCCTTCACTTCGCACGGTCTTGTGCATGCATCCCTAGTGGTCAGTTTGTTAGCACGCATGTCATCCTTTACGATGTCAAGCCACACCTTTTTAGAGTGTATTTGATAGAGCGGTCGGTATTTCACACAGCTCACCGGTTGCAACTCTATAAGGCACAAGTTCGGCCCCATAAGGAAAACTGCTCCCATCTCTGGGCTGGTGCACCTCAGTACCAACTTCTTCCGTTTAACAGCTTACAACGTAGGGCTGCTCGAATTGTCACTGACTTGACTCTCTCTAGTCGATTTAATCCTTTAGCACTAACGCGGCGGGATATAGCTTCCCTCACCATTCTATATTCCCCAATCTATCATAGCGAGTGCTCTGAGAAACTGTTTGATCTACTCCCTGCAGCTGAATTCTTACATCGAACCACACGCAAGCGATTGTCATTCCATTCCCATCATCTCGATGGGTGGCAGTCTAATACTTTGCGTTTCTCGCGGAATTTTCTACCACATACCTCAGTTCTGTGAAACGATTTGCTACGACTTAGGGGCCTTCAAGAGAAGAGCGTACTCTTTTTTAAAAAGGCCGTCAACAGTTGATTTCTTTCCATCAGTCGACTAGCTTGCTTGTTTGTCGCCTCTAGCATAAGAAAAATAACTTAACAAACCTTATATTCCACACTGTATGCAAGTATAATGAATTCGTCTCGTATTTGAGTAATTTACCCAACACGTGTTGTTGATTTAGTGTCTAATTACATAAATAAACAGATATATGCGATATCTAAACAGGACTGTAATCTAAATGAATAGCTAACGTAAACGAAATTATGGAGATGCATTTCATTCAAAATGCAAAGCGCATGGGACCGTGTGCTGCATATTGCATAACGCGAACCGCCAGATGCAAGGAAATCGAATCAGTGGATAAGACGCTGAGGCCATAGCATGACTTTTGAGATACCTATTAAATTTATCAACAGTTCTTAGTAGGTACTTAATTCGCATAATATTAAAGATTATATTTTACTACCTCGGAGGCGCAATGGCTAGTGAGTCGCGCTTTAAAACGTCCCAAGTTCAATCCAAGATCAAGCCGTTAGTACATTAGTTTATCAAAAAAAATTCTCAAAGACATAGATCACGTAAAAGTTAAAAGAAGCGAACTCCACATAGTGGATATTACTTAGTATAGATTCTAGAATTGTACATGAGGTATAAATACATTTTGAATTGAATTGAATTATTTTTCATTCAGGAAATTAAAGAGTGAACATCTAGTATTACGTTTATAAATAAAGCATTAAGTGTTTCGATGTTTATGCAAACGCGTATCATCCTAGACCGTCGCTTTCCATCAGGTATGATTGTGGTCAAGCGTTAGCCTATTGACCAAAAAAAATCTTGTTTAAGACGAATCTTGAGTTTACTTTCAAATCTGACAATAAATAGCAATGTGTTATTATGATCAATTCGTTGACGCAAAGTAATATCAGAACCATAATATGGCACTTTAAAACATTTACTTTTTTATGCTACGGACGAAAAACAATCAAGCGGGTCATCTGATCTGATTGGCCGTGTGGTCCTCGGTAGAGTAGAATAGGCCACCCTCACTCTTACCGAGGTGTCGTAAAAGGCGACTAAGGTAAAGCTGCTGGCATAATCATCAGCACCCAGAGAAGGAAAACTCTGCATTTAGTTCAAAACCCTCTCCAACCCGTCTGCCAAGCGTGGTGAGTATGGCAATTACCCCTCATGTGATTGAGGGAGGCCCGTGCCCTAGCAGTGGGGACTTAAATGGGCTGATGATAAATGGGCTGATGATGGGTCATCTGATGATAAGTAATCAACGGCGCCCATGAACATCTGAAAAATTAAAGAAATCACTAATTGCTACAAACACCTTGTTTCATAAAAAACTTTTCTTTCCTTTACAAGCATAAGGTAACCGAACTGCACCTAATGTGCGTTGCAAAATCCATGGATTCTCGTTCAATTCCCAGCGCTACAGATGTGGAATCGCGGCCGCTATCAGCCAAAAGAAAGCAACACCGCACGTAAGTTGCTGAATAGCGCTCAAAGCGAGTACAACTCCGATAGCAGACAAACATGGGGCATGGATATGACAGTGGCTACACTTTGAGTATAGGTAGGATATTGAGAACTTTTCGAGAAGAAGTCGTACGGACAGCCACACATCAATGTTTACAAATCTGTCGATTCTCACCGCAATGTCAAATACCTTTGGATTAGTTTACATTCAGGAGAGATAGATTATATAGTGACCTGATATGTAGCTGTCTGAACTTTAAATTTTCTGGCGATTCTTTTGTTGGTGAATTGGTCTTCTACCGGATTCATTTTGGAGAGTGTGCGGAGGTTCTGCATAATTTGACTCCCCATAGCCAATTCCATCACTGGACAACAAGACGCTGCGAGGGGTTTCATCCATACGTTGTTGGCTTATTATCCCTTATCCGCACGGAGCGATTTGCTTCCACGTTCATAATGCGGACACCTAAGGAATGAGAATTCTTGTCAAGGTCTGTTTTTCCGGACAACAACAATCTGGACATCTTTAAGGCAAGAGTGAACAGGCATCTTCTAGGCCGACGCATGACATCCTAGACCTCATCGTCACTTTCCATCACTATTGTACATAAAAAGAAAGATTAATCCTGTTTCTACTTTACCATGCCATGTTTCAAGTCTTATAATTAAGTGTTTCATTATTATTACGGGATTTGCCAAATCTTGAATTTTGAAAATCTCAGACAGGGAAGCAACTGAATGCAATCGTGCAGTTATCCTGATTGTGTTTTACTAATCATTGTGTATTACTATTTTAAGGGCAACAATAGTAGACAGGAAGAAGGACACGTCGCATGGGCCCTATCGATGATCTTAGAGGGACTACCCTGCGTTTAAGAATACTGCCAAGGTTTTCCCGGCCTGTCGTTAGAGGCTACATGGGCTTTCGAAGTACGTGAGCGTATCCACTGCTGGGGAGTGGCTTGCTCGGCATACGACTCTGCAGGGGAAGACGTTGACGGGTGTACTAGTAGGTCGCACAGCGTTGAATGGCTGTATTGCGTCAGTTAGGGGTGAAGCGGCGAGCGCTATTAGCGGTACCGTCTAGACCCGGCTATGGGTTTCCGACCGCAATTGCGCGGAGATGGACACCCCACGGGTTTTAGTTAGGGTTTGAGTCCCACACACACCACCTTGTTCCCTACATGTAGCAAGGTGACGGCCATGGCGGTTTCCCCTGGGGAAAAATAGTCATTTTTCATCCAATATCAAAAAATATTGAGATGAAAATTTTATGAAGTCAATTGTCAGATTATTGCAAAGACAGACTGTTTGGCGATATTTATACCCCAAATTTTAAATGGATTCATTCTGGCCCCTTTAAGGAATAAGTCCTATTTATTTAATGACGCCTGGCCATCCTATAGGGAGATGCATAAATCTTTTTCGAAGTAAGTCTGTTTATTTTACTCTTCACCTGGGAACTGCAGCTATTTTGTGCGAAAAGCGAAAACGTGCCATACAATGTTTTTGTAAGGCGCATCTGAAATTATGTATGAGCTCTTTATATGTACCTACTACGTTTATGGAAGTAAGTTCTTCTTTTCGACGCCCCGTTGGTCTAGTGGTTTGAGTGCCGGGCCGTGATCTCGGGGTCCTGGGATTCCCGAGTCGACCAAAAAGTATGGTTCGAATTTTTCGGACATAGCTCGGGTTTGTGATCACCAATCCGCATTAGGCAAGCGTGGTGATTAAGCCTAATCCTATCATAGTAGCGATACCTTGATTTCTGTGATGGAGGCCTTTGCCCTGCAGTGGGACAGTTTATAGGCTGATACCATAGAAAATTTATTACGATTAGTAATAATATGGTAAATCTTCTCTGTAGCGTCCGGTTGCGTCCAAAGCTGTCGCTTTGAGGCCCAGGGTACGCCTAGACCATGATTCATAGTGAAGGTTTCCTCACGATGGTTTCCCTCATCGTCGAGGTAATGGTAGAAATGGGCACATAGATTTGAAAACTCAGAAGTGCATGCTCGGATTCAAAGCACGACCCTCGCATGGAAGGCGCATTCACTTCACTGAGCTTCTAAGGTAAGTAATAGCTATAGTCATATGAATTTTGACATTATACAACATTTTCAAGAAACATACCATAAATTGTCAGACCGCAAAAAAATTGTCCGATCGATGAGTAAAGCTTCATTTGAAAATATTGCAAGAGGTTTCAATATACATAATCCTGTATCCAGAATAGGCGTAGGTATCTGTACTTATTTAAGTTGCATAACTTTAAAACGATGGTATTAAAAGTTAACAAATACAGATAATTCTTAAGTCGCATAATGTACGAGTTAAAACAATATTAAATCTAGTATTGCTAACTGTGCATACAAAATAATAACCACGCTCCATATCACTATGATGAATAAATCATTTAGAGTTTCAGTTCTTTTTTTATTATTTTTGTGTAAAATTCGTAATGCGGTTAACAAAATATATCTATTTACCAATAGAATAGTTATTTACGTGATTTCTACAATGTACGTTATTTTTGTGTCTCCGATATTAAAATAAAATAAGGTACACAGGCTCAGCGGACTATGGAACGAGCAATGCTCGGCGTCTCTCTCCGAGATCGAATCCGAAATGAGGTGATCCGGCAGAGAACCAAAGTCATCGACATTGCTCACCGGATTAGCAAGCTTAAGTGGCAGTGGGCTGGCCAAATTAGCCGCAGAACCGACAACCGATGGGATAAACAAGTTCTAGAGTGGAGACCGCGTCTTGGCAAACGTAATGTTGGGCGCCCTCTGGCTAGGTGGGGGACGATCTGCGCAGGATGGCTGGTAAGAGCTTGATGCGAGAAGCCATGGATAAATCACAGTGGCGAACGATTGGAGAGGCCTACGTCCAGCAGTGGACAGCGATAGGCTGATGATGATGATGATGATGAATGTACACAGGTTAGTGACGAACAGGCAGACAGTCATGACGAATCTATAAGGATACCGTTTTTTGTCATTCGGCTACGGAACCTTAAAAAAGGCGTGAATGACAAGAACTGTATCGATAAGTGAGCTCGTACGTTTGAACTACTTATTCAGGAACTGCACTAGCCTAATGCTGGCTTCAAAGCCGCCGTTGAGACAATATTTGAACTAGAACACGACACAGACACACATTGGTACATCGTTACGCGTCGACGACCGATAAAGAACCGATAATGTACCGATAAAACGGAGATAAGACGGTTTGCCCCAAACAATGCCGGCTTGTTGCGAAACTGTCCACCGGTCGATAAACCGTTTTCTGAGAAAATACATAATGTTTGTACATGCCTCCATGCACATCCGAGGAAAAATGTAGACTTTTAATTATGTAGCTGTTTTTTTTATGTGATAGGTGGCAGACGAGCAGACGGATCACCTGATGGTAAGCTATTGCCGCCACCCATTGACACCCACGACACCTGTGGAGTCACAAATGCGCTGCCAACCTTTGAACCCACCTTTCCCATCCGGATCGAGCCTCCAATACCCTCACTCACGCAGTGAAACAGCACAGTGCTGCTTCACGCCGGTTTTCTGTGAGGCCGTGGTATCACTCCGGTAGAGCCGAAGCGTGATTCTCCCACGGTCATAACTCTTTAATTTTAAGTTTGATTTTAATTGTAATTTATTTTTCTTTTCAAATATTATTTTAAATTGAATAGTTAAATAAATATAAAATATAAATGTGATGATAATATGACCTATGGTTGAAATAAATGTTTTTTTTATGACTAGGTAATTGTGAACATTATTTCGATCTTATAGATTTGTAGAATTTTAAAGTACCATGATTAATGCTTGTTTCAACTTGCAGTCGCAAATAAAATGATGATTAATTCACTTTTACACTTTTGTTGTTTCTAACAAAAATAAATGCTTGGGTGGTTAGTCTGTTTTTTGATAAACCCGCTACATCATAAGCTTTGTCTCAACTCAGTTTGAAATCAATAAGCTCATCATAACCAATGATGAGACAATCAAGTATTGGATGTTTTTAGGGTTCCGTAGCCGAATGAAAAAAAACGGAACCCTTATAGATTCGTCATGTCTGTCCGTCTGTCCGTCCGTCCGTATGTCACAGCCACTTTTCTCCGAAACTTTAAGAACTATACTATTGAAACTTGGTAAATAGATGTATTTTGTTAACCGCATTACGATTTTTACACAAAAATTGGAAAAAATAAAAAAATTGGGGGGTCTCCATACTTGAAACTGAAACTCACTTTTTTTTAATAAACCTATACGTGTGGGGTATCTATGGATAGGTCTTTAAAAATGATGCTGAGGTTTTGAATGAGGTCTTTAATGCGTGTGTGTTGCCAGTGATGACATATGCAACCGAAACGTGGCCGCTCATACTGCTGCAATGTGCCGATTAAGGAGGCTCAAAGTCACCCAGAGAGCAATGGAGAGGCCTATGCTCGAAATCTCTTTGCGTGATCGTATTAGAAATGATGTGATCCGCCGGCCGTTGGGGCAGAAAGGTCCTCGAGTGGAGGCCACGTACAGGAAGTCACAGCCGTGGCAGGCCCCCCACAAGGTGGACCGACGATCTGGTGAAGGTTGCGGGAATTTATTGGATGCGGGCGGCACAGGACCTATCTGTGTGGAGAACATTGGGGGAGGCCTATGTCCAGCAGTGGACGTCTATTGGCTGAAATGATGATGATGTTTCTTGCTGATTCTTCTCGGTAGAAATTGACAGACAGGTGACGAATCAGCGGTAGATTACATAATATTTGACATTCATAAATGTTCTGTTTGGACTTAAATTGAATAAAGACATTTTTAATTTTGATTTTTGTAATGTTTATATTAAAACAACACAAGATTCATGCAATAATGAAACCGATGAATTGTACAAGTTTGCCTTCGAGCAAAATGTTCCTTAAAAATGCAATATTTTCAGCGAAAAATTCTCCGTAGACGAATGTTTCAAGCTCAGGAAGCGTCTCGACGTTCCGTTGTTCAATTTGAACTCAGAATATGTCGAAGCTAAGGTTTAGAGGCAAAAGCCTTCAGGAGGTAACGCTGATTGGGAATTTTTGTCCTGAACATGTGGGATTTTGAATGGAAGAAATTTTTGCTTCCCTCCATTTTATGTTGATCATGCAAACGTGTTCAGACACCGGCATTCACTGGTGACTATGTATGTACAGAAATTAATGATTTATCATGAGATGGGGACCAAAGTTATCGACATTGCTCACCGGATTAGCAAGCTTAAGTGGCAGTGGGCTGGCCATATTAGCCGCAGAACCGACAACCGATGGGGTAAACGAGTTCTGGAGTGGAGACCGCGTCTTGGCAAACGTAATGTAGGGCGCCCTCTGGCTAGGTGGGGGGACGATCTGCGCAGGATGGCTGGCAAGAGCTGGATGCGAGAAGCCATGAATAGATCACATTGGCGAACAATTGGAGAGGCCTACGTCCAGCAGTGGACTACGATGGGCTGATGATGATGATGATGAGATGGGGACAAAAAAACTTACAAGAAGAACACGTAAAATGATCTAAAAGTGATGAATGTTATAGACACGGGGACATGGGAAGCTCGCATCTTACCCTCTGTCTGTGTCTTCAATCAAGAGTGTTGATTATGGGTAACTTTTTGCTCGATTCTGAGCCTTGTGCTTTTGCCTTAAGTTGAGCAACTTACTCGTGAAGGCAAAATTTGGATCACACAATGATATTCGACGGTCGGTGTTTAATTTACCAACTAAAAATATGCTTAACTTCTTCAAAGTGGGTGTCCTTACATGATTTCTCACTATCTTACCAATAAAGACACAATCTGGATCTTTTCAAGCAAGATTCGAAATTCAAAGATCTGAACACACCTTTGGTGTTTAATATTAGTAAATGTAACTGAGCTTGAAGTTTGCTGTTCAAGTTCTGAGTTAATGTATGGGAAGCTTCTTCAAAGTCGTTGTGCTTACTTGCTCTTCTAGACCCTGTCCAGAGCTAAATGTAAATCGAAGGCATTGCGTAATGCATTATTTGCTAAATAAGGAAGTGTGTTACAAATGCGTGCGGCGCCATTTCGGAAGGTCTTAGCATCTTACCAATGAACACACAATTTTGATCCCTTCAAGCAAGATATATCTGATATGAACGGTCCGTCGGTGTTTAATATTTGTCAATGTAAGACTGAGCTCGACGTTCGCTGTTCAATTTAGCTGAACACGGCGCACGCCGGCACGTCGCCGCTCCTCCGCTGAAACACGCGCTCGCGTTATTGGTCCACGTAAAATTTACGATCCGGCAATAACCGGTTATAACTAGACGTAACCGGATTATAGCCGAGCCGTGTGTTGTTAAGCGTTCTCAAAAATGAAGCTAGTAATATGTTAGGTTGTGTATGTCTTGGGGTTGGTTAGGTTAGGTTGGTTTTTGATTATATTAAAAGGTACCTCGTAAAGTCTGATTTATAAAAGCTATAAAACAATATTTGCACACCTACATTCTGATAAAAACTCTAATTTTATTCATATTAATTTCCCCTTATTCTGTAAATCTAACTCGCTAAAAGAACTTCATTTAAGATGCCTTTTAAGAGTATGTGGCTTTAAACTGACTAAAAAGAACGCTGTTTAACTTAAGTATAATAATTTTGTACCGGTTTTAAAATACGAAACCTTTTGCGGAAAAAAACGCTAATAGGCTTTGCAAACTACCCTTCAATTTACACCGCCAACCCTACAATTTGAAAAGGAAATAATTGTCAAATCCACCAATCTAAAAGTCGGGACCACACTGCAGTGTCACCAATAGCGGTTTGATCTTGGCACACAAAAACCGGACCCCTATTCTCGACTAGCTATTGTCAGTTTTGGGACCCTATTTAGGGATGCGTAAAAATATGTCGATATTTTTTGCTTTGAGGGACGATCATGATAATGTGCCAATTAAATTCTTTAGGTGTGAAATTAAATATAATAATACATAACCGGCTTAAATTCTATAAGGAAATAAATATTTACTAAGACTATTAAAAGGCAAGGTAGAGCCATCTTTCACCAGTAAAGACGGAATAAAACAAAGGAAGTAAGGTCATTCAAAAAGTCATCAGTGGTAATTGAAAGACACTCAATACAATTCAATTTGCGTGCATTTTTATTATGTATTTTCATGTATAAATCCAATATTATCTTTTGTGTGTCAACTGTCACTTTTACTAAACTAGTTGGAACGGCATTGGTTGTCATTTATCCTAAACGCCGGCACGCATCTACATTTCTTTTAGAGAAGGTAGCTGATATTCGTGGGTGGTGACGACTTGCCATCTAATGACTCGCATACCCATTTGCCTCCCTTATCCATAAAAAACTTATTATTCTATCAAAATATTATCGAATTTTTTGACTTTAAATATCGATATCGTTCCAAATTTTTTCAAACCCCATCCCAATCCCGTCAAAATCGGATCCCTTTGGCGCCTGCTTCTATTAGTCATAGACACGACAGATGGGCCTCCAATCATTAGTAACAGGATCCCGTGCAACATACAATAGTATATGTGTCAATGTGATTGGAATTGTTTATCGACGACAAATGGCACTTATTGTTATTTACGCTGCGGCCCTGAGAGAACTGTGTCACCTATATTGAATATATCGAGAAGTTCTATTCTTATGTCATCATGCGTTACGACAGCGAGTGTTCTTACTTTTAATATAGCTCTATTTGTTTTTATTGTACTATTAATAACGCGTTATCTTTGACATTTATCGTAAATACGACCTTGGTATTCAGTAAGAAGACGATTTAGTAGATTAAATGTTATTTGTGGAGTATTCGATGATACGATAATTAAATACTAAAGAGAAGGCAAGAGTGGGAAATACAAAGTACTTATTCTTAGTTTATTACTTTCAATTGCTTGAGATTAACCAATAGTGTGAGAAACCTGGATGATTATAAGATGGATGACGGCATAGCTCACGATTCGGCTGAATGGGCGGCCCGACGGGTGTACCACAGCTACAAAAACTCGGCGTGTTTCGCTCCAGAGAAGGAAAAAGGTTTATATCAAAACCCTCGCAACCGTTGCGCGGTGAGTATGGCATTATAACTACGAGTACAGTGTATCAAGACGGGAATCAACACGATATTTATTATGTGATACAATATTGTGTTCTCACATATTTGACTCGACGTTTCAGCTACGTTACAGCAGCCGTGGTGACGACCGGACTGACCACGGCTGCTGTAACGTAGCCGAAACGTCGAGCCAAATATGTGAGTACACAATGTTGTATCACATAATAAATATCGTGTTAATCCCCGTATTGATACATTATAGTTTGCAAAAAATACCCAATAAAGTACATAGGACACATTTTTTGGATGTTCAATTTGCTTTTATAAATTTACACGCGGTGAAGGTGGTTTTTTTTTTATGTTTCAGTTAGTATTCCTAAGGGATCTTAGATTATTAGCGTTTTACGCTAAGCCATGATTCATAACGAGCAAAGTGAAAAAAATACTTGTTGCGTAACATCTGAGAATGGAGTGGAATCGCTAGTGCTTCAGAGCTTAAAATCTAACAAAATTTCGAGTAAGATAAATGGCTCCAGCAGAAGAGAATGTGATTATCTTCCGGGCAAAAAGTAATTAGATTAATTTACCGCGTTGCAGTCTAACTGGATCGCTATCATTCTAACCGCAGCTTTAGTATCGAGTCCTACCCCAATTTCGGTGTCAGTAAAAACGGCCACCGTTTGAGAGACGCCACGCATTTTAATTGGGCTTTGTGTCCGAAAACTGTTGGTGGAACGTGGTCACCCGCGTCATTGCTTCTTTTTTGTCCTCGTTTTACAGGGAAAGAGTGCTGCACCAATTTTCGACAAACGACTAGAATAGGAGCAGATAACATGGTAGATGTTCTGTGTACAAAAAATTGCTTTGTCCTTTGAATATAGAATATTAGAAAAAAATAATTTTTTTGTGTTTTTCCTGATAGGTAATTATATTTTAGCTGAATATTGTGCTTTCACAAAAATTGGATCTATCCAATCTAGTCGGTATACTGCTACCTACAAAGGGCTTACTATGTTTTACTATATTTTAAGTTTATTAACTCAAAGTCATAAATTTCCTGCAGTTATTTTACTCCTTTTTAAAAAGGCCGGCAACGAATTAGCAATCTCTCTGATTTCGCGGATGTTAATGATTGCTTTCCATCTGGTGACTAGCTTGCTCATTAGTCGCCTCTAGCATAAAAAAAATAACTTTATTAACGTTGTCCCACTAAAAACTTTGGACCACAGTGAAGTACTGGCTAGTGAAGTTTATTGGTTAATAAAAGCGCTGGCAAATGTAGAAAATTCTCAGAAAAGCTTTGCGCATAGACCAGTGCTAGCAACGAGTTAAGATTCAGTACATCTTGCTAATAGAGCCGGCAACGCATGTGAGTTGTCACGTGGCAACTTGCTTGATTGATTCTAGTTTTCTCAATAAAGTTCGCACCACCAAAAATGTCCCGTATAAAGTGCGCTTGAGTCACCATCAACATTCAGATTTGAGCTTTATACACATGGACATAAGGAATTACTATTGAACTTATTATGATTGGGAATGTAGCTGGTAAGAGGCATGTAAGTTGGAGGAAGAAATCATGGATTCTTAACATCCGTGAGCGCCGCCGAGCGGTTGCGCTTCGCTAGAGGCCGAGAAGGATACGAGTATGCTAGATTGACAGCCAACCTTAGCTTATAGTTGATCGCTTACTCGACAGTCTTCGGGTGGGACCCGTGTCCCACCCAAAGACTGTCTAAAAATATTTAAGTGCATTATCTATTTAAGAATAAATTGCAGAAGCTGTAAACAAAAGAAATCAACCTTTGCTTGTCGGAGAGGCACTTTAAGAAGAAGAAGAAGAACACAAGGAATCTCAACTTTTTGTTATTCCGCGTTTCTTCTTTCGTGGCGCGGACTCAATCAATGATTCTTTTAAGAGAGGTCGCGACTGGTAACAGGGTCTGTAAGTCGACAAAATTCTTAATACCGGCGTATTATTGAGTTACTGTGACATTGACTGACTTTAGACTAAAATGAGTAGCTGACACAAATTAAATAAACTGTTAGTATGTATGTTAAATAAACTGTTAGTATATATGTTTATTTGTTTTGTTATGTACTAGTATGTATTAGTATTTATAGCTAGTATATATTTATTTAATATAATGTATGTATGTATATACTCATACTCGTATTTACACAATGTCTTTTTTATTTTCTCTCTTTTTCTGTCTTGCACTGCCTTACCCCTTTTCTTAATTCGCTAGTACTTTTCCTCTACCCTGAGGTTGTCTGGAAGAGATTCGCTATTAGCGATAAGACCGCCTACATTGTTTTAGTATAATAACTTAGGCTAAGATCTGTAAATTTTGTGCAATAAAGTGTATCTACTATCTAAATTAATAAGGTTAGTCTTTTAAATTAATAATGTTGAGAGCATAATAATAGCCTTTTCTAATAAATGATTTGTGATTTGCATCGACTTCACGCCTTAATACTTTACAATTGTTTTGATAGGATCTCAATAGAAGAGATAGATAAATTATACATTGTACAATACTTTATTATAATAACACTTCCAATAAAAACCATTAGAAGTACAGTTGTAGGTATTTTATCGTCGATCACAAAATAATTGGTACCGTGTTGTCTATATCTGATACCGATTGAAAGGTCGTATGTACCATTGTTTTTCGTTCCTCCTTACTGCGTTTGCACACAGTGTAGAAAATATAGCGGTGAGGATATTCGTCCATGGAAGAGCCACGCTTAGGTATGACTGGGCCAAATTGAGCGGAGTGATACCACGGCCTCACAGAAAACCGGCGTGAAGCTGCGCCTTTGCTGTGAGGCCGTGGTATCACTCCGCTCAATTTGGCAATTGCTGTGTTTTTCAGCGTGAGTGATGATGCAGGAGGCCCAATGCGGGGGGGGGGGGTTTAAAGGTTCGTAGGGCACTTGTGACTCTACTGGTGTTGCTTACCATCAGGTGATCCGGCTGCTCATCTGCCACTTATCACATAAAAAAGATATCGCCAGCGTTGGTAATGAAAAGGAAATAGCAGTTCTCCTCAATTGACGTGAGTTAATATGTCTATAACTTTGCCATGAAACACAGTAGGTCATTTTATTTAAAATGTTTTGATGAAACGTTTTTTGAGAAACTACCTAACGCGTAATATTTGCCAAACCAATGAAATAATAAACCTCGAACCTAGAGACTTAGATGTAAGTATCTTATGCTTGGAGGCTTTATTTACTTTTGTCACGTTAAAATTCCTAGCTAAAAGCAGTCAGACTTAATTTTATTCAAAAAAAGCGTTTTGTTATTTATAGATTTACGTATGTATTTACTTTGTTTCGTTTCGTTTTCTATTAATTGACAGATTTTATTTACATGTTTTAATTATGAGGCATCGCTAAAAGGTACAGCCTGAAAATCAGCGCTACAGCGGCTGCGACGATCGTTACACATGCTGAGGCTGACCCTTGTTGGGGGCACCTTTATAATGTTTTGTTCGATATTCCGTTTTGTATGTAAGCATGATTTGTGGGTAATTATTTTTTCTTATTCTTATTCTTAAAAAGCTTAATACCACATCAAAAATCCATCCGTAGTATTTTAGTGTCCCTAGCAAAACAACTTTTTGAAACGAAATGTGACGCGAAGATTCCTCACTTCATTATTGTGATTCGTTGCGTTCGATCAGTACCGAAGACGAAAGCAGCTGTTGCCCAAAAAACAGACAAAAGTATACAACAGGTGTGGTTTTTATAAATGGATACCCACAAACCGTGAATGACCACGGTATTTTTTCGACGTTTAGTTTACTGTTTCTAGTTCCGACTCTTGTTAAAACGGAATCATACAAATGGGGTGGTATGTGGAGTGTAGTAATTTGGAAATGATTTTTTTTATTTGGTTGGTTTCACGAGGGCAGGGGAAAGGAATATATTGTCCCGTTTTTACACTTTGTGATCTATCGGACATCTGTCATCTGATTTGTTCAAATATTTCGTAAAATGTATATTTTTCTCCCTTAAAAGTTTAATTAATATGTATAGTAGTTCTTGTTACTAGAACAGAACGCCTGGAAAAGCTTGACATAATTTTTACAAAGGAATTTTTTACAATAAAGAAGGGAATACAATGAAAAACTTTTGCAGTCATAAAATAATGATACATTTCTCTTCTCAAATTTAAAAAAAAAACATCAATCAAATAAATCACCGAGACCCTTTACCTTTTGCCCCGGATAGCGATTCAACAACGAAAAAAAAACTACCAAAAAGTTTGGTCATAAACGTACAAAGTTGACAGCCGGGGCAGCAGTATGAATAGGCCGATACCTCGCGTTGTCACCCCAAAAAACGACAATAACAATTCACACAACGAGATAAGTAAAAATACGAGCTTGTTAAACCGTAAAAAGTAATAATGGGGAGTCGAAAGTCAACAATGCCTGCAGATTCGTGCGGAAATTATGCGCCGCAGCGGTAATAACCCGCGGCCATTTTGTGACACCCTATGTCTGCCCTAGCCCTAAGACACAGTCGGATAAGTTGCAGTGAAGAGTAAGCCTCTTGGAGCTTTTGAGTCGCACATCACCAGGTGGCTAAGAGCTTTGAATTATGATTATGGAATGTTCACAACAATACATTTTTCATTACGTGCTCATAAAAAAGAAATTTACCGAATTAAAAGAATTACCCGCAAATGGTTCAATCGGTCTGAATAGAGTCATGTACACTCCCAATAATTTCTTGTCAATTTTATAACAGTACTGTAACTGTTACTTAATTGTCCTCCTAAGAGTGACGATTTCAAATACAAATACGTATAAAAGCTGTTAAATTTTGTACAATGGTTCGCCATATTTGGCCATTGGTATAAATTAAATTAGATTATTATTTTAATGTCACAATATTACAATTTATAGGTAACGTTTTATCAGATAAGTAGTCATTAACACTGTAGTAGCTTTTTTGTAGTAGATTTAGGTAATGAATTAAGAGATTATAGCACACTTGCTTTACTGTTATTTGATCATACTGGGAAAATGACACAAGCCCATATTCGACTTTAGGGTTGAGGGACAAAACGAGTAAAGAAATATTATTATGGTGGCGTAATGTATTCCGGACGAATTTTTTGATACATTGCCTTTGTCCTATCTGTGAGACTGTGACTAATTTTATGGACGCATCTCTTCAATTCGATGTTTAAGTACACACATCACATTTTCCTTCTTCTATTATACGACGTTTTATACGTACTATAGATAACACTTTGATAAAAAAATATATAAATGTCGAATTGAGAAACTCTTCCTTTTTTGAAGTCGGTAAAAAATCAAAAATTCCACTGTTTTAAATAATAAAATAAACAAACCACAATATTTTGTTGGTATAAGAGGTGTAATACCTGTGAGTCATTAAGGTGACGGGTAGGGCACACTGGCGATGCCAATCGATTTAAATGTTTAGCTATCAAACCGGATCCATTTTAAATAATTTCGGAGTTACAACCTCTCGGGGCAAACACTAATACTATTTATTAAATAGCCATGCACAAATGTTGGGTCCGTTTTTGTACGCGAAAAATAGATTCACGCTAAAAAGTGGCTGCTTTTGGCGTGAATCAATTTTCCGCGTACGCGTTGGCTACTTAAGAAAAAATATTGACACTTATTTTGATACGCATAAAGACTAACGATACTAAAGTTAATGAACGTTCGCTTAAATGACGTCTCTGAGTGCGGCCGATTGTATCTTACTGTAAGTCTCCTGAACTGTAAGTTCTTATGCGAAAAAAAAATGTCTTCGAACATAAGAGAGCGGTAAGTAGTAAGCATCGCTAATGTGTTGCCGGCCTTTTTAAAAAGGAGTACGCTCTTCTCTTGACACATATACTGCTAATGATGATCATAACTATTTTCTTGTTCTTGAACTATGATTTCTTTTTTTATGTGATAGGAGCAGACGGAACCCCTGATGGTAAGCGATTGCCGCTGCCTATAGACACCTGTGACACCAGTAGAGTCACAAGAGCGCTGCCAATTTTTAAACCCCCTTTTCCTCCGGATACCCTCACTCACGCAGCGAAAAGCACGGTGCTGCTCACGCCGGCTCTTTGCGAGGCCCTGCTATCACTCCAGTCGAGCCGGCCCATTCATGCCGGAGCGTGGTTTTCCCATATATATGATTATCTAAATAATTAAATCGCATATTTCAGGCCTCGGATAAAGATCTATTGGGCAATCGTACAGTTCGCCGACTCAGTTGAATGAGTGATCCATTCAATTAAATATTCAATTGCGAAGCGCAGCGCCCCGCTGCGGCGCGCATTGTACCTACACCCTGCGATCAGTTACAAACACAACGTACGTACAAATTATAAAATACTTCCTTAAGGTGACGGGTAGGGCACACTAGCGACGCCAATCGATTTTAATTTTTAGCTACTAAACCGGATCTATTTTAAACAATTTCGGTTACAACTTCTAGGCAAACACTTATACTATTTATTAAATGACTGCACAAATGTTGGGGTCCGTTTTTGTACGCGTAAAGACTAACGATACTAAAGTTAATGAACGTTCGCTTAAATGACGTCTCTGAGTGCGGCCGGTTGTATCTTACTGTAGTCTCCTGCACTGTAAGTCTTATGCGAAAAAAAATGTCTTCGAACATAAGAGAGCGGTAAGTAGTAAGCATCGCTAATGTGTTGCCGCCTTTTTAAAAAGGAGTACGCTTCTTCTCTTGACACATATACTGCTAATGATGATCATAACTATTTTCTTGTTCTTGAACTATGATTTCTTTTTTTATGTGATAGGTGGCAGACGAGCAGACGGAACCCCTGATGGTAAGCGATTGCCGCTGCCTATAGACACCTGTGACACCAGTAGAGTCACAAGAGCGCTGCCAATCCTTAAACCCCCTTTTCCTCCGGATACCCTCACTCACGCAGCGAAAGCACGGTGCCTGCTCACGCCGCTCTTTGCGAGGCCCTGCTATCGCTCCAGTCGAGCCGGCCCATTCATGCCGAGCGTGGTTTTCCCATATATATGATTATCTAAATAATTAAATCGCATATTTCAGGCCTCGGATAAAGATCTATTGGGCAATCGTACAGTTCGCCGAATCAGTGGAATGAGTGATCCATTCAATTAAATATTCAATTGCGAAGCGCAGCGCCCCGCTGCGGCGCGCATTGTACCTACACCCTGCGATCAGTTACAAACACAACGTACGTACAAATTATAAAATACTTCCTTAAGGTGACGGGTAAGGGCTCACTAGCGACGCCAATCGATTTTAATTTTTAGCTACTAAACCGGATCTTTTTTAAACAATTTTCGGTTACAACCTCTCGGCAACACTAATACTATTTATTAAATAGCCATGCACAAATGTTGGGTCCGTTTTTTGTACCGAAAATTGATTCACGCCAAAAGCGGCCACTTTTGGCGGTAATCCAAAATCGGAGTGCAAAGCAGACCAAACAGTTAACTATAAGTATTAAATAAATAGTATAGGTGTAAATAAATAGTATAAGTTGAGTGGGTGAGAATTCGCAATCTACGCCCGAAGCGAATGTCTCAATTAATAAAAATCAAATAGTGCCGTCCAGTAGTTGCGCTACTGGACGGAACAAGAGATATTAATGCCGCGTACTGACGATGTACTGACTCACTCTTACCGAGGTGTCGTAAAAGGCGACTAAGGTAAAGCTGCGAGCATGATCATCAGCACTCAGAGAAGGAAAACTCTGCATTTATATCAAAACCCTCGCCAACCCGTCTGCTAAGCGTGGTGAGTATGGCAATTACCCCTCATGTGATTGAGGGAGGCCCGTGCCCCAGCAGTGGGGACTTAAATGGGCTGATGATGATGATGATGATGATAGGTGTTTGCCGAGAGGTTGTAACCCCGAAATTGTTTATAAAAGATCTGGTTAAGTAGCTAAAAATTAAAATCGATTGGCGTTCGCTAGTGTGCCCTACCCGTCACCGCGAGTAAGGTGACCGCGACACCACCGGAGTCTTAAGTGCGCTGCCTCATGATCGTAACAATAATATTACCTGTTTTGCACCCTTAAGTTAATTTCTGACGGCTTTACGAAGCCGGCAGTTACGGGCGTGGCTGAGGGTTGATGTTGACTGCCGTAGCCCAATCAGCTCAACGTATTATTACGAGTATTACTATAAAATCATATGGATAGCAATAAAACATTTGAATTTGAAATCTAGACCGATGATTTCCTAAGTAATAGACGTGTGTAACTAACTTTACTGAAACGACTCCGTGATCCGACTCATCCAAATGATACACTGTTCCGAATCTCTAATTTTCGCTCCAAACGTATCATTCGACTCAAATGAATCTCGAGTCCGAGTGAACCGAATGATCCGAATGAGCTGAATGATTCGAGTGAGCCGAATGATCCGAATGACCTGAATGATCCGAGTGAGCCGAATGAGCGGAATGATCCGAATTCAGAGCGAACGAGTAAGTTGCGGGACTGTTCGTGGAATCGATTATTCATTCGTAAGAAAATAAAATAGTCACGGATCTATCTGATAGTCGATGTTACAAATGATTTAAATGAAGCGTTTCTCTGTTCCGACTCTCTGGACTGATCATGATGCAAAACTTCCAATCTTTTAAATGATACGTTTTGTCAGGGCTACCAAGTTATTATATCCTCTATTATTCAGCCAAGGCGCAGCGCCCGTATGCATATTATAGCGCACATGTGTGTGCGTTATTATATGCATACATTCGTGATCACAAGTGCACTCTCTATTTCTTTAACCTCATATTCCGATGGTATGCCATTATGACAAAACTGAAGAGGTATCAAGAGCAGTACCAACGGCTTTTAAGGCGGACGGGTGGCCCTAACTAGCGACGTCAATCGATTTAAATTTTTAGCTACTAAACCGGATCTTTTTTAAACAATTTTTAACAAAATACCTCTCGACAAACATCTATACTATTTATCTAATACTTATAGTTAACTGTTTGGTCTGCTTTTGCACTCGAATTTTGGATTACCGCCAAAAGTGGCCGCTTTTGGCATGAACAAATTTTTTGCATACAAAAACGGACCCAACATTTGTGCATGGTTATTTAATAAATAGTACCTATAAGTGTTTTTCGAGAAGTTGTAACCTCGAAATTGTTTAAAATAGATCCGGTTTAGTATCTAAAAATTAAAATCTATTGGCGTCACCTTAAGTGCTTTCTAAGGCACGGAAATACAATACTGTCAACTTCCAGGGCCGACACTGAGAACTTGCTTGACCCGGGAATCGAAATGGGGCCCTGAAATGCATGTATAAAGGTTTTGCGTAAATGGTAAAGAATTTTCTACAACAAAGACAGAAATAGGTACTGATCTTTTTTAATGTGATAGGTGGCAGACGAGCAGACGGATCACCTGATGGTAAGTAATTGCCGCCGCCCATGGACACCCATGACACCAGTGGATTTACAAGTGCGGTGCCAACCTTTAAACCCCTTATTTCCGGATTGGACCTACGGTACCCTCACTCGCGCAGCGAAACAGCTGTGCTGCTTCGCGCCGGTTTTCTGCTCGATAAATAAACTCGATTATGTTAAAGAAGATTCTTTAAAAAAATCGAATTAAGGTATTTATTTAAGAACGAACACAATATTACATTGATAATTAAAATAAAGAAAAAAGAATACTCCAGGTCTACTCCAGAAATACACGGAATGGTTTATTTAAACTCAGGATTTTATATCAAGGACAAGCGAATTGAAAAGCTTAATAATCTTAAAACTCCACCATTCTGCTAGTCTAAATAAAACAGAAAGAAGCAAACCTCGCCGTACAAAGCAGAATAGAAAGAGGAAAATAAATACGCCCATTGGGCTCCTTCGAATTCCTTGCGTAACTTTTTAGGGTTCCGTAGCCAAATGGCAAAAACGGAACCGTTATAGATTCGTCATGTCTGTCCGTCTTGTGTGTCCGTCCGCATGTCACAGCCACTTTTCTCCGAAACTATAAGAACTATACTATTGAAACTTGGTAAATAGATGTATTTTGTTAACCGCATTACGATTTTTACATAAAATTAGAAAAAAAATTGGGGGTCTCTATACTTGAAACGGAAAATTAAATTATTTTTTTCATCAAAACTATACGTGTGGGGTATCTATGGATAGGTCTTTAAAAATGATGTTAGGTTTTTAACATAATACACTCCCAAACTGTTAAATTGCGTGTCCCCCCCCCCCCCCCCCGCTCTCTCTAACTTCTATAATAAACAAACTAAAAAATATATTACATATAATCATGATAACTAACAACGAAAATGGGTTTGAACTAGATATAGTAGTTTTTTTTAATACGTTATAAACCGTAAACCGCAATTTACCTTTCATATATCTTACTTGCTGCTACGGAACCCTTCATAGGCGACTCGCACTTGGCCGGTTTTAATCTTTCATACAGTATAAAACTTTTAGGTAGCAAGACACTCACTACATTGTATAAAACGAGTCGCTTTCATAAGTAAATGCACTTAAAAAAATTTCGACACTCTTCGGGTGGTTTGATGCAACTATCGTCGGCTCACGGCGAAGCATAAATCACTTACAAAATTCGTCGACATACCAAGGTCTCCGGTACCTTAGTCGGTAAAGCAGTTGCCCGGTTATCGTGGGTTTGAGTCCCACCCGAAGACTGTCGAAAAATGTTTAAGTTACTTAAGAATAAATTGCAAAAAGATTGCTACACTCAAAAAATTTACCGTGGGAGAGCCACGCTCCAGCATGAATGGGCCGGCGTGATACCACGGCTTCACAGAAAATCGGCGTGAAGTAGCATTGTGCTGCATTTTGCTGCGTGAGTGAGGTTACCGGAGGCCCAATCCGAGGGATAGGGGGATTTAAAGGTTGGCAGCGCACTTGTGACGCCACTGGTGCCGCGGGTGTCCATTAGCGGTGGTATCGCTTTCGCTGTCTGTCCGTACATGAGCTTACGAGTAGATCTTTGAAAGTTTATAACGGATTTCGATGCGGCTTTTAAATGGATAGAATAAATTAAGAGGAAATTTAAAATGTATAAGTAATAATATACATACGTACATGCACAATATTTATATTTATATATTCATTGCACCCGTCCAAGACTGGGGTAAGTCGCTTGTAAGATAAATAGATATGTCACCGAAAAATAACAAGATCCGTAAGTTTATCAATTTACTAGGAAGTTTATAAACTTTCGTATGATTCTAAATGGGAGATAAATTATATTATTTTACGTCCACACTTTCGTACATTGATAAACTTACTGAACTCACTCGTAAAATAATAAGTAATCAATATCCAAAAGCTACGCGCGATCTGATTGGCGTTACCACTATGAACATTGACCAATCAGAGAGCAGTGTGTTATTTTACGTATTTCAAAGATTCGTATATTTAAAAGAGTTTCTGAGATTGGTCAACACATAAAATTTTACGAATAGATATCCGTTAGTTTATAAATTTACCATGTGACGTCGAAAATTGATAAATTTACGTAAGTGTAGACGTAAAATAATACAATTTATCTCCCGTTTAGAATCCTACGAAAGTTTATAAACTTCCTAGTAAATTGATAAACTTACGGATTTTGTTATTTTCCGGTGACCAAAGTCCTATATTGCTAATATTGGCAATGGAAAAATTCAAAATTACTTTGTGTGCATAGGCTTATTATATACAGCTCTTACAAATCGTCATACATGAAAAATATAAATTATAGCTATGTATATTATACATGTAATGAAACATATATGTCGATACAAAAAATATACTAAGAAATGAATAAATATAATGTGATTCTACCGGAATCGGAAAGTTGATTCTGACGAGAAGATCCGGCAAGAAACTCGCCAGTTACTCTTTTTAAAAAAGAAAAGATGCCATACCATTGCTACTGTCAGTTTAGCTACGTGATGCCCTTTCACACTTCGTTTGACGAACTCTATATGGAAGTATGGAGCCCAGTGTAAAGATCGGGAGTTGTGTTGAGAGATAAGGTAAACTCGCAGTCCAAAGTCGTAATGATGATTTATTAACAGATTCCTAACTATTTATACAAATTAAAATCTACTAACTTATAGGCTAAAACATTTGCGAATTACAACACATTATTTTTGTCCAATCAGAAATTATCATTTAAGTTGGTTTCGGAGGACGCGCAGTATTTACGTAGAGGGCCACGGAGTGACTGAAAGGGCGTTGGTAAAGAGTAAGCAAAAAATAGGATATTTGTCATACAAGTCATCAGGCGGAGATGACCGCCATATTTCACAGACGTCTGCGATGAATCGGAGTAATGTAATTGCGTTGATCGGCTTATCACTATTTTGGCCTTTGAAGGCAGTAAAATAGATTCGTGTTAATTGTGTCGATTATGACACAATTTTTAATAAAACACGCCGGGAGGTTGTTCAAAGACTAACATTTTATTTTTTTAAATGCATAGACAATAGACATGTAAATAACTGTTTCTAGGTTTACAGATGGCGCCACATTAGTATAGAACAAATATTATTTTGATATTAATTTTAACACCTCCTCTTATCAAAATAATCTAAACCATTAATAACAGTAAAAAAAAGAATAAACAGTTATGTATCTCAAACAATTCAGTAGCTACATACTTAGACATTCTTATATACTATTATGCATTTTAACATACAAATATTTATTATACATCACACAATAATATGCATACCTAGCTTTTTAATAAAATAGTTATGTTTAACACTACTCAAGCCCTTTGTCAGCAGGTCTGCAGGCATTTCGGATGTTGGCAGATAAACTATCTTTACATGTTTGTTAGCGACTGCTTCTCTAATAAAATGGTGACGCACATCTATGTGTTTTGTTCTTTTATGAAACAATGTATTTTCTGTCAACTTCTGAGCACCCTGATTATCATTATACAAGATTATTGTATAATTACAAAAATCCTCAATCTCATTTAACAAATTTTTTAAGTATATAGCTTCTTTACAAGCCTCAGTTATCGCCATATATTCAGCCTCTGTACTGGACAAAGCGGTAGTCTGCTGTTTTTTACATTCATATGAGATAACAGAGCCAGAAAGCTTAAAGAAAAAACCTGTATAAGATTTCCTGTCTAAAGTATTTGAGGCCCAGTCTGCATCAACAAAACCCTCTAAGTTACAATCATCTTTAGTAAACATAAGCCCATAAGAACTAGTTTTGCTTAAATATCTTAAAATTCGTTTTGCATGTTTCCAATGTATGAGAGAATAACAATTATTAAATTGGCTCAAAAAACTGACACTATAAGATATATCTGGGCGAGTTAGGACACTCAAATACATTAAACTTCCTATTAATTGTTGAAATGGATATTGTTTACAAACTTCAACACTTTTCTCTAGCTTTAAATTATTCTCAATGGGAGTATTGGCACCATTACAATTTGTCATATTAAATTTATTTAATAAATGATCCACAAAATGTTTTTGATCTAATGAAATGCAACCATTTTTATACATTTGAACTCTAATGCCTAAACATTGTTTTAACTGCCCCAAGTCTTTAATCTTAAATTTTTGCATTAGTTCACTCTTAATCTCATTTACCATATCTTGACAATTTGAGAATATGAAAAAATCGTCTACAAAAATTGCTATTATAATCAGCTTCTTTTCACACCTTTTTATGTATAAACATGGTTCCAAATTTGACCTAATAAAGTTGGACTTTAATAAACAATCATTTATTCTTACATTCCAAGCTCTGGCCGATTGTTTTAACCCATAAATTGCACGTTTTAGTTTAAGCACACAATTTTCTTTGCAATCTAAATTAGGAGGAGCATGCATGTATACATCTTCATTCAGATAACCATTCAGGAAAGCTGTAATGACATCAAGGTGAGTAATATTAAAATTAAGTTTCACACTTAATGCGAATAACAATCTCAATGTAGAGTAACGAAGCACTGGTGAGTATGTCTCGGTGTAGTCCAAACCTTCTTTTTGTGTAAAACCTTTAGCCACCAGCCTAGCTCTATAACGCACTTTATTATCACTTTCAAACTTTTTTTTAAAAACCCACTTACATTGCACTATTCTATCTGCTTCTTTTCTGTCAACAAATTCCCATGCTTGATTATCTTCAAAAGCCTTTAGTTCTTCTTTCATCGCCTGTTCCCACAGTTCTTTCTCCGGTCCATTTATTGCTTTTTCATAACTCAGTTCTTCACCACATGATTCCAGCTCATCTACAATGCAGAGATTCGAAAAGCCGAATCTTTCTACTGGTTTTCTCTTGCGCTTACCAAGATCTTGTAAGTATTGATCATTTTCTTCTAAAATGGATTCTAAGGTTGATTCATTATCACTTTCATAGACTGATTGATATGAATCTTCGTGGGGACTTGATGATTCATAGATATATGTAGGATCGTTAGCATCTTCAGGTGAATTTTCTGACACACTTATCTCATTCTGTGAGTTTTCATCTTCCTCCTAATAATTCTGATGTTTTTTCTTCACTATTTACTACTACCTGAGCTGTGTCCTGAGGTTTCTCTATTATAATGACATCTCTGCTCGTAGTGATTTTCCTAGTTTTGGGGTTGTATAGTCTGTACCCTTTTACATTATCCTGATAACCGACTAGAATTGATTTGTCAGCCTTCTTATCCCATTTCTGTCTTTGCACTTTGGGAATATGCACCATTACTTCACTACCAAATATTCTTACATGGCTTAAATCTGGCTTCCTGCCTGTCCACTTCTCAAATGGTGTCATCATGCCTAGACTGGCGACTGGAGTTCTATTCATTATGTATACTGCAGTATTCACTGCCTCACCCCAAAAACTTTTGTTGAGATCTGATTCAAACATTAAACATCTAGCCCGCTCAACTACTGTTCTGTTGAACCTTTCTGAGAGTCCATTCTGTTGTGGAGTGTGAGGATTAGTCTTCTGGTGAATGATTCCTGTTTCTTTCAATAATTGTTCCATCTCTCCTGAACAAAACTCACCTCCATTATCGGTTCTCAAAACCTTTATCTTGTTTCCCGTTTGATTCTCCACCAAAACTCGAAAAACTTTGAAATGCTGAAATACCTGGTTTTTCTCCTTCAAGAAATAGACATAAGTCATTCTGCTGGCATCATCCACGAACAGAAGAAAATACTTTGCTTGACCAATCGATTTGGTCTCCATAGGCCCGCATAAATCTGAGTGTACTACTTCTAGCAGTTTGTCACTTCTATGATTGGCAGATGGGAAAGGGAAACGAGCCTGTTTGCCCTCACAGCACACTTCACAGTTCTGGATCCGAATATCAGCTTTCTTGTCAAAGGTAACACCTTCCACGGCACCTTCTTTCATCTTTTCTAAGGACTTACTATTGACATGTCCTAGCCTTCTATGCCACAATGTCATGGCTGATAACACACTCTCTGATCTTTGAATTTGTAGCTTGTACACACCATTTGTTAAGTTTGCCACTCCTATAAGCTCATTTACTTGATTATGTATCAAACAAACATCCTTTTAAATGTTACTTTGTTGCCATTTGCTATTAATTTGCTTACTGATAATAAGTTTGTTGTGAGCTTCGGTATGTACAAAACATTCTTCACAATCACATCATACTGAGAACCATTTACATTTGTTGTTATCTGTGTTTCACCAACACTTACAACAGGCACAGTCATTTGATTTGCAACTACTATTTCTTTGTTGTCATGCACGGGTCTATGTGCCAGTAAACAATGTCGACTTGCTGTCATGTGTGCGCTTGCACCTGAATCGACGTACCAATCTTCTGTACTATATTGTCCGTTGAAAAATGCAGCACTAAAAGCATTTAATGTTTTCTTTGTTTTTAGTTCGGGACATTTGTTTTTATAATGTCCTATTTTCTTGCAATTATAGCATTTTATTTGTTTACTATGGTTTAAACTTGCACTGTCACTGTATGATGTTGACGTTTGCGATTTGACACCGCGGTTAGTGTTACCACTTTTCCACCGCTGTTTTGACCAAAATGCAGAATCTTTTTCAGTAGTGCCAACCTCCTCAGACATATCGAGCAATTTTGTCTTGATGACGTCAGCGCTAATGGCGATTCCGGAATGCTCGATTGCCATTATCATGGGTGAATACTTGTCAGAAAGTCCCGCCAAAAGTAGCGACCCAATCCACTCATCTGTGATTTCAAAACCTGTCCCCTTCAGTTTCTGCGCCGTTTCAACTATTTGAGATACGTAGCTTGTCATCGATTCACAGGTTTCAAGGCGGATTGAAATTAACGTTCGAAGCAAACTGATTTTCCGTTGATAACCTGTGTCATCGAACAATTGTTTCAACTTAGTCCATACACCTTGCACTGTGGTCTCACTCTTGATATGCGCGTATAATGAAGAGTCGATAGTCATCACGAGTTTCGCTTTGGCTTTTTTCATCTCGGTTTCACTTATTTCCGCTGGTAGATTATCCAAGTCAATTCCTTCGAGCAGCAAAAAATTACTTGTTGCAAATGCCCAATCATCGTAATTTTCGCGACCTTTTAGTTTCGGCACATTGACTAGATAACCGGACGTCGACATAATGCACTTTTAGGATAATAAATAACACGATAACTTTAATTTCTTTGGAAAATTTGGGACTGGGCCCATAACCTAATAAAACACGCCGGGAGGTTGTTCAAAGACTAACATTTTATTTTTTTAAATGCATAGACAATAGACATGTAAATAACTGTTTCTAGGTTTACAGATGGCGCCACATTAGTATAGAACAAATATTATTTTGATATTAATTTTAACAATTTTTAAGAAATACAACGGTGAATCCATAAAGAAAAGTATTAAGAATTTTTTGAGACAAAATTAGGTCATAATTTCTACAAGTAACCATAAGTTTTTGTAATTTCTGAAATGTTGGTCACTTTAGGTAATAATAAGAATTATGGTTTACTTGTACAAAAAAGATGGAGTCACTGTTAATTTTTAGACTATGTCCATTCTATGTTCTTAGTAGTGCGCGAGAGCACCATCAAACGCAACCTATCATTATTCCGGGTCCAGCCAAAGAATTACGAGTAATTACGAGTATCTCGCTCGACGCGGAAAGGCATTCTAGTGGGCGTGTCGGTTCTACATTTGAATGACAGCGGCCATTCTTCGGCCGTTCGAATTTCGAAAAAAGAACGTTTGTTTTCTTAACGGAACGTTCCATTGGATTTAAATTGAATCGTTCGATTGTTATTGGTCTATTATTTATTCGGCGACCGACTGCGAAGGGTTGGGTTCCAAAGCTAAGGGGAGAGCAATGGGGAAATACGCACATGTTTCGGCCATTTGGCGTTCATTCTGATCGATTTCACGTTGATTGGTTTTCTAATTCCTCATGCTGGGAATATTTCGCGAATTCAATAATCCAATCTTTTTTAACTCATTCATTCGACATCGATTTGTTATTATTTCCTATACTACTAGAGTAGAGTGGTCGCTACATAGGGTAATATACTGTAGGAAGGCTTTCAGCACGATTATGTACAGATAATTTAAGAAAGATGGCTGGTATGAGTTGGATCCTTATAAGCAGATCAAAAGGCGCTCTTAACGCTTAGCAGTGGACAGCAATAGGCTATTTAATTGATAGATTTGAATGATAGCCTTAAAATAGATAAATTATTAGTATAAATTCACCATGTTGCCCTAGTGGTTTAAGTACTGGGCTGTGATCTCGCGGTTCTGGGTTCGATTCGAATTTTTCGAACATAGCTCGGGTTTGTGATCACAATCCGCATTTAGGCCAGCGTGGTGATTAAGCCTAATCCCACCATAGTAGCGAAAACTTGATTTCTATGATGGAGGCCTTTACCCTGCAGTGGAACAGTATATAGGCTGATACTTTAGCTTTACAACATCTCTAAAAGTTTATTAAGTAGTTAAAAGTGGGTTTTAAAAGATCGATTAACCTAAAACCCTATGAAAACTACATAAAACGACAATAAATTCGACATTTATCATTACACAGGTCTCTACTCTGTTCAAAACTTGGCACAGGACCAAACTGCGAAAACTTTTACACTCACTTTTTACGTATTTATCGTTCAACTTCGGTTATATCGCATCTATAATGTGAAACGACCGAATTTTTCTTTACTTACCTGTGATATTTTCTTTGAAAATCTGTTAGGAACACATGTTGGGTTCGGAGATTTGAAATTCGAATTTGATGTTCGTTTTTTATTGGCGTTAAGGTTGTTGTTTATCGTGATTATAACCAAGGCAGCCTAGTGAGTTTTCTTTTTGAATGCAGTCAAAACTTTTCAGCCAGGAATACTTGGTAAATGACGGGACATTTTTGTTTTATATTAGTCGCTTTGTTCTAAATTCAAAATTCTTTTAAAAATGCTTTTGATACTTGAAAAATAAACTTGACACGTCGCGACGTACCTGATTAAATGTGTAGTAATCATTAATGCTGTAAGTTTCGGTTACCTGAGAAAAAAGAAATTATTTTTAATTAATTGCATACTTAAGATTAAGATTAAAATTTTGGGAAACGACAAGTATTAAAAACAAAGAATTGCCCATTAGTCACTTCAAAATGACTATAAGTGTTAATTATTTTTTGGACACTCATATAACCATTCATCACATCTCACTATCAAAATGTAAATCCGACGGATTAACTTTCATATTCCGGGGTATCGGTTACGTTAAATGGAACGTAATAGAATTACATTATGAAAAGAGTGACAATTACAAGAATTTTAAGCTATGCCGTTTGCATTCAATTTTCATCTGAATAGGGCTTTGATATTAAAATTGATCACTGCATATTAATAACTTCCGCCGAATCGTATCAAACATTCAGGCGGCTGTCTTGCGCCTCTAGCGCTGTGATATGATAAACAATATCGGGTAACAGAGATGAAGTCATCGATTTATTTTATTTTATGTTTATAAAAAAAACTGGTCACCTTAACTATACCTACTTGGTAATTTACTTTCGGTAAAAAACAATCTGCAGCTTTTACAAAGCATTGGTTTTCCTTCTGGTATTACAAAGCGTAAATATGTAGCTGATGGTTAGCAGTTATCGGAAGAACCGCTAATAGGCTGGAAAAATGTTTTTGGTACAATTAATCATTGTGCCAAAAAACTATTTTTTGCAATAGTTGGCAGACGAGTAGGTGGATCACCTGATGATAACCGATCGCTACCGCCGTAACATCAGAGAAGCCACAAGTGCGTTGCCAACCTTTTCCTCTTAACCCTAAATTGAGCGTCCGGTAATCTCACTCACACGGCGAAACAACAAAAGCGCTGCTTCACGCCGATTTTCTATGAAACCGTGGTATCACTCCAGTCGAGCCATCTCATTTCATCATTAAAGCCGATGAGTGGGTTTCCCGTGGTGTTACGGTGATCATAAAGTATCAGCCTATAACTGTCCCACTGCATGGCAAAGGCCTCCATCATAGAAATCAAGTCATCGCTACTATGATGGGATAAGGCTTAATTAACACGCTTGCCAAATGCGGATTGGTGATCACAAACCCGAGCTATGTTCGAAAAATTCGAAACACACTTTTATGCTCGACCCAGGAATCGAACCCAGGACCCCGAGATCACGGCCCGATACTTAAACCACTTAGCCGTGTGGTTCCCGGCAGAGTAGAATAGGACACCCTCACTCTTACCGAGGTGTCGTAAAAGGCGACTAAGGTAAAGCTGCTGGCATGATCATCAGCACATTATATCAAAACCCTCGCCAACCCGTCTGCCAAGCGTGGTGAGTATGGCAATTACCCGTCATGTGATTGAGGGAGGTCCGTGCCCCAGCAGTGGGGACTTAAATGGGCTGATGATGATGATGATGATGATAACCACTAGACTAACAGGGCGTCATGTCAAGTCTGCGATGGTGATCATAAGTAATATTTAATGTATTCTTTTATGTGAAATGAGGCAGACAAGTAGATCACCTGATGGTAAGCGATTGCGCCGCCTATGAACACTCGCAACACAACACCAAGTTATTGGGTCTCTGCTTTTTTTTTTTTGAAAAGACCGCTAGCAGGCCCACATCTACTTGCATCATGAGACGGCATCAGTCCCGGTTATCTTAATTAAAGCCCTACTGGCCCTTCGGAGCTATGACCGGAAAACTCAGTCGTATATCAAAACCAGTCCTCGGATTAGGGACGGTTGCGTCATGGAGTCACGCGATATTTGGAACAGGCCTAGCAAAATAATAATGTGACTGTTATATAGTTTCGAAACTAGGAACTTGGATGTGAAATATGATTGATTGAGTATGGATTAATATTAAATGTAAGTGCGATTTTTCTTATAATATATATGATATATTCAGACTACAAGATCCATTTTTAGGGTTCCGTAGCCAAATGGCAAAAAACGGAACCCTTATAGATTCGTCATGTATGTCTGTCTGTCTGTCCGTCCGTCCGTATGTCACAGCCACTTCTTTCTGAAGCTATAAGATCTATAATATTGAAACTTCGTAAATAGATTATTTTGCTATCCGCATTAAGTACGCTTTTTACACAAAAATAGGAAAAAATATATTTTTTAGGGGTATCCCCATACTTAATATATGAAATATATTACCATGAAAACTAACAACGAAAATTGGTTTGAACTAGATCTAGAAAGTAGTTTTTTTTTTTTATACGTTATAAACCGTAAACCGCAATTTACCTTCCATAATATATCTTACTTGCTGCTACGGAACCCTTCATGGGCGAGTCCGACTCGCTCTAGGCCCGTTTTGTAAGTAACAATTTTTCTTTATACTATGTGAGTATACCTACATAATTGTAATACTAAATAGTTTATCAGTCCAACCCGGTGGTGCAAAAAAGGAGAGTCATATCTCCCAGCAATCACTGTATGCTAGAAGCGACAAATGAGCAAGCGGGTCACCTGATGGAAAGTGATCAACGCCGCCCATGAACATACACGAAATCAGAGAAGTCGCTTATGTGTTAAATATTGAATCTTAGGATTGCATGCCTCAAGTGGCAATGGGCAGGGCACATAGCGAGGAGAACAGACGGCCGGTGGGGCCGAAAGTTTCTCGAGTGGAGCCGTGTGGGAGGCCACAAGGTAGACCGACGATCTGGCGAAGATCACGGGAATCAATTGGATGCGGGCGGCACAGGACCGATCTGTGTGGAGAACAGAGAACCGGTTGCGTTCTGAGCTGGCGCTTCGGATCTCGGGGTCCGTTTTTCACCTCTCATATAAAAAAAAATCCTCTTTCGGTCGTACCATCTGATGTTCGCATTCTCGTCGGACTATTTTTAGCAATACAAAAAATTGTACATTCAAAGTCTTCGTTAAAAACAGATCACAGCAGGAAATACTCCAGAACATCCCTAATTATCACAATCAAGCGTACCATCTAACAGTCTCAATTAAGGTGTTTAATAACCGAGCTCAAATAAAACTATAAAAACACACGAATGTACGCTAATAACGAATGGGGGTGCCACTATCGGAACATTAATCATTCCCATACAAACCTAACCTCTTTTTAAGGTTCGGTGCTCTCAATCGGTGACGACAAAAAACGTTTTGGGCAGATTGGCATTAGACTGAAAAATATTTTTGTAAAACAAAAAAAATATCTGCGAAAAAAAACCGCCTTCAAAAATCACGAACTAAAAAGTTTGTTTTAATAACATTTTATAACAGTACAATCGAGAAACGGTGTTACCTAATCCCTGTAGAATAATTTTGTTGCTGAGCAATAATTTATTCGGTAGGTTAATTATTTTTTGCCCACCCGTTAAATACCACCCGTTTAAATTTACGGTAAATAAAATTGTGGTTAATTTCTGACCAATTGCAGTAGTTGAGTGCTTGAGAAGCAAGGGTCGCGGGTTTGATTCCCGCTCTGATACAAATTCATTGTCGATGAAGGAGATATTTGGGATTAGGAAAATGTTGTCTTAATTAACTTATTCTCAAACAATTAAGAAATAACAATTTATACAAATTTTGGAAAAAATTTAAAAATAAGTAAATGATACAATGACCATAATGATCATAGATTAATTGATCACTAGTTTTTATTTATTGACATTTAAGTAACTAAAATAAATAAGGCCATTTAATTAATAAGCCAAGACTCTGTTAGGTTAGGGCGGTAATCACTTACTATCAGGTGAGCCGTCTGCTCGTCTGTCCGCCATAATGCAAAAAACGCTGGCCAAGACAGTAAAAAAAGTAAGTAAGTAAATTGGACCATTAAATTTCAGTCAAATGGAACCTTCTCATCTCTCGCACTGCTCGCACTTGCCCAAACTTTTTTCGTACATTTAAAAAGTATTTAATTTTCATTCGTTACAAATGCATGGAATGGAACGTCATTATGTTAGTAGGAAGTGCTCGGTATGCAGGAAACGTCTGGCCGCCTTAATTCTTTGGATTACCGTTATCAGTCGTGTAGCAACAATTAGTTGTTTATTTAACAACGGTGTTATGGGGCAGATTGGCACGATAAGAGTGTTATTCATATAATTATATAGGAGGTTACACCCATCTATTGTGTGTGTGTGTGCTGCCAGTGACGATATACGGAACCGAAACACGGCCGCTTACAATGTGCAAATTAAGCAGGCTCAAAGTCACCCAGAAAGCAATGGTGAGGGTTATGCTCAGTCTCGTAACGTGATCGGAGACGGATCGCCTGATGGTGAGCGATTGCCGCCGCCCATGGACACCCGCGACACCGGTGGATTCACAAGTGTGCTGCCAACCTTTAAACCCCCTTTCCTCCGGATGGGGCCTCCGGTACTCACTCACGCAGCGAAACACAGCACAGTGCTGCTTCAAGCCGGTTTTCACGATTCGAAAAAATGGTTTAAAATCCCTAAACAAACAGAGTTTAGATCACGGTTACACGTTCGGCATCATTATTTAAAATATTGTAGGTATACACAAATTTTGAAAAACTATCTGAATCGTGTAAGTTTTCTCACAAATCCCTAACCGCTAAGCTAATGGTAGAAAGTTAGACAATCCGTCTGCTCGTCTGCCACCAAAAAGAAAATGAGTATGGACAACATTTCAAAATTGCTAAGCTCTGAAACAAAAAAATACCATTTCTTTATTTACTTTCCCGCTGCGCGAATATATATTTATTAATTTTTTATATTTCTTATTAACTGAGAAAAAAATTAAAAACTAAAAAACGTAAGATGACGTAATCGGACGGCAGAATGTAAAAAATTTCTTTGCTTAGCACATTATAGTTTTAAATTTACGAAATGATGAACCAATGACATGCAACTGTCAAAAAAAAAGACAACTTGTCAACGTTGAATGAATGAATGACGTTGACAATGTTGACACTAGTACTATTTACCTTTGACAGTAGTACCTTTTTTTTTATTAAAACAATGATAAGCAAAGGAATATCGCTGTATTCAGCCGTCCGATGACGTCATTTGGCGCTTACGTCTATTTAGAATATAAAGAATTTTAATAATTATTTTATGCATGAAAATGGACAAATTTTGAAAAAAGAAAAAATATGGGTCCGTTCATTTTATGTCTATTTTCATATAAAAAAACAATTACGACATGTTAAAAATATGAAATGTTGTCCATTGAAGGTGTGTTCGTTTTCATATACTTAACTACGCTCGCCTCTTTATAAACATTCCAGACAAATACACTTTCGTTTACCAAGTGTGCTTGGTCCTAAGTTAGGCCAATGTTCGCACCTATCACAAAAAAAAGGCCAATGTTCGCACGTCCCGTCTTATCAATACTACGTTACACGTGATCGTATCGTGAACAATAAGCTTTTTATCGAGTTAGGCTGAAGGCGGAGTATTCTAGGGCCCGTGTCAAGGACCCCAGGGAATATAGCTGAGGAATCAGAAGTTTAGTTTAGTGTTGCGGAATTATCGATAGTTTCTATCTATCGATAATTATCGATCGATAGTTTCGACCTATCGATAATTGACCTCAAAAATAATTCAGATTATCGAAAGTACTATCGATAGTCGATAGTGTTGCTATTGGTCAAAACTATCGATAGTAAAATTTGATCAATACTATTGATAACGCCAATACTATTGAGAATATAGATTGTTTAATGCCCGATACTATCGATAGTATTGTGTTTCATTACAGAATCAATCAAAAACTATCGATACTATCGATTATCGACCTTTGTTTCGATATTATTGCTGCCTGATTTTAAGTGTCCGATACTATCGATAGGTTATGGGGCTGCCACAATAGATCATCTACTGGTCGCAGTGGCGATGAGACGCAGGGCTCACCCCATTTCTAACAAATAAATAAAAATACTATTGATAGTATCGGATATTAAAAAATCTATAGCATCGAAAGTATTAGCGTTATCAATAGTAGTTATCTAATTATACTATCGATAGTAACGATTCTATTGACAACCAGTAATACTATGGATAGACTATCAATACTATTGATTTTACTTTTACTATCGATAGTCTATCGATAGACTATCGATAAGGAACACTAGTTTGGTTACTCTTATAAGTACTTGCATTCAGTCAGTCAAGCTTGGATCGGATCAATTTCTGGTCAATTGAGGACAAACTTTCAGGTGCATCTTCCAGCATGCCCTTGGAAATCGTCATAGTAAATAGACAATTCTTTATTCAAGTTAGGTCCATACAGAACACATGAATATCAAAGTTATATCTTTTTTTTCAAAGTCAAATCAAAGTTATCTACCACCTGATTCGGAATGTCTATTTCTGTTGAGAAGACACCAGTAAGAAAAGAGTACTACTTACTAGTAGTACTCTTTTCAAATATTGATGATGTTACAGTTTTATTTGAGTAGAGAAAAAATAATACAATAATTAAAGTTAACATACCTACTACATATTATTTTTTATTCATATATGAATAACATTTATGAGGACTAATATGTTAATATGTAAAAAAATGCTTATCATCAGTACATTATTCGGGTTCTTTACCTAAAAAGGAAAAAACGAAGCCCTTATAAGACCAATTTGTTGTCCCTCCGTTGTCTGTCGGTTTGTGTTTCAAGACCGACTCGCACTTGCCCGGTGTTTTTCTTGCCCTGGCTTCACTCTCCCTCATCCAGTCATCTTTGTTGCACCTATGTCAATATAACTCTACTTGGACTCCTCTATGTACGAGTACTTTTGAATTTTATTACTCTGTGCTAACACTAAATACAATACCTGACCAAAATAGAGCAACACCCGCCCTAAATAGACCTACCAGACTCCTATTTTTTTTTCTTAAAGGTGATTAGCAAAAATTATCTGACTTGCATATACATATATAAAATAAATACGTCGTTCGTTCATTCGTCATTAAGAAAACTTACCTTTCAAATTCATGCTCTTCATTAGATTCAGTAAGTCATTAATAAAATTTCCAAAGAACCCAATGAACTTTTTCATTAAAAAAAGCTTCAACGTTACATGATCAATTTAAGTGTTGCATAAGACGAATTCATTTTAAACTTAAATTGTTATAATTTATCTATTAGCCTTCTTTCAAGGAATTTTCTATCAACCAGATGAAGACAACGTTTCAATATAAAGATGGATAAAGCTAATGACGAATTTGATAGGTTCAGTTTTCAATTAGATGAAATTGAACGCTACATCTGTGGCATAAAATTTATATTTTAATGAAATTTATGCACTTTTAAGATATGTACTGTCTTTAATTTAATTTTACTTAAATTGTGAAAAGTGGTAATTTATAGGATTCAATATGATTTAGCATTCCAAATTAATTTTAAGAACGATGATTAAAATACTTATAGTAATCAGAATATAATTTAAATTTGAATTCACAATTTATTACACGAATGTAATTTAGTTAATATTCAATCTGATGAGAATCCACATAATCTAAATTTTAATGAGAATTCTGTCTTCTCACCATTAGTTTTCTAATCCTACAAAAACGAAGTCTAACTTAAACGTGAATTCTTAAATGGAAGCTTATGTAAATATCATTTCACTTAACTTTTCCATTAATACAGCCCTCGTAAATAATACTTTGTTTATTTTAAAGTTTGGAACAAATTTACTTTAAACAACAATTTACTAACCATAGTTAATCACCCTAGTAAACATTGACACTGTTGGTATAAATATTTTATTAAAAGACGTAGTAGATGGGGCCAAAATTTAAATAAAGATCGTGTGACTTTAAATATTCATTACATAAGTTTGCCGGAGTAAATGTTCACTACGGGCGGAGTCACTAATTAAATTCAAGAACAAGATATGAAAAAGCAAGTTCAGCTTACACGTTAAGGGTTCTGTAGTTAATTAAACGTATCTACTAGATACGGGTAATTGAATATTTTAACCAAACTAAACATGCATGTTGTTGTAAATCTAAACATCAGAACTTGTTCACCTTAAACCTGCTGTAATATACTAAACTTAACACAGTTTCATGAATGAACATCACGGAGGAGACCTACGGTCAACAATGGAGAAATAGATACCGTTGTAGATAGAGGCAAAGTGATGAAAATGCTATAATGTACCAACGTAAAATTAAATTGAGGTCTAGATTTGCGTAAGTATATATAACCGATTTTATCAATCCAGATTTCTTTAAAAATAAAATTATATGACATATACTTAATGCATCCCAGTAAAGATTCCAATCTTGCAGTACAATAAACGCCTTATACGACTTCCGACTTTATTGGTTCCTTAACGACGATGCATTGCAATGCATATGCATTTTATGCGTTCCTTATGTTCCTGATATAATACTAGAAAGCGCTATTATACTTTTAAAATACTTAATAAATTGAAATAATACAGCATCATTTACGATGGTAGCTCATTGTTTCAAAATAAGATAACAGGCTGATTATTATCTTGAAGAGAAAAATGCAAAACATTCTTACGACCATCATTTTAATCCAGCAGATTAAGATGGAACTCAACCCTAGATTTCTGTTTCTCACTGCAGAAAAAGCACTAATGTTTTACTTTACATCGGATTAAGTTGAGTCATTATGCAGCGCTAAAAACGACATCATTAAAATCTCCATCCATCAACGTTAATGTTTTGTAGACTTGAAGATTCAAGAAATTGATTTTATCACTGAACAGTTTGATACAGAAACAGTCATCAACATAATAGATATCGCCTTGATTTTTTGCGCCAACAAAAACAAAGACACTAAAACATCCGACCATGAATCTGATAAAATTCAATAGTACTGTTGATTCGCAAAGTGTTTTCCGAAAGCGGGTTCTGATCGCGATAATTAAAACGCAGACGGTGAATGCTTTTGACAAAGCTAGGTCAGTAGGATGAGATGATGAAGCAGAAATAAACCAATTAACGAGAATATACTCTTAGGTAAAAAAATATCAATAACTACCTTTTTTTCAACATCGTCTGAGCGTGGCATTCCGCTAAGCCGCTGGTTTGGAGCCCGGGGTACGCTTGACCATCATGCAGGTAATAGAATAAGTAGGTACAAAAAAGCGACTACCGTCTGACCTTCGCAACTCTTACCACCAACTTGTTTATAGCTCATCATAATTATCAGCTCAGCGTTTGGTCCAGGTTTTTTTTTTTTAATAATAATAATAATTCTTACAACATCTCATACGTTGTTCTGATTCCGTACTAAGTAGCTTAAGCACTTGTGTTACAGATATCAGACAACAGAGGAACACAAATATATACTTAAATACATATATTACACCCAGACACTAAACAAACACAAGTGTTCATCGCACGAATGTTTGTCGAGGGTGGGGATCGAACCTACGACCTTTTTGGCGTAAGAGGCAGGGTCACTACCAATTGCGCCATCCGGTCAGTCAGGTTGCATCCCAAGATGTCGCTTCGGAGCCCGGAGTCCGCGTTCTAAGGTAAAAATCCAGGAACATTATCTCAGCCTGCATTCCTAATACTATGTTTGCGACTTTGTGCGCAGAAAAGTGACTTTTGTATTCATATGTATGAAATTTGGCATATTTGTACAGTCAACTCCAAAAATATGAATACACTTTAGGACGTTGTCACAATATAAAATATGAGAAAGTAAACCTCTACTTTCTTATAGGTAAGTATTCTGACAAGGTCCTAAAGTGTATACATATTTTTGGAGTTGACTGTACATATGGCGTAGACGTAGAAAAAAGGGAAACTATCAAGTCCATGACACAAATGTCATTTGCTTTCACTAATACTTAATTGTCACGAAATTGAATGCTCTTTACTGATTTTCTTTAGTTTCCTACACTACAAAATAACGAAGGCGGCAAGAAGTAACAAGTGATTGTAAATAGCGTCGGCCACCGCACACTTCTGTGAATTAGCGCTTTTGAAACTTCTATCTAATGCTGTCTTCTTCACACTTGCGGTAATGAAAAGAGATAGACGTGTTGTGCAGGTGTGTTTGCGGCATAACGATTATTGGGTGTGACATTTGACAACTCACGCGCATGGTATAACAAAGATAATTGAACTAGCCTTTCGTAATAAGGTTTAGTCCATACAGTAAGATAATAATGGTTTAGTCATAGAATGAGATAACAGAATAACGTGGCTGAAGCAACAACTATTTTTCAAACAATATAATATTTTGAAGATTGTATTATAGTCTTATTGTATTATATAGATAGAGATAGATATAGATTGCCGTGTGGTCCCCGGCAGAGTAGAATAGGCTACCCTCACTCTTACCGAGGTGTCGTAAATGGCGACTAAGGTAAAGCTGCTGGCATGATCATCAGCACCCAGAGAAGGAAAACTCTGCATTTATATCAATACCCTCGCCAACCCGTCTGCCAAGCGTGGTGAGTATGGCAATTACCCCTCAAGTGATTAAGGGAGGCCCGTGCCTCAGCAGTGGGGACTTAAATGGGCTGAATATATATATATTTTACATTATAGCGGACAAACGAGCAGATGGCAAACCTGATGGAAAGTGATCACCGCCGCCCATGAACATCTGCAACACCTGAGGTATCACATATGCGTTGCCGGCTCTTAAGAAAGGAACCCTTTTCTTGAAGGTCACCAGGTCGTATCTGTTCGGAAACACCACGGATGACTGCTGGTTCCACAGTTTTACTGTGCGTGGTAGGAAATGACGTGAGAAACGCACTGTAGTCGATATAAATCCATCCAGGTGATGTGGATGGAATTTGGCGTTCTGACGTGATGAGCGGTGGTGAAAAATTGCAGCTGGAATAAGGCCGAACAGCTCCTCGGAACATTCCCCATTGTTAATGCGATAGAAGATGCACAGTGATGCTACATCTCTATGCAATGACAGAGGATCAAGTGTGTCGAGAAGTGCCTGGTCGTCGACAATTCTGACCGCCCTATATCTGAAATGTATTGATGAAGAAAAAAAAAAAATTTTATGAATTTAGTAGGCAAATGTATAAATGTTATTCAGTAAATAAAGATAATCTAATAAGCTAACATAATTATATTAGATACCGCAGTAATTGCTATGCATACAGATATGTATTTAAGAGAAAACTTCTCATAACTAACGTGAATATTTAAAATCCCCAACCCAACTCAAGCGAGCGTAACTTCACAAATCTAATTTTAGAACAAGTCAAAGCTTTTGAACTAATCCACGTTAATTCAGTCCATAATAATGCATAACAGACCCAGACCGACCTACACCAACCGTCGCTCATAAACGCAATAAAAATGAAATGTTTATTTTAAATTTAGAACCAGACAACGCCATGACAGCCGTCAGGCGGCCATTTTCCTTCTCAAAGGCGCGGAAGAGCAAATGAACCGTTGAAAATAACAATTTACTCGTGTTTTACACTCGTGTTTGCTTTGTTATAATTTTTCGTCCGTTTAGTTTCGGTCGATTAATCGTTCGGATGCATTTTGGGGTTCACTAATTGATTAGTAAATCATCGAGCTGTGTGGGTTCATCCGTTTGTCTGCCACACGTTGTTTGAGTATTAAAATTGTGGTTGGGAATTTGGCGAAACTAATTTTTATGCTTGAAATTCGCACATCGATTGAACTGCAAATACTCGTAAAAACAAGAATATTATAGATTGGATCGTGAGAATAGCGTTAAATAAAGTTCAAAGCACGAAAGGTCAAATCACGAAATCTCTAATAGAACTTGCAGAATCTGATTATGAAGATAAGGTAAAATGCCGAATTTATTATTTCGACATTAATTAGCAAATTAAGCAGTGAAAATATTGATTCTTGAATGAAACTTGCATACTTTTAAAAATGTACAAGTCCTTTAGATGCGCCATGAATCAGATTTAGAACAAAAAACCAAATGATACAAAAAACCATATGACCCTTAAATTATGGATAATTTATTAACATTGCACTATAAGGTAAGGCAGGAAACGACACGATATACCACCGATATGTCCACAAAGCAACTATTTACGGAACTATTAAGGCATGACCGATACGCGCTCAGTAATTTTTGTTGAATCGCATTTGTATGAACAGAATATCATGGATCGGTTGTTAGGGTTATCTACGCACATGTTTGGTTTGAGGTAGCACGTGTTAATATGCCTTAGTGATGCTATTGGAGTCAAAGATTTCGAGTCAATTTACCGTCTCAAGTATTCCACTGCACACAGGATTATAATACGTTGAAGTCAAGGTGGGCCGGTCGAGTTTCCAGACGAACTGATGGACGATGGGGTCGATACGTATTAAAATGGAGTGGTCTGACGAATTTGAGAAAATTGAATGCAGACTACGCAGGACTGGGATGGTTGGTTGGTGCTTTTTGAGAGAGACTCTTTGGGTCTACAGAGATATTGGTTACATTTCATTTGAATACTAAAAGATGGATGGACTGACCGGATGGCGCAATTGGTAGTGAACTTGCCTCTTGCGCCAAAGGTCGTGAGTTCGATCCCCACGCTGTACAAACATTCGTGCGATGAACACTTGTGTTTGTTCGGTGTCTGGGTGTAATATATGTATTTAAGTATAATATCTGTGTTCCTCTGTTGTCTGATATCTGTAACACAAGTGCTTACTTAGTACGGAATCAGGTCAACGTATGAGATGTTGTGAGAATTATTAATATATACTAAGAGATGGAAAAAAATCGTGACTTTCGGACACTCCTTTGAATAAGGTATAGAAGTTCAAAATTTTTAACAAAATATAAAATGAATTTGGTAATTAAAAAAACTACAGTTGAGGTGTGCTCGTAAAATGATAATTATTACAATAGGTTCTTTTTTTTAGTAAAACACAATTTTGTTACTTGGGTCTTTTACTCGAGAAACGACGAGTAACATCACTAATGCCCTGTTAACGAAATCCGAAGGTTGGATGACGGCATCATTTTGGCCGAGCTCGGAAATAAACATTTAGACCATGTGGGGTTATGTAATGGTACTTATGGAAGCTTTGATGTAGTTGAACCGTTTGTAGAGTTCACATTCAAGTAAGACAAAGGTACATCAATGTTCCCGGATTTATGACTGCCAAACATAAGATTCTATGAATGATGTTCTTCTTTTTATCTATTATCCCTTAAGCTTATTCTAGAATCTTATTGAGATGTTAACGTGTATTTTTAAATAGAATATCCCAGACGTTAGATTCAGAATATATCACCACCACCACCACCACCATCAGCCCATTTAAGTCCCCACTGCTGGGTCACGGGCCTTCCTCAATCACATGAGGGGTAATTGCCATACTCACCACGCTTGGCAGACGGGTTGGCGAGGGTTTTGATATAAATGCAGTGTTTTCCTTCTCTGGGTGCTGATGATCATGCCAGCAGCTTTACCTTAGTCGCCTTTTACGACACCTCGGTAAGAGTGAGGGTGGCCTATTCTACTCTGCCGGGGACCACACGGCCAGAATATATGATCTGCTTTATTTCCATTTCTATTTTTTTAATTCGTTTAGCTATAAATACCCACTACACTACTTTATAATTTCCTTTTTTGTCCTATTAATAAAGCTCTATTTTTAGAAATTGTTGCTTTACCAGGATATTGTGTTGTAATAAATTCAATTAAATAGAACTACCCACGCAGCAGACAACAAAAAGGTCAATTAAAGCCCAAAAAGGTTATGGGTGATTCTCCGTAACTAGACCTTCCGGTTTCTTCGCGTCTAATTTCCATGGGCTCAAAATATTGTTCAAATTAGAATTTTAAACTGAAATAAGAACACGTAAAGATACCTACCCTTCTTTCAATTTAAACTTCTTCTGATTTCAATGTAAACTTTTAATTTGCACAATATCTTTGAGCCCATGGAAATTAGATGCGAAGAAACCGGAAGGTCAAGTTTTGGAGAGTCGCCCTTATAGGAAAGTCGCAAATGAGTGTTACGGATTTTAAAGAGTCGGTATGTGTATGCAGGTCCTCTAGATTTGTAGACGTGACGTATAGACGTAACGTCTGCAAATCTAGAGGACCTTGAGGTCTAGAAATCTAGAGGAGGTTGCGCCAATCAGGCGAAAAGCACGCTTATCTGCCACCCGTAGTAAAAAAAGTTCAAACTGAATTTGAATACAACGTAAACAGGGTCCATAATGATTTCTTTTATTGACGACCCGTTTGGAACAGTGGTAGTGAACGCTGCCTTTGGTGCAAAGGTTGCGGGTTCTATCCCCGCACAGTACAAACATTTGTGTGCATGAAAATGACTGTTTGTATTGGTCTGGGTGTTTTCTATGTATTATAGGTATGTATTTACAAAAGAAAAGTATTATAATGTATATACATATTTGCAATCCCACTGTTGATTCTGATATCCGTAACACAGCTGAGCTACCTATCTCGGAGTCAGATCAATGTATGTGATGTTGTGAAATATTTATTTATTTATTTATTCACATTATGTTATGCAATAAATGATTGAGTATAGAGTATACTCATGACTACTGGGCGATGGGCAACTTTGTTCAATGTTATTTAAAAGTAAGATCATAAATTTTATAACACAAAAAAGTATCAGCCTTTATAATTTTCTACAAACTAAATACTTTCTAATTAATAATTAGGAAAGTTATGATGATGTATTCGATATCAATACAAGTATTCTATTTGAATCAGTCAGCGTACAAAGATGTTCCAAAATACGTAATTAAAGCCTCATGAATTCTACAACTTGAATTAGATGTATGCTTTGATACCTTGTACAATGGTCGATTCTAGCTTGCAATATGTGGACATACAATTTGTGAAACGTTTATAGTATGAAACTTAGAAAATGGAGAAAGTGAATAATTTAAAGAGACATATCGAGAGAAAACTGAATGCACATTGAAACCTATGTATAAACTTAATAGGTTTCGTAGAGCATAATTGCAATAATTATTTTGCTTTACCGAAATCTTTTAACGCTATAAGCTATAGCTAAATGCTCAACGAAACCTATACATACTCGTATAAACTTTATAACTTTCATAGAGCATGATTGCAACGTACAATGGACCGAAAGAGAGTCTAAGTGCGGAAAGGAGTCCACATTACATTACAGAGCATGATTGCAATTATAGTAATGGTAAAAATAATGTGAGACCTAATTTTACTCCCTGCATCATTTCAGATAATTCCGTCCGTCGTGAATGAAGTGAGGGCAGACCACTAGGCAAAATTTAAGTGCTTCCCTAAAAGACTTCTGGTTTCAAGGCACTCCCTTTTCGAAAGTTTTTACGGAGCCACAAACAGCTCGCACCTGTCGTTCAGAAGCTTTCCCGAAATCAATAAAAAACCCACAAAGTAAAATGTTCTGTTTAAGCAAAAACCCATTAACAGCAACATTAAAATAACGTTATATTACTAAACTGCCTCGCGGGTTCAAATTTTATTAGTTGTTTTAACTTTTTATACAAGCCCCCATAATCTTCGGCCGGTTGTTAAGAAATGTGGCATCTCTTTATTAGTAGTGTTGCTACTCATTAGGGGACTGTCGATAGAATATCTGTAATTTATATAGGATATTGATACCTATTTATCGAATAATTGATGGCTGTAATCACTTTCGTCTACAACTGAAAATATACGGACAATTTTTACAACTATTATCGGTTCAATAGGAGGCAAAATATATTTTAATAATAAAATGCGCCAGTCTGTTCGTGACCAAGGTTGATGTAACGCAGCCAAAAGTACAAAATATTGTACCTAATAATAAACTTTGTGTCCATCCCCTTCTTAATTAAATAGGGTAAGCTACGGATACTTCCACTGTAATTAAGGATTGGGTCAAAAATTACATCTTTCGCCTTTCATTTCACTTACAAAGCAGGCGAAATCAAAACAAGCAACACGATAGTCCTAATATTATATCTTTAAGTTCTATCGACCACAAACAATCGATCATGCAACACCATTATTCATTATCCCGAAACTCGCAACAGTGGGTGCCTTGCCTAATTTCTGATGGCTTTAATTGAGCTATAAATTTAATAAATTAGGAATTTGAGGCAATTAAAGAGGAGACAACATGTGAAAATGTCTAATTTTCCAACCATCAGGGCTTAATGTTGGACCGGATGAGTGTCCTAGTTAAGTTGCCTTAGTTGAAGCAAGTTACCGGCCGGACAACGGGAGGACACTCCTATGTGCCACCAGTGCGGCGCTGCGGAGGACTCGGCGCACCACACTTTGGTGGTGTGCCCGTCCTTCGACCAACAGCGGTCCGCGCTGGTCGCGGAGGTCGGACATGACCTCTCGTTGTCCAGCATAGTTGTAGCTATGCTGGATAGGGAGAGTGCATGGTCGGCCTTCGCCCACTTCTGTGAGGAAGTGGTGGCGCAGAAGGAGGCGGCGGAGCGGGAGCGCGAGTCTAACCCCCTCGCAGGCCCGCTTCGAGCAAGGAGAGGACGAGTTCGGCGGAGAACTCTTCGTCCTCTCCGTGGAGGTGGCCAGCCGGCAACAGGGACGGGGGTCCCTGTGCCGGCACTGCCATTGGCACCTCCACCGCTCGTTGGGGACGGCTCAGCTCTTCCGGCTGTCCCCAACCCCCCTCCTCCTAGTCTGAGGAGGGGCGTGGCCGCACACCCCGTGTAGGGGCCTGTGGGGGAGTGGGGTTGCGGGGAATAGCCTAGTGCAGTTCCCGTGACTCCATTCTATACCCACGGGTGGTTGAGCCCCGGGAGTTTTAGTGGGTATGCCCTCAGGCCGCTTCTTGTTAGAAGAAGCGGCCCGGAGGGTGAGTCCCACAGTACCCTGTCGCCCCCCGGCGGCAGGGTCTGCGTAATGCATTTCTCCCGGGAAAACAAAAAAAAAAAAAAAAAAAAAGTTACCGGCCGTGATAGCGATCCAACATCGAACTTGTAAGGGGAGAACTAAAAGTTTTACGGATAAAGAGAGTTGAAACTACTTTTCTAATAAGTAAATACATACCCCACAAAATTACATATAGTGTAACTGGTCCTAAACTTTGTTCAAGTGATTGAGCTACTCCTCATACACTTGACCCAAAAAATTTAATGAATGACTAATGGGTGGGTATCAAACGTAGGTACAACCTATTGAAACACAAATATTAGCACATTAAAACTTTATTTCATTTTTCCCTTTTAAGTTTTACAAATCACGTCTATTGGTATACCTGATATCTCTTATGTACAGTAAATCTTTGAACTTACCAGGAGCTACATTTAAAGAAACTTTTTTAACATGCGAATCTCTGCTTGAAAAATCAATGCTTTTAAATTTATTCCAAGACTATGCAGCAACTCAATTCCACGTCGATAAAATACCTAAGCCCGATGAGGCAACACGCAATGTTATCAAATACTGTGCTCAATACAAAATTAGCATAACATACAACAGTGACCTTGCAACAACATTCAGAAACAATAATAGCGATGTTTACTACTCATTTAAATATAGTGTTAAGTTTAGAACTAGTGAATGCAATAGGTAATAATTATTTATAACATTTTAGCCCATGATTGATGACAAAAATTGTGAATTGATAACACCATTCCAAAAACACCACAAATAATTTGAATTTCTTTTTTTACATCTCATTGTAATGGCTCGGTGTTTGGGTATTATAATATCTATATTAGTATTAAACATAATACGTATTGATTCTAATGTTTATGTTAACAGAAGTAACAGAAGTTAGGTAATAATACCTATTCATCTCAACTTCGACTGTGGTAAAAGAAAAATCATTTATTTTTCATCTGCGTGAGTATTTGATAAAGATCTAAAATCTAATATCAGATATAAGTGAGATGGTAAGGTAAAATGTACTTACAAATAAAATTCACGGATGATGGGCATATCTCACATGCTATTGTACTTTGACTTAACAAGCGTAATAAAAGATCATATCAAGAACAAAAATTCTAATTGGATATACAAGAACATATACTTGAAAAAGTAATAGCAGTTAGTACAATGTTTGATGGAAATTTCACAACTACTGAGCTTGGTTCGCATATTTAGCATATAACCTTGTCGTGACCAACTTTATAATGTTTACACTGGTTTAGGAAATATTTAAGATTTATGGAGATGTTAATTCATTTGCAGACAGACAGTTACTTTTATAAATGATAAGTGAAGTAAAACAAAAAAAAGGTCTAAAGCAGATGCAACAATAAAGCCACTTCAAGATAAAGAGTGTAAAGGTACTAAAACAGTATGAATGAACTGCTTAAAATGCGTAATCATCACTTTGATGAATGAATGGAAAACAATGCTACAAAGTTTTGTATACAAAACTACAAAGAACTTGCAGAATCGAGAAAACAAAAGCGTCGGTGCTAACAAAACAAATTTATCTATTGTTTCTTCTGGTAAATCCCTAGCAGCAGGTCATGATTCACGCCTCCGAAACATCGTGAAAAGGCTTAGCTATAAACAAAATTTTGCTACCCCAGAATTCTCCTGAGGCATCAATTCGCTTGACGTCTTATAAATTAAAAGGGTGCATTTTCACCCTTAAATTTGAGTGCCTTCATTTTAATCATCAAGATATGAATTCTACCTTGGCGAAGATTTTCTGAAGGTTGTATTTAATATTAGAACATTTTAATTACATTCTGCATCTCAAGCATTTAAAATTTATTTTAATCTGGTGAGTTTTAATAATTTGCCTTTCAAGAGAAAGGCAATTAATAATATTATTTTTTATGAAACTTTAAGTAGTGATAATTGATAAATGTATAAATATAAAACAGTACAATTTCTATGACGGACTTTTTAAATTTTAATCACGTAGGTACATACATATACAATAAATAAATATTTTTGAATTAGCAAAGGTGAGTTGTTAACTAAATATTAATAGTGTATACGAGTATGCTTGTTATGTCTATGGTTATTTGTACATAATGTTGATACCTTATTTACTGGTATTAGACTTTCTATTTTTTTTTTACTTTTCCGCCAAATCTTTTAAAATTTTGAAATGGCATTACTTATTATGCCAAAAATCATTCTGAATATGTGTCTCATCTCATGTTTTGAACACACTTATGGCCTTTTAATCTTCTGAATAACATGTTTGTTTAAATTTTAATTTTCTTTAAAATTCATATAACACTATAAGATGATATTGTTAAAATGTCTCGGTTCATATCAAGCGTGAGATGATTGTTGAGCAACCATTCGTACAAAACAGGTCACATGTCATCTGTACAGTTCTTTCTCAGAATATTAGTTTGATAAACGGCCTTACAGTCTCAAGTAGCAGTATACATTACTATGTTTACAAACATTTCTCAAAGGCTCGCTCCGATGAACTCTTTTACGAACGCAGGAAAGAAAATAATTGTTATATTTTTGTATTGACTGATGTTTACGTTACGGATTGAGTTGTGTTGAACGTTTCTGTTGATTGCTTTCTTTGGCTTTTTACTCTGGTTTGCGGAATATAAAAGCTATTTTCTTGGCTGTAATTTTTGGAGGTTTCAGATTCATAGCTATGTTTCCCTTTACTAAGAAAAGTAAGTTATTAAAATCTACGCATTTATCAGAATCCTTTTATGTAAATTTATCCTTACTATCAAATGTACTCGTACGTAATAAGAATTGCAGATAAAGCATCAGATAATGTCGTTCTGACATCTTATACTGGCACTTCGATCTTAGGAGATTTTATCTTTCTCTTTGCCTGTTAGTTCGAATTTATTCAGCACATTATTCCTCTGTTAATGCGACAACATCATTTTCATATTCCTTAGACGTAATAAATACAAGCGAATATTGCTCCAGCCATCGTCAAACTGCCCTGGAAGGATGCTGTGGCAGCCCACAAATGTTTGGCTAAAGGCCAAAATAATCAAGTAACGGAAAGAGCGAATGGTATATCGTTATTTATTTTATTCCGTCTTTTTATTGACCATTGAGATGAGTAATTCCCATTGCGATTGACCTTCAATGCAGAAATGGACCGCAGTATCAATTAGGTACGACTCTACAGAGATGATTTTTGTAGCTGAATTATTTTTGGAAGGATTTTGTGGAAGAAACACTTTTTTATTAGGTTTTTAACGGGATACAACCTAAATTTTTGAAAACATATCTTCATTAATAATAGCCCTCACATTAACGCTATAATATTATTGACTGTATAATACGGAATTATTATGATTCCAAATCAGAAACATGATTAAAGTACCTTATCGGAAACTTCGCACTGCCTACACGTTGTTATTGAATATTTCACGTTAGTTCAACACGCTGACGTCGGTTGATTCATATTAATTTGCTCACGTTAGCACTTGAGACCAAAACTACTGGCAAAGCTTCTTGGAAGCATTTAACGTCACTTTGGCTGTTCAATGTTCAAAGCATTAATATCCGTTCTCTATCTCTATCTAACTACCTATACAACTACGTTACGTTCCCTCTGAAGTAATCGCGCCTTAATTATTATCATCACCTTGAAATTATTACTCACTTATGCTAACGCAACTCGTTTTATAATCTCCTTATCAGACTCACCTAAATTGGCGACTGTTTCTTGAAACAAAACACAATTTTTACGTACCTTAGTAAAGCAAAAATCCGGCTCCGTTGGACCAAAAATATTATTACTTCCAATTCAAAAACACATTACATCCATCGAGTTCACTTTAGGGCAACGTTACACAGGACGGCACGCTCGTTGAACACACATAACATCACATTTTGCACTTTGCTAACAATAAACAATAAAACTGGGGAAAAAACAGAGCGGATCCAGTTAGTAAATGCTGGAGTTCCGAAGGGACACGGTGACGGGAGGACAGCAACCAGTCAGTCGTTTTATTTTTATGTCGACGATGTATTTGAGCGCGGTTGGCTCTGCGCGAGACACGTCCGTTCGCGACGCGAGCGGCCGAGCGACTGAGGACGGAGGGGTCGGGTGGACTGATTGAACGAGTGGGAAGCGGGTGAGACTACTACGGACGGGGCGCAACGGACCGCGTGTGTGAGATTCGAGCCCTAAACAAATATTATGAAATAAACACAAATACCTTATTATTAACCTGAGTTATTGATTGAGATCATTATTCACTTAGAATATTGCGCAAGCTTATTGTTTTATTAAGCAGTTAAGTATTGTGATTAGAGTAACTGGAAGTTTCGAGAAAGAAAAGTATCAGAAGTGTTATTAAGAATATTATGTCAACAAACGGGGATAAAAAAGTAAGGTATTTAAAATGATCTCTTGTGCTAGGTACTCATAGGAGACGTATAAATAGTATTTATGATGATAATTGATTATGGCCGTGATAGGTAGGTAACAATTCAAGAAGTATACATAACTATAACTTTCAGTACGGTTCAATATGTCTCCAAAAACTACCCAATGTTTACATATTGGGTTTTTTTTCCCAACTACCTCTATAATCAGAGCCTTTTTTTCTACTCTTTATTATGCTAACCTTTCAAAACACATTGGTTGGGTCATCATCATCGTCGGCCCATTTGAGTCCTTACTGCTGGGGCACGGGCCTCCCTCAATCACATGAGGGGTAATTGCCATACTCACCACGCTTGGCAGACGGGTTGGCGAGGGTTTGGATATAAATGCAGAGTTTTCCTTCTCTGGGTGCTGATGATCATGCCAGCAGCTTTACCTTAGTCGCCTTTTACGACACCTCGGTAAGAGTGAGGGTGGCCTATTCTACTCTGCCGAGGACCACACGGCCTGCCGAGGACCACACGGCCTTGGTTGGGTAGTTAATGGTTATGAAAGTATACCTTCTTAATTCTAGAATTTTTTAATCTAAATGCATTGTTAGTTTTTTTATATTTTCACGATGCATTATAAATATAATTAATTAAGATGGGAATTAACACGAAGTTTATTATGTGATACAACATTATGTACTTGGGACTAGGACAATGTATGTGATGTTGTCTTAATTAATTTATTTAATTACAATGTAATTTGTGTGTGACTGCCTCGGTGGCGCAATGATTAGTGGGTCGCACTTTAAAGCGACGGTTGCGCCTGGGGTCCCGGGTTCGAGCCCCGGGTCGGGCCAAAATTTGTACCTGAGTTTTTCTGTTAAGAAATTATCAGTGTTAGCCCGGAGTCTGGCTAAGCCGAGTCTGGTTAAGCCGATGGTCCTGCGCCTTATCCCTCTTCGGTCGTGTCACACTAGTGTCCCATCGAAATAAGAGGGTACGGGAATAGAGAGCGCACTTGTGTCTGCGCATATACTTGTGCACTATAATATGTCCCGCGTCGGTGGCTGATCGCTGGGATTGGCCGCCATTACCGAAATATCGGTTTGGAGGACATTACTTTTCATCATTATATGGATGTCCGTACAACTTTGCAAGTTAACATTTTACTCATGATTGAAGCAATCTTCACTAACAATGTAAGTATATTATTTTCAGCACACTTCCAAACTATAGGAAACACAATGTAATCTGTAAGTAGGTAGTTACACGGTGTTTTTTACAAGCTTTTATTTTACTTCACTTCACGTATGTATGTATGTTTACAAATCTTGCAAGAAGGATTTGATTTGAACCATTCCAATATACCGATTGAGCTGAAACTTGGTATACCTACGTAACTTGGATGACAATAAATAGTCGTGGCGGAGGTCTATGCGTTAACGAAATTGCGCGACAAGCTTTTAAATCACATAAAAATATTAAAATACAACCCGTGCGGATAAAGAATGGGATCAGAAATGGCGGCGCATCTACTCACTTCTCGCTCGCACACTATTTGCGTCAACAAATTCTTTTAAGCACATTCTTTATCCGCATGGGTTGTACTGATTATAGATAATACAGGGTGTATCTGTGAACATTTACATCCCTTTAACCACGTGTTCTACCAACCATTCTGAACAACATGTGTTCAATGACTTTTCGAAATTCATCGGAATTTTTTTCGACTCCCCATACGAAATGACCAAGTCACGTGACCGACTTTATATGAAAATTTGAAATTTTTTTCAAGCGAATTTCAAAAGTTATAGAACAAATGTTATTCATAATGGTTAGTAGAACACATAGTTAAATGGATGTAGATATTCACAGATGGGTCGTTCTTCTTTTTTATCGACAATGAGCCCGTCCTCAGTAACCTATGAAGTAATTAATTATAAAAAAAGTATAAGTTACACCATCAAGATATTCCTAATTTACCATGAAATAATGACATTGTTTTATCACCTCGTAGATAGTTTAGCATGATTTAACTTTGTAAAAAAATATATAAAGCGTGACAGAGGTGTAAATGACACTAATTTCGGGGGACGTGACGGAGGTGTTCATTTCAATCAAAAAGTATTCTTTATCAATTAGATTTTACATCATGTATTAGTCCATATGTAAAGTAGTACATTAACGAATATTTAGGACATACTATTTATCATTTGTAGTCTGTTATATAAAAGTTAAATGTTGATTTGTAAGTTTGGCTCATTGTCGATAAAAAAGAAGAACGACCCAGATACACCCTGTATATGTTTATGTATCATACTTCTACATGAACAGTTAAACTGAACATTTTTGTAGATTGTTACTTGTAAAGTTTTTACCGTGGGAGAGCCAAGCTTCGGCATGAATGGGCCGGCTCGACCGGAGTGATACCACGGCCTCACAGAAAACCGGCGTGAAGCAGCACTGTGCTGTGTTTCGCTGTGTGAGTGAGGTTACCGCAAGCCAAATCCGGGGGATAGGGGGCTTAAAGGTTGGCAGCGCACTTGTGACTCCACTGGTGTCGCGGGTGTCCATGGGCGGCGGCAATTGCTTACCATCAGGTGATCCGTCTGTTCGTCTGCCTACCTATTACATAAAACTACGAATTTTATGTATGTCTTAGGTTAATAATAAAATGCGATAGGCTGATGATGAATGATGATGACATTAAACAAGAATTTAAATAAATTAAGATTAAAAGCTGCTGGCTCGATCAATAGCACCCAGAGAAGGAAAACTCTGCATTTATATCAAAACCCTTGCCAAGCCGTCTGCCAAGCGTGGTGAGTATGGCAATTACCCCTCATGTGATTGAGGGAGGCCCGTGCTCCAGCGGTGGGGACTTAAATAGGCTGATGATGAAGATTAAAAGGAATACAATTAAGGTTAAATTGGATTATGATAAAATTAAATAGAGATTGCAACTGTAAAAATAAAATTAGAAGACTATCTTATTGCCATCGAGGATTGTTCGTCCCTGAATATATCTGAAATAGATTTCTTGTACCGGGGAAAAATAGAGTTAAATAGATTCCTGCCACCACGAACCAAGTTGTTATAAGACCTACACATTCTCACTATGGGATTGAAGAAGGAGGTGTTATTTTTATACACTCGTAATGCGAAAGGGTTCGAATTACGTGCTGAATGATAAGTGTTGAATTATGGTCCTTCACCGCCGAGCTAATGGTAGAGATATGCTCATAGATATGAAAATACAGAGTAGCATGCTCAGATTCGAACCACGACCACCTTATTGAAGGCGCGTTCCGAACCACGGAGCTACCATTGAATCCTATTAAAATTAAATTGAAAATTTAAAAAACCCCCGACACAACTAAAGCTCTTTCATTTGATACCTATATTGAAGCAGTTGGAACAACAAATAGGTTATTCGTCATTTTCTGACGGCGGCCGCCATCTTGGATTTGAAATTTTTCACAGTTAATATATTCTGCTACTCAAGCCCTTTTATATGATACCCATATTGTGGGAGTAGTGTTAAAACATAAAATCCAAATCTTTGTGACGGCGGCCATCTTGGATCGATTTTTATCCAACATAGCTAAGAACACTCCATCCTTATTCATCTTTCAAAAAAAAAAAAAATCAAAATCGGTTCATTTGTTCGAGAGCTACGATGCCATAGACAGACACACAGACACACACATACACACACACACACACACACACACACACACACACACACACACACACACACACACACGCACACATACACACACACAGACACATCAAACTTATAACACCCCGTCGTTTTTGCGTCGGGGGTAAAAATACCCGTCATTGCCTACGAGGGTTAACCCGAAACACGTAAAATATTTTCTATTGTATGTAGTGATACAGCGCACTTAAAATATGAATATTCTGAACATTAATACCGTGGGAGCGGCAATTGCTTACCATCAGGTGATCCGTCTGTTCGTCTGCCTACCTATTACATAAAACTACGAATTTTATGTATGTCTTAGGTTAATAATAAAATGCGATAGGCTGATGATGAATGATGATGACATTAAACAAGAATTTAAATAAATTAAGATTAAAAGCTGCTGGCTCGATCAATAGCACCCAGAGAAGGAAAACTCTGCATTTATATCAAAACCCTTGCCAAGCCGTCTGCCAAGCGTGGTGAGTATGGCAATTACCCCTCATGTGATTGAGGGAGGCCCGTGCTCCAGCGGTGGGGACTTAAATAGGCTGATGATGAAGATTAAAAGGAATACAATTAAGGTTAAATTGGATTATGATAAAATTAAATAGAGATTGCAACTGTAAAAATAAAATTAGAAGACTATCTTATTGCCATCGAGGATTGTTCGTCCCTGAATATATCTGAAATAGATTTCTTGTACCGGGGAAAAATAGAGTTAAATAGATTCCTGCCACCACGAACCAAGTTGTTATAAGACCTACACATTCTCACTATGGGATTGAAGAAGGAGGTGTTATTTTTATACACTCGTAATGCGAAAGGGTTCGAATTACGTGCTGAATGATAAGTGTTGAATTATGGTCCTTCACCGCCGAGCTAATGGTAGAGATATGCTCATAGATATGAAAATACAGAGTAGCATGCTCAGATTCGAACCACGACCACCTTATTGAAGGCGCGTTCCGAACCACGGAGCTACCATTGAATCCTATTAAAATTAAATTGAAAATTTAAAAAACCCCCGACACAACTAAAGCTCTTTCATTTGATACCTATATTGAAGCAGTTGGAACAACAAATAGGTTATTCGTCATTTTCTGACGGCGGCCGCCATCTTGGATTTGAAATTTTTCACAGTTAATATATTCTGCTACTCAAGCCCTTTTATATGATACCCATATTGTGGGAGTAGTGTTAAAACATAAAATCCAAATCTTTGTGACGGCGGCCATCTTGGATCGATTTTTATCCAACATAGCTAAGAACACTCCATCCTTATTCATCTTTCAAAAAAAAAAAAATCAAAATCGGTTCATTTGTTCGAGAGCTACGATGCCATAGACAGACACACAGACACACACATACACACACACACACACACACACACACACACACACACACACACACACACACACACACACACGCACACATACACACACACAGACACATCAAACTTATAACACCCCGTCGTTTTTGCGTCGGGGGTAAAAATACCCGTCATTGCCTACGAGGGTTAACCCGAAACACGTAAAATATTTTCTATTGTATGTAGTGATACAGCGCACTTAAAATATGAATATTCTGAACATTAATACCGTGGGAGAGCTACGCATCGGCATGAATGGGCCGGCGCGACCGGAGTGATACCACGGCCTCACAGAAAACCGGTGTGAAGCAAGCAAACCCAAGTCCATGGGCGACGGCAATTGCTTACCATCAGGTGATCTGTCTGCTCGTCTGCAACCTATAAAATAAAATAACGACATCTATAAAAATTTCATAGGTAAAGACCTAAATATTGGCCGCTGTATCCGAATGAGCTGGAAGAGTTTACCCCAAAATATTGTGTCAATTCAAACTGTATAGTCTTATTTCAAACATTCGTTCCATCGCATGCAGGGGCGGCATCTGCTCTTTGAATAGTTCGATCTTACCGCCATTGTGATTTCACACAATACTCACCTCTCGTTCCGATGTACGTTGCGCCAAGCGGTTCCTACAGGTAAAGAATACACCATAACTTGTCAGAAGCTTTTGTAGAAGCTAGTCTGCACCTGAAATTGTTTGGATTGGAAATAACTATGTGTTGGAAAGTATTTAATGTTGTTTGGAAGTGTAGGACAATATTTATGAATTGGGATCGTTAAATCAGTCCTCGATAAATCAGTGTATCACTTTCAATACCTATATTCTTGTCTCAAATTTCCTGTACTATAGCTAGGTACTGAATGACGATCCCCGATGACGTCTCCCAGCAAACCCAGACCCGAGAAAATGTAGGGAAGCTATTTTTCTAACTTGACCCGACCACTGACTCCACTCTTTTTAAAAAGGCCAGCAACACCACTCCCATGGCTCACCACAAAAACCACCCTGGAAGCCCTCACACCGCTGGGTTGCGACGCAGACGTTCCCTGAAGCTTCCCCATAGGACTCCCTCGCAGACCCGCACCCTGCTGGCTGCGGGGCAGGGTGGGGAGGAAAAGCATGCAGGCTTCCTAGAGAAAACCCCGTAAAACCGGACCGCGCCGCTGGATGCGGAGGCGGAAGTCGGGCGAGGAAAGACGGGGGTTGCAAGAACTTCGCCGCATTCCACTGGATTGTGGGACGCAGCGCGACCAGCACAAAAGGCCCCCCACATAAATATGAGGGCAGCGCTCGAAGGCGCACCAGCCCGAAGGGTCTGTGTAGGGGGAGGCCTAAACAAGGCGTGGCCTGACTAGAGGGGCTGGACTGGGCACTGAAGCCCTCAGTGGTCCGACATCCCACCAGCTGCCACTGGTTCAGGCCCCCCTTAAGGACTCGAGCAAATAGGGAGCTCCGCGCTTTCGCGTGAAGTTCCGTGGCCTTGCGGTTCGGAGTCTCCATGTAAGGTAAAGTGCGGAGGAGGACTAGTCCCCCGCACCCCACGACCGATGATGTCGTGGTGGTCCCCCGGAATTACGTATATACGACCTTAATCCACCCAACGGCCGGTGAAGGCAAGCGGGTGGAGGAGGGGTCCATACGGTCCGATGCCCCAAATGAGGATAACCTCGTCGCAAGTAAGGCTCCGGCTCTGAGTCCGGCCTCCCACAAACTACATGTGTCGAGCACCCCACAAACGCCTCGCTCCATGAGGACATGGAGCGGTCCAGAGAGGGACCAGAACAAAAAAGAGTTCCGAGCAGCCCCGACCGCAGCATCGAGCTCGGTCCTGGGTCCAGGGGGCAGCCGTCGGGTAGCAATGGGCGGCCATGCCAATCACTATCCGCCGTTGCCCAGGGACGCCAGGACCCCTTCGGTAGCAGCTCCAAACAGAGAAAAAATACTACGAGGAAAAAAATACTACGAGGAGGCCGCCGCACCGTAACCCCTAATTCTGTCGTAACTAATATAGACGGAAAATTTCAAGACTCACAGCTCTGGGCTGATTCAGAATTTCTACATTAACCAATGTGCCAAGGAAGTCATCTAAGAGTAAAAGACAAAACTAGACTGAGTAGGTACTGGTTCGTAGCTAGATATTAAACTGCCAGCCCTCAAGAAAGCCACACTATACTATCTGTCGATGACGGTCGACGCGGAACTCAACGGGAACAAATAGCCGGTCCACATATGAATAATGTAGATGGTAAAACATGGCCCATAAATCACTCACGGTATCCTGGACACAATAATCGCAATCGGAAGACGACGGAAGTTTCCCGGCGAATTTCGAACCGAACTAACTCTATTGTAGGAATCAGAGGTGAAATTGTGAATTTTACAAGAGCACACACTGTCCGGTAGGCTGGCGAGTCAGAAATTTGGATTAAAAAAAAATAAACATTAAAAACTCAAACTCGACCACCAAAAAATATGCCACGTCGATTTTATTTTATTATTAAAATGAATCTGTTTTACTATAGTAGGTGGCATACGACCACGGCAATACGGCATAATAATTTCAGCAGAGACAGTTTTCTTGTTTCGTAATTCTAAGAGCGTGTTTTTTTTGGTAGTCGGGTTTTAGTTTGTAATCTTTATTTTTATTAAAAATATTTTTAGTTATGTAAATAAATTTACATACTTGAAATGCGCTAAAAAAGCTCTTTCATTTAATAACCCACACGGTCTTTCATTTAATACCCCGCTAAGCAAACACTATTTTATTAGTTCCTTACACTAAGTCCCCTAGAGGGCGCTGTAGTCAATTTCACGTGACGTCATGTATTCTATATCATGTATCTATAAGTGTTTGATTCCTACCGCCAGAATCGTGGATAACACCCACGTGGACATTTTAACTTTAATTCATTTCACAATCTACCGTCTTGAGACTTTGCATTTAGTATAATCGCGCGGACAATTCAGTTAAAAGGTCAACTTAAAGTTCCGAAAAAAAAGGGTCGGTATATTAGGAGTCTAAAGAGTGCTGGTGTTGGCGACGGCCACAACCATTCTTTTTAGTTTTTTTTTTATGAAATAGGGGGCAGACTTGATGGTAAGTAAGTCATTTTCGCCGCCCATTGGACACCTGCAACATCAAATCGGGTTTTTTAAAAAGGAGTGCGCTATGTTAGAACATTTACGAGATTTCTACCTTATTTATTTTTGAGTTTCCGATATTTCGGAAATCTTGGAAGTGCCATCGTCACGGAGTAACTTACTTGCGGGTAAGTTGTTACTGGCAGACAAAATAACAGCAACAGTGATCTGGTTCCCTTATAAAGGGTTGCGAAAATCAGACGGCAGTTGCTACATTGTACAGGGTGTATCTCTGTGAACATTTACATCCCTTTAACCACGTGTTCTACTAACCATTATGAGAACGTTCTATCACTATTGGAAATTCGCATGAAACAATTTCAACTTTTTAACCCCCGACGCAAAAACGACGGGGTGTAATAAGTTTGACGTGTCTGTGTGTGTGTCTGTGTGTCTGTCTATGGCATCGTAGCTCCCGAAAAAATGAACCGATTTTGATTTTGTTTTTTTGTTTGAAATATGTGCTATATATTTCAAACAAAAAAAACATATAGTGTTCTTAGCTATGTTGGATAAAAATCGATCCAAGATGGCCGCCGTCACAAAGATTTGGATTTTATGTTTTAACACAACTCCCACAATATGGGTATCATATAAAGGGGCTTGAGTAGCAGAATATATTAATTGTGAAAAATTTCAAATCCAAGATGGCCGCCGTCAGAAAATGACAAATAACCTATTTGTTGTTCCAACTGCCTCAATATGGTATCAAATGAAAGAGCTTTAGTTGTGTCGGGGGTTTTCATATGAAGTCGGTGACGTAACTTGGTCATCAATGGTGAGTCGAAACAAAATTCGATGAATTTCGAAAAGTCGTTGAACAAATGTTGTTCAAAGTGGTTGATAGAACACGTGACTAAAGGGATGTAAATGTTAAATCCTGTATTTACAAGACGCCCAAAATCTTGAATCGTGGTGTGCTTACACCCCGTACCCCAGGTTCTGGATCGACAGCTTATAATGCAACTGGAAATTACATGCCAAAATGAGGTTTGTCTGTAAATACAGTCTTTTTAACAGAAGCTAACAGAATTGCCTACCTAATGCGGTAACATTTGTATATTTTGGACAGACGAATTCGAATGTTCTACGCTCTATCTTCCTACGTGTATCGCCCATTAAAGACCATCGTATGGTGACCCAGCGTGCCGATGAATCTGAGCTATTTCACGCCTGATGACGTATTGCCACTATTGCTTTATTCGCGTGTGAATAATAAAACCGTTCGACATCGCGTGTTTACTGTCCCAGTTAATGCACCTTTTGTCGCGTTATTGTATCGTGGTAGGTACTTTTGATGGGTGGTGTGGAAGTGGGCGGCTGTACGTGGGAAAAAGCATTTATTTATGTGATAGTTCTAAATGAGCAGATGGATCGCTTGATGGTAAGCAATGGACAACATTTCAAAATTGCTAAGCTCTGAAACAAAAAATACCAATTCTTTGTTTACTTTTCCGCTGCTCGAATATATATTTATTCATTTTTTATATTGCTTATTTACTGAGAAAAAAATAAAAACTAAATACGTAAGATGACGTCATCGGACGGCAGAATGTTAAATATTTCTTTGCTTAGCACATTATAGTTTTAAATTTACGAAATGCCAAACCCATGACATGTAACTGTAAAAAAAAGACAACATTGTCAACGTTGAACGTATGAATGACGTTGACAATGTTGACACTAGTATTATTTACCTTGGCAGTAGTACCTTTTTTAGGGTTCCGTAGCCAAAATGGCAAAAACGGAACCCTTATAGTTTCGTCATGTCCGTCTGTCCGTCTGTCCGTCTGTCCGTCTGTCACAGCCGATTTACTCGGAAACTATAAGTACTACAGTGATGAAATTTGATGGGAATATGTGTTGTATGAACCGCTACAAAAATATGACACTAAATAGTAAAAAAAAGAATTGGGGGTGGGGCCCCCCATACATGTAACTGAGGGATGAAATTTTTTTTTTCGATGTACATACCCGTGTGGGGTATCAATGGAAAGGTCTTATAAAATGATATAAAGTTTTCTAAAAAACATTTTTCTTAAAGTGAACGGTTTTTGAGATATCAGCTCTCAAAGTCGTAAAAAGTATGTCCCCCCCCTCTATTTTTATAACTACGGGGTATAAAATTCTAAAAAAAATAGAGGTGATGCATGCTAATTAACTCTTTCAACGATTTTTGGTTTGATCAAAGTATCTCTTATAGTTTTTGAGATAGGTTGATTTAACTGTAATTTTGGACTTTGCTGCTACGGAACCCTTTGTGCGCGAGCCCGACTCGCACTTGGCCGGTTTTTTTATTAAAACAATGATAAGCAAAGGAATATCTCTGTATTCAGCCGTCCGATGACGTCATTTGGCGCTTACGTCTATTTAGAAAAAAAAGAATTTCAATAATTATTTTATGCAGTGAATTTTTATTGATGCATGATATTTATGCATGAAAATGGACAAATTTTGAAAAAAGAAAAAATAAAACAATATGGACATGTTAAAAATATGAAATGTTGTCCATTGCCACCGCCCATGGACACCCGGACAGTGGAGTCACAAGTGCGTTGCCAACCTTTCAACCCCTCTTTCCCTCGGATTGGGCCTCCGGTACCTCACTCACACAGCGAAACACAGCACAGTACTGCTTCACGCCTTTTTTCTGTGGGCCGTGGTATTACTCCGGTCGAGCCGGCCGATTCATGCCGAAGCGTGGCTCTCCTTCCTCCTAAAAGGCCGGCAACCCATCAGTGACTCTTCTGATCTTTGGGATCTCAATGTCAGTGGTCACCTACCATCAGGTGACGAGTTTCCTTGTTTACCGTCTCTAGCATGAAAAGCCAAATAATTGTGTTCAAAGAGTTCATTTCTGGTAAAAAAGACTATTAATAGACATTATTAATTTTAAAGTTAGTATGACAAAAGAACTTACATACAACCCGTGCGGATAAAGAATGGGATCAGAAATGGCGGCGCATCTATTCACTTCTCGCTCGCTCATTATTTGCGTCTATACTCGCACCCCATGTTTGCGAGTATAGACGCAAATAGTGTGCGAGCGAGAAGTGAATAGATGAGCCGCCATTTCTGATCCCATTCTTTAACCGCACAGGTTGTAGTTACTTTAGAATCAGATCGGTACCTATGTAGCATCGTAACTGTCTAATTAAAAATTTACAATCTAGTACACCTCTGAGTGTGCAAGGGGAAGTTAATGTATTCCATTATCGTCACAAATGATTCCTGCCCACCCCATAAGGACGTACTAAGCCCTTAGTCAGGCTATATGGGCTGATTCATCAACGCTACATAACGAAAACTTCAAACCCTAACCTGTATCATCATCGTCAGCCCATTTAAGTCCACACTGCTGGGGCACGGGCCTCCCTCAATCACATGAGGACTCACCACGCTTGGCAGACGAGTTGGCGAGGGTTTTGATATAAATGCAGAGTTTTTCTTCTCTGGGTGCTGATGATCATGCCAGCAGCTTTCCTTAGTCGCCTTTTACGACACCTCGCTAAGAGTGAGGGTGGCCTATTCTACTCTGCCAGGGACCACACGGCCTCACGGACACGGCCTAACCTGTAGATAAGTGACCTATGTGAAATATCTAAAAATTTCTTTTTGAAGACTTAATTCCTTTTTGAAAACGTCATACATTCAAACGAGTTAATTTCTGGAATCGTGAAAGTTTTCCATGTACCACATCGTCACAGTGAAATTATTGACAGTATGTCATTGAAAGAAAGAAAGAAAATTTTATTATTTTGGACATCACAACTTTGTGAAACTGCTTTTGTACTTGTACTATGTACACATACACTACAAAAAATGAATACAGATATAAAACCAAGTCAAAATGATGCGGTATCAAATAACCAGGCAGCGCATATATATAGTGTGTTGTGACTTCCAACATGAATGGCCCTCACTCAGAATATGCCATGGCCCTGAAAAAGGTCATGACACTGATTTTCAGTAGATCCAGCTGAGTGAGTGCCACGGACGTTAGCCTTGTGTGTCTTGTGTACCTAATATGTGTGAAATATATACTAAATTGCCATCGAAACCTACTGTGTCCATGTTGTCCATACCTGCCACCTATGATAATGAATTAATTATCATTATCCTCCTGCCCTATTCCCAGGTTACGTAGCGGTCTCTTCCATATCAGATCTATCAGATCCGGGCTCAAAGGTCCATGATAGTAATAATATAGTTTATTACTTCACTGCACTCATATTACAGTACACAATCCTTCATACAAATTATTATGCCAAACACACAAACCGAACGATTTGTTCCTTTACACCAACGTCGATTTCAAAGTGATTCCCGCCGTGTTTCGAGTTCTCGCTATCGCCACCGTCGATTCCATTCGATTAGGTTTTTTAATCGAGATATTTTCACCTGTCCGAACGAATGCTCGGTTGAAAGGTTCGATTATCTAATTATTTTCGGTTTCGTTACACCTCTGCCTTTGTCAGGTTTGTGTTTAGTTTAAAAATAAAATGTTTTAGCTTTCCGTTTTAGGGTTACTGTTAATGGAGATTTAATTTTCTGGAATGGATAGTGGGTTTGTTGGAAGTAAAGTTTTAGTGTAACGATCGAATTTAAATGCTGTTTGGAATTGATAATAAGGAAGTATCTTAAATTACTTTTCCGATCTCGAGCACTTGAAATAAACTTTATCGTTGTTCATCATTTATTGTACGCGTGTTGTATTATTATGAATAATAAAATATCTTTTTATATAATAAGGAGCAGTTTAGCCCATGAATCCTTCTTCTTCTTCCGCAGTATGTTTGCTCACTTGACATAATATCCCTAGCATAATATGCTCTACATATTATGTCAATTACTAAATATTTTTTTATGTGATAGGTGGCAGAGGAGCAGAACACCTGATAGTAAGCGATTGCCCGTGCACACCCGCGACACCAGTGAATTCACAAGTGCGCTGCCAACCTTTAAACCCCCCCTTAAACGATTGCCACCGCCCATGGATGGAAACAGCACAGTGCTACTTCGATGCCGGTCGAGCCGGCCCATTTATGCCGAAGCGTGGCTCTCACACACTCACTTTTCCTCCATTTTCTAATGTCGTCGGTCTTTCTGGACGCTGCCCCAGCTTAAGCCTGGATATCGCTAGACCATCTGTCAGTTTATCCACCAACACCCCTCTTTCGTTTCATAGTCTCCATTTAAGAACATCCTTTCTCCCATATTGATAAAAAAAGTTATTTCACCCAAAGCTATCCTCATTGCTATGCAAATAAGGTCAGTTTTACATTGTATATTGGATAAAAGTTGTGTCAAACTAACAAACCGCCCTATAAAAAATTAACAAGAACGGCCCGTATCGAACACCAATTTCCGGACATTACAACTATTTGGTATTGTGAGATCATTTGGCTGATAGAGAGGAAACCGTGGCGCCAGCCTATATTTGTTTCCTACGATTTCAATAAACTCCCCCATCCATAAATATGTATGTCGAATTTAGTACGGCACTCCGTATGGGAGATAAAGATCGATAATGGTTATATTCTTTGGTCCAGTGGCGGTTTGACTGTCACGGTTTTATTGTATTATCCGATTGGAATGAAGCGGGAAGGCATACTTTGCCATACTGATCCATCCGTTTTGAGCTAAGTGCGATCAACAAAGTGCTGGATAGTGATTCAGTCCAGTATCCTCAAAAATCAGGGGGCTATCTCAAAGGTCAACCACGTATTCAGGATATAATAGTGCTTGAGTGTTGAGCGTCAAAGAATACCTTGATTCTCACATTTTATTGGGATACTATCGTCACACGACCGAAAAGAGATCATGGGAAAGCCACGCTTTCGATCGTAGGAGAGCCACGCTTGAGATGGGCCGGCTCTACTGGAGTAATACCACGGCCTTACAGAAAACCGGCGTAAAGCAGCACTGCAGCACAAAGCAGCACGTGTTTTCAAAAAACACATAACAATTGAGCCTATACCTAATCACTTAAATCCAAACGCAAGGTTCAGTCTCTAAGGGTATCCACCCTTCAAGTAATCTTTATCCAACGATAAATCTATGTTATAGCGCTGTAATAGATAGATATTCTTTATTGCACAAAAATAAAATACAAGCATGATACAACAGCAACAGACAGTACAATAAGGCGGTCTTATCGCTTGTAGCGATTTCTTCCAGACAACCTTTGGGTAGAGGTAAGAAATATCGTATTCGTAATAAGGGAAGGCAGTGCAAAGTAATTTAACAAATGAAATTATTATGTAATATGCAGTGTACAGTAAAAATATTTTTTTTTATTATGGCTCTACCCGAAGATAATTCGCCAATGTCAAGTAACTTATTGAGAATAAGTAGGTAGTCAACAGTCGAAGTCAGTCAAAGTCACAGTCACTCAATAAAACGCCGGTGTTTTACGTTTTATCGACATACAGATTCAGCGGATATCACTCTAAAAGCAATCGCGGGTTTAAAGACTCTATTAGGTCCAAGCAAGTAGTCACGGCCGCGTGGTCCCCGGCAGAGTAGAATAGGCCACCCTCACTCTTACCGAGGTGTCGTAAAGGCGACTAAGGTAAAGCTGCTGGCATGATCATCAGCACCCAGAGAAGGAAAACTCTGCATTTATATCAAAACCCGTCTGCCAAGCGTGGTGAGTATGGCAATTACCCCTCATGTGATTGAGGGAGGCCCGTGCCCCAGCAGTGGGGACTTAAATGGGCAGATGATGATGATGAAGTTGTCACGAGACAGCGCACTCGACACTCAATAGCAGTGGTAACAATACAATCCAATGATTCTTATTATTAGGATCACTTTGCGGCACTTCACTACACAAATAAACACCAAATTTGCCCACTAAAAACCACTAGACATTAATTTAAAACCTTTGAATTGCAACAGCCAATGCGGCTTGTTTTAGCCCTACCCGCCGAATCGTAAAAATCCGTTCTACCAACTACTCATCCATCAGTCAATGTCTATTCCAATGGTAAATCGTTAGAGCACCAATTTTGACAGAATTAATAATATCCTAGACAATTCAAAATGACGTTGTCATTATCACAGCTGTTATTGACTTTTGGACATTACTTATAATATAACCCTACTAAACAAAAATAATAATAATCCTCCAACCGATTACGGCTACGGCGGCCAATCTCAACGATCAGCCACGTACGCAGGATATATTATAGTGCTAAAGTGTCTGCGCAAACATAAGTGCACTCTCTATTCTACTACTGTGCCACGACCGGAGAGGGATCGGGGGCAAGACCAACAGCTTAACGTGCTTTCCGAGGCACGAGGGTACAAGACCGCCAACTTCCAAACTCCGGGCTGCCACTAAGAATTTCTTACCGAAAACTTAGGAACACATTTTTGGCGTCGCTTTAAAGTGCGACCCACTAACCACTGCGCCACCGAGGCAGTTAACAAAAATATCCCGGTGGCATATCATGAATCACAAAACAATACCTACATATTATTTGCCGGTTTATAATGTCATTCGTTCATTCATTTGTTAAACAAGGTTTAGCTATACCGGCTTTGGAAGAACACAATTGAGTTTATTACGAAAATAAAGTAACGAAGTAAATTATCCTGCGAATAGTTATCCTCTTTTAACTGTCAAGTTGGTCGAATCCGCCCTAAATCAATAGTCATAAACCAGTAAGGAACTTGAAATTGATGCCTAATACAAAAAAGTATTTTAATCAAAGTCTTGAGTCATAAAATGAGACTTAGGTAAGACAATCCCTACTTATGAAACTAAGTAGGGAATACAGTATAAAGAAAATCAGTAGAAAGGTTAGCAGTTTATAATTTAGATTAAAATCCTGCAGAAACATTATTATGTAAAAATGTTTCGATTAAGTTCGGTCGCTCTAAAGACCTGAGAATTGTAAACTGTGCCTTTATTAAAAAAAACTTACTTATTTACTTACCTTGTACAGAGTACAGTTATTGCCTATTACAACACTGTGGTGACATCTTTGGCAGCAGCCTGCAAAAGTTTTTATTGTTTCACTTTTTCCATTACAAATGCCAAAATTATCTTCCCACAAAACGGTAAAATACGTTGGCCGAATTGGAATCGATGCGTTTTGCTGGACACATTTTGTTCCCGTTTGCCAAATTATTTACAATCAGATTAACTTTCTGGTTGGTGTCCATTTCATGTTAAACCTATTGAATAAATTTAATTTATTCTGTCGTTTGATTTTAGCCAGAATTGGTTTTTGACAATATTTGTGATTTAAAAAGGGAATACCGCGCTGCAGTCCCGATCTCAGCATAAAAATGATGGATACGAATGAAGTCTGTTTCAATAGAAATATTTTTTTTATGTGATAGGTGGCAGACGAGCAGACGGATCGCCTTATGGTAAGCGATTGCCGCCGCCCATGGATACCCGAAACGGGCCACAACACCAGTGGAGTCTCAAGTGCCCTGCTACCTTTTATTAAACCCCCTTTCACCGTAACGAAATATAGACTGAACATGAATTTGGTCACAATAATAATAAAATAAATACAAGGATTTATTAGATAAATAATGGAAAAAAACTGAAGACTGGTTTAAACTTAATACCATTACGAACGGTAAAGTACGACTGTTTTTAATGTTTAGGACCAAAAAACAGAAAAGCGCGTAAAGTCAAAAATTAAGCCTGTGTTTTATACAGATTTTTTTAAACGAAACGGCAGTCATATATCGTAAACGACAATCTATCTTTACCTACTCGAATTTCGTATTTCACTCATACAATAGGCAGTCAAAATAGTCCACGTGTGCCGGATGCCGTATTTAAGGGACAAAAACCATTCAACGCCTTTGAATCCAGATCGCGGTTTAATGCCAAAACAAGGCGCATTGTGAGAGGCCAGCGTAACTCCACACATGAAACTACTACCTGTGAACCTAAAGATAAAGAAATAAAAGCTAAAATGGAAGAGCAGGAAGCATTTATTGAATCCGGTAAGGTTTATACAAACCTCATTGACGCGGTTCTCGTCTCGGACGAAATCGTAAAATCGAAACAGAACGCCTATATAAAGGAGTGGCAGATGAATACTGAGATGGGAAAACCTCCATTATGCTTGTGATTTACAGACAAGAAGTGAATCAAGCGAGATGGCTAAATGACAGTTACAAGAAATGACAAAATTTTTTGTTAAATATTTTGATTCCGCTGGTAGAATCACATTATATTTATTCATTTCTTAGTATATTTTTTTGTATCAACATATATGTTTAATTACATTTATAAAATACAAAGTTATAAATAATTTATATTTTTCATGTATGATGATTTGTAAGAGCCTATGCAAATAAAGTACTTTCGAATTTTGAGTATGATTCGTGAAGGAGCCCTCCAAATCATTATCTACATGATACACATATTATATCTTATTTCTCATAAAAATCTGACAGATCAAAAACGGTTTATATTTTTTTTGTGGAAAAATACTGTAACAGTACCTAGCTAACTTTTAATAAATCTTTTTTTTCAGACAGTCAAAATACAATAGTAATACAATAAAATGCGTCCTAGCTACGGATCTTGCTATGTTTTTGATAGAAATAATATATCATCTCGGAAGGACCGCATCAGAAATGATGTAATCCGACAGAGAACCAGAGTCACCGACATAGCCCACCGAATTAGCAAACTGAAGTGGCAGTGGGCTGGTCATATTAGCCGCAGAACTGACAGCCGTTGGAGCCGTAAAGTCCTTGAGTGGAGACCGCGACTCGGTAAGCGTAGTGTAAGACGCCCTGCGACAAGATGGGATGATGACATTCGAAGGCTGGCTGGTGTGGGCTGGATGAGAGTGGCCGAAAATCGGGAGCAGTGGCGTGCATTAGGGGAGACCTATGTCCAGCAGTGGACGAGTGTGGGTTGCTGATGATGAATATATCATATACAAAAAAGTATTTTTTACAATATTTCTCACATCGAAATGCATTTTGCAAAACTCAAAAGATTGCGATCACAAACGTCCGTGTGTCATATTTTATTAAAAGAGCAATGAAACGGTAAATTTTTATTCATATAAAAAAAAAACAACTTTTTCTGTCTGTCCTTCCTTTGCAAAAAAAATCAATGGAGCCACAAAGTAAACTCAGGAGTGCGTTTCATCGCTTTTTGCTCTAGTGGGTCTATGTTTTTAGGCAATGTCCTTTGATAGAAAGCCGTTGTAACTCTATCTTAAATATCAATGTGATTAAACCTAGAATTGAGGTCAATTTTGTCTTACCTTTTCATAAAGAAAGCAATAACAATAAACAAATACCACTAGACTAAAATGTATACCTTAAGGCAGTATCTTGATACCAATACTATTCAATACTTTTATAAAGTCTCGTAGTCAAAATTGGTTGATAGTTGGGTTTCTAAATAATACGAGCTGGTAAATGAAAATTCAGAAGCTGATTGCTCGATAGCTGGACTGAGGACAAGAATTCCTTAAAATAAAAGCACTTAAGTAATCTTGTTAAACGTAGTTGAAGATTTCTGCGCTTTGTGATTTTACTCATCGCTCGCAAAGTGGGAATCTTGTGATTGAATGAAAGAATCTGACTTATTGGAATTTTGTGTATAGGAAAAATAGATATTTAATTAAATGTGACACTGAAATCAAGATCAAAGCTGTAGACACCTTTTTAAAAGTGTCCTAACACTATTATCTGATTTGATTATGACAAAAGTTATTTACTATCGACAGGAATCTTCTGCCATCGGGCGCCACATCTTAGCCACCACGCCATCTGAATTGAATTTGAATGTTAAATTATTTTGAACTTATCATTTTCATGGATTTACTCTACATACAGTACAGAAAAATATTGGGCTAAATTATTAAAAAAAAAACAATTTTAAAGGGTCCTTCATATCATTTATTTAAATATAATTAAGGTAATCGAATCGCTCATTTGCTATTTTATCTGTTATATTTTTTTAAGTGCGAATGTCTTTACAGGAATAGGAACCTTGCGCCATTAGTTCAAGGTCTCGGGACCCTTGGCGGAAACGGAAAGGACTGAAATATGAGTCCGAATGAATGGGCATCGGTGATGGATGTATAGAAATGTTTAATGCTTTGAAAATATGTGTATAAGACAGGTAGCTAATTAAAGACAGATAATTGAGAAAAAGGTAAGGTAAATTAATAATTATATCTTATCTGCACATACTGGACACGGTCCCGCCTGAACGCGAGATGAAATTTTCAAGTGTGTTATTTAAGAATAAATTGCAAAAGATTGCTATAAAAAAATATCAACTATTGATTTAGCAGTCTTATCTTAACTGGTGGTTGTATTAATATTTCCACTGGATACTGTAAATATACCTACAATATTGATGAGACTATCGACAGCTCATGTCGAATCAAGCACTTACAAATTTCATCGGCTAAATAACGCGTTCAGTGGTCTAATTGGTAGAACATTCACCCGGATTGTGGAAGGTGTGGGTTCGTGTCCCGCCTGAACGCGAGATGAAATTTTTAAGTGTGTTATTTACTTAAGTTAGTAAGCTCTACTGAACTACTGCAACTTCTACTGAAATCGGCGTAAATACACAGTACACAGGTGTTGAACACAGGTACAACTCCTGTGTGTTTTGCCAAGTGAGTAAGGTTCACAGCCTACTCGGTGACTCCACGGATGTAGCGGGTGTCAATGGGCGGCGGCAATTGCTTACCATTAAGCCGTGTGGTCCCGGCAGAGTAGAATAGGCCACCCTCACTCTTACCGAGGTGTCGTAAAAGGCGACTAAGGTAAAGCTGCTGGCATGATCATCAGCGCCCAGAGAAGGAAAACTCTGTATTTATATCAAAACCCTCGCCAACCCGTCTGCCAAGCGTGGTGAGTATGGCAATTACCCCTCATGTGATTGAGGGAGGCCCGTGCCCCAGCAGTGGGGACTTAAATGGGCTGATGATGATGAAGTGTTGTTTCCTCGTCTGTCATCTACAGTACAGTACAGCACAGTATCAACCTATATACTGTCCCACTGCAGGGCAAAGGCCTCCATCATAGAAATCAAGTCATCGCTACTATGATGGGAATAGGCTTAATCACCACGCTGCCTAGTGCGGATTGGTGATCACAACCCCGAGCTACGTTCGAAAAATTCGAAACATACCTTTATCATATCGCCCCGTTGCTCTAGTGGTTTAATTACCAGGCCGTGGTCTCGGGGTCCTGGGCTCGATTCCCGGGTCGAGCAAAGGTATGTTTCATCCGCCATCTATCACATAAAAATAACTATACATAATTAGCTAGTTTCCTACATCCTACCATTAATAAACAGTTAATTAAACATAACAGTCATCTATTCTATGTAGATATTCTTAAACAGCTTCTACGTCACTCACGCCTAATCCCCGACTCTGCCTGGAATCTCTGTTTATTATAGCGAATCGCGGAATAGGTTTCTACGAATGATAAATGAGAGTTGATCTTCGAGATTAGATGTGAGGCGGTGAGGGCTGATGTGCTCAACAAATAGAAATGATTGAATGTTTTATGCTCGATGTAGTTGCTCTACTTCGTTTTCGATTTGGCTTTGCTATGAGAAGGATGAAAATAAAATATCGTGTTTTATTGCATATTCTATAAAAACAGGATTCGAAGACGATAATGAAGGGTGTCATTATTATTCATTCAATTATGTCATTGGCCGTGTGGTCCCCGGCAGAGTAGAATAGGCCACCCTCACTCTTACCGAGGTGTCGTAAAAGGCGACTAAGGTAAAGCTGCTGGCATGATCATCAGCACCCAGAGAAGGAAAACTCTGCATTTATATCAAAACCCTCGCCAACCCGTCTGCCAAGCGTGGTGAGTATGGCAATTACCCCTCATGTGATTGAGGGAGGCCCGTGCCCCAGCAGTGGGGAATTTAATGGGCTGATGATGATGATGAATGAAGGGTGAAATTGGGTGTTTTCAAATACTTAAAGTGTTTATTGAGGTCCATCCAGAAAACCGGTCGGTCACGCTGAGATTTGGACCTTTTGACTACTATATATGTACATGTTCTTTATTAATTTCCCTATTGTTTGTTTGTGCGTTTTTGTAATAACAGTAGTCTTGTCGTGTCATGATTCTTATAACGTAAAAAAATATATCTTGTGGTCAATTAATGTTTTACTTGAGACTCCATTGGTGTTACCTATAGACACTCCATGGGCGGCGGCAATCACTTGCCATCAGGTGATCCGTCTGCTCGTGTATCGTCTGCCTCGATATAAGGTAAAAGGCGAGTAAGGTAAAACTACTGGCATGATCATCAGCACCCAGAGAAGGAAAACTCTGCATTTATATCAAAACCCTCGCCAACCCATCTGCCAAGCGTGGTGAGTATGGCAATTACCCGTCATGTGATTGAGGGAGGCCCGTGCCCCATCAGTGGGAACTTAAATGGGCTGACGATGATATAGATATAGGGATGATATAGGGAGAGGGAAAAAACTTTATTTTTGTGATATAATTGGCAGACGATCGGACGTATCACCTGATGGCAGGCAAGTGATTACCGCCGCCCATGGACACTTCCAACGCCAAATTGGTCACAAGTGCGCTGCTGGTCCTTTTCAAAAAGGTGTACGCTCTTTTCTTGACAGGATCGTATCGGTTCGGAATCACAGCAGGCGATAGTTCATTCCACAATTTTGTCGTACGAGGTAAGAAAGTTTCTTGAGAAACGCACAGTTGAAGACTGCTAACCATCTAGATGATGGGCATGTAACTGTTGACGAGTGGAACGATGACGAAATGAAGCGGCTAGGAATCAGTCCGATTTACATATTTTTTTAATAATATTCGTCAAAACTTTTTTTGGTCCAGTTCCATAATTTATTTGGAAGATTATGATACAGTTGTTACTTGTGACTCCACTGGTGTCGCGGGTGTCTGGGATGGGTGGCGGGAATCGCTTACCATCAGGCGATCCGTCTGCTCGTCTGCCAATTAACACAAAAAAAAAGTTGTACTGCCATACCATTTTTTTTTAAGTTGACAATAATAACTTTTTGTATTGTACATACATAGTTGGCTTAGCTCAGTGTTTTTAAAACAAAAATAAATCCCATATCCCAAAGTCCCAGCCGCAAAAAGCTAACGCGGAAACAAACAAACAAGCAAACCGCGGGGCAGATTGCACAAAGCGGCTAACGAGGCGAACGGCCTACTCATTAGCGCCCCCACACCGACGTGACTCGTGAGGTCTACCTCTGTGACGTTAACCTCTTGAGTGACACGCGGGTAAAGACTTCAACGTATTGAATGACACTACATAAAAAATACAGTTTGATATTTAAATGACATCCTCTTTTTTGGTCCAAATGCCAGTAATTTTTTTTGTAGTATTTGCCCCCGGAGTATTTATTACCAAGGCACCAAACTGTAGGGTCATTGTCCTTGATTTTATTTGAGTTCAAAAATCTACTTTTTCATTATTCACTGAAAATGCGAATTCAATAAACAAACCTATCTAAAACCACTAACAAACAAGCCCTAACGGAGGTGATGCCTGACATCGCTTCCGTTGTAATTGCAACGTGAGCCAATATTCTGTGTCACTATAAAAAAAAAAATTTTTGCTCGTTGTGCAAAATGTTGACATTGCAAAATTTAAAATAAACAGAGCACTTTCACTTTTGTATTTTATACTTTCATATTTGGACCAAAATCTTTTTCTATGTGATGAGTGGTAGACAAGAAGACGGATCACCTGAGGGTAAGTCATTGCCGCCGCCCATAGACACCCGCGACACCAGTGGAGTCGCAAATGCGCTGCCAATCTTTAAGCCCCCCTTTCCCCCACATTCAAAAATATATGAAAGTCCGAGGATCTCTTTTGCGAAGGTTAGCAGAATAGATGTGGGATTGGTGATCGGTAGATGCATGGCTAGGAACGTGTAAGAGATCGATGTTGAATTAGAATGACGTGCGAGAGTGAGATAGAAGATGAATGGCCGACGATGTCAGACGGTGTGTAACGACGACGCTTCAAGAAGATTATAAATAATTCCCGAATCACACGGTACATTACATTATTCCTAATTCGCTATTATTAATAAATAGGTCTTTCATCATCATAATCATCATCATTTCATTTCATCACCCACTGCTGGACATAGGCCTCCCCCAATATTCGGTCCTGTGCCGCCAGCGTCCAATGGATTCCCGCAACCTTCACCAGATCGTCGGTCCACCTTGTGGGGGGCCTGCCACGGCTGCGACTTCCTGTAGGTTAATAGGTCTGTACCACAGATTTAATAATTGTGGTCTTTACCTATAAAATTGCCGTTTTTTTTTCTAGACACAATAAGGTATATAAATCCTTAGAAGTCACCATACTATTATTTAATTTTAATTTGTAGGTGTATATTAAATTGAGATCAGATATTCATGTAATTGTGTGCAAAAAAACTTGATAATGATCCTTTTTTACTGGCACAATTGAATTTTTTTTCAATGATAACTTTTTAATTAAAAAAAATATATATTTTTTAAAATATCCCATACGTTCTTAAACGTTGTCCATTAAGGGAGTGACCACACTGGCGGATTGTGAGCGTTTTCAAAGCGAAGCGACGATGCAGCGAACACGGCGGATTCGCCGCGGATGCGCAACGGATTCGCCGGGCTTTTTCTGCGTGGCCGCCTCAAAAAAACATTCAGACTTATCTCCGCGGCGAATCCGTCGCGCATCCGCGGCGTGGACGCTGCGCGGCCGCGACGTGTTCGCGTAGTCGCTCCGCTTTGAAAACGTTCGCTCTACGCCAGTGTGGCAACTTCCTAAACTACAAATAAAAAAAAATAGTTTGGAAAATACAACTTCTAAGAGAATCACCGACTCGTACACCGACGTAGAGTGGCCTGTCTATCGGTTTTTTATAGGATACATTTTGGAGAGCGTTCGAATGAGCTTCACAACCTGATACCACCTTCTCCTTTGACGATAGGAATCCACCCTTACACTATGGAAGTTCCACCAGCTCGTACTACAGCGTTTCGCTTCTTCTTTCTTGGTACGAACTGCTAAGGAATGGAACAACTTGCCGGCTTCTGTAATCCCAGAGAGCTACAATTTGGGTGTATTTAAGTCGAGAGTGAATAGGCTTCTTCTGGGTAAGCACGCTACATCTTAGACCTTATTGTCACTTTCCATCAGGTGAAATAAGGTCAAGTGCAAACCCATTTAATATATAAACGCCAATTTGGAGCCTCTTTACGAGTTTGTGCCTGTGGCTGTGGAGACGATGGGCTGTTGGGGGTCAGAGCTAGAGTCTTTGTGCGTGAGATAGGCCGCTGAATAAACAATGTGACTGGTGACTCACGCTCCAGTTCGTTCCTGGTGCAGAGGCTGGACATCGCTATTCAGCGTGGTAATGCGGCGAGTGTGATGGGGACATTTGGTTTGGGGGCTTACGGGGGGGAATAAATTTAATTTAATTTATTTAGGGGACTAGAAATATGTACTAAAATAGTTTGTAAGGTAATATTGTTACTAACACCTATGGACTCTGTGACTTGAATAATATTTTTTTATATATAAAAAAATAATAGCCATACTAAACGGCAATTTCATAGGTAAAGACCTAAATATTATTTGCCAAATTATCTTAGCGGTATTAAATAGTTCGGAAGCTCAATGCGCCACGAACATTGTGCAATGTACCAGAAACCATCTTTCAGATAACAAATCACGGTATCGGCATTGTACCTTTGGTGTTAACAGGATAAGATACGAAAGAAAGGTACCTTTGTTCGACTCCCCGCACAGGTAGAAGGCCCTTTGATTTGGTAGTCAAAGGCCCATTGCATGGGTTCTCAAACTTTTCTGCTCAAGGCAAAATATCTATCAATAGCTTGTATACCGAAAAAAAAATGAAACAAAATTTTATTTCTAAATTTAAATCCATACGGAATAGAATCATTATAATTGTGAGACCTAATTTTTTTTATGAGATAGGTTTCAGACGAACAGATGGATCACCTGATAGTAAGCGATTGCCGCCGCCCATGGACACTCGCGACACCAGTTAAGTCACAAGTAGGCAGCCAACTTCCGAACCCCCCTTTCCCCCGGATTGGGCCTCCGGTACCCTCACTCACGCAGCGAAACACAGCACAGTGCTGCTTCACGCCGGTTTTCTGTGAGTCAGTGGTATCACTCCGGTCGAGTCAGACCATTCAGCTACGCTTTGGCATGAATCTCTGACCGGCGGGTCCGATCCCTGGGTTGGGCCGCAATTTGTACTTGAGTTATTCTTTTAAGAAATTCTTAGTGTCAGCCCGGAGTATGGAAGTTGGCGGTCTTGTACCCCCGTGCCTCGGAAAGCACGTTAAGCCGTTGGTCCTGCGCCCGATCCCTGTCCGGTCCTGCCACAATAGTGTCCCATCGGAACATATGGGCAAGGGAATAGAGAGTGTTTGCGCACACACTTGAGCACTATAATGTATCCTGCGTAAGTGGCGTATCTTTGAGATTGGCCGCCTTAGCCGAAATCGGTTGAAGGATTTTATTAACTTTTTTATGGTCTCGGGTATTCAAAAGTCACGATGTATACCAAAGGTCCCACAGTTTGGGAAACTGGCCTTCAGTGCCTTTTGTCCTGTTTTGTTGATGTTTTATTGGGTCGGTAATGTTATTGGCGTTTCGGCTACAGGCCTATGTTTGATTAGGTTTTTTAGGCTTTGTTTGGTTACTTGAGTATGTTATGATGGGCTTTTGGGTAAATTTTAATGTAAAGAAATGTGCCTTTGAGAATCTCGAAAGCCGTTTTGTATTTTTCTATCGTAGAGTATTTTTAAATAGGTACATTACGTATGTGAGTGTTTTTTTTTGCAAAATCTTTTTCCATTTTTTTTCATCCTGCGTTATTTTAATCTCGTTTTGTTTATAATGTTTCTGGTACTATCTTCTGTAGGGATAAGTTACTTAGGTACTTGTTAACAGATTTTTTTTATTATTGTAATATGTAGTGTGTACACACACTTTCCAGGGGAGACCATCATGGCCGTCACCTTGCTACATGTAGGGAACAAGGTGGTGTGTGGGACTCAAACCCTAACTAAAACCCCTGGGGTGTCCAATCGCGGTCGGAAACCCCACAGCAGCCGGGACTAGACCGTACCGCTAATCGCGCTCGCCGCTTCACCCCTATCTAGCGCAATACAGCCCTTCAACGCTGTACGACCTACCAGGACACCCAGTAATGTCGTCGCCACTCCCAAGCAGTGGATACGCTCACGTACTCCGAAAGCCCGTTTAGTCGCCTCTTAAGACAGGCCGGGAAAACCTTCGCAGTATTCTTAAACGCCCCTAGCCACAGGGCGTGTCTAATAGGATGTCTAATTTAACTAGGTTGCAGTCTAATTTAACTAGTGGAGCACCTCCCTGATGGTTCAACGATATTTTAACGGTAGCAGGGAAACAATAGATAAGGCTTGCAGGAGACCGACGGGAGTGGCGAGACAAAGAATAGGTCTATACTCAGCAATGGATGGATGTAGGCTGATATGAGATGAATATATGGCAGACAAGCAGAAGGATCGCCTGATTGTATCTGCAACAACAGTATAGTCACAAGTGCGTTGCCAATCTTTTAACTCCCATTTTCCTCTGAATTGGGTTTTGTACCCATACTCAGGAGCTGCTTCCCTGTTGTTACTGTTGCAGGAAATCCCCGCATTGGAATACTTTAGAAAGAAAGAAAGAAAAATTTTATTGACTATCACAATAAATAATTGAACAATGAACACTCATTAGAAAACATAGGTAACATTGACACATCAAAACTACAGACAAAGGCGAGTACGAGAACAAATGATAGGTAGGTAAATACACAGTTATATAATGTAAATAATTAGGCGTGTGTGAAGTGTGAGGTCAATCAGGTCCTGGCCTCAGCATGGTGCTGCCACGACAGAAATGCCGCGGCAGCGCTGGTATTCTGGCAGGACCTGTCGTGAGTGACGACCGTGTTAGAGAATAACCATAAGTAAATAAATACTAGTTTTTTTTATGATATAGGTGGCAGACGAGCCGACGGATCACCTGATGTTAAGCGAATACCGCCGCCCATGGACACCTATAACACCAGTGGTGTCACAAGTGCGCTGCCTACCTTTTAAACCCCCTTCCACTGGATTGGGCCTCCAGTACCCTCACTCACGCAGCGAAACACAGCGCATGCACTGCTTCACGCTGGTTTTCTGTGAGGACGTGGTATTACTCCGGTCGCGCCGGCCCATTCATGCCGAAGCATGGCTCTCCCACTGTTGAACTAGTGTACATATATAAATAATAATGTGAGATAGAACCAGATAGAACGGAAGAAGATAGAATTATAACTTACTCATTTATAAATGTTTATTTTTATAATAATCAATTTGAATAATATTAACGACGTTAAAATTAAAGTCCCGTAAGAAAACCCACCCATGACAAAAAAAAACACAAAAGATGACAACAAAATAAAATCATTTATCTTATATTATTATGAAGCCAGGTAGCTTAACAGAAAGTCCCAAACCTTGCTTTTGATACAGAATTCAAAGCAGTGAATTATCAAGTTAGGATTAAGTTGCTTATTTATTTGCGGATCACTGTCAACTCTGGGTAAAAGTTAATTGTTGTAACCTGCTCGGTCATAATCTATTAAGTTATAAACAAGAAATTTCCAATTTGAAAGGCTTTTCATAAAGATAAATTGCTTATAAAATTATATCTGCTATGAAATTCTGCATTTGAAGACTTGCGGATTAAAGAATTAAATGTATTTATTTATTTATTTACAGCTTGTTAGCAATAAGATCCCATTTTATACCCTTCCAGTAGGCAATCCTAAAAAGTGACGTTGCTATCTTGTCTTTAGCATACAGCCCTTAAACCTATAATAATATCCTCCAACCGACTTTGGCTACAGCGGCCAATCTCAACGATCAGCCCCGTACGCAGGACATATTATAGTGCTCAAGAGCGCAAACACAAGTGCACTCTCTATTCCCTTACCCTCATATTCCGATGGGACATCAGCGTGACACGACCGGAGAGGAATTAGACGTAGGCCCAACGGTGGAGGTACAAGACCGCCAACTTTTCAGACTTCGGGCTTACTCAAAAAAATTGTTATCGAAAATTTAGATACGAATTTTAGGCCCGACCCGGGGATCGAAACCGTGGTTACTTTAGAGTGCGACGCCACCGAGGCAGTACCTTTAATACCTTATACCCAAAGAATAATAACAAGACTAGAAATCTAGTCTTCGCCCACAATTTGAATCATCTCAAATGGAGCCGTACGGCTCCAAACGCCCGGACCACTCCGCAGTCGTCCATGTCAATGCCTGTCACACGCATCTCGCGAAAATTAATTTACTATGACAATTTGTGCGGTAAAATTTTGTCACAATGATTCGGACAAGCATAACAGATGTAATAACATCACTTTTCACATGAAAGCCTTCAATATTTCATAGGTTGTGGTATTTTATAAGCTAAAAATACAAACGATTTATCAAAATGCTCAGTGTAACCAAATAATGAATCAAAATATTCTCCCCATTTCAACTTTATTGTAAGATTAGATTGCTCAGACTGATTAATTTAATCAGTTGCTACTGATTTTATAGCGTGAAACAGTGTCTCTACTGTGTTTCGCTGCGTGAGTGTGGGTACCGGAACTTTTATATGTTAAAAAATAAATAAGCATGGATTTATTCATTTAATAATAATTTCAACATTTATGTAGGTTGATGTGTTTCAGACAGTGCAATAAATGGATCCAAATTTTACACGAATTGAAACTCACCCTCAACCATTAAACTAAGTAGGCAGCTCTTTATTAATTTCTTTCTTATTTATTATTGTATAGTCAAAGCATCACAAATATCAAAACATAACTTTCCAACTAATTTTATAATCTCAGTTAGGCAGATACTTGTAAGCGTTGTTCTAGGTACAATTAAAACAGTAGTTACTACAATAACCATTTTCCATGTTTTAGGGAAAAAATGTTGTGAACTGGTAACATTAATTAGGGTTTTCATGTTGATACTACGTACATAGTACGAACTTGAAAAACCAAATTTGTGCTTCAAATTTGAGGTGACAGCAGTAAGGAAATTTTATCCTACTAGTATTGTTATTATTCTATGCTTATATATACCTTTGATAGTGTCTTAAATGGCACACAGATACAAAGATGGCGGAGTCTTAGTTATAAGGTAGGTACGAAACCTAAAAAAGTGTTAGTGTTGCTCTTTTGCACACAACCTTTATACCGATAATAGTGCCTCAACAGCTCTTTTTGCAACCTCTCAGCTCCATAATAGTTTACATTAAACTGGAATAGCGCCCCAATCTATTGTTCTGAATCAATTTCGCCCGGAGATGTTTCTTTTGTAGCAACAAAGCCACCTCTTTGTCGATAAGGGTGCAAATTATTTGCGCCGATAATGGAACCGTAAGCGACTGCTGTGAAGATTTTGAAATGAACATTTTAAAAGCGACTCGCTGGTTGATGGATAGTTTTGTTGGAATCTATAAATATACAGCTTACGAAAAATATAAGTAAACCACATAGGTCAAATTGAAAAAAAAAGAATCTTATCCACATTCTAATCATGTTCATTGAAAGAAGTAAAAGATGTGTTTCGCTGTGGGATTGAGGGTACTGGATGCCCAATCCGGGGGAAAGGGGTTAAGGGGTTGTCAGCGCACTTTTGACTCCACTGGTGTCGCGGGCAATCGATTACCATCAGGGGATCCGTCTGCTCGTCTGCCACATATCACATCAAAAAGTAATAACCCATCAAGTCACTTTGCAGCAAAATATTGTTATCCTCTTCTGTCAAAAGTCAATGGCGATAAATTTTCTCAGCCCAATAGGTACTATCAGAACTACGCCACGCAGACTGCGCCGTCAAGTAGCCTGCAAGAGGTACAGCTGTCAAGGCACAAATTAATAATAATAATTATTATTATTATTCTCACAACATCTCATACATTGACCTGATTCCGTACTAATTCCGTAATGGAATCAGTATAAATAAATAAAAAATAAATAAAATAAAAAGTATTTATTTAATCAGTATTCGTGATATGCCCACGAAACCCCTCTTAATTTTTGTGTCTGGTTTTACTGTGATTTGCTCCTCCCCTGAAGTTTTGTTTTTTTATGATGTAGATGGCAGACGAGCAGACGGATCATTTGATGGTAAGCGATTACCGCTGCCCATGGACAACACCAGTGGTGTTACAAGTGCGCTGTTTACCTTTTAAGCCCCTCTCCCCTAGATTGAGCCTCCGGTACCCTGACTCACGCAGCGAAACTCTGCGCATGCACTGCTTCACGCCGGTGTTCTGTGAGGACGTGGTATTACTCAGGTCGAGCCGGCCCATTCATGCCGAAGAGTGGCTCGCACTTGTGATCAGACTTCCAACTAAACCTTAGTGACCTAAGCCATTATTCAAAGACATACGCACATGGCTTGGTGCCTTATATAATGTAGTTATACTCCAATACCAAATCCAAGCCTCAAATAGGGTGTGCCACGGAAAACTTTGCGTTCGCGTATATGACAGCCAAATTTATATTCCTCGAAGTTAGTAGGTCGAATATCGCGTAGAAATAGACTAAGTCGGCGATTCGGAATGATTTTTAGCTTTTAAAATGGATGAGATAGTAAGTTCATAGTTCGGAGGAGGAAATAATAAAAGTTTAAATTGATTCGCTCGGAATCATGTAAACTTAGACGGTTCATATCAAACGGCGCGCGTCGACTTATTTCCGCTGTCCACCCTGGGTGGACAGGGACACAAATGTATAAAATTCCCACTGTACATTATCCGCTGTCCATCTTTGTAAATTGTTTGGAGTAATACCACGGGAATCCAGGAAATCCAGGGGAAGGGGAGTTAAAAGGTAAGCAGCACACTTGTGACACCCCTGGTGTTGCAGGTGTCCATGGGCGGCGGTAATCGCTTACCATCAGGTGGTCCGTCGGCTCGTCTGACACATATATCATAAAAAAAAAATACGAGCTTTAATTGGGGACCCATTTCCGTTAAATGTCGTTTGAACATTCGTAATGCAATAAGGTCGAACTTTTAGTGCTATAATGTTGAATGAAATGAGAACCTCTTTGCAAAAAGCTAGCTATCAGCTAAGCTATAAACATATGTTGTGTCACTCGTGTCAATGTCAGTCAAGAAAATAGTTTATTGTCATATAGATAAAACACAGGGTTTTGGCCCTATTACCTACGTAACAATTACTCGGAAAACATCGTATACCCTTGCTCAAGTTGATGTTTTCGCACGGTTGCCCCTAAAAGTGTAAAGTTGTCGATGTTAAATATTATGAATTCGGACATGTTAAAATATAAGCTCTTTATAGCGAAAATTTGTTACACGACATGCAACATTGTGTGGGTGCTATATTAAAGCTCGTGACTGTACCGAGACAAGGGGTGGTCGGAGCGATTTTTTGAACCCGCGTTTGTGTTTAGAGTGGTATCGGCAGAATAAGTAGGTCGATAAAACGTAAAACAACGGCTTTTTTTTATAATATGGCTCTACCCGAAGATAATTTGCCAATGTCAAGTAACTTATTGAGAATAAGTAAGTAGTCAACAGTCGAAGTCAGTCAAAGCGGATATCACTCTAAAAGCAATCGCGGGTTTTCAGACTTTGTTAGGTGACAACTTACTCTACACACAATAGCAGTGTTAAAAACGATACAATACGATTCTTATTATTACGATCACTTTGCGGCACTTCACTGCACAAATAAACACTAAATTTTTTCACTAAAAACCACTAGACAATAATTTAAAACCTTTGAATTGCATCAGCCCACGCGGCTTGCTTTAGCCCTACCCGCCGAATCGGCGTTTTATTGAGTGACTGTGACTTTGACTGACTTCGACTGTTGACTACCTACTCATTCTCAATTACTTGACATTGGCAAGATATCTTCGAGTAGCCATAAAAACACACCTACTGAAAATTCATCGAACATTTTTCAAAGATATCCAAGTCCAATGTAACCTACTAACAGATGATCAGTTTACATTACATGAGCGAGTAGAAGAATATGCGCTTACCAAATAGGAAGTGTGATGAAATTCCCAGAATTTTACAATTCTGTGTGTTTAAGCGTGGGCGGCGTTTCGTATATTTTTCAAACTATTGATACTAATTTTTTATGTGATAGGTGGCAGATAAGCAGACAGATCACCTGATGGTGAGCGATTACCGCAGCCCATGGACACCCACGATACCAGTGGACTCACAATTGCACTGCCATACTTTAAACCCCCCTTTCCCCCGGAGTGGGCCTCCGGTCCATTACTCACGCCAGCGAAACACATCACAGTGCTGCTTCACGGCGGTTTTCTTTGAGGCCGTGGTATCACTCCGGCTGAGCCAGCCTATTCATGCCGAATCCTGGCTCTCCCACGGAAAAACATCATATCTTTGAATGCTCAACTCCTGACATTTAAAAGTTACCGTTTTCAGGTGTAAATAAATTTCTTTGAACGTAGTTTAAGCTCCTTGCTCATCCATAAAACATCTCAAAAATTACACAGATACCTTACCCAAAGCAAAACCAATTTAAACCTCACATCCGTATTTTAGTTACTCGAACCTCACGAAATCCCAGTAGAAAACTCCAGCCGGTATTCCAGACGCTAAGTACTCCAGACGATATGCATTCCAGACACGCGCGTGTGCTATCTCCACGACTATGCACACGTTGCACTCTCGCGAAAATGAAAAGTAAACTGCGGCGTCTTCTCATTATCACGCGCTAATCCCGAAGACGTGTGGTGCGAGCGAAATATTCAGTTATTCACTTATTCACCGGATGTGTGCGCCGTCATAGATTAGGGAATAAATTATTCGGGTCCTGGATTTGGATTCAAAATCTTATTATATACATATTAGATTATATTTACAGTAGTTAATCCCTAATTTCAGTACGCAAGAGACGTGTGTAACTTTATTACTGATATGACTCAGTGATCCGACTCAGCCAAATGATACACTTCCGAATCCCTAATATTCGCTCTGAATGTATCGTTCGACTCAAATGGATCTCGATTTCGAGTGAACCGAATGAGCTGAATGATCCGTTGAGCCGAATGAGCTGAATGATCCGAGTGAGCCGAATGATCCGAGTGAGCCGAAAGATCCGAATGAGCTGAATGATCCGAGTGAGCCGAAAGATCCGGATGAGCGGAATGATTCAAGGATCTGTTTGAGAGTCGATGTTCCAAATGAAACTCCCTGTTCCAATCTTTTAAAAGATACGTTTTTGCTAGGTTGATGCAAGATAGTGCATAGGTAAATGTGTGTGCATTGTGCAATATAAGTTCAATATTTATTAACACACATATCCGTATGGATATGTGTGTTAATAAATATTACACACATACCTTAACTAGTATTCGTTATAATAAAAAGGTAAGTAAGTCCTACAGACAGCGGCAACGGTTATAGGTAATCCGAAAACACGAATCGCTTGCGCGTTGTAATCGATACCTAGCGCCATCTATTGGTTTGAAGTGAACTAATGTCCCGAAACGAACTGAAGGCGAGCTACTAGTTTTTGATAAAGACGACGAAAGAGGGATCGCGCGCAGGAATAACGGATTAACGTGATTTAAAATAAATAAAAAACCAGGTAGGTAAGCACCTGATTTTTTATAATCAATATTTTTTTAAATAAGTCTAGATTTTCGCAATGCATTAAAACTACCTACAATAGGGTATTTGACTAAGCTCGATATTTTACAAAATATAAAAATGTTATCAAAAAATAGGTAAATATGTGCCAATAGCAAAAATTCTCAATTAAAAATATAACGTCTAGCCGGTTTAATGGTCATCCAAATATTCATTATTAAAAAATATTTATCGACAGCTCATGTCGAATCAAGCACTTACAAATTTCGTCGACTAAGTAACGCGTTCAGTGGTATAATTGGTAGTACATTCACCCGGATTGTGGAAGGTGTGGGTTCGAGTCCCGCCTGAACACGAGATGAAATTTTTAAGTGATTGAGCGGAGGGGCCCGTGCCCCCAGCAGTGGGGGACTTATGGGCTGACGATTGATGAATTATGCATTGAAATAACCCATACAATTTGCACCAACTATTACTTATAATACAACCATTTACATTAACGAAACATTTGATATAGCTACCATATAAAATTCAAATGAAATGCATACAAAATACTTTGGTGTGACGTCACATCTTAGTAGCCATTTGTATGGAGCGTTTTGGGTTTGCATAAAATAATGTGATTTTAAAGTTGTGATATCTCAGGTAGTTTAAATGAGAATCAATTGATTCTTTCAACCATGTTTCTATCATTGAGAGGTCTTATGATCACAAAAAAAAAGTCAAATACCGTATTGCTAAGGGCTTATATTAAGGCTACGATATGTCACAAATTACAAATAATTTATGTAGCGGTGATTCCAGCCTACGTTGATGCTCGTTTCAACTGAAATTCAATTGTATTAAAATGCTCCATGCGTATCTACAAATAAAGTTCACCGAAAGCTAAAATTTTAATGTATTCAATATTGATCGGAAATTTTGCTACAATATTAACTATTGCATTTTGATTACGTTTGTCATAGTTAACAATAGATGCCTGATTACATCATTCAGGAGAATCGTGCATAATGAAACACATGTGTTCAATATTAGTCATGTTTTGAATGAATAAGCAGACTGTTATCATAAATTAAAAATAAAACGGTCTAGTACAGTATTGAGATTGGCAGGAGATGTGCGTTAAGCTAAACGAGATAGAGACCAATGGCGATATTTTGTATCGGAGGCCAAGACTCATTTTGACTCGTGTTGAGTGCGTCATTACCGATGAGCCGCATGATGCTCTTTTGAGTCCAAAGCCCTTAACTTTTGCCGGACAGAGCCATCCACAAGGTGACATAAGGTCTATACCTTATGTCACACTCACTCACTTATGTTCATTCACTCGTAAAACAAGGTACCTATAGCTATCTATACCTTGTTTTACGAGTGAATGAACGCATGGTATTATAAACTGGCACAATATGTATTGTTTTGTGGTTCATGATAATGTATCCGGGATATCTTTGTTAAGTAGGGTTATACAGTTAATGTCAAAAATCAAAAACAGCTGTGACAATGATAACGCCATTTTGAATTCCATTTGTTTTTTTTTTCTGTCAAAATTGGCGGTCTATCGATTTACCATTGGAATAGGCGTTGACTGTTGGATAAGTTTTTTTTTATATCATAGGTGGCAGACAAGCAGACAAATCACGGTAAACGATTGCCGCCTTCCATGGACACCCGCGACTTGTGACACCAGTGGTGTCACAACCTTTAAGCCCCCCTTTACCCCGGATTGGATAAGTAGTTCGTAGAACGGATTTTCATTTTACACTGCATATAACTGCGCTATATCATAGATTTATCATTGGATAAGGACATAGAACAATCTTAAATTATTAATTAGGACCAACTAAAACTACTATTCAGAAGACTTCTCAGAAACCGTCTGTGCACACCCATTAAAGTCTACAGTCGCACTTTTCTGATCTTTCCGCTTCGAAGCAACTTCGGAGCCAAATCGTAAAATTCCCGCCTCTTCTGATTCCTGCTTCCATTGCTAATGAGAGTGTGGGCGCTCCATGCACAAATTGAATGTTCAAGAGTTTAAACAGCGCAAAGGAATCAATCTACTCTTAATTGATTGGCGGATTATTTGATTTTTACAGAAAATGCTTGGAGACTGATTCAATCATTGGTGGCAATTGAGCCCCGAAATCCAATTTGAAAATTTAAACGTTGTGATGGAATAAAATATGAATTGGTTACACTTATTTTTGAAGTAAGGGATATTTAATTTAAAATCGAGTAGTGAGGTCATGAGCTGAACCAGTTAACAAAGTTTTGTATCTGTGATTTCGGACATCAATTTGTATTCTTATGTCGTATTTTTAACCCCCGACGCAAAAACGACGGGGTTTTTTTGTTTGAAATATGAATAAGGAGGGAGTGTTCTTAGCTATGTTGTATAAAAATCGATCCAAGATGGCCGCCGTCACAAAGATTTGGGTTTTATGTTTTAACACAACTCCACAATATGGGTATCATATAAAAGGGCTTGAGTAGCAGAATATATTAATTCTGAAAATTTTCATATCCAAGATGGCCGCCGTCAGAAAATGACGAATAACCTATTTGTTGTTCCACCTGCCTCAATATAGGTATCAAATGAAAGAGCTTTAGTTGTGTCGGGGATTTTTTAAATTTTCAATTTAATGTTATTCCTGTTGTCAAAACCATTAACGTTTTTGAAATAAATTGGTTGAAATTGAAAGAGACAAGAAACGATCATCAAAACACAAAGCTGCTTTTATCCTATACCCATTTGTATTGTTGTTTGGCTATCTGGGAGAAATCTCTACCAATAATAAAACCGCCTTATGGCACTTTTACCTGTATCTTTGTTTTTTACACAGTAGGTTATAAAACAATGTCGCAAACGCTGTCTGTGCTTTTGTTTGTTTAGATCTTTAAAACTCTGTAATGGATTTTGATGCATTTTTTTAATAAATAGAGTAATTAAGAGGAAGATCCATGCATGTTAGTAAAAAATATAATTGAAAAAAAAATCAAAACGAACATAGAACTTGACATAAAAAGCAACAAACACAATCTTCGTAATAAAATCAAAATTAGACTCCCTATGCCTCGTACTAACTACGGAACCAAGACAGTACTCTTGGAGGGGGCAAAACTATTTGTGCGGGACGGGACCCTTCTATTATCTATAGGTCCCCTATAGCCCGTTGCACCTATCGCTGGATTGCCTCGCTGGGATTTTCTTGGGAGCGAAGAGATAGGTCCTCCGTAGAGGGTGTGTACCTACAGTAAGTTCAAGACAGAGCCAACATCTTTATTCAAATAAAACTTATTACTATTACAAATTCTTACAACTATCTTAAACTATAAAAATACAAACAAACTATAACTAACTTAACAAAAACATAATAAAACTATACAAGCATTACAACAAATTACTATCTAAAAATCACTATATTGTCTAAACACTAAAATAATCACTATTAATCACTCGAATTATAAGTCACTCAGATCAACTTTTTACACTTTAGTGTCAGACGTTCGGAACACTATTTAATGAGTTACCCGATTGACCTAAAGACATGTGAGTGTATGCTGACTTTCAAACACAAACTCAAGAAACACATTTTGGAAAAGAGTGCCGTTCGATGATTAAATACATCGTTACTTTAATTTAATTATATTTTTGTTTGTATTTCTCATTATAAGTGAAATGTAAATTTCTTATGAGAATAAATTTCTTTAAACCTATATCCGTATATTATATACATGCATAATATTGATTGCACCCATGCGAAGCCGAGGCTGGTCAAGAATAATCTACGTATCGTCAGGTATAGTGCAATTCCGCGAAAAAAACATTGGCTAATAATTATGGTTTACCTGAAACTTTTGGCCGGTTTCAGATTTCGCATCCAAAAACCGACGAAACCTTTACTAGTCAAATTTCATACTTCTAGGTCAACAGTTTGAAATATGCGTTTTTCGGTGAATATATTTTTTACTCAACTTAGAGGTTTAATTTTTTCACGAATTTAAGAGATTGTTTTTATAATAATAATAATAATTCTCACAACATCTCATACGTTGACCTGATTCCATACTAAGTAGCTTAAGCACCTACTTGTGTTACAGATATCAGACAACAGAGGAACACAAATATATACTTAAATACATATATTACACCCAGACACTGAACAAACACAAGGGTTCATCGCACGAATGTTTGTCCAGGGTGGGGATCGAACCCACGACCTTTGGCGCCAGAGGCAGGGTCACTATCAATTGCGCCATCCGGTCAGTCAGTTTTAACCGACCAACCCAAGATAAATGGTTGAAACACAGACAGACAGACGGAAAACAAAGATTTATTTTTATTGTTTAATTTATTTTTAGTTTTCGTAATTTGTCACTATATCCCCGTGTACCCGCGCAGCCTCTGAGTGACGGCTGAAAATCAGTGATTTCGCCTCGTGCGGATACTTCACACTGAGCCTTGACCCACCGGTTGCTGCAGCATACACACAATGGGTAACTCATCATTATCATCATCAGCCCATTTAAGTCCCCACTGCTGGGGTACGGGCCTCCCTCAATCACATGAGGGGTAATTGCCATACTCACCACGCTTGGCAGACGGGTTGGCGAGGGTTTTGATATAAATGCAGAGTTTTCCTTCTTTGGGTGCTGATGATCATGCCAGCAGCTTTACCTTAGTCGCCTTTTACGACACCTCGGTAAGAGTGAGGGTGGCCTATTCTACTCTGCCGGGGACCACGCGGCTAACTACCTACATAATGTAAGTTTTTTTTTTTGTTTTGTTTTCTTTAAAATTGTAACTTGGATGCTTTTATGATGTGATGTGTGTATGTTGTTGAAACCAATAAACGTTTTATCTATCTATCTATCTTATAACGGTTCCGTTTTTCTTTTGAGGTTCAGAATCCAAAAAAGATTAGAAAGTGCAAAAGCCTGATCAAAGAGTGTAATATATCTGCAGAAATATCTCTGGAGGCGGATTATCATCAATTTGTGAGGACGCATATTTGCATAGGGCGAGCGTGCGGCCCTGAGGTCGGCGCTGAGCCCGCGGCCCTGCGCTATTCTACCCTACACGGTGAGCGCGGCTCCACTGTTACTGGTTACAGAGTTCGTCTTCAACATGACCTCTCGACTCCTCGTACTCGCACGAGTAAATAATCTTCTAAAAAAGGCAGTTTTCATTTCGGTGAGTGTGCGGAGGTTCTGCTTAATTTGATCCCCCCCAGCACATTCCACCACCGGACAACAAGGCGCGGCGAGGGGTTTCATCCATACGTTGTTGGCTTACCCCTTATCCGCACGAAGCGATTTGCCTCCACGTTCATAATGCGGACAGCTAAGGAATGGAACTCCTTGCCAAGGTCTGTTTTTCCGGACCAATACAATCTGGACATCTTTAAGGCAAGAGTGAACAGGCACCCATCTCCTAGGCAAACGCGTTACATCCTAGACCTCATCGTCACTTTCCATCAGGTGAGATTGTGGTCAAGCGTTAGCCTACATAATAAAAAAAAAACAAAAAAAGTTGCAGCTGTGGCAGGCCCCCCACGAGATGGACCAATGATCTGGTGACGGTCGAGGGAGTCCTTTGGATTCGGGCGGCACAGGACCGATCTGTGTGGAGAACATTGGCACCTAGGTCCAGCAGTGGACGTCTATTGGTTGAAATGATGAGAAGTGTACTTACACGACGCCGCAACAGTTCGTTTTTACACTGATGCACTCATTCTTATATTGTCAGTAGGTACATCGTAAGGCAGGCCTTCGCCTTACGAGCACGCCTTCCACGCAGGTGGTCGATGTTCGAATCCCAGCATGCAATAATGGTTTTTTCAAACCTATGTGCGTATTTCTACCATTACCATCTGCTCGGCGGTGAGGGAAAACATCGTGAGGAAACCTGCACGTTTCGGAAAAAGTTTCTGACACGTGTAAAACTGATTCAGTTGGTCTGGTTCCCCTGTTAAAGGGTTGCGAAGGTCGGCAGTCGCTTCAATGTAATTACCAGACTCCCCAATCCTGAATCATGGTCTAAGCGTCCCCCGGGCTCCAAAGCGACAGCTTTGGACGCAACCGGGAATTACACGCTAAGATGAAAAAGATCGTAAGGCAGGCCTTTCTACACTATATAATACCTACCAAATTTTTTGGTAACAAAAATTTTTGTAGGCACATGTCCTGTTATATTGATGTATGTAACTATTGCCGACTCACTTATAAAGTTCGTCGACATACAAAAGTCTCCGCTAGCTCAGTTGAATTAGATCATTGCCTGGTCAGCAAGAGGATGAAGTGCATTCGGTATTTACTTTTCGTATACTATGTTTCTGACTGTGGTCTGAGTGGTGGTCTGTGGTGGTTCTGAACTTCACTCTAATCTACTTATTAATTCACTCGCAATCAGGTTCCACCAGAATACAAGTGCTGCAGCGGCACCGAAGATAATGCCGTAGCAGCAAATGCTGAGATCAGGACCTTATTGATCATACTCACTCACATCCCCTTTTTGTATTTCCTACCTTCTCTGTATCCATGTCATGTCATGTGTGCCTATTGTATGTTAACTTCAATTCAATTCAATATCTTTATTGCTTTCTCATATGTTGAACAAAGATCTGAGTTTAGAGTATTTTACGGTACAATATGGACCCTGTAGGGCACTGCAAACATTATGACGAGAGTAGTTTCCATAATATTATCACATTGTGTTCCTACAAGTATCATAATATATTGTTTATAATTTATCTATTCATAATTTTTATATTTATATTATAAACAACGCTTCGCGCTTTAATATTTATGTTATGTTATTATTATATTTATATAACATTATAATTATATTTATGTAATATTAATTATTATATTTGTATTATTAATTATATTATACTTAATCATTTACTTTTAATTATTTATTTAATAGTTTTATAAATATACTTTCTTTAAAATATTCTTCTAGTTTATAATAGCTTTTTCAATAAGTAGATCTTTAAGCTTTTTCAAAAATAAAATTAATTTTTAAAAATAATATTAGGAAACGGAAAATTCCGTCGGTAGCTTTCTGGAACAAAATGACAGTCGCGACTGTGCCTCAACAGCTAGCTAACTTGACCAAACTTGAAGAACGATTTTTATGCCGTGTTGTACCGTTTCATAAAATAATGAAGCTTCAAAACCGTTTCTGTCAAGATTGGTGCAAGGGACAAGTTACTTTGTTTGCGAAAGACGTAGTTGAAGTTGCGGAACAACTACCACTTGCGCCAAACCAAGTGGGATTAGTTCTGGTTGTGGAAAGTCTCGAGAACTTGCAACGCTCCCAAGAGTTTAATTACAATTTGTTCGAAAGCCTCCACCCAGTCTGTTACCATTTTGGTGACCCATTGATCATGAGCTGGTTTTCCACCACTTTTGCGACTTTGGGACCTAATTTTTAGTTATGATCATGCAGTTCATATTGTATACTGATTTTCAAGTCGTTGAGAGTAATGTTAATTATGGAGGCCATTTTGAAAAAGAAAATGACTACTTAGCATTTGCCCAAGATTTTGAATAATATTTATTTAGGACCACCTTTCTATGTGTTACCGTTTAGTCGGACTGTTCACCATAACCTGGTCTCCAAAATATTCTTTACCAATATAATAATAATAAATAGTAATAATTGTTCGGAAGCTGCCACTCAATCTGTTATAAATTCTGTAGGTTGTTGAATTTGACCTGGTCTCCCACCACTTTTCCATCATTACATCCTGGTCTCCCTCCACTTTTCCACCATTACTTTTTCCAGATCGCATACTTCCCGAATTCTAGACCCTAAACTTCATATATATACCGATTTCATCTCCAAATAACGAAGTAATCTCTGTATTTTTTGGTTATTGTTGTTTTGTTCAAAAACCACTGAGTCAATTTTGATAAAAAAATTATGGGACCACCTCTGAATGATGGCCTATCAAACAAAAAAAGAATCATTTAAATCTATTCATAATTGGCGGAGAAATCGAGAAACATACATACAAAAAAAAAAAAAAAACATACGGGTCGAATTGAGAACCTCCTCCTTTTTGAAGTCGGTTAAAAAATGTTTCACTGGGTATGCTTTATAAAGCGGATGGTAGTTTATTAAATATTTTTACACACATAACTAGCGGGCCTTTTGAGTGTAAGTTAAGTCTCGAGGTTGGCAGCATCAATCTAGTTTTGGTTTTTGGACGAAAAGAATATTTAGTGGGTATATCCTGTCTTTTTTAAAGAATTTGGGGTGTTTTATTACATTGACACATTTCAAAAATAAAATACGTCGGAGAGTTAGGATCTTTAGTCCTTGGAAATGTAATTTGCAGCTATCTCTTTGTTGTATATTGGCTATAATTCTGATAAGTTTCTTTTGTTGTGTTAATAGACTTGGAACGTTGGTACTGTTTCCCCATAACATAACTCCGTATATTAGGCAAGAATAGGCATATGCATAGTATGTGACTAGTGCTGTTTTTTCGTCAGTAGACTTTTTGACCTCCCGTAACGCATAAGCAAACTTTGAAATTTTCGAATTTATATTTGTTACATGGGACTTCCAATTGATGTAAGCAAATCCTGTCTGGTCTTCACAGTCCACTCCCTTATATTACGCAGACTTGGATTTTTCCTCCTTCCAACGCGTCATGTCCCCCTACCAACATCATACCTAGGTATTGTGATTTAATAAAACGCAGTTGGGTGATGAAAATATCGTTCATTTATTTAAACAAGATGGAGTACGACACACCAAGCAACCGACTGCCTAATTTCAGTGTGACTCAAAACCTTAATCATAAAAAAGCATTAGTGATGTTCCTTCAAATGTTATTTCTAACAAAACTAGTGATAAATATCGTGTGACAATGATCACAGATCCTCCTATCTGCTCCAACTAGCCCGGGGCTGTCGTGGCGTACCAATAACGTCTCGGTATCGTCTCCTCGCGCATTTCTGCATCACGACATCACATCTCGATACTGTTATATACCGAAACTGTTATTTATTTCATATTCAAAATGGCCGCTTTGAGGATATTAGTTTGAAGACCGGAACGTTTTAGGGAACGAGTAGCTTTGAGTGTGGGGGAAACGGGAAAGTGGTGTTGGTATTTATGAACGATCTCATTGGTGGGATGGGATTTAGGGGGTATTTTTTGAGTGCTATTCTTACAGTACCTAGAAATGTTTTTTTTTCATGTATTGCGTATTTTTTTAATGTGATAGGTGGCAGATGAACAGAAAGAGCGATGGTAGCTCAGTAGATTGACAGTGATGGTAACTCAGTTGGTTGAGAGTGATGATAGCTGAGTGGATTGAGAGTGATGGTAGCTCAGTGGATTCAGAGTGATGGTAGCTCAGTGGATTGAGAGTGATGGTAGCTGAGTGGATTGAGAGTGATGGTAGCTCAGAGGATTCAGAGTGATGGTAGCTGAGTGGATTGAGAGTGATGGTAGCTCAGTGGATTAACAGAGATGGTAGCTCAGTGGATTGAGAGTGATGGTAGCTCAGTGGATTGAGAGTGATGGTAGCTCGGTGGATTTAGAGTGATTGTAGCTCAGTGGATTGAGAGTGATGGTAGCTTAGTGGATTAAGAGTAAGGGTAGCTCAGTGGATAAAGAACGATGGCAGCTCAGTGGATTGAGAGTAAAGGTAGCTCAGTGGATTAAGAGCGATGGTAGCTCATTGGATTGAGAGTAAAGGTAGCGCAGTGGATAAGAACACGCCTTCCATGTGGGGGGTCGTGGTTTGAATCCGAGCATGCTCCTTTGGATATTACAAATCTATTTGCGTAACGTCTTGAGGAACCTGCACGTTTTGGATAGTTCTTGAAAACTATAACCATGATTCATTTGGTTTGGTTACCCTGTCAAAAGGTTACGAAGGTTAAAATGCGGTCGCTTCATTGTAATTACCGGATTCCCCTCCTGTAATCCTGAATCATGGTCTAAGCGTACTCCAGCTCCAAGTGGCAGCTTTGGCCGCAACCGGGCATCACACCCTAAGATGAAGAGGTGGCAGATGATCAGACAGATCACCAACACCAATAAGGGTGTATAGGGAGGTGAAATAAAAACAACACTCGCAGAACATAATTGTTGTTATGATTTTATTTTTGGGTATTGGAGCAATCTTTACTTCCGCAATTCCAGCATGGTGGACCGAAGATCTGGTGAAGGTTGTGGAAATCCATTAGATGCGGACGGCACAGGACCGATCTGTGTGGAGAACATTGGGGGGGCCTATGTCTAGCAGTGGACGTCTATTGGCTGTAATGATGATAATTCGTCGACATGCAAGGTCTCCGGTTACAAAATTCGTCGACATGCCAAGGTCTCCGGTGCCCGGTTAGCAAAAGGTCGTAAGCTCGAGTTCCACCTGAAGACTGTCGAAATTTTTTTAAGTGAATTTACTTGAGAACGACAACAATGGACAACATTTCATATTTTTAACATGTCTATATTGATTTTTTTTATATGAAAATAGTCATAAAATGAACAGACCCTAATTATAAAAGGCGACTAAGGTAAAGCTGCTGGCATGATCATCAGCGTCCAGAGAAGGAAAACTCTGCATTTATATCAAAACCCTCACCAACCCGTCTGCCAAGCGTGGTGAGTATGGCAACTACCCCTCATGTGATTGAGGGAGGCCCGTGCCCCAGCAGTGGGGACTTACTGGGCTGGGCTGACAACGATTCATAAAATAATTATTGAAATTCTTACATTCTAAATAGACGTAAGCGCCAAATTACGTCATCGGACGGCTGAATACAGCGATATTCTTTTGCTTATCATTGCTTTAATAAAAAGGTACTACTGTCAAAGGTGATGAATATCTACTAGTGTCAACATTGTCAACGTCATTCATTAATTCAACGTTGTCAAGGTGTCTTTTTTTGACAGTTGCATGTCATGGGTTTGGCATTTCGTAAATTTAAAACTGTTATGTGCTAAGCAAAGAAATATTTTACATTCTGCCGTCCGATGACGTCATCTCACGTTTTTTAATTTTTTTCTCAGTAAATAAGCAATATAAAAAATTAATAAATATATGTTCGAGAAGCGGAAAATTAACTAAAGAATTGGTATTTTTTGTTTCTTGCTCAGCAATTTTGAAATGTTGTCTATTGTCAAATAATTAATGTACATGGGACAAATCGCGGTTAATTATATAAGTACATACTCTTAGTAGCATATACTCACAGCTTGACGTTTCGACCGCGTTACAACGGTCGTGGTCACAAGCGGATTCAATCCGGGTCGGGTCGGTCCGCTTGTGAGTGTATGCTACTACGAGTAAAAATAACCGCGTTTTTCCCGTGTATATTAATTATATGTATAATAATAAATAAATAATAAATAAAATCTTTATTGCAAACAAAGTTTTACAAACACATGGTAAAGTATATAAATGCCGTTTACATCATTAATTGCATGTAGCAACTATTGCTGAACTGGGTTATGATAAACCTGTATTGCAGCAAACAGTGCTCTCACATCTTGTGTCAAAGTACAAGTCACGATAAAAATAAATAACCATCTATTTACACATAATATAGGCCGAACGGGTTTAATGTAAAAATATTGACCAGTAATGTGAGAATATGTGTGGGTGTATGTGTGATTTGGCCGTGTGGTCCCCGGCAGAGTAGAATAGGCCACCCTCACTCTTACCGAGGTGTCGTAAAAGGCGACTAAGGTAAAGCTGCTAGCATGATCATCAGCACTCAGAGAAGGAAAACTCTGCATTTATATCAAAACCCTCGCCAACCCGTCTGCCAAGCGTGGTGAGTATGGCAATTACCCCTCATGTGATTGAGGGAGACCCGTGCCCCAGCAGTGGGGACTTAAATGGGCTGATGATGATGATGTGATTATATATTATAGTAATATATGATCTCGCAAATCTTAATAAGAGATCTTTGTTTTAGACATACTAGGTTAAAAATAAAAATGATCAAGAAACAACAGTTATAATGTTTTCCGTGTCATTATAATTTAGCTATAGTTGTATCAATTTAATATAATGCAACGCGAAAGTTTGAAAACTTAAATAATTGTTGTTGTATCTAAAATCGTAAATAATGGTTGGTTAAAGGGTCTCATACACCCTGTATGAGATCTTACAAAACAGTTAAGGAAATAACAAACCGTCAACTCATACACAATCTTAACAGCTATCTCACGACATGGAACCGGCCGTCAATCAGCACCAGCCCTCAGGCTTATAATAAACTAGATCAGCTGGATGTTTTGCTCCATTTCACTCAAAAGCTTCCTTGTTGGAAAATGCGATATACCTACCATCAAGAGTCCGAAGATATTTAACAAAAATATATGTATAATAATATCCTCCATATATATATAATAATACTAGCTGACCCGGCAAACGTTGTTTTGCCATATAAATAAAAGGGTTGATCGTAGAAGGGTGAAAATTGAGGATTGTATGTATTTTTGTATGTTGTATCATAAAAAAAGAGAAATTAAAAATTTTGTCTAAAAAATAAAAATAAAAATTTAGGGGTGGACTACCCCTAACATTTAGGGGGATGAAAAATAGATGTTGGCCGATTCTCATAGATACCGGATAAGCACAAAAAATTTCATCAAAATCGGTCAAGCCGTTTCGGAGGAGTATGGCAACGAAAACTGTGACACGAGAATTTTATATATTAGAGATATCCGCATTTATATTGACTGCCTGGGTGGCGCAGTGGTTAGAGGGTAACACTTTAAAGCGGCTGCGCAAGATGCCCCGGGTTCGATCCCCGGATCGGGCCACAAATTTGTACCTAAGTTTTCGGCAAAAAAATCTTAGTGGCCTGGAAGTTGGCGGTCTTGTACCCCTGTGCCTCGGACAGCACGTTAAGCTGTTGGTCCTGCGCCCGATCCCTCTCCGGTCGTGTCACATTAGTGTCCCATCGGATTATGAGGGCAAGGGAATAGAGAGTGCACTTGTGTTTGCGCACACACTTGAGTACTTTAATATATCCTGCGTACGTGGCTGATCGTTGAGATTGGCCCCCGTAGCCGTAATCGGTTGGAGAACATTATTTATTTATTTATTTGCATTAGGCAAGCGTGGTGATTAAGCCTAATCCCATAACAGTAGCGATAACTTGATTTCTATGATCGAGGCCTTTGCCCTGCAGTGGGTCAGTATATAGGCTGATACTATCATCATCATCATCCCGGTAGTACCCACTGCTGAGTATGGGTCTCCTTTCCATTGCGCCAATGTACCCGGTCTTGAGCCGCTCGCATCCAAGTAGTCCCCACGATTTTAGTGATGTCATCGACCCATCGTGCTACTGTACGACCCGGATTTAGTTTGCTGGATCTAGGATACCATTCCGTCAAGATTTTACTCCACCTGCCATCACCGCGCCTAGTTAAGTGTCCTGCCCAATACAAGGGCTGGTTGTATTCAGAACTCTTTTCCATCAGCTGTTTGACGGTATGGATATGGTCGACCGTGGAAAAGCCGCTCCGAAAAACAAGTTTGCTCTACGGGTTGGCATTCATCAAGTTGGCGGTGATCTTATTACAAAGCACATTTGAAAAAAACTTGGTAGACTTGTGAGAGTAGGCTAATGCGACGATAGTTGTCGAACATAGATGGGTCTCCTTTTTCATGCAGGATAGTCACAACACTGATACTTTACTTTTACTTTTTTTAATATTCTCCAACCGATTTCGGCTTAGGCAGCCAATATCTATCAGAAAAGTATCAATTCAGTGCCTATGTGTTGTAAATCTAATTAATACCTATTCGTATTTACTTTGAGCATAATAAGGACAGCGTAATTTAAAAAAAAAACAACCGGCTTTCATCTTTTTTTTCTTCATCTCACTTAAACGAATATTAAAAAAGTTCAAGCGACTTAAGGAAAATAATTGTAACAATCAAAGTTCTTTGATGTCTCGAGTTTCGAAAATGCATTTCTTTCATTCTAATCTTTTTCTTTTCGCTTATTAGTGCATCTTTGGAATAATAATGGGCTTATTATTTTTTGTATAAGCAGTAGCTGGGGTTTGAAGAGGGGCGGGCCTCTTTGTCTTTACCCTCTGTCTGTTCAATCAATCCTGCTAATCCATTTACATTTCAATAAAAGCTAAATTTAAACTCGCTTATGACTTGTGTAATGAAAAATCATTTTTTAAATCAATCCAGAAATCTTTTTAACCAACTTTAAAAAAGGAGAAGGTTCTCAATTCGACTCGTACATTTTTTTTTATGTTTGTTCGCCGATTACTTTGCCATTTATGAACTGATTTTGATGATTATTTTTTCTTAATCCCTGTTGAATAATTGAATGTTGTGTTACAAGATAGTATTGGGCGCCGACTTCGTTAACACCTTTTCTCGAGTGTACTGTTATAAAATGTTATTTGAAGTGTATTAAGCGTTATGTTACACTTTTTAGTTCGTGGTTTTTGAAGGCGGTTTTTTTTAACTGGAAGTATTCATTTGGATAAAAAAGTTTTTTGTAAGAAAGAGCACTGCAAAGCTGGTCATTGGATAAGAACGTATGTGTTCCGCACGGAACTAAACTAAATTCTGTGCGTCCTGTGAAAAGTGGTACAAGTCGACCTATATCGAATATGATTTTCTTCTTGCTACTTCATCACAAAAAAATACTGTATTATTCTGTCTGATCAGACGGAAGAATGGAGGATTTGTTGTATGTCTGATGAGACTCCTAGAAAAATAGAAGATTTTTTTGTGATGAAGTGGCAAGGAGAAAATCAAATTCGATATAAGTCGATTTGTAGGTACCACTTTACACGACGCACAGAATTATTATTGCACAATACCTTAAACTTAAAAGCTAGTTATACAGAGATAAGTTGGTCTTAAAAATAATATTATAGATTCAAATCCGGGCTTGCACCTTTCGATTTTTCAAATCTATGTGTATGTGTGTATTCGCTCGGCAGTGACGGAAAAATCATTAGGAAACCCGCACGATTCAGATAGGTTATGAATTAATATAATAAGATATTATTTTTCTGAACGAGTAACCATGATCCAGATGCTCTGGTTTTCCTGTCTAAGTGTTGCAAAGGTCACACGGAGTCACTTTAAAGTCATTACCAGAATTTATTTATTTAAGCCAAACCAACAAAGCATACACCTTACATGGGTAATCTTATTTTTAAATTTACATGTCATAGTGTTGCGCCTTACTTAAATTTAAAGACTGCCACGGTATGTACAGATCTACAAGTCGGTAAGCGACTGACAAATATACTTGTACTAGGGTACTTCTTCGGAGGACGTGATGTCGCAGAAGTAGGCAGCGGAACGCCTCTGCGAGGAGGATCCATGCGCAGACGTGCAGAGAAGGCAAGGAGGGGGAGACCAGTCAGCAACTGGTGCGGAAGTATCATAGCCGACATTGCACAGGTCTCCTCTGCAGGCCGGTAGGGACGGTTCGGTGCTTCCGGGTGTCCCTATCACCCGCTCCAGCGTATCTGGATGTAGCAGTGTTGGGCCCGCTCTGTAAGCGGCCTTTGCCTGGGGAGGAACGTGAAAGGTGATTCCTCAAACAGATTTTCATGTCTCCTCCTCACTCTGATGCAGACGGGAGCACTCTTGAGGTTTTAGTCGGTAAACATCCGCTGACGCGGAGCCCGAGAGCGGACTTCGGTATAGGGGGATCCATATGAGCTCAAAATTTTGCTCACATAAGATAAGATAAGAAACAATTTATTGACCACAACACATTACACATAGAACAAAACAGAGAAAACAAGGTTCAGAGACAAAGAGTTGCGGCCAACAAGGCTCAGCCTCAGCATATGCTGCAGCTGCCACACACAGCAGCTGCAGCGCTGATTTTCAGGCTGGACCTTGGGTGACGCCTTTTCATTAAAAAAAAATATTATAAAAGATTGACATGCAATATATACAAGTAAAAAGAAAATGAAAAATTACATATACAAAACAAAGACAGAGATACATACATAATCAATTTAAAAACATTAAAATTATATTAAAAAAACACACACAAAAAAAAATTAAACAACAAAACAACAAAAAATGGCATTCGCGGATGTCAAACCAATATTGTCATAATAAGCGACAGTGGCGCCATCAATTAACTGCGCGCATTATTATCATTAAAAGTTTACTTTAAATTTTTTATCAGGATTATGGTCAAAGCGTACCCCAGCTTTCGAAGTGACAGCTTTGTACTAAACTCGGAAAAACGCGAGGACGATGAAGAGAAAGGACAGCACGTGAGTGCATATTCAGGAATTTTCAGAAATCGTCTGATTGGTTCGCTGTCGTCAATTTTGATTGGCGCAATTATTTTAACATAAACCTTTTTTCTTTTACCGTCCATGGTCACTCCATGAATGCAGAATATAAATTCACCATAAATAAACTCAACCAGGCTACGCTTCGTTAAAAATAGTTCCCGATTCAAGCAATTAATTTGTCTGGCCCCAACTGGCCAACAGACAGTGCCTTAATTCCTGAAAAATAATAAATTTAAATGATCCGTTATGAAAACGATGGGCGCCTGTAGTCATCATAAAGTATCAACGCATACGCGCCAGTAGCGAAATGTAATAAGCGGCGTTTTTTGTGCATTTTTAACCGACTTCAAAAAAAAGAGGTTCTCAATTCGACACTGTATATATTTTTCAACTTATTCATGATATGACGAGAGAAACAAAAGCTAAATGTAGAGAGGATTACACAAAATTGTTTATGATTTGTATGATACTCCCGGTTAGTTTAAAAGATATATATTTATTAGCTATAAATAATTTCAACACACGGGAAAGTACTTAATCTAAAGTTGGTTAAGGTGACGGGTAGAGCACACTAGCGACGCCAATCGATTTGAATTTTTAGCTGCTAAACCAGATCTTTTTTAAATAATTCCGGGATTACAACCTCTCGGTAAACACTTATACTATTTATTAAATAACAATGCACAAATGCTAGGTCCGTTTTTGTGCGCGAAAAATAGATTCTAGCCAAAAGCGGCCACTTTTGGCGGTAATCCAAAATTCGAGTGCAAAAGCAGACGAAACAGTTAACTATAAGTATTAAATAAATAGTATAAGTGTTTGCGAAGCGGTTGTATCCCCATAAATGTTTAATAGATCCCGTTTAGTAGCTAAAAATTAAAATTTATTGGCGTCGCTAGTGTGCCCTACCCGTCACCTTAAGACTCAACCGATCTTGCAGAAAAAACTGTGTTAAGAGTTTTGCAGGAAAAGTGTACTAAATAAATATAAATAATAAGTTTGTTAAAAATTAAATATAAAACAAAATAAACTGATTAATATGATCAAGACCGTGTAAAATAGCAGCAGATACGCACGTTTCGGCTCCGAAGTGACAGCTTGGGACGCAACCGGGACAAAACCGTGGGAGAACCATGCTCCGGCATCATCATCATCATCATCATCCCATTTAAGTCCCCACTGCTGGGGCACGGGCCTCCCTCAATCACATGAGGGGTAATTGCCATACTCATCACGCTTATCAGACGGGTTGGCGAGGGTTTTGATATAAATGCAGAGTTTTCCTTCTCTGGGTGCTGATGATCATGCCAGCAGCTTTACCTTAGTCGCCTTTTACGACACCCCGGTAAGAGTGAGGGTGGCCTATTCTACTCTGCCGGGCACCACACGGCCATTCATGCTCCGGCATGAATGGACTCAATCGGAGTGATAGCACGGCCTGACTGAAAACCAGAGTGAAGCAGCACTGTACTGTGTTTCGCTGCGTGAGTGAGTCTAACGGAGGCCCTATCCGGGGGACAGGTTTTTTTATGTGATAGGTGGCAGAGGAGCAGACGGATCACCTGATGGTAAGTGATCACCGCCACTCATGGACACCCACGACACCAGTTAAGCACAAGTGCGTTGCCAACCTTTAATCTCCCCTTTACCCCAGATTGGGCCCCGGTTACCCTCACTCACGCAGCGAAACACAGCATAGAGCTGCTTCACGCCGGTTTTCTGTGAGGCCGTGGTATCACTCCGATCGAATAAGCCCAATTCGGGGAAAAGTGGGGTTTAAAGGTTGGCTTGTGACTCAACTGGTGTCGCGGGTGTCTATGGGCGGCGGCAATCGTTTACCATCAGGCGATCCGTCTGCTTGTCTGCCACCTATCACATAAAAAAAATAACGCTGGATGATGAATGATGATTGGATCGGGAATGATATAATGAAAGTCAATCGGTTTAATATGGTCAGTAGTGTACTCGAGTCAAAGACACGTGGCAGTCGGTAACATTTCATTCGCTACCATCTCAACGAATCTTTGCAATCTAAACGATTGAAGGAATCCAAAAGGTATAGATATTTTGACCTTCAATTACCTAATAAATCCTCCAACCGATTTCGGCTAAGGCGACTAAACTTAATCTACGATCAGCCACTTACGCAGGATATATTATAGTGCTCAAGTGTGTACAAAAACACAAGTGCACTCTCTATTTCCTTACTTCTTTTTCCGATGTGACACGATCGGACTGGGATCGGACGCAGGACCAACGGCTTAGCGTGCTTTCAAAGGCACGGGGGTAAAAGACCGCCAACTTCCTTCGACGACTCGTTTGGATCAGTGGTAGTGAATGCTGCCTCTGGTGCAAGGATTGCGGGTTCGATCCCCGCACAGTACAAACATTTGTGTGCCGGAACAAGTCTGTTTATATTGGTCTGGGTGTTTTCTTTGTATTATAAGTATGTATTTAAAAAAAAATGTATTATATGTATATACATATATATCTATTTGTAATTTCGCTGATGGTTCTGGTATCTGTAACACGGGTGCTTGAACTACCTATCTCGGAGTCAGATCAATGTATGTGATGTTGTGAAATATTTATTTTTTATTTATTCTTACTCCGGGCTGACACTGAGAATTTTTAATGACAGAAAAACTCAGGTACAAATTTTTGCCCGACCCGGGGATTGATCCCGGGACCCCAAGCGCAACCGTCGCTTTAAAATGCGACGCACCACTGCGCCAACGAGGCAGTTACTTATACTTTGACCAAAGCCCCTACTTTCACTTGATTTCAGGCCAAGAATAATGGATAAATACTTCTAGTACTTTTCCTTGTACTGATGTAGGATACGATAGCAACCCTTAAAAACCTCAATTTGAACCTTTGCAGTGGCATAGTAATGAGCATTTCATTATAACCAAGTGTGTTTTACGAAAAACCACAGCACGTTTTAAGTGGCGCATTTCAATTAATTTTATTTGACGTGGTTTTAGCTTCAATTGAATTTAGTTATTCTCTTTATTGTAGTGTTGCTTGTCGTTAGTCCACTATCGATAGTTTTGCTATTGGTCAAAACTATCGATAGTACAATTATCAATACTATTGATAGATAACGCTATCATACTGTCACGGTAATCATAATTTGTATAAGAATGAATATTGTAATTACCATTTGATTTGAAAAGAGTAACTACTGAGTTTCTTGCTGATTCTTCTCGGTAGAAATTGACATTCCGAATCAGCGGTAGATTACATAATATTTGACATTCATAAATGTTCTGTATGGACTTAAATTGAATAAAGACATTTTTGATTTTGATTTTAATAATACTATTGATACGATCGATTGTTTGATGTTCGATACTATGATGGGATTAGGCTTAATCACCACGCTTGCCAAATGCGGATTGGTGATCACAAACCCGAGCTATGTTTGGAAAATTCGAAACACACTTTTTGCTCGACCCAGGTTTCGAACCCAGGACCCCGAGGTCACGGCCCGGTACTTAAATCACTAGAACAACAGGGAGCTACTATTGATAGTATTGGGCAGCCATACAAGGCTTAGGTGGCAACTGGACCACAATATTCTCGACCACTGGACGAGTTGCCTATTCTTCGGAAATGTTAGTGGTCAGGTCGGCCACTCGGCCATGCGATTCTCGGCTCATGGTCGAGTGGCCACCTTTTTAAAACTGTTAGTGGTCGACTCAACCAAACATCTCATTTGCCAATATTCTATAATAATGAAATTTAAAGTCACTTTTGTCATAAAACCATTTTCATTTACTTTTTCATTATCTAGTGGACGCCCGCAGCTCCGCTTGCGTGGAGTTCGGTTTGCCGAGGTTTTTTCAAAATAAATTGCACCCTATATGTTGTCCCGGCTACACAGCTATACAATAAAAAACGTTTCATTTAAAACCGTTCAGTAGTTTCCAAAATTACCGCGAACAAACAGAAAAACGGGCAGACAAACATTTCAAAAATGACTGATTCATGATCTGTTTCTGTTATTAGATCGCTCTAAGTTGTTTTCGGGTAAATATATTCAATGTGCAGACACAGTTTTTTTTAGAGTTTTAATATTATCTATAGATATAGCCTACTTACAGGCTATCGAATAACGTCGTGCGCGTGTCGTCACGGCTTGGGCCGTATTTTTGGAGGTCTATGTTTTTAGGGTTTCGTAGCCAAATGGCAAAAAACGGAACCCTTATAGATTCGTCATGTCTGTCCGTCTGTGTGTCCGTCCCTATGTCACAGCCACTTTTCTCCTAAACTATAAGAACTGTACTATTGAAACTTGTTAGATAGATGTATTTTGTTAACCGCATTACGATTTCTATATAAAACTTGGAAAAAAAAATTGGGGAGACTCCCCCAATTCTCCATACTTGAAACTGAAACTCAAATTTGTTTTTTCCCATCAAAGCTATACGTGTGGGCTGTCTATGGATAGGTCTTTAAAAATAATGTTGAGGTTTTTAACATCATTTTGTTCTAGAAACACAATACTTTGCGCAAGAGACGCTGCCAAAGTGTTATGTTTAATGTAAATAACATTATAATAAAAGTTACAACATTAATAAAATAATTTTCATTTCACATAAATAATATCTGTAGGCATGTAAGTATGAAAATCAGCTGGATTATTTGATGGCCAGTGTAAATTTAAATTTGCCAACAAGTAGTTAAACTTTATGTATACTTACGTATGTGCATGTAACCTTTAATTAATTTAATTTTACGTGCATGTAACCTTCAAAATATTTGGTATATTCAGAATATTGGCAAATGAGATGTGTTTGGTTGAGTCGACCACTAACAGTTTTAAAAAGGTGGCAACTCGACCATGAGCCGAGAATCGCATGGCCGAGTGGCCGACCTGACCACTAACATTTCCGAAGAATAGGCAACTCGTCCAGTGGTCGAGAATATTGTGGTCCAGTTGCCACCTAAGCCTTAAACAATCCATAGTATTGATAGTACTAGCGTTATCAATAGTAGATTGTATTCTTTAAGTAGTCAATAGTAGTCAATAATCGATAATCAGCTAAGTTTCGCTAATCTTGTTGCCTGATTAAATGTATCCGATACTATCGATAGTTTCTGGAATTAAACAGTCGATAGTATCGATAGTACCAGTACAAACGCCTACGTTAACAATAGTATTGATCTAAGTTTACTATTGATACTGTTGATAGTATCGATAGTTTTGACCAAAATCAATACTATCGATAATCTGAATGATTTTCGAGGTAATCTATCGATAGGGAGACTATCGATAGTTCCACAACACTACTTTATTGTGAATATGTAGTGGATTGTCCAAATAATGGAATGGTTTGGTTTTGCAATATGTGTGGGTCACGATCGATAATAATAAGCTTAGTTATAAGCTTTATAAGTTGATGGTGGTAGCTCATGGCGGTATGGCAGCCCGGTAGCAAAAATGCGCCTTCCATACAAGGGGTCATGATTGGATTTCGAAGAAGCTCTCTGCATTTTTTAAATGTATGTTAATATTTCTATCTCATCGATGAGCGAAAAAAGTGAGGAAACCGGCATGTCTTGGATAGTTTCTCAAAATTGTGGATACCTATAATATTTGGGGTAATGATTTTGATCCAGTCTGGTTCCCCTGTAAAGGGTTGCGAAGGTCAGACGGCAAGCGTTTGTAATAACCAAACAATCAATCAATAAAAAAAAATGTATTATATGTATATATGTCACCGGAAAATAACAAGATCCGTAAGTTTATCAATTTACTGGGAAGTTTATAAACTTTCGTAGGATTCTAAACGGGAGATAAATTGTATTATTTTACGTCCACATTTTCGTAAATTTATCAATTTCCGACGTCACTCGGCAAATTTATAAATAAAAAAAAACCCCACCTTATTACAAATCGCGATCTTAAATTATTACCGTACTAAAACTCATGTCATCCCATTCCAACACGCAATGTTAAAAGCGGCTGGCACGAATTTAATTCCAGGACTAACCTTAGTTCGCGATTTGTAATAAGGGGGCTTGAATCCTGGATCGTGGTCCAAGAGTACCCCGGGCTCCGAAGCGACAGCTTTGGATATATCTGGGAATCACACGCTAAGGTATAAGAGATGAATTATCGTCATTAATTTATGCCCTAAGCCAATTAAAACTAATTACAAACCAAAATACAGCTGACGTTGCTTATTATGCGTACGAGTGCGTCCACTCGATACTGTCATACGGAATGATCTTTAGGTGACCAGTAGGGCACACCAGCGACGCCAATTGATTTTAATTTTTAATTACTAAACCGGATCTATTTTATACAATTTTGGAGTTACAACCTCTCGGCCAAAATTTTTTTTTTATGTCATAGGAGGCAGACGAGCCGACGGATCACCTGATGGTAAGCGATTACCACCGCCCATGGACACCTGCAACACCGTTGGTGTCACAAGTGCGCTGCTTACCTTTTAACATCCCATCCCCTGGATTGAGCCTCCGGTACGCTCACTCACGCAGCGAAACACAGCGCATGCACTGATTCACGCCGGTATATACCTACTATTATATTATTGACTATTGACGCTATATATATTATTGACGCCCGGATATTCTATTTAGTTTGAAATAGCTGATTTTTTTTTCGCTCAGATGATGTTCATATTTTGGCAGTGAAGTCTTTACACGGTATATGTTCACACTTTTAAGTATTATTGCTCATTTTTTTCACGTTGTCTATATTCAAAGTTTGTAAGTTTATAGCGAAGCATTCCGACCTGTATTCATCACGAAATGCCATAAAACGGAATAATCGTTACCATTACAAACTAGAATTACCTTTTACAAAATTAAATATGTACTCATCCGCTTCCCATTCAGTGCTTATTAAGATATATGACCATTTCCCAAATGAAGTAAAAAGTATAAAAGACCCCAAGCGTTTGCATCCGAGCTTAAAATATTATTAATTCATAAAATTAAATGCTTTTATAACATTACGAAATATTTTAACCATTAAAATTTTAATGAATTGAATGGGTAAGCGATTAAATGTTATTATAATAAATTAAAATAATTGTAATGCATGTTTTTCAATTATAATTGCTATTATTTTTATTTGATTTGTTAAGTTGATTGTTTTTTTTTTTCCCCCAACTACGAGTATTTATCCTTTTTTATTTTAAGACTAGTGGCCCTCCCTCGCTTCGCTACTGTATTTTAATTTAAAAACAAAAAAAATAGATATTTTCTTTTTCTATACGAACTTTATTTGTAGTGGACCGATTCTGAGATTATAGATAAGTAGGTAGGTAATAAACGGATACTTAAAATGAGGCTAAAACCACTGAAATGCCTTTCATTCATTTTGCATATATTTTCTCGACCAATGAGCAATAAATGTGGTGAATCTTCCATACGATGAACACCTGTGTTTGTTCGGTGTCTGGGTGTAATAAATGTATTTAAGTATATATTTGTGTTCCTCTGTTGTCTGATATCTGTAACACAAGTGCTTAAGCTACTTAGTACGGAATCAGGTCAACGTATGAGATGTTGTGAGAATTATTATAATTATAATGTATCAATATGGGGATTAACACGATATTTATTATGTGAAACAACATTGTGAATTACATATTTGGTGCCGTGCACCGTGGCAGCCGTGGTCACGAGCGGACTGAGTCCGCTCGTGACCACGGCTGCTGTAACGTAGACGAAACGTCGAGCCAAATATGTGAGAACACAATGTTGTTTCACATAATAAATATCGTGTTAATCCCCGTATTGATACATTATAGTTATAATGCAACGCGAAAATGCAAAAAAATTGTTTGAATATAAAAAGACCAATATAATTTTTCATGATTCTAGCTTTAAAAATAACAACACATCTATCCAGCATTTTAACCCCCGCTAACCCTTTTAGGGGTTGATTAAAAAAGTGGAAAAAAATTTTCTGTATGAATGTTCAAATTCTAATTTTCATAAACTCGAGCATAAAATATGACGAACCTCCCATACGATGTTTGTACCCCATTCCCCCCACTCCTTTAGGAATTGAGGAAATAATGCTAAATATTTTAATGTATATAAAAAGATTTTCTCGCTGTACAGAAGATGTAGAGGTGACGCTTTTTTTTTTAAAACATACTGTCAAAGCCTGTACACGGGAAATCTGTGGGTCAAGGACACTAAAAAATCGCTGAAAATCTTTCGAATCCAGTATAACAATGTCTTTAGGATGATGCTGGGGTGGGACTGCCTCGTTTTTGCAGTGCGTCAGGGATGTTCGCCGAATATCAAACTGACGGCTTCGAATTCGTTATACGCAAGAAAACGAGTTCCCTGATCGCTAGAGTGAGAAACAGTCCGAACAGCATCCTGAAGACATTGGCGGACCGACACACGTCGCCGCTCTGGAGGGGCTTTGTGCTGAGAGTGATGAATACGGAAATCTACCCTCTCACATGATGCTCACCTCAGCAATAACTTAATTTATTTTATTTCAATTATTTTTTTTGAATAATTTTATCTCATTTGTAAATGCTACTTACTAACAATAGATATTAAGTAATCTTACTAGCACAAATATGGATCTATGGTCTGAAATAAAGAATATTTAATTTAATTTTAATTTTAAAAAGCCCAAACACCAATTTTCATGACTCTTGCTTTAAAAATGACCAAACTTCCATCCGGCGATTAAACTCCATTTACCCCTTTAGGGGGTTTAATATAAAGTATGCTGAAAGTACTGATATTAATTTTGTATGAACAGTGCAAATACTAATTTTCACGACTCTAGCTTTAAAAATGACCAAACTTGCATTCGGCGTTTTAACCCCTGTTCACCCTTCTTAGGGGGTTGAATATAAAAATATGCTGAAAGTACTGATATTAATTTTGTATGAACAGTGCAAATACCAACCACTCCCATGCCAATTTTTTTTTTCCAACCTGTACAAAAAATATATGTCAGTCCCAATCGGCAAGATTGATAAGTAGTTAGATTCATAATTTCACCAATTCAAATCCTAACAGGGGTAAATGGGGATTAAAGGTTGGCAGCGCACTTGTGACTCCACTGGCGTCACGGGTGTCTACGGGCGACGGCAATCGCTTACCATCAGGTGATCCGTCTGCGCGTCTGCCAATTAACCCATAAAAAAAACCGTTCTCCAATTTGTACGCAGTTTCCAAAAATATTTACCTAATATCCGTGGGACCGTGGAAGAGCCACGCTTCGGCATGAATAGACCAGATCGACCGGAGTGATACCAGGGCCTAATAGAAAACCGGCGTGAAGTAGCACTGTACTGTGTTTCGCTACGTGAGCGAGGGTTACGGAGGCCCAATCCGGAGAAAGGGAGTTTAAAGGTTGGCAGCGCAGTTGTGACTCCATTGGTGTCGCGGGTGTCTATGAGCGGTGGCAATCGCTTACCATCAGGCCACCCGTCTGCTCGTCTGCCACCTATCACATAAAAAATATATTAGGCTTCCGAAAAATTAGTGACTCCACTGCTGTCGCGGTTGTCTATGAGCGGCGGCAATCGCTTACCATCAGGCGTTCCATCAGCTCGTCTGCCATCTATCACATAAACATCTATTTGGCTTCCGAAAAATTTGTGACTCCACTGGTGTCGCGGGTGTCTATGGGCTGCCGCAATCGCTTACCATCAGGCGATCCGTCTGCTCGTCTACCTCCTATCACATAAAAATAATCTATTTGGCTTCCGAAAAAATTCCAGAACTTATTTCGTATTAAACACACACCGTGGTCGGTGCCAGAAAACTCCTACGGGAAAAACTTAAATTGCCTGTTAGTTGCTTTTATCTTGAAGTTGAAACTGCATCGAGCTTCTGCAGCTTTCGGGAGCTTTTGAAAGCTCCTCAGACGGACTACGAGCTTGTTTATTGTGTTATCTTGTTTTAGACTTGTGACGGTAAAAATGTATGGCATAAGTGTCGTTTTATAGGACTTTATTTTTGCCCGTGGGAGAGCCACGCTTCGGCATGAATAGGCCGGCTCGACCGGAGTGATACCACGACCTCACAGAAAACAGGTGTGAAGTAGCATTGTGCTGTGTTTCGTGTGAGTGAGGGTACCGGAGGCCCCTTCCGGGGGAACGGGGGGGGTTTAAAGGTTGGCAGCGCACTTATGACTCCATTAGTGTTGCGGGTGACCTCGCTTACCATCAGGTGATCCGTCTGCTCGTCTGCCACCTATAACCTAAAAAAACCGTTTTTATTGTGTTTATTCTTCGTATCTAAAGTAGTTATCGATGATTGATAATTTTATAGCAATATTTTGCAATTTATTGCAATATCTCAACCACATCAACCTTTATTTTTATTTATTTATTTATTATTTATTCTTTATTGTACAAGAAAATAAAAATACAATTGGCGGAATTAACACTTGTGTTTGTTCAGTGTCTGGGTGTAATATATGTATTTAAGTATATATTTGTGTTCCTCTGTTGTCTGATATCTGTAACACAAGCGCTTACGCTACTTAGTGCGGAATCAGGTCAACCTATGAGATGTTGTGAGATTTTTTTTTTATTATTATTATTATAGCACTACAAGTCAACCACTAGGCGATTCAGAAATATGTATGACGGCTAAATAAATAAACATGTAAGTAATAAATAATATGACTCAATTTCATTTGTTAAATTACTTTGCACTGCCTTCCCTTATTATGAATACGATATTTCTTTCCTCTACCCAAAGGTTGTCTGGAAGAAATCGCTACAAGCGATAAGCCCGCCTTATTGTACTGTCTGTTGCTGTTGTATCATGCTTGTATTTTATTTTTGTGCAATTAAGAATATCTATCTATCTATCTATGACTAAATATACATACATAATTACCTATATAATACTATAAACCTACTTATACTACAGTTAACTTAAAAAAAAAATGTATTTTCTACTTGTAAATTATTAATTTTTTTTTACAAATTATTATAGTCACAGTAACCTATTGTCTGCTGAAAGGATTTTAGCAAAGTTTCAACCTTGCTTCTAAGTCATAAATATATATAACTTGTTATTCCTATTGGCTATAACCTGTTCTGGACATCAATAAATAAATAAATAATTTATTCATAAGTATATAACACACTTAAAAATTTCATCTTGCGTTTAGGCGGGCCTCGAACGTATATCTTCCACGAAATTCCCCTGACTCGACGTCGACTGACGAGTCCCGTGAACACGAGATGAAATTTTTAAGTGTGTTATTTAGCTATCAATGGTAGGTCAGTGGATAAGAACGCGCCTTGCATGCGGGGTCGTGATTTGAATCCAAGCTTGCACCTCTAGATTTTTTTTGTGTAAGGTGGCAGACGAGGAGACGGATCACCTGATGGTAAGTGATTGCCGCCGCCCATGGACACTCGCGACACTAGTGGAGTCACAAGTAAGCTACCAACATTTAAAACCCCTTTCTCACTCAATCACGCACCAAAACACAGCTCAGTGCTGCTTCACGCCGGTTCTATATGAGGCCGTGGTCGAGCTAATTGAGTTGACTAAATGGAAGGTAAATTGCGGTTTACGATTTAGAACGTATTAAAAAACTGAGTCAACCAGAGTCACCGACATAGCCAACCGAATTAGCAAACTGAAGTGGCAGTAGGCTGGTCATATTAGCCGTAGAACTGACAGCCGTTGGAGCCGTAAAGTGAGTGGAGACCGCGACTCGGTAAGCGTAGTGTAGGACGCCCTGCGACAAGATGGGATGATGACATTCGAAGGCTGGCTGGTGTGGGCTGGATGAGAGTGGCCGAAAATCGGGAGCAGTGGCGTGCATTAGGGGAGACCTATGTCCAGCAGTGGACGAGTGTGGGTTGCTGATGATGATGATGATGATGAAACAAAAACTACTAACTAGATCTCTCTCTCTCCTGTCGATTCCCTCACTGCTGAGAATCGTGACTCCTTCCGATATTGTCGACCAGCTGTCGCCATCGGCTGCGCTCCGCCGCTGGGTGCAGGGCAGTGCTTAATGGGATCTCGAGCAGTTTCGCTATCTGGTCTGACCATCGCTGGGGACTACGACCTAGTCTTCTCCCTTTGACGACTCGATTGAAACAGTGGTAGTGCACGCTGCCTCTGATACAAGGGTTGCGGGTTCGATCCCCGCACAGTACAAACATTTGTGTGCATGAACATGTTTGTTTGTATTGGTCTGGGTGTTTACTATGTATTATAAGTATGTATTTACAAAAGAAAAGTATTATATGTATATATTTGTAATCCCACTGTTGATTCTGATATCCGTAACACAGGTGCTTGAGCTACCTAACTCGGAGTCAGATGTATGTGATGTTGTGAAATATTTATTTATTTATTCTATTACTCACTAGATCTAGTTGAAGCCATTTATTTTTAGTTTCGTAATTCTTTTATTATAAAAGTTAGAGGGGGGGGGGGGGGGGGGCACATTTTACACCTTTGGGAGCGTCTCTTGCACAAAGTATTAAGTTTAGAAAAAAAATGTATTAAATACCTCAACATCATCTTAAGGAGACCTATCCATAGATACCCCACACGCCGATGCGTGTTTTTTGCATCACAAATACAATATCACCCATTTTTTTATCAAACATAATATTTAGAGTTTCAGTTCTAAGTAGAGTTTCAGTTCTAAGTAGGGGGACCCCCCAATTTTTTTTTCTATTTTTGTGTAAAAATCGTTATGCGGTTAACAAAATACATCTATTTACCAAGTTAATCCCCGTATTGATACATTATAGTTATAATGCAACGCGAAAATGCAAAAAAATTGTTTGAATATAAAAAGACCAATATAATTTTTCATGATTCTAGCTTTAAAAATAACAACACATCTATCCAGCATTTTAACCCCCGCTAACCCTTTTAGGGGTTGATTAAAAAAGTGGAAAAAAAATTTCTGTATGAATGTTCAAATTCTAATTTTCATAAACTCGAGCATAAAATATGACGAACCTCCCATACGATGTTTGTACCCCATTCCCCCCACTCCTTTAGGAATTGAGGAAATAATGCTAAATATTTTAATGTATATAAAAAGATTTTCTCGCTGTACAGAAGATGTAGAGGTGACGCTTTTTTTTTTAAAACATACTGTCAAAGCCTGTACACGGGAAATAAGTGGGTCAAGGACACTAAAAAATCGCTGAAAATCTTTCGAATCCAGTATAACAATGTCTTTAGGATGATGCTGGGGTGGGACTGCCTCGTTTTTGCAGTGCGTCAGGGATGTTCGCCGAATATCAAACTGACGGCTTCGAATTCGTTATACGCAAGAAAACGAGTTCCCTGATCGCTAGAGTGAGAAACAGTCCGAACAGCATCCTGAAGACATTGGCGGACCGACACACGTCGCCGCTCTGGAGGGGCTTTGTGCTGAGAGTGATGAATACGGAAATCTACCCTCTCACATGATGCTCACCTCAGCAATAACTTAATTTATTTTATTTCAATTATTTTTTTTGAATAATTTTATCTCATTTGTAAATGCTACTTACTAACAATAGATATTAAGTAATCTTACTAGCACAAATATGGATCTATGGTCTGAAATAAAGAATATTTAATTTAATTTTAATTTTAAAAAGCCCAAACACCAATTTTCATGACTCTTGCTTTAAAAATGACCAAACTTCCATCCGGCGATTAAACTCCATTTACCCCTTTAGGGGGTTTAATATAAAGTATGCTGAAAGTACTGATATTAATTTTGTATGAACAGTGCAAATACTAATTTTCACGACTCTAGCTTTAAAAATGACCAAACTTGCATTCGGCGTTTTAACCCCTGTTCACCCTTCTTAGGGGGTTGAATATAAAAATATGCTGAAAGTACTGATATTAATTTTGTATGAACAGTGCAAATACCAACCACTCCCATGCCAATTTTTTTTTTCCAACCTGTACAAAAAATATATGTCAGTCCCAATCGGCAAGATTGATAAGTAGTTAGATTCATAATTTCACCAATTCAAATCCTAACAGGGGTAAATGGGGATTAAAGGTTGGCAGCGCACTTGTGACTCCACTGGCGTCACGGGTGTCTACGGGCGACGGCAATCGCTTACCATCAGGTGATCCGTCTGCGCGTCTGCCAATTAACCCATAAAAAAAACCGTTCTCCAATTTGTACGCAGTTTCCAAAAATATTTACCTAATATCCGTGGGACCGTGGAAGAGCCACGCTTCGGCATGAATAGACCAGATCGACCGGAGTGATACCAGGGCCTAATAGAAAACCGGCGTGAAGTAGCACTGTACTGTGTTTCGCTACGTGAGCGAGGGTTACGGAGGCCCAATCCGGAGAAAGGGAGTTTAAAGGTTGGCAGCGCAGTTGTGACTCCATTGGTGTCGCGGGTGTCTATGAGCGGTGGCAATCGCTTACCATCAGGCCACCCGTCTGCTCGTCTGCCACCTATCACATAAAAAATATATTAGGCTTCCGAAAAATTAGTGACTCCACTGCTGTCGCGGTTGTCTATGAGCGGCGGCAATCGCTTACCATCAGGCGTTCCATCAGCTCGTCTGCCATCTATCACATAAACATCTATTTGGCTTCCGAAAAATTTGTGACTCCACTGGTGTCGCGGGTGTCTATGGGCTGCCGCAATCGCTTACCATCAGGCGATCCGTCTGCTCGTCTACCTCCTATCACATAAAAATAATCTATTTGGCTTCCGAAAAAATTCCAGAACTTATTTCGTATTAAACACACACCGTGGTCGGTGCCAGAAAACTCCTACGGGAAAAACTTAAATTGCCTGTTAGTTGCTTTTATCTTGAAGTTGAAACTGCATCGAGCTTCTGCAGCTTTCGGGAGCTTTTGAAAGCTCCTCAGACGGACTACGAGCTTGTTTATTGTGTTATCTTGTTTTAGACTTGTGACGGTAAAAATGTATGGCATAAGTGTCGTTTTATAGGACTTTATTTTTGCCCGTGGGAGAGCCACGCTTCGGCATGAATAGGCCGGCTCGACCGGAGTGATACCACGACCTCACAGAAAACAGGTGTGAAGTAGCATTGTGCTGTGTTTCGTGTGAGTGAGGGTACCGGAGGCCCCTTCCGGGGGAACGGGGGGGTTTAAAGGTTGGCAGCGCACTTATGACTCCATTAGTGTTGCGGGTGACCTCGCTTACCATCAGGTGATCCGTCTGCTCGTCTGCCACCTATAACCTAAAAAAACCGTTTTTATTGTGTTTATTCTTCGTATCTAAAGTAGTTATCGATGATTGATAATTTTATAGCAATATTTTGCAATTTATTGCAATATCTCAACCACATCAACCTTTATTTTTATTTATTTATTTATTATTTATTCTTTACTTGTACAAGAAAATAAAAATACAATTGGCGGAATTAACACTTGTGTTTGTTCAGTGTCTGGGTGTAATATATGTATTTAAGTATATATTTGTGTTCCTCTGTTGTCTGATATCTGTAACACAAGCGCTTACGCTACTTAGTGCGGAATCAGGTCAACCTATGAGATGTTGTGAGATTTTTTTTTTATTATTATTATTATAGCACTACAAGTCAACCACTAGGCGATTCAGAAATATGTATGACGGCTAAATAAATAAACATGTAAGTAATAAATAATATGACTCAATTTCATTTGTTAAATTACTTTGCACTGCCTTCCCTTATTATGAATACGATATTTCTTTCCTCTACCCAAAGGTTGTCTGGAAGAAATCGCTACAAGCGATAAGCCCGCCTTATTGTACTGTCTGTTGCTGTTGTATCATGCTTGTATTTTATTTTTGTGCAATTAAGAATATCTATCTATCTATCTATGACTAAATATACATACATAATTACCTATATAATACTATAAACCTACTTATACTACAGTTAACTTAAAAAAAAAAAATGTATTTTCTACTTGTAAATTATTAATTTTTTTTTACAAATTATTATAGTCACAGTAACCTATTGTCTGCTGAAAGGATTTTAGCAAAGTTTCAACCTTGCTTCTAAGTCATAAATATATATAACTTGTTATTCCTATTGGCTATAACCTGTTCTGGACATCAATAAATAAATAAATAATTTATTCATAAGTATATAACACACTTAAAAATTTCATCTTGCGTTCAGGCGGGCCTCGAACGTATATCTTCCACGAAATTCCCCTGACTCGACGTCGACTGACGAGTCCCGTGAACACGAGATGAAATTTTTAAGTGTGTTATTTAGCTATCAATGGTAGGTCAGTGGATAAGAACGCGCCTTCCATGCGGGGTCGTGATTTGAATCCAAGCTTGCACCTCTAGATTTTTTTTTGTGTAAGTTGGCAGACGAGGAGACGGATCACCTGATGGTAAGTGATTGCCGCCGCCCATGGACACTCGCGACACTAGTGGAGTCACAAGTAAGCTACCAACATTTAAATCCCCTTTCTCACTCAATCACGCACCAAAACACAGCACAGTGCTGCTTCACGCCGGTTTTATATGAGGCCGTGGTATCACTCCGGTCGAGCTAATTGAGTTGACTAAATGGAAGGTAAATTGCGGTTTACGATTTAGAACGTATTAACAAAACTGAGTCAACCAGAGTCACCGACATAGCCAACCGAATTAGCAAACTGAAGTGGCAGTGGGCTGGTCATATTAGCCGTAGAACTGACAGCCGTTGGAGCCGTAAAGTGAGTGGAGACCGCGACTCGGTAAGCGTAGTGTAGGACGCCCTGCGACAAGATGGGATGATGACATTCGAAGGCTGGCTGGTGTGGGCTGGATGAGAGTGGCCGAAAATCGGGAGCAGTGGCGTGCATTAGGGGAGACCTATGTCCAGCAGTGGACGAGTGTGGGTTGCTGATGATGAAACAAAAACTACTAACTAGATCTCTCTCTCTCTCCTGTCGATTCCCTCACTGCTGAGGATCGTGACTCCTTCCGATATTGTCGACCAGCTGTCGCCATCGGCTGCGCTCCGCCGCTGGGTGCAGGGCAGTGCTTAAAGGGATCTCGAGCTGTTTCGCTATCTGGTCTGACCATCGCTGGGGACTACGACCTAGTCTTCTCCCTTTGACGACTCGATTGAAACAGTGGTAGTGCACGCTGCCTCTGATACAAGGGTTGCGGGTTCGATCCCCGCACAGTACAAACATTTGTGTGCATGAACATGTTTGTTTGTATTGGTCTGGGTGTTTACTATGTATTATAAGTATGTATTTACAAAAGAAAAGTATTATATGTATATATTTGTAATCCCACTGTTGATTCTGATATCCGTAACACAGGTGCTTGAGCTACCTAACTCGGAGTCAGATGTATGTGATGTTGTGAAATATTTATTTATTTATTCTATTACTCACTAGATCTAGTTGAAGCCATTTATTTTTAGTTTCGTAATTCTTTTATTATAAAAGTTAGAGGGGGGGGGGGGACACATTTTACACCTTTGGGAGCGTCTCTTGCACAAAGTATTAAGTTTAGAAAAAAAATGTATTAAATACCTCAACATCATCTTAAGGAGACCTATCCATAGATACCCCACACGCCGATGCGTGTTTTTTGCATCACAAATACAATATCACCCATTTTTTTATCAAACATAATATTTAGAGTTTCAGTTCTAAGTAGAGTTTCAGTTCTAAGTAGGGGGACCCCCCAATTTTTTTTTCTATTTTTGTGTAAAAATCGTTATGCGGTTAACAAAATACATCTATTTACCAAGTTAAAAAAGAAGAAACATACGAAAGATGACTTAAATTCGATACCATCTGCAACGAATTCTTGCAATGTAAACGATTGAAGGACTCCAAAAGATACCTATTAGGTAAATGTTTTTGGGAACTGCGTACTAATTGGAGAACGGTTTTCTTTTATGTGATAGTTGGCAGACGGGCCGACGGATCACCTGATGGTAAGCGATTACCTCCACCCATGGACACCTACAACACCAGTGGTGTCACAAGTGCGCTGCTTACCTTTTAGCCCCCCTTCCCCTGGATTGGGCCTCCGGTACCCTCACTCACGCAGCGAAACACAGCGCATGCACTGCTTCACGCCGGTTTTCTGTGAGGACGTGGTATTAATCCGGTCGAGCCGGTCCATTCATGCCGAAGCGTGGCTCTCCCACTGTTAAACCGTTCACCGATGTTGAATATTCCCCAATCTCATACAACTAATCGTCCAGTGAGCAGTGGCTGACACTAACTGGTCCGGTTAGACTAAATCTCAGAAGCTTAAGTGTCAATCGCTTGACACAGATGCCTGTCCTCAAGTCTCCTCCAGTATGCAAACTTAAACCTTATGCACATAGATATAAGCTACAATCGTACAACTGCGGTCTGAAGTGTTTACGGTCAGTTGACAAACGGTGACCTTTAATTTCGTATCGACCAAGTTGAAGTGGTCTTCTAAAGAGTAACATTTATTTTTCTCAGGGTTCGAGAGGTAAAGCTTGTCGGATTCTTTGAACTCTTGAAAGGCCTATTCAGAGCGAGTAAGTAAGTATTGCGTGTCAAGTAAAAATCGGAATCATTGAACAGACCCACTGCTACGATGATTTAAATAAGGTAGGATACATCAGTGAGTAGAATGCCTATACCATATAAACTTTAAATACAGAAATCCTTTCTTATAATAGGTTTTTAGGTGCACTGTCAAGATGCATAAAAATATTAAGCTTAAAATAAGTTAGCATAATGTAATTACTGCTAATGATAATTTCGCATAATAAGAATAAGCATAACAGTTTACAGCATAAATGCAATAAGATCATTAAAAAGCGGCTTAGGGGTGGCCCAGGTGCCACCCCCGCCGCACCTTAACCTACTTTTCCTCTATATAATATAGGAAATACTGGTTACTTACTTTTTTTTTTATTCTTCAGATTCAAACAACCATTAATACCTAAAAAAATGTGCCAAAAAAAATATGCATTATGTTGAATAGTACATATTATGCTAAAACCAAATTCGGCCAAATTAATATTATGCTAAATAAATTATGCCAATTAAAGGGATCCCAGGTTTTTACCTATAAAATTGCAGTTTTTTTCTAGACAATAAGATGTATCTTTAAGGCACGGGTCAAAGCACACTTCCTTGAAAACTGAAACCCTCTCCCCAACTGATCCTTTTTTAGTAACTTCATCTGTCTTCCCTTCCTGTCATTGACGCTCGTGGTCGTTAGTCCTCTCCCAGATCCATCCATATATTGTAGGTATACATCTTCTCTAACCTTATAACGTATCTATAAGTAGTATATTCTATATATTCTTTATAATAAAATAAAATAAATAAATAAAAATAAATAAAATAAATAAATAAAAAAAAAAAAATAAAAATAAAAATAAATAAATAATTTGTGTAGGTTATATTGTATTTTAGTTAGGTAACATTCGTATATATTAGTGTATGATAACCTTTTATTTATTATCTAGATATATGTATTTCTACAATAAATTTACTTAATCAATGTTCAAAATCAAAAGGATTGCACCACCCTCCCCTCTTCTATCTAATGTGCTTTACCTGAAGGTTATCTGGTAGAGATCGCTCCCAGCGATGAGATCGCCTAAGATCGCCTAAGATCGCCTAAGATCGCCTTTTTTACTTATTTATTTTCATAACTGTTTGTTAAAAAGTGTCAGTGTCAAGTTTTGGTTGAGCCTTCTGTGTCACATCATTGTCGTGTATATTTTCCACTATCTTATTATTACATAATTTATGTTCTAAACCGCTTTATCATTCATTACAGTCCATTAGCATCACCCGTCGTTATCATAAATAAGTAATATAGAAAATACAACTTTTAAGAAAATAACCACTTTCAGTTCTATAAGGCGCAAGTTCGACCTCACATGGAGTGCTGCCATCTCTGGGCCAGAGCACCTAATATCAGCTCCTCCCTTTTGACCACATTCAACGTCGTGCAACTCGAATAGTCGACTACGAGAATCTCACTGATCGCTTAGACTCTCTGGCCCTGCAGAGAGAAGTCGCATCTCTATGTGTCTTTTACCACCTTTATCATGGTGAGTGTTCCGAGGAGTTGTTTGCTCGTTTGCCTCCCTTTCTCATTAATAAAAAAATCGCAATACAAAACAGCTATTTCATAGGTAAGGACCTTAAGTATGTAAGCATACTTATCAGCATAGAATAATAACAAGACTAGAAACCTAGTTTGCGCCCACTATTTGAAGCAACTCAAATGGAGCCGTACGGCTCCAAACGCCTGGACCGCTCCGCAGTCGTCCATGCCAATGCCTGTAAAACGCATCTCGCGAAAATTAATTCACTATGACGATTTGTGCGGTAAAATTTTGTCACAATGATTCGGACAAGCATAAGAAGTGTAATAACATCACTTTTCACATGAAAGGATTCAATATTTCATAGTAGGTATGTTGTGTGTTATAAGCTAAAAATACAAACGAATTGTTAAAATGCTCAGTGTTACCAGATAATGAAAAAAAAATATTTTCCCCATTTCAACTTTATTAAAGGATTTGATTGCTCAGACTGATTAATTTAATCAGTTGCTACTGATTTTTACAGCGTGAAACAATGTATCTAGTGGGTTTCGCTGTGTGAGTGCGGGTACCGGAACTTTAATATGATAAAAATAAATAAGCAAGAATTTATTCATTTAATAATAATTTCAAGATTTAGGTAGGTTGAAGTGTTTCTTACAATGCTATACATGGATCCACATTTTACGCGAATGGAAACTCACTCTGATCACCCTTTAAATAAGTAGGCAGCTCTTTATTTATTTCTTTCTTATTCACTATTGTATGGTCAAGGCATCACAAATATCAAAACATAACTTGCCAACTAATTTTATATGGTATCACTCCGGTTGCGCCGGCTGCCGAAGCGTGGCTCTCCCTCGGTCAAAAAATCCCTCATCACTGATCTACGAGTACTTTGACATGGTACTTAAGTGTTAAGCTACTTTTGATGCTGACCGTACGTTTATTTAATAACATAATGGCATGTATCAGGTGAAATTTACAGCAAAAATAAGACCATTTTTTTATTACTTAGCTAATAAATAGATAAAGTGTAGTTACGAAAATGGGATATTACCAGTTCATGCTGAGTAGGAATCTTCATAAGGACGAAGTGAAAAATATTACCTGTAACAAGGTATTTTATAGTTACTGTGACGATTGGACTGTATATAAAATGCTGGCGATGGGATGCTAATAACGTCTAATCAAATCTTACTTATCAGACAGGATTCAGAAGGTCAATGTCAATGGAACTAACTCTTCTGGCGCCGCTCTAACCATGGGTGTGCTCCAGGGCTGTATATTGGGGCCCTTGCTCTTTTTAATCTATATAAATGACCTTCTTTACTATAGCAAAGATCTATGTGAGATAGTGTTATTTGCTGACGATACACCTTGCTTTTTGAGGTTGATAGACAATAGAAAAATGTTGACGAAGTAAGTAACACACTCCTTCAAGTATTGCAGTGGTTCACTTATAATAACTTGGTTCTTAATTCAAAGAAAACGAAATGTGTTAATTTCACAATGCCTAATGTAAGGCAGGTCAAATAAGACTATCATATAAATCAAAACAATAATACATAAAAATCAGCAAAAATGTATAAAAACATAAACAATATAAAAGAGGCTGGTCCAGTTGTCGATCCTCAAACAGTTATCATACATCATCATCAGCAACCCACACTCGTCCACTGCTGGACATAGGTCTCCCCTAATTCACGCCACTGCTCTCGATTTTCGGCCACTCTCATCCAGCCCACACCAGCCAGCCTTCGAATGTCATCATAGCATCTTGTCGCAGGGCGTCCAACACTACGCTTACCGAGTCGCGATATCCACTCAAGGACTTTACTGCTCCAACGGCTGTCCAGCCGAAATATGACCAGCCCACTGCCACTTCAGTTTGCTAATTCAGTGATACATACCTCATATCATACATACCTAATTAGAAAACAAGTCATCAATGAATAAAAGGAAAAATAAACTATTTAAAGAAAATCCTTCGGCTCGTCTGCTACCTATACCATAAAAAAAATGTGACAGGTGGCAGACGAGCATGCGGATCAACTAATGGTAAGCGATGGCAGCCGCCCATGGACACCCGCGACACCAGTGGAGTCACAAGTGCGCTGCCAACCTTTAAACCCCCCTTTCCCCTGGATTGGGGCCTCCGGCACCCTCACTCACGCAGCGAAACACACCTCAGTGCTGCTTCACGCCGGTTTTCTGTGAGGCCGTGGTATTGCTCCGGTCGAGCCTGCCCATTCATGCCGAAGCGTGGCTCTCCCACGGTAAAAATAAAACGGTACGCCCAAATATTTGTAGTGGATTAATTTTATTAAGGAATTTTGAAATAATATCGTCCTATAAGTTTTCTTTTTCAAATTATATATTACGGTTTTCAATCAAAGTCCCATATACCGACACTGAAACATGAAAGTTCAGCTTTTAAAATTTGAAATATCGCTGCGCTCGGGACTTTTGCAGTGGTACAAATTATAAGATAAGGATTGACTAGACAAGAGGGTCTACTTTAAAGCAGACGTTACGACCGATTCGGAGTTTCCCTCTCTTTCACACGCGCTGTGTGTCTCCTTTGTTTGGATGCGACAGAGATATTCTCGTTCGATACGGGACTGCTTCAAAATAAGCCATCATGATAGAGTCGAAAACAATTTTTTTTGAAACTTTAATAAAAATGCATCACTTGTATGCATTTATTCGCTTTAATGTTATATTTTTGTGTGATAAGTGGCAGATGAACAGAAGTATCACCCGTTGTATGGTTTTTTTATAAATAATATTTTGTTTTTGTTGTGTAAAAGGAATGTCTGAAGTATTTACAAAAGTTTTTTTCAACCACTCATCAACCTATAGCTTAGACAATTTAACACCTATAACTATAGGTCTGAACCGCAAAAAAAAGTAAAAGTATCCTTACTAGTTGCAACCAATCACATAAAAAAAAAGGAACATACTTGTCGATGAAAAGAATTTATTGTTCTTACATTTAAAATCAGGTACACTCCTGGAGTCGACATAACCAATCGACATAATGAAAAATTTCCTGTGAAAAAAAAACCGCCTTCAAAACCCACGAATTAAAAAGTATAAAATAATATTTTTATCACTATATACACTTCAAATAACATTATATAACAGTACACTCGAGAAAAGGTGTTACCGAAGTCGAACTGTGAAAAAAAAACCGCCTTCAAAACCCACGAATTAAAAAGTATAAAATAATATTTTTATCATTTTATACACTTCAAATAACGTTATATAACAGTACACTCGAGAAAAGGTGTTACCGAAGTCGGCCCAATACCTACTATCTTGTAATTTAATACAACATTCATCTATTCAAAAGAGATTAGGTAGGCGCCGACTTCGGTAAAACCTTTTCTCAAGTGTACTGTTATAAAATGTTATTTAAAGTGTATAAAGTGATAAAAATATTATTTTACACTTTTTAATTCGTGGGTTTTGAATACGGTCTTTTTTCACAGGAAATTGTGTGCGCAAACACGAGTGCACTCTCTATTCCCTTACCCTCATAATCCGATAGGACACCAGCGCTAACGTGCTTTCCGAGGCTACTTTATTAAAAATAACATTACCCTCTTTTTTGTATTTGCACGTTTGGGTAGTAAAGATGAATTTGGATCGAATAAGAACACCTCTTTCGAATAAGAGACATGTCTTCATATCTAAGATGTAGTAACATTGAAATCCTCGCTTCAGATCATAACTTACCCCTCAACCAAGCCGGAATCCCTCATATCGGCGCAAAGCATCGGCGGGTAGGATCATCCCGGTTTTTACGAGCGTCCGAAGTGGGATATAGGACGAAAAAACCCGAAAAATATTCGGGAATAATATCGGGAAATACGACCAATAACCGATGAATTAAACTCGGCACCGATATTATGGATATGGTAGGAGTTTTAGTGTTTGCTTTGATGTTCTGGATGTTCTGGTATCGCTTTAGGTACGGAGGGTCTAAAACAAAACCGCCCCGTAAAGGAAAATAAATGATTTTATAAGCAGGCCCAGTAAGTAATAAAATACTCATATTAGGAAAGGCCCACATTCAAGACTGGAAAAGCAACCAAAGAAGAAGTATTAGGAAAGTACCGCTCTGTGCCAAGACGTATCTTAAAGCTTAATAAGCCCATATACTGTCCCACTGCAAGGCCAAGGCCTCCATCATAGAAATAAAGTCATCGCAATTAGGCCTAATCACCACGCTTGCACAAATTGGTGATCACAAAACCCGGGCTCTTCTTCTTCTTCAGCCATTTTCAGTCTCTAGGGTGTAGGCCTCCTTCAGTTTATGCGATTTTGTCGATCTTGGGCGGTTTCTATCCACTTTGTTCCTGCCAGCCTTGTGTGTCGTCACACCAACGCATTTGAGGTCTTCCTCTTGGGCGTTTCTCACAACTGAAAACATGGCTCGTGATGCAAGGTAGTAATAGAGTGGAGACCGTGGGGCGAGAAACTCGAGCTATGTTCCATAAAATCGAAACATACTTTTGGCTCGACCCGGGCATCGAACCCAGGACCCCGAGATCACGGCCCGCTACTTAAACCACTAGACCAACAGGGCGTCAATAATAATGTAATGTTGTTATTAAGCTTTTTTTTAAGACGCCCTGTAGATTTCGAATTTTTCGAACATAGCTCGGGTTTGTGATCACCAATCCGCATTTGGCAAGCGTGGTGATTAAGCCTATTGCCATCATAGTAGCAATGCCTTGATTTCTATGATGGAGGCCTTTGCCCTGCAGTGGGGCAGTTTATAGGCTGATACTTAAGTAAATAACACACTTAAAAATTTAATCTCGCGTTGGTGTGGATTTGAGTACCGCCTGAACACAAGATGAAATTTTTAAGTGTGTTATTTACTTAGGAATAAATTGCAAAAGATTGCTATAAAAATATCAACAGTTAAATTATTATTATCAAAAAAGACCTAACCTACCTTGTTACCTTTAGATAACCTAATTTAAACGATAAGGATCAATTCTAAATCAAAGCCTAACAAAGCGGTTAAAGAGATAAACGCTCGACATTTTGTATTAAAAACACCAATGAATACAGAATTAGTACCTAATTGGGTTACAGAATAATGTATAGACTTTGGTCTCACAGACCGTCACAAAAGGGTTAACCCGCATACCATCAATAACGTCCCACGTCACTAGTGATGAGATTCATTTAAAATAACTGATTTGAGTCATCTACTAATTGAACAACAATATAATAAAGAAAGGCCTCACGAACTGAAGATCATCATGGATTACTTTATTCTCTTAAGGTGACGGGTAGGGCACACTAGCGGCGCCAATCGATTTAAATTTTTAGCTACTAAACCGGATCTATTTTGAACAATTTCTATTTCAATTATTTTGAACTTATGTAATAAGTACTGTATTTGTATTAAATAAATAAATAATAATAAGTAACAACGTTTTAACTTAAAACAAATATAACAATTTGCTGTACCATTCTCATACCAGATCACAAAACCTTACGGCATTGATTCCACTATCTATTTCATTGCACCAAAGCTCTTACAATAAGAAAAAAACAAAACAATTGTTAAGAAATTCACACTTGTTCAGTGCAAAACCCTTTTCATTCTGTATAAATAATATTTTCGCAAATGTCTGAACTCAGATCAAATAATGACACTGAATAAACACTTTGACTTAGGGGTATTCCAATCTATTTTGGATGAACCTGCATCAGACGCGGCTAAACTAGTGTGTGAGATGATTCTTCATCGGTGATTGAACTAGTACGTACATAGTGTATATTTAATATAAATGTATCATGTAACATGGTTAACTATATCTCTTACTTAAATTGTAATAATAATGTTTAGGTTACGATGGGACTGACATAACACAAGGTTAAAGTCTCTACACTGAAAATATAATAAAAAAAATATATAATTGATAATCGAATGACTCAAAACTTCAATTTAATTGTCGAGAAATTCACTTACAAGTGACCTTAGGCACATCACTACAGTCCAGTTTCTTGCAAACTGTATCATCGGTCACGTATTCTGGTCGTTGTTTCGTAAAAACTAATTTGTCGAGTTAAGGAATAGATGTACCAGGGGCTCGCATGTATGGGAAGCTAATTTACCGGGCCAATAGCTAATTTTGTCCGGGATAAACGAATTATTCCCGTTTATTCCCGGATCCAAAATCCGGGTTATCTGGGATGGAGGTCGGCTCACGTAGTGGTTTTGGCTAATTCCCCTATTGTTTTGGACACGTCATGATGAGCGTATGGTTCGAATATTCGTGGTTTGGAACATTTGATTAATCAGATATGCATACAAATGTCATGTTACCTATATGACATGCGTACACCATATCAGATATGCCTTATGATTTCATCGGTCGTGTTACACTGCAGTTTCCCATCGAAATATGAGGACCAGGGAACTGAGACTGTCATTGTATGCGCATACATTTGTGCACTATAATTTAACTGTTTCCTCGTGGGCCTACTATTGATAATCTGCCTCCCTCCTGTATGTAAATACGTAACAATGATCAGTCCAGTGACTTGCATTGATGGCTGATCGTTGAGATAGACTGCTGTAGCCAAAATAACATTTAGGATGACATTCATCATCATCATCGTCAGCCCATTTAAGTCCCCACTGCTGGGGCACGGGCCTCCCTCAATCATATGAGGGGTGATTGCCATACTCACCACGCTTGGCAGACGGGTTGGCGAGGGTTTTGATATAAATGCAGAGTTTTCCTTCTCTGGGTGCTGATGATCATGCCAGCAGCTTTACTTTAGTCGCCTTTTACGACACCTCGGTAAGAGTGAGGGTGGCCTATTCTACTCTGCCGGGACCACACGGCTCAGGATGACATTAATGCAGAGATATTGCAAGTTTTTATTTTTAGCTGGAATTGATAACTTGAAAATAAGTTGGTAAGAATTGATTTATCAAGCGTTTGCTATCTGTTAACTGATTGTGTTTTGTTCTTTTATTTAATTTTAGTTATAGCTTTTAAATTACCTGACATTGTAGTTTTCTATTGTATTTTGACTGTTATTATTTATTTAATTATTATTATTCGTCTAATTTTTTTTTAATTTACGTTTGACATTTAATTTTCTGTGAAAATTTTACTGATTTATGTATTATTTAATTGTGTAAATTATGTACCCTCACTCACGCAGCGATACCTTTTACGACACCTCGATAAGAGTGAGGGTGGCCTATTCTACTCTGCCGGGCCAACGGCTTTTTTTATATTTTAACAAGTGCAGGCTAATAAAATTTTAAGAAATCATACAAAACGTGCAGATTTCCTTACGATGTTTTCCCTCACCGCCATACTAATGGTAGAAATATGAACTTAGATCCATAGATATGAAAAAATCCAGCTAAGAAGGCGTATGTTATCTACTGTAGTATTGCTTCGCTGCAGTTCTCTGATATTATCACAGCTAGTCTTGAACTCGTTCGTTGTTCCTCCGGGAGCGGGTACTATCAAACCGGGACGTGCCTCGGCGGTTCCTCGACGAGCGCCGTGACGGACTGCGAGGATGTGACCGTGGTACGTGGGTGGTTAGGAATTCTGAGGTACATTTAGAGCGGGTATTATTTACCGAGTTGCTAAGGTAGAAAGAACATGCAACCTCATTTCTAAGGAAGTTCTTGGACAGTTCATGACATAAAAAGACTGAATGACTACATCAGTCAAAGACAATTTCTGTTATACCTATTACTTAAGATGTGTATTTTGTGCAATAAAGCATATCTATCAATCTATCAATATTGGCCGTCAGAACTAAAGAAGTGACATTGTCATAAAAAATATTAGATAGATAGATAGATACTCTTTATTGCACAACATACAAAACTTAAAAGCTAGGTATACAGAGATACAATGTACAATTTAGGCGGTCTTATCGCTGGGAGCGATCTCTACCAGACAACCTTCAAGTAAAGGACATTAGATATAATATTATATTTTTATACTAGTTTTAAGTTGTGATACTTTATTTTGAGTGCAACAAAAGAATATTCATTCATTTTAGACTCTACGTCGTTTATCAGTTTACCATCAAAATGATCTAAGCGTCTGAATCTACCTAAAACATCGAATAATTTGATCAAAATACCTTTACCACAATACCTTAAAATTTACTTTCATTTGTTGTCGCTTGTTATCGAACATACTGACATACGAGTAGAGCTGTCTTTTGCTAAATGCTCTGATATTTTTTAACCGACTTCAAAAAAAGGAGGTTCTCAATTCGAGGTTATATATTTGTTATGTTTGTTCGCCAATTACTTTGCCATTTATGAACCGATTTTGATAATTCTTTTTTAGTTGGAAAGTAGATAGTCCCGGATTGGTACCATGATAAGGATGTCAGGATCTGATGATGGGATCCTGGTAAAATTGAGGGGAATCCTTAAATTTTAAAGTCACACGTAATGCTTTTGTATCTTTTTTCAAAACTGCACCAGTATTTACGACTGATTGTATTAATTTTGTGGCTCTGTTGATGATGGAAGGTCAACTGCTCAGCGGTAAAGAGTTAAAGAATAACTCGTGCAATACTGTACTCACAATTAGTTTGTTAGTTATTTGGCGGGGGCGGAAGGGGGAAGGGAGGGGGTAACTGCCAAAAAACTAGACACAAAAAAGCTTGAAAATTTTTTTTCTGCGAAAAATGAAAGTTTGTTCGTTTTTGTTTTCGCGTACGCGTTGGACCCAACATTTTTGCATGGTTAGGTATTTAATATATAGTATAAGTGTTTTCCGAGAGGTTGTGATCTCAAAATTGTTTAAAATAGATCGGTTTTAGTAGCTAAAATTAAAATTGATTGCCGTCGCTAGTGTGCCCTACCCGTCTCCTTAAACAAAACATGTTTACTCAACCTCCTTCATTTGATACATCTTGAAAAATTGCAAAGCCTCAGGAGAAATGTAATAAAATAAGCCAGTAATTTTAGTAACAACATTTTGAAAAATATTTTTATTTGCGAATAATGTAGGTATATTTGTTTACGTAATGAATTGCAAATCAAATCTTAGAATAAGCATTGTTGAATGAAATACATTATAAGTCTGGAGGCAGATTGAATAAGAATGAAAATTGGTTTAGAAAGTAATCCTAAATAGTGGGGTAGAACGTAAAAAACATGAAAAGATCTAACCACTTTTTCTGCCCTAAGTATACGTTGTTGAGAATTTGGAGATTCGTATTTCGTTTTATTTCGCCGCTGAGAGAAATCAAACTTACCGAAAAGTACCTTTAGAATTACGAGTGAGAGTTATAAAAATATGCAATAAGAATACGGTACATGACTATTTTTTTTCTATTTTTGCAATCAAAAGACCTCTCAATAATAGAAACATCGTTGAAAAAATCACTTGATTCTCATTTAAACCACCTGAGATATCACAACTTTAAAATCACATTATTTTGGGCAAACCCAAAACGCTCCCTACAAATGGCTACTAAGATGTGACGTCACACCTAAGTATTTTGTATGCATTTCATTTGAATTTTGTATGGTAGCTATATCAAATGTTTCGTTTATGTCAATGGTTCTATTATAATAATTGGTGCAAATTGTATGGGTTATTTAATGGTATAATTATTTTTTAATAATTTCATTGTTTTAAAATGGACTTGCCCATGAATCTTTGAATGACCATAAAACCGGCTAGACGTAATATTTTTAATTGAGAATTTTTGCTATTGGCACATATTTACCTATATTTTGATAAAATATTTATATTTTGTAAAACCTTGAGCTTAGTTATGTACCCTATTGTATGGACATTGGACAGTCACAGTTCAAACTAAATAAATAATAAATACCTACATAAATGAAAAATAAAAAAACATCTTTAACATTTTATTTGTTAGGATCATTTTTATTCGTTGTGTAATCAAATCTCCGTTTTTGATTTGTTACCTATCAATACCAGTGATCTCACATTGATACCTGTTAGGTGTCCACAGAAGACCAGGAGCCCAATTCTCGTGTTTGTGATATTTTGAAATCATGGCGGATATCACTTGAAAACCATACAAAAGAACTATGTTTTGGTGATATATGTCGTATGAAAATAAATGCCACGAGCCCGAGAATTGGGCTCCAGCAGCGTCGAGATACACTATGTCCCGACAAATAGATGAGCGGGGACCTTTTTGGCGCCTCTTAGATTTGTATTATTTATAACTTAGACTAGATTTTTTTTATTGCTTAAAATAGGCAGACGAGCTTGCGGCCCATCTGATGGTAAATGGTAACCGGCGCTCATAGTACATCAACACGTGCCGGAGCACAATCATGACGCTGCCTACCGTGAAAGAAAAACTCTTTTCAAACCTCGTTTAAAAAGGACATGTCGTAGCAATCAGGGAACACCGCGGCTGGAAGCTCATTCCAGAGTTAGCATGAGCGTGGGAAAAAAGAGCGCTGGAAACGAGGCGTTCTGGAAGGAATTGACTTGTCAAATGATTCTCAAATGAGTAAAATATTTCTATTTTTTTTTTGGTGCCAAATAAACGTATTCTTCTATTCTATAAATTATATACAAATTGTTTTTTTTTAACTATGGCTGCTACTGTGTTACCCACGGAGAACACTTATAAAACTCTGCCTATGTCTAATTTAATGAGAAATTGACCGGTGTAAGGTTATTTTACTCATTCTGATTTTTATTTTTATTTGAGGTTTACACCACCTAAAACAAAACAATAAAACGTATACAAACAAACAGCACAATATTCTGAGGAAGATTCAATTATGAGATTATGAGATCTGTCAAATTTCTTGAACCGTTCTCACCTTAATGTCAAACTAATTTTGTTCAATATTAATTGCGGAAGGACAGAGGAAATACCTAGAGCTGTTTCTTCGTGGTTCTACTGGCAGGTCCATTAGGAAGACCTATTCCTCCTAAAGAGTAGAGTGATCTAACCTAGGTACTCTCTCTGTATCTGGAAGGTGTGTAATTATCCCACTAAAATATTTTGATATAAAGTGTTGCCAAGACTCGCACCGAGAGTGAATAGGCTTCTTCTGGATAAGCATGCTACTAAACCTTATTGTCACTTTCCATCAGGTGCAATTTCCATCAAATGAGGTCAAGTGCAAACCCATTTAATATATATTTATTTAATTATTGACTATAATTAACACGGTAGTTTGCTAACCAATTACATTAATTAGACAATTTTACAAAGATTATACACAAAAAGAAAATTAAAACAAAATTAACAAGTATATTATAATTCATCTAGCACACACTTCGCTCACAAAACTTCAGGCATTCCAACAATATAGTCCTCCAATCATCCGAAAACAAATCAAATATATATAATATATATAAAAAAAAACATATGTCCTTTTAAACGGTCACTTACACACTTTCTGTAAAAGAATTCCAAATTACACTATAAAGTCATTTACAAAACAAAAGCTGGTAATTTCCCATATAAATCGTTTTATTGGTGTGTTATTACCTATTTCTAAATAAGGGGTTATACGAAAACACCAAACAAAACGTTGATCATTTAGGGGAGTAATAAAAAGGGGTAATTGCGGTGGTTAAACCATAAGCACATTATTTGAACTCTAATTAATGAGCCACCCTATATTGTTTGAGGCGTATAACTGCCTTTGTTCGAAATTTTCTCATTTATTATGTGGAAATTGTCATGGACTTTTTTGTTTGAAAGTTATAGCACCTCGATCATAGAGGAACTTATACACGAAGACTTTTAATCGGTGATCAGGACCTACTGATTCCGACTAGGTGGATGATAGCCATTGCTAATAGTAGTTACATGTCAGCATTCCATTTTTTTTTCTTGTCTGGGACTTTAAGTTAATAACTATGAATATGGTCATCCTACTCCTCCTTGTTACAAATAAAACCTATTCATAAGTACAGGTACAGTGATGATAACAAACCTCATTAGAGATTTAAAGTTTTTCATGTTATTGGTAGAAAACTGTCAAATGGCAGACAACGTCAAATAAAACAAATTAAAGAAAATTAAAATAGCTTTCTACACATCTTGATCGTAATAATGTAGGAAGACCATACATTCCAATTAAATTTAGATATCTAATAAAATTTAAAATAAAAACTAAACAAAAAGAAAACATGTAACTACTATTACTATATCAATGGCCATCATCCACCTAGTCGGAATCAGTAGGTCCTGATCACCGATTAAAAGTCTTCGTGTATATACTGAGATAGAGGCATCAGTCGGCTAGCCAGTGCCAGCGACATCTAGAGGAAACTGACCAATACTTAACGGCTATATAGGACGGCCACCCGGAACGGCCAGACGAATAAATAAAATATCAGAAATCATTTTATTACTCTATAACAAAATTCTCAATACCTTCTGGACCTCTGGTATATTTTTCGTCACTGCCTCGGTGGCGCAGTGGTTAGAGGGTCGCACTTTAAAGCGACGGCTGCGCAAGAGGTCCCGTGTTCGATCCCCGGGTCGGGCCAAAAATTTGAACCTAAGTTTTTGGCAAGAAATTCTTAGTGGGAGCCCGGAGTCTGGAAGTTAGCGGTCTTGTACCCCCGTGCCTCGGAAAGCACGTTAAGCTGTTGTTCCTGCGCCCGATGCCTCTCCGAGTCGTGTCACATTAGTGTCCCATCGGATTATGAGGGCAAGGGAATAGAGAGTGCACTTGTGTTTGCGCACACACTTGAGCACTATAATATATCCTGCTTACGTGGCTGATCGTTGAATTTGGCCGCCGTAGCCGTAATCGGTTGGAGGGATATTATATTTTTCGTACTTTTTTGAAATAGCTTATATGGGCCGGCGGCTTGAGGTCATTGTTTCGGAAACACGTTTTACTAGCGCGATATAAAAATACATCGACAGCGACAACTACCTAAATAACGACGAACCATCTGCTTGATTGCTTCTTAAAGTTACATCTGCTTTTACAAAAATATTTTTTCTCATACTAAGTAAAAAAATATAAAGTAACATGACCCTGGCCCCGATCACCCGATGTTAATGCGAAGATGATATAGTGTGGTGACAATCTTCATTATCATCACCATCAGCTCGGAAGTATCCGTTTCTGAAAATAGCCTTTTTTTCACGTCGCTGATCTCGAAGTTAAGCTTTTAGGATTCAGCGCTGTTTCGGTTTTTCTATATCATCGGCTGATTGTGATGGATAACTAGGGTATCCAACTCAAGCCTAACAGTGCATACTAATAAGTGTAGGCATGGGGAAACGCAGTGTTGGACGACATGCGGCGCGATTTGAGAAAGATGGCTGGTGTGAGCTGGATGCAGACTGCTTAGGACCGGGTTGGTTGGCGCTCTTTGGGGGACTGCCTACGTTCAGCAGTGGATGTCGATAGGCTGATTGAACTTCATCATTTCAGCCAATAGACGTCCACTGCTGGACATAGGCATAGCCCCCTGAGCATAGGCTGGGCATAGGCCCCCAATGTTCTCCATACAGATCGGTCCTGTGCCGCCCGCATCCAATGGATTCCCGCAACCTTCACCAGATCGTCGGTCCACCTTTTGGGGGGCTTGCCACGGCTGCGACTTCCTGTACGTGGCCTCCATTCGAGGACCTTTCCGCCCCTACGGTTCTCCTTGCTATGTGACTTGCCCATTGCCACTCGAGACATGCAATCATTTGGGCTATGTCTGTGACCTTAGTTGTCCTGCGGATCTCATCATTTCTGATACGATCGCGCAAAGAGATTCCGATTGATGGTATATTTGAAGCTCCCCACCTGGTTTGTAATCCCCACCTTCTATGGCTTATCTTCCATGTGAAGAGTTGTCATGATGACTATAATAATTTTGTTCCTTAACGTTATCTTAGCGTGTAATTCCCATTTGCGTCCAAAGCTGTCGCTTCCGAGCCCGGTTTACGCTAGGACCAAGGTCCAGGTTTCGGGAAGTCTGATAATAACAATGAAGCGACTGCCGTCTGGTCTTCGCACCCCTTAGACAGGGAAACCGGACCAACTGAATCACAGCTACATGCTCAGAATCATTTCTCAAATATTGGAAGTATTCAAAATTTTCAAAAACTATCCGAGACGTGCAGGTTACCTCACGATGTTTTCCCTCACCGTTGAGCTAATAGTAGAAACAAGCACATATATTTGAAAAATTCACATGTGCATGAACGACCCCCCGTATAAAAGGCGTGTGCATCATCCACAGAGCTACTTTGCTCTTTATTCAGTGGGTCAGTAGCCAATATTTTTGATTGTATTTTTACCTTTCTAATAAAACATTTCTGAAAGCTATGCCTTATCAAACACACTTTATGCCACTATAAATCTATAAGAAAGTGAGTGGGGTGCTTAGGGCCAAAGATTTCTCTCATCAAAACCTTAAGACCTCAGGCCGTTAGGATTCCTGCCTAACTGTCCATTTGTTAGCATTACCCGAGCTATTACTGTGCTGAATAATAAACGCGATGGTTACTGATACCCAGCAAAGTAAAGTCCAGTATAGAAACGCTGGCCACAAACAATAAACACTATTTATTTATCACACACAGAAAAAAAAATCACACCTACAAAAAATATTATGATTCATAACACATACACATCACAAGCACACATACAAATTATTACCTAACAATCCATTACTATTCTTTCCAGCGATATGTTTTAACAGCTATGACTTGGGGACATTTTTGTGAATAAAGTTCGTTCAAAGGCTGGCAAGGCCTCAGCAATTGCTCTGAATTTCGCAGAGGTTCATGGGTGCCGGCTCACTCCGGTGGGGACTTATTATCATAATTCAAAACTCGCTTGTACATTTTTATAGGTGATAGATAAGCAGACGGATCACCGCCGCCCATGGATACCCGTGACACCAGTGGAGCCACAAGTGCGTCTACCCTTTCTCCCAATTAGGTTTTCGATACCCTCACTCACGCTCCTTCACTCCCGTCTCTAGCCATTGCTAGCCTTGTAAATAGACTTACGTTTCTCGAAATTCCTTGTCGTTGAAAACTTGAGGGCCTCCAACGAAACCGTTCCATAACGAACGAGACCTATCGCATTAAAACAAAAGAGACAGTCAGCGCGTGTTAAATAGACGCATATAAACAAGACATTCACATTAAGAATGAAGCTCATTTTTTACAAATAATTATATTATTTACATTGAACTAAATTATAACGAACTTCACTTAGGCAAGTTCGCTTGATTTTTAAGTTTAATTCGTCAAAGTGGTTCGTGGCAGTAAATGCCGTAGCTGCAAGGCTGCAAAAGAAATGCTTTACTGCTCATGTATGAACTGTGGGCGTAGTTGTTTCGACCTTCTGTGGCCCAAACGGTGCTTTTGAGTCCTAAATGATTTGCCTATTGTTGGTAGCCATAATAGATTCATGAGTATTCACTCTACTTATGAAGATCGTTTATTTTAACGGTTTGGGTGACCAAAGTGATCATAGTATATAACATTCTCTATAGTAAATGCAAGGACTGAATATACTTTTATTGAACTCAAATTACAGTATGAAAACTTTAACCCCCTGGATTGGGCCTCCGGTACCCTCACTCACGCAGCGAAACACAGCGCATGCACTGCTTCACGCCGGTTTTCTATGAGGACGTGGTATTTCTCCGGTCGAGCCGGCCCATTCATGCCGAGGCGTGGCTCTCCCACTGTTAAATTTACAACGAAGGCGGACTTATCTCTATGAGCAATCTCTTCCAGACAACCTTTGGGTAAAGGATTTGGGTGATTGAGGTGTAGGGCAGTGCAATCTCAATCTTAAACTTTCATTAATTATGAATGAAATATTCGACTATCCGTTTGGAACAGTGGTAGTGAACGCTGCCTTTGGACCAAGGGTTGCGGGCTCGATTTCCGCACAGTACACACATTCGTGTGCAAGAACATGTCTGTTTGTATTGGTCTGGGTGTTTTCTATATATTATAAGTATGTATTTACAAAAGAAAAGTATTGAATGTGTATATTTGTCCGCTGTTGGTTCTGATATCCGCAACACAGGTGCTTGATCTACCTATCTCGGAGTCAGATCGATGTAAATATGTTTTTTTTTTCAATTCAATTCATTTGTTGCGTGGTACATTACAAAACAATTACATAGATGAAATAAGTATAAAGATATTCATGTGACACCCTGTAAGGGCATAGCAAATATAGAGGGTCTATTACATCCTCATCATCATCATCATCAGCCCATTTAAGTCCCCTCTACTGGGGCACGGGCCTCCCTCAATCACATGAGGGGTAGTTGCCATACTCACCACCCTTGGCAGACGGGTTGGCGTTGGTTTTTATATAAATGCAGAGTTTTCCTTCTCTGGGTGCTGATGATCATGCCAGCAGCTTTACCTTAGTCGCCTTTTACGACACCTCGGTAAGAGTGAGGGTGGCCTATTCTACTCTGCCGGGGACCACACGGCGTCTATCATAGTTATCTCTAAATATTACTATTACTTTGTAACTATCATTAATTTCTTAAATAGGAGTTTATTATTTCATGTTATACATGACTAGATATGGCTTGTGAACAGATTTAATTTGATAGCCATTTTTAAACTTAATTGTCAAATCTTCAAATGAACTCTACCAATTGCTTTGCGGGTGCATGGTTATCAACATATGAGACCGGATGGCGCAATTGTAGCTAGACCCTGCCGTCTTAACGCAAAGGTCGTGGGTTCGAACTCCACTGGACAAAACTCGTGACGAAAACAATGTGTTTGCGTGCTGTATTATAGAAAGATACCTATCACTCGCGCTTTGAAAAACCCCCAATTGTAGCCACTAGGAACACCCTTCAGGTAAAACTGATTCCAATGTTTCGCAGACGAATAAGGAAACAGGATTCAAACCTTCTTTGGGCGGGACTTTTGGTATTTCTACCATGTACCCGGGTCGTTAAGGGTCTGCTGGGGGAGTAGTGGAAGAACGGAGATGGTCCGATGGCATGTATTTATATGATTTGTTTCTTTTTCTTATGTAAATATGCTTAACTTAGTACGGAATCAGGTCAACGTATGAGATGTTGTGAGAATTATTATGGTTGTGAGAATTATTACTATGTCTTTCTACAATGAACTCTACCATCTGCCTTTGCGGGTAGCATAGTCACTAATATATATGTAAATCACTTTGAGCGTCATAATTTCTTCATTAGACAGTTAAAGTTCGAATGTCTTACATGCTAGATAATGGTTGTGACACAGATTAAATGATAGCCATTTTTAGAAAAAAATTAAATCAAATATACAACTTTCACTGGCCCAAGGGCGTATTTGGCAGGGTCGTGTCGTCATACGCCAGAGGTCGTGGGTTCAATTCTCACTAAAGACATAGGTACATTCGTTTGATGAACGCTTTTGTTTAGTGTCTGTGTGTAAATATGCAATTTCTCTGTTGTATGTACATATGCTACTTAGTACGGAATCAGATCAATGTATCAGACGATATATACCTACGTATTTACCTATTATTTAACCAGGAATCGAATTTAAGGTCACATACATAGCCCAAAGGGTTGCATGCCTCAAGTGGCAACATACATTGGGGCGGAAAGGTCCTCGAGTGGAGGCCACGTACAGGAAGTTGCAGCCGTGACAGGCCTCCCACAACGTGGACCAACGATCTGGTGAAGGTCGCCGGAATTCATTGGATGCGGGCGGCACAGAACCGATCTGTGTGGAGATCATTGGCGGAGGCCTATGTCCAGCAGTGGACGTCTATTGGCTGAAATGATGACGATTCGAATTCAAAAAGTGTTGTCACATCCAACGTGACGTCACTACTAGGTACATCTACCGTAAAAGCTATGTAACGTCCTAAAATATCACCTACATTTCGCCGTAAGGTAATAATATAAAACAACCTAGTAGGGTAAAAGCAGGAACTTTTAGCATTCCGAAAAACAGTTCACTAATATAAAAAGAGTGAAAAGCTAGATCATAGTTCATCATGGCATGTTCCGCATGACCGAACAGCAATTTGCACATCAATCTCACGAAATGTGACAAAAATTCAGTTCATCTTTAAGGTTAAATCATTAGATTAGTATAAAAAGCAGCTTCTCTGTAATCTCCCTTTTTATGTTGATATTTGTCATTTTAATCTTCAATCATTATCAGCATCTCAGCGCATTAATCCCGGTTACGACCAAAGCTGTCACTTTGGAGCCTGGGGTATGCTTGGACCAGGGTCCAGGCAATCCTGAAGTCACCAAATGGTGAGTCTAATAATTACAATGAAGCGACTGCCGTTGACCTTCACAACCAGGGTAACCAGCTAGTGTTGCGGAACTATCGATAGTTTCCCTATCGATAGTTGACCTCAAAAATCATTCAGACTAGCGATAGTACTATCGATAGTATTGCTATTGGTAAAAACGAACTACAGTATCGATAGCAAATTTGGTATGGATGGTATTTTATGGAAACAAAATACTAATTCTGTTAGGAATAACAGAATTAATAAAAAAATATCGATTATATCGATATTTTTGTACTGTCGATACTCAGATATGTTTCGATAGTATTTCTGCCCGATTCAATGTATACGATACTATCGATAGTATCAGATATTAAACAATTGATAGTATCGATAGTATTAGCGTTATCGAAATAGTATTGATCGAATTTTACTATCGATGGTATCGATACTATTGACAACTAGCAATAATATTGATAGACCATCAGAGTCAAAGTCAAATAATTCTTTATTTAGCATAGGCTTGTACACAGCACTTACAAATCGTCATGCAATTTGAATGATTCAAAATTATTTATAAGCACTTATGTATGTATAATTTACATGTTAATACATAAATATGTTAATACATAAAATATACTAAAAAAAATCCGATTCTACCACCGCGCCGGCTCGGAAAGTTGTTTCTGGTCGAGAAGATCCGGCAAGAAACTCGCCATATACTTTTTTAATCGCCAAACTTTCATACAATGTTGTGTTTTCATCATACCAATCCGTATGGGTTGGTATGATGATGAAACTTGTATAGTTTAATTGTAATACAAAATAAAGTAAAGGAAATAATGAAATAAATAATATGAGGTAAACCGAAGCAGACCAGTCCCCAAAGGTGGCCTTCGCCATACTAAACTAGACCAACTGAGTGATGGTTGCACATTTCAGAGACTATCGAAAACGTACAGAATCCGGTCATCGGGCTAGTAGATAAATAGATAGATATACTTTATTGCACAAAATACACAACTTAAGTACTAGGCATCACAGAAATTTTGTGTACAATTTCGGCGGTCTTATCGCTGAAAGCGATTTCTACCAGACAACCTTCGGGTAAAGGACATTTGATAGTAGAGAAGGGGTAGGGGGTGCAATATTCAATAAGGAAAAAAAAAGAAACTAAATGTTAAAATATAACTTATAACCCAAATACATAAATAAAATACAGTATTATAAACTAATAAATAAGTTATGTTCAAATACATATACGCATAATATTGTGAGATTGATATCAGGAAAAGTCAAAAATAATAATAATATGATAATCAAATGGATCTAAGATGGACCACCGACTACAGGCTGCCGATAACAGGACGATTGTAAAAAAGTTAATGGGATGAGGAAGAGTGAAGAAGAGTGTGTTGAAGTTGCAAAAAGTGAGTTAGAGAACTAGGATACATGTTAAAGGAACTAGTACAAAGTTCTCATTCGGGACCAAAACAAGTCTACTTTCATCTATTTTAGTATCTAACCCCGTGCTCGACATAGGGCCGGTTCGACCCAACATAACCGTTACATGCTTAATGACGGGTGTAAAATGTCCAGCGACGTATAAAACATTTAACTAATCTAAGGTCGGTCATATTGTCTTTCGTCAGGCAAAAATAAGGAAAGAAATGACGGGACGGAAGGTTTTACTGCTCTTGAATGAGATGGTACAAAATGTTTCTATGGGAAATTAAAAGAAAATAAGCACGCGTTTTTAGCGTGTTTCAAAAAGTAATAAATAAAATAATTCTCACAACATCTCATACGTTGACCTGATTCCGTACTAAGTAGCTTAAGCACTTGTGTTACAAATATCAGACAACAGAGGAACACAAATATATGGGTGGTGGGGATCAAACCCACGACTTTTGGCGTAAGAGGCAGGGTCACTACCAATTGCGCCATCCGGTCAGTCAAAAAGTGGTTATTTTTTTCATAAATCATCATCATCATCATCATCATTTCAGCCAATACACGTCCACTGCTGGACTTAGGCCTCCCCCAATGTTTTCCACACAGATCGTTCCTGTGCCTCCCGCATCCAATGGATTCCCGCGATCTTCACCAGATCGTCGGTCCACCTTGTAGGAGGCCTGCCACGGCTGCGACTTCCTGTACGTGGCCTCCACTAGAGGACCTTTCCGCCCCAACGGCCATAAAAATATTTTTTTTCATAAAACGACCTAATAAATCTCTTAACCTGACTACAGTAAATCCAAAAAGGAAGGGTTATGATTTTAGCAGTATATGTGATGTATGTAAGTATGTTTGTATGTTCCCCGATTCTGCCTAATCTACCCAGCCGAATTTAGATGAATGAGGTATCAATCGATTGCTTATTATTGTCCGCGTGTTAATAAGCTTATTTACTTTAAAACGTAAACTTTAACGTAAAACGTGAATTTATTAAGTATATTCATTAGGTACAATACATAGGATAGGATAGTTCATCTTTTTATCTTAGGTTAATGGCCATTTTTATATATCACGTAGACCTCAATATGATCGTTGTACATCGTATTTCACTTATATCATGTGAACTTTTATTTCGCATAATAACTTTAGACGACATTATTTTCTAATAATTAAAAAAAAAAAATTTAATTATTAGAAAACAGGCAGCCGTGTGGTCCCCGGCAGATCAGAATAGGCCACCCTCACTCTTACCGAGGTGTCGTAAAAGGCGACTAAGGTAAAGCTGCTGGCATGATCATCAGCACCCAGAGAAGGAAAACTCTGTATTTATATCAAAACCCTCGCCAACCCGTCTGCCAAGCGTGGTGAGTATGACAATTACCCCTCATGTGATTGAGGGAGGCCCGTGCCCCAGCAGTGGGGACTTAAATGACGATGACGATGAAAAAAAAACTTTTAGTTAATAATAAGTCAAGCGTTAAACCTTGAAATGCTATTAATTATAATGTTCAATACAAAGAAACTTCTCAGTTCTATGGAACGGTTTGGCTGCAGGAAAATTTCCCGACAGCTACGACTTATGGACATTCAAGAGAAGAGCGTACGTTAAGGTGACGGGTAGGGCACACTAGCGGCGCCAATCGATTTGAATTTTTAGTAACAAAACTGGATCTATTGTAAACAAATTAGGGATTGCAACCTCTTGACAGACACTTATCCAATTAATTAATAACCATGCTCAAATGTTGGGTCCGTTTTTGTACGCGAAAAATTGGTTCACGCCAAAAGCGGCCACTTTAGGCTGTAATGCAAAATTTTAGTGCAAAAGCATACCAAACACTTAACTTTGAGTATTAAATAAATAGCATAGGTGTTTGCCGAGAGATTGTAAACTAGAATTTTTTTGAAATAGATCCGGTTTAGTAGCTAAAAATTAAAATCGATTGGCGTCGCTAGTGTGCTCTCATTATTATTTGATAGAAATGGGGTGAGCCCTGCGTCTCATAGCCACTGCGACCAGTAGATGATCTATTGTGGCAGCCCCGTAACCTATTACAGCACCTCATCTAGCTCCAGTTCCAGGATAAACCCGAGAATGGAGCTGATGGGGGAGCTCTTGATCTCGTCAGCTGAGATCATGTGTGCTCCCAGGTGCCGGCTTCTGCAGCGGTGCAGCGCTATGCACTCGCCTTGGACGTGGATAATCGTTTCCTCGTCCTCGCGACAGAATAGTGTGCCCTACTCATCACCTTAAAAGGCCGTCAACGCATTAGCGATCTCTTTGATTTCGCATATATTCATGTTTGTTTACCATCAGGTGACCCGCTAGCTCATGCACAAAAAGTATGGTCATATCCAAATCATCAACAATTACATTGAACCCAAAACTTATTTTCTCTTCCCGTTTCCAGATAAGCTCGGATGAAAAAAAAACAGTACCGAATATAGTGAGTCCCGATACTGACCCGCGGCCGAGACACACATCATTCAGCGTGTAAGAGGGTTGCGCTTGGAGACTAGCTATAAACTGGAACCCGGGTCTCTTAGGCCTAATACATCATTTGACGGGTTAAAGGACAACACACACGTTAGGGACTGTCTTATTTTACTGGTACATTGGGGTTAAGGTACTTGTTACCCATGCTTATATTCATGCTACTTTTGAGCAATTGCTACTTATACTCCTTTTGATTTATCATGATATCGGTGACAGCAGGACAGAGATATACGTGAGTCACACGTTAGAAAGAGACTAACGTGAAAAATGTATAGATTTTCACATCTGTCACCCATACCATCCTAAAGCGAAAGGAGTATAGTAACATGTTTGGACAAACTTGCTACTAATAAATTTTGAGCATGCTCAAAAATAGCACGCAGATCGATTTTCGAGGCGCCTATTTGAGGCCTGTCACTTTAGTAAAGCAGACACGTGCCAAGGTCAAATTCCGGGGTGATTATGCGGAAATTAACCCTAGATCACCCGCGTTGGGTGACAGGAGTGACGTCACGCGCCGCCATTTGCGCCCTCGTGGAATTTTGCAATTGAGAACTGGAAATTAATATTAGTTTTTACATAAGTCATACTGCCGTTTTGACCGGAGAGCTTCGCTTCAGCCACAGCCTTACCGAAAACCTTACAGACGCAGCGGGTGAGCCGTGTTTCGCTGCGTGAGTGAGGGTACCGGAGACCCAATTCGGGGAAATGGGATGTTTAAATGTTGGCGGCGCATTTCTGACTCCACTGGTGCTGCGAGTTCTTATGGGTGGAGGCAATCGCTTACCATCAGTTGATCCGCCTGCTTGTCTGTCACCTATCGCATAAAATAAACAATTTGACTTTCATAATGAATGTAATACTCTACCGCCTGCCGCAAGTCTTTGCGGGTAGTAAAACAAAGATTATAGGTAAGTAAGTAAGTATCAATATATAATCGGATTTATAATGAGACGAAAGAAACTGACAAATGTCAAGTCCCTATACATTTTGACAATTTGCATTTTGCAAATGTATGGGAATGACACATTGAAATCTGTCAATTTACTTCATCTAATTAAAAATCCGACTGTAGGTATATTGTCCCACTGTAGACCAAAGGCGTCCATCATAGAAATCAAGTCATCGCTACTATGATGGGGTTAGGCTTAATCACCACGCTTGCATCATGCGGATTGGTGATCACAAACCCGAGCTATGTTCGAAGAATTCGAAACGTACCATTTGCTCGGGAGTCGGACCCCGAGATCACGGCCCGGTACTTAAACCACTAGACCAACAGGGCGTTTTATTGGTAAGTAAGCGATATTTATCCATACTATTTATACACACTAATATTATAAATGTGAAAGGTTTGTCTGTCTGTCTGTTTGTTCGTCTTTCACGTTAAAACTTAGCTACGAATAATTGAAGTGATTTTTAGTGGAGATGGTTGAAGGGATGGAGAGTAACAAAGGATATTTTTTGTCTCTTTCTAATGCGAGCAAAGCCGCGTGTAAAACCTACTTGAATAAAAATGTATTGCAAATCAATTTCTTATTCAAAAACCTTTCAAATAAAACAAATCCATTCCAATTCAAATCAAAGTCCGTTATTTTAAAAGTTCCACCACCGGCGAGATTACGCTAACAGCTCGAATTTAGACGGTTAATGACGTCATTTTTCGTCACCCTGAGCTGGTTTATCGCCTTATTAAAGGGAAGAGCCGCCGTTAAATAAATATCGCGCCATCTTCGGCGACGGGGCGCGTCTTATACGAAGTACAATCGTAGGAAAGTAGTTTAAGTTCAGTAGAAAACAGTATTATACCTATTTGGACAGACACAACGCCGCGCCGGCTAAGAAGGTCCTCAAATAAGGACATGAAAATGCGCTAAAATGTAAAGCGGACCCCGGGCTCCGAAGCGACGGCTTGGGACGCAACCGAGACAAAATGCTAAGATGATGTGACCGGTGTAATACCCCGGCCTCACAGAAAACCGGCGTGAAGCAGCACTGTGCTGTGTTTCGCTGCGTGCGTGAGGGTACGTACCGGAGGCCAATCCAGAGGAAAGGGAGGTTTAAAAGTTGGCAGCGCACTTGTGACTCCACTACAGGTGTCGCGGGTGTCCATGGACAGCGGCAATCGCTTACCATCAGAGTATGATGATGATGATGAAAATGCTCCGAAATGTTTCCAAAAAATGTGGTACGGCAGCTTTGCGAGCGACTTGATGGACGGGCAGAAAAGAAGGAAATCTATTTTTGTAAAATTCTACTATATCATAATCTAATAGAATAAAAATTACAATAAAACTCACCGTTTAAATTTTCTACTCGACCCGTTTCGAGCAGTGGTAGTGAGCGCTGCCTCTGGTACAAGGGTTGCGAGTTCGATCCCTGCACGGTACAAACATTTGTGTTTTCTATGTATTATACGTATGTATTTAGTATTTACAAAAGAAAAGTATTAAATGATTATATTTGTAATTACGCTGTTGGTTCTGATATCTGTAACACAGGTGCTTGAGCTACTTATCTCGGAGTCAGATCAATGTATGTGATGTGGTGAAATATTTATTTCTGTTTTTGTCAGAGTTGTGTGACATAATGTATGTGTTTTGGTAATACCGTACTTTCAACAATTGTGTGAACCTAACAAGATATACCTATTTGTATAAATATTTTAAATATAATAATAATAATAATATAAATATAATAATAATATTTCACAACATCACATACATTGATCCGACTCCGAGATAGGTAGCTCAAGCACCTGTGTTACGGATATCAGAATCAACAGTGGGATTACAAATATATACATATAATACTTTTCTTTTATAAATACATATTTATAATATATAGATAACGCCCAGACCAATACAAACAGATATGTTCATGCACACAAATGTTTGTACTGTGCGGGGATCGAACCCGCTACCCTTGCACCAGAGGCAGCGTTCACTACCACTGTTCCAAACGGGTCGTCGAAATATAGCTCTATCTTTTTCTAAAAGGATAACTTCGTCAATATCCAGTGTCATTTTTTTTTATGATATAGGTTGCAGACGAGCCGACGGATCACCTGATCAACCCGGTAAGCGATTACCGCCGCCTATGGACACCTGCAACAGAAGTGGTGTTATAAATGCGCTGCTAACTTTTTAAACCCCCTTCCCCTGGATTGGGCCTCCGGTACCCTCACTCACGCAGCAAAACACAGCGCATGCATATGTTTCACGCCGGTTTTCTGTGAGTCATATTTAATAGTTAACGTCGAAGTCAGCCAAAGTCACTTAATATAATAATACACCGATATTTTGACCGTGGGAGAGCCACGCTTCGGCATGAATGGGCCGGCACAGCAGAAACCGGCGTGAAGCAACATTGTGCTGTGTTTCGTTGCGTGAGTGAGGTGTGGGTACCGGAGGCCCCATCGGGGGAAAGGGAGGTTTAAAGGTCAGCAGGCAGTTGGGGTCGTGGATGTCCGTGGGTGTCCATACGCAACTCACGGTGTTTAAATGATATAATTCTTATAGATTTCGACACTTTTCTGTGAATAAAAATACCAATAATGTAGGTACACAATCCTTTGCAACCTTTAATAATCATTTTCCCATGAGATTTCTTTATTTATTTATTTACAACATTTTCAATAATAATAAAAATATAAATATTACCTATTTACAGTATGCTAAAAATAAACAAAAAGAGGAATTCTATTAACAAGAGATGATGAATGAGATGAAATATATTTACAAAAGAGTGTAGTCTGCCCCGCTACTCATCGTGCCCAAAATGCAGGCGGCGTTACCTCTCTAATGGCTAACCCAATGCGTTGGCCGAGGTAGCTGCTAGCATTACTGTCACCTGAACCTTTAATTGCATCATGGAATTCGGCGGGTAGGGCTAAAACAAGCCGCGTGGGCTGATGCAATTCAAAGGTTTTAAATTAGTGTCTAGTGGTTTTTTGTTTACAAATTCGGTGTTTATTTGTGCTGTGGTATATAAATGTCTATGTGTGTGTATGTCTATGCTAAGTATTTATTCAACTTTAATTCAATAAAAAACGCATTGTTATACAATCCTTCATGATGGTTTCATTCATATAAGGTCCCATCAGTACATGCCGACCCTTGCCTCGGACGCATTGCGCGATTTATAAATATCCGATATGGAGACAATAACTTTGAACTTTGTACGGTGCACTCGTAAAATTTACCAGAAAAATGTGTAACTCTAAGGTGGATAACGTATTGTTATATAATCCTTCATGAATGAAACCATCATGAAGGATTGTATAACAATGCGTTTATTATTGCATTAAAGTTGAATTATATACTTAGCATAGATGTCTATGCTAAGTATATAATTCAACTTTAATGCAACACATAGACATTTATATACAGTGCAGTGAGGTGCCGAAAAGTGGTCCTAATAATAAGAATCGTTGGATTGTATCGTTTTGTGTGTCGAGTGCGTTGTCACGTGACAAATTGCTTGGACTAATAGAGTCTTAAAACCTGCGATTGCTTTTAGAGTGATATTCGCTGAATCCGTAGGTCGATAAAACGTAAAAACACCGGCGTTTTATTGAGTATCTGTGACTTTGACTGACTTCGACTATTGACTACCTACTTATTCTCAATAAGTTACTTGACACTGGCAAATTATCTCCGGGTAGAGCCATACTAAAAAAAAATGCATCATCAGATAAATTGAGTTTCACCATTGACAGAATCTAGTACAAGACACAATACCCTGTTACCACCCTTAGGCATAGAAAAAGTTCAATAACAAATAGACAAATATAAATGTTACCTTTAAAATATGACTTCGGAGATTTATGACTTAAAATTTCTTGGACACGAAAGTGTTTGTATCACAAAACAAGATGTAATGCTGTGAATTTAAAGTGTGAAAGCAAAGTGATAAATCGACAAAGTTAGTTGTAAAGTTAAAACAACGATGTCACCCTTAATTGCTGTGGCATTATGCAAGCAATTGTAAGTCTAAAAACGATTTAAATAAAGGTGGAAATAGGTCAAGTAGAACGTATGAGAAGAAAGAGTAATTAAATTTGATTATATACTTCTTTTTATAAATGGGTTCGTAATGATTATGATTATTTAAAATTATTTATATTTATCACAGCGGGTTTAATATTCCCATTTAATTTAAGACAATTTAAAGCCAAAGCCTACTTAAATAAATGGGTAAAAGAATAAAGTTAAATGAAGTTAAACATCTAAAATATTTATTTATTAGTATATAATATTGTGTTTATTTATGTATCAGCACTATACATATCTATAGATATTATTTATTGCAAAAAAAAAACACATCTTAAAAAAACTAGGTATTACAGAAACTTAATGGTACAATTTCGGCGGTCTTATCGCTGGAAGCGATTTCTACCAGACAACCTTCATGCAAAGGATATTTGATAGTAGATAAGGGGTAGGTGGTGCAATATTGAAAAGGGAAATAAAAGTGTACTGTATTAAAATATTTATAATGCTAATACATAAATAAACAAAATATTATATACTAATAAATAAATATTTTAGATGTTAATATGGACATGCCCCGGGATTCTGACTATGATCCCGGGATTAAAATAAATAAGTGTTTATTTTAGAGTTAAATACTTAAAGCATTTTAACCGCGAAAGGGCTTATCCATAAACGTTCGATACCACCATATTTACTAACAGTTTGTTCCTTTCTATCTAAAGTACGAATCTTGAATTTCGAAAGAACAAATAGATCTCTTTTAATAACATCTTTTAACAAATATAACTCTTTTAATAACAACCCGAAGTATCTATGAATATGTTAATGCTCGTAAACGAAAATAACTGTTAATAGTATAAAGTATATCTTTAATCTTGGGATTCCAGGCATGTTTTTATTATTTGAAAAATCGCAAGAACCAAAAATAGCTCTACCTATTCCGATCATTGCTTAACATACAACAACAACAGACAGTACGATAAGGCGGTTTGATCGCTTCTTCCAGAAAACTTTTGGGTAGAGATAAGATTAGGATGAGCTAAATGAAAATCAACGTTTTTTTTTCTATGAGTTAATAAACGTTAACTGCTGGACACGCCTCCCCCCCAATGTTCTCCACATAGATCGGTCCTGTGCCGCCCGCATCCAACGGATTCCCGCGACCTTCACCAGATTGTCTGTCCACCTTGTGAGAGGCCTGCCACGGCTGCGACTTCCTGTACGTGGCCTCCACTCGATATAATGAATACGAGGAATGACTTTATTTTTCATGGACAGCTATTAAAATATAGGTAACTCGTTCGCGTTCGCCTTTTGAGAATAAGATTATCGTAGATTAGAATCCAAACACTGGTTTGTATAAATACGCATCTACTTACTATTTAATTTAAAACAACATAAGTCACTTCCCTTGTCGCAGAGCAAATGGTAGAAATATGCCCATAGATATGAAAATAGATAGATAGATAGATATACTTTATTGCACAAAATACACAACTTAAGTACTAGGCATTACAGAAATTTTGTGTACAATTTCGGCGGTCTTATCGCTGAAAGCGATTTCTACCACACAACCTTCGGGTAAAGGACATTTAATAGTTGAGAAGGGTATACATAGGTGCATGCACGGATTCGAACTACGACCCCCTTATGGAAGGCGTGTTCTGAACCATTGAGCTACCATTGAATCCTATTAAAATATTAACCGTAATGTATCACAATACAGGGATTAACACGATATTTATTATGTGAAACAACATTGTGTACTCACATATTTGGCTCGACGTTTCGGCTACGTTACAGCAGCCGTGGTCACGAGCGGACTGCTGTAACGTAGCCGAAACGTCGAGCCAAATATGTGAGTACACAATGTTATTTCACATAATAAATATCGTGTTAATCCCTGTATTGATACATTATGGTTATAATGCAACGCGAAAATCTAAAAAACTAAAAAAAAAATATTAACCGTCATTAACTACGAGAGCTAACGCGAAAAACGTAAAATATTTTCTATTGTATGTAGTGATACAGCGCGCTTAAAATATGATTACTCTGAACATTAATACCGCGGGAGAGCTACGCTTCGGCATTAATGGGCTGGCTCGACCGAAGTGATACCACGGCTTCACAGAAAACCGGCGTGAAGCAGCACTGCAGTGCTGTGTTTCGCTGCGTGAGGGAGGGTACCGAAGGCCCAATCCGGGGAAAAGGGTTGGTTAAAGGTTGGCAGCGCACTTGTGCTTACCATCAGATGATCCGTCTGCTCATCTGCCTTCTACGACATAAAAAAAACATATTATTCATTAAAAAAAATCATCTAAACCCTGATTCATTTCGAAACTAATTAAAACTATAACTTTAAAGTTGAAATATAGACTATTTAGATTTAATCTCAGAAATCAGAAGCTGCTTCAATTTCATTTGAAATGTATATTTGAATATACAAGAAAAGCGCAGGCATCCATTTTCCAATTATAAGATATTTTACACTTACAATCGACAAGTGGAGCGGTTTCCAGGTAAAGGCAATATTGTTTTTCTATTTAGGAAAGCAATTACTATTGTAATTGTTAACAAATGGAAAATAATTTTTTTTATCATTGTTGACATCACAACATAATACGAGTACAACATGAGTTTCAGAGGTACAAACAAAAAACAATGAAAACAAAAAAAAACAAAGCAAAGAAAAAATAGAATACCCAAACAAATAACCAAACAGCGCATATGTATTGTGTGTTGTGACTTCCAACATAAATGGCGCACACTCAGCCTATGTCATGGCCCTGAAAAATGTCATGACGCTGATTTTCAGTAGGCCCAGCTGAGTGAGTGCCACGGGAGTGAGCCTTGTGCGTCTTGTGGACCTAGTGTAAAATAGGCTTAGTTTTATTACTGAGCATTGGAGAATTGGAGAAGGAAAACTCTGCATTTATATCAAAACCCTCGCCAACCCGTCTGCCAAGCGTGGTGAGTATGGCAATTACCCCTCATCTGATTGAGGGAGGTCCGTGCCCCAGCAGTGGGGACTTAAATGGGTTGATGATGATGATGATTGAAGGCAACATCGCCAACCATCAACCTCCATACTCCGGATTGATATGGATCCCGGGCTCTGTTGGTCTCGGTAGACGGACAATAAATGTTTGTCCTGGTGGTGTCCAGATCCATAACATTGGAGCCCAAGGAACCTTTGGACCATGATTCAGGATTTGAAGTGTCTGGTAATTACAATGAAGCTACTGCCGTCTGAGCATCAAAACCCTTAGCACAAGATCTAATGTCCTTAGGGCCGAGTTCACCAATTTTCAAACAATGGTAATCAAGCTTTAACCATGCAGACACCCATAGCAAGCATGGTCAAAGTGTGATTACCGTTGTTTTAAAGTTGGTAAACTTGGCCCTTAGGGAAGCAACTAAATCATGGTTACACGTTTCAGAAACTATTATCCCTAACCGTCAAGTTTATGGCAGAAACAGCGAACTTATGGGCAGAAATATGCACATACATAATGATGTATATTTGAAATTAGGTTCGAATCCCAGCATAAAAATCTCTAGATTTTTCATGGATTTGAACGCATATTTGGAACGGTGACTGACGACCCGTTTGGAACAGTGGTAGTGAACGCTGCCTTTGGTCCAAGGGTAGCGGGTTCGATCCCCGCACAGTACAAACATTTTTGTGCATGAACATGTATGTTTGTATTGGTCTGGGTGTTTTCTATATAATATATATATTTACAACAAAAAAAAAGTAATTTATGTATACATTTGTAATCCCACTGTTGGTTCTGATATCCGTAACACAGGTGCTTGAGCTACCTATCTCGGAGTCAGATCAATGTATGTGATGTTGTGAAATATTTATTATTATTTAATATTTCTGCCATTAGATCGACGGTAAGGGAACATCGTGAGGAAACCTGCACATATCGGGTAGTAACCATAATTCAGTTGGTCTAGTTTGTAAGGCAGTCGCTACACTGTAATGAACATCCCGAATCCAAGGATCATGTCCAATCGTATCCCAGGCTCCGAAGCGACATCTTTGGACTTAACTGGGAACTACACGCTAAGATGAGGAAATGTTTTGACCGTGGAAGTGCCACGCTTCGGCATGAACGGGCCGGCTCGACCGGAGTGATACCACAGCCTCACAGAAAACCGGCGTGAAGCAGCACTGTGCTGTGTTTCGATGCGTGAGTGTGGGTACCGGAGGCCCAATACGAGGGAAAGGGGGTTTTATAGGTTAGCAGAGCACTTGTGACTCCACTCGTGTCGCGGGTGTCCATGGGCGGCGGCAATTGCTTACCATCAGATGATCCGTCTGCTCGTCTGCCACCTATTGAATAAAAAAAAATGTATATTTAAATAATTACAGATGTGCATGAACCACAAAAGTTAGGGGTTTTTTTTATGATATAGGTAGCGGACGAGCCGACGGATCGCCTGATGGTAAGCGATTGCCGCCGCCAATGGACACCTGCATTACCAGTGGTGTCACAAGTGCGCTGCTTACCTTTTCATACCTCTTCCCCTTGATTGGGCCTCCGGTACCCTCACTCACGCAACGGATTCATGAAAGATTTTTCAGATATTTCAATTATCATCATCATCATCATCAGCAACCCACACTCGTCCACTGCTGGACATAGGTCTCCCCTAATGCACGCCACTGCTCCCGATTTTCGGCCACTCTCATCCAGCCTACACCAGCCAGCCTTCGAATGTCATCATCCCATCTTGTCGCAGGGCGTCCAACACTACGCTTACTGAGCCGCGGTCTCCACTCAAGGACTTTACGGCTCCAACGGCTGTCAGTTCTGCGGGGTAATTCAATTATACCCCGTATATTTACGGAAGAAACGACAAAATTTATCTCCAAGCTTCTAATATCATTTCGGTAACTACTAAGCAACTAAATCTTAAAGGCTTTGGCGAAATCTTTAACGATTAAAGTTCGAAACTTCGAGAAATATGAAAATGGCAAAAGTAAAGAAGAAATATAAAGTAAATTAAGTTCTCTTTATTGAGATCGTGGGGTGAACGTGGGTTCAAATTTAGGGGAAGAGTGGCGAAAACATTTGTTGTTCTTGGTACAACATTGTATTCTAAGTAAAGGTATTTACAATAAAGTAAAAGTATTTACAATCCTTTACTGCTCAATCCATTCGTCTCTGGAACTCCCCTTCCAATCAGGAAATCACAATCCCTTCCTATATTCAAGTCCCGTGTCAAAACTCACTTCCTATCTCTTTAAATAGGTACACTGTTTTTTCCTTGTCTCTTCTTCCTATTTAATGTGGTCTGCTCTCTAGTCATTTATACCTATCTATAAGAAATATTTTTATTATTTTTTTGTTATAAATTATCTATGTATATATTATTAGGTATGTATGTATTGTTTATTAATATTTATGTTATGTAATATGATTAATATATAAGATTATGTATATTTCTGCCATTCTCAATTTCGTTTGTTAAACTACTTTGCACTACCTTTCATATAACGAATACGATATTTCTTTCCTTTACCCAAAGGTTATCTGGAAGAAATCGCTACAAGCGATAAGACCACCTTATTGTACTGTCTATTGTTGTTGTATCATTCTTGTATTTTCTTTTTGGACAATATAAAATATCTATCTATCTAAAGTTATTTTTGTACTCGGAGAACCATAACCATAAGCAACCAAACAAATTATTTAACAGTATTTGTTTTAAACTTTCATATTCACTAACATTAGAAAAGTTATTTAATTAAAATTAAATATCGGAAACTTAATAATAAGGTAAGTGGTTTTAACCATGGGAGAGCCACGCTTCGGCATGAACGGGCCGGCTCGACCGGAGTGATACCACAGCCTCACAGAAAACCGGCGTGAAGCAGCACTGTGCTGTGTTTCGATGCGTGAGTGTGGGTACCGGAGGCCCAATACGAGGGAAAGGGGGTTTTATAGGTTAGCAGAGCACTTGTGACTCCACTCGTGTCGCGGGTGTCCATGGGCGGCGGCAATTGCTTACCATCAGATGATCCGTCTGCTCGTCTGCCACCTATTGAATAAAAAAAAATGTATATTTAAATAATTACAGATGTGCATGAACCACAAAAGTTAGGGGTTTTTTTTATGATATAGGTAGCGGACGAGCCGACGGATCGCCTGATGGTAAGCGATTGCCGCCGCCAATGGACACCTGCATTACCAGTGGTGTCACAAGTGCGCTGCTTACCTTTTCATACCTCTTCCCCTTGATTGGGCCTCCGGTACCCTCACTCACGCAACGGATTCATGAAAGATTTTTCAGATATTTCAATTATCATCATCATCATCATCAGCAACCCACACTCGTCCACTGCTGGACATAGGTCTCCCCTAATGCACGCCACTGCTCCCGATTTTCGGCCACTCTCATCCAGCCTACACCAGCCAGCCTTCGAATGTCATCATCCCATCTTGTCGCAGGGCGTCCAACACTACGCTTACTGAGCCGCGGTCTCCACTCAAGGACTTTACGGCTCCAACGGCTGTCAGTTCTGCGGGGTAATTCAATTATACCCCGTATATTTACGGAAGAAACGACAAAATTTATCTCCAAGCTTCTAATATCATTTCGGTAACTACTAAGCAACTAAATCTTAAAGGCTTTGGCGAAATCTTTAACTGATTAAAGTTTCGAAACTTCGAGAAATATGAAAATGGCAAAAGTAAAGAAGAAATATAAAGTAAATTAAGTTCTCTTTATTGAGATCGTGGGGTGAACGTGGGTTCAAATTTAGGGGAAGAGTGGCGAAAACATTTGTTGTTCTTGGTACAACATTGTATTCTAAGTAAAGGTATTTACAATAAAGTAAAAGTATTTACAATCCTTTACTGCTCAATCCATTCGTCTCTGGAACTCCCCTTCCAATCAGGAAATCACAATCCCTTCCTATATTCAAGTCCCGTGTCAAAACTCACTTCCTATCTCTTTAAATAGGTACACTGTTTTTTCCTTGTCTCTTCTTCCTATTTAATGTGGTCTGCTCTCTAGTCATTTATACCTATCTATAAGAAATATTTTTATTATTTTTTTGTTATAAATTATCTATGTATATATTATTAGGTATGTATGTATTGTTTATTAATATTTATGTTATGTAATATGATTAATATATAAGATTATGTATATTTCTGCCATTCTCAATTTCGTTTGTTAAACTACTTTGCACTACCTTTCATATAACGAATACGATATTTCTTTCCTTTACCCAAAGGTTATCTGGAAGAAATCGCTACAAGCGATAAGACCACCTTATTGTACTGTCTATTGTTGTTGTATCATTCTTGTATTTTCTTTTTGGACAATATAAAATATCTATCTATCTAAAGTTATTTTTGTACTCGGAGAACCATAACCATAAGCAACCAAACAAATTATGTAACAGTATTTGTTTTAAACTTTCATATTCACTAACATTAGAAAAGTTATTTAATTAAAATTAAATATCGGAAACTTAATAATAAGGTAAGTGGTTTTAACCATGGGAGAGCCACGCTTCGGCATGAACGGGCCGGCTCGACACGGGAGTGATAGCACGGCCTCACAGAAAACCGGCGTGAAGCAGCATTGTGCTGTTTCGCTGCGTGAGTGAGGGTACCGGAGGAGAAAACTGGGGGAAAGGGGAGTTTAAAGTGTGGCAGGGCACTTGTGACTCCACTGGTGTTTCGGGTGTGGGCGGCGGCAATTGCTAACCATCAGGTGATCCGTCTGCTCGTCTGCCTACCTATCACATGAAAAAGGTACATGGTAGAAATCTCGTAAATAACTATTCTAAATTATGTAACTACTAGCAAACAATATATAATAGCGGTAATTCACTTACCATCAGGTGAGCCGTCTGCTCGTTTGTCTGTTATCATGAAAAAAAAAACAAGCTCACGGACCTAAAGTCTGTGGTATGTAATTAAACAATAAAAATAAAACACTGTAGTTGGTATCAAAATTTTGAGTTTTAACTAAGTTAATGGCTTTCATTAATTTAATGAGTTGGCTAAATTAAGAACACAAATCAATTTCTTTAATCTGTGACATATCTACTCAGCTCACCACAGATTCAATAACAGTAACAGCTCACAGTTTTATAGATCAATAGAAATAAAGTTTAAAAATTAAAACCCGACTACCGACTGCTGAAATCATTATGCTGTATCGCCGTGGTCGTATGCCACATTGATTTTATATATTCTGTTTTGTTACAGTAGGTGGCATACGACCACGGCGATACGGCTTAAGAATTTCAGCAGAGACAACTTTCTTGTTTCCTACTTTTTGATAGTCGGGTTTTAGTTTTTAAACTTTATTTTCATTTAACCTATTTTTAGTTATATAAATAAAATTACATATTTGAAATGTGCTAAAAAAGCTCTTTCATTTAATACCCCACGCGGTACCGTCAAGCTAATTTTTTTTTTAGTGCCTTACTCTAAGTCCCCTAGAAGGCGCTGTAGACAGTTTAACGTGACATCATTAGCCTATAAACAGGAGACAATCAAGTCGATTCTAACGACACCTCACTTGTTCAAATATGATAACTAGTTTAGAAGTTATGAGGGAACAGATGAACAACCATACATACATACATACATGCATACAGGTTAAAATTATAACCCTCATTTTTGCTTCGCCGTAGTCGGGTAAATAGTAAAACGTTTTCATTTAATCTAAAACTTTAATCAAGTATGGAATACCTCTTGATTTATCCAAAAAAAAATAACAAATTCGATTTTTAGGTCCATTAAACGTTGTAAAGAACAAGAACATTAATTTTCCTTTTAATTTTTTTCTGGGCAAATTGGAAGGACGCCTTTGATTTGATGGAAATGCCAAAAAAATATTACGTGACTAAACGTTTTACTATGTAATTTATCAAATAGTGAAGTGAGCAACATTATATTTAAAAAAATCTGCGAAAAAAAACCGCATTCAAAAACCACGAACTAAGTAGTGCAAAATAATATTTTTAACATTTTATACACTTCAAATAACATTTTATAACAGTACACTCGAGGAGAGGTGTTACCGAAGTGAGTGCCCAATACGATCTTGTAAATTAATACAACATTAAATAATTCATCAGGGATTAGGCGCCGACTTCGGTAAATCCTTTTCTCGAGTCTACTGTTAAAAATGCCCCTCTTCCACCTTCGATTTGGCGACTTTAAAAACTTGTTGCGAGTACAGTATTGAAAGAGTTATCCTTTAACTCCTTACCGTTGAGGAGTTGACCTTTCATCATCAGCAGAGCCACAAAATTAATACAGTTAGGCGTAAATAATGGTGCAGTTTTGAAAAAAGATACAAAAACATTACGTGTTCCTATAAAATTTGAGAGCTTTTCTCAATTTTTCCAGGATCCCATCATCAGATCCTAATATCCTGACCATGGTACCAATCTGGGACTATCTACTTTCCATCTAAAAAAGAATCATCTAAATCAATTCATAAATTGCATAATGATCGGCGAACAAACGTAAAAAATATATCATCATCATCATCAGCCCATTTAAGTCCCCACTGCTGGGGCACGGGCCTCCCTTAATCACATGAGGGGTAATTGCCATACTCACCACGCTTGGCAGACGGGTTGGCGAGGGTTTTGATATTAATGCAGAGTTTTCCTTCTCTGGGTGTTGATGATCATGCCAGCAGCTTTACCTTAGTCGCCTTTTACGACACCTCGGTAAGAGTGAGGGTTGGCCTAAAAATATATATAAACATGTCGAATTGAGAACCTTTTATTTTTGAAGTCGTTTAAAAATAGGATATGAGCGGTCAGATGTCACTCCGATTGTACTTTTTTATTCTTATCTAAAGAATAAAAAGATTACATAAGCGCATCAACGGTGACCTTTTACTCGCAGTAACCCGTATCAGGTGCGCGCTCGATCTCCTCCGTAAACACTACGGGATCCTAAGCGGCTCTATTAGCAGTAACAATATACTAACACCTTTTTAGAGAGGCCGGCTCTAACTCAGCCCGATCGGGTCGGATTATGGCGGTGTAACTTTCTTGCTCGTTATTAACCTTGGTTTACTATTCACTGGGGTCTGAGTAAATTGGCAAAACTGTTTTGTCAGATTTTCGCTGTAGTGTTAATTCTTTGTGTAAGTTCTTGTTCGAGTTTTGAATCTGGGCATGCATTTAGGGCCGTGTTCACCAATTTCTCTCAGAAAAAAACTCAGCCTCTTTTTTATCAGCCTATAACTGTCCCACTGCAGGGCAAAGGCCTCCATCATAGAAATCAAGTCATCGCTACTATGATAGGATTAGGCTTAATCACCACGCTTGCCAAATGCGGATTGGCGGATCACAAACCCAAGCTATGTTCGAAAAATTCGAAACGCAATTTTTGCTCGACCCAGGAATCGAACCTAGAACCACGAGATCACGGCTCGGTACTTAAACCTATAGACCAACAGGGCGTCTCAACTCGGCCCTTAATTCAAAATTATTTGTTTTGGATCTCGGCGCTGAAGGAAAATCCGGGAAAACTTAAGAACATAAATATATGTACGAAATATTATGTATTATTAACTTTCTTTTGTACCATTCACTAGACAGACCACATTAGGATGACATGCGAGTTCCACTTTCTCGTCTTCAAATAGAATTTTAAGTACTTAATAAATACCTAAATGCTGCTTGGAATGATGTTCATGTCATTACGTTAATTAGTAGCTTTCATTGATGATAAAATTCTGAGCCGTACTATTGTCGACGATGTCACCATGACTCAACTTTGTATCTCCTATCGATAACTTCCTATACAGGCTAATTATGAAAACTTCTTAATTATTTAAAAATGTATACCAGGATCTATCTATCGATAACATGGACAAATACTTGTCCATGCCTATCATCAGAGATCGGAAAAGATGGACCATATTCATCTACTTTCTATGGGACATAACATAAAGTTGTTAATACCACTAAATTTTACTATCAAAAGCTTTTTATAAGTATACTTACAAAAGAAAAGTATATAGATGTAATCCTATTGTTGATTCGGATATCAGAAACACAGGTGCTTGAGCTACCAGCTATCTCGTAGTCAATGTATGTGATGTTGTAAAATATATTATAAAAAAAATGTTGGTAAATGTAGTCTACCTTATAAGATCTCTGTTTATAATAATATATCGTACACTCTAAAGTCACATTTCCTGATCGCTCCCATCAGGTAAGCGAAGGACAAGTACTTCCTTACACAAGCCAACCCTTAGCATGCAAAACAATCAATCACCATGAGACGAGGCTTGTCTTGAATGGGCGCGGCATCAACGCCGACGCATACAAATTTTCATATATAATAAGAATGCGCCCTCAAATTAGCCAAAAGCGTGTAGAATAGCGGCGCCTTTATAAGAACACCTGGTTGTAGGGCCCGGGAAGTAGCGGTTTGGAATTTAAAGAGTATTTGGCTTGTAATAAAAATGATAAATGAAATATGAAGATATATTGTTAGTATAGGAACGCCCTGTTGGTCTAGTCAACGCCCTGTTGATCTAGTGGTTTAAGTACCGGATCATGATCTCGGGGTCCTGGGTTCGATTCCCGGGTCGAGCGAAAAGTATGTTTCGAATTTTTCGGACATAGCTCGGGTTTGTGATCACCAATCCGCATTTGGCAAGCGTGGTGATTAAGCCTAATCCCATCATCGTAGCGATGACTTGATTTCTGTGATGGAGGCCTTTGCCCTGCAGTGGGACAGTTTATAGGCTGATACTACTTATACTTCATTGTTAGTATGTTCGTGGATTACGCAAAACTATTGAGTATTTATTACTATGGCACCAAAGCTGTATGGTAATTATCAAAAAAATTTTGCACTTTGCCAAATCTTGATATTTGAACATAAGGAAGATAAGTCCTAATTTTTTTATTTGGCCGGCACTTTTTTATTTCGACCAATATTATATAAAAGTCCGAGGATCTTCTTCCATGTTCTGGTAAAAAGTGTTTTAAAAGTCGGTGAACTCCGCCCTAAATAACTTTCAAAACAACGGGATAAATGATTTGCTGTCTAGCGAAAATTTAAAAATTATGTTGATTTTTATAAGGCTGGTACAGATTTGCAAAATTTTAATGTAGCCAAAAATTGGTGAATGCAGAGGCGAAGAATGTTTATGATGATATCAATTATTGTGATATTTTTAATGAAAATAAGTAAGTAAAAAGACGGTTGTTGAAAATATCAAAAAACCTGAGGATTTTTCCTTTGATTTTTTTTCATTTCATTTCTAACATCGCAAAAAACGTTTAGAACTGAATACCGCTAGTTTCCTAGCCTCAAGGTAAATGTATGTCGCAGGCGGCTCGAGGCCTTTCTGCAAGATTACTTTCAGCCATATTGCGACGCAGTCTAAGGTTGTGATGAAGATTATATCTATGGCCTGTTACGGAATAGGTGAAAAGATGCACTGAAAACATGTGCGGCAGATTGAAAATAAATTTTGAGTTTAAGATACGGTTCAAAGCTGAAAACGAATTCAGACACTCAGTCTGAGAAATGAAATTTAAAATTTGATAGCGATTTTATCCTTATTTTATTTGATTTTCTAATTTTTAATTTCCTTCAACAAACAGTTGGTTTAGAGACGATCTTGCATTTGAAATAGTTGTCGCTTTGGTGCCCGGGATACGCTTTGACCTTGATTCTGGATTAGGGGAGTCTGGTAATTACAATGAAGCAACTGCCTACTGACCTTCGCAACCCTTTAACAGGGGATCCAGACTAACTGTATCATGATTACTCGTTTTAGAAACTATCCTAAAGTGGTCTTCTTACGATATTTTCCCTCACCACCTAGCGAGAGAGAGAGGTAGAAGTACGATAGATTTGAGTAATCCAAAGGTGCTTACTCGGATTCAAACGAACTCAAATGGATCTCGAGTCCAATTGCACCAAATGATCCGAATGAGCTAAATGATCCGATGAGCCGAATGAGCTAAATGATCCGAGTGAGCCGAATGATCCGAATGAGCGGAAAGAATCACGGATCTATCTGAGAATCGATGTTCCAAATAAAGCGTTTCACTGTTCCGCATCTCTGCACTGATCCAGATGCAAATGTTTCAATCTTTTGAAAGATACGTTTTTGCCAGGTCTAAAGCAGATAGCAAAACCCACTTCTCAAAAAGCACAAAAGCTCCCACCGCACAGACGAGACATTCAAAAGCAAAAAGTAACCCAATCAATTCCAGCTGAATACTAAAATAGAGGCGGGGCGGTCTGAGAGACATTTCCGTCATTAAAACAGAGTCTAGACGGCAATAAAATGGCTCAACTCGAAAACCCATAAATGGATTAGCTGTATAATAAATTGGAGATTTAAATCTTTTGTCTAGTTTAAGTGGGAAGATGTAAGGTTCTGTTTTAAGTTGGCTCTCTGTAGTTTTATGTTGAAGTTTCAAGTGAAATTAATGCTAGATACGGATTAACATAATCAGTTAGAAGCAAGTTAAAAGGATTACGAATCACAAATAACTTTGACATTGTTACTTCTGAAATCATTTCTTCAGTACCCAACAAACAATCATTTTGACCTAAGAACGTTTTGTAAAATTCATTGGTCAAAACGCGTCATGTCAAAAGGAAAAGTAGGGTCAACAATAGCAAATAGTTTCTAAATCATTTATTTTTATAATAATTGAAAATATCATAAATGTAATGTTGGTACTATTATAAATCATTATTGAATGTATGTTATACACAACGATGACTTTTTTCAAATAGTTGTTAAGCTAAATTTTACGGACTATAGCCGGGCACTTTTTCACTTTAGAGTAGTCGTGGCTGCAGTTAGGTACGGAACCCTAAAAAGTCAAACTATTAATAATTATCCTCAATAAGAGGATCTCTTTAGTTCATCGAATAACTTAACTCCACAAAGGTTGGTATAAATCATCATCAGCCCATTTAAGTCCCCACTGCTGGGGCACGGGCCTCCCTCAATCACATGAGGGGTAATTGCCATACTCACCACGCTTGGCAGACGGGTTGGCGAGGGTTTTGATATAAATGCAGAGTTTTTCTTCTTTGGGTGCTGATGATCATGCCAGCAGCTTTACTTTAGTCGCCTTTTACGACACCTCGGTAAGAGTGAGGGTGGCCTATTCTACTCTGCCGGGGACAACACGGCCTAAATAATGGTATAAATAATTAATTGTAATTTATTCCTAGCAAAATTTAATGTCATCGTTAGACGATTTTCGAAACAAAAATTAAAGCTATTTCTATTTAAAACTTTTAGTAGGGAATGAGATCTTAAGAATAATAAACAACCCTTGTGATAAATCTGCTCAATAATTATTTTTTCTTCTTTTTTTTATGTCATAGGTGACCGACGAACAGACGGATCACCTGATGGTAAGCGATTGCCGCCGCCCATGGACACCCGCGACACCAGTGGAGTCACAAGTGAGCTGCCAACCTTTACACCCTCCCTTCGCCCGGATTGGGCCTCCGGTACCCTCACTCACGTAGCAAAACACAGCACAGTGCTGCTTCACGCCGGCATGCTTCATTCATGCTTATTGCCGAGTTAGTCTAAACAAGATCCTATTCAGAAAGTGGGAGAGCCACGATTCGACATGAATGGACCGGCTCGACCGGAGTGATAGCCTCACAGAAAAACAGAGTGAAGCAGCGTTTGTGCTGTGTTTCGTTGCGTAAGTGAGGGTACCGGAGGCCTAATCCGGGGAAAGGGGGGGTTTAAGGTTCGGAGCGCACTTGTGATTCCATTGGTGTCGCGGGTGTCCATGGGTGGCGGCAATCGCTTACCATCAGGTGATCCGTCTGCTCCTACCACATAAAAAAAAATGATAAACGATTGCTTTGTACTCATTCAATGTGTCTTGTTAATATTTTCCTTTCTCAAAATACAACAAAACATTACTTCCCATTTTAAACTTTATTGCACGTTCTATTCAATGCTTCTTATCATTTATCTTAACTCCATTCAATTTCCAACCAATAAATTATTTCAAACACATCAAGAGGGATGTGTCGAAATTACTACTTTAACTTATCATGGGACTTTTGAAAGCGTTTAACTCTTCAATAAAAGACCACAGAATAGTTACTATCCAAATTGAGCTTTTTTATGTGATAGGTGGCAGACGAGCAGACGCATTTCCTGATGGTAAGCGATTGCCGCCACCCATAGACACCCGCGACACCAGTGCGCTGCCAACCTCTAAACCCCCATTTCCCTCGGATTGGGCCTTCAGTATCCTAACTCACGCAGCGAAACAGGACAGTGCGGCTTTACGCCGGTTTTCTGTGAGGCCGTGGTATCACTCCGATCAAGCCAGCCCATTCACGAGGAAGCGTGGCTCTCCTTCGACTGTTTGCCTAGGTACATCGTGAGATTAATAGGCTATGCAGACCTACATGTGCGTATATACTCTGTCCCTGTTATATTAATACTAAAAATAACTGAAAAACTAGAATTAACATTATTAAAAAACTAAGTTTTACGTTACTTAGTGTATTATCAACTTTAATAAGAAAGTTAAACCACCCGGACCCCTAGTTTAAATTGAGTACTAAAATAATAACCTCAAAATATCGATTCAGTTCATTCAATAACAATGACCGCTTGTCCCTGGGACAGTTCATTCTGTTTTACACTAAAGTTATTTGTGCGAATGAAGTCAATTTATTTTTTGGATTTATTCCCAAAAATATGCAATGCCTATTCATATTACTTGGAAACCTTACTTAATGCAATAATTTAATTTATTGTTGCTAAAAACATTTCTAAAATATTTTTACTTCAGACAACAAAACAAGGTTATGTAAAATGAAATGTCACTGAACGAATGATTGAATGATTCGATCAATTTTGACACTATCCTGCGGTACTAAGTGTTGTATGTTGGTTAGTCGAGAATTGGTAATAAAAAATTAAGAACTAGGTAACATTATTCCGTAATAATCATTGTGCTGTGTTTCGCTGCATGAGTGAGGATACCGGAGGCCCAATCCGGGGGAAAGGTGGGTTTAAAGGTCGGCAGCGCACTTGTGACTCCATTGGTGTCACGGGTGTCAAAGGATTAAAACCGGTATCAGAATAGTTTTTCGTAAAAGGAGGGTGTATATTTTGGTACAAATTACAGAGACAGATTATAGGGAACGTGTGCGTTAGAGATATGATACGATCTGCTAATACTGCTGGTCAACGAACTCTTCGATGATAATCTCCACTAAACCTTACTTTCTGTGTCTATTTATTTCGGCGATAAAAGAAAGACTCACCTACCGCGTCTTCCACACAATAAAAAAAATATATAAAAAGATCGTTTTAGATTTTCTTATTTTTAGGATTGGGCCACTCGTTTCGAATCTACCATAAAATACCTGTTTCTAAAACGAATTGCTGTTAATAGTAATCTGTCCATAGTAATAGATGTCCCTGTTACTTATCTACCCCTTTTCAATTCGCTGTACTTCTCTTTGTCCTCAAGGTTGTCTGGAAGAGAATGCTATTAGAGATAAGACCGCTGAAAAGTTTTTTTATATCATAGGTGGCAGATGAGCAGACGGATCACCTGATGGTAAGCGATTGCTGCCACCCATAGAAACCCGCGAGCTCAGTAGAGTCGCAAGTGCGCTACCAAACTTTGAACCCTCCCTTCCCCCGGATCGGGTCTCCGGTACCCTAACACACGCAATGAAACACTGCACAGTTCCGCTTCAGGCCGGTTTTCTGTGAGGTCTTGGTACCTATCACTCCGGTCGTGCCGGCCCATTCATGCTGAAGCGTGGCTTTCCCACGGTCATACAATAGAATAAAGGGTATAGGTATACAATAGAATAAAGTTAACAGAACTTTCAAACTTGGTGTGTAATAAAGAGCCATTAATCTATTAGGCACAATATCAATCGAACATAATGTTATTTCCCTTCTGCATCTAATGTGAGCTTTGACTATCAAATTTATCTCCCAATATGTCACTAGCACAAGCTTTATTATCCGACGAGGAAACTGGTTGTGGCAATCAAACCGATGAATGAGGTTCTAACCAAAGTTATGACTATTTGATTGTATCTACTTACACAATAGTACTATAACCAGTGACTGGACAAATGAAAGGTACATCCTGTAGTACAGGGGAATAACTAATTAAATTGAAAATTTAAAAACACAATAAATATATTCTGCTACTCAAGCCCTATTATATGATACCCATATTGTGGGAGTTGTGTTGAAACATACAATCCATTTCTTTGTGACGGCGGCCATCTTGAATCGATTTTTATCCAACATGGCTAGAGCCCCTTATTCATCTTTCAAACAAAAAAAAAACACAATCAAAATCGGTTAATTGTTTCGGGAGCTATGTTGCCATAGACACACACACAGACACGTCAAACTTATAACACCCCGTCGTTTATGCATCGGGGGTTAAAAATGAGAACTGTTTGTTTTTAAAATAAAGGCTCTTTTTTATGATAGAGGCGACATGCGAGCAAGCGAGTCACCTGATGGAAGTTAATCAACGCCGCCATGAACATCCGCGAAATCAGTATAGAAAAAATAATGTATTGGCCTTTTTAAAAAAGAGTACGTACGAAGGTCCCTTGACTTGACTTGAGATAAAAGATACTTGTTCCTAAAATAAAGACTTTAAGGGGTAAACTTAAGTTTATTTCAGCAGTTTATAAGTTTAAGTTATGTATGTATACCTATCTAAAAACAATTTTACTCTTGATTATGATAGTTATTAATAACGCGACTTTTTTCTTTTTGACATTCCGTGTTGTGCTCTTGTACCCTTCAAATGTACAGACAGCCACACATAATGTTGCTAAGATCTGTCAAAATTCCCCAATTGAGATTAAGCCGAACGTGTTTAGCATCAAGGTGACGGGTAGGGCACACTAGCGACGCTAATCAATTTGCTAGAGCTACTAAACTGGATCTATTTTAAACAATTTCGGGGTTACAACCTCTCGGCAAACACTTATACTATTGATTAAATAACCATGCACCAATGTTGGATCTGTTTTTGTACGCGAAAAATTGATTACCGCTAATTAAAGCGGCCACTTTTAGCGTGAATCAATTTTTCGCGTACAAGTGTTGGGTCCGCATTTGTGCATGGTTATTTAATAAATAGTATATGTTTGTCCGTAGCCGTGTGGTCCCCGGCAGAGTAGAATAGACCACCCTCACTCTTACCGAGGTGTCGTAAAAGGCGACTAAGGTAAAGCTGCTGGCATGATCATCAGCACCCAGAGAAGGAAAACTCTGCATTTATATCAAAACCCTCGCCAACCCGTCTGCCAAGCGTGGTGAGTATGGCAATTACCCCTCATGTGATTGAGGGAGGCCCGTGCCCTAGCAGTGGGGACTTAAATGAGCTGACGATGATGATATGTTTGTCCAGAGGTTGTAACCCTGAAATTATTTAAAATAGATCCGGTTCAGTAGCTAAAAATTAAAATCGCTGGCGTCGCTAGTGTGCCCTACCCGTCACCTTAATGCTAAACACGTTCGGCTTAGTGTCAATTGGGGAATTTTGACAGATCTAAGTAACATTATGTATGGCTGGCTGTCCATTTGAAGGGTACAAAAGCACAATACGGAATGTCAAAAAGAAAAAAGTCGCGTAATTAATTACCCGTCGCCTTAGGGTTGTCACCTTTTGGGCATTTACGATGAAGCGACTGCCGTCTGACCTTTGGAACCCTTACAGGATTACAACTGAATCATGGTTGGATGTTGGTTACTGATTTTCGTTATTCTGTGGTAATAACAGTTTCTCACGGCATAAAGTGACGCTTTATGAAAGATTCCAGATTTCACAGTTAAAGCTTATCTTTTTTTAATGTCATAGATGGCAGACGAGCAGACGGATCACCTGATGGTAAGCGATTGCCGCCGCCCATGGACAACCAACGCCAACTTTTAAACCTCCCTTTCCCCCAGATTGGGCCTCCGGTACCCACACTCACGGAGCGAAACATAGCACAGCTGTGCTGCTCCAAACCGTTTTTCTGTAAGACCGTAGTATCACTCTGGTCGAGCCGGCCCAATCATGCCGAAGCGTGGCTCTCCCACATGCTTCATCATCATCATCATCATCGTCAGCCCATTTAAGTCCCCACTGCTGGGGCACGGGCCTCCCTCAATCACATGAGGGGTAATTGCCATACTCACCACGCTTGGCAGACGGGTTGGCGTCGGTTTTGATATAAATGCAGAGTTTTCCTTCTCTGGGTGCTGATGTCCATGCCAGCAGCTTTATCTTAGTCGCCTTTTGCGACACCTCGGTAAGAGTGAGGGTGACCTATTCTACTCAGCCGGGCACCACACGGCCAACACACACACACGGCCTACATGCTTAAGCCGAGCTTATTCTGTTGTTGGTAGTTTAGAGACTAGAAAATATGACTTGGCTATAAAAAGATTAATCAAAATAATTAGGTTATTGTGTATGTTGCTATAAGTACAAATAAGGCGTTTCTCATTAGAAAATAATTAATGTTATTAGGGCTGTTAAGGTGACGGGTAGAGCACACTAGCGACGCCAATCGATTTTATTTTTGAGCTACTAAACCGGATCTATTTTAAACAATATCGGGGTTACAACCTCTCGGCAAACACCTTATACTATTTATTTAATACTTATAGTTAACTATTTGGTTTGGCACTCGAATTTGGGATAACCGCCAAAAGTTGCCGCTTTTGGCGTGAATCAATTTTTCGCGTACAAAAACGGACCCAACATTTGTGCATGGTTATTTAATAAATACTATATGTGTTTGCCGAGAGATTGTAATCCCAAAATCGTTTAAATTAATACCGGTTTAGTTGCTAAAAATTAAAATCGATTGGCGTCACTAGAATTTTGGATAGCCGCCAAAAGATGCCACTTTTGGCGTGAATCAATTTTTCGCCTACTAAAACAGACCCAAGATTTGTGCATGGTTATTTAATAAATAGTATAAGTGTTTTCCGAGAGATTGTAACCCCGAAATTGTTTAAATTAAAACCAGTTTAGTAGCTAAAATCAAAAGCGATTGGCGTCGCTAGTGTGCCCTACCCGTCACCTTAAGCTATATTACATCAAAAAGTTCAGTTCAAATAAATTTATTTCTGATAGACACATAACTGTCACTTGTATGAGATTACACATTAAAGGTATACATAGCATAATGGTGCTTATTACAATATACTAGGTACTTCTTTTGTTATTATAATACTAAATGAATGTGTAGTGTAGAACTAAGTACGTATATTGGATATTAGTATATTATATGCTTAACCTTATGTACTCTTATAACATATATAATCCTTGTGTTTGGGTACAATAAACCAGTGTAATCTCGAACGTTGTTTGTTTCACTCAACTCCTCAAGTAGCATCCTTTCATGGCGACCGTGCCAGTGGCGGGCTACGTCCAAATACGGATGGTGTAAAGTTCGGTGATTCAACATGCATTGCATTCATAAAAATCGGCTGTGCGCTATCGACGTGTTGCAATCAATTTATTCACAATGGGTACCACTAAATCAAAAGAACAAGTAATTATTGCCCAAGCGACCGGTGTTGGTCAAACTGCAGCGGAGGTACAGCAACAGCAAAGACACGATACGACAAACTACCTATTGATTGTCATCTGTACGGTGATGTTGATTGGAGCATTATTGGCGGTGTATAAGTTAACTAAGAAATGCCACGATAAACAAATAGATCGGAGAATAAATGACGAGCGGCTGATGAGGTATTCCAGTATTCTGCGGCGACACCAGTTAAAGACTGAAAACGTGTAGTGCGTGCGTCCCAGTGAGTGAAGTGATACGGTAAAGTGTTGGTGCGAGCTGTAAGTAGGCAAAAACCATGTATGTTTTGTAGTAGAGTAAATTTATTTAATGGACAGTATTTATTCATACAAACTACTAGAGAATATGTACACATATTATATTTTAATAGCATAATACCTAATGCATAATTTTCATATATTTTTATTGCATAGTACTTACCTACTGATTACTTACCTACTGTGGTAAAATAATAATGATGCTATTTGGTGTGTTTTGGTTATGGCAGAGGAGTTAAGCTTATTTTTAAATAAATTAAAAGATTTACGGACGTATTTAATAAAAATTGGTCCAAGTCGTAGGAAAGGAAACATATTAATTATAAAGAAAAGTGAAGCAGACAATATTTTATTTCAATTTAATTCCTATTTAGAAACATTACAACATTTGGGTTCAACAACTTTAATAACTAAAATAAGTAGGGAATTTAGTAATTTATATTCTGAAATTATTTCATTGTGTTCTCCAATTACTATCGAGGAAGAAGTATTGCCTGCTGCGACCACAATGGCTGAGGAAAATTTTGACTTACGAATTGCGTTGAGCTTACTCCCAGTCATGACCGATAATGACGATAACACAAAACAACTCATAGAGGGTATTGAATATTACGACTCTGTATTGTCAAAACAAACGTGTAAAAGTAAATTAATATCGTTTGTGTTGAAAAGTAGGTTATCGCAACAGGCTAAGCTACAGCTATTACCTAAATATGACCATGTTCATGAGCTTATAACGGATATGCGGAAAGTCCTATTACCTAGGAAAAGTCACACTGCACTACATACTAAGTTACAACAGTGTCGGCAAAATAATAAAACTATTACAGATTATGGTAAGGAAATTTCTGAATTGTTTGTGGATTTGACGATCTCACAGGCTGATGGGGATACAAATAACTATAATGTTTTACGTCCTTGGAACGAGAAACAAGCAATAAAAAGATTTGCGGATGGACTGCGGGATCGTCGTCTCAGCACAATCATTTCAGCCCGTAATTATAGTTTGTTAACAGAAGCAATCCAAGGGGCACAGGACGAGGAGGTGCAGCAATGTACTTCAGCAGAAATTATTGGTATGTACAATCCCAATAATAGGTCTTACAGAGGGAACGGGCCCCCACAAAGACAGTTTGGGAACCGCATTTACAGCAACAGATCCCGAGGGCGCGGACATCAGATCTTTCGTGGAGGTCCCAACCAGCGGCATCAGAGGCCTTATTACTCAAGGAACAATTACCATGGGAATGTTTCTCAAGGTAGAGGAAAGCCGCGAAATTATCGAGGTCATAATTATTCACGTAACAATAGCATGAATTACATGACATCAGCGTTTCAACCTGAAACCGTACCTGTTACAGGACATTCACCCGTGACGGATCAGTCACCCATAACAAATACAGATTCATTGAGTCATTTTTTTCGAGTCTAATTACATCTTAGCGTGTAATAGTTTAAACAAAGTGACATTCACTATCGACAGTTATGATCACGAATTACTCATTGATACGGGAGCGTCGGTGTCAGCTATCAAATACGAATGCGTTCAACGATTACGTGTACCATACCATAAAGAGAGTGTTACTATCAAAGGCATCGGAGGGGAGATATTTACAGAGGGATTTGTGTACCTAACTTTAAAGACGAGTGGTCCGGACCACGCATATGTATAGTAAATAACGTACAACGTGTAGATGACGTAGACAACAGGCGAGTAATATTAAACGACTTCCACCTATTGCCCACTAGTGGCCACGCGGGTATTAGGCGGATGACAAATAATATAAAAAAATATTACTTCTGGCCTAGTATGCAAAAAGATATTATTGAATATGTTTCTAAATGTGAACAATGCCAAAAACAAAAATACTCGATACAAACTAAGCAACCAATGATAGTGACAAGTACAGCTAATTCAGCATTTGAGAAGATATTTTTAGACATCGTCGGACCGCTTCCGAAAGATGAGCAAAATAATAGTTACGTTCTCACATTGCAATGCGAACTAACAAAGTTTACGGAAGCGTATCCATTACAATCAAAAGATACGGTAAGTGTAGCTAGAGCCTTTGTTGACAATTTTATTTTAAGATTTGGCATACCACGCGAAATTGCGACCGATCGCGGAACTGAATTTTTATCAAGCACGGTCAAGGAAATATGCCAACTCTTAAAAATAAAACAACTTACTTCAACAGCTTACCACCACGAGAGCATAGGAGCGCTGGAAAATTCACATAAGACCATGGGTGCGTATCTACGAATTAATTGTGAAAATAAGATGACTCATTGGAGCAGCTGGATCCCATACTGGTGCTTTTCGTATAACAATACAGTACATACGGAAACCAGGTATACTCCACATGAGCTAGTGTTTGGTAAGAAATGTGTTTTGCCAAGTAACCTCGTTAGTAAAGTAGATCCCTTATACGCTCATGATAACTATGCCTTAGAATTAAAATCAAGACTCCAGGTAGCTCAACAAGATGCTTACAATAACCTACTTAGTAGTAAACACAATCGTACTAGTAAATATAACAATAATGTTAATCCAATTAATTATAAGAAAGGCAACTATGTATTGATAAGAAATCCATCAGATAACAAGATGGACCCTATTTATTTAGGACCATATCTAGTATTAGAGGACTTAAATTGTAATGTAAAAATACTGAAAAATAATAAGGAATACACAATACATAAGAATCGAACAAAAATGTTTAAAAATTAAGATTACATAATTGTGATTATTTTGTTATGGATTTATTTAAAAAAAAAAATGTTACTTGTATGATATCATTTTTTTTTCTTGAAAAAGGGAGATGTAGTGTAAAACTAAGTACGTATATTGGATATTAGTATATTATATGCTTAACCTTATGTACTCTTATAACATATATAATCCTTGTGTTTGGGTACAATAAACCAGTGTAATCTCGAACGTTGTTTGTTTCACTCAACTCCTCAAGTAGCATCCTTTCAAATGAACTATACCCAAAACTGGAATTCAAGACCAAAAAATCTACTACAATGTTGCCACTGCAATACAATGATCGTAAAATAGTATATACCTATTTCTTAAAAACATACGCTGACATAATTTGTTTATTGGTAATTTTAATTCTATAAAATAAAAAAGTAATTTTATTGACTTATATTTAGTTAAATACAAGACACTTTATGAAAAACTTAATCATCTGTAATGTTTGGTAGAAAAGCTGGTATTGAGCTTGTGTCACTTCAGGTGTTAATAACATTTGGTACAACATTTGAACTTACATGTTGTTTCGTGCAGTGAGGTGCCGCAAAGGGATATTAATATAGGAATCTTTGAATTTTAATCGTTTTTAACAATGCTATTGTGTGTTGAGTGAGTTGTCACCTGAATCACTTGCTAGGACCTAAGAGAGTCTTAAAACCTGCGATTTCGTTAAGAATAGTCTCGGCAGAATCCATGGGTCCATAGTCAGAGATTCTGACATTAGTGATGGTGGAGATGAAGATGTAATTAAGTATCTATTTTTTGAGAAAATCCTTATCATGAATTGTGTCAGCCTATACTAAGAAAATAAGCATATAACAAAAAGGTTGAAAAAACCTGAAAACTTAATTTGACAATGACATAAGTGGCATTAATAGATTTGACACTGACGTATCTGTCGTAGCTTTTTTGGTCTTGAATTCCAGTTTCTAGTATAGGTAGGTACGAAGTACATCGTAAGAAGAAAGGAAAATGACAAAACAAAAGTGACGTTTATTAAGAGTCCCGAGCAGAGTGATGCTTCATCGTCGGGGGTCATCCGCGGCGACCGCCGTGACGTCACCGGTGCACTGCCTCCTGCACCGCTCCTCCCGCGCGTACGACGATGTTGTCCCAACACTAACCATCAGGTGACCTGCTTGCTCGTTCGTCACCTCTAGCATATAAAGAAATCCGACCAAGCAAATACAGGTAACTAATAAGACTAAGCACACGAAGACGTATCGTATTCGATCCCCTTCGCTTGGGGCGAGCCGGGTTCCGGGATAAAGGGGCAATTAAATGTGGATACTTCGGCTTCGGAGCATCCGATGTCTTTTTACCTTAGTTCAGAGGTTGCCAAAGTTTTTTTGTTTAGCAGAATGAAAGTTAGTTACAATGCAAAAGGTCTTTATCCGAGATTGGGTAATTTTTTTTTATGTGATAGGTGGCAGACGAGCAGACGTATCACCTGATGGTAAGCGATTACCGCCGTCCATGGTAGAGCCACGCTTTGGCATGAATGGGCCGACTCGAGCGTAGTGATACTACGGCCTCACAGAAAACCGGCATGAAATAGCACTGTGCTGTGTTTCACTACGAGAGTGCGGACACCGGAGGCCCAATCCGGGGGAAAGAGAGGTTTAAAGGTTAGCAGCGCACTTGCGACTTCACAGGTGTGCGAGTGTCCATGAGCGGCGGCAATCGCTTACCATCAGTTCGTCTGCCACCTATCACATAAAAAGAAAAAAAGCGTTAACGCCAAATAAGATAAAACATAATATTTTGAGAAACGAAAGTTAACCTTTCGTGTTTCACTACGAGAGTGCGGACACCGGAGGCCCAATCCGGGGGAAAGAGAGGTTTAAAGGTTAGCAGCGCACTTGCGACTTCACAGGTGTGCGAGTGTCCATGAGCGGCGGCAATCGCTTACCATCAGTTCGTCTGCCACCTATCACATAAAAAGAAAAAAAGCGTTAACGCCAAATAAGATAAAACATAATATTTTGAGAAACGAAAGGTTAAATGTTGCCATTAAAAACGCACTTAAACTCGTTTTGGCGAATTTTCCATACATTGATGCATGCGCATACACAACCTCACACCCCAAATGCACTCCAAGTACTTCCGCGTTTCATCCGGGGTACAAAGAAAACATCACACAAAAATTTGTCGGGCTGTCACGAGACAGCCTGGTGCTGGTGTAGTATGGGTAAAAAAGTAGCTCTTCTGCACGCAGCAACACAAAGCGGTTGGAGCTACAGTCAACAGCAGAAGTAACTGCACATATTTCGCAGTTGGTAGTTCTTATTCCGAGGAACATAAGAGTCACTAGCTGCGAAAATTGTGCATCAACTTTTGCTGTTGACTGTGAGCTGACGTGATCTGACAGCATAGGCAGCAACTTCAAAATCGTGAAAAACAATCTACAATTCCATACAAAACTTTATACTAGACGTGACGTGACTTCAATAAATAAGCGCGTAACTTTGCAAATTGGTAAGATTATACTCGTATTGATTGTCAGCTTGATTATAAATTGGCAACCGAAACATACTCTTATTTCTATTTATAAAGACATGACATTATGGTCCGATGACATCAAGGCTCAAGCTGGAGTAGGAAAACTGACGACAGAAGAAAGTGGAGAGAAATTGGAGAGGCATATGCTCTGCAGAGGACAAATACATGCTACTGAAGAAGATGAGAAGATCTATTTATAAATAGATCATTTCTACAGACAACCGCACAGCTTAACACTTGAGCGATATAAACGACACCCAGCGCCATCTATTAGCAAAGTGTTGAACTGAAAGCAAAATTAAGTTTCAAAAAGAAGTTTTTTGTTTTTATAAGAAAGTAATTTTGAGCAAAATAGCTGCGTTTAACAAAAAAAAACCATTTACTTTTTATGGGCAAACATAATTTACCCCACGCGAGCATCGCTGCCAGCAAGAGACTAGTTTATTTATTGCTAGACAGAGACACAAACGTACGCAAATTCATTTTTAGTAAAAGTATTCTGACAATTTGAAATTGCAGTTTTAACGTTCAAATTAGCATTCCAGCGTAAAAACAACAAAATATCCTATCCCACTGTGGACAGAGCCTTAACAAACGTCGGTAAAATCGCCTGCAGCTCTTCAATGCGGTGTGAGCTGCAGATTTGCATATACCGTCGCGATAGTCTTATTTAAGCGCAGGCCGCCTGCACTTGACTACTAATATGCCCTAGGACATACATGCTCACAAACTTACCCATTCAATCCATTATTAAACATACACTCAAATCCAGACCTTAAACTGCAAACCATAAAGTTGCATGCCTATTAATGGGACGACAATTCCAAGATTTGCAAACACGTTACGCACTATCTAGGATTTCACATCCAAGTACTAGTTAGCTTTTTGATTTCGGATCTTATGCACTTGCATTAAGATTAAAAGAGGTTTTTGGGTGCAAAAGTAAGGAATGTGGGGCTACACGGGTTGTAATGGTGGGAATGATCACATTAACATTACAGTGAAGGCCGACGAAGAATTACTTAGTATAAAGATTCATATCGTTGCGTGAGTTCCTCATCAGTTAGGCCTTTGAGTCTTGGTTTTTCAAATTGATGGTATAATCTTGAGACTCTAGTGGGAGATAGGATATAAACTTGTTCTTAATGGGAAGAAAACTAGTACTACTTGAAAATAATTAATGTGATCAGAACCACTTCTGTAAGATATCTCCAGTTGGTCTTTACACAGATGATCTAGTTGTGTTGTTCTCATTATGGGCACTCACCATTATCATTACTTTTATTTTCATGATCACACGCATTACCTTAACATTACATTTCGTTAAGATTACATCAATCTGCGCCGTGTGGTCCCCGGCAGAGTAGAATAGGCCACCCTCACTCTTACTGAGATGTCGTAAAAGGTAACTAAGGTGATCATCAGTACCCAGAGAAGGAAAACTCTGCATTTATATCAAGACCCTCGCCAACCCGTCTGCCAAGCGTGGTGAATATGGCAATTACCCCTCATGTGATTGAGGGAGGTCCGTGCCCCAGCAGTGGGGACTTAAATGGGCTGATGATGATGATGACATCGATCTTCCTTAATATCACAGCGTTCACGTAATATACCAAAGTTTTCAATGTAACATAAAGTTTGCATATTAATCGCCTTTTAAAATATCCTCTAAACCGTTTCTACCTACTGTCCAAATCATTTGGACAGTAGGTAGAAACGGTGTAGATGTTCATCAAAATGAAAAAAAAATATCGAAAAATTTATTCAGAGGGCCAAATTTAAAGCGGAAGTTACGGCCGTATCGGAGTTTCCTCTCTTAGACACGCGCTGAGAATGAGACATCCTTAGTTTGAATGCGACAGATATATATTATCATTCATTAAGGGACGGCTTCAAATTAAGCCATCAGGAGCTCTATTTTTGATTCACTCGTATGAATTAGCGTCACATTCGCCTTCAAAGTCACATGAAGCCGATTTTCTTTATTTTTGAAACATTCGATTTCGATGTTGCCAATATAATACGGTAAATTAATATTCTAACCCTTCCATGCAGATTTTTTCAAAAACCGGTAACTTCCGTATTGCAAACTACACGCAAAAACCATAGATTATTGGCTGAATAGGAAAATCTTTGCTTTTTTGTCACAAAAAACTATGAATGTCACATTATGTCAACTGTCAAAATCAGTCAAATCAGTTTTGAAATTTATAATTCTTTTGTTGCTATTGACAACTATTTTGACGTTGCTTCTACCGCTCGTTTTAAGTCGCTCGACCAACGAGTGGGTGGGGTCACTCTTTGCCTTTGAGTATGCAGACGAATGATTAAAAAATGCGGAATTTCGTATGTCGAAGGAAAATCAGTAGAAATCGTGCGCTAGTCACAGCGCTAAGTCATACGAGTGAATCAAAAATAGGTCTCCAGGTTCTTGGCTGATATTTGACTTGCATTGTTACTATAGATTGCAAGTACATTTCTTAACTACAGTAAACATTTTCATAGCTAACCCGTCGTCGCTAAACTGGTAAGTACTTTTAGATTTTCACGAAAGAAAGCGAAGTGGTGCGCTAAGTATTAAACCTAGCGGCAAATCCGCTTAGCCAGGCATCTCTCGTCCGCTCCGCAATGCCCAGTCATTAAACACTAAATTCCTGCAAAAGGATGGTGACCACGCTTTGAAAGTACTAAGATTGATTAAGAATGAGATATGCAATTTTGAACTTAACGACATTATCACAGCATGAAAAATGTCATCATCATCATCATCATCATCAGCCCATTTAATTCCCCACTGCTGGGGCACGGGCCTCCCTCAATTACATGAGGGGTAGTTGCCATTCTCACCACGCTTGGCAGACGGGTTGGCGAGGGTTTTGATACAAATGCAGAGTTTTCCTTCTCTGGGTGCTGATGATCATGCCAGCAGCTTTACCTTAGTCGCCTTTTACGACACCTTGGTAAGAGTGAGGGTGGCCTATTCTACTCTGCCGGGGACCACACGGCTAAAAAAAATGTAAAATTACTCATAAGAAAAAAAAAACCTACCTTGAAAAATGTAAAATTACTCATAAGAAAAAAAACCTACCTTTACATGTGATCCTTGTCACACTTCTAACCCTAGGTTTTGATTTTGTGTTCTTATGAATCAGTCAACCTATCCTTTTTTAAACATAGGCCTCCCAAAAGGATGCCAATTAAACCAATTTTAAACTCACATCAGCCAGTTTCGCTTCTCCACGAGAGTGTTGCAAATTAAAACCAAGGGAAAGGGGGGTTTAAAGGTTGGCAACGCACTTGTGACTTCACTGGTGTCGCTGGTGTCTATTGGCAGCGGTTCAATCAGGTGATCCGTATGGTGATACCTCATCATCATCATTTCAGCCAATAGACGTCTACTGCTGGACATAGGCCTCCCCCAATGTTTTCCACACAGATCGGCCCTGTGCCGCCCGCCTCCAATGGATTCCCGCGATCTTCACCAGATCGTCGGTCCACCTTGTGGGGGGTCTGCCACGGCTGCGACTTCCTGTACGTGGCCTCTACTCGAGGACCTTTCCGCCCCATCGGCCGTCTGTTCCTATCACATATAAAAAAAGATACAAGCCGTCCCTGACATAGTCTTGTTCATGTCTTGCAGTCCTGAATTTTGGCTTATTACTGCAGTTTTAGTATGAATATGAATTACTTGTATCGCTTCAGTTTTGATCATAGTGGATCACAGTGGATCATAGTTTGGATCTTAGTGGTGCAAGACGCGTCTGACTTAAATTAGAATGATCAGAGATAGTTTTACCCGTCATTGAAGTATGTAGAATGTATACGTCAAAACTTTTCTGAACTGTCACCAAACCCCAAACACATCTTCTACAAGTTGGTCTCCCTACTCAAGTCCTGCCTCCAGCGACCCTTTGAGTCGACCGCACGAATGCACTGAATACCTACCTCTAGACTCCTTAAAATGCTTTCATTCCAAAGACTTAAGTAATAAAGTTTAAGTGAGGGTGGATATTTGAGATGGCTGGGCTTTAAGTGTGCAACTAAGGATTGTTACGCTTGTCAAGAGGACTGTGGGCTTAAAGGTATTTGAATAGTTGGAGCTTTGTTCACTTTTTGTTTTATCCGAGGCGTATTAAAGTATGCACTAATTATGTATGCTAAGCGAAGATATTATGACAATTTTATATTAAATCTTACACACTTCTTTTACCAATATTTATTTTGAAATTACAGATTAATTTCCCATTTTGTATCAGACTGTGTTTTTCGGTTCCATTAAATTCGTCGCTGCCGAGTCATGGGTGAACGTGAACTATGATACCTTTTTATGTTATCTGTTAGGACCCATTTTCATGAAGCACTTTGACACTATGGAATCTTTGTACCTCCCCTACCCTTTGTACTCCTACCCACGAAAGATAATCACTATGTCTTTCGGATTGAAGTGCCTGTAGTTCTCTGGTTTTCGATAAGTGTTACTTAGAAGACATATTCTGTCTCTGGGCAATGAGTTGTATTCACATAAAAAAACAGGATCTCTCTCTCTCTCTTCAGCCTGTTTCTTTTTCTCTTTTCTTTTATGTAAAAGGTGGCAGTCGAGCAGACGGATTACCTGATGGTAAGCGATTGCCGCCGCTCATGGATACCCGCGACACCAGTGGAGTCACAAGTGCGCTGCCAACCTTTAAACCCCGGGGGAGCCTCAATCGCGTAGCGTAACACAGCATAGTGCTGCTTCACGCCGGTTTTCTGTGAGGCCGTAGCATCTCTCCGGCCGAGCCGGCCGAGCCGGCCTATTCATGCCGAAGCGTGGTTTTCCACGGTCAACCCTTCGTTTCGTTTGGACCCTTTCAGTGTAGATCTCAGTTTCGCCACTCGTCACAATCTTGTGCATTCTGAATCCACTTCTTCCTGGACGTTCTGGGCACCATTACCTACGATTTGGTAAGTCGGATTACTATGAAGCTTCTACTCGGTGATCTTTATCCATAAAAAAGTGTTGTTAATGACTGAAATGCTGTTTGTCTGTGCTGTTGCATTTTCGCTATTTGTCTTGTTTTTTTTTGTTTTTGATTTTTTATATTTTGGTGTAGTTTTCCTTTTTGTGTCTGTATAATATCGTGTGTGTATTGTTTAACTAAAAAATAATAATTGATCTTTGAAACCAATCCCCTTCCAGAACGCTTCATTTCCAGCGCTCCTTTTTCCCGCGCTCGTGCAAACTCTGGAATGAGCTTCCAACATGTTCCCTGATCGCAATGACACGTCCTTTTTTTAAACGAGATTTGAAAAGAATTCTTCTCTCACGGTAGGTAGCGGCATGCCTGTGCTCCGGCATTGTTGATGTCTATGAGCGGCGGCTACCGTTCACCATCAGATGGGCCGCAAGCTCGTCTACCTACTATAAGCAATAAAAAGAAATCACCCAAAGTCAATCCAGGGGGCCCAATCCAGGGGAAGGGGGGTTAAATGGTAAGCAGCGCACTTGTGACACCACTGGTGTTGCAGGTGTGCATGGGCGGAGGTAATCGCTTACCATCAGGTGATCCGTCGGCTTGTCTGCCACCTATATCATAAAAAAAGTGAAATCACTGGTTGGTTAGTATAGTGAAAAATCAAAAGTTATTAAACAAGTTGCTTTCCTTTTGAAAAATGTAATAGGGAGAATAATTTAAAAGCAGTAATCCAATCTAGATTCCCACACGCCTCACCTTGCACTTAAACAGGACATAAACAAGCCACTTATGAATTTCTATCTAAATCTTTACATTGAATAAATGCTTTTTAACTAAACATTTCTTGCGCATTTAAGATTCATCGGCCATTGTTTATTACCCCACGCTTCCTGATATTAAGCTAGTGATGTACCTGTTTTTATTTCGAGTTACTTTTTGCTCTCTTAACTTCACTTAAAAGCAGACTGCAAATTAAAATATGGCGCCAAAGTTATCTCCTTTGACGCACATCGCATGTGAAAGGGACAAAAACAATGATTCGGTCATGCATTCCATTTCGTTGTAGGCAATTTAATAGGTACTTTTAGTGACATTTGGGACAATAGTAAAAGATAGTAATAATAATTTAAATGTCATTATAATTTTTTTCTTATGGCTTCCACTATAATAATAATAATAATAATTCTCACAACATCTCATACGTTGACCTGATTCCGTACTAAGTAGCTTAAGCACTTGTGTTACAGATATCAGAGAACAGAGGAACACAAATATATACTTAAATACATATATTACACACAGACACCGAACAAACACAAGTGTTCATCGCACGAATGTTTGTCCACTAGAAGGCTTTTCTGCTCAACTGTCTCAGAAGCTATACATATATATAGCACAGCATATTTTCAGCCCATCTACAGCAGTGTCTCAGGACAAAAGTGTGTTGCCAGTGATGACAAGGCACCAAAATTTGCCCGCTTACAATGGTGACTCGAATAAATTGAAGTAAAATTACAAAGTGACTCGAGTGCTTTAAGTTGCATCACTTGTTCAGGCAAGAGTTATGAATATGACTCCTAAATCTGATAGGCTATTGAATGCACGCTTAGAATTGGTTCCGGATCCGATAGCCAGTACAATGTGCTATTGAAAAATTATATAGTTGAGTTAAGTTGAGGGGAAGTTGGAGAGGCTGTTATTCATAGATGCGACCATAGAGTAATACAGGGTGTTAAAGTAAAAAGTTTCAATAAGGATGTAATACAGAAAATTCTACTTCGAAGAAAATATTTTGAAAAGGTTGTATTTATTTGGAAAGACACGGCAGCTAAATAAGGTCGTAATATTTATGGACCAAGTATTAAAGTTAATAAACTGGTCCAAAAGCTACGGGTCTAATTCATAAATGTTTGTTAAACCTTTACTAACTCAAAATGTTTAAAGCAGTTTTAGTTCATTTATCAATTTTGTTTTTTTTTTAAAATGAACTGTTTTTGTCTCTAGCGTCAAAACTGCTCTATAACATAAATAAAAGGTTTATTGAACGGTTTTGAATAAATGTGAGGGAGCCGAGCTTAGGCATGAATGGGTTGACTCGATCGGAGTGATACACTGCCTCACAGAAAACCGGTGTGAAGCAGCGCCTGCGCTGTGTTTCGCCGTGTGAGTGATGTTACCGGAGGCCCAATGGGAGGGAAGGGGAAAAGGTTGGCAGTGCACTTGTGACTCCACTGGTGCTGCGGGTGTCCATAGGCGGCGGAATTTCTTACCATCAGGTGATCCGTCTGCTCGTCTGCCACCTCTCATATATAAAAAAAAACACTATACTTTAGCACTTTGTTAAATACGAGCTGGCAATCTGACTTCTGACGCCGTGTGGTCCCGGCAGAGTAGAATAGGCCACCCTCACTCTTACCGAGGTGTCGTAAAAGACGACTAAGGTAAAGCTGCTGGCATGATCATCAGCACCCAGAGAAGGAAAACTCTGCATTTACATCAAAACCCTCGCCAACCCGTCTGCCAAGCGTGGTGATGGCAATTACCCCTCATGTGGTTGAGGGAGGCCCGTGCCCCAGCAGTGGGGACTTAAAAGGGCTGATGATGAATCTGACTTCTTCCTTCTTAGTTATAGGAAGGTAGTATTGTGACAACGTACTATAGAAACGTATTCATATAGTCCCACTGCTGGGCAAAAGTAGCGCTCTCTTGTTTCATAGGCTAAAACTCGGTTCGGGCCGTTGAGCCAGCGGATATTTACACTGTACGTATACGTACAGTGTAGTGTACGCTATACGTCGTACAGCCACACATCACGGTGTGATATCCTCCCACCGATTACGGTTACGGCGGCCAATCTTAATGACGTAAGCAGGATATATTATAGTGCTCAAGTGTGTGCGCAAACACAGGTGCACTCTCTTTTCCCTTACCCTCATAATCCAATGGGACACTAGTGTGAAACGACAGGAGAGGGACCGGGCGCAGGACCAACGACTTAACGTGATTTCCGATGCACGGGGCTACAAGACCGCCAACTTCCAGACTCCGGGATGATATCTTAAATACAAAGTTTTGGCCCGACCTAGGATCGAACCTGTGGCTTTTTGTGCTATCGAGGCTGTTTTGTATACATCAATCAAAATAAACAAAACTATCACTTTAATCGATTCTCAACTCAATGTTTTTTTTAATATGTTCTACCCAAAGATAAGTTGCCAATGTTAAGTAACTTATTGAGAATAATAAGTAGGCGTTTTATCGACCTACCGATTCAGCGGATATCTTTCTAAAAGCAATCGCGGATTTTAAGACTCTATTAGGTCCAAGTAAGTTGTCATAAGACAACTCACTCGACACACAATAGCAGTGTTAAAAACGATACAATCCAACGATTCTTATTATAAGGATCACTTTTCGGCACTTCACTGCACAATATGTTTATTGTACACTAATTTGTACACTAAAAACCACTAGATACTAATTTAAAACCTTTGAATTGCATCAGCCCATGCGGCTTGTTTTAGCTCTACCCGCCGAATCTCCACCTCAATGTCAAACACGTTCCTTCGGTTCAATATAATTAGAGGAGTTTTGACAGATCGTAATAACCTTGATGTGTAACTGTATTCATAGTATTACTCTGAATGACAGGATTTATACCCTGCCCCCTTTTTGTTTTTTTTTTGGTTTCGCAGAGGGAATGCCGCCGGCTCAAGAGATGAGCCGACTATCTAATGCATATCAGACCACAGGGGGGCGGCCGGGTTATGTGGGGCTCTCCTTTGGCGGGGGGCTTCTCCTAAGGAAGCCAGGCAAAGGCATAGCCACTAAACCCTCTGCGGTTCTCCCTCATCGCCCATATTGGGGAATATCAAGGTGATACAGCTGAAGCCTCCCTCCACGATATTCCCCGGACCGCCTAGTCGTCCGCCGTATAGGCGGACATCCGGCGGTTCCTCCCCCGGACGTGCCGGGAGAACTGAGCCGTTCCTATCGGGTAGCAGAGGGCGTCTTTGCAATGCTGGTGCTGGTGCCCCCGTACCACGCACCAGCGGGCTCCCTCCGCGGAGAGGGGGGAACACGCATCTGCTCGGCGTCTCCTCCCCCTCCACACCCTTCGGAGCGCGCTAGCGCTCTCGCTTGCGCTCCGCCGCCTCCTTCGATATCCTGCCCCCTACTGTATGTACGTGAATGTGTATGACACTCAGACACTCTGAAAGCGATCCAGCCTACGTTCATTAGCTCAAGTACAGCATTCATAGGCGCAGACGCATTGTCTTTACACTTGACTGACAGCGCACATGTGACGTCGCTTTTTAAATACATTGTTGCATTACATAAGAAAGAAAAGTGGTAAAATGGAAAATACAGTTTATGTTTGAGGAGATATCACGGCTATAAATGTGTACCTACAATATAAATAAACCTGATCCATCAAGTTCAATTTATTCTAATGAAAAATCAATTCCAATACCTTACGAATTATGAAACATGTCAATCCAATGTTGCATTTTATAGATAATAATTCTCGTTTACTCTCTGGGTGACTTTGAGCCTCCGTAATCGGTACATTATAAGCTGCCACATTTCGGTTCCTTATGTCATCACTGCTTTAAAGTTCCATGTTATTATTGCTTTGGTGGGTGTCGTGTGCCGTAGTATAGCGGGTGGTCGTATGAAAGAAAGAGTCTATGTACAAATGTTTATTTATAATCTGACCAAATATTTACACCACCCATACATAAGAAAGAAGGAGAATATAAATGCAGGGATACGAAGTAAAGATAATAAGAACGGCTAGATTAATTTGTACAATAAATTATTCACAGTAAAATCAGTCTGTTGAAATTTCAATGACGTTTTTTGATTGTCAACCGACGGACGAACAGTATGGCCAGAGCATGCGCGCACCGCTGACACGTCATGCGCGCTGCGTGAAATACATTTTAAACTAAATACATATAAAAGGGTCCATAATGTCCGTGCGTTGGTTGATGCATAAAATATATACAAAATAATTTACACATTAATTATATTTACAAAAGCGTGGCGCATCGCCACATTGCATATACGTACCCTTTTTCCCATAAATTACTTCTTCTCATGAAAAATGATCCTTGAAATTTAGGCACAACTATTTGACAAATGATAAGTTGTCGCTGTTGCTAAAAGAAAGCGTAACACAAACGTAAAATGCGTTTAAAATACTTAAAAACGCAGGATTTTCCTAGCAACTTTTTCACTTTAAAGGTGCAGATAAGCGTTCAATTTTCGCCATCCGGGTACAAGTTGCCGGAAACTGGGACACTGCAAGAAAGACTGCCAAACCGCATTCGCGGAACAGATGTTGCCAATTCTTTTGTTTGTTTGCGACTGCATTATGAAAATTTCAATTAAACTGCATTACAAAACTCATCACTTGGTCATAGATCGAATAGTATTTCAATCTTCGTGATTGTAAATGATAATAAGCCCAAAAATAAGGTTAATAACACACTTAGAATTTTCATCTCGTGTTCAAGCGGGACTCGAACCCACACCTTCCACAATCCGGGCGAATGTTCTACGAATTAGCTAACCACTAAACGCGATATTACTTAAGAATAAATTGCAAAAGATTGCTATAAAAAATATCAACTATTGATTTAGTTAAATAATTATTATTTATTTCATCTTAACTGGTGGTCAAATATTTGTAATAAAGTTTTCACTGGATATTGTAAATAGGTATACCTACAATATTGATGAGACTATCAACAGCTCATGTCAAATCAAGCGCTTACAAATTTCGGTCGGCTTAATAACGCGTTCAGTGGTCTAATTGGTAGAACATTCACTTGGATTGTGGAAGGTTCGAGTCCCGCCTGAACACGAGATGAAATTTTTAAGTGTGTTATTTACTTAAGAATAAATTGCAAAAGGTTGCTATAAAAATATCAACTATACAAAAAGAAGGTTGCTGGCGCTAACTAAATGAGGAGAGCCTTTGATAGAAATCAGAGTCGCAGCATTTTTTTTATGTGATCGCACCTGATTGTAAGCGATTGCCGCCGCCCTTGAACACCCGCGACACCACTGATATCACAAGTGCGCTGCCAACCTTTAAACCCCCCTTTCCCCCGGATTGCGCCTTCTGTACCTTCTCTCACGCAGCCAGACACAGCACAGTGCTGCTTCATGCCGATTATCTGTTAGGCCGTGGTATCACTTCGGTCGAGCCGGCCTATTTAACTATGCCGAAGCTCTCCCGCGGTCTTATTTATTTCTTGCAGGGTATTTATTTATGATTTATTCATGGGACCACAGCGTCATGGTACCAGAGGTCACTCATTTTGTTCTTTTTTTTAGGTTATTGGCGCGTCCTAAAATTTTAGCAAAATAATATGTCAGTTTTACTGCTTGGTATTTATATGGCTGACAATATAAATCTGACTCTTACCTGCAGTTAATGCGCGTCGTGCCTAGTAATTTGCGTTTGTGACCACGCTGAATATTGTGTCACTCCCAATTCCCAACCCAACTAACACACTTCCTGAGTCCGGTAAAACTTTATCATCAGCAAATTTTCACAAGTGAACACATGGTGCCATGTCATCAAATACGTGGCAGGGCGTCGCCCAAAGTATGGTAGTTTTATGCCGATAATTATTATTTATGTACTCTTCCGCCATAATGACATGACATAGACTTTTTATTTATTAATTTTTTTTCTAAAGGAAAGGCAAACGTGTCATATCACAAAGTTCGTTTATAAATCTGTGACAGAAGCAATCGATAGTGTGGGTCGTTTCGATTGGTCGATTCTTCCAATTGAATGTTTTCGAACAGCCAATTGAAAGAATCGATTAAATTAAATTAAATTAAATGATATTTTATTTGTATTGTGTGTATATGTATGTATATATGCATGTATGTATATGTAAATATTTTCTTCTTAGTTAGTCTTTATGTTTTTTATCTTCCTTTGTCTTTGTTTATTTACTGTCAATAATTTTCTCGTCGTACTTTCTTCCTTCTGTCAATTTCTTGAATAATTTTACTTATACGTTTTATTTTCTTCTCTCATACCCCGGCGCATATTATGTGACTGTTCAGTTAGGTAAGTATTAAATTTATTTTTTTTGTTGCTACAACTCCCTTCTTTCCTTCCTTTCGTGAGCAGGCACACGATATGCCGCAGGGTCTCCCGCAGAATATCAGCGTCGCGACGTGTCAGCAATGACACGGCGCGACTAATGCTGAGCGGGCGCCTATTGGCACAAAGTTAATCTTATTTTTTTTATATTGTGTTCTTTTTATTTTGTTAATACTGTTTGTTTTTTTAAATTATTTTTTTTAAATTGTTTATTGTATGTGTTGTTATTTGTGCCAATAAATGTTTTATTCATTCATTCATTCATTCATTCATTTAATTTAGAGGAGGAGACGCCCTGTTGGTCTAATGGTTTATGTACCGGGCTATGATCTCGGGGTCCTGGGTTCGATTCCTGGGTCGAGCGTATGTTTCGAGTTCTTCGAAGATAGCTCGGGTACGTGATCACCAATCCGCATTAAGCAAGCGTGGTGACTAAGCCTAGTAACGCGTTCAGTGGTCTAATTGGTAGAACAGTCACCCGGATTGTGGAAGATGTGGATTCGAGTCCCACCTGAACACGAGGTGAAACTTATAGAAGTGTGTTATTTACTTAAGAATAAATTACAAAAGAGTGCTATAAAAATATCGACTATTGGTACTTTACTTTATTTTATAGGATTGTGTCTTTACAGACATGTCAGCCCTATCGAACGTTAAGCGAAATTTACACGAATTAAAGATTACACGGGACGAGAGGAGCGTTAATGTTACTAAAAATATCAGCTAATTGCTTATTGCATCGGATGTTGGATCTGCTAAAATCGTGATAAATGACCCTCAATTATGAGACTGAATACGCATAAACGATTTTCTTTGTCTGTGATATATACTACTTTCTAAGAGAAATGTACATCCTCTACGGTACCACACCGATCAAAATTTGGCAAATTTAGTGGCGCAACATGAAGCAGGTTACAATCAGTTTTGAATGTATCCAGATTTTTAATTTGATTGAACAGTCTCAGACTTCACTATCATTAGAATAGTTATTTACGGGATTTCTACCATGTACCTTATTTTTGAGTTTCCAATATTTCGGCAATGACTGTCCGCGAAATAATACTGTGAGTGTTGTATGTCGAGAAGTGCGAGAAAGTAGTGAGTTAGACAACAGTGGTACCGCAGGTGTGCGTAGTGAAAGACTGCGAAGGAGGGTAGACCGATTTGTCAGTAACAACTTACCCGCAAAAACTTCAGTTACTCCGTGACCATGGCGCTTGTAACAGTGCCGAAATATAGCAAACTCAAAAATAAGGTACATGGTAGAAATCCCGTAAATAACTATTCGTCTCAGACTTTTCTCAAACGACGTCAGGCCTAATGTGCTCAGTCGCATAGAATTGACGCATCGATAACATACGTAAATTGAGTAGTGTCATTTGATTTAATTTAAAAATACACTTTTTTATTATAGAATGATACAGACATATTTAAAATTGAATTCCTAAATTTAATTTTACCGTTTTAAAGCTTTTTATATCATTATTTTGACTTACGTATTTATAATAATATTTTTTTTATTTGGAAGCGATTATTATTTAATTATTGTAGGCGTAGCAGATTAAGTAATAACTGAAATGTAATTGTGACTTATTTATTTTTCGCAAATTGTTATTGTATTTTTTTGTCTACACTTATAATCAAAAATGCAATTAATTTGATTTTGTTCTTGCATTAAAAATATAATTTTACTTTGTCCGAAATTCACTACAGAATTCGATTTTTTTTTTTATGATATAGGTGGCAGACGAGCAGACGGATCACCTGATGAAGTGCCATGATAACATACATGCTGTTCACACCTATTAGTGGAGTTACAGCTTAAATAATATAGCTTAACATGTCTTGTTGTACTATACCTACTGTATCTTTGTTTGGTGTGATCAATAAAAAAAAACAAAATACGACTGTTTTTGCGGTACTTTAATGCGATTAAAAGGCTCGTTTAAATTAATGAAAATTTCTCCGCTGCGTGAAAAATCACAAACTGAATTGCCGCGACAGTTTGGCAGAGTTCCACTGCAGCGATCGCCAGGGCAATGCAATAAACTGAAACCCACTTTTAACTCTATAACACGTTGGGAGATTGGATTTAATGTTTATGATATTTTAATAGGTTCTTTAAAGCTTGAAAGTCGCTCTCACGGAGAAGGTGTGGGTGTGGGGACGGAACCCACTGGCACCATAATTAAGAAGCTAGACATTGTCAGGATTGTTAAGGAACAAGTTTATTTATATATAATCCTCCATCTGATTACGGTACGGTGCGGCCAATCTTAACGATCAGCCACTTACGCAGGATATATTATAGTGCTTAAGTATGTGCGCAAACACAAGTGCACTTTCTTTTCCCTCACCCTCAGATTCTGATGGGACACTACTGTGACACAACCGAAAGGGGTAGAACCACTTGCGCAGCCGTCGTGCTACCCACTAACCACTGCGCCACTGGGGTAATTGTTTTTTTATGTGATAGGTAGCAGACAAGCAGATGGATCACCTGATGGTAAGCGATTGCCGCCGCCCGTGGACACCCGCGACACCAGTGGAGTCAAGATAAGCGCGCTGCCAACCATTGGACCCCGCGTTCCCCCAGATTGGGCCTCCGGTACTCTCACTCACGCAACGAAACACAGCACAATGCTGCTTCACGTCATAACGAACCGTGGCTCTTTCACTGTCAAGTTTGATTCCAGATTTAGATTATAAAAAGGCCAAGGGTTGTGGCTTCGATCCCCACCCTGGAAAAATATTCATGTGATGAACGATTGTGTTATAATATTTTTTGTGGCGATTGGACTGTATATCAAACTTCTGGTGTTGCTAATACAACTAATAAGATATCAGCAGAACAATGGTCGCGTGGTGTCGTGGCAGCCCTCCTACAAGGTGGACCGATGATCTGGCGAAGATCGCGGGAATCTATTGGATGCGGAAAGCACAAGACCTATCTGTGTGGAGAACATTGGGGGAGGCCTATGTCCAGCAGTGGACGTCCATTGGCTGAAATGATGATGACGATGACGATGAGAACAATGGTTTCCAGTTTATTCTCAGGTTCATCAGCCATAAGAAATTAAGACCATACAATAAAAAAATATATTAAAAACTAGTAAAGAAAAAACACATAAATAATATAAAAGAGGCTGGTCCAGCCGTCGATTCTCAAGAATTTTCTTGAAATACCAAATGAATAATTTTTGTATGAAATCCTCAATTCGGTCATCAGTTGTTCAACTATTCATTGCAAAATATTCTTCTATCAATGAGCCTGAACAATCGAAGAAATACTTATTTCTTTTACGAACAATAGAATTGGAAATAAATGTAATGGAAACGAAATTGGAAATTTCTCCGTCGTCCTTTATGGTTACTTAGCTCTAACATAAAATTCAGAATATGAAAATACATTTTCTCCGGGACTAGCCTGGTTCATTGTCCAGGAAGGTAGATAATAACAACATTCTACAACTTTTATTCCAACTATAAAATTCACTGGGAACACCGCCCGGCTTGCCGCCTGAGTATTAAGCTATGTCACACAAGGAGGACGAGGAACTACTATTTGTCGTTGAAGATAGAAGTGAGTTGGAGTTGACAATATAGGTAGGTGAAAACAAAGTAAAATTAATAATTAAACTCATCTTAAATAGGGTATTTAACTAAGTTCGAGATTTTACAAAATATAAATATTTTATTAAAATAAAAGTAAACTATGTGCCAATAGCAAAAATTCTCAATTAAAAATTTTACGTCTAGCCGGTTCTATAGTTATTTAAAGATTCATGGGCAAGTCCATTTTAAAAGTATGATATTATTAAAAAATAATTATAGCATTGAATAACCCATACAATTTGAACCAACTATTATAATAGAACCATTGACAAAATTAAAATGAAATGCATACAAAATTAGGTGTGATACCTCGCCCTCGACCTTCGGTCCATCTTGTGGGGGGCCTGCCACAGCTGCGACTTCCTGTACGTGTCCGCCACCTGAGGACCTTTCCGCCCCAACGGCTGTCTGTTCTCCTCGGTAGGTGCCCTTTCCATTGCCACTTGAGACATGTAATCCTTTGGGTTATGTCTGCGACCTTAGTTTTCCTGCGGATCTCATAATTTCTGATGCATCCGAGCATGCAACTCTGAAATGATCCAAGCATGCTCCTTTGGATTGATTCGAGCATGCACTTGATGATAAGAAATTTTAGCCCCTCCTGGACACCCACAACACCAATGTAGTCACGAATGCGCTGTCAACGTTTTCCTCTGTCCCCGGATTGAGCTTGCGGTATCCTTACTCACATCACAATGATGGCAGCTGCGTACCAGAGATAAAGAAACGTATTTGTATTTCACGTATTTCCCATACAAACGTAATACCAAAATAATTTTCAATAACCTCGACGTTACATTGCCGTTACTCGGATTAAGGAAATATATTTACCTATTTTTTTTTTTTTTTTTTAACACAATGTTTTAAGAAAAATCAAATTATAATCAATTTTCATTCATAATTTTTGGTATTCGCAAAATCACATGATTCTCTTAAAATATTGCAAGGCACAACAGAGATAGCGATATCCGAGGAACGGCGAAGCTCGCATGGAATTAAATTTTAACGACGCTCCACCGCACTCTTAATAATTGTTATCTGAGGGAACAGATTGTTGGGAACACGGAGGGTAAGCGTCCGAGGACAATCCCCAACCATATGGACCGATCAAGTAAGAGGAGCATCCTGAAACAAGTTTTGCTGGGTTGCCAGAGACGCGATGAATAGGTAACAGTGGAGGCAGATTACGCAAGCAAGGTGCAACCCATCCATCATCATCATCATCAGCCCATTTAAGTCCCCACTGCTGGGGCACGGGCCTCCTCAATTGCCATACTCACCACGCTTGGCAGACGGGTTGGCGAGGGTTTTTAAATTAATGCAGAGTTTTCCTTCTCTGGGTGCTAATGATCATGCTCTACCTTAGTCGCCTTTTACGACACCTCGGTAAGAGTGAGGGTGGCCTATTCCACTCTGCCGGGGACCACACGGCATACCACATCCATTGAATACCAGAATCCTCAGTCATGAGGGACCGACCGCAGAGAGAGATTGACTAACAAAAAACTATCATAATTTTATAGGTGGTTCTAGTCTTACTGTTATCGAGCAATATTCGCTCGTGCAAATAGTAGGGCTTTTACAGCGAGAACGTAAGAAATATCGTCATTTTCGTCTCCTACCTAACTGTTAAGAGCTGCCCGCACCTGCACTCCGGGGATCGCGGATTGTAGCACCACGTTTAGTTCGTAACATGCTATTGTGCATTGTCTTCTGATACTTTCCTTCTGTTCCGCTTTAAGCTGCTTACAGCTACGTTTTGTTGGTGTACTTGGAACGGGCTAATTATGTAGGTTCGTATGTTACATTAAGGTAGTCCTATAGCGGACTTTGATGGCCTCGGCCAGCAATTTTCCTGCGTAATTGATTCTAATTTTGTTGGTCCTCTAGATGTCCTCTTCATGTCTTTACGTTTAATTTTTTATATGTGATAGGTGGCAGACGAGCAGATGGATCGCCTGATGGTTAACGCCTCCGGAAACCTCACTTATGCAGCGAAACACAGCACAGTACTGCTTCACGCACTTCACGAGAAATTTTTAGTATCAGCCCGGAGTCTAGAAATCGGCGGTCATGTACCGCCGTGCCTCGGAAAGCACAGCATCCTGCGCCCAATACCTCTCCGGTCGTGGTGACGCTGGTATCCCATCGGAAAATGAGTTTAAGGGAATAGAGGGTGCACTTGTGTTTGCGCACACACTTGAGCACTATAATATGTATATCTTGCGTAAGTGGCTGTTCGTTGAGATAGGTCAACGTACCCGTAATCGGTTGAAGGATTTTATATCTAAGACACAAGTGCTTTTTTGCACTGTCTTTGAGGGTAACTGGACCTAACGCCGTCTTTTTTTAATTTATTTTTTAATATGTTAGTTGGCAGACGAGCAGACTGATCACCTGATGGTAAGCGATTGCCGCCGTCCATGGACACACGTGACACTAGTCAAGTCACAAATGCGCTGCCAACCTCTAATTTACTACCTATCCTTTTCCCCGGATTAGGCCTCCGGTACTCTCGCTCACGCGAAAGCGAAACACAGCACAGTGCTGCTTCATGCTGATTTTTCTGTGAGGCCGTGGTGTCACTCCGGTCGAGCCGGCCCATTCGTGATGAAGCGGGGCTCTCCCACGGTATGTGATGTCCTCCTCCTTTTGTCGATGACCTCAATATGTGATATATGCTGAGGGTCGTGACTCCCACGTAGCAATCTTTCCGGGATTTTATTTCGCCAGCTTGACCTGTCTTCAGCGGCGTGAATGGCATCGCACACTGAGGTGTTTAGCGTGGTACTGATCTGCTCTGGCCATTGCGTTGGGCTTCTTCCTCTCGGTCCTTTCCCGCCAACTTTGCCTGTCAGAAGCATTTTCTCCAGATTGTGCCCCCTTTTTCTGGCGACGTGTCTGAAAAACTCGAGACACCTTCTCAGGCATATGACTGAAATTCGGCTGAGGCCGGCCCATTCATGCCCAAGCGTGGCTCTCTCTTACACAATGCATAATAAAATTATAAGACATGGTACTAACATATACTACAGATTATATCGATTGTAATAGATTAATCTGCAATTAATATTAGATGTCCATTGTCCATGGGCGGCGGTGATCACTTATCATCAGGTGTCGCGTGTCTCGCTTACTCGTATGCCTCTCTTTCTCATAAAAAAGATATAATCGTCGTTCATACAGAAGATGTCTAAGAAGGCATAATATAAATGATGATTATAGTAGTAGTATGATACTACTACTATAATTTACTATCAGCCTATATACTGTCCCACTGCAGGGCAAAGGCCTCCATCATAGAAATCAAGTTCAACACCCTGTTGGTCTAGTGGTTTAAGTGCCGGGCCGTGATCTCGGGGTCCTGGGTTCGATTCGCTGCCAACCTTTTCCCCTTCCCCCCATTGGGCCTCCGGGTATGTGGTTGTCTTAATCATTACTGTTTTTCAGCTAGTCCGCTGACTTGTTATTGGCTTAAGTTATGTCATTAAAATCTTGGGATTGTAGGAGAGTCACGCAACAGCATCGGCGGGCACACCACGGCGTCACAGACAATCGGCGAGATACAGCTGTTTTTTGTCGAGTGAGTAAGGGTATCGGAGACCCATTTGGGGCGAAAGGGAAATGGTATGCAGCGCTCTTGTAATTCCGTGGTATCACGCCAAGGATATCACTTACCAGCAGTTGGTCCGTCTGCTTTTTCATAGTTTAAACAAATCAAAATGTTGGCAGATAAATAATTAAGCCAGCCATCATAATTTACCTACATGTACCTACAGTCAAAGCTAAGCGTTTGATATGCTATGAGCACCTATTACCTTTCGTAAATTTGTCAGACCAATACCTGTTGCACAAAAAAATATCAGTAAGTTCAGATTTGCTTGTAGCAATATTGATTCCTTTTGATGTAAAGAAGATTTAAAAAAGGTTGACAGACCTTTTTAGAACGGTTTGTCGGTATAACTGATTCTTGCCGTACAAGCGAAATTTTACCTTAAGGTGATGAACCTTTTTATTCTCTGTACTGTAAAATGCGGTGCTCGACGGTATAATCCTCAACTATCCAAGGATTATGCTATCAATTAGAACGCTCTCTAAAAGTTCACCGCAACTCTTAGCGGCATCTTAATGACAAGACTTAAAATGTGGTTTAGTATCACGTTCGGACCTCAGTGTCTAAGTGGTTTTTAGGTGGCGTTCGCATTATTAGAGTTGGCAAATTGTAGTTTTTGTGCTGACAAATAAAGGGTCAGGGTAAGTACCTCAATAAATATTGCTGTACGAGTATTTTTTGTTTTATGAATTGAACATGCGATACCATGTGAGCCTTGAGATATCAGCATTCTAATTTGCATTTTAACTGACACAATATAACTAAACTAACTTACTAGGTTGGCGTAGCGACCCAAAGAGCTTTGGCCTCCGATAATTAGAGTCTCCATCTAAGTCTGTCCGGCGCCAACTCCTGACAATCATCCAGCTTGCTTACGCAAATCCAACAACTTCTCTTCAAAGAGAAAAAGAAATGAAATCTTTTTGCATTTCGATCTGTTAATCTATACTATTAATAAAGAGGCAACTCCACTTAAAACAACAAGACTTATAAAATAAACTGAATTGACTAAAAACTGTACCCAGCTATTAGTGTGGTTTGCAATAAGTAAACATTTTCCGAAGAAAAGTAAGTGATTTTGTGACATAAAAAACTTGACATTACGTTCAGGATCGTCCAATGCAAAATCCGTATTTTATAAACTAAAACAAATCAAAGAAAATATCACATTTCTTGTTTATTCCTATTTTGAAAGAACAATAACGACTTAACAAATAATTAAAGGGGAAAAATTCCCGCCGACAAAAAAACCGCAGCTGCCCACCGCATCTGGCGCGGTTATTATTTTCCCGTTTTCATTTGGCGTAATTTTTTCATTCCCACCAATGTATCGTTAACTAGGATTACTTATATAAGATACTTTTTCGCCAGCGTTAATGAAGGGAAGTGGAAAAATATTTTCTGCAATTTTGAGAGCACGTTTTAATGGTGAAAGTATGAGGTTCATCAAAGTGAAATATAACAAAAGATTTTGTGAACACTAGTGGCTTTTCTCCACACAGATCGGTCCTGTGCCTGGCCGTATCCAGATTGGGGGAGGCCTATGCCCAGCAGTGGACGTCTGTTGGCTGAAATGTTGATGATGATGACTGGCTTTTCGATGAAGGAAAACATCGTGAAGAAGCCTGGATATGATACAGAAGAAGCATTTAGAATGAATCCAAAAAATCCCCTAGCTAAGGATTGCGAAGATCAGACTGCAGGTGCTTCATTGTAATGACCAGACTTCTCTAATCATGGTAAAAGCGTGCCTTGGTGTCCGAAGCGAGAGCTTTAATGCAATTGGGAATTAGACGCTAAGAGCTACTGTCCAAGGAGCGTAGCCTTAAAGACGAGTATATTCGTTATTATATGGAAGCGTACACTACCTACTGTATTCTTGTGTATAACCACAGATATTATAACGAATAAATACGCGGCTATGAAGCTACGCTCCGTGGACAGTAGCTCTTAGATGATAAGGAGGCATCCAAATAAATTATACGTTTCCCACGTATGAATTGTACAGAGCAGGTCAAGGTAACCATTTGCAGACATATTGTTTGTTATTTCTTTTTAAGTTCAAACTTAAAAAGAAACACGTCAACGTGTCTGTCTGTCTGTGTGTGTGCGTATGCGTTTGTGTGTAATCTGTCCGTGGCATCGTAACTCCTGAACAGATGAACCGATTTTGATTTTGTTTTTTTGTTTGTTTGAAAGGTGAATTGATCGGGAGTGTTCTTAGCTATGTTAAATGGAAATTGATCCAAGATGGCCGCTGCCAAAAAATATCGGATTAGCATATTGTATGATAACCTCGATATAGGTATTAAATAAAATGGTTTGCGTAGTATACAATATACTATGAAACATTCCAGATCCAAGATGACTGCCCCCTATGTATTGTATGGCATTGTAAGGGGTTTTTAAATTTTTAATTAGGCTTCTTTTTACGAATATTTTTCGTGTCAGACTTTATGAGAATATTTTTACTATACCCATACCAACTTACTTCAATAATTATTCTGAAAACAATCCAGAGGAGAAGAGTGATCTGATTGAACCTACGACTTCTTAGATGTTTAAAGCTACGCAAAGGATTTTGATGAGGTTTTTTTTTAAAAAATAGAGTACCTAATTCAAGAGGAAGGTTTATACGAACTTATGTACCTATGATAATATTATAGATGCATACTTTTGAAATCGTGTAGAGCCGGGGCAGGTCGCTAGTTATAATATACTTTAGTGTATAATGCGGAAAATTACACACAGATTTTCCCATTTTCCATATCACTATTGTTTGTTACTTTTGCGAATAAACGGGAAATAAAAGCACAAAGATTAACCACAATTAAAAATTAACCGCCAACGCCATCTGCCGGTTGTCCTCGCTCGCATATTCTATGGTTTCAGTTAGTGTTGCTGAACTATCAATAGTTAAAATATCGAAAAAATATCGATGGTTTAAATTTTTAAACAACAATCCTATTGATAACACTACTATCAACAGGCAATACTATCTATTGTTTTGTTGCTATCGAATTATAGAACTATTAGTACCTAGTACCTGGTAGTAAAGGTCGTATTCATTTTTAAAAGATCGGCAGCGCGCTTGTGACTCCTGTGGTTTTGCAGGTGTTCATGGATCCGTCTGCTCGTCTGCCCCGTCGTTTTTATAGGATAGCCCATAAAAAAAACCTATACCTATAATCATTCCTCATCATCATCAGCCCATTTAAGTCCCCACTGCTGGGGCACGGGCCTCCCTCAATCACATGAGTGGTAATTGCCATACTCACCACGCTTGGCAGACGGGTTGGCGAGGGTTTTGATATAAATGCAGAGTTTTCCTTCTAATTTAATCATTCCTCGTATCTCCTACTCCTACGTCCTCGGTGAGTGCATAGCTCTGCACCGGTGCAGAAGCCGGCACCTAGGAGCACACATGATCTCAGCAGACGAGATCAAAAGCTCCCCCATCAGCTCCATTCTCGGGTTTATCCTGGAACTGGAGCTACATGAGGTGCTGTAATAGGTTATGGGGCTGCCACAATAGATCATCTACTGGTCGCAGTGGCTATGAGACGCAGGGCTCACCCCATTCTAACAAATAATAATAATCTCCTACATTTCTGCCAACATTAAAATTTTCACTAAAATGATTTCTAAACCATATAACTAATCGTGAACAATACATAATAAATTGATAAGATACCAATAGTTTTTTTTTTTATGTGATATGTGGCAGACGAGCAGACGGATCAGCTGGTAAGTGATTGCTGCCGCCCATAGATACTCGCAACACCAGTGGAATCACAAGTTTGCTGCCAACGTTTGAACCAGCTTTCCCCCGGATTGGGTCTCCGATACCTGCCCTGCAGTCACGCAGCGAAATAGTACAGAAGCTGTTTTGCGCTGATTTTCTGTGAGGCCGTGGTATCGATCTATCGGTGGTCGAGCCGGCCCAATCATGCCAAAGCGTAACTCCCCCACGGTAGCCTACATAATAGTCTAAAACAATCGATATATTATGTTCTCGAGCATAGATAGATACTATAGATACCTAGTTTTGCCTGGTTGAGGTTGACTATCGATCAGCAACACTTGTGAGTCGCATATATTTTTATCATAGCAGAGAATGATGATTTGTTTTGTAATTGTATACCAAGAAAATCTTTTTATATATATATATATATATATATATATATATCTTTCTTTATTTTCCACCTTACATTACAAGTTAACTATAATCTAATGAGGTAGAACATTATAAGTTAGGAGATAGGGCCATGCAATGTTGGGGAGGACTGGAGCCTAAGGTAGGATAATCCTGTATTTCAGGACTCCAGGGTCTCCCACCCGGACTGTTATAACTAACTTAAATGAATTATAATAACTAACGTTTTTCGTTTGTAAGTGTTTCGTTTGTGCATTTTGGCATGGTAAACCAGTGTGACAAGACTTTTGTTACCTGACCCAACAAGTCTTGACAGATTGTCCTGGTGGCCAAAAGATTCAAATTATTTATTGCATTCATGTTGTTGATTCTCATATCCGTAACACAGGTGCTTGAGCTACCTATCTGGGAGTCTGATCAATGTATGTGATGTTGTGAAATGTTGTATACAGATCTTAAATGAGATTGGAGTTCAACATGAACCTCGCCAGGGTACAGCAATTACTTAAAAACTAAATACTTACACATTTAATAAATTAATATTTAATAAACTGTGCTCTTTATCTCTGTAAATTGTAACAATTTGGGTTTTACTTTCAATATCAAAAACTCTACACATTAAAAAACTGAAATTAGGAGAGCCGGCCCTATCTAAAGTGCGAAAGAGCAAGGATGAAGAAGAAGAAGTGTATTTGTGTTTTGATTTTCTTTTGTTATAATTATTAGTATTCAATGATTAATACCTGTTCGTATAACTAATGTATAATGTTATTACAGCTCGTTAGGGACAACTTTGTACTGATAATCACAATCACAATGGGATACTGTGGTATTCCTTAGTAACATAAACTTAAAAAAAAAAATTGAGCAGATGTTACACCATAATATGAGGTTGGCTTCTATAGTCAGCCAATTCATCACAGAGGACCGAAAGAGAGTCTAGGTGCGGAAAAAGCCAGCCAGCTAGCCAGGTCACTTTATATTACAACACCATAATATGTACCGTGTTTCTAGTAAATAAAATAAATAAATGTTATTACAAATGAATCTAAAAAGTGTCGCCTTCATTTTCCATTAAATACCTTCTAAATTACAAAGGAGACATAAAATAGATCTTCCACGAGGTTTCAAAGAATGTAAACAAAAACTGTACAGGAACTGTTGGAAAAGTGAATTGTAAACAAGTTGCAGCCAAAGACTCGAGAACTTTGAGACAAAAGCTACTAGAAGGAGGGAGCGACTACTTATTTATGAAGCAATTTTTATATTGCTCATCGAAAAGTTTATATTGGTCTTTTACATTCCCTAAGAAATGGCACACGGGCGATGCGTGAACACGAAGAAATGTTAACGCCTTAAGGCTCCCCTTCCACCACAGATGAGTCCAGATGTGTTGCGACATGTAAGGTGTGCGTGCGGATGGTTTGGCTGCAGGAGTATTTCCGGATACCTACGGCTTAGGCACCTTCAAGAAAAGAGCGTACTCTTTTTTAAAAAGTCTGGCAACACATTAGCGATCTCTCTGATTTCGCGGATGTTCATGGGCAGCGTTGATTACTTTCCATCAGGTGACTCGCTTGCACGTTTGTACGCCTCTAGCATAAAAAAAAATGTGTTGCGACAAATGTGTTTTTTAAGAGCCTAAAAATCGCTTCACTGAGAGAAGTTAGGTAAATAGAGGGTTTATATTGGGTCCTAAAAACACATTTCTCGCAATACACCCTCGCTCATCTCTGGTGGAAACGCAGCCTTATGTCAATTGCGCACAAGAGCTAATGATAGCTCAGTTAATAAGATCACATCTAAATATTGGAGGGTCATTGGTCATCAATTTGCGCATTTCTAACTCTAGTTCGGCGGCGCGACACATCTTGAGGAAGCCTACACGTTTCGGAAATAATTCCGAACGTTTTGTGTTTGTTATAGGTGGCAGACGAGCAGACAGATGACCTGATAGTAAGCAATTGCCGCCGCCCTTGGACACCCGCGACACCAGTGGAGTCACAAGTGCGCTGCTAACTTTTAAACCCTCCTTTCCCCTGGATTGGGCCTTCGGTACCGCTCACTCACGCAGCGAAGCACAGCACAGTGCTGCTTGACCCCGGCTCATTCATGCCGTAGCGTGGCTCTCCCACGTGTAACAATATTTCAGTTCATCTAGTTCCCTTGTATAATGGTTTAGAAGGTCACTTGGCAATCGCTTCTACTAGACTTCCTAAAACCTGGATCATGCTCGAAGCGTACTCCGGGTTACAAAGCAACGGCTTTGGACCCAACTGGGATGGAGACATTGAGGTGATGATAATTTAGATTATTCCAATAGTCTTTTGTTTTCTACTGACCACACCGCTCCTAGTTACTCGTAACTTATTCCATTTCGCGTCACAAAGTCCACCCACCACGCCGTTAACTCAGAATCAAGTTAAAAAGCGCTGTTAGCTTAGAACATTAACTCAGTAATTTGTAACTTGGCGTGTCTCCGCGACGCCACTTGTACCTTCTCGAGCCTGGAGCTAAATTAAATTAGCATACATGTCCGTAATTTACGTACTCTTATCTTAAACTTTAGATTTTCATTGTACGCCAGTGTACTTGAAAGATGTACTGGAAGAACAGATTGCAAGGATTAAAGCTTTAAGATATACTTACTCCACTGGCTCAGCGAACCAAAGCGAGTCTTGGCCTCCGAAACAAGAGAACGCCACTTCGATCGATCCTGCACTACTTGTCGCCAGTCACCGGCCTGAAGTTCTCGCAGATCATTCTCGACGACGTCCTTCCAGCGATACCTAGGCCGGCCTACCGGGTGTCGGCCCATCGGTCGGCTCTGGTATGCTTTCTTCACGAGACAATGCTCGTCCAGTCTCTCGAGGTGACCAAGCCAGCGAAGACGATGCGCCTTGGTCTCGCCGATGATGTTAGGCGTGTCTACAATCCTTCTCTATTTCGACATTAAGATATACCTACATAATTTAACCAAAGCATACCTCCGGCATAAATTGGCTGACTCGGCCGGAGGGATAATAGAAAAAGTCTAAATTGGGCCTCACAGAGAACCCAAGTGAACAGGACTTGTGTTGTGTTTCGTCGAGTAATTGAGGGTACCAGAGGCCCAATTCGGGGGGAAACGCAAGAGGGTAGCGCAGTTGTGGCTCCTCTGGTGTTGTGGGTGTCTATGGTGGCAACAACTGCTTACCATCAGGCGGTCCATCTGCTCGTCTGTCACCTATCATAGCATGTATATGTCCACTGCAGAGCATATGCCTCTCCAATATCTTACCACTTTGTTCTGTCGTCGGAGCAGGAGGCTGCTCCAGCTTGAGCTAAGATGCTGTCGGACCGACAATTTGGCAATTTGTTGTTTTTTGTTTTTTTTTATTTATGTGATAGGGCAGATGGATCACCTGATGATAAGCGATTGCCGCCGCCCATGAACACCCGCGACATCCGTGGAGTCACAAGTTCGCTGCCAACCTTTAAACTCCTCTCGGATTGGGCCTCCGGTACACTCACTCACGCAGCGAAACACATCACAGTGCTGCTTTTCGCTGGTTTTCTGTGAGGCCGTGGTATCACTCCGGTCGAGCCGGCCCATTCATGCCGAAGCGTGGCTCTCCCACGGTTTGTCCGTCAACACCGTTTTCCATCTCTTGGTCTCCATTTAAGGACATTATTTCTCTACCTCTCACCGCCCCTTGAGCACACATGACCAGCTCTCGTCTATTTCAGTGTTGCAACTCGGTATCCTACATCTATCACTTTTGTTCTTTTCTTTTACCTTGCATTATATTCGAAATAAGCTGTATACGTAATCCGTACTTGACTTTTCCCTTCCACTTTCCTTGTTAATGTATGGCCGCTAAAACAATGTTTCAGACTAAACGGTTTTGAGGGCACACAGCGGAAAATTGGCCACCATTAAGAGGCTTTAAGCTTTATTTTTTCTGTTTCCTCAACTGTTGGTAATTAAACAACAATTACCAAAATCTCGGAAGAGCGAAAGTTCGGGCGGTTTTTTTTATTCCTCTCAGTTTTAATGTGGCGATTTGTTTTGTCTTGTTTGTGGGTTGACTTTGGTGGTCTAAATGGATCTGAAAGATGACTTTTTAAAGAGAAATATTATGGTTTATCCGTGGTTGGTTTAGCCGTGTGGTCCCCGGCAGAGTAGAATAGGCCACCCTCACTCTTACCGAGGTGTCGTAAAAGGCGACTAAGGTAAAGCTGCTGGCATGATCATCAGCACCCAGAGAAGGAAAACTCTGCATTTATATTAAAACCCTCGCCAACCCGTCTGCCAAGCGTGGTGAGTATGGCAATTACCCCTCATGTGATTGAGGGAGGCCCGTGCCCCAGCAGTGGGGACTTAAATGGGCTGACGATGACGATGATTATGGTTTGCTTTTCGTTTTTATGTTTTGAGTAAGTTCTATTCACACCACAGTGCGCTTTTTCTTTTTTTATGACATAGGTGGCAGACGAGCAGACGGATCATCGGATGGTAAGCGATTGCCACCGCTCATTGACACCCGCAACACCAGTGGAGTCCAAAGTGCGCTGTCAACCGTTAAACTCCCCTTTCCCCCTAGATTGGGCCTCCGGTACCCTCACTCACGCAGCGAAACACAGCACAGCGCTGCTCCACGCTGGTTTTCTGTGACGCCGTGGTATCACTCCGGTCGAGCCGGCCCATTCATACCGAAGCGTGAGCCACGCTCACAGCAAAACCGAACCCTTCGCGTTTGCTGATGCAATTCAAAAGTGACGCATCGACGTAACTAGCGCCGCCAATAGATTTGGAACTAGTACTGGAACTTGGAACTTTCTCTTAAGGAAAGTAGTAAAGAATTCTTTGAGGTGTACTTGTGTTATATTATCTTCGTACAAGTAACCATAATTCGTATGTTTCCCTAAAGTTGCCACTTTTAGCAATTACATAAAATATGGTTTCTTGTAGGAGAATATTATAAGGGCATAATTTATCTCAAAAAAATATTTCCTTCATGGATTCGTCGTTGTATGTTTTTTGAAAATGTCTCATAATGGCCACTATTAATACAAATCTATTGATGCGTCACCTAAAATCAATATCTGTATCAATGGTTTTAGTGTACAAAGTTATATATTTGCGCAGTGAAGTACCTCGAAGTGATTCTAATAAAAAGAATCGTTTAATTAAATCATATTTAACACTGCTATTGCGTGTCGAGTGACTTGTCAATAATAATTGGACCAAATAGAGTCTTGATATTCGATAGAATCGAATATAAATATATATGCATTTCATTTATTACAATTACCCATTTATCAAGCGGGCCGCATGCTTGTCTGTTCATTTTAAGGTGACGGGTAGGGCACACTAGCGACGCCAATCGATTTTAATTTTTAGCTACTAAACCGGCTCTATTTTAAACAATTTCAGGGTTACAACCTTTCGGCAAACACTTATACTATTTATTAAATAACCATGCAAAATTGGTGGGTCCAACGCGTACGCGAAAAATTGATTCACGCCAAAAGCGGCCACTTTTTGCGTGAATCACAATCGCGTACAAAAATGAACCCAATATTTGTGCATGGCTATTTAATAAATAGCATAAGGTTTGACGAGAGATTATTATCTTGAAATTGTTTAAAATAGATCCGGTTTAGTAGCCAAAAATTAAAACCGATTGGCGTCGCTAGCGTGCTCACCCGTCACCTTAACAATAACAAAATCTAAATTATTGTTGAGTTAGTCTAAAAGTCAAAAGTCAAAGTGTTTTATTTGCATAGAATAGGTGATTACATAAGATGACTGTCTTAATATTATAGAAGCTCTCTATTCAGTTAATAGAATTAACATGCAAAATTTTAAATCATTTAAATAATTACATTGTTATTATTTTAGAGTTAGAATTGGAACACAATGATAGAACAAGTTAATTCACTTTTTACGTGCTAAAAATAGTCCAATCAATAGTAATATTTTCTTCGAGCATTTTTTTCATTCCATTTAACCTGACAGCGTTTGAATTACCCAAGTTAACATTAAAAATATCAAACGGTCTGTGATAGGAAAATTAGAAAATTATAGCTTACGTTCATGGAGCTTCATAATTTTTATATGTGACGTCTGTTGTTGGACGTCTGTTGGATTATATGTATAAAAATATACCCTTGTATATTTTTGTTTTTATTGAGCATTGATAAGAATGAAAAAATGCTTTTAATTAATCTTTTTTTCATCATCATCATCATCAGCCCATTTAAGTCCCCACTGCTGGGGCACGGGCCTCCCTCAATCACATGAAGGGTAATTGCCATACTCACCACGCTTGGCAGACGGGTTGGCGAGGGTTTTGATATAAATGCAGAGTTTTCCTTCTCTGGGTGCTGATGATCATGCCAGCAGCTTTACCTTAGTCGCCTTTTACGACACCTCGGTAAGAGTGAGGGTGGCCTATTCTACTCTGCCGGGGACCACACGGCACGAATCTTTTTTTATTATTAAGTATTAGGCTCGTTTGTTGTTATCCTGTCGACTACTCGATAAACCGTGCTATTTTAACCATATTACTTACTCATTGAAGGCAATTATACCGATAAAAATAAATATTTTTCCCCAAGGAACATCATCTAATCTTAGAAAAAAGAATCACCTTCCCATACAAAAGTGTTCAGCTGATTTAATGCAATTTGTATCGGGAGCGAATATTTTTCGAAATTAGACCCGATGCTCCTCAGGAAAAATGTTAGTGTTCATCGTTTAAACGCCCATGTAAGCAATACTCTTATTTTTACCCGACTACGGCAAAGCAAAATGAGGGTTATCATTTTGACAGACTATGTATGTATGTATGTTCATGTGTTTCCACTTAACTTCTAAATTAGTTATCATATTTGAACAAATGAGGTGTCGTTAGAAGCGTCTTAGTTGTCTTCTGGTTATAGGCAACATGACGTCACGTTAAATTTATTACAGCGCCCTCTAGGGGACTTAGAGTAAGGAACTAAAAAAAAAAATTTGCTTGATGCTACCGTGTGGGGTATCAAATGAAATTTTTTTTTAGTACATCTCAAATATGTAATTATATTTTCAAAACTAAAAATATGTTAAATAAAAATAAAGTTTAAAACTTAAACCCGACTACCAAAAAAACACGATCTAAAAAGTACAAAACAAGAAAATTGCACCTACCTACTAGCAAAACAGATTCATTATAATAATAAAATAAAATCAATGTGGCATACGAACACGGCGATAGGGCATAATCATTTCAGCAGAGACAATTTTCTTGTTTTGTACTTTTTAGATCGTGTTTTTTTGGTAGTCGGGTTTTAGTTTTTAAACTTTATTTTATGAGAAAGGGAGGCAAACGGGCAAGCGTGTCACCCGATGGTAAGTGATCACACGAACATGAATACTGTTACAAAAGCACGGTGTGTAATTATGGTAAGCGATAAAAAGTTACTGATTCCTTAAAAAATAATAAAAATTAACCTTATTTTGTGCTTTTAAAATATTAGTCACCTGACACATCACCAGCATGACGTCATTTTAGCACCGTACTAAAAAATCGCAAATCCGTCTCCACATAAAACGGCCGCCATCGGCAATTCATTTTTATTTCCTCTTAACCCTAATATATCACGGAGTCACAAAATAAACCGCAAGTTGTGTTTTAACGACTCCCATAACTAGTCATTGGATCACAATGTGTTAGCAAGAACGGGTTAAGCCATTATAAATCTTGGCCTTCTCGATAAATACTTGTGAAGTCATTGCAAAAAAAAACTAATGGTGGCCTAGCAGAGCGGCTTCCTAAGTCTATGATGGTTGCTCAGTTAGTAGGTTACCTATCTTACTTTCGAAACTTTAATATTCGAATTTCAAAACTTCGAAAACAGAATATCGAAGTTTTGAATCGAAGATATATTTTTTGACATAACTTATCTGTATAATGCAACGCGAAAGTTTAAAATCTTATATAAGTTATTTAAATATAACAATTATTAACTAAAACGATATTTACGTGCAGGTGCTCAAAGTTTTTAGTGTTATTATAATATCTGTGGTGTTAGTATGAAGTTTACTATTGAAGACGGAATGGGTAGTTAAAACTAATTACCGGGTTTCAGCATTATAACAATAAACGTAAAAACTTTTTAATTACTTCAAATGGTCTCGTAATAAACATACTTTTTCATATAGATTTGGCGAAAAGGAAATGATGGAATGCTCAAACAGCACAGAAGCTCATGCAACTCAAAAGCACACTTCTTACACAAGGTAAAAAACTGTCGATACTGCAAAGTCAAAGCAAAAGCAACCTAGTTAAGGGTCCGGCGAACAACGTTTTTCCGATACAAACGAATAAACAAAATTATTTGCAATTTAAGGATATCTTGACATTTGCTGTTACTCAGATTATGGAAGTATATATCTGTCACGATTAACACCTGCTCTTAAAAATATTTACCCACTTAAAAATATACGCGATGACATTTCGTATATTTTTCGACATCAAATAACATTTTATAACAGTACACTCGAGAAAAGGTGTTACCGAAGTCGGCGCCTAATCCCTGTTGAATAATTGAATGAAGTATTTATTAAAAGATAGTCTTGGGCGCCGACTTCGGTAACACCTTTTCTCGAGTGTACTGTTATAAAATGTTATTTGAAGTGTATGAAGTGGTCAAATTTGTAATATTAATTATAAATACTTAAAATACCATCCCTGTGCTGTACCTAATTTGTTTTAGTTTAATGTATAAAATTTGTTCCTAGTGGCCACTCATGGTGGCACTCACCACTGAAAATCAGCGTCAAGGTTGCCTGCTCCGGTAACCACAACATTATGATGAGTGGGAACCTTTTTAGCTCATTTGAATTTTACTTATAAGTCTAATTTTAAGCATTTTGTCATATTTTTTGAGTGCTAAATAAACAATTTCAATTTCTAAAAAAAATATTATATTACACATTTCAGTTCGTAGTTTTTACGGCCGGTTTTTTTCACATACATTTGTCGTTTGTATATATCTGGTTTTATAAATACTTTGACACAAATAAAAGATTCATCCATTATTGGTTCCATCGACCGTCCTTGTTTATTTTTCGTGATGAATTATTTTCTTCTCGCCATTTTTAGATTTTGACCTTCGACCCTATTCAAAGGGAGGCCGATAGGGCCATTAATCACTGATAAATAAAGCCGAGATTATTCATGGCATAGCGTTTTACAGTGTTCGGCGACGAATTGAAATTGGTCGACGAAATTGCATTTTGGGTGGGTTTTTTGGGGTTCCATTAAGAAAAACAAAATAACTTGATCCTTATCTTAAGTACTATAGAGGAAACAATATATTGTTTAAAAATTTCACTATTTCTACCATGCAAAAATAAGGTACATGGTAGTAATCCCGTAAATAACTATTCTTTAAATAAGAAATAGGATATGTTCTTTAAATGAAGTTATTAATCGTCCTGGTGCGGTTGAATTGAGACAATATTTTTTTATGTCATTAGTGGCATCCGGGGGAAAGGGGACCCAATGCGGAGGAATGGGGGTATAAAGGTTGGCAGCGCACTTGTCGCGAGTGTCCATGGGCGCCGGAAATTGCTTACCGTCGTGTGTTCCGTCTGTTCGTCTGCCACCTATCACATAAAAAAGAGATTGGTGCCTTCCATAGACCCGCAACATCACAAATGAGATATTATGGCTTGCTAAATGCGTGACTTGACTCTCTCTAGTCGACTTGATCCTCTAGCACTGCGGCGGGACATAGCTTCCCTCAGCATTCTATACCGCACCTATCATGGGGAGTGCTCTGAGGAACTGTTTGATCTACTCCCTGCAGCTGAATTCTTACATGGAATCACTCGCAAGCGATTGTCATTCCATCCTTATCATCTCGATGGATGGCGGTCTAATACTTCTCCTTTGCCTGAAGGTTGTCTGGTAGAAATCGCTTTCAGCGATAAGACCTAGTTTTTTTAAGTTGTGTTTTTTTTTGTGCAATACAGTATATCTATCGATCTATCTATCTACTGTGCGTATCTCGCCGAACATTTTACCACGTACCTCAGTTCTGCCTTGGCTGCAGGAGTATTTCCGGTTGGCTATTTCTACCACGTACATCAGTTCTGGTTCTGGAACGGTTTGGCTGCAGGAGTATTTTCGGTCGGCTACGACTTAGGGACCTTCAAGAGCGTACTCTTTTTAAAAAAGCCGGCATCACATTAGCGATCTCTCGGATTTCGCGGACGTTCATGGGCGGCGTTGATTACTTTTCATCAAGTGAGTCGCTTGCTCGTTTGTTCACCTCTAAAATAAAAAAAAAACTAACCTTTCCACCTCCTGTTTTCCCGGATTGCTCCTCCAGTACCCACCCTTACTAACTCAGCGAAACACCACACAGACCCTGTTTTACTTCGGTTATCTGTGAGGCCGCTGTACCATTCAGATCGATTGGCTCATTCATGCCGAAGCATGACTCTCCCACGGCCATCTTAAAATCTTTTCTATGGCGACGGGTAGGGTCAACTAGCGACGCCAATTGATTTTAGTTGTTAGCAACTAAACCGGATATCTTTTTAACAATTTCGAAGCTGCGATCTCTCGGAAAACACTTGTACTATTTATTTAATACTTATATTGATCTGACTCCGAGATAGGTAACCCAAGCGCCTTTGTTACGAATATCAGAATCAACAGTGGGATTACAAATATATACATATAATACTTTTCTTTTGTAAATACATACTTATAATACATAGAAAACACCCAGACCAATACAAACAGACATGTTCATGCACACAAATGTTTCTACTGTGCGGGGATCGAACCCGTAACCCTTGGAACAAAGACAGCGTTCACTGCCACTGTTCCAAACGGGTCGTCAAAATGTGTATGCATATGTTGTTCGTGCATGCATACGTTCTCTTCGTCTCTTACCTTCTCCAGGTAAGTTAGTTACAATTTGGCTCCACTTTTCTAAACTGGACCTCAACATATGGCCGGTACATCTCTATTTTTGCAGGTCTATTCTTTAAAGGATTGAAGCAGTGCATGCGCTGAGTTACGCTGCGTGAGTGAGAGTACCGAAGGCCCAACCCAGGGGAAGGGGAGTTAAAAGGTAAGCAGCGCTCTTGTGAGACCACTGGTGTTGCAGGTGTGCATGGCTTATCTGCCATCATAAAAAAAAATGTTTTTAGTTTTTGCTCTCAGTTTGACATTGGCAATTCTGTCTTCAGAAAAATGCTATGAATTCTTAAAAGAAAAAAAATCTTCTTGTTAAAATTAGAAATAAAATACCGAGCACTTTCTGTACCCTAATGGTACACCTTTATAAATGTAATATTTAACATGCAATGATATAGTAAATAAAAAGAAAAAAGCTAAAAATAACATAAATAATCGCCGTGTGGTCCCCCGCAGAGTAGAATAGGCCACCCTCACTCTTACCGAGGTGTCGTAAAAGGCAACTAAGGTAAAGCTGCTGGCATGATCATCAGCACCCAGAGAAGGAAAACTCTGCATTTATATCAAAACCGTCTGCCAAGCGTGGTGAGTATGGCAATTACCCCTCATGTGATTGAGGGAGGCCCGTGCCCCAGCAGTGGGGACTTCATGGGCTGACGATGATAAACACAAATAATCTAAGGGACCCTATTTCTTCTCTCGTCGCGCACTTGACCGGTTTTTCACAATACTCACAATATCTCGGGAAAATTAAGCGTGAAATAATGCTGTAGAAATGCGTTCTCTATGTAAATGGCCGTAACCAACCGAATACGCAATGGAGAGATACGCGTAATATTCCCAATGTGTCGAGTTTTTTGAAACAGGGGTAAATAGTTTTTTTTAAATTTTCGCGTTGCATGACATCATAACATAATTAATCAAGACGGGAATTAACACGATATTTATTATGTGAAACAACATTGTGTATTCACATATTTTATTCGACATTTCGGCTACGTTACAGGAGCCGTGGTCACGAGCGGACTGACCACAGTCCGCTAATTCCCGTCTTGATTAATTAATGTTAAAACAGGGGTAGCTGTAGGTATGTACGTTCGATGGCCGTTAGTTTAGTTTTTTTTATTGACTGCCTCTGTGGCGCAGTGGTTAGTGGGTCGCACTTTAAAGCGACGGCTGCAAAGAGGTCCCGGGTCGGGCTAAAAATTGGTACCTAAGTTTTCGGTAAGCAATTCTTAGTAGCAGCCTGGAGTCTGGAGGTTGGCGGTCTTGTACCCCCGTGCCTCGGAAAGCATGTTAAGCCATTGGTCCTGCGCCCGGTCCCTCTCCGGTCGTGTCACAGTTGTGTCCCATCGGAATATGAGGGTAAGGGAATAGAGAGTGCACTTGTGTTTGCGCACTCACTTGAGCACTATAATATATCCTGCGTACGTGGATGATCGTCGAGATTGGCCGACGTAGGCGTAATCGGTTGGATGATGTTTTTTTTTAAGAACGACGAGCAGACGGATCACCTGATGGTAAGCGATTGCCGCCGCCCATGGACACCCGCGACACCAGTGGAGTCACAAGTGCGCCGCCAACTTTAAACCCCCCTTTCCTCCGCAGCGAAACACAGCACAATGCTGCTTCACGCTGGTTTTCTGTGAGGCCGTGGTATCACTGCGGTCGAGCCGGCCCATTCATGCCGAAGCGTGGCTCTCTCACGGTAAAAATTTAGTTCTTAGGCTTCTGTTTTTACTTTTTTTTTTATATTATGGCTCCAACCGAAAATATTTGGCCAATGTCAAGTGACCTATTAAGTATGAGTGGGTATTCAACAGTCGAAGTCAGTCAATGTCCCAGTCACACAATAAAACGTCGGTGTTTTGCGTTTTATCGACCTACAGACAGATTCTGCTGATACCACTCTTAACACTATTGCGGGCTTTAAGACTCTATTAGGTCCAAGCAAGTTGTCCTTGATAACTCACTCGACACACAATAACAGTGTTATAAACGATACATTTCAATGATTCTTATTATTAGGATCACTTTTCGGCACTTCAACGCACAAATAAACACCAAATTAGTTCACTTCAAACCACTTGAAACGCGGAGTTTTTACTCCTACCGCCAGAATCCTTATTTTTGCTTCTTACCGACCCGATGTTTAGGTAAGTACTTATGAATGTCGATTTATTGAGTAATTTTAAAGATGTGTCAAGTATTATAAATGAGCGTTCGAAGGCCGTAAGTTACATTTTGTTCTTAGGCCTTTATCCTTGCTTCTCCAATTATTTTTAGGTGCTTTTTGGTGCAAGATAAGACATTACAAAAACAAGCTACAGGATATAAAGCAGAAATAGTAAGTAAGTAAGTATGTATTTATTAACCAAAAATTGCACATACATATACATTTTTGCTGATCCCCACACTAGGCAAGCCTGTCCTGTGGGAAACAGAAAACGATTAACAGGGTAAATTTACGGCACTTGTGGAGAAAAAACAAGAAAATATATATATATATATATATATACATATTATTGAGAACTCAAGGTAAGGTGTTTAACATAATACGCGAGAAACAAAACATCTAACAAAAATACAAGAGATCTGTTCATTACAGAGGGCAAGGTTTAATATGTGGGTGTGTTTCTTGTTGAGTGTGTGGTTGTTTGTGTGTGGAAGCTGAAATAATAGCAAATATTAAACCATTGGAATTATTTTGTAACTCTCATGATCTTTTCTCCATCGTAGTAAGACCATCCCAGAAGGAGCCTAGTTACAGTTACTTTGAGCTCAGAGACTGTTGAATTTTTAAAATCTATAACATTAATAATAATAATATAGTCTTATGACAACCGGGGACTGTCCTTGGCTACACTTCTGTAGTGTATACAGGGATCGAACCCACGACCTTTGGCGTAAGAGGCAGGGTCACTACGAATTGCGCCATCCGGTCAGTCATTTGACATTTTATTGTAGATGTGAGGCATCAGAAATCTTGAGAAATAGCTCCGTCGTGTCCTGTCTCCCCTAGCGGATGCAAGGTGGCCTTGCGATCGATGTTGCAAGATATGCCGAGCAGCAATAGGGCCGATGTGGATTTCCACCAACCCTGTTGGCACTGCAACAATCATATTTTAGATACTGTGGCCAATGATGATGACTTGTAATGTCGAATCGTTGAGTCATCTAAGTGTGTCGTAAACTATGTGAGTTAGTTAATGTCCGTTGTTTTATGAACAGTATGTATTATTTTTGAATGATTCGTATGATCAGCACTAGAGACAATCTCAGGTCATAATGATTGGGGGCATACGTTTTGATTATTCAATTCATCTTTTTGACTGTCACAACAGGCTGCCTTTTGATTTCGATAAATTTATAAGGAAGAAGGTAAGTAAATGTTTATTGGCCACGTAAAATAATACACAAACCAAGTAAGAAAAAAAATGAACGAAAGTAAAGTGGTCAAGAAGGTCGAAGCTCAGCATGTGCTGCAATGGTTTAACTCCATTTTTTTTCTGCTCTAAGGGACTAAGCACTACCATTAGTGAGTTGACTTTCAGCTTGACACTTCGAATAGGTCTTAAAAAGAGTTTTGACAAAAGAGGTGATCCGTTCGGGTTTTTTTGAAAGTGACAGGTGGCAGATGACAGACAGTTCATCAGACTATAAGCGTTTGCTGCTTCATATGGACAATACCAGTGAATTTATAAGTGCTATCAGCCTACCTTTATGTCCAATCTGGAGGTAAGAGTTCTTTCTGGATTGGGCTTCCTATCCTCTCACTCACAGTTTTTTCTGAGGTCGTATCACTCCGTTCGAGCCGGCAAAATTATGTCAAAGTTTGGTTCTCCCACGGTTAATGTTGAGCAACCCAAAAACTTGTGTGTAACTTTATTTCACGTCCCGCCCATCACAAAAGGGTGTACCATATACTCGCTTCCATAATAACGTAGAATAAGGTAAAGACACAGCAAACGCAATCCGTCAGCAGAAGCTGACCTAAACGGACCCTTGTCAAAGCACAGATGTTACTGAGCCCGGCCGGTTTATGAAACAATGTACATAGAAATTTTAATCTTCCTGCCTTCTGGAGACGGGGTGTTTAAAGGATGGGAGGAGGCGATTTTTGTTGTGAAATTAAGAGTTTTCATCCACTTACTTTATCTCAAAGCTATATACTTACGCATAGAGGAAGTCACAGCCGTGGAAGGCCCCCCACAGAAGGACCAGCGATCCGGTGAAGCTCGGAAATCCCTTGGATACGAGCGCCACAGGACCGATCTGTGTGGAGAACATTGAGGGAGGCCTATGTTGAGCTGATACTTACGCGAGGCTAAAAAACTGATTTGTGACGAGGAGCTTGAAAAGCAAGCTTCAAGTCTAGCCCATCGTCGTAAAGCAGCTTGTCTGGCAGTATTTTGCAGGCTGAACTTCCTTTGTCTGTTTTCACGAATGACCGTAACCTCAAATTGATTAAAGCTAGAATTAATAGGCTGCTTCTGCTGCAGCTTTCTCTATCGTAGTCTTCTTGATGAATTCTTGATGAGGAACCCATGATTAATTAAAAAAAGCTAGCTCAATATAATAGGTCTTGACATTATCAGCATCATTTCAGCCAATAGACGTCCACTGGACATAGGTTCTCCACACATAACGGTTCTGTACCGCCCTGATCGGATGGACATCCGCAACCTTTACCAGATCGTCGGTCCACCTTGGGAAGGGCCTTTTGAACCTCAAACACATTTTCTCTTTAATAGCTCCTAAAATCTTTCGGAATAACTTCCGTTCCGCCACCGAAAGTTGAGTTGCCTTCTTAAATATTGTCAATGTTCACTTTTCGCATTCACACATCATGATTGGTCTAGTGGTTTAAGTACCAGGCCGTGCGTGATCTCAGGGTTCTGAGGTCGATTCCCGGGTCGAGCGAAAAGTATGTATCGATTTTTTCGGACACAGCTCGGGTTTGTGATCACCAATCCGCATTTGGCAAGCGTGGTGATTAAGCTTAATCCCGTCATAGTAGCAATAACTTGATTTCTATGATGGAGGCCTTTGCCCTGCAGTGGGACAGAAAAAAATCATGATTGGTCTAATAAATGTAATTTAACCGCTTGATTTTCCTGTACAACCTTTGTAGCCCTGGAACTCAATTCTCGGGACGTGACATAGATATTCCTATAGACTAATGTATGGAAATCTGTCATTCAATATTTATCATGTCCCGAGAATTGGGCTCCTGCTTAATGTTAACACATAGGACTCTGCAGAGCGTAGTCGACCTTTAAGAAGCCATAGGTTCATGCATGCATGCAGGTCCTATTCAGCCTAGTATCAAACTGGTCCCAAGTTTGATCTATTGTGATTGCTGCTATGCCACATATCAGTCACAAACCCTGCACTTTTCAGAAAATGCATTTGTTTGGGGCTGAGATCCCTAGCTTTATTGTGACCCAATATGCGCTTTCACAGATGTATGCAACAATGAAATCTTCTGAATCTGAAAGTTTTTGAGTTGTTCAACATTAAGCATGGGAGAACCAAACTTTGACATAATTTTGCCGGCTCGAACGGAGGGATACGGCTTCAGACAAAACTGTGAGTGAGAGGATAGGAAGCCCAATCCAGAAAGAACTCTTACCTCCGTATTGGGCATAAAGGTAGGCTGATAGCACTTATAAATTCACTGGTATTGTCCATATGAAGATCCCTAGCTTTATTGGGACCCAATATGCGCTTTCACAGATGTATGCTTACGTTTGCGTAGATTTGTTTCCTAAAGATTTCATTGTTGAAAATTTAGTCAGGTCACTTATAAGTAAATTACACGGCCTAAGAAATTGGACGTAGATAAATAATTTAAAGGAGTGAATAGGCTATCTTGGATCCACATTTATCTTACTTCTAAAGTAATAGCGTAAACACCAATATTTATACAACGGATATAAAAAGTTTCAGAAGCTTTTTTCACCCTACAAGGATTAGTTCCTAAAGTAAGATTGATAGCTGAGGGTATATCATAAAGTTATAATTGTACGTAGCACAAACAGTGTATTTTTTCAATTCAACCCCGAAGCGGGAAAGATAAATAATATCGTCCGACCGATTCGGCTTCAGCGGCCGATCTTATCGGGTAGGGCACACTAGCGACGCCTATCGATTTTAATTTTTAGCTACTAAACAGGATCTATTTTAAACAATTTCGGGGTTACAACAAATACGCGGTGACTAAATAACTGCGCACAAAAACGCATTCAACATTTGTGCATGGTTGTTTAATAAATAGTATAAGTGTTTGCCGAGAGGTTGTAGTCCCGAAATTGTTTAAAATAGATCCTTTTTAGTAGCTAAAAATTTCGTAAATCGTGCGCTCGTCACGACGCTAAGTCATGAGTAAATCAAAAATAGGTCTCCTGGACGGTTGTGATTTTAATCGCGTGATCCAACGTCGTTGCACGTGTGACTCCATAGCCAGACAAAATTCAACCGATTCAGTATGGATTGGCAGGAGTGCGTTGGAGCAGCCAGTCAGGATCGCAAAAGATTGTTGTTAGATTCATCTAGAAAGATCCACGCATCACGATCTTGAATCGCGGTTCGCGGGATCACCGATCCATTCTCGATCGTCTGATGTGGATCCGCCTATTGATCATCCACGTATACAGGACATATATATATAGTGTACGAGTGTGTACGCCGTGTGGTCCCCGGCAGAGCAGAAAAGGCCACCCTCACTCTTACCGAGGTGTCGTAAAAGGCGACTAAGGTAAAGCTGCTGGCATGATCATCAGCACCCAGAGAAGGAAAACTCTGCATTTATATCAAAACCCTCGCCAACCCGTCTGCCAAGCGTGGTGAGTATGGCAATTACCCCTCATGTGATTGAAGGAGGCCCGTGCCCCAGCAGTGGGGACTTAAATGGGCTGACGATGATGATGTGTACGCAAACACAAGTATTCTCTGAGAATATGATAAAAAATATGGAATATTACAGCTATGAATGCAACTGGGAATTACACGCTGAAATTTCTACCAATAGCTCCGAGGTGAGGGAAAACATCGTGAGGAAACCTGAACATTTCGAATAGTTACTCAAAAATTGTGGATATCTATTAATTGAGATAATGATTCTGAATGTGTAACCGTGATCTAGTTGGCTGGTTTCCCTGTCTAAGGGTTGCGATGGTCAGACGGTAGTTTCTTAATTGTAATTATTTTTCTTTGGATCGCCTTTTCTAATAAATAAATAAATATTTCACAATATCACATACATTGATCTGACTCCGAGATAGGTAGCTCAAGCACCTATGTTACGGATATCAGAATCAACAGCGGAATTACAAATATATACATATAATACTTTTCTTTCGTTAATACATACAAACACCCAGACCAATACAAACAGTGTTCATGCACACAAAAGTTTGTACTTTGCGGGGATCGAACCCGCAACCCTTGGACCAAAGGCAGCGTTCACTACCATTGTTCCAAACGGATCGTCTATAGGTTAAGGTAATTGGTTGGATAACACTATAACTATTAAATGTCTATATATATAATGTATCTAATACTGTGGTTGTTGTTGTAATAATTTTTTTTTTTTTTTTAATTTCCAATCTTCCCGAATCCTGGATCATGGTCCAAGCGTACTCCGGGCTCCATACCAGCGGCTTTGGACGCTACTGGCAATTACTCCCTAAAATGAGGATGACGAGGACACCTTGGTTGAACGATCAATCGCGGTAATCAGACACGTGGTCCCAATACAAGATTATCGTCTAATAAAAATAAAGTTTAAAAACTAAAACCCGACTACCAAAAAAAAACGATCTAAAAAGGACGAAACAAGAAAATTGCCACATTGATTCTTTTTTATTATTATAATGAATCTGTTTTGCAGTAGGTGGCATACGACCACGGCGATACGGCCATAATAATTTCAGCAGAGACAATTTTCTTGTTTCGTTCCTTTTAGAGCGTGTTTTTTTTGGTAGTCAGGTTTTAGTTTTTAAACGTTATTTTTATTTAACTTGCTTTTAGTTACGTAAATATAAATACACATTTGAAATGTGCTTTTTTAAAAAAAATCTCTTTCATTTGATACCCCGCACGGTACTGTCAAGCAACATTTTTTTTTTGGTCCTTACTCTAATGTCCCCAGAGGGCGCTGTAGTCAATTTAAATTGACGTCATATCACCTATAAACAGAAGACAATCAAGACGCTTCTAACGACACCTCATTTGTTCACATATGGTAACTAGTATAGAAGTTATGAGGGAACAGATGAACAACCATACATAAATACAGGTCAAAATCATAACCCTCCTTTTTGCTTCGCCGTAGTCGGGTAAAAACAGGAAAAAAATCTTAAATCCTAATCGTGCTCCTCCAAATTGAATCCTCCGCCTCTGACACAGACCACAAATCTCCAAGGCGTGGCTGTGGGCCACGCCCAAATTAATGTTCTCAGAAACTGATACAGTTGGCAAACTATGCCGATTCTAATGCTGCGTCCCACCACCCGTCTGGCCGTCGCGTCACCATAATTTACGAGCCCTAAGGGATTGTTGTTGATAATTAAATTTATAGGACGCTAAGAACATCCTTTAGAGTTAATCTGTCAAGATGAAAGGAAAAACAAACATTGGTAATCAGTAAGGCATGGTTAATTAGCAATCTGTGCTGGAGTTTGCTATGGTTGATTAATAAAGCATATCCTATGGGAAATCGCTTACTCGTAACGCTGGAGAATAGGGTATCGGTAATTGGGAGAAGCTGTTTTGTACCCTAGGAGAGCGTACACTACTTAATAATTATTTTTTATGCTAGAGGCGACAAACTAGCAAGCGAGTCACCTGTTGGAAAGTAATCAACGCCACCCATGAACATTCGCGAAATCAGAAAGATCGCTAATATATTGCCATCCTTTTCAAAAAAGAGCTGTTGAAGTTCAGTAAGCCGTCGGGTACAGGGTTGAGTGTCGGGTAGCCGTACTTTTACTTGGTAAAAACATAAAATATTTTTATATAATGGATGATGTAATATAATGGTCTGTAAGGATTGAAACGAACTCGTATTCCCTACTTGTTATTTCGTACTTTCGTAACCTGAAAAATATATACCATATGGTTACGCGAAACTTGCGAAGGTTCTTTCACTGTGCGCTGACCTGGCTCAATTTCTGGATAAAAACTCTCAATGCCGCGAGGGCGGCCTTCCATAAGTCATCTCTAAGCTCTCTTCATTTAAGCATACATTTCTTTCTAAATTACTGACATTCAACCGACAGCCAGCAACGAAGGGGTTCACTATCGTTACAGTACCATTGAGCAGTTTCTAGGGACTAAACACACAGACAAATTAGGCTACAAATAGTAACAAATGAGCGTGTTGGTATATTTGTCATTATGGTAAAAAACCATCGAGCCCAAATGGGCGTGTTGGCACTTCATCAAGAAGTTTCATTGGCACTCTTCCGGCTCCATCATCAAAAAGTAACTAAATCTCTTTAAAACAACAAAGCATACAAGCCCACATTTGACAATTTTAACCTTTGTTATCATCGTATCGTATTGTCATTGAATATGACACAAATTGCAACAATCCAGCTTAATCGGTTACGTGGAAATAGGTTAAAAGTTTGTGACAAAGCTTATTAAATGTTTCATTTTTATTAGTACAAACAAAAAATGGGGTTTACAAAAAGGGTTTAAGCCAACCCTTATCTACAATCATGAGCACTTTCTGATACTCTACAGTTTACAGTATTTTTATATCCTACACCTATATCGTACCCCGCAAAACTTTAATACATACCCGCGTCAGGAGACGGGCGAAACAAAATATAAATGGTATGTCAAAAATATAAGAATGAAATACCGCCCCGTTTGTCGTCCGGATGGAAATGTTCTTTGTTGTGTCTGGGACCGATACTGGCGGTGGATTTCTGTGGGAAATGCTGCGATTTGCGAATAGATGGCATTTTTGAAATGTGGAACGGGAAATTTGACGCGGCTCATCATTTTAGAGTTGAAGAAAAATGTGAATAAAACGGGATGATACTTACTTAAAAACCAGTCGGAGGTTTCATACCACGAGCCCATAATATCCCCATGAATTCCTTGAGAGACGAGGGAAACACGCCGGGTAGACCCACTAGCCTCTGGAAGGTCTCTGATTAGCAGAGACAGAGGAGAGGCGTCCGTCTCCCAACGGACGGGTGTGCATAAGGCAGCCGGCGCCGGCGCCGATGTCGGCTCTCGTCAGGGAGCCCGCAGCATTTTCACAGGGTCAACAAAAAACAGCGTGCGTATGCCTCCGAACGGTCTCTGACTAAAAAAGACGTCATCATTTTAGAGTTGGAGAAAAATGAGAATAAAACGGGATGATACTTACTTAAAAACCAGTTGGAGGTTTCACACCACGAGCCCATAATATCCCCATGAATTCCTTGAGAGACGAGGGAAACACGCCGGGTAGACCCACTAGCCTCTGAAAGGTCTCTGATTAGCAGAGACAGAGGAGAGGCGTCCGTCTCCTAACGGACGGGTGTGCATAAGGCAGCCGGCGCCGGCGCCGATGTCGGCTCTTGTCAGTGAGCCCGCAGCATTTTCACAGGGTCAACAAAAAACAGCGTGCGTATGCCTCCGAACGGTCTCTGACTAAAAAAGACAGAGGTGAGTCGTCCGTCTCCAGACGGGCGGGTGTGCATAAGGCGGCACCGATATCGGCCCCTGTCAGTGAGTCCACAGAATATCGACAGGGTCAACAAAAAAAGTTACGCTACATGAATGGCCAAGTTCAACCGGAGCAATACCACGGCCTCACAGAAAACCGTGTTTCGCCGAATGAGTGAGGGTACCGGCGGGCATTGCACGTCTTGTGACTCCACTCTGCTGTTGCAAGTTATCCATGGGCAGAGGCAATCGCTCACCATCAGTTGATCCATCTGCTTAATTGCCACCTATCTATGGATGACCCATCTGGAACAGTGGTAGTGAACGCTGCCTCTGGTGCAAGGGTTGCGGGTTCGATCCCCGCACAGTAGAAACATTTGTGTGCATGAACATATCTGTTTGTATTGGTCTGGGTGTTTTCTATGTATTATAAGTATGTATTTACAAAAGAAAAGTATTATATGTATATATTTGTAATCCCACTGTTGATTCTGATATCCGTAACACAGGTGCTTGAGCTACGTATCTCGGAGTCAGGTCAATGTATGTGATGTTGTGAAATATTTATCTATATTAAACAGCTTGTCATTTGACTTAAAGATTAACGTAAAAGCTAATTAATTTACTTAAAAAATCTTCTTAATAATAATTCTCAATATTGAGGAACATTTTTTTTATATCCCATGAGTTTTCATCGCTCAAAGCACTCTCAAGGCCTAGCCTCAAAGATAAAACTCCTTCTCAACTTAGCGTGTAATTCCCGATTGCGTCACAAGCTGTCGCTCTGGAGCCCGGGATACGCTTAGACCATAACTCAAGATTGGGGAGTCTGGTAATTACAGTAAGGCGACTGCCGTCTGACCTTCGTGACCATTTAACAGGGGAACCAGACCAATTGAATCATGGTTACACGTTTCAGAAACTATCCGAAACGTGCAGGTTTACTCACGATGTTTTCCTTCACCGCCGAGCTAATGGAAAAAAAATTTAACAGTGGGAGAGCCACGCTTCGGCATGAATGGGCCGGCTCGACCGGAGTAATACCACGTCACAGAAAACCGGCGTGAAGTAGTGCATGCGCTGTTTTTCGCTGCGTGAGTGAGGGTACCGGAGGCCCAATCCAGGGGAAGGGGGGTTAAAAGGTAAGCAGCGCACTTGTGACACCACTGGTGTTGCAGGTGTCCATGGGCGGCGGTAATCGCTTAACATCAGGTGATCCGTCGGCTCGTCTGCCACCTACATCATAAAAAAAAATAATAAGCACATCATCATCATCATCACAGGGGTGTAAGGGGGCAATCTACCACCTTCCTGCCCCAAGCCAACCTCACCTGCCCGTGGTGTACCCTGCTAAATTACCAACGAGGCTCTGGCGACCGACCGATGGCGGTATAACCACAGCTATGACGTGGCCAAATACGCCAGGCCAGTGACGGGCAGCAGCGTCACTGGCGCAAAAATCCACGTCCTGCGATCGCCAACCCGCCTGCCCAGCGTGGCGATTATGGGCAAACCCTCCAATGCGAGCAAAACTGCAGCCACGGCCCCCAGTTCCCGGCAGTCCCGCTATTCCTGGTCATGGTGGCGACCATGGTAACGGCGGGACGGGGGGTGCGAAAAATCTCCGGGCTACGGGAGGCCACCACAACAAACTGACCCTGGCGACGTACAACGGACGCACTTTGCGGCTTGATTCGCATCTGGCACAACTCGAGGTGGAACTTGGGAAAATAAGGTGGCACATCCTTGGTTTAAGCGAAGTCCGAAGAGAGGGCGAGGACACCGTAACCTTGGAGTCGGGCCACCTAATGTACTTCCGCGAGGGAGACCAACATTCTCAAGGCGGCGTCGGGTTTCTGGTCAATAAGTCCCTCTCTGACAACGTAGTGGAAATGTCTAGCGTGTCGAACAGGGTAGCGTACCTCATCATCAAGCTCACCGAGAGGTACAGCCTCAAGGTGGTGCAAGTGTACGCACCGACTTCGACACACTCAGACGATGAAGTGGAGGAAATGTTCGATGACATATCGAGGGCCCTCCACTTCACCACCAAAACCCACTACAATGTTGTCATGGGGGACTTCAACGCTAAAGTGGGAGTACAGAATTGCAACGAATCGGTAGTAGGATCCCATGGATTTGGAGTTAGGAATCATAGGGGGCGGATGCTTGTCAACTTTCTCGAACGAGAGGGGCTCTTTTTGATGAACTCTTTCTTCAAGAAGCAGCCCCAAAGAAAGTGGACGTGGCAGAGCCCCGACACTATGACTAAAAACGAGATCGACTTCATCATGGCAGACAGGCGGCATATATTTAGAGATGTCTCCGTGATCAACAGGTTCAACACCGGTAGCGATCACAGACTTGTCCGAGGCACTCTGAATATCGACTTTAAAGCCGAACGAGTCCGCTTGATGAGGTCAAGACTCCGGCCTACTCTACTGCAATCCATGAAAGGATCTGAAAAGTTTCAGTTAAACCTGGAAAACCGATTCAATGCCGTGGAAACCACAACGGACGTTGACCAGAACCTCGAAAATGTGGTTCGAGTCCTCAGGGAAGAAGGCACGAGATTTTGTAACATGCAGCGCAAAGGTAGGAAGTCGAAACTCTCTGATGAGACCTTGGGGCTAATGAGACAACGACGTGAGCAACCACCGTCCACTTCGTCAGGAAAACGGACTCTAAACCGGGAGATCAGTAAACTTGTGCGACGCGACCTCCGGTGCTCCAATACTCTCTCGATTGAAAGAGCTATCGAGCAGAATCGGGGGTCGAAGGTTTTCGTACAATCTCTCGGAAGAAGCCACCTGACCAAGCTGACCACATCACGTGGAGAAGTTGCTGCTTCAAAGCCGGCGGTCCTTCAAGAAGTGGAAGACTTCTATGGCCGATTATACGCTTCGCATGCATCTCGACCTGATCCCGAAAATGAGGACTCTAGGGCCACATTAACACGCCATTTCACCGAAGACTTGCCAGAAGTCAGCATTGGCGAAATCGAGATTGCTCTTGGACAGCTGAAAAATGGAAAAGCCCCTGGAGAGGATGGCGTTACAACAGAGTTGTTGAAAGCTGGAGGATTACCCGTACTGAGGGAACTCCAAAAGCTCTTTAACGATGTCCTCTTCGAAGGGAGAACTCCGGAGGCGTGGAGTAAGAGTGTGGTCGTCTTGTTTTTCAAAAAAGGGGACAAAACCCTTTTGAAGAACTATCGACCCATTTCCCTTTTAAGCCACGTTTATAAGCTGTTCTCAAGAGTGATCACGAACCGTCTTGCGCGGAGACTCGACGAATTCCAACCACCGGAACAGGCTGGGTTTCGGAGCGGATACGGCACCATAGATCACATCCACACAGTGCGGCAGATTATACAGAAGACAGAAGAGTATAATCAGCCCCTGTGTCTAGCATTTGTGGACTATGAGAAAGCCTTTGACTCGGTTGAAATCTGGTCTGTTCTGGAGTCCCTGCAGCGATGCCAAGTCGATTGGCGATATATCCAGGTGATGAGATGTCTCTATGATGCCGCTACTATGTCCGTCCAAGTACAGAATCAGCAAACAAGTCCTATACCATTGCATCGAGGAGTGAGACAAGGGGACGTCATCTCCCCGAAATTGTTCACAAATGCTATGGAGGATATGTTCAAGACGCTGAACTGGAAGAGACGTGGCATCAACATCAATGGCGAATACATCTCTCACCTGCGATTTGCTGACGACATCGTCATAATGGCAGAAACGCTGCAGGACCTACAACAGATGCTGAATGACCTGGCTGACTCTTCTAAATGCATCGGCCTACGGATGAACTTGGACAAAACCAAGGTCATGTTCAATGAACATGTTCTACCGGAACCGATTGCAATTCACGGTGCCGTCCTCGAAGTTGTTCAAAAATACGTATACCTCGGGCAGACTTTGCAATTGGGTAAAAACAACCTCGAGGATGAGGTGAATAGGAGAATCCAGTTAGGTTGGGCAGCATTTGGAAAACTACGTCGTGTCTTCATATCCTCGATACCACAGTGCCTAAAGACGAAAGTCTTCAATCAGTGCGTCCTACCCGTCATGACATACGGAGCCGAAACGTGGACACTTACGGTACGGCTGGTCCACAAGTTAAAGGTCGCTCAGCGGGCTATGGAACGAGCAATGCTCGGCGTCTCTCTCCGAGATCGAATCCGAAATGAGGTGATCCGGCAGAGAACCAAAGTTATCGACATTGCTCACCGGATTAGCAAGCTTAAGTGGCAGTGGGCTGGCCATATTAGCCGCAGAACCGACAACCGATGGGGTAAACGAGTTCTGGAGTGGAGACCGCGTCTTGGCAAACGTAATGTAGGGCGCCCTCTGGCTAGGTGGGAGGACGATCTACGCAGGATGGCTGGCAAGAGCTGGATGCGAGAAGCCATGGATAGATCACAGTGGCGAACAATTGGAGAGGCCTACGTCCAGCAGTGGACTGCGATGGGCTGATGATGATGATGATGATGATGATGACATCATCATCAACCCATTTAAGTCCCCACTGCTGGGGCACGGGCCTCCCTCAATCACATGAGGGGTAATTGCCATACTAACCACGCTTGGCAGACGGGTTGGCGAGGGTTTAGATATAAATGCAGAGTTTTCCTTCTCTGGGTGCTGATGATCATGCCAGCAGCTTTACCTTAGTCGCTTTTTACGACACCTCGGTAAGAGTGAGGGTGGCCTATTCTACTCCGCCGGGGACCACACGGCCTAGAAAGCACATAGATTTTAAAAATCTATAGGTGCATGCTTACGCACCCCACATGGATGGCGCATTCCGAACCACTGACCTACCGCTCTAGCCTGTAAGATAAAACTATACTCATGTAATGAAAGAGATAAACATGATTTCCCAGCTAAAGACAACAAGCTGTTCCCGTAACAAGTTTATCAATATATAATGCTGACTCAAGAAAACGGCGAGATAGACTCAGCCGAGATGTCTTGTAAGCGGACACCTCTAGAGGGTGTTTAAAAAGTTCTCGAGTGTGGAAAATGTGAGGTAAAAGTTGCAGGCACTTTGAGGACTTTACTTGGTTCTTGGATTTTGTTTTTTTGGTATAAGCTGTATTGTAGGTTTTTTTTTATGTGATAGGTGGCAGACGAGTAGATCACCTGATGGTAAGCGTTTGCCGCCGCCCAAGGACACACGCGACACCAGTGGAGCTGAGCACAAGTGCGCTGCTAACCTTTGAACCCCCTTTCCCCCTGATTGGGCCTCCGGTACCCTCACTCACGCAACTCATTTTTCAAGAAATGACTTGTATGGACTATTCTTGTCTGAAATAAATTATTTGAATTCAATTCAATTCAATTCAAATAAGTTATACCGTCACCCAAAGTTTGTGTAGTCGTCTACCAAAAGCTTTGATACCCTAATCAAATGATCAATTTAAGCGCGACATTCACAAACTATGCAAATCCAAACGTTTCAATCAAGCCTCAATACCGAGGCGTTGCAAAAAATCTTGCCGCAAAAAATGTTCCTGGAGCGGGTGACTTCTACCACGGGTGGTCGCGTTTACGTGTGTTCCATCTGGATCCACAGTAAAAATATGGCCAGTAGGTACAGTGGCTCGAGTGCATTTTCAAGAGCAGACGGATCACCTGATGGCAAACGACCGCCGCCACCCATGGACACCCGTGACACCAGTGGAGTCACAAGTGGGAGACCACGGGTGAGCACACTTCAGCATGAATGGGCCGGCACAACCGGAGTGATACCACGGCCTCACAGAAAGCACTGTGCTGTGTTTCACTGCGTGAGTGAGGGTACCGGAGGCCCAATCCAGGGGAAAGGGGGGTTTAAAGGTTGGCAGCGCACTTGTGACTCCACTGGTGTCGCGGGTGTCCATGGGCGGCGGCAATCGCTTACCATCAGGTGATCCGTCTGTTCGTGCACGTATTACATTAAAAAAAGTGCGCTGGCAACCTTTAAACCCACCCTCCTCCGGGTGCTTCACGCTGGTTTTCTGTGAGGCCATGGTATCACTCCGATCGAGCCGGCTCATTCATGCCAAATCGTGGCTCTCCCAATATCCAAATAGGATCTTTAGACTATCTCGACAATAAATTAATGAGTATATTTATCAAAAGGGTTTGTTTATTATTATTGAGATTTCAATCTCGAAGCGTGGCTCTCCCATGGTCAAACAATGATGAATGTTCCGAGAAGCTATTTGGCTTATATTTTCGTATCACGTGGCAGATGATGAGATGAGCAGACGGAATGGTGAACGATTGCCGCCACCTTTGGACACCTGAAGCAGCAGTTAAGTCACAAGTACGCTACCAACATTTATACCCAGTTTTCCACCAGATTGGCCCTTCGGTACCCTCACTCATTCAATGAAACACAACACAGACACTGCTTGATGTTGGTTTTCTCTTAGGTCGTGGTATGACGCCGGTCGAGAAGGCCGAAATTCATTTTTTTCCGTGGTTCACCAAAAGGTCCACAATCTCACCACATGTTTCGAATGAATGAATGAAATGAATTTACGACGAATGATCTATAGTGTCTCATAGAAATTTGAAGGTCAAGAAATAGTGTGATCTTGTGTCTGTGCACAAAGTACACCATACATTTTTGTCGATATTTTTTATGATATAAGGGGCAGACGAGCAGACGCATTACCTGATGGTAAGTGATCACCGTCACACCATGGACACATTCAACGTCAAAGGACTCACAAGTCGATGGCTGATAGTTAAGGTTATACGACATATCCATATCGGTTTAAAGGTCGGCAGTGCACTGGTGTCGCGTGACTCCACTGGTGTCACGTGTGTCTTTGGGCGGCGGCAAACGCTTACCATCAGGTGATCTACTCGTCTGCCACCTATCACATAAAAAAATCGGTACAAGGACATTATTATTACTGGAAGTGTTTATACTGTGGATGTTCCATCTATGCATGTGCCGGCCGTGAGTGGTGTTCCGTGTAAACAGCGCCCGACCGTGCCCTGCGGCGGCCCTGGATTAACAGAATGACCGCTCTTCTCGTGTCGGAGTACGTGAAAATCGACTTTTTGTTATGGAATCGATAGTAGGTGGCTTTGTGATGAAAGTTTCTTTATGAAACACTAGACTGCACCCGTAGCTCACGTAGTTTTAGTCTTTATTACAAAGGTCTTCATTCAAACCTACCCCTTAGGGGTTGAAAGTTCAAAAGTCACTTTTTTTATTCAAAAACCATGCGTAAACATCAATTTTAAGTTTCTTATTTTACTAATTAGCAAACCCCCATACTGCATTTCACGTCCTATTTCACCCCTTCAAAGGATATTTTTCCAAAAAAACCTTTGATGTTTTTTTTTTAATTTGCAATTATTAGTCTTGATACCCGATACCTCGATACCCGGCAGAGTAGAATATGCTGTGTGGTCCCGACAGAGTAGAATAGGCCACTCTCACTCATACCGAGGTGTCGTAAAAGGCGACTAAGGTAAAGCTGCTGGCATGATCATCAGCACCCAGAGAAGGAAAACTCTGCATTTATATCAAAACCCTCGCCAACCCGTCTGCCAAGCATGGTGAGTATGGCAATTACCCCTCATGTGATTGAGGGCGGCCCGTGCCCCAGCAGTGGGGACTTAAATGGGCTAACGATGACTCTTGATACAAATTTTCACATTCCTAACATTAAAGATGGCGGACTTTCATACAAACCTCTAACCCCCTATTTACCTTTTTAAGGGCTGATTTTTTAAAAATCACTTCTTAGCGCTCATTTTCACTATCAAAGGAGCCCACTTTCGAAATTTCAAGTTTCTAGGGTAAGTAGTTTGGGCTATGCGTGCATTCATAGTCACTTAATACCTTAGTCACTCAGTGTCACCATTTACATATATAGATATTGCACGGTTCTTTGTATTTTTTATACAAGTCCCTGGATTTAAAGTATTTTTAATTATTTGCTTTGCATTTGACATAGATCACTGCCATGAGTACACATCTATCAAAAGAGAGTGGTTAACTGAGCCCCAGGCACAGCGCTAATGAAACGTATCTCACAATTTTCATCAAATTAGTTAAAGTAAATGTAATAATATCGCCTATCTGAAATCAGTGGCAAAAAATATTAGGCCCTGGAAAACCACCTTTGATCCTTAAGTTACTTTTTTTTTTTATAATTGTCACAACATCTCATACGTTGACCTTATTTCATACTAAGTAGCTTAAGTACTTGTGTTACAGATATCAGACAACAGAGAAACACAAATATATACTTAAATACATATATTACACCCAGACACTGAACAAACACAAGTGTTCATCGCACGAATGTTTGTCCAGGGTGGGGATCGAACCCACGACCTTTGGCGCAAGAGGCAGAGTCACTACCAATTGCGCCATCCGGTCAGTCGAACTTAAAAGGACATTGCTTTTTTTTAAGGAATACAAGGAAAACTGCATTCAATGTTTCTTGGAATTTTACCTATACTGTATGGGACCGGAAGAAAAACAAAAAATAAGATTACTGATTAATCTGTGTCTCGCCAAGTGAGTGATAGTACTGGAGGCCCGATCAGGGTTAAAGGGAGGTTTAAGGTGACGGGTAAGGCACACTAGCGACGCCAATCGATTTTAATTTTTAGCTACTAAACCGCATCTATTTTAAACAATTTCGCGGTCACAACCTCTAGGCAAACACGTATACTATTTATTAAATAACCATGCACAAATGTTGGGTTCGTTTTTGTACGCGAAAAATTGATTCACACCAAAAGTGGCCGCTTTTGGCGTGAATTAATTTTTCGCGTACGTGTTGGACCTAACATTTGTGCATGGTTATTTAATGAATAGTATAAGTGTTTGCCGAAAGGTTGTTACCCCGAAATTGTTTAATACAGATACGGTTTAGTAGCTAAAAATTAAAATCGGTTGGCGTCGCTAGTGTGCCCTACCCGTCACCTTAAAGGTCGGCAGCGCTTTGTGACTCCACTGGGTACTGTGGCACTGGTGTTGCGGGTATCTATGATCGGCGGCAATCGCTTACCATCAGTTAATCTGTCTACTTAATAAGCTTTATTTCTTAAGAGGCTTAAGAGTATTTAATTAAAAAGTACTAAAAATTAAATTGAAAATTTTAAAAACCCCCGACACAACAAAAGCTCTTTCATTTGATACCTATATTGAGGCAGTTGGAACAACAAATCGGTTATTCGTCATTTTCTGTCGGCGGCCATCTTGGATTTGAATTTTTCACAATTAATATATTCTGCTACTCAAGCCCTTTTATATGTTACCCATATTGTTGTATTAAAACATAAAATCCAAGTCTTTGTGACGGCGGCCATCTTGGATCGATTTATTCAACATAGCTAAGAAAGAAGTAGTGACCTCTTTATTCACCTTTCAAACAAAAAAAAATATCAAAATCGGTTCATTTGTTCGGGAGCTACGATGCCATAGACAGACACACAGACACACACATACACACAGACACGTCAAAAACGTCGGGGGTTAAAAAAAGTAGGTCTTTAAGCGCAGCTGTTTCTTTTAAGGTAACCCAATTTTGCATGTCAGCGTTAACCTTTCCACATCCTTTCAATTAAACCAACAAGTATTATTAATTTAGTACACATTTTATTATTCATTGGCACTTTGCTTCGAAAACTCAATTGCAAATGTTCATACGAAATTGACACCGCCTGCTGAGACTTTGTATGAAATTTGAATGGTGTGCTCCTATAAAAGTCAGCCATAATTCGTCAAGATAATAAGAGGCAATCCGGGTGCGTAACATTGTTTAATTTTAAGGGGCACTTTGAAGGGTCGTGAATTACGCGTGTGGGGAGCTCAAGTTGCCAATACAATAGTTTGGGATGGTAATGTTCCTAATTTTGGTATTAGATGTAGGTAGCTATTCACTTTTATGAAAAGATGGTGTTCCTTAAGAAGAGTGTTATTAGTAATTATTACACATATTTTACATGACATATTCTTTTTATTCAATCAAGTGACTCTTTCCAGGGTTGGCAAAAAAAGTTTGCTGGTGCTTAAAGCGCTTGCGCTATATCGCGTGGGTATTTTTGAGGGTACGGCAGGCCTAATTGTAGGAAAGTCACGCTTCAACATGAATGGGCTGGCTCGACCGGAGCGATACCACGGCCGCACAGAAAACCGGCGTGAAGCAGCACTGTTTCGCTGCGTGAGTGAGGGTACCGGAGGGTGAAGGCAGCGCTCTTGTGACTCCACTGGTGTCGCGAGTGTTCATGGGCGGCGGCAATCGCTTACCATCAGGCGATCCGAGTGCTCGACTGCCACCTATCACATAAAAATAAAAAGTTTAAAAGTTGGTAGCGCACTTGTGGCTCCACTGATGTTACGGGTGTAAGTGAAATAATCCGTTTGTTACAATTGTCATTTTTAATATATCTTTTTTTCTAACGATCATCATCATCATCAACAACATCAGCCCATTTAAGTCCCCACTGCTGGGGCACGGGCCTCCCTTAATCACATGAGGGGTAATTGCCATACTCACCACGCTTGGCAGACGGGTTGGCGAGGGTTTTGATATGAATGCAGAGTTTTCCTTCTCTGGGTGCTGATGATTATGCCAGCAGCTTTACCTTAGTCGCTTTTTACGACACCTCGGTAAGAGTGAGGGTGGCCTATTCTACTCTGCCGGGGACCACACGGCTACGGCTTTCTAACGATATATTGTGTCTACTGCCGGTAGATGGATACGTAGTTACTTATTTTATGAAAGGTACAAAAATACCAAAATACCACAGCAAAATAAAACCACATTGATCGATCTCTCGCTCTCAGGCAGCCATGTTTTACGAGAGCCCCGGCCGATAAACCGTTTATGCTAATTCAGTACTTTATGTATAACGCATAGGAAATTTATTGGGCGATCTAAAAACTTCGCTTTAAAATATAAATTTTGCCGCAACCGCATCCCACGGTGAGGGGTTAGGTCGCAATTCTTGGTAATTAATTTTAGGAAGTGATTTGAGGTTAAGATGTGAAAGATATTTATTTTGTCAGGTAATTAACTAATGATAAATAAAAAAAAACTCATCATCGTCTATGGACGTCTATTGACTGAAATGATGATGATGATCGGTCCTGTGCCACCCGCATCCAATGGATTCCCGCGATCTTCACCAGATCGTTGGTCCACCTTGTGGGGGGCCTGCCACGGCTGCGACTTCCTGTACGTGGCCTCCACTCGAGGACCTTTCCGCCCCACCGGCCGTCTGTTCTCCTCGCTATGTGCCCTGCCCATTGCCACTTGAGGCATGCAATCCTTTGGGCAGCGTTCGGGAAGCGACGCAGCATATTTTCGGCCCATCTACCGCAGTGTCTAAAGACGAAAGTCTTCAATGCGTGTGTGTTGCCAGTGATGACATACGGAACCGGAACGTGGCCGCTTTCAATGTGCCGATTAAGGCGGCTCAAAGTCACTGGCTCAAGTCAGGCAAAAAGCCATAGAAAGGGCTATGCTCGGAGTCTCCCTGCGTGATCGTATCAGAAATGATGAGATCCGCAGGAGAACTAAGGACACAGACAAAAAAGAAACTAATAATTTATAAATTAGTGGTCAGTCTGCTCATCTGCCACCTATCACATAAAAAAAATTAAAACAGCGGTTATTATTCCTTGCTAGTCCTTAAAAGAACGAGGCGTAGAGAGCGCTCATTCCACGGTAGGCAGCGGCACGACTGAGGCCCGGTGTTGTGAATATCTATGAGAAGTTGTTACAATTTGCAATAAGATGGTTTAATGAATTTCATTCATTAAACCATCTGAATTGATTCACGTCAAAAGTGGCCGCTTTTGGCGTAAATCAATTTTTTGCGTACGCGTTGGACCCAACATTTGTGCACGGTTATTTAATCAATAGTATAAGTGTTTGCCTCGAGATTGTAACCCCGAAATTGTTTGAAATAGATCCCGCTTAGTAGCTAAACATTAAAATCGGTTGGCGTCGCTAGTGTGCCCTAACCGTCACCTTAACAACGAACTCGTTCCTCACGAACGAGAGTATACCTGCCATCAGGGGGCCTATGTTTTTTTTATGATATAGGTGGCAGACGAGCCGACGGATCACCTGATGGTAAACGATTACCGCCGCCCATGGACACCTGCAAAACCCGTGGTGTCACAAGTGCGCTGCTTACCTTTTAACCCCCCTTCCCCTGGATTGGGCCACCGATACCCTCACTCACGCAGCGAAACACAGCGCATGCACTGCTTCACGCCGGTTTTCTGTGAGGACGTGGTATTACTCCGGTCGAGCCGGCCCATTCATTCCGAAGCGTGGTTCTCCCACTGTTATTCTCGAGTACTCGACGTTGAAAGTCGAATTTAGAGATTTCATACATTCGTCCATACAAATGTTTAACTCAAATGGTCAGCATCTGAAGCGTTGAGTAATGACGCGCATAGCATGATGATTTGTCACTAAACAACTGGACGTTTTCACCATTCCAAAGCTCATTATTAATGGGCAAAAGGCCTTTGCGACTGATTTTGAAGGCAAATAATGGAATTTCTCGTTTGCAAAAATAAATCTTGCAGGCATACTAGGTAATCGTTGAAATACAAATATTTTTTGCTCGATTAAATTCATTACTCACTATTAGTATATTATTATATCGTGGCTCAACGTAGTAGACTAATACGAGATTAACGTGTTCAGTGCGACCACTATCAGAAGGCACTTCAATGACATTGACAGGGGGGCGTTATACAATTTTTTTTTATATGGGAAAATGTCAAAACAGTATGAGTTAGGAATTTTGGCACGTGCCAAATAACCGTGAGGCGACTATACACGAAGACTTTTAATCGGTGATCAGGACCTACTGATTCCGACTAGGTGGATGATGGCCATTGCTATAGTAATAGTAGTTACATGTTTTCTTTTTGTTTAGGTTTTATTTTAAATTTTATTAGATATCTAAATTTAATTGGAATGTACCATACATTCATTCTACTTAACCTACTTCCTACATTCTACTTAACCTACTTCGATCAAGATTAAGATTTTTATGCAATTTCAACATCTTTGCGTGTAATTCCTGTTACGTCTTAAACTGTTACCTTGGAGCTTAAGCAATGGTTCAGGATTTGGGGAGTTTGGTAATTTCAATGAAGTACATAGTACCGGAGTGACATTTAAAGTTGTACAAAAAACCTTTACATACAAAATGAAGACTTTCGGAATAATAAGATTAAGATTTTAATCTAATTCACCAGCCTCGAAACAAAACAGACACGAATTTGATACAAACCCGAACAAACATTCGTCCCCGGATTACCCACCAGTCGAAGCATTGTCTCAAACCAGTCATCTGGTTAGTTTACCCGGAGCGGATCTTACCCGGTTTAGCTTTAATGGCGGAACGGCGGATGACTGAAACGTCCATTGTCGGTCACAATACACATTCAGCCGAGCGCGTGGAGCAGCTGTAACAATGTGGGACAAGATGCGAGATGAAGCGTCGAAGACGATGCATAATCTGTTAGTTCGGCAGCCCCAATTGATTCATCTAAGTAGATCTTTCCCGGTTAGGTTTTGAAGGCGGAACGGCGGATGACTGCAACATCCATTGTCGGTCACAATACACATTCAGCCGAAAGCGTTGAGCAGCTGTAACAGCGAGGGACAAGTTTGTGAGATGAAGCGTCGAAGAAGATGCTTATTACCACGGTATATAACTATAATATTACGTTGGTTCCCAGTCCAGTAGGGTTACTTGAGCGAATCTTACTTGGTTGAGCTTTAATGGCGTAAAGGCGGATGACTGAAACGTCCATTTTTAGTCACAATATACATTCAGCTGAGCGCGTGGAGCAGTTGTGAGCAGACGATGCGTAATCTAGCCAGATTCTTAATACAGTTGGGGTTGCCAAACTAACTTTTGGCAGGCCAAATTGAGTCTTTTGAGTGGATCTTTTCCAGTTAAGTTTTGATGGCTGAACGGCGGATGACTTTGTTTAGGCCTGCGGCTGCTTAGGGTTGCATTGAAAATCGAAATTACCTAAATTTTGACTTCAGTACTTTGTTTGTCAACCGTCTCACTCAGTTTCTAATGAACACCCTAATCGATCAATTCTTTATTTACAGTTATTGCATTCAAAGTTTAGAAGTGAATCAATTGAATGATGATATTTAATTTAAATCATTAAATTATGCTGATTATTGTTGTGTCCCTAATAAAGATACCTTGTCACTTGGACCAAGACTAGGCTAATGTTCTTATGACCGCACTTACCACAACCCTTGTGTACGCTAAACTAAATATGATCGCACCTAAAATAGCAACCTATTTGGAGCAAGCTACAGTTTTCACACTAAGATCTTCCACAATAATAATAATAGTTCTTTACCTATGAAATTGCCGTTTTTTTTTCTAGATACAATAAGATCCTTTAATAAGCAAATAGTCATCATACTATAATTGTATTTTATCTTAGGCTATATTTTAGGATTTATATTAAATATAGATCAGATACTATTGTATTCGTCATGCAAAAATAATCTTGAAAATGACCTTTTTTTACTTGGTGAAATTGACGTTCGCATGAAGAATAACTTTTGAATTATTATTTTTTTCTGAAAAACTATCCTACGTATTTCTAAGCGTTAGTTACGTCACAGTTGTGGAGTAAGTAGCTACTTTACAAATAAAAGAAAAATTCATAAGACATAATATTATTATAAGCTCGGTAAAGACTATATAAAGGTGATCCATCGGCTCGTCTGCTACCTATAAGACAAAAAAATACCACTTTATGAAAAGCAGACCTTCTTTTAGGTCTCAAGTTTTAGTGTTCTTTTCCATAAACTTGATCAGGTCATGCAGATCCCCAGTAGGTTGCATTTAGTTCCCGAGTTCAATGCTTTTTCTGTCATGAGTTCTAGTGTCAGCCCGGAATCAAGAAGATGGCGTGAAGTCTCATATTTTGGTGTCTCTGATAGCACCAATTGTCTTTCCTTACTCCATACTAAAATAAGAAGGCAGAAGACAGCTGCTTCATTGCAATTATCAGACTTCCTGAATTCTAATCCATAGGGTTCCGAAGCGACAGTTTCGGACGCAACTAAGAATTACGCGCTAAGATGAGGTAGCAGACGAGCAGACAGATCACCTGATTGTAAGCAATTGCCCCCACCCACGAACATTGTGGAGGCACAAGCTGCCAACTTTTTAACTTACATTTCCCCTCGATTGTGTTTGCGGTGCCTTCACTCACTCGGCAAAACACAGCGCAGTTGCTGCTTTTCGCTGGGTTTCTGTGAGTCCTTGGTATCAAGAATAAGAATAAAAATAAGAAAATGATTTATTAAAGTTCCAAAAAATTATCAGATTCATGTTATCTATAATATTTATAGTTCTACGCCAGCATTGCAGAGTATGATGTATTTAGATTAAAATTAGGAACAATTGTGTTACCATATTATTATAAATAAAGCATTTGAATTTGAATTCACAAAAAACATTGTATCACTCATTGATTCCAAAGCGTAAATCTGCCACGAACTTTCGGTTCATTCGTCAATTATCTTTATTTATTTTTTTGTATGATGAACTATATTATTTAATTCCATAATATACGAACATCTGTGCGCAAACTCTATCCTATTCGAACCTAACCATTTGCTTATTTATCAAATGGAACCTAATAGAAAGCCACCCAAAATGCAATTTCGTGGACCGCCAACCAATTTTAATTCGTCGCTGAACACTGTAAAACGCTGTGCCACGAATAATCTCGGCTTTATTTATCAGTGATTGATGACCCTATCGGTCACCCTTTGAATAGGGTCGAAGGTCATCTGAAAAAGGCGGGTAGAAAATAGTGTCGCTAGTCGAGATAAGGTGACCTCAAATTGGGTTGGTATGAATGACTAGCTCCCTATGACTAGGGGCGTTTAAGAATAGCGCCAAGGTATACCCAGCCTATCGTAAGATAGGCGACCCTTCGGTACTCCGAAGCGAGCGTGAGCGTAACCACTGCTGAGGAGTGGCTTGCTCAGCATACGACTCCGCGAGGACGATATTACTGGGTGTCCCGGTAGGTCGTACAGTGTTGAAGGGCTGCATTACGCCAGGTTCGACCGTGGGAGAGCCACGCCTCGGCATGTATGGGCCGGCCGTAGTAAAACCACGGCCTCATAGAAAACCGGCGTGAAGCAGCACTGTGCTGTGTTTCGCTGCGTGAGTGAAGGTACTGGAGGCCCAATCCAGGGGAAAGGGGGGGTTTTAAGGTTGGCAGCGCACTTGTGACTTCACTGGTGTCGCGGGTGTCCATGAGCGGCTGCAATCTCTAACCATCAGGTGATGTGTCTGCTCGTCTGCCACCTATGACGTAAAAAAAGGTGGAGGTGAAGCGGCGAGCGGGTTTCCAACAGCGATTGCCCACGGGTTTAGGTTTGGGATTGAGTCCCACACACTGCCTTATTCCCTACATGTAGCATGACTATTTTCCCTGAGGAAAAAAAGCTACAAATTACATAAAACGCGGGTCTCTATTATAAAAAAGAAAAAATCTCAAAAATAATAACATTAGTGCAATAAAAGAAAATGAATTTGTTTTCCTCCTACACATATTAGCGCCGAATGTCGATCGATCAGTCAAGAACTTAGGATATAAGTGCACAACGGTGTGCGCAGACGCCAGTGCACTCTTTGATCTTTTTTTTAATATGCCACAAATTGTATGGACACTGGTTCCGTGCCTTTTTGTGCTTATTTTATTTTTAAAGGGTTACAAAATTTGAAAAATTTGCTTCGCTATAAAATTTAAATTAAATAAAATTACAATAGCTTAAGTTTAGGCAGTCATGCATGGTTAGTAGGTTTAATTTGAATTTAGTGCGATTGTGAGTAGAGTGTTTTTTTTTGTCTTTGGGGGCTTGTTGACAAGCCAAGTTCAGTTCAAGTTCAAGTTCAAGTTCTCCGCAGAAAAGTGCGATGGTCTTGTTTTTCTTTCGCACTATCCTGCAGGTCTGCTTTTCCACGGATACCACTTGCAGTCCATTGAACGTTCTACGTTTCATGGAGGTTTTGAAGGTGCTGCCATTGAGAAACGAGGCTAGACCCGGCGAGATGCTCACAGTGTTTTTCGCCATAGCCGTGCAGAATGGGATCATCTCGCAGACGCGAACTAGGCTTTACTGTCTCTCCCGATTGCTGTAGGTTCATATTTCGATGGGACACTAGTAATAGGTATATGAGGCTTTCCGAAGCACAGGAGTGCGAAGGGGTGCGGGTGGGGGGGGGGGGGGGGGGGGTCAATTATCGTGCACTCGAGATTGAAGTCGAATTTTGAGAATGCATCCATTCGTCCATAAAAATATCTAACGCGACAATAAAGTCGAATCATGGACTAATTATAGACATAATTTAGAGATTTCGTACATTCATCCTTACAAAGCTCTTAGGGCCAAATTTACCGCTGTAATTGATCTCGGTTCAGTTCCAATTGAACTCAATTCACGCACTAAACTGAATTCCGTTCGTATGTTTGCTTCAATGTCGCGTGCTCGAAAATAGCCCTCAGGAGCCCAATTCTCTTGCACTCGACATAAAAGTCGAATGAGAGATCTCCCTACATTCCTCCATATAAATGTAGAATTCGATATCTATATTGGGTCCCGAGAATTTGGACCCAATATAGATTTAGGACTTCTTAACTTCTTAACAGAAAAAAAAGACTGCCTCGGTGGCGGTTTGTGGGTCGCATTTTAAAGCGACGGTTACACTTGGGGTACTGGGTTCGATCCCCGGGTCGGGCCAAAAATTGTACCTGAGTTTTTCTGTTAAGAAATTCCCAGTGTTAGCCCGGAGTCTGGAAGTTGGCGGTCTTATACCCCCGTGCCAGCACGTTAAGCCGTTGTTTCTGCACCTAATCCCTCTTCTGTCGTGTCACACAAGTGTCCTATCGAAAAAGTGAGTACGGGAATAGAGGGTGCACTTGTGTCTGCGCAAATACTTGTACACTAAATATAATATGTCTTGCGTCGATGGCTGATCGCTGCGATCGGCCGCCATGACCGAACTATCGGTTTGGAGGACGTTATTATTAACAGAAAACTCAGGTACTTATCTGCAATCAGGAGATACACTGATGCTGATTATAAAGACCAGTCTATGTGCCTATATTGTCTCAAAAATGACAGCGAATTATATAAGATGATAGGACTTGGGAGAACTTAAATTTTTACCTCATAATAACATAAGTGTAGAAAGGAACCCCCGAGGTCAAGGCAGGGAGACTGAGGAATAAAATAGTGTTGAGTTGGTCAGGAGCGAGTTGGTAAAAAGAGCTAGCTCACCTAATCTAGCTCAACGTATATCTAGCTCAGTCTCGTTCAATTCATATCTTTAGCTCAGTGCTTTATCGCCAAGCTAGAGCGAGTCGGTGGCGCGCGACGCGACTTGTAGAAAGGGAGGACATCATATTGCTTTAACTCTCTAGCTCTACGTAGTATTCATTCAAATTTCATCTACTATCTAGTTAAGGTGACGGGTAGGGCACACTAGCGACGCCAATGGATTTAAATTTTTGCCATACCCGTCACCTTAATGCGCTTATTTAGAAGAACAAATTTTGAGCGCGAATGCATACATTATTGGTTATTTTATGTATCCAAATTTGTATTGCTATAAAAATTAATAACGTGCTTATTTATGATTACAATTTTAACCGCGAACGAAATTAAGTATCTGTGTACCTAATTTTTGTTACCTAGTGACATTTCTAGTAATTTAATTAGTACGAGTTGAGATTTGTGTGATTTAAATGACTCAAAGAGCCATTAACTTACACTGAGCTAATTGAGCTACTGAGCTAGAAGAGCTACATAGCTCTTATCTTTTCAAAGAGCTAAATTTCACATGGCTAGAATAAAACCACCTGTTCCATCTGATTCACTTCGCGTTTATTCCCTCACTGTCTGGTATCTGATTTTGAACTGTCAAAGTTAGGCAGGGGCAGTTCGAGGTGTTTATTTCGGTAGCACGCTTTGCTTGTCCGATGTAATTATACATAGTGACATCTACCGAAACAAAGCCGAACCGCCTGCATGATTGCGTCCTACAATAAGTCACGATTAAAAATACGCTGCATGATACTATAGATACGGTGCAGGTTTGCTTAAAAGTTTGTAACAATCTTTGAAAGTAAAAGATACGGTGCGACGTGCTTAAGTGTATCACTTTGCTACCGTTGCTCCTTTAACCCCCTCTTAAGTGGGATAGCCACGTCACTCACAAGGCACAAGGCGTAATCATGTCCCACACGCCCAGCGTGATTAGCGCGGGCTTAATTGCCACCTTATCTGCAACCAGCTGGTGCACCAAACTACGATATACAAGCATACTGTTCCAACAGCGATAGCGTGTGACGTAAGATGATTGAACATCTTAATGAAGGTTCATTTTATCGAAACTGCAATAGTGGGCTTACGGTGACGTCATTATTATTGTCTAGTCTTGACGTCAGTATTTGATCAAACTTTGTGTTGATTTTGTGTTATGACTACTCAAATGTAACACTTGTCTGTTACAATATTTAACCGACAATAAAAACGGACGAGGTTCTCAATTCGACGAGTACCTACCAATAGTTTTTTTATGTATCTTCAATGTTGATGCATACATTTTTACAAACGTTTATAAGTTACATCGGCAAAATTCGTCTACGCAGAAGAGCAAGTTAAATCCGATTGATTACGATTGCAAAAGCAGTTGAAATACAGTCTTTATTGCGTTACGTTAAGATTAAATACATAAATCCATAGAGAAATACTATCTCTCTCTTAACCGCACTCGCACCGAACATGGCGCTGACGCATCGACCAATAAGAAATTGAAATTTTTGGCGCGCGTAAATGATTAAGATTTGGCCGCAGTTTTCAAAAATTAGACTTCTGCGTAGGTACATTTGGTGTAACTTATAAAATTGGCAAAACTGTAGGTACTTAGTAGGTGATTTCTAAATAAGAGTCACTGCATTTATGGAATTGAAAACCTTTTAGCAAAAAAAAAATCGCCAAATAAACTAATACTTTTTTTAATTTTTTTTTATTTATTTATCATATAAAAATACATTTCAAATTATCTTAAAATAATCACGCACTTAAACCACTATGGATTGTGAACTTGCGACCTGAGTAGTTGTTAAAGTTAAGCAAAGTGCATAACGAACAAATTAAATATATGTAACTACGAAATAATTAAATATATTATACAACACAAAAAGCTATTATAGAATATTTTAATGATAAGACTCTGAAATAACATGCAATGCAATAAATACAAATGAATTATTAATAATACCTAGCTAGATAATACAGATAAATTGAATAATAAGTAACATCATAAAATAAAATTAATAATATAATAACAATAATCATACGATCACAAAATCTCAATATCACATTATAATTCTATCTATTTTATATAAACATGTATATAACAATGGACTAGAGTATCTAATATAAATATTCAGCAGTCCTCCTCTCCTCTAATTTGCTGTGCCCGACAGGGTCCATATTGTTCCTTAAATATCATTTATAATATGTACCACCGTAATGTATCACATATGGAAAAGCAATAAAGAATTGAATTGAATTGAATTGAATTGATATGTAAGCGTTGAATCAAAAATAATTTAATATTGTTAGGTTCCTAATTTAGTTAAAGAATTTAGTAAGTTACTTTAGAAGATATACATATTTTTTACTTAACAGTTCTTTTGGTGGTTAATTTTTTTTCTAAACAGCTTTTTTAATCACATCACATCAAGCCAGAACTCCAAATTTCACCCACATCACTTGGATGGATTTTACTGCACCACAGTGCAGCCTCTTCTCACGCCACTTCCTACCGCGCGTAGTAAAACTATGGAATCAGCTACCAACGATGGATGGTGTTTCCGAACAGATACGACCTGGTGATCTTCAAAAATAGAGCTTATTCCTCCCTTAAGAGCCGGCAACGCATCTGTCGCAGATGTCCATGGGCGGCGGTAATTCACTTACCATCATGCGCCGTATGCTCGTTGGTCTGTCATAATGTAAAAAAAAACATACCTTAATAAACAGAAGTCACCCAATTATACAGCTGAAACACCTTTTCAGGGCATGATCTGAAACAAAAATAGTAAGTTTATATATTTTTTTCTTTAGTATTATTTATTATTTTTTATTTTAATTATTTGTCGTAGGCGACGAGGGCAAATAAAATTTCATGCGAGATTACATTCATTATGGATGTCACAATAAGTCAGATGGGTCGGGCGACTCTCAGTGTCCTCTTCGCTCTTTGGGACCCTATTTTGATATCATGCGTTATGCATATGATACCCTTTGTTAGGATTTCATAGTTAAATGGCAAAATGGCGAAACAGGACCATAATTAGATTCCTCATGTCCACCTGTCCTTCCGTATGTCACAACCGCTTGTTTTCGAACTCTAAGATCTACATCTATCCAGCGAAAAAAAAATCAGCTGTTCCATAGTAATGTGTGGAACAGTTGATTTTTTCTCGCTCAGATGTTCATATTTTGGCAGTGAAGTCTTCACAAGGTATATGTTCACACCCTTAAGTTTTATTGCTCCTTTTTAACACGTTGTACAGTTTCATATGAGCTGCATTGAGCTTTTTACATCTAAGTAGAAAAAATATATAATTATGTTTTTGGGGTTACCCATACTGAGAAGTAAATCTCAAAAAATGTTTTTTTCATCAATCCCAATACGTGTGGAGTATATATGGATAGGTTTTCAAAAATAAATCGAATCATAGCATGCACCTCTAGATTTTTCAAATGTGCATGCTCGGATTCGAACTACAAGCCCCCCCTCTAAATTGTATGTGCGTATTTCTACCATTAATTCGACGGTGAGGGAAAACATAGTGAGGAAATCTGCACGGTACGGAGTATTTCTGAAACGTGTAAATATGATTCAGTTGGTCTGGTTCCTATGTTAAATAAAGGGTTGTGAAGGCAATCACTTAATTGTAATTACCAGACTCCCCAAATCCTGAATCAAGGTCCAAGCGTATCCAAAGCGACAGCTTGGAAGCAACTGGGAATGACACTCTAATAATGAATGAATGAATGCTTGGAATTTATTGTATACGATTTCAAGGTTACAGTAAACAGATCTATTCATTTCAGTAGTTTTTTTTCTCTTTATTTGGGTAAACAAACAGTTAACAAAATTAAGTATTCATTAACAAAATTAATTAAATAACTAAAAGAATTACCTTGTCACCAGCACCGTTTACCACATATTGATTTTAACTAATATTTACTTTGACAAACGCAAAAAGAGTGGTATAAATCTAGTTTTGAATAAATAGAAAAAAAATTAAATAGTTCTCGCTTGATTCTACATTTTCATTTGTTTGTACACATTTATTTAATATAAAAACAAATTTAAAAACATACTTGATTTACATATAGTCTAAATATATTTCATTATCATCATCAGCCCATTTAAGTCCCCACTGCTGGGGCACGGGCCTCCCTCAATCACATGAGGCGTAATTGCCATACTCACCACGCTTGGCAGACGGGTTGGCGAGGGTTTCGATATAAATGCAGAGTTTTCCTTGTCTGGGTGCTGATGATCATGCCAGCAGCTTTACCTTAGTCGCCTTTTACGACACCTCGGTAAGAGTGAGGGTGGCCTATTCTACTCTGCCGGGGACCACATGGCTAAATATATTTGTATGCTATAAAAACATTTGCTAAGATGAGAGAGATCCATCGATGTCAAAATAGTCCCCCAGTCGCGTGATAGAGTGGAACGAGACGTTCGCTGCCAGACTTTTAATTTTCCTCATGATGGACTTGTCAGTCCAATTGTAATAACGAATTTTTCCAGTAATGACGTCACTGAACATAAATTTTATCAAGATTTCAACTGTTCGTGCCTATATTTCTGTTTTGTCTTTCCCGTGTACGGCGAAACCAAAAAAAGGGTTGAGTTTGATACCTGATTCATCAAAATCGACTGGGTAGTTTAGGCAGAATAGAATAGAATGGCTTTGCCGTAGTCGGGTAAAAAAGGGGTTGAGTTTTCAGCATTTCGACCGTGGGAGAGCCACGCTTCGGCATTTATGGGCTGGCTCGACCGGAATACCATAGCTTCACGGAAAACCGGCGTGAAGCAGCACTGTGCTGTGTTTTGCTGCGTGAGTGACGGTACAGGAGGTCAATCCGAAAGGGGGTCTATAGGTTGGCAGCGCACTTGAAACTCCACTGGCGTCACGGATGTCCATGGGCAACGACAATTGCTTACCATCAGATGACTCGTCTGTTCGTCTGCCACCTATCATAAAAAAAAACGATAATATTAACTTTTTATCACTTATCTGAATACTAACGGGAGTTGTAATACTTCTTGTCATATAATATTGTAAAGTGCTTCGGAAAGCACGTTAAGCCGTTGGTCCTGCGCCTGGTCCCTCTCCGGTCGTCTCACACAAGTGTCCCATTAAATTATGAGGGCAAGGTAATAGTAAGTGCACTTGTGTTTGCGCACACACTTGAGCACTATAATATATCTTGCGTAAGTGGCTGATCGTAGAGATTGGCCGGTTGGAGGATATTATTAATAAACTAGCTGACCCGGCAAACGTTGTTTTGCCATATAAATAAAAGGGTTGATCGTAGAAGGGTGAAAATTGAGGATTGTATGTATTTTTGTATGTTGTATCATAAAAAAAGAGAAATTAAAAATTTTGTCTAAAAAATAAAAATAAAAATTTAGGGGTGGACTACCCCTAACATTTAGGGGGATGAAAAATAGATGTTGGCCGATTCTCATAGATACCGGATAAGCACAAAAAATTTCATCAAAATCGGTCAAGCCGTTTCGGAGGAGTATGGCAACGAAAACTGTGACACGAGAATTTTATATATTAGAAGATTAGAATAGATTTTGAAAAACGAATCCAATATAACTGCATTCCTTTTTCGAAATCTATTTTCTTTTTATTTCTTCATAAAAGAATATATTTTGAGTAGTTACTTAAAACATAAAAGCCTTTCTACGTCACCAGCAAAATATCCACCACATTTGAATAAATAAATTAATACTGTTCCGATTACAATGCAACCGAGCTGCTTATTGCATTAATCCACTACTTAGATTGCAACTGCAAACCAATCCCTCAAGTATAACAAGCAAATTATACTACACTCCGAATAGTTAGTTCATCTTTGGGACTTTATAACATAAAGCTGCTACTATGCAGTCAAGCGTAGCGGAATTAGACCATGAGTAAATTGGTAGATTCCCGGTTCCGTCGTAGGCATTAGCCCCACTCGGACTTCTAAAGCACGGAAGGAAAAGCCCCAGGTGTTTCCAGTTGGCAGACCTCTGGGATTCTCCCCGGGAACAGCCCAACACTAACCGTCTGCCCTCCCAGCCGGCGGGTGTGCATAAGGCACCGCCTTTAATAAAGCGGCCCATTGCACTCCAGGCCGGCGGTATTCTACCTGGGTGAAAAAAAAGGATTTGGTAATCTGATATCATACCAAAAACATCCTGTAAAAACTAGCCAAGTCTCGATGGAACTGCTTGTTTCTCTATAAAAAGGAATAACATCTCAAAGCAAGCCAAGTCTAAGTGGTCCTTTATTGCTATCATCGATCGAAGTTGTAATCATCATCATCATCGTTAGCCCATTTAGGTCCCCACTGCTGGGGCACGGGCCTCCCTCAATCACATGAGGGGTAATTGCCATACTCACCACGCTTGGCAGACGGGTTGGCGAGGGTTTTGATATAAATGCAGAGTTTTCCTTCTCTGGGTGGTGATGATCATGCCAGCAGCTTTACCTTTATTTACCTACCTTGCTTTACCTTTTTAGCTTTATTGCTATTTCCTTATTATTTTAGTTAGATTTTATGTGATTCGCCGTAGAACACTCTACTGCACATACATACTTGTTAATACATCTAAGTCAACAGCCAAGCAAACTTAAAGATGATCTTTGCCTAACCCAGCTATCGTTATTTCTTATTTTATCTTATCTACAAGAGCCCCTTTTTATGGGACACGTCGACTCTTATGGATCTTTTGTACCTCCCCTATCCTTTGGACTCCTACTCACGAAAGATTCGTTTCATCAGTGTCACGATGTCTTTCGGATTGAAGTGCCTGTAGTCTTCTGGTTTGGGATTGCCTCTAGCTAGTGAGTCGCATTCACATTAAAGTAGTTCTATAGATCCGTCTAATTCTTGCATGCTCCGCAGTCGCTGTGCGGTGTTATCTTCTTTATTTAGTCATATGTGTAGTTGTTGTAGTTGTATCAGCCTATAAACTGTCCGACTACTGGGAAAAGGCCTCCATCATAGAAATTAAGTTATTGCTACTGTGATGAGATTAGGCTTAATCACCACGCTTGCCAAATGAGGATTGGTGATCACAAACCCGAGCTATGTCCGAAAAATTTGAAACATACTTTCGCTCGACCCGGGAATTGAACACAGGACCCCGAGGTCCCGCCCGGTACTTAAACCACTAGACCAACTGGGCGTCATTTAGTCATATGCTTACAGGGAAATGTTCTATATTGAAACTACCGACATAAAATACATAAGACACAAGAGTCATCTCTAGCTGACATTGATATCGAAGTTCGTTGACCTACGCGCTAGGTATATCGTCACGTCTCTCCCACACACGTACGGTATAGTCTATCAATATCTCACGCCGAATCACTCGTAGATTACTGTACACACGCGTGAATGTGTGCGTAGCCCATTTAACACGCGATATATAAAGCAGCCTATTCTATCCTCACTCTTACCGAGGTGTCGTAAAAGACGACTAAGGTAAAGCTGCTGGCATGATCATCAGCACCCAGAGAAGGCAAACTCTGCATTTATATCAAAACCCTCGCCAACCCGTCTGCCAAGCGTGGTGAGTATGGCAATTACCCCTCCTGTGATTGAGGGAGGCCCGTGCCCCAGCAGTAGGGACTTAAATGGGCTGACGATGACGATGACGATATAAAGCAGGGTTTGTTCGTCTATTTTGTGCTAACAAGTGTTCTAACATTTATTTTTATTATTTTTATCCCTTGAAGACAGATATAACAAAAGTATGTAACTATGTACTTTGAAAGATTAATCATTTTTCATTGCTTACTTCCTTTGCACCGCTATTAGATACGCTCTACGCTACGCTACCTTATAAACCCGACGCGACAATAGTCCGCCCAAAACCGCTACCTAACCGTTCCTACAATTCCATTTCGAGAATGCTGGAATTCCGCGAAACTCCTTCAGGATACTTGAGAAATATAGGCGGCGCGTGTTATAAGGATATACTGTCAAATTTATTGTGGGAAACGTAACTGGAATTTAGGGGCTGCACCGTCTTTACTATTATGGCGTACGGGACTTAATCTATCCTCAAGATGGAACCAAAAAAGTAATGCAAATATTTTAGTAGAGTAGAGACCATTGGGTGATTAACGCCCACGAGGTATGCCTCAATTGTCACACCAACGGACAATAAGGATAGACTGACGATATAGACTTGACTGTCCCAATGGCTTAACTATCCTGGACAAACATGTGTTGTCCTGGTGGAGAATGGTTTTTATCTTCTTCTTGCGAATTGTCATTTAGATGGTCAAAAAGGTTATAGTAACATTCGGTTGTAATTTTCTGCCTTATTTCATCCAAAAAAACGCTGGCTACAATTTTCCCGACAGATGCGATTGATTTAGTTTTCTTTCCCTCTGGCCACATTAGCAACTAAGATTCACAACCAGTTGCCGATAAAGAACTATTATTTTTGCTACTCAACCAGTTGCCAAAGACGATAGATTTTTCTTTTGTCATAACTGCCTGGTTGTGAAACTCACACTCACACTAACAGTCACGAGAAATACGAAAAACGTCTACTGTTAAAAATCGAGTGAGCGCACTACTCAAAGCGAGTGAGCGCACTACTCGAAAGGACAAGTTGATGCTAACCATATGAACAATGAGACGTGTATCTTCTAGGTTGACCGTGGAAGAGCCACGCTTCGGCATGAATTTGCAGGCTCGACCGGAGTGATACCATGGCCTTACAGAAAACCGGCGTGAAGCAGTATTGTGCTGTGTTTCGCTGCGTGTATGAGGGTACCGGAGGCCCAACCCAGGGGAAAAGGGGTTTAAAGGTTGGCAGCGCATTTGTGACTCCACTGGTGTCGCGGGTGTCCATGGGCGGTGGCAATCGCTTACCATCAGGTGATCTGTCTGCTCGTCTGCCACCTATCACATAAAAAATATATATATCTATTTGAGAAAAAAAAACATCTTTTCCTGCTTGAAACGCTATCTCTGTCTGAATGAGAACATTTCACCCTAACCTGGTATGTATGATTAGGGCATTTATCACATCGCGTGAAGGTACCTACCTAAAGTCATGGCCGAAGCTGAGTGAGCTACTTTTTGCTGATTATCGCAACACACCTCAGATACACACCTGTACGCAAATAATTATTGCTCGGCCTGAGCAGCCGTATTATAACTTTAATTTTTTTCTCTCTAAATTTTTTATCTCCTTTTATTCTTGTAATGTTTCGTTTGTCGTTTTAGTTTGTATTTGTTTCTTTTTCTGTGTGTTTAAATATTGTATAATTATACTTGTTGTGTTCGTTCTTATCTGTAAAATTTAGTGTGTCGTATTTTTAGTGAATAAGTGTTATCTGATGGCATTTATAAGTCCACCACGCTTCGCTAATGCGGTTTGGTGATAATCACAAACCCAAGCTCCAAACATGCATCGGTAGGCAGCGGCATGACTGTGCTCCGGCATTGTTGATGTCTATGAGCGGCGGTTACCGTTCACCATCGAATGAGCCGCAAGCTCGTCTACCTACTATAAGCAAAAAAAAAATGTATACTCTCACTCAACTAGAAACATTATTCTTTTGAGCAATAAAGTCAATCTCGACAAATAGAGAACCTCCACCTTTCTTCGAAGTCAGATAATTTCGAGATAAAAAGGCAGTAATTTTTTAACATCCAACTTCAGCCCATATTCAATTCTCAGTAGGCAAGTATCCTATAAATTCTATTTATGAGTTCACAAACACACTAACCCCTATAGGGATTTGCAACCATCAATCATTTTCCTCCAACGCAACACGGCTTTACAAAAAAGGGTTCAATATGAAACGTGACATACGTTTTATAAAGTCGATAATTTAACATTGCTAAGGTCGATTAAAGTTATCAAAATCTCAAATAATCAATGATATTTGTTTCGTATACCTTTATATATTTTCTGGGCTTTGCTAAGCTTTTGTTATCGATTGCGATTCGATAGTGTTTATCCAGTGGCTGGGTGATTACACCCTACACTACATATATTACGGCTGACGGTGATGATGATGATTACAACTTCAAAATCACATTATTTTGGGCAAACTCAAAACGTTCAATACAAATGGCTACTGAGATGTGACGTCACAAACAAGTATTTTGTATGCATTTCATTTGAATTTTGTATGGTAGCTATATCGAATGTTTCGTTTATGTCAATGGTTCTATTATAATAGTTGGTGCAAATTGTATGGGTTATTGAATGTTATAATAAATTTTTAATAATTTCATACTTTAAAAATAGACTTGACCATCAATCTTTGAATGACCATGAAACCGGCTAGATGTTATATTTTTAATTGAGATTTCTTGCTATTGGCACATATTTACCTTTATATTTTGATAAAATATTTATATTTTGTAATCTCGAGAGCTCAGTCAAATACCCTATTGACATTTAATAATACTTACTATCCCAATCATTTGACTGACCGGATGGCGCAATTGGTAGTACCCTGCCTCTTACGCCAAAGGTCGTGGGTTCGAGCCCCACCCTGGATAAACATTCGTGCGATGAACACTTGTGTTTGTTCGGTGTCTGGGTGTAATATATGTATTTGAGTATATATTTGTGTTCCTCTGTTGTCTGATATCTGTAACACAAGTGCTTAAGCTACTTAGTATGGGATCAGGTCAACGTATTGTGAGAATCATAAAATTATATTTATAAATTAAATTTAACTCCATTGCAATATTTTGTAAACGTAACAGTCCTTTGGTTGAATGCCATTCAATATTACCAAAACTTGCTCAACACGGCTTAAAGGGCAAATGTTGTTACGTGACCACCTATATATTCTAAAGAAGTGTTAAATGTTGGATGTTCAGAAGTGAGAGTAGCTCAGTGGATAAGAATGTCAACCAATGGGAGGTCGTACGATCCTATCCCAGCAGGCACCCCTAGATTTTGCAAATTTAAAACTCAAAAATAAAAAATATCGAGCTTTTTTAGCCGAAGCCTTACAACATAGTTGAAAATATTACTTACGGTATAACATTTTTAACCGACTTTAAGAAAAAAAGAGACGACTTCGGTAACACCTTGTCTCGAGTGTATTTTTATAAAATGTTATTTGAAGTGTATGTTTTAGTAGTAGTATCAGCCTATAAACTATCCCACTGCAGGGCAAAGGCCTCCATCATAGAAATCAAGTCATCGCTATTATGATGGGATTAGGCTTAATCACCACGCTTGCCAAATTTGGTGATCACAAACCCGAGCTATGTTCGAAAAATTCGAAACATACTTTTTGCTCGACCAGGGAAACGAACCTAGGACAAAGAGATCACGGCCCGGTACTTAAACCACAAGAATTAAACCAATAGGGCGTTGGTCCCTGTTGGTCTAGTCTATATTATTTTACACTTTTTAGTTCGTGGTTTTTGAAGGCGGTTTTTTTCACAGATTTTTTTCATAGAAACACATTTAAAAAGGTACGAAAAATTTGTTAATAGGTGGAAGTTTAAAAGTGATAGTAGCTCAGTGGAAAAGAATGTCAACCAATGGGAGGTCGTAGGATACCATCCCAGCAGACACCCCTATATTTTTCAAATTTAAAACTCAAAAATAAAAAGTCGATCTTTTTTTCAGCCGAAGCCTTACAACATTGTTGAAAATATTACTTACAGTAACGCATTTTTATAGAAATACATTTAGAGAGGTACGAAACATTTAAATTTCAGATATATCGTTTTTATGGAACTATTTATGACATTTATGCATTATGCAACGCAATTTGAATATCAATAAAATGTTTACGATGCCTTTAAACTGTGAATATAACTGTTAGAGTCATCTTTTGGTGTTTGTATCCTTTAAGCATGTGTTGTTATGGGCAAAGTAAATATAAAGCATTTATATCAGCCGCGTGCTGCCCGGCAGAGTAGAATAGGCCATCCTCACTCTTACCGAGGTGTCGTAAAAGGCGACTAAGGTAAAGCTGCTGGCATGATCATCAGCACCCAAAGAAGGAAAACTCTGCATTTATATCAAAACCCTCGCCAACCCGTCTGCCAAGCGTGGTGAGTATGGCAATTACCCCTCATGTGATTGAGGGAGGCCCGTGCCCCAGCAGTGGAGACTTAAATGGGCTGACGATGATTGCCAGGGGATTATAAGTGTGCCCTACCCGTCACCGCGATAACCCCTGATAACCTAAGAAAAGGGCAGGATGAAGATGAGGCAGCGGCAGCTGTTTACTGGTGATGAAGTTATCCGTCTGATCGTCTGACACTGTCGCCAAAAAAATTACGACATTGTAAAATAATGTGACTTTGGCACTTACATTATATATTACCTTACCCAACCGTAAAAGTTGGCCTTTGACCACATTACACTGAATGTTGATCTAAAAAACCCAGAAAAATGTCTCAATGCAAATGTCAAGAGAAATTTCTGGCCCGATTCGGGCAGGTTCCAAAGGTCAATACCCCTTGTTTCTGCGTGCGCTTGCGCACCTGTTTGATGTTACTTAAGATGCAATAAATTCGGCGCTTTCGTTGCATGCAATTTATTTTTAAAAGTGACTTGCGGTGGCTTGTGGGTCGCATTTTAAAGCAACGGCTGCGTTTTAGATTTGATTCCCGGGTCTGGTCAAATTTTTTACCTGAGTTTTTCAGTTGAGAAGTTCTTAGTGTCGGTCCATATGAATGATTAAACATAATTATTACACACTCTTCACTTCTTCGCTCCTTTGTTTTTTTTATGTGATAAGTGGCAGACGAGCAGATGCATCACCTGATGGTGAGCGATTGCCGCTGTCCATGGACACCCCGTGACACTACCACAGTCACAAATGTACCCTCACTCACACAGCGAAACACAGCACAGTGCTGCTGCACGCCGGTTTTCTGTGAGGCCGTAGTATCACTCCGGTCGAGCGGGCCAATTCATGCGGAAGCGTAGCTCTCCCACGCTCAAAATCACACAGGACATACAAGAAGTCGCTGCCGAGGCAGGCCCCCCAAAACGACGATCTGGTGAAGATCGCTGGAATCCATTGGATGCGGGCGGAACAGGACCGATCTGTGTGGAGAACATTGGGGGAGGTCTATGTCCGGCAGTAGACGTCTATTGGCTGAAAAGATGATTATTAAGCTATAGCTTTCTAGGCCTGCCGCGTGGTTTTATCTTCGCTAATTGGACGAACTTGATGCCTATAAATAGGATTGGCCTACCGTGGCTCTACACCGAAAACATACATATATTGTGACTTCTCTGGTGTTGCACGTGTCCATTAGCAGCGGTGATCGCTTACCATCTAGTGATCCGTCAACTCGTTTGCCCCCTATCTCATAAAAAAAAACGTTGGTAGGCGTGTGAGGAGGCCTTTGCCCTATTGTAGTCTAAAAGTTTTCAGTCTTGTACCCCCGTGCCTTGAAAATCACGTTAAGCTGTTGGTCCTGCGCCCGATCCCTCTCCAATCGTGTCACGTTGGTGTCCTATCGGAATATGAGGGTAAATGAATAGAGAGTGCACTTGTGTTTGCGCACACACTTGAGCACTATAATATATCCTGCGTACGTGGCTGACCGTTGAGATTGGCCGCCATAGCCGTAATCGGTTGGAGAATATTATACTCTGTGTAAGTCCATAAACTAGGAAGGTGCTGATATTAGCAGCTAATCCTGGATCACAAGTGAACGTAAAAGTCTGTGACGCCATAATTATGGTTCACGCGCCGCGCTCATTAGCCGAGAAACTTTCCATTGTTCGGTCTCGGAGTGAGCTACTTCTGATATGCAGAGCGGCCGGTGCTTTGGAATTCAAAGTGTACCTACCTCGCTTAAGCTATTTACTTTGAGTTCGAAGTACAGAGGTATGTGATAACTCATGGCGCTTATTTTTGCATAAGTCTTCTCGTCTGTCCCCTACCATAAATATAAGGTACCTACTGTTTTGGTTATGGTAGGGTCATGGATGCAAAACTCAAAGATAGGTATCGTTCTAGGCATGTAACTTGACATATTTTACAGTACAGACTCTCTACTATAGGTTTTTTCTTTATAAGTGGTCTTAGGTTAAACGGCTATTTTGATTTAATCTAAGTAAGTGGTAGATGAGCAGCAGAACGTTCCGTTGATCTAGTGGTTTAATTACCGGGTCGTGAACTCGGAGTCCTGGGTTCGATTCCCGGGTCGGGCAAAGAATTTTTCGATTTTCGAAATTTGAATTTTTCGAACATAGGTAAGCGTGGTGATCAAGCCTAATCCCATCATAAAAGCGATGACTTGATTACCCGACTACGGCAAAGCAAAAGGAGGGTTATGATTTTGACAGGCTATGTATGTATGTATGTATGTATGTATGTTCATCTGTTTCCACGTAACTTCTTAACTACTTATCAGAATTCGACAAATGACATATCATTATAAGCGTCTTGATCGTCCGCTGGTTATAGGCTATATGAAGTTTCACAAAATCTAATGTGGCGCCCTCTAGCGGACAAAACATACAGAGTAAAAAAATAAAGTTATGATAAATATGCCGTGTTTGGTATCATTTGAAAGCGCTTGACTTGTACATTTTGAATATATATATATATATATATATATATATATATATATATATATATATATATATATATATATATATTACTAGCACTTGGACACCAAAATAGTACAAATAAAATAAAAGTAAAAAAACTAAAACCCAACTACGACAAAAAACGTCGCTGAAAAAGTATAAAACAAGCCTTCGTTGTCAATTTATGCAATATTCACTATGTAGAGATAAAATTTCATGTTTGGAAAGGCGTAGTCACACGTTAAATATACTACCCTTTGACAACGTGTGACTGCGGATTTCCAAACATGAAATTTTATCTCTACATAGTGAATATTGCATAAATTGACAACGAAGGCTTGTTTTATACTTTTTCAGCGACGTTTTTTTTTCTATGATGGAGGCCTTTGCCCTGCAGTGGGACAATATATAATAAATAATAATAATGTCCTACAAAACCGATATTTTGGTCATGGCGGCTAAACTCAGAGATCGGCCATCGACGCAGGACATTTTATAGTGCACAAGTGTATGCGCAGACACAAGTGCACTCTCTATTTTCTTACTCTCATATTTTTAGGGGCACCACTGTACCACGATCAAAGAAGGATCAGGCGCAGGTCCAACGACTTAACGTGCTTTCCGAGACACGGGGGTCCAAGACCGACAACTTCGAGACTCCGTGCTGACACTGAGAATATCTTAACTGAAACAGTCAGGTACAAATTTTGGCCTGACCCGGGGATCGAACCCGGGACCTCAGGAAGCGCAGCCGTCGCTTTAATGTGCGACCCACTAACCACTGCGCCACCAAGGCAGTCATATATAGGCTGATACTAGAAGAGCAGAGGAATCACCTAAAGATATGGTATTCCCGCCACCCTTGGACGGACACCATTTGAGTCACAAGGGCGTAGTCACACCTTAATCTCCTGTTCGCCTCATTGGGCCTTCAGTACTCACATTTACTTGGGGAAACAGCTTTCAGTGACACCTTGGTATCACTCGAGCCGGTCCGTTCATCCCGAATCGTGATTTTTCTACAGTTTTTTATGATATAGGGGCAAACGAGCAGACGTATCACCTAATGGTAAGCGATCAGCCCTGACACACGCCGTGTGGTCCCCGGCAGAGGGGGGCCATAGGCCACCCTCACTCTTACCGAGGTGTCGTAAAAGGTGACTAAGGTAAAGCTGCCGGCATGATCATCAGCGCCCAGAGAAGAAAAACTCTGCATTTATATCAAAACCCTCGCCTACCCGTCTGCCAAGCGTGGTGAGTATGGCAATTACCCTTCATGTGATTGAGGGAGGCTCGTGCCCCAGCAGTGGGGACTTAAATGGGCTGATGATGATGATGAAGCGATCACCGCCGCTCATGACCACTTGCCACGTCAAAGGAGTAACAGGTGCGCTGCCGGCCTTTTCAAAAGGGAGTAAGCTTTTTTCTTGAAGGTTTGCAGGTCGTATCGGCCCGAAAACACCGCAGGTGATAGTTCATTCCACAGTTTTGTTGTGCGAGGTAGAAAGTTTCTTGAGAAACGCACAGTTGAAGACTGCCAGCCACCTAGGTGCTGAGCATGGAACTGTTGACGAGTGGAACAATGACGGAATGAAGCGGCAGGAATCAGATTAATCGAACAATTACTCAGAGCATTCCCCATAGTACAAGCGGTAGAATATACGCAGTGCTACAGTTACAATCTAAATGTTGCTATTGGCTCTTCAGTATACTGTGTTCAAGATTAAAATAAAATTCACGTAAAATTACATAAAAGTTCATCCTACCAAAAAATAACCTAAAAAATCCACCACACTTAACCCAGAATCCCGTTCTGTCGAAAGGAAAAGTTTTCAACATTCATTTGAATTCCGTGACTACGTATTTTAATGAATATAAGCTATTTAAAAGGGAGCCTGCCTGCTAATTAGTAAATATACGGGTGAACTATCAAAGAACTGGATGCACAAAAATACCCTAACATGTGTGTTTACTTTTGAACTGGTTTTCTGCGTGTTTTGGGTTACGACTTCAAGTTGTTCGTTCATTTTATTTTAGTAATTATTTTATACATGTTGCCCCAAAAGTGGTGTCAAGCAGAATATCTTGGATAGAGCAACTCTTGGGTCACCCGAAACATCATCATGTATGATCTAAAATTTTTGATGGATTTTGAATTCTGAAGTTTTTGAATTTTGGGGAATTTTCTACCTGAACAGCTTCAAAAAATACCATAAAGAAACGTAAGTTACTTTATTGTGATTTTGTGAATCATGACTTTTTTTATGTGATAGGTGGCAGACAAACAGACGTATCACCTGATGGTAAACGATTGCCGCCGCCCGTGGACACTCGCGAAAACAGTGGAGTTACAAGTGCGCTGCCAACCTTTAACCCCCCCTTTCCCTCGGATTGAGCCTCATGGTACCCTCACTCACGCAGCGAAACAGAGCACAGTGCTGCTTGACACAGGTTTTCTGTAAGGCCATGGTGTCACTCCGGTCGAGCCGGTCCAGTCATGCCGAAGCGTGGCTCTGCCACGGTCAAAAATCAATGAATAACCTCAATAGCAGAGGATTTGCAATCCCTCTAGGTAGAGGGAAGTACATATAGGTAAGTAAGGACTTATACTGAGAAATGTTTTGTATCTCCTGTGATACAAACTCGGGTTTTGGACCGTGGCCAGATTGCGGTTAAACAGGTGTGAAGATAGAATACTATGTTTAAGATGGCAATGGAATATCGTTTTATTTTAAACTAGCGGCCGCCCGCGACTCCGTCCGCGTGGAAAAGTAACTTTTTACCCCCCTTTCAACCCCTTACAACCCCCTTTTCGCAATAAAAAGTAGCCTATGTCCTTTCTCAGGGTCTAGATTATCTGTATACCAAATTTCATTTAAATCCGTTGAGTAGTTTTGGCGTGAAAGAGTAGCAGACAGACAGACAGACAGACAGACAGACAGACAGAGTTACTTTCGCATTTATAATATTAGTATGGATATGTGCATTTGGAACACGATCACATTTCTCAAGATTTGGCCGAACACAGCGCGTAAGGTGGGCCACGTGTTTCATTCGCGCGACGCAAATATTCTGAGGACTAAGTAGTTTAAATCTTTTGCAATCGGCACGCAACCATCCATATTACGGCGAGTCGCACGTGGTAGCCTCAATTGATTACCGCTTGATGTCTGCTTACAAAATAAGCGTTTCGGTAAGTTGCTCGCTCCACGCTAGCCAACTTCCCCAAGTTGCTCGCTCTACGCTAACCAACTTCCCCCTCCAATTAGTAGTCAGAGGTACGGACAGATACTGTCCTAAATTGGTTTTTTTTTTGCCTTAACATTAATTTATATCTGTGCCAGTTAAACATAAATATTGATGTATGCGAGCAACTTGCAGTGTCGAGGGCACTGCATGCAAGTTGCTCGCTCCGTGCTAACATTATTGACTTCTCCAATTGACTAATGACTAAGTCAGCAAGCAGTCACTACAGACAGTAGATCATATTTTTAGGTACTGCTTATTGCAATATGATTAAAAATATGCTAGTGTTAATTCGTAAATAGGCAAGTATAGTTATGAGGCGAAATACATTTCCGGTGGCAAGTTGCTCGCTGCGTGCGAACAATGCCAACTTCTCCGACCGATAATTAACCGAGCGTTAGCTGGAGTTAGCCATCGCTACTTAGTACTATCGTCTATACCTACTTTATTATAGCTACATTTGTTTCGTTCTTCAGTATAAGTGCAGGATTGATAATTGCTTCTCGGTAAACGTAGTGCAGAAAAAGAACTCCCTCAGAGCAGGTGGATTAATGATTTGCGCAAAACTGGTTGGATGCGAGTAACCGAGGTTCGATAGATATGGCGAATATTTCGAGAGGCCTATGTCTAGCGAGGACTGCAACAGGCTGAAGAAGATGATAACTGCGCTACTAGAAGATCAAATAAGCACTATTAAACATTTTTCGTTCTACCGCTTTGTACACTCGGTTTTTAATTCCTTAATAGTGAAAGTCTGCAAAACATTTGGCAAACCAATCTACAAACCATTTCCGTCTGTTTCAATCTAACTGCGGGAACCTCGTTAACAGCGACCGGTAACTCTGTTAGCTGACAATCAGAGACAATATTAGGCGCGTGTCGTTAAGAAAGGTAGATTCAAAAACAATGTTGCGCTTTAAAGATATTTTAGCCCAAAGTTTCAATCTTATATCATAATCCTCTTTATATGGATAATCTCACAGGACCGACAATCGGTGACCAATGTTTTAGGAGAAAAATAGAACATACTGATATCAATTAAAGCAACGCACTACCTACAAAAAGTCGGTGAGAAATAGTATAAAACATTTTTTTAGGTCCGATAATCGATCCAAACAAAAAGTCAGTAATGTCATCCCCTAGCTCAAACTATACCGTTAATTTTCTCCACTCAGGCACTTAATTAAAATTGCCGATGTACTTACCCACTTATATTCAAATAATGTTGAGTCCCACTAAAACAATTTCATGCATAATGTTTTCTTGTTTTTTTTTTTATAAATATTTCACAACATCACATACATTGATCTGACTCCGAGATAGGTAATAGGTAACTCAAGCACCTGTGTTACGGATATCAGAATGAACAGTGGGATTACAAATTTATATGTATAATACTTTTCTTTTGTAAATACATACTTATAATACATAGGGAACACCCAGACCAATACAAACAGACATGTTCATGTATGTGTTGGTAAGCCGCATAATTTGATTTCCTTTAAATTTTTACTCAGGACGTCATTTGTTCAACTAATGGACAAAGTATTATTTCAGTTCAATTAAAATTAATGCAATGCATTGAAAATGCATAGCATTTATTCAGAATTAACTTCATCTACTCGATTCACGGGCTGAAATTATCACATCGCAAGCCCTAAAATTTTAATAGCCTACTGAGGGGCGCTGCCAGCCATAACAGCCTAAGTCTTTATCCGAAAACTCTATTCAAACCTGGGTTATGCGTTGGGAGTTCCAGGACTTAACGCGCAAAGTTGCGTTACCAACGGAGGTTATACCTTAGTCACTAGCATATAGTGTAGCTAAACCCTGGGTTGTTGGGTCTTGCTCAGTCTCACGTGGACGTTTGCGTTTCGGTAAATGCAGACTATTGTCACAGAGGTATGCGGCGCGTTGGGTGTTATAAAGTTTCGTACGGAACCCGCAGTAAAAGTGCCGGCGACGTTGTAAAGTATTCTAGTAGTAACAATAACGACCTGCATTTTTGCGTGACTGTTAGACATAGTCCACCCTACATATAAAGTAATTGTCAAAAATGTACAGGTACTTACTACGTACCTTACTTTTAAACTTTGTTGGAGTAATACAAGAACGTATACGTAACTATGCTCGGAGTCTCCTTGTGTGATCATATCAGAATAAGAATAAGAATAAGAAATAATTTATTGACCACAACACATTACATACAAATATAAATAAGGACAAAACATTATCAAGTTGCGGCCAACAAGGTTCAGCCTCAGCATGTGCTACAACAACTGCTAAGCAGCTGTAGCGCTGATTTTCAGGCTGTACCTACGAGCGACGACTCATAATAAAACATACAACATGAAAAAAAAATACTGAAAATATTAACAGAAAACGGAAAAGTACATCTATAACGTGAACATGAATAACAAGACGCATACATACAGATCCAATAAAAAAAAAATGCAACATTAATATTAACCGGTACATATTAGGTATATAAATAATAAATAAATAAACAAAAACAATGCTCCCACAAATACAATAAATAGAAATAACGACAGTGGCGCCATCATTCACTTTTTAATTCACACACCCTCCAGTGACGGTGGCGCCATCTGTGTCATATCAGGAATGATGAGATCTGCAGGAGAACCAAGGTCAAAGACATAGCCTAAAAATTGCATGCCTCAAGTAGCAATAGGCAGAGCAAATTGCGAGGAGATCAGACGGCCAATGAGGCAGAAAGTTTCTCAAGTGAAGACCGCGTATAGGAAGTCGCAGCCGTGGCAGGCCCCCACAAGGTGGACCGACGATCTGGTCAAGGTTGCGGGAATCGCTTGGATGCGGGTGGTACGAGGCCGATCTGCGTGGATATCATTGGAGGCGGCCTATGTTCAGCAGTGGTCGTGTGACTGAATGACACTATTACTTTGAAAGCATGACGCCTATCCGATGGTTGGTAACCACCGCTCATAGACTCCCCTGGTGGACAGTGGCTATTCACTTTCATTCGTATTACTGTCTGCGTTTTTGGTGCAGTGGGTAGTGCTTCGCACTAAAAAGCGATCAGCTGCGCTTGGGCTCCCCGGTTCGATCGAGGTCAGTTCAAATTCAATTCGAGGCAAGCTTCGCCGTTCCTCGGACATCTCGCTATCTCATTCAGAAAGTTTTTTTTTTAAGTTAGCCTGTAGCGTTCCACTGCTGAGCAAAGGCCTCCCCCAAATTCTTCCATTGATCCCTGTCCAATGCCCTGTCTTGCCAATCTTGGACATATTTGTAAAAATCATCACACCATCTTTTTCTGGGCCTACCCCGTAGTCGCCGTCCATCGGTCGGGCGCCATTGAGTGACGATTTTTGTCCATCTTTCGGGGCCCGACACATGACCCGCCCAATCCCAGACCAGAGTCAGTAAAATAGCTGTTTGAAATTCGTGAGTTTTACGAATACCAAAAATGATGAATGAAACTTGATAACATTTTAATTTTCTTTAAGACATTGTGTAACTAGACAATACAAGCTGTGTCATATAATGAATATAAGATTTTTAATATAAAATAAATAGGCAGAAAATAGGTGGTGAACGTCGAAAAATTTACGAAATGTAATCGCATATATTTTTAAGTGGGTAAATATTCTTAAGAGCAGGTGCTAACCGAGACATAAATACTTCCTTAATATGACGGGTAGGGCACACTAGCGACGCCAATCAGTTTTTATTTTTAGCTACTAAACCAAATCTATTTTAAACAATTTCGGGGTTACAACCTCTCGGCAAACACTTATACTATTTATTAAATAACCTTGCACAAATGTTGGGTCCGTTTTTGTATGCGAAAAATTGATTTACGCCAAAAGTGGCCGCTTTTGGCGTGAATCAATTTTTCGCGTACGCGTTGGATCCCACATTTGTACATAATTATTTAGTAAATAGTATAAATGTTTGTCGAAAGATTGTAACCTCGAAATTATTTAAAATAGATCCGGTTTAGTAGCTTAAAAATTAAAATCGATTGGCGTCGCTAGTGTGCCCTACCCGTCACCTTAATTCGAGTAACAGCAATGAAATGTCGAGATATCCTCAAATTGCAAATTATTTTGGTATTACGTTTGTATGAAAAATATTTTGTTCGCCGAACCCTAAGAAATTATCAGTGTCAGCCCAAAGTCTTCAAGTTGGCGGATTGTTTCCCCGTGAATCGGAAAGCTGGTTAAGTCGTTGGTCCTACAGCTCATCTCTCTTCGGTCGTGTCACACTGATGTCCCATTGAAGTATGAGGGTAATGGAATAGAGAGAGCACTTTTCTGCGCAAACACTTGTGCACTATAATATGATCGCTGAGATTGGCCGCCATAACCTAAATATCGGTTTGGAAATCATTATTATTAGCAGCCCAAAAGAGGTTTTAGGGTTATGCATTACCAACCCTGCACTTTAGATATTACATAATCGACATTAGAATAACCCATGGTCAATTCACAACTACCTATTTCCCATTTCAAAACATCCTACAGGATTAGTAATAAGATGTGTAAACCTTTTGTGAAGGTAAAGAGTATGTATCTATCCCGAACCCCTGTTTCCTGGAATCAAACCAATTATCCTAACCGGAATCACTTCATTCCAGCCACCGCGTCCTTACCACTCCATCTGCCTCACCGCGGGACCCACCTTCCGCCTTACTTAGCGGCGATAATTGATTTTTAATCTCATTCAGTCTCAGTTTGATTAGGACAGTGAGGGGAAATGTATCGATAGCAGCGAAACCACTGGATACATTATTAATAGAGATTCACCGAATATTCGGTTCGTATTCGGTATTCGGCATATTCGGCATAAATTTTATTTTCTTTGCTACATGACTTCGAATATATCCAAAAGATAAAGGTTATTCTGTATGATTTATAATCAAAGGCCCAAAGGATTGCATGCCACAAGTGGCAATGTGCAGGGCACATAGCGAGGAGAACAGACGGCCGTTAGGGCGGAAAGGTCCTCGAATGGAGGCCACGTACAGGAAATCGCAGCCGTGGCAGGCCCCCCACAAGGTGGACCAACCGACCGATCTGGTGAAGATCGCGGGAATCCATTGAATGCGGGCGGCAAGGACCGATCTGTGTGGAGAACATTGGGGGAGGCCTATGTCCAGCAGTGGACGTCTATTGGCTGAAATGATGATGATGATGTAGATCTTAAAGAAACAAATGTGTTAAATAAAGGTAATAAAATGCAAGTCTATTTAGACTTCAACAATTTTATTTTGAATTTGGGTCCGTTTTTGTACGCGAATAATTGATTACCGCCAAAAGCAGCCTCTTTTAGCGTCCCGTCACCTTAATGAAATCGTGAACTGAATTATTCGGCCAAATATTCGGTTCGGTAAAAGTTAAACTGAATAATATACGGTGAAACCACTGTTTGCCGCATCGCTTATTATTATTGAGGCAGACTACCACAGAATAGATACAGAACGCCGGCTACCTACATCGCGTGCTATACAGGCAACGTACACATTCGCATGTACACAATTATCTTGGCACACAGTGCTGTGATTTAGGCGTAAAACAGAGGCCTATTATATAAGATAAGATAAGTTTACTGGCCATAAAAATATAGTACATACAGCAGTAGACAAGTATATGGAAAAAAAAAACAACAAAATATAATAGGACATGCCTTTGGTTTGTGGCCAACAAGGCGCAGCCTCAGCATTTACTGCAGCAGCCAGTAACCACTGCAGCGATGATTTTCAGGCTGAGCCTTGGGCGGACGGACGCACACTTAAAATTTGACATTAAAAAAAAAAAAGAAAACAAAGAAAAACAAACGAAATTAGAACAATGGAACAGACACATTTACATGGACATGGAATGCGTACGGGAGAGAACGCGAGAACCCTATGTATGATTTGAAAAATATTATAATGTATTTTTTTGTACAAACACGTTTTTTTATAGTGACAGTATATTGTCTTTCCTTTGCCTGATGGTAAGCAGGAGAAAATATTATATACAAGTTCTGTCTTTTCGTGTATATTCTAAACTAGAAAATCATATGCAATGCTTTTGTTTGCATTTTTTCTTGTTAATTCATACTAAAACTTAGTAGTGGGAAGATCATTCCAAATTTTACGTTTTTATATATTTATAATTTATATCACTGCGCCATTTAATTTCTTGAATTCTATGCCTTTTTTATATGGTGACAGACGAGCAGACAGATCACCTGATGGTATGCGATTGCCTCCGCCCATAGACACCCGCGCCACCAGTGGAGTCACAAGTGCGCTGCTGACCTTTAAACCCCCCTTTCTTTCTTTCACTCTCGCAGCGAAACACAGCACAGTGCTGCTTCACGCCGGTTTTCTGTGAGGCGATGGTATCACTCCGGTCGAGCCGGCCCATTCATGCCGAGGCGTGGCTCTCCCATGATCAGTTAAGAGTTAAGGGTGAAGACGTATAAAAAAAATCATGAAATGTCTAGACATCAAGTTGCTTGTCGATATTCGATCAATGCATCCCTGACGAGTTAAAATACACATTTCGTTACAGGATATGGCGTCGCCATTCGCCTTATTTGAACAAAATTCAATCGGAGTCGTAATTGCATACACAGATAGTCCCATACTTCACACGAACACACGAAAGTAGATATTATCAAAATTATTACACTGAGCTGTAATTAGTTTTGTGGAAGTTGATTAATATTAGTGTTCGGAGCTCGTGCGTACTGAAATCTAATTATATGGCAAACGATAGGTGGTAATAATTAACGGTTTACGTAATTTCCTTCTTATTTGCTGCCTGCCTGCAAAATGGACACCGTTTTTAGCTTGAATTTGTTCGTATTTTTGATGGGTGCTGTAAGAGCGTCAAGTAAGTTTGAATTTTATCTTGGCTAAAATGTTACTAGAACCTCCACGAAAGAAACCTCGCGGCAAAACAAGAAACTAACATTGGAAATATCATCATCATGGCCTTTTCATATACACGAAGACTTTTAATCGGTGATCAGGACCTACTGATTCCGACTAGGTGGATGATGGCCATTGCTAGAGTAATAGTAGTTACATGTTTTCTTTTTGTTTAGGTTTTATTTTAAATTTTATAAGATATCTAAATTTAATTGGAATGTATGGTTTTCCTACATTTTTATGAAGTGTAGAAAGCTATTTTAATTTTCTTTAATTTGTTTTATTTGACGTTGTCTGCCATTTGACAGTTTTCTACCAATAACATGAAAAACTTTAAATCTCTGATGAGGTTTGTTATCATCACTGTACCTGTACTTATGAAGAGGTTTTATTTGTAACAAGGAGGAGTAGGATGACCATATTCATTGTTATTAACTTAAAGTCCCAGACAAGAAAAAAAAAATGGAACGCTGACATGTAACTACTATTACTATAGCAATGGCCATCATCCACCTAGTCGGAATCAGTAGGTGCTGATCACCGATTAAAAGTCTTTGTGTATAGCAGGTGTTTTAAGCAGCGTCACGCGGTGTGGTGACATTACAGCTGTGCTCATGGCTATATAGTCTTATGCGGGAGTGAATTTTCAGTTCGCATTTGCAACACGTGAATTGGGCGGTGCTACGATTGGGGTGGCAGGCATGGCGTTTAGCACGTTTTGCCGCAAGTTTATTTAACCAGGCCTTGTCATGTTTAGCTAGACCCTACGACACTTTGAGATAACTTGTGTCTGTAAGCATAGAGCTCGAATTTGAACGCGGTTTTCACGGGACTTCTTTTGTGCCGCAGATTCCACGAGCGCCACTCTGATAACTACACTCTCTACCTTGATTTTGAACGTGTATCCATAATCCCTTATTATCGTAGAAAAAAGCACACTTCGGGTCGCTGCGCTAACCTAGTTAGTCAGTTAGTTAATCCATAATCCAGTCGGTCTGGTTCCCTTGTGTAAGGGTTATGAAAGTTAAACAGCAGTTGCTTCATTATAATCACCAAAAGCAAATCCTGGATAACTACTACTACCAGACTACTCCTGTCTTCACTTTGGACGCATTATTCGCTCGGCGGTGAGGGAAAACATCGTGGGGAAAAACCTACACGTTTCGGATAGTTTCTTAATTGTCTACGTGTCATCATGATCCAGTTGGTGTGTGTGGTTCCTCTGTCTTGAGGGTTTTGAAGATCATACAGCAGTCGCTTCATTGTGATTACCAGACTTCTCTTACCCTGGATTATGATATAAGCGTGCCCCGGGCTCTGAAGTAACAGCTACGGGCGCAACTGGAAATGACAATCTGAAATGACCATGAGTCATCACCATCATCATCAGCCTATCGCAGTCCACTGCTGGACGTAGGTCTCTCCCATTGTTCGCCACCGTGATCTATCCATGGCTTCTCGCATCCAGCTCTTGCCAGTCATCATGCGCAGATCGTCCCTCCACCTAGCCAGAGGGCGCCCTACACTACGTTTGCCAAGACGCGGTCTCCACTCGCGGACCATGAGTAGGCTTATGATAATCTTACAAATTACCTTGCAGTACCACCAGAACCATGTTTCGCTCCCTTCCGAGCAGACGACTGCGGCCTCGACCCCAAGCCTGTCATGTACTACTGGAAGCCAGGCTCCAGGTGCGAGGTAGGAATATGGCGAGGCTGTCTCCCGAACCCTAACATGTTCCCTGACGAGTACTCCTGCATCAACACCTGCATATTTGTACAAAGAGGAGACGTTCAGGACAACCTAGAAAATCTTAAGGAACCTGAGGTAGTAGAAACAACTACCGAGGTGACAACGACTGAAGAACCTGGTAATGAGACTATAGCTATTGTGACGGAATCGACAGGGAACGAGACGGCAGGTAATAAAACAGGCGGTGAAGTATCAGCTGGACCGGAATCGACGACAGCAGCAGCGGCATAAACTAAAATGATGTTATAAAGGTTTCGTCTTTTACTTTTGAGGTCATCATCATCATCATCATTTCAGCCAATAGACGTCCACCGCTGGACATAGGCCTTCCCCAATGTTCTGTACACAGATCGGTCCTATGCCACCCGCATCCAATGGATTCCCGCGATCTTCACCAGATCGAGGGTCCACCTTGTGGGGGGCCTGCCACAGCTGCGACGTCCTGTACGTGTATTTTTGAGGTACGGAACCTTAAATGTTTGGTCATGAACGTGCCTTGCTTTTAGGTGTACGATACAATGAATTTCAAATATCGAAACTGCTCTATAACACTCTTTTAGTTAATAAAGGTTTATGAACGTTTATGAATAAACCCCTAAATGTGTGTTCTTTATTAACTATAAAGAACACTACAAACACAACTAACTGTAATGAATATTACTTATTTTTAAGCTCACCCAAATCCTCGTAGCAGACCTTTTAGTATCAATCCGAAGCATGCAAATCTAGCCATTAAAGAATTATTATAATTTAAGATCCAACATAGGAATAGTTTATAATAATAAATAAATAAATATTTCACAACATCACATACAATGTTCTGACTCCAAGATAGGTAGCTCAAGCACCTTTGTGATACCAAGATATCAGAATGAACAGCGGAATTACAAATATATGCATTATAATACTTTTCTTTTGTAAATACATACTTATAATACATACAAACACCCAGACCAATACAAACAGACATGTTCATGCACACAAATGTTTGTACTGTGCGGGGATCGAACCCGCAACCCTTGGACCAAAGGCAGCATTCACTACCACTGTTCCAAACGGGTCGTCAAAGTTTAGGTGCGTAAAAGTTAAGTGTTTAAAAATTGGTGCACTACGAGAAATACACCACTCTTCAATAGCCCCCAGCACGGCGGTACTCTAAGTCCTCGGCCACCTTCAAGTCAAGGCATGGCCGTCGCCAAACTATGCATCACAATGTTATACACTAATAGGCAAATGTTTTGTAAAATAACTACAAACATAATTACACATAGTTGGTTATGTAACTTGTTTAATTTCTAAGATCCCGTAACATATAAAAACAGTCATGTGCGTGTCAGACTCTCATTTTTAGGGTTCCGTAGCCAAATGGCAAAAAACGGAACCCTTATAGATTGGTCATGTCTGTCCTGTCTGCGTGTCCATCCGTATGTCACAGCCACTTTTCTCCGAAACTATAAGAACTATACTATTGAAACTTGGTAAATACATATATTTTGTTAACCGCATTACGGCATAAAAATTGGAAAAATAAAAAAAATTGGGGGGTCATACTTGAAACTGAAACTAATTTTTTTTTCATCAAACCTATACGTGTGGGGTATCTATGGTCTTTAAAAATGATGTTTAACATCATTTTTTTCTAAACACAATACTTTGCGCAAGAGAAGCTCCCAAAATGTTAAATTATGTGCCGACCCCCCTCTAACTTCTATAATAAATGAATTATAAAACTAAAAAAAAAATATGATGTACATAATCATTAAAAGCTAACAACGACAATCGGTTTGAACTAGATATAGTGAGTAGTTTTTTTTAATACTACATATATCTTACTTGCTGCTACGAAACCCTTCATGGGCGAGTCCGACCCGCACTTGGCCGATTTTTTTAATGTTACGAGTATGACGGTGAAGCTGTTGACCTCAATCCCCCTGATGTTAAGTGAAGATGAAAATTAAGGAGGGCTCCCTTAGACCTCATCTTCCGTGAGTCTTGCCTGTGAAAAGCCTATTTATTTAGCCTTAAAGTTTAATCCTCATCCTTCGTGTCTTATCGTGTGATTCCTGGTTGCGTCCAAATCTGTCGCTCTGGAGCCCGGGGTACGCTTGGACGATGATTCAGGATTTGGGGAGTCTACCTAGTAATTACAATGAAGCGACTTGTCTTAAAGCATAATGTTCCGTACCAATTTGCACATTGAGTAAAAATTGTTCATTCATCACATGAAAAGAAAGTAGTAATTTTGTGGTACATCTTGGCTACAAATATAAGATTTTAATAAAAAAAAAAATGTGCTATCTGCAAATATATCTTTTTCTTTTAAGTTCTTCCCTGTGTACGACTAAGATGTGATCAGATTTATAAATTATTTTATTTTTGATTTGACATCTATAGATGATTAAAAATCTTTTGACAGTTATTTTGTTATATCTACCAGGACGGGAAGTACACTGTGAAACACCCTATCCTTAGGTATACGGTCAAAGGTAAACTCCAAAAAGATACACTACTTACTATACTGTAATGTAACTTTAGTACTTTGTCATAATAGCTACATTACTATCAAATTTACTCTCTTACACGGAAGCTATGGTATTGCATTGCGACAAAGAGTTAAAGATGTCAGTAGACACTACATCACTTTGAAGTCAATACAGCAAAACCTATTTCAAAGATATTTAAGTTAGGTATTACATCATAAGGCTAAATCCTTGAGGACGTGTTCCAGTTGGACCATTCTTCACTTCGGCATCTGTCCTCGTCGTATGATATATCGTTGTTGTACCGTTAAGTCCATTTTTCATCGACCTCCGTGTTGTTTCGAGCTTTTCCTTACGATACCTATTTATAACCCTCTACAAGGTATAAGGGAGTTCCAAATAAATTGGATATGGAGTATACTTATTGCGTAAGTATACTACAAATAGTAAAAAATAAAGGACTTCACAAAGAAGTAAATAGGTTTCTTTTGTTTTGAGGAAAGTGTGAATATCAAACTTAAAACACTTATAAGCTGTTAGATAAAAATATAATAGAGCAATTATAAATTAAAAAAAATATATATATCACCATAGAACAAATTACCTACCCTTTTTATACGAGCCAAGCGAGCAAAGCGAGCGGCAATAGCCGCAAATTGGCTCAAGAAAAAATGATACGGTACATTAGTAGATGGGCGTTTAAAGTAGGTAGATAGATAGATAGATAGATATACTTTATTGCACAAAAAAAACACAACTTTAAAAGGCATTACAGAAACTTCATTGTACAATTTCGGCGGTCTTATCGCTGGAAGCGATTTCTACCAGACAACCTTCAGGCAAAGGACATTTGATAGTAGAGGAGGGGTAGGTAGGTGCAATATTGAAAAAGGGAAATAAGAGTGAACTGTATATATATATTAAAATATTTATAATGCTAATACATAAATAAACAAAATATTATATACTAATAAATAAATATGTTATGCTTGGATAAAATAATATAAAGTACTAGATATACATTCATATAAATTAGGATCTTAGACGGTTTTAATGATCACGAATCCCTGAACATTAGAAAAGTAAAAAAAGGGGATGATTGAATGCTAATAATAAATTATACCCCTATGTAGCTTGGCCTTATTTATCTCGACTACTAACATAATACCAGAAAATAAAGTGTGTAGGTAAAATGTTACCACTTCTCGTATTCATTAGGTTTATCAAAATGAGGGCCTAAATAAATGATGATAGCTAGAAACAACCTGCTACATTTTTTCCAATCCATTAAATTAAAATTCCCACTCCGCTAGGCTTATCGGCCGAAGATTTTCTGAATCGCGGCAAAAGTTCGCATTCACCCAATTTATCAAGAACCACCTGCATCAGACTAAGGGCTGGGTCCCACTGAGGCGCTGTAACACCACAAGTCAAATAAAGACCTTGGAACTATCTATTTCTGTGTTTGATGACAAAGCAGATGGAATACGATTGCCACCGCCCATGGACAATGACATCTGTAACACTAATACAGTCGCAACCTTCAAACTACCCTTATCTCTTTTTATATGATAGATGGTAAGTAGATCGCCTGATGGAAAGCGATTGCCGCCGCCCATAGACACCCGCGACACCAGTAGAGTCACAAGTGCGCTGCCAACCTTTAAGCCCCGTATCCCCTGGATCGGGCCTCCAGTACCCTCACTTACGCAGCGAAACACAGCACAGAGCTGCTTCACGCCGGTTTTCTGTGAGGCCGTGGTATCACTCCGACCAAGCCGGCCCAATCCATGCCAAAGCGTGACTCTCCCACGGTCAATCATATCTACCACGGCATTAACAGAAAACTGAAGTGAAACGCATACGTTGTGTTTCTACGGGTGTGGGTTCCAGAGGCCCAATACAGGGGAAAGGGAGCATTAGAGGTTGGTACAGCACTTTTGACTCCGTTGGTGATGCAGGTGTCCACAGGGTAGGAGGCAGTCGCTTACACTCAGATGATTCGTCTGCTCGTCTGCCACCTATCCATACTAATAATATACATGTGAAAGTGTGTGTGTCTCTCTGTTTGTTTGTCCGTCGTTAACTGCTAAGCGGAGCGACGGATTTACTTGATTTTATTAAGAGAAGATATATGAAGAAATGGAGAGATAGATATAGGCTACTTTTGTCTCTTTCTAACGCGAGCGAAGTCGCGGGCTTATGCCCATAAGCTATTATAGTATCAGCCTATATACTGTCCCACTGCAGGGCAAAGGCCTCCATCATAGAAATCAAGTCTTCGCTACTATGATGGGATTGGGCTTAATCACCTTGCTTGCTTTAACGGATTGGTGATCACAAACCCGAGCTATGTTCAAATAATTCAAAACATACCTTTGCTCGATCCGGGAATCGAAACCAGGACCTCGAGATCGCGGCCCTCGGTACTTAAACCACTAGACGAACGAAGCGTTGCCCATAAGCGGGTCACAAATAAAATCAAATTTTTGCGCAGTAGAATCCCAGTATGGTCGCCCTTAGCCGAAGACACCCGATCGCACCCGATAAATCCCGAACAACTTTACGGCGGGAGTTTATAATAAAACAGCACTTTATTTAGTCGGTTCGGTTCGGACTGCTGTCCTGATTGTTTTAGTTCGAAGATTTATAGATTGGAGTCAGGTTTTTGAATCAGCGGTTTGAATAGGTAATTCAGACCTGTCTAACTTTAAACGGCTTTGTAGGAAGTTTGACTTTTAGTGGACCTATCAAAATATTTGCCTCAATAAAACACATAGTGATAAAGGAGATCCTTGGACTTTCACATATTATTATTTTAGTCCAAATATGAATGTGCAGGGCAAACAAAAATGTTGCTGTACTCTGTTAGGACTTGTCCCCTGATGTTCAAATGTCAAGATTTAGCATTCCGTCATCTTCATCATTTCAGCCAATAGACGTCCGCTGCTGGCCATAGGCCTGCCCCAATGTTCTCCACACAGATCAGTCCTGTACAGCCCGCATCCAATGGATTCCTGCGACCTCCACCAGATCGTCGATCCAACAGCAGCCTGCCACGGCTACAACTTCTGTACGTGGCCACCACTCGAGGACCTTTCCGCCCCAACGGCCGTCTGTTGTCCTCGCGCCCGCCCATTGCCACTTGAGGCATGCAATCTTTTGGGCTATATCTCTAACCTTAGTTCTCCTGCCGATCTCATCCTTTCTGATAGTGATCGTATCAGAAATTATGAGATCCGCAAGGGGATTAGGTAATCTTCTGCAAATGTATGAAGATGTTGATTTTTTTTTTAATTCTAATGAAATTCCACGGACACTGGTTCCGTGCCTTTATTGTGCTTGTTTTTAAAGTATTACAAATTATTTTTGATATTTGCTCCGCGATAAAATTAAACTAAATTAAATTACAATAACAATCTTAAGTTTAGGCAGTCGTGCATGGTTAATGTTAATAAAATGTACTGTCATTATTATTATTTTTTTTTTTTTGGGGTAGGGGGTATGGTGATTTTATGTAGTTAAGGGCCTCAGAGGAGGGTTCAGGGGTATGTTAGTACTTTATCTTTTATTTGCAAGCTTGTCCCTAACCGCGTCATCGCCCCGGCGGATCGCCATTTTGAGGTTGTACTCGGTCGGTCGGAAGATGTTGATTTTTTAACTCTGAATTAAACCAAGGATAAAGAGCCTACAGCTTTGGTGCCCAAGGTAGTAATAAATACTCAGGGGGACAAGTCCCACAGAATGCAGCAAAAAAATTCTTGCCTGCACTTAGACCAAAAACGGAAATACGGAGATGTCCTTAATACACGGTGTTTTTTTAATACTTCTAGATGTCATCATAATTACCAACGGTTACAATCATTTTTCCCCCATGGTAATTTTTTGTTACCTACACCTTTAATAGCCTCCATAGCCTATTCTTTGCCAGCGTTTGCCAGTTATAGGAGTGTGGATGCCATCTCTTTCTAGGCTTATTTTTTGGACAACGGCCGTCTACAGGTTGCCATCTATGACAATTTGGGGCCATCTTTCCAGGTGTATTATCACAGCATGGCCAGCCAAGTTCCATTTCAGCTTGGTAGATTTTTCACCCACGTCTTTTATGCCTGAATGAGTTTGATACCCAGAAAGCTCCGCTCCATAGCTCTAATCTTAAAAAAAGTCTTCTCATCACTTTAGTAGATTTTTAATTTTTTTTTATTAGTTTAATGCACTTATCTTCCCGAAAAGTTTTTCAGGTATTCGAAAAGTCACAATGTACCTATAGAACAATGGTGGCTCAGAAGATAACGACCGTGCACCTTTCAAACAACAGGTCTTAGGTTTAATCCGAGCATATTAAAACCATTTCACCTCTGAATTTTTCAAATATGTCTCTTCTTCTACCATTGTTGAGCGATTCTGAAAGTCTAATCAAGATCCGTTTGGTCTGGTTCCCCTATCTAATTGGGACTCCGGATACCCTCCCTTACTCAGCAAAAGCTCGCCTTTTGTCAGTGAGGTCAAAGCATCACTCTGACTCTGACTCAGATCAGTCTACTCATGGCTCAGCTCAGCTCTCCCAGGGCTAAATTAAGCAGCCGCTTTCAAAACAATCTAAATAAAGCTATATCGAACCAAAGCACGCCAACATATCCAGAACATCTGAAAACGCCTCCAGAAACTTAGTTCTCAAATAGTAGCTCGTTAACGCCGAAACGCTAATGTTTAAACTAAAGTCTGGAGTTAGTGCATCCCGGAAATCGCGACGCGATTGAGACTGAGCTAACTTTGGACGAGTTCCGAACTCGCCTCACAGAGTTGTATTAATTCCTCGAGCTCAACTTCTTTACGCGCATCTTAAATACTAAGGCAACGGATCAAAGACTGTCCAAAAACGGTTCAAGAACGGATCAAAAACGGTTTTAGAAACATCTTTCATCTTCATCACCTCAGTCTTTTTAGTTGAATTCATAACTGCCGCTTCGGAGCTCAACGCATGTTTAGATCATGGTCCAGGATTGGGATAAGTTTTTCCTAATTCTGGATGACAGGGCCAACTTAACTGGAGTGATACCACGACCATACAGAAAACCGGCATGAAGCAGCACCTGTGCTGTGTTTTGTCGAGTGATTGGAGGGTACTGAATGCCGAATTCGATGGGAAGGAGAGTTAGAAGGTTATTGCATCACAGAAATCGCGACGCGATTGAGACTGGACTAACTTTGGGCAAATTCCGAACTTGCTTTTTTTTACTTTTTTAAAACCTTCGATACTTCGTCCAAAGACTGTAAACGGTTTGAAAAACATCTTCTCTCTTCAGCACCATAGTGCGGTTTTCACTTCACTTTTTACCGCCCACAATAAAACTGTGGAACCAGTTGCCATCAAGGTGTTTCCGAACAGATATAACTTGGTGATCTTCAAGAAATGAGCATATTCTTTAAGGAAGCATAAGCAAAGCACTGAATTTTGGAAAAGACTACCTCGACTAGAACAGTCTAAGGCGTTGATACAGGCGTTCGATCAAAGACGAGCTGTAGAAATAATAAAACTGAGGACATGTTAGGGCACTCACTCGGACCCTCACAGGGCACTGCAAATTAAACAAGCACCTGCACAACATGGGCCTCAGATACCAAAATCTGCAGGTTCTGTCGCGAGGACGAGGAAACGAGTGTCCACGTCCTTGGCGAGTGCATAGCGCTGCACCGCTGCAGAAGCTGGCACCTAGGTGCACACATGATCTCAGCAGACGAGATCAAAAGCTCCCCCATCAGTTCCATTCTCGGGTTTATCCTGGAACTGGATCTACATGAGGTGCTGTAATAGGTTATGGGGCTGCCACAATAGATCATCTACTGGTCGCAGTGGCTATGAGATGCAGGGCTCACCCCATTTCTATCAAATAATAAATAATATTCTTTAAAAGCCGAAAGCATATCTGTGATATATTGGGTGTTGCAGATGTCCATGGGTGGCTGTGGTCATTTTTTATCAGGTTGGCCGTCTGCTCGTGTGTCCGCTATTATTCTTGGCTGCGTTAGAGGCTGTCGCTTTGGACTATGGTCTAGCATTGAATAAGTCCAGCAAGTATAATAAACGACTACCGCCTGACTCTCGCAACCCTTAGTTAGCGAAACCAAACCGACTGGATCTTGGTTACAAGTTCAAAATATAGGTAGAGTATGGTTATCAGAGTAGCGGTCGTAAAAACTTTATTCCCAGAGTAGGTACTTACATGAATGTTAGGCAGTTTATTTGACAGTTCCACAACCGCAAACATAAGTCTATTTAGAGCGGCGAGGCCGCATTACTGCGACACGTACAAGCAACCACACGTTGACTTACTACTCCAATCTATCAAAATTCCCCATACGATTCTCACCTTAATGTCAACGACCAATAAGATGAGAATCGTATGAGGAAATTCGGATTCTGTAACGCAACATGTGACTGTCCTTGTACGTCGCGCTTGGCGCAGTAAAAATGAATTACGCGGCCGTTATAGTGCCGCGGGTGTGGAGAGAGTGTTTTTAAAAACACACGTGGAAACTCGTAGGGGTTAATTTATTTAGCTGTTTGTGTGGTGTCAGCTGGAATCGTACCTACTGAAAAGCGTTGACACTTCATTAAGTACCTATTTTCTTTTAACCTGACTACGGCAAAGCCAATAAGGAAGAGTTATGATTTTAGCAGTATATGTATGTACGTAAGTATGTTTGTAGGTTCCACAATTCTGCCTAAACTAACCAGCCGATTTAGATGAATGAGGTATCAATCAATTCCGAACTGGATTAGCCACATGCTCCGAAAGGAACCGGACCACATACCAAGGCAAGCCATAGACCCGGAAACCGGAAAACGGAAACGTGGCCCTAAACCAACATATCGGCGGACTCTCACTGCAGAAGCGAAGACCCAAGGGCTAACTTGAAGCGAAGTAAAGCGCGAAGCTCAAGACCGCCTTTAGATGGCGGAGCACTGTCTGTTACTAATATTGCATTTACCAAAAGAGTAACTACTGAGTTTCTTGCTGATTTTTCTGGGTAGAAATTGACATTTCGAATCAGTAGTAGATTACATAATACGAGTATTTGACATTCATGATGTTCTATATGGACTTAAATTGAATAAAATTATATTTTTTTTTGTGGACGCCCTTTGCCCCACCTGGGGGACAAAGGACATTAAGTCAAAAGTATCTGACCTTAGCGTATGCTGAGGGCAGCATTCTATACTGCATCTATCATGGGGAATGATCTGAGAAACTGTTTGATCTACTTCCTGCAGCTGAATTCTTACATCGAATCACACGCAAGCGATTGCCATTCCATCTCCATCATCTCGATATATGGCGGTCTATAATACTGTGCTTTTCTCGCGAAACTTTCTACGACGTACCTCAGTTCTGTGGAACGGATTGGCTGCGGGAGCATTTCCCGACGGCTACGACTTAGGGACCTTCAAAAGAAGAGCGTATTCCTTTTTAAAAAAGCCGGCAACACATTAGCGATCTCTCTGATTTCGCGGATGTGCATGGGTGGCGTTGATTTCTTTCCATCAGGTGACTCGCATGCTCTTTTGTCGCCTCTAGCATAAAAAAAAAACTATTCGAAACATAGACGTTTCGACTGCCGAGATAGTACTTACCAGAAATAAGTCACGGATTAAAAACCAGAAGTTAAGTGCCAGCCTTTACAGCTCGGTGCATAACACCAAAGATCTCGCGTAAATAACAAACGAGTATAAACAACTTTGAAACATTGCATAAAACTAACCATATCGCTTACATGAACCTTGTATGTACTAAAAACGTGTCAGCCGCATGCTCACGCCCCAGTGTCTAAAACAAACTACAGTGAAGCAACAATAAACTTATTCTTAAACAAATGTGCGAAAGTTACCTCATAGTCGTCATCATTATCATTTCAGCCAATGGACGCTGGAAACAGTGTTCTTCACATCAGACGATACGACAAAAAAAAAATTGCATTTTTATACGCTTTTCGATTAGAGAAAGAAAAAAGAGATGACCCATATTTTTTACATATCATTCATCGTCATCGTCAGCCCATTTAAGTCCCCACTGCTGGGGCACGGGCCTCCCTCAATCACATGAGGGGTAATTGCCATATTCACCACGCACGGCAGACGGGTTGGCGAGGGTTTTGATATAAATGCAGAGTTTTCCTTCTCTGGGTGCTGATGATCATGCCAGCAGCTTTACCTTAGTCGCCTTTTACGACACCTCGGTAAGAGTGAGGGTGGCCTATACTACTCTGCCGGGGCCACACGGCATAATGACAGTAAGTAACTTAAAGTCGCTTAAACTTTTTTTATTGGACATAGGTATACACCGAAATTGTGATTTCGGTGTATACCTATGTCCAATAAAAAAAGTTACAGTGAGCCTCAGGACTACGTCACTTCCAGCATATTAATTAATAAACTAAAAAATAAATTATTCATAAAAAAAACATTTAATGATAGCTAAAATAAATGATAGCCGTGTGGTCCCCGGCAGAGTAGAATAGGCCACCCTCACTCTTACCGAGGTGTCGTAAAAGGTGACTAAGGTAAAGCTGCTGGCATGATCATCAGCACCCAGAGAAGGAAAACTCTGCACTTATATCAAAACCCTCGCCAACCCGTCTGCCAAGCTTGGTGAGTATGGCAATCACCCCTTATGTGATTGAGGGAGGCCCGTTCCCCAGCAGCGGGGACTAAAATGGGCTGATGATGATGATGATGACTGTCATTATGTTTGTCTTATTATTTTATGATCAGAGATTTAGTGTTATTTTTAAAATCAACGTGAGCAAAAGTGTTATAAATTGATCATGCCAAGTGATGACGTCACAGGAGGATCGTCGGTCCACCTTGTTAGCGTACTTGTACTGGCACGCGACCTCCACTCGAGGATCTTTCCGCCCTAATGGCCTCAACCACTTAGGGTTCTCTACTACTCTGTTACATATTATTTATCTGACAAACTTTAATGTTAAAGAATCATTTTTTATTAATAAAACATTTATAATCAATCATGAATTTCAAATTTAACTTTAACTGCATGAGTGAATTAATGAATCGGTAAACATTAACGTTCCTTTAAACACAGGACATATTTATTCCACGACTATACATCAATCAACTTTATTCAAAGTCGGGCACAAGACTTGGTAATATTGTACCAAAAAATTCAATTATTTTTTTTAAGGTGTTCGAAATGGCTAGTTGAATGAATGTAACTGTTTACCGACAGTATGAAAATAATACATGGTGTAAGTAAACACGCCTCACTGCTACCATGTTCGCTGTGCCCACGTGCTCCCTCCCTGCTGTCACCAACAGATAGTTACTGGACCCTGAACAAAAACTCTCCAAGCATGAACTGGAGACGAGGGTACGACCTATCATCGGGCTGGTATAATAAAATGGCTGTAGGTAAGACTTATTGATTTCATTCGGTAAATGGAAGTTTACACTATCTAGCCGTATAAATTTAATCAGTTGATTAGTTATTTAATTATAATTGTATGTTACTAATTCAAATTAAATTAAATTATATCTATTATATTACAATTTATTATATTTAATTTAATTATATCCTATTTAATTTAACTTAAATTAAACAGTAAAAACAAAATAAATAATATCAAACTCTAATGTTTAATCTCAAGTGATAATGTGAAAGTCACTTGAAATTTTCAACTGTTTTAATGATGTAATAGTTGCTTGCTTGTTTTTGTGATTGGCATGTTGTTTACACATACTTGTGGTATTACAGTCTGCCATGGCTGAACATTAACGTATTTCATCATTCCATTTGCTGTAACTCTGTTGTGTGTGACTAATAAAATAAATAAATAAATTCCTCATTATGTCAGAAAGTTGCGGTTGTGATGAATGAGCTATGATTGGTACAAGTCAATAATGCGCCACCGCCGCTTAAGTCTTGGGTCTTGTAACCCTATTGGCATGGCATGGTATAGAAACTCCGTTAGTTCCGCAAACATTCGTCGCTGTCACGACTTTATTAAAGCAATAAGCCTATACCTCCCTAAAACGTCGGCAACACATCTCCACTCCTTCTGGTGTGGCTGATGTCCATGGGCGGTGGTGATCACTTACCATCGGGAGACTCGCTTGCTCGTTTGTATCCCTTTCTCATAAAAAAAGTGTGGTAAAGAATGACCTTTTGGTTAGCGGACGGCAGTCAGTCTCCTACCTATCCTTCGTTTTTGGTAATGTGTCTGTCCAACCAATAAACTATATCTATATTTATTTTTATGAAACATCGTCTATTAAATGAAACATAAAAATCATATGTCTATTCAACTAGGTATAAAATTAGTTATTTAAAGCGAAATGTAGGTAATTATATATGTGTGTATGTGTTTAATTATCCTATAATCGTGTACGTATCGTGTGATATGCCTATATATCTAGCCAGATATATAGGTATTATTTTCTATAAGTCGTTGTAGTCTTGATAGCACTACCTTCTTTACACCAAGGTTATATTTCTCTGTAAAAGTAACATACGAGTAATACATTGTTAGTACTTAAGAACTGTGTAAAGCATCCACGAGAGCTACTGCCGACAAACTGTTCTGCAGTTTGGCAGATTTTGTAATAAGTACTGTATTTGTATTAAATAAATAAAATAAAAAAAAATGATTTATTCAAAATTCAAAAATATCTTTATTTGTACCTATAGGTTTGTGGTGGCACTTAAAAGTCAAACACCACCATTTGGCGGGGGATGCTGGTTCTGCGAGACGATAGCCAGAGTAGCGGTTAAAAGAATGAGAGGAGTGGACTGTATTTTAGCGGGGGACCTAGTTTACCTAAAAATACAGTCCACAGACGGAAGTAAATTATCTGCCGATAGACAAAAGGAAAAGACGAGGTGTACTGGGAATGCAATGAGACTTATCTACATGAACTCCTCCAGCAGCGTCTTTCTTCCACGGCAGATATGATCTCCCGCCGGCGGGCTTTTTAATTACACACAACACTTATACAATGTTCAGTTATAAGAAAAAATATATTGGCAAGGCCTGGACGAAGAGACACATACGTCACAGGCCGGTGACTAGCGTTCACACTCAATGCTCATTGCAAGTTAGTGTTGAATTCACAATTCCAAATGTGAGGCAGGTTAATACAAATATAACCATAAATAATGAGCATCTTGCGCTTGTAAATTCAACAGTATTTCTAGGAATCACATTAGATTCTAAGCTGCAATGGGGTCCCCATATTGATTTCCTGGCAGGTAGACTTAGTTCTGCTGCATATGCAGTTAGAAAGATAAGACAACTAACTGATGTTGAAACGGCGAGGCTGGTTTATTTCAGCTACTTTCATAGCATCATGTCATATGGTCTATTACTATGGGGATCAGCTGCTGATATACAGACTATTTTCGTATTACAGAAGAGAGCCATCCGCGCCATTTATGGCCTTAGATCGCGCGACTCCCTTAGAGATTTGTTTAAAGAAATCGACATACTTACCGTGGCTTCTCAATACATCCTTGATTGCCTTATGTACGTTCATAAGAATCTCCATCTGTTCTCGAAGAAGTCCGACTGTCACAGCCTTAACACCAGAAATAAGCACAGACTGGCCGTTCCAAATATCAGGCTCCATAAGGTTGGTAGTTCATTTATAGGATTGAGCATAAAAATGTTTAATAAGTTACCTCAGATTATTATTGACTTGCCCACACATAAGTTTAAATTGTATATAAAAAACTGTTTAATGAAGAAAGGCTATTATAAAATAGACGATTTTTTGAATGACAATAATTTAGGGACATATTAGTAACACAAAAAATTGTACTATATTTTAAGTTAATGGTGACATTTTGTAAAACATTTTTTTTTTAAAGAGTAACTGCTGAGTTTCTTGCTGGTGTCTTCTTGGCAGAAAACTACATTCCGAACCAGTGGTAAACATGTTGACATTCATAAGTGTCCTGTATGGACCTAAATTGAATAAACAATTTTCATTTCATTTCATTTCAAGAATAGGATGAGGGTAGATGGGTTTTAATTCTATCGGCAGAAAAGTAAAACTACCCTAACTGGGACTAATAAAACGAAATCCACCAGTTTGACTAAATACAGCACTCTCAAATCGTCATACATTAAACATATTATAATTATTTATTTGTTAGGATAATATACATGTAATTGAACATATTATGTCTATACATAAAATATAGTAAGAAATGAATAGACATAATGTGATTCTACCACCAGAATCAGAAAGTTGATTCTGACGAGAAGATCTGGCAAGAAACTCGCCAGTTAGTCTTTTCATTCACCAACAATTTTAATACAATATTATTGTTACTATTTGATGACTTAAATCTGTTCAAGCGGAAATGAGACCCATTTCATGATTACTATAAGGTTTTTATACTTCGTCTGTGGCAATCAAGAGTAGGGCTCGCCCAATGGTAAGTGATTACCGCAGCCTATAAACGTTTGCAACTCCAGAGGACCTGCATATGCGTTGCCGACCCAAAATGTAAAATCATCCTATTAGAATTAGGTGGCCGCGTGGTCCCCGGCAGAGTAGAATAGGCCACCCTCACTCTTACCGAGGTGTCGTAAAAGGCGACTAAGGTAAAGCTGCTGGCAAGATCATCAGCACCCAGAGAAGGAAAACTCTGCATTTATATCAAAACCCTCGCCAACCCGTCTGCCAAGCGTGGTGAGTATGGCAATTACCCCTTATGTGATTGAGGGAGGCCCGTGCCCCAGCAGTGGGGACTTAAATGGGCTGATGATGATGATGATGAGAATTAGGTGGAATTTTCCGAATCCCTGGAAACAAATGTGTCCCTTTTTTGTTGTGGATTGTACTTTTATTTTTAGGGTAATTTCTTAAAAATATGAAATGTGAAAATATATGAAAAAGTGTATAGTCTGATGTCAAAGTCACTCTATAAAACTTTTTATCGCCTTACGGACTCTGTTGAGAAAAGCAGGTATTACTTAAGCCTCATGAAGTAATATCAAGGTGTCCACGTGGTAATACACGCGACACACAAAGTGTATCTGTGTATCACCTTGCAGTGAATAGTTATAATAATGTCCTCCAAACCGATATTTCGGTCATAGCGTCCAATCTCATTGATCAGCCATCGACGCAGGACATATTATAGTGCACGTAAGTATTTGCGCAGAACGAGTGCACTCTCTATTCCCGTACCCTCTTATTTCGATGGGACACTTGTGTGACACGACCGAAGAGGGATTAAGGCGCATGACCAATGAGTTAACGTGCTTTCTGAGGCACGAGGGTACAAGGCCGCCAACTTCTAGACTCCGGGCTAACACTGAGAATTTCTTAACAGAAAAACTCAGGTACAAATTTTAGCCCGACCCGGGGCCCCAATTGCTTTAAAGTGCGACCCACTAACCATTCCACCACCAAGGCAGTCCAAAATTATAATAGGCTGATGCTGATACCTAATTTTGTTTGTCTGGCTAAATTGTAAGAAGATTGGTAAGCCTCTGCTATCACCTAATTCACTATCTCTGTTGCGAGTACCATGTTACTCGTATCCACTCCGTATACGTTACACGGACAAAGCCAGTCATTACAAAGAGACTTGCTGCAAATAGTTGAGATGCCGCCGCTCGTCAGGCACACGTCGCGAGGACTCGGCAAACACACAACTATGTGCTGGTCCTGTTCCTGCTGGTATGCTTCCAGTATCAGACACGGCACGAGAACATTCGTAGGAAGAATAACCACACCAGCCAAAGTGCTACAGTTATAAGCAAAATCGACATGATAACGTATTTGGCAGGAGCTGGAGGACGCTAAAGATAAACAAAAGTAGCGCTCAATTGTAAAAAGTGTTACGTCGGGGTCACGACCCTCAGCATTGAGGTCATCGGCACAAAGTGAGAGAGAGAGATTCAGTAGTAAACTGCGATAGATATGATCTTGATAGGCTGGTTAACTTTGATAGTCGCTGTAAAAGTACTGGAACGAGTGACAAGCCTCTGATATCATCTCCCCCAAAGCCTCTAATTGCTAGTATCGAGTTATCCACTCTGCAAACACATTCTTCTTTTTTTCTGTGTACTTTTTTTAAAAGGCTGGCAACACATTAGCGATCTCTCTGATTTCGCGGATGTTACGGAATAAGGTTTATCTAGAAAGATGACACGACATTCTGCCCTGATACAATCTGCTCGGTCTTTCAAAAGTAGTATACCAATAATATTCCCCGTCTGGCGTCATCAGTTTCAACAGGCAAAGAGCAAGGACTACATAGCAATGTACGAGGACCTTTTTTTTTATTGCGAATAACAGGCAGACGAGCATGCGGCCCATCTGGTGGTAAATGATAACCGCCGCTCATAGACATCAACAATGCCGGAGCACAGTCATGCCGCTGCCTACCGAGAAAACAGAACACCTTTCAAACCTCGTTTAAAAAAGGACATGTCGTAGCGAACAGGGAACACCACCTTAATATCAAAACCAGCTTTAAATCAGTAATTTAATATGCTTAGCCTATACTTAGTCTAAACTATGCTGGGCTAAGCTAGTGTAGATTTTCTTCAGAATTTTTTTTCATTATAGCAGATAATTTCTTAGAGGACTCTACACTAAAGTTATAAGCAAAATCGATATGATGACAGATAAACTTTCTATCTAAAACCTACACACGGCATCTAGCTCTAAATTAATTTATCAGTCCACACAAACCATATTGTGCTCTTGCCGACTCAAACAATGGAGCCAGTCCCATTGTTGTCTTAGGGAAATCGTCCCGAACAGGGACAACACTAGCGTCTGTGCCAGTGTTTGCTTACGCTTTGTCCGCTGTGTGTCCAGCGATGGTCGCGTTATTGGGACGGATCGGATCTCAGTTTGTGTGACTAACTGTTGTGGCTGTAATGAAGTCGTGAGAGGCTTGATAGTTTTCTTTGGATGAATGAGATATTGTATTGTATATATATTGTATTGTAAACTTAAAATTGCTCACTAAGTATAAGTAGATTATAAGTAATAATTAGTTCTTATGATATTTCAATAAAGTTATTATAAAGTTATAAATCTTTACCTTAGTCGCCTTTTACGACACCTCGGTAAGAGTGAGGGTGGCCTATTCTAATCTGGGGACCACACGGCAAAAACGAGTTATATACCGCGGACAAAACTCCTCTGAGAGTGAGTGCTATTCGATAAGCGATGAGGGGAACCTAAGTAGTCATGCTCACAAAAATGATGTGGTGGAGCAATGTGGCGGGTCATTACATTCCCTCTAATATGGTTGAGTGAAATGATGGCTGACACATGTCATACTTGTGAACAGGTGCCACCTTTGGGGACTGGTCTGCTTTGGTTTACCTCATAATATTTATTTTATTATCATTTTCTTTATTTTATTTTGTATTATTGGTATGATGATGACACAACATTGTATGAAAGTTTGGCGATTAAAAAGATTAACTGGCGAGTTTCTTGCCGGATCTTCTCGACTCAGAAACAACTTTCCGAGCCGGTGGTAGAATCGCATTATGTTTATTTATTTCTTTAGTATATTTATGTATCAACATATATATGTATTACATGTAAATTATTCATAAGTACTTATAAATAGTTTTGAAATACTCAAATGTATAACGATTTGTAAGTGCTGTGTACAAGCCTATGCAAATAAAGAGTTATTTGAGTTTTTAAGCGCCCTCCGGTGGTTGGGCTTAAGAATGAACCAGCATCAGCTTTGTTGGCAATCACATTGACAAAAGTCACTCTTCATTGAAAAACTTCTTTCTTTTAAATAATTGGCCATAGTTTTAATACGGCCAGCAACAAAGGAGATCCCTATTGATACAGTACGACTACCTACGTTTAATATAGCTCAATCGGTCGGAGGATATTATTACTTCACCACGCGACAACGATAGTTTGATTATAATCATCATCATCATCAGCAACCCACACTCGTCCACTGCTGGACATAGGTCTCCCCTAATGCACGCCACTGCTCCCGATTTTCGACCACTCTCGTCCAGCCCACACCAGCCAGCCGTCGAATGTCATCATCCCATCTTGTCGCAGGGCGTCCTACACTACGCTTACCGAGTCGCGGTCTCAACACAAGGACTTTACGGCTCCAACGGCTGTCAGTTCTGCGGCTAATGTGACCAGCCCACTGCCACTTCAGTTTGCTGATTCGGTGGGCTATGTCGGTGACTCTGGTTCTCTGTCGGATTACATCATTTCTGATCTGGTCCTTCAGAGATACTCCGAGCATAGCCCTTTCCATAGCTCTTTGAGCGACTTTGAACCGGTGGACTAGTCCAGCCGTGAGTGTCCACGTCTCGGCACCGTAAGTCAGGACGCACTGGTCGAAGACTTTCGACTTAAGACTTTGAGGGATGGGTGACGAGAAGACTTGACGAAGCTTACCAAATAATTATTGACCAATTTGATTTTAATATGTGTACCTATTTTGACATTCATAATTGTTCTTTGTGGACCTAATTATAATTGATAAAAATCTTTATTATCTTTTATCTTTACCTTGAATAAACGAGAACAATGCTAGTGTATCAATTTTATGTACCTAACCATTTGTAAGTCATGTATGCATAGTACACTGTAGAGCAATGCATTCGGGACCTCAATCTCACCTGATGCTTATAGATGCTTATATATGCGTAAAGATGAGGTTCAAGGAGGGCTATGCTTTCCCGTGAAAAGCCTATTCATTCTTGCCTTAAAGAAGCCCACGTTATTATGTTCAGAAAGCTAATTTTACTTAAAGAAATGCTGACTATTGGAAGTAAAAACAAACTAAAAAAATTGAACACAGGGACCAAAAGAAGAGCCCTCTTTTAAAGTTAAAGTATCAGCCTATATACTGTTCCACTGCAAGGCAAAGGCCTCCATCATAGAAATCAAGTTATCGCTACTATGATGGGATTAGGCTTAATCACCATGTTCGCCTAATGCGGATTGGTGATCACAAACCCGAACAATGATCGAAAAACCACTAGACCAACAGGGCGTTCCAGGAATTGAACCCAGGGCCCTTAGATCACGGCCCGGTACTTAACACACTAAACCAACAGGGCGTTGATCCCTCTATTATAATTTGAAAATTTTAATAATTATGTATATTCTCAAATGTTTGTTTCCGTTATTTGTTAAAAGTAATTGGTGTTTTTTGACTGATTAGCAATACTTCATTAAGCTGATTGATTCATAATCATAATGTATCGATACTACAAATACTATGATCCCGCAGGATTACAAATTCCTGGTATATTAGGATTGAATAGGTACTCTATGGGTTGAAAAGCCAAAATAGATACATCAAACCTCGATGTTTCCTTTGACGCCGGCAATAAAATAATTGATTCGACGTATCAACAACTGTTGTCTCTTTAAATGAGATAACATCTCTCAAACGTGCCATGAATTTTCTCGTATAAAATTACGAACCAGGATATCATCTTAATTGAGTTCAGAAATTATATTTGACGACGCAATTATTTATAAGAGATTATGTCCACATGGCGATGTTATCTTTACCACCCCGGCGAACTAGGGGTTAAAAAAGTAAACGACGTGTGCTATGAATTTTATATGGCGCTAGAATATTCATAATTTTAATAATCACCCGCATTCTAGGGTTTCAAATTAATTATATTCTTTTTTACAACTTAATTAAAAAGTAACAAATGGTCTGTTCCGACGTGAATCCCATGGTATCCGAATGAATTAATTTACTTGGTAATTTATCGTTTTCTATTTGCTGGTCTTTGTTTTCTTCTAGTTGAAAAATGGAATTCTAATACCTAATTAACATAAATGTTGTCTTTGTTTGAAACGCACGTTTGTATGAATAATGCGGTTAGTTGTAACTCCGTATTTGTGTGGGATGTTAACCACATTAATTACCAGCTGTAAATTGAACTTTCTAAGAGCGAAAAAAATTTTGCTAGAAATTATAAGGGAGTGGACTGACATCGCATCTGTGGAACGATTGATTTACCTCGCAATGAACAGACAGGATTGTGGGAATCTCACGGTCAACCTTCAGAACTGAAGAGGCACCCAAAGATTATGTATAAAGAAGAAGAATAAATGGAACATTATGTCTTTATTATTGTAATTGTTAATTAAGAATAATTTAACTTAATCAGAATCCTTCCTGACTCAATACAATTAGCTCTAAATCATTAGAATAGCCTTCCAAAAAGGCAATGTAAATCAGTAAATCAAATTTTCTGAAGAGCTTCTTTATTAAGAATTACTCGTCGCCCGATTCATATAGAATTTACTGGATGCGACACGATGATGGCATTTGGGTAATATCGCACGACAAAACGATGGAATGAGTTATTGCTATATTGCTATGTCTGCTTTTCTACCCCATATGTCAAATAAAAAAAATCACATTTGCAAACACAATATTCTCCATAGAAAATATTCTACTACAATTTTTTCGGTTATGGTGGCTAACTTTAATGGTCAGCCAAGAACTCAGATCATTTCTACGAATAAGTATATTATATTCGTTAAACCACATTCATTCAGTTGCAGATGACATGACCCAGTGCAGGCCTAGGCCTAACGTGCTTTCCGAAACTCGAGGGTAAAACAGCATAAGTGCGTAAACTACTTTTTTGGGATTAGACACCAACCTAATCTTATAAACTCTTTTGTTGAAGATTACTAAGTCGTATCTATCCAGAAACACCATCGTTGGTAACTGGTTCCATAGTTTTAGTAAGCACGGTAAGAAGTTAAAAAGAGAAACTTACATTTTTGAACTGTATGATATGTTGAATTTTTTTGCCTGCGCTGCACATACGACCAGACGGCACACCTGATGGTAAAAATAAATAGGGGGGAAAAGGAAAAGGTTGGCAGCGCACTTGTGACTCCACTGGTTGCGGGTGTCCATGGGCGGCGGGATTGCTTACCATCAGATGATCCGTCTGCTCATCTGCCACCTCTCATATAAAAAAAAAAATCACCGCCGCCCATATTTATTTTTTGTAATACCCTAAGAATCACGAATGCGTAGCCGTTACTCTTATGTATGGAATAAGCTCTTGTAACAATATTTTATTTTATTTTATTAGGTAAATTTCCGACTCTTACCGAGATTTAACTCTTACCGAGGTGTCGTAAAAGGCGACTAAGGTAAAGCTGCTGGCATGATCATCAGCACCCAGAGAAGGAAAACTCTGCATTTACCAACCCGTCTGCCAAGCGTGGTGAGTATGGCAATTACCCCTCATGTCATTGAGGGAGGCCCGTGCCCCAGCAGTGGGGACTTAAATGGACTGATGCTGATGAGGTAAATTTACAGACCGATTTTCAAGTGTGCGAAACAATATATAAACTAATGCTAATTACAAATTTCCACAGATAGAACGAAAACATAAGGTACATAAGGTTTTGTCTTAAACTTCTGCGTAGTACGAGTTTATTCGAAATTACGTACTTAAAAGTACATACAACCCGTGCGGATAAAGAATGGGATCAGAAATGGCGGCGCATATAGATGCGAGCGATCAATAGTGAGCGAGCGAGAAGTGAATAGTCACTTCTCGCTCGCTCACTATTTGCGTCTATGCTCGCACCCCACGAGTGCGAGTATAGACACAAATAGTGTGCGAGTGAGAAGTGAATAGATGCGCCGCCATTTCTGATCCCATTCTTTATCCGCACGGGTTGTATGTATATGGTCAGATCACCGCAAAAGCCCACCGCCCGCAAACACCCCCAAGTACAGTCAAAGTATAAGGGGTAGATTTATCACGAGATTTGAGTTATCAATATGAACTAATAAGAATAGAATAACGGATAATAATATCAATATTAATTTGTAAAATGATAAAATGGTACTTCCAGTACACTTAAGCCGGCAATTTTAAGTCACTCTGTATTCACAGGACAAAGTGTACAAAATTAAATCGGCATCTAAGTCAATAGAGTTCAGTCGTTCTTAATTTTGGTTTGTTTTCTTAATAGTCGATTTGGCGAAAGATGAAATTCAAACATTTATTTTTGCGCGATGCGCCATTTTGCCGAGTTTAAGTAGAATTTGCCTTTTTACCTAAGGGTTTTTAAAAAATATAATATTATACATTGTAATTACCAGACGCTCCAAATTAAGAATCATGGTCCAAGCGCTCCCCCTCTAGAGCGACAGCTCCAAAGCTCCAAAGTTGCGTCCAAACGCAACTGGCAATTACACGCTTAGATGAGGGGGGTTTTTAAAAAAATATTACCAAATGCACTCATCGAACAGGAATAAAAATATATATAGATTTTATTTTTTACTTTGAAAACTTTTTCCTATTATTTTATTTGGAAAGGAAGTTGTAAAGAGAGAGTAATGGAATACGGAGATTTCCACGCATTTTTTTTAATGCTTGAAGCGACAAATCAGCCCGCGTTTCACCAGCGAGATCAGACAGGTCGCTAAAACCTCGCTGCCCTTTTAAAAAGGAGTACTCTCTTCTCTTGAAGGTCCTTAAGAAAACCGGCATTTATTTCTTGTGCCCAATACCGTTGATATTTTTATTTGATAGATAGATAAGTCATTTATATTGGTGATAATATTTTGTTTCCAAAAGGAACTTAAGTACACTACTCTTTATTAAATCTCCGTTTTCCCAAGATCATGTCCCTGATCATGTAAATCAATTTGCAAATAGCCCAACCTAGGTATCGCTGAAAAGATGGAGACTATTTTTTATACTAGAGGTGACAAACGAGCAAGGAGTCACCTGATGGAAAGTAATCAACGACGGCTCTGAAGAGAGTGATCGATTGTTGCCAGCCATTTTAAAAAGAGTCCGGTCTTCTCTTGAAGGTCCCTAAGTCGTTGCCGTCGGAAAATACTCCTGCAGCCAAACCTTTCGATCTGCGAGAACTTCAGGTCAACCACTGGCAAGAGTAAGTGTCTACCAAAGTGGCGCTCTCTTTAGGATCTCGACGGAAGACTCGGTTTAGGTCGTTTAGCGGAGTAAGTAAATAAATTTGCAAGACACTGTTTCTTTTTTCTTTTGTTAAATATTGATTCCATATCATTTGGTAGCAACAATTTATCACACACATAATAGTATGTTAAACCACTCCCTTTACAAGTCTATGGTTTGTAAACGTGCAATTAAGATTACAACGCAACGTCAGTTTCTACATTCAGATCAGTACAATCTAACTTCATTCCAAAGGGTAGAGCAAAAATTTCAGCCACCCCTTGCTATTTGACTTTCATTCTTATGCGGTAAGGAATAGGCACAGTTTAGCAGTTCGAGTTGCTAGCGTACCCTTGGAGGCGTGAACACGCCGCACGCGCAGGCGTGTAACCGTAAAGCCGGTCAGATGGGCCGATAGCGAGGTGTGTACCCTTTTTGGAGCTGGCCTGTAGACAAGTTTATTTTTTTAATGCTCGGCCAGGCCGTGGCTGCATGGTCGTGTTATGAAAAGAGAGGAAGAACATATAACCAAAAAAGAACATTACAGATTACATAATAGATATGAATGTAAGTGTGAACAGAAAACTCACTACTGGTGGGACTTTAGGAAGAGTTTTGAGCATATCCTCCAACCGATTTTGGCTACGGCGGCCAATCTCAACGATCAGCGACGTACGCAGCATATATTACAATGCTCAAACACGTGCACTGTCTATTCCCTTACCCTCATATTCGGATGGGACACTACTGTGACACGACCGGAGAGGGTTCGGGCGCAGAACCAACAACTTAACGTGCTTTCCGGGGTGCATAGGGGTACAAGACCGCTGACTTCCACTAAGAATTTCTCATCGAAAACACACGGCCGCACTTAGTGACGTCATTTAGGCTAATGTTCATTAACTATATTATCGGTAGTCTTTATGCATATCAAAATAAGCGTCAATATTTTTCACGGCATGTCATAGAAGACGAGCAGGTGGATCACCTAATGGTATGCGATTTTTTATGTGATAGGTGGCATATGAGCAGACGGATCTCCTCGCAACAAGGCATCACAGAGCGTTTCGGGCTTTTAAGCACTGCTCAAGGAATCGATAAGCTCTTTTGCTAAAGAGTGCCAAGTCGTATCTATCCAGAGCTTGTTCCACAGTTTTACTGTGCACGGTAAAAAGTAATGTTGAGAAACTCACACTTTTGTACTCTAATAATATTTCAACAATATAGGTAAGAAAGCTAAGATATATTCACCGTACCATTTTCCGTAACCAATAAGTCACACTGTCAAGATAACCCGTTCATAAGGAAACGATATACTATCAGCTCACATCAACTTTACGCCAAACCAATTTCCCCTTCCGCCGTACAGTCTCCTGCAATAAATGCACCCCTTGGCTCTTGTGCCAACAGCAGAAGGTTCAAATTAGAATGACTTTGTAAACATATTACGTGATTGTACAATCCGAACCAAATGCCCTGTAGCCACACGGGAACGAACCGACGACCCCGGATAAGCCGGCACGCATGACCGGCCACTTCGTTATGTAAATGCTGCGTATCTCAGATCTACCCTTGTTAATAAAATGCAAAGTGTTGTGTGGTATGATTCATAGTGTATAGGTTCTATTGATTAATTCAATTTGTTGTACGCTATATTATATGTCTTAGTGCCAGTTCGATTTGAGCTCAGACCAAAAAAAAATAGTAAATTTAGGAGCACCATCACCATCAGGATCTCAATCGCTTCACGAACTATCCGTACGTGAAGCGATTGAGATCAAGAAGTATAAGACTTTCAATCGGGAGGATGGATTTAAAATATCATCGACATGGAATCCAGTAATTAACAAGTCCGAACCCCGTGCTAGGCCGTTACTAACGCAAACAAACACCGATACTGTTAGTGTAGTGTGTCGGAGTAGCTTCTCTGAAAATTCATCTAGTGGCGAATTAATATCAAAAAATGTGAGGGTGTCCGAAGATTCACAGCCCGGCCCCAGCAGACGACGCCGTGCTCCGCCAGTCCGCTCGTGACCACGGCTGCTGTAACGTAGCCGAATCGTCGAGCTAAATATGTGAGTATACAATGTTGTTTCACACAATAAATATCGTGTTAATTATTGATACAGTATAGTTATAATGCATCGCGAAAGCTAGAAAACTATCTAATTTAGGAGCAGTTCCAAAGTAAGACTTAGGGAACCAAGAAGAGCGTACTCCTTTTCAAAAGACCGGCAACGCATTAGCGATATTTTTTACTTCACAAATGTTCATAGGTGGCGTCGATTACTTACCATCAGCTTAACCGCTAGCTCGATTATCACCTCTAGCATAAAAAAAAGAAATAATAACAAACAATGTGCTTTTTTAACTGTCATAGAAACTACTCGAGGGCATTTTACTGATGAAAAAAAAACAAACATACAGCCGAACATAGAACCTCATCTTTTTTTGAAGGCGGTAAAAATAGTATTTTTTACCAATAAATATAGGGTCTAATCTCCAAAATCCCCTTCATACAAAAGTGTCCAGCTGATTGGATCATTATGGATCGCAAACATATTGATGGCCTTGAAGTCAACTGGGGAATAGTCTTATGGAAACCCTTTTTTACCGGACAACGCGGTTATTTCAGCCTTTCTTTTAAAATTAGTCCAAGCCCTGAGGCTTCCTTCATCGCCTTAGTTCTTTACTCCACAGGCAGTATAAGCAGCTACCCTACCCCAACAATCACAAATACCAACATAGTTCACCGCAATGTTATCTCCGTACAATTTTTCACCGGGACAGATGCAAATGTGACCCGCACTCGACCGTAAAACTGGAAATTATAAACAAATCGTTTGTCACGAGATCGGGACGCGTCGCGGGTTGCGGCGATCTGCGGCAAATGAATTATGACGAGTTGATCTTTAGCCGATCGAGCGGGTAATGTGCAGGTGGTCTTTTATTTTTTCTCTATAATAAACTCCAGAAAGGGCGGAGCTGGACCGTTCCAGTAAAAATGGTCTTATGACCACTAAGGACAGTTTTTACTGGGTCGATGGATGAAGACGAAGACGAATAGACAAAGCAACACTGAGGGAGGAGTGGCGAAGGGTTGTGAAGCAGGCCATAAACGCTGATATGGCGACCAGTGCCAAGAGTTTAAACACAAAGAAGAAGAAAGAAATGAACTCTACAGTCTACTTCTCTGCTAAGGGGAGTTTACCAATGTCCAGTATCATTATTGAAAAATGTGGGCCAATAGTCACTGTCAATCCATATCAAGTTTTTCATTCATTTATTCATATAACGCTAGCGTAAATATAGTGTTTAATTGACTTACAGATTCACACCGAGACCACTCTCTTTTAGTATTATTATTTATCAATATGATTGTAGTATCCCATTTGCCTTTTCTTTTTTCCTTATTCTGTTACAGTGTGCTGATTCACATATGGGATTTATCGATATATTTTTTAAAGTGACGCAGTATATTGGCTCTCCTCAGCCTGATGGTAAGAAAGGAACTGCCATTTTTTTTAGTCCATGATGGAATGTTTTCCACTGTGAAGCGATGACACTCGGTGAAGCGGTGTTTGTACTCATTACCTCTACTTTATGTCTCACAATCACTAGTTTAACCAGACAATTGACTCCGTCAATCAAGGAACAAACTGAAAACCAGCGCTGCAGCGGTTTTTTACTTGATTTTACTTACATAATTTTTAACCAGGGCGGCATCCTAAGTCTATGGTCTTAACACTGCCAAATTCAAAACAACCAAGACAACGTTGTCACAGTGTAATCAAAACCGTTCGTCAAAAGATCGTGACGGTTCGCGTCATAGCACGTCATACGAGGCGGCGATAAATCTGGTAAATGGAATATGACGCAGCGTAATATCTCATCTTAACGCCTGTATGGTGGCTGCACCGGGTGACAGCGTCTTACGTAGCCTTTACATCGCAGCTGGATCAACTTAGTATAAAGCTTTAGTTAACAAATATTGAACTTAAATAGTTTTTAGATTTTTGCGTTGCATTATAACTATTATTAAATATAATAACTACATAACTATAATTGTTTAGTGTAGTGTGTCGGAGTAGCTTTGCTTTCATTGTCTCATATTTCCCTGGTTACGTATCTATCAATCCAATAAACTGTTAGTATGTATGTTTATTTGTTTTGTAATGTACTAGTTTGTATTAGTATTTATAGCTAGTATATATTTATTTAATATAATGTATGTATGTATATACCATACTCGTATTTATACAATGTCTTTTTTTTTCTTCTCTTTTTCTGACTTGCACTGCCTTACCCCTTTTCTTAATTCGCTATACTTTTCCTCTACCCTCAGGTTGTCTGGAAGAGATCGCTATTAGCGATAAGACCGCCTACATTGTTTTAGTATAATAACTTAGGCCAAGATCTGTAAATTTTGTGCAATAAAGTGTATCTATCTATCTATCTGACAATCATCTAGTAGGGAATTAATATCTGAAAATGTGAGGGTGTCCGAAAATTCACATCTGGCCCCAGCAGACCACGCCGAGCAGCATCAGTCCGCTTGTGACCACGGCTGCTGTAACGTAGCCGAAACGTCAAGCAAAATATTTGAGTACATATTGTTGTATCTCATAATAAATTTCGTGTTAATCCCCGTCTGCATTAATTATAAATATTGAACATAAGTATTATAAGTTAAGTTCATATTTGGCGAAAATCACTCATTTATAGATAGATACACTTGCTAAGTTGCGGAACGGCAACTTAGCAAGTGTATTTGAAAGTGGGTTTGAAAAATACATTTTGTTATCTTATAAAATCCAACGTGCATCAAGTCATCATCAGCAACCCACACTCGTCCACTGGTGGACTGGTCTCCCCTAATGCACGCTGCTCCCGATTTTCGGCCACTCTCATCTAGTCCACACCATCCAGCCTTCGAATGTCATCATCCCATCTTGTCGCCGGGCGTCCTACACTACGCTTACCGAGTCGCGGTCTCCACTCAAAGACTTTACGGCTCCTACGGTTGTCAGTTCTGCGGCCACTGCCACTTCAGTTTAGCCGAATTAACATCAAAAGTAAAATGTTTAAAATGGGGGTGGGGTTACCAAATCAATAATTGTAGAATTAATCAACAACAGTCACCGAATCCCAGTTTAACTTCAGAATGAATTCTGAACTAAGTCACGAGAGCTTAATACTTAGTCCAGTTAAACTCAGACCCAGATAGCCTGTCTTTGAAAGCTCTCTCCAGAGTTGTGCATCCATGTATTCGCTTGCTTGAACTGCAATCCCGATGTCTCGTTGGACATAATTAGTCTTGGAAGAGTATGTATGCTGTTTAGTGATTGAGGCATTTACTGTCCAATTTTTTCAACCCATTCTCACCTTAATATCAAACATGTATGACATTGAATTTCATATTAAACCATCAATTAAGGAAATTTGACAGATTATCAAACCTGATGTGTGGATGTCTATACATAATGAATGAATGAATGAACGAATATACTTTCATTGCACTCGAAATAAAGTACGAACACTTAAAAACTAGGCATTACAGGATGTGTACAACGAATGCGGCCATATTACTTTGAGCGATCTCTTCCAGGCAACCTTTGAGTTAAGGACACTTGATGAAGGTGACAATAAAGATTACACGATATTATTTACGGTGGTCTTAAAAGGATTTATATCATAAAACATTAAGACGGTAGATTCCGTCTTAATGTTCATGATATAAATCCTTTTCATACTCTAGGTATAAAAATAATACATTGTTTCAGTGCAAAACCCGTTTCTTAAAATGTATTTAAATAAACGATAAATCAAATAAATAATAAATTACCGGGTAGAAATGTTGTGTTGCGACCGACTCCAGTTGAAACTAAACCAATTCCTTTTCAAAAACAATAATGATGTATGTGAAAGGTGGCAGCTATTTTCAAGAAACCAGTTTTGTTACAATACAATATTGTATATAATTATATTTACCATTTGTATATTATTAACATTTATTAATTACAAGGTGCGACTTGTATTATAGATACATACTCCTCTAAGGCATAGATACATGAACTTATTTTTATCCGTGGAAAATCTATGATGTAACGTCAGATTTGTATGGAATGACAGCGCAATACCAAAGATTTATTTTCGGAATAAGGTTGGTCGAATCGGCCCTAAATCGGTGATTCCTTATCAATTACCAGGCCATTTATTTGCTTGTCTTCTAAAATAGACTTTCATTTTTATAATAAATGTAAATGTAAAGAATAATAATAATAAACATTTCACAACATCACATACATTGATCTGACTCCGAGATAGGTAGCTCAAGCACCTGTGTTACGGATATCAGAATCAACAGTGGGATTACAAATATATACATAATAATACTTTTCTTTTGTAAATACATACTTATAATACATAGATTACGCCCAGACCAATAGAAATAGATATTTTTCAATTGTTCATGCAAACAAATGTTTGTACTGTGCGGGGATCGAACCCGCAACCCTTGCACCAGAGGCAGCGTTCACTACCACTGTTCCAAACGGGTCGTCAAGTGTAAAGAATAATTCTCATAACATCTCATACGTTGACCTGATTCCGTACTAAGTAGCTTAAGCACTTGTGTTACAGATATCAGACAACAGAGGAACACAAATATATACTTAAATAGTACATATATTACACCCAGACACCGAACAAACACAAGTGTTCATCGCACGAATGTTTGTCCAGGGTGGGGATTGAACCCACGACCTAATTGAATGATTTATTGCTTATTTATTTTAGTAAGTATACGTCACCGGGGTAAATAACCGGCGTGGGCTCGAACCACCACACTGGCATGATCTTTATTACGTATTATAAAACTATTCATTCTTAATTTGCTTCGCGGCACTCGCCTCAGTTTCTTTTGTAAAACTTACCAGGTTCAATTCCGAACTACTTATCGGGATGACCGCGTGTCTTTTTTAATACCTTCTTTCGTTTTTTCCATGTACGCTCATATTCATCTCCATGTAGAACTGTTATGATTCCCTTTACTTTCCATTTTTAAGCTGAAATAGCACTATAAAATCCTAAAATTAGCAAAAAAAACCCACACGCGTAACGGCCGTTACTGCACGAAAAACAGATATAAAGAAAAAATGGCGTCGCATCGCTAGTGTAGGGGCGCGCTGAGTGATGTAATTAGTGGGGTGGTCAACACATCGATTAGTAATTTAATCTTTTTTTTTCAGATTAATATTATTTTCTTTTAGAAATTCGTGACAATGGCCGAGAAATACGAGAATGCACTACAAGTTAATATTAATCGCGAGCATTGAGCAGAAAGCGTAATACCAGCAAAACGTATTATAAAACTCTTCATTATTTATTTGCTTCGAGGCACTTGCCTTAGTTTCTTTTGTAATAATTTGTCACTTATTTATTTTAGTAGATATACGTCACCTTACGTTTGAACCGCGTGGGCTCAAACCACCACACTGGCTGAGCTGTATTATACCAGCAAAACGTATTATAAAACTCTTCATTCTTAATTTGCTTCGCGGCTCTCGCCTCAGTTTCGCCGGGAGCGGCATGCTTGTAATTTTTACTGGGTTATTATTTTAGCGGAACAATGGCGAATCTCTCAGGTAATAGCCAGGTTTGCTGCAACTGCTAAATGGTTATCTTGAGCTCTGGGGCCAGTGGGGTTCGGTCCAAGGGACTAGAGGCTTAAAGACCTAATTTACCTAACTTTGATGATTAGACAAGAAAGAAAAATTGCTACTACCACAAAAACACGCTCTAAAAAGTACGAAACAAGAAAATTGTCTCTGCTGCAATTATTATTCCGTATCGCCGTGGTCGTATGCCACATTGATTTTATTTTATTACTAAAATGAATCTGTTTTGCTACAGCAGGTGGCATTCGACCACGGCAATACGGCATAATAAATTCAGCAGAGACAATTTTTGAGAGAACAGATGAACAACCATACATACAGGTTAAAATCATAACCCTGCTTTTTGCTTCGCCGTAGTCGGGTGAATAAATAATAAATTCATACAACATCTCATACATTGACTTGGTGGCTTAATTTGAAGCCGTCCCGTAACGAACAAGAATATACCTGCCGCATCCAAACAAAGAAGATACACAGAGCGTGTGAAAGAGAGGGAAACGCCGATCAGGTCGTCTGATTTAAGTTAAGCCCTCTGGTTCCGTAATAAATAGCTTAAACATTTGTATTACGGATATCAGATAATCATTATACCATACTAGCCTGGTTATATTATTAATAGTTTTAGATAAAATGCTGTTCCCTCTAATATTGCAAAAAAAAGTAATTTCATAAAATTAATTAAAAATAAATTCATTCATTCATTCATTGCAGTGCCCTAACAGGATCTAATAGTGGTTGCTTTGTTATACTTTACCATCTGTTATGAACACTATGGAAGTAATAAAGAATTGAGCATTGAGGGATGACAAATAAATAGTTAAATACAAACGCAAGTGTTCATCACACCAATGTTTGTCCAAGATGGGGACCGAACTCACAGCTTTTAGCTTATGGCTGGGTCACTACCAAATGCGCCATCCGGCCAGTCATTATACTCAACAACTTTACTACTTAATAGATTATATTCAACAACGTATGAAAAATGCATGTGGTACAATGAATTGAAGGTGCCGGTGAAGAAGAGACGATAAGAGTGACGCTCTTAAAATAAGAGAGAAAGAGAAAGAAAGTGCGGTCACTACCATTTTTAATCTAATTTTAAATCTAAGTTTGAAAAGAGTTCTTCTCTCACGGTAGGCAGCGGCATGACTGTGCTCCGGCATTGTTGATGTCTATGAGCGGCGGTTACCGTTTACCATCAGATGGGCCGCAAGCTCGTCTACCTACTATAAGCAATGAAAAAAAAAAACTGTTGCCATATTTTGCGGAAAGTGTGACGTAAATCGTCACGTCATGGGCTTGGTACAAGTCTTCCACTGCGCGTACATAATGATAATTTGTGAAACATTTGGGTGACAAAATTGAAAATCCCAAATAGGCCCTATACGGCGTATATAGTGTTATGTCTATACTGATGACATACTATTATATTTTGTAGGTATTATTCCCGATTGTGTCTAAAGTCGCTTGCATAAATGATAAGTTCCTATACAATTTGACGGATAATTTACCTACGTAATTAAAAAAATAAGAGTAAATAGGCAATCGCTTCAAAACGTTAAGCGTAGACGATATGCAGTACGATATTCTCAGTTGTTAATAAGATGCAAAGCTAACTCAATGAAGGTAGGTATAGCTATGAAGCGTCTATAAAGCCCAATGCCCAAGGGAATCATTGCTAAGGTAAGCGTAAGGGCGGAAAAAATAATAAGCAAGCCAAGCACGTTCTAATAGTGTCTATTAGCTATATTATTCCTAGCATTGTTTTATACTCGTAGGCATGTAAAGAAGAAACTCGCCTTTCTTTTATTTGCTTATTCAGTTTATTGTTTTGTGTCGCGCAATTTTGTATTGTTTTTTTCCTCGAGCGGCATACGCGAATATTTTTGTCGGGATATTATTTCATGGGAACAATAGATCTCAACAAGTAAGAGGCAAGTTTGTTGCAAATGCTAAATCATTATCTTGGACTCTGGGGTCACTGGGGGTGGTCCAATTTGGAAACTATTTACGGAATCATTTTTTAGATTCTAACAGTATTATTTCAGGAGTCCTGCCAATAATGACTTAAGGTGGCGAAACATGGCCTTTTACTTGAGAGGCTGGATGCAAAATTGCTTGGCATACATTTCTAAAATCAAGTCAGGTACTCTAAAATCTCTAAAAAAGTGATGGAACTTCTGCGTGCATTACTGCGCCAAGCGGAGGTAGATTGCAATTTTTAAAATATTGTCTTGATTTTCGTAATAATAACAGTAACGAGAAATATCATAATAATCATAATAATTCTCACAACATCTCATACGTTGACCTGATTCCGTACTAAGTAGCTTAAGCACTTGTGTTACAGATATCAGACAACAGAGGAACACAAATATATACTTAAATACATATATTACACCCAGACACCGAACAAACACAAGTGTTCATCGCACGAATGTTTGTCCAGAGTGGGGATCGAACCCACGACCTTTGGCGTAAGACGCAGGGTCACTACCAATTGCGCCATCCGGTCAGTCAAATATGTTTAAGTTTTTTTTAAGTTTAAGCGTTTATTCTCACCATAGTTACACATAGTACATACATATTAAAATTAAATAAAGTGTGTAAACCACATTAACCAAAATATGTAAACACATAAAAAACTATTATAAATGTAGGTAGTTTACAAAAGGTAACAAACTAAACGTTATCATTACAGTAAAGTAGACGTGCACAGTATAACAAATAATAAAATCAGTCAGTAAAATATGTAATGTTATTGTTTTTATATCTTTACTGAGGTTGTTACTGATTCAGGAAAGTACATAGTAAAGTGTTGCATAGTGTGTAAAACTTATTATTTGTGAACAGAACTGGCTGCGCTGCGCCAGCAAACTATCTTTTATTTTTAATTGGTTTAATCATCTCATTTTAAGTGAACTGTAAGTTCTTATGGGTAATAAATGTATTTAAACCTAACTTCTAGCTTGAGAGGTTAGGGGCAGTGTAAATGAGATGCTTGTAACATAGCCTCACTAACTACTTATTTCGACAGCAGTGACATTGAAAAATTATTTAAACCCCCTGATTTTTTTTATAAAGGGTGGTTAACTAATTATAAGCCAGCTGACCACCAACGCTCATGGATATCCGCTAAAGGACCAGCATGTGTGAGGTTGCCAACCTCACACATTGGAACCCAAATGGTCTCGCACAGTACGGGTCCAGAGGAATGTCCTCCAGCTGTGGAATAAGCTGCCATCTGAGGTTAAAACAGCATGAGGTTCTTCAAAAAAGGAGTGTTAAGGTTTTTAATGGATCTATTAGGATACGGTTATCGCTTACCATCAAGCAAACTCTATGCTTGTTTGCCACCGACGGAGTATAAAACAAAAAAAAACCGGCCAAGTGCGAGTCGGACTCGCACACCGAGGGTTCCGTACAAACCTGCAAGGTTTGCAAAGTTCGTTCATTACGACAATCGAGTCATAACTGTGGTATTTTTATTGCAAAATGAAATTCATAACATTAAAATGGGGAAAAATGGAGGAGCATAAATTTAAGAGTTTTTGCGTTGATTTAGAAGTTTTTTTTCATGGGTTAAAGGCAATTAGATCTAAGTATTTGATATGAATTTCAACTTGATAGCTCTACGCGTTCATGAGAAAAAAAGAAGTAAGTTTATATTTATTAAAAAATATATATTTTGTAATGTAACTAAAAATTTAAGGTTTTCGGAATTTTTCCTTTATGTGAGCTATAAAACGTTGCTTCATGCCAAATTTCAAGATTCTAGGTCGACTGGAAGTACCGTTTAGGTTTTGATTCCCTTGCGAGTACTTGCGAGTTTCAAAATATGCAGCTTAAATTACTGTTTCTTTTGATTGCGTTGACATAGAAGTTTGATTTTGTTACAGCTTAAAGGTATTATAGACCTGAGTATTTGGTATGAATTTAAATTTAATACCTCTACGCGTTTATGAGGAAATAGGTAGTAAGTTTAAAATTATTAAAAAAATATATATTATGTGATGTAACTAAAAATTTATGGTTTTTGTAATTTTTCCTTTATCTATGCTATAAGACGTTGCTTCGTACCAAATTTCAAGATTCTGAGTTCACGGGAAGCACCCTGTAGGTTTTGATTCCCTTGCAAGTGTCGAAAATTTGCGGCATAAACGGCTGTATCTTTTGATTGCGTTGGCTTAGAAGTTTGATTTTTTCACAGCTTTAAGGGACAGTAGACCTGAGTAATTGATATAAATTTCAGCTTCATACCTCCACGCGTTCCTGAGAAAAAGGATCTTGACAGACGGACGGACGGACGGACAACAAAGTGATCCTATAAGGGTTCCGTTTTTTCCTTTTGAGGTACGGAACCCTAATAAAAGAATGTGTAGCCATGACCTAGACCTTTTTGGGCCCAGACATGTTACATTCCGTTTCAATGTCAAACGGATTCTCCTAGAAGCCCGGAGCTTTCTAGTGGTAAATATAATTTAATTTTCAATATAAATGCACCATTTTTGTTAAGTACTACTAATTGATAAACGCTTGAACTATAAACCTCATTTATTTCTGTAGGCAATGCTGTTGGTATCGCTGTATGTACACGTTCTTAGGTTTCAATCTAGCTCTAAGTATATTGTTCTTAAGTTTGTATTTTTATCGATTGTCACCTGTTGTGTATGCCTTAAATTAAATAAATAAAAGAAAGTAAGAAATGAAAGTTTAAACAGAACATGTGTAATAATTTAAAAAAGAGCAGAGTTCCCTAATACAAGCAAATATGTTGCTTAAAAGGAAGGTCCAACCACAAATATCTGTATGACATGTGTGTTCTTCTTCTTATTCTTTATTTGTGGCAATCGACTTCTCGACTGAGAATTACTCCTGCCATTATCATGTTTTAGATTTTAGGCATTATTAAGTGGGACAACCGAAGATAATTCGCCAATGTCAAGTAACTTATTGAGAACAAGTAGGTAGTCAACAGTCGAAGTCAGTCAAAGTCACAGTCACTCAATAAAACGCCGGTGTTTTGCGTTTTATCGACCTACGGATTCAGCGGATATCACACTAAAAGCAATCACGGGTTTTAAGACTCTATTAGGTCCAAGCAAGTTGTCACGAGACAACGCACTCGACACACAATAGCAGTGTTAAAAACGATACAATCCAACGATTCTTATTATTAGGAACACTTTGCGGCACTTAACTACACAAATAAACACCAAACTTGCACACTAAAAACCACTAGACACTAATTTAAAACCTTTGAATTGCATCAGCCCACGCGGCTTCTTTTAGCCCTACCCGCCGAATCCGACATGTGTGTTATTGAATAAATCATTTTTTTTTTTTATTTGAAATGCAGATGCGTTGCTGCCTTTTAGAAAGATACAAGAAGCTTCATTAAATATTCCCGCTAGTTGCTCATAGCTTGTTCCTTACCATAATTGTTGCGCACCTATGTCCCGGCTACTTTCCGCTCCTATTGTCGGGCAGGTCGGCCGGCAGTGCACGCGCACGTACCCACTGCATTGTTGCACTTGCGATGCACTGGCTATTATTTACGGTATACAGTAACACGAGTTTATTTAATCAAGGAGAAGGTAGTTTTTGCTGTTATGCTTTGGTGGAGTCTACGTCTTAAGGAATTCTGCCATGAATAGGCAATGCTTTCTATGAATCAGCTTGGAGGTATGGTCGAATTATTTTTGACTTTTTGAAAAGTCAAAAAATCATATTAGGAGAGCTCAGATTGGGATTTCGGGATTTACTTGTGCGTGTCATTTTAAGAAACAGGAGATAACTTGCACTCGGTTTTTGGCAATTACTTTTTGAAATGTGTGACGTGCAATCACATTTTTTCAGTCGACTAGCCTGCAGCCTGCTGTGGCTGGAAATAGCGTATTGAATTCACATGTCGTAGGCCAATATCCTTTTCGGGTCGTTGAACTAGGGTTGTAAGATTAGTTCCTTAAATAGACATTTTGTATATTTAAGGAGCACTTTTACATAGGGATATTTGTTCTCCTCTCCATTTGATTATCATATTATTATTATTTTTGTCTTTTTCTGATATCAATATCATAATATTATTTGTAGGTATATAGTCTATTATCTTATTTAATTTGAGCATAATTTATTTATTAGTTTATAATATTGTATTTTATTTATGTATGAGGGTTATAAGTTATATTTTAATATTTACAGTTTATCTATTTTTTTTCCTTATTGAATATTGCACCAACTACCCCTTCTCTACTATGTCCTTTAACCGAAGATTGTCTCGTAGAAATCGCTTTCAGCGATAAGACCGCCGGAATTGTACACAAAATTTCCGTGATTCTTAGTACTTAAGTTGTGTATTTTGTGCAATAAAGTATATCTATCTATCTATATATAAGGTCACCTTATGGGATATGTGAGGAGGCTAACTCAGAACCAAATATGAAATGTCCATTATTTTAGATAACTGTAAAGGCTTGGGATATAAAGGAAGAAAGCATTTGTTGTCATAGCGTTATGATTCTAGCTAAAATTTAAAAAATCTACAGAAGAATTGAGGATCTCAGATCTATTGTAAAAACAGATGAATAAAGATGAAACAAGTCAATGAAAAGTTAACACTAGCACAGTAATAGCACCAGTTAACCCATATCATAAACCTCCGTCAAAACTATGACAGGGAAACCTGTAGCCCCCAGCGACAGGGTACAGCAATTACCCCAGTCTGGCACACCAAAGCAAACAGAGGTGTAATCACTAGCTATCCAGGGAAACGTGGCTCGAGGTGGCCACATTTTATTGCATACAATTTGTTGTGTTATGCCCGGTGCGCACACTAAACTTTAAGCCACATCCCGCTGCTTCAAGTTGTGCTTTATTTTTGATTACGGCTTTTCTCTCGAGCCCACTTTGCATTTTTACAAAAATGGTTTCTTAAAAAGATCATCATCAGCAACCCACACTCGTCCCCTGCTGGACATAGGTCTCCCCTAATGCACGCCACTGCTCCCGATTTTCGGCCACTCTCATCCAGCCCACACCAGCCAGCCTTCGAATGTCATCATCCCATCTTGTCGCAGGGCGTCCAACACTACGCTTACCGAGTCGCGGTCTCCACTCAAGGACTTTACGGCTCCAACGGCTGTCAGTTCTGCGGCTAATATGACTAGCGCACTGCCACTTCAGTTTGCTAATCCGGATAAGTTAATAAATTAATTTTGCTTAAAAAGATCACTTCTTCGTTTATGCTAATCTATATTTTGAAGACGATCAGTGGTAATGAACGTTGCCTCTGGTTCGAACACGCAAGGGTTGCGAGCTCGATCCCCGTATAGTACATACATGTCTGCTTGTATTGGTCTAGATGTTTGCTATATATTATAAGTATGTATTTGCAAAAGAAAAGTATTAAACGTATATCACATATATTTGTAATTCCTCTGTTGGTTCTGACATCCGTAACATAGGTGCTTGAGCTACCTATCTCGGAGTCTGATCGACGTATGTGATGTTTTGACATATTTATTATTTATTTATTTATATCAAGTGTACTGGGGCTGAGATTCAGTCATGACTGTGTGATGTCTTGAGGTGGACAGCCCATCAAAACTTAGCGAGCTTGGGTTCCACCTTTTCTCCCCCCATACAGAGAGCCGGTTCATTACTCCAAAATAATTTTGTGCAAATGGAAAACTACTTTCACTCAAAACTTCACGGTTCCCTCTCTGTTGCCACAGACAGATTCGAAAGGAAGAATGGTAGTCATAGAAAAGTTTCAAAACTCAAAGTCATGAGGTTTAAATTGCCAGGAGCCAAAAACTGCAATGTATAGCTTTTATCTGATAGGTGGCAGACGAGCAGACGGATCACCTGATGGTAAGCGATTGCCTCCGCCCATGGACACCTGCAACATCAGTTGAGTCATAAGTGCACTGCCAAGCTTTAAATCCCGTTTCCTCCTCCGCCTCCTGTACCCTCACCCATGCAGCGAAACACAGCACAGTGGTGCTTCACGTCGGTTTTTGTGAGGCTGTAGTATCACTCCGGTCGAGCTGGCCCGTTCATGCCGAATCGGGGTTCTCGCAGGGTAAAAAAAAGCTTAGCATAACCACCCGGTTGCGTTTTGTAGTCACCAAGGAGTATCTCAGTGTGCATCATCTTAATGTTGTGAGTTACTCGGTTGAGTAAACACGATGGCTGGCGGCGTTTTTGAACGATGATATGACTCTTTGCTTTCCTGGGATATGATGACCTCGTAACGTCTTAATGTCTGTTGTCTTGTCTGAGCTTGCGTAGGAGTGTGATTATGGAAGTTTCTTGTGCAGTGGGTTATTTCCTATTTTTTAAAGCTCAGACGTTGTTTTTGCTGTAGTGAATGATTTTAAATGTTGCACACTTCTTTTGTTGTAGTTAGAAAGGTAATTCACGCACAATATACCACTTGGCTCATTTGCTGAATTACTAGTATATCAAACAATAGAAGCAATCAAATATTCAGGAAGATATTATGTTTTATCTTCGGGTTGCTAAAACTGACGGTAATTAAGCATGACTTTGAGACTTTCAAAAGACGAGCGAATATCTTTCTAAAAGGTTGGCAACGTATCAGCAACTAATCTAATCTCGTTAGAGTAATTTTTTTCTTTATATGATAGGTGGCAGACGGGCAGATGGATCACCTGATGGGGAAGCGATTGCCGCCGCCCATAGACACCCGCGACACCAGTGGAGTCATAAGTGCACTGGCAACCTTTAAACCCCCCTTTTCCCCGGATTGCGCCTCCGGTACCCTCACTCGAGCAGCGTAACACGGTACAGTGCTGCTTCACGCCGGTTTTCTGCGAGGCCGTGGTATCACTCTGGCCAAGCTGGCCCATTCATGTTGAAGTGTGGTTCTCCCCTCCTTAAAATGTTATTTTGAAACAAATATACAAATTACAAACCCATCCTTACGATCACGAAATACCGGAAACTCAAAAATAAGGTACATGATAGAAATCCCATAAATAACTATCCTAATCTACGAAATAACAAAATGTTCAGTCCACAGGTAACTTACAGCATGCTCGTAGAGGTTCATCTCAACCTCCATATACCTAACCACGGGTTTCATTGCCCAGGTCCAATATGCGGCGGCTTTGTTGACCTCAGTTACACAGCTCACAATCTGGGCGGTTCGAGGTCAAATTAAGGCAGTCTACTGTTTGCCATGATGCGGTAAGTTTTGCCTTACCTGCTGACTAGCTGCAATAATGGTGATAGAGGTCTTGAAGGGAGGACTTACCTGGGAAAGAGACAAGACGATTATCACGGGTTGTATTTAACGTACTCTCAAAATTAATAAATTGCTAACCTTACCTAAACTTTTTGCACACCAAAAATACTAAGCGCACATTAAAATCGTCGTTTGATTTTGCGGATGAATTAGTATTTTTAGTGTGCAAATAGGTATTTTTTAGAAGGTTAGTTTAATATTTTCCCGATTTTGACTTAGTATATAGTTAACACTAAAAAGAAAACTAAAATATAGGTTTATAAGCACCCACAAAAACACAACAATGCGTACAAAGAGATATTCCTTCTTCTTCGCACTGCCAGGGACTGGAACGCTCTGCGTGCGTCTGTCTTCACAAGTCAATATAACCTCAGTATTTTTCTTACTTCTTCTCCAGTGTATAGTCCAGAACAAGCCCATCATCAATAAAAAATATTACGCACGCACGTACGCACGCACGCACGCACGCAGGCACGCACGCACGCAGGCACGCACGCACGCACGCACGCACGCACGCACGCACGCACCCACGCACACACACACACACACACACACACACACACACACACACACACACACACACACACACACACACACACACACACACACACACACACACACACACACACACACACACACACACACACACACACACACACACACACACACACACACACACACACACTCATACACACAAAATTACCCTTTTTTTCCCTTAATTCATTTATTAATTTAGTTAATTTGAATTGGGTGCATAAATCCTCTTAATTAATTCAATAGTAAACCCCAAAATGTAATCGTCTTGATTATAAAATTTTCAAACGATTTATTTTCTGTATTACTTACTTACCAATAAGTTAATTCAAAATTGAACTGCGCGCCCACGTCCAACGATGTAATAGTAATTCGATTATTGGCTGCTGCGATACAGGCATGTTGCTTAGTGCAGAGCCGCTAGATTTAAGTGTTCATTTGTAAATTGCTTATGGAAATAAACTTATGAAACTATGAAACGACGGAGAGATATAGTTTGCACTTCCCAATCAACATCCAAATTTATTTTAACAAATAGGTTTTTCACATTTCCTGGACCATACCTATCTATCAAAATAAATAAAGAACTACAGATTTATAACCTAAATAACCATTAGTGTAGATTAGTAATAAATACATTCTTAAGAACATTATCGTACGACGATACTGAACATTTACTTGTAGTTTAGCCGTGTGGTCCCGCCAGAGTAGAATAAGCCACCCTCACTCTTACCGAGGTGTCGTAAAAGGTGACTAAGGTAAAGCTGCTGGCATGATCATCAGCACCCAGAGAAGGAAAACTCTGCATTTATAAACCCTCGCCAACCCGTCTGCCAAGCGTGGTGAGTATGGCAATTACCCCTCATGTTATTGAGGGAGGCCCGTGCCCCAGCAGTGGGGACTTAAATAGGCTGACGATGACGATGATGACTTGTAGTTTGTAAATAAAAGTTTAGTTTAGTTTTTACTTCAAAATGTAATTAGTTAAGTAAGTAAATAGTAAAATCTTTTACCTTTATTTGTATAGCATGAAACACAGGCTTTAACCTAGTTTAGGCAATGAATAACCCTGGTTTTGTAATTTATTATGTTTTAATGTAATGTAATTTGCCCTTATTTACTGAATAAACAATTTATTTATTTATTATCTATTTTATGCAAATCTTTTGCAATCGTTCCAGGTGTCGGACCCACAAAGAACCGTATTCTTTTCAAACGATAAACAAGTTGCCAGCTTATTTCCGAACAGTCAAACAAAACTGGGGAACAACGCTCACACGAATGCGTCTTAAACCAAACCAAATTTCGACCGCGAATCTGCCGTACCCTCCTTGAAATACTACAACTACAGAATTATCCCTCTCCCTTAATGTATACTTTATGACTTAAACATAAAGTTCGAATTCTCCTAAACCAAATTCGGTATCAGTTATGGAAGCATTTTCATTTTTATTCCATTCTTTCAATCCTTAAAATGAGAGCAAGAAAGTTCAAATTAGAACGACTGGTGGAAAGATGATTTTGGCCAAACGGGAACAAATAGTGTTGTAACAAGATATTTGGATGAAGTTAACAAACCGTAACAGTGTTTGCTGAATATTAGTGATGTGAAATAAGTTTCGCTACGGCTTAACGATGTGGGGTGGAATAATTTTGTTACTTGGTTTATCATAATAATGCAAGATGTGGATTTTAGTGGAATTTCAGGCATTCTATTTTACACTTATTATGTAGGTATTTTATAATTCTAAATTCTGGCGATTTGGTAAAGGTTGCGGGAATTCATTGGACGCGGGCGGCACAGGACCGATCTGTATGGAGATCATAAGGACATGCCTTTTGGCTGAAATAATGCTGATGATTTTATAATTAGCATTTTCAGAATATAAGTTGCCGTATTTATATGCAGATTTTAATTTTTTTTATTTTATTTAAAATGATTTACCTACGAAGAATTTTAACAAGTGATTTTTAAAAACTACAATGCTTTGACTTGATTTCGTACTATGTAGCTCAAGCTACTGTATTACAAATATAAGAGAGCAGAGGAATTATAAATACAATTACTTAAATAAATATACACCCAGACACTGGGAAAACACAAGAATTCACCACAAGAATGTTTATTCAGAGAGCGAATCGAACCCATGACGTTGGTCAGTTTATGATATATATAGGTTTTCATGCAAAAAAAGACTTCATTGAACAACCACTAAAATGTGTCTAATTTTTAACGGCCAAATTGCAACTAAAACAAAACCTTTTCTATCAAGCCGTTGATGGAAAAACAAAAGCGTCATGCACGTGACTCCCCCAATTCGTCCCTTTACTTCGAAAAAGCACAAAGGTGTAGTGAATCGACCTACTTACCCCCTAACGCACACCGCGCAGCGATATTTCACGTTTTTACATACGAACAGTACGTGACTTGCGAGTCAAAACGACGCACATTATACGCGGTAAATTTTTCAGCAAACTGCCTCCAAGATCTTGATAGTATTTGTCATTTTTGCAACGCGGAATTGAGGGTAATGGATTTTTTTATGGTTTGAGGATCAATACTTCTTTTGGGAGAGCCCGTCGTGTATGCATTAATTGGCTTCATGTGCCCCACTTTAGTCTTCTTTGTTTCTGAAAGATCGCATTGGACAGAGGTCTGTCACACGGTCTGTCATAAGGGCTGTAACACAGACATCCATTGTCCAAAACTCCCAAAACACTATGGACCGCAACAAGTGGAGACATATCGCGCGAGCTGATGCAGCTACACGAAAATGCCACATTGTCAACCACGACCACTTTGTCAAGAGTAAACGACTAAGAAGGAGGAATTTCTGAAAGAAAAAAGGAAAACTGGGCAACAACGCTCACACCAATCCGTCTTAAACCAAACCTGATTTTGACAGCAAATTTGCCGTTCCCTCCTTGAAACACTTCATGTGCCTCACTTCAGTCTTCTTCGTTTCTGAAATGGGCCGGCTCGTCCAGAGTGATACCACGGCCACGATCTCACTGATAACCGGAATGAAGCAGCGTCGCCGCTGTGATTCACCGAGTGAGGTTACTGGAAGTCCAATCGTGGGAAAGGAAAGTTGTGACTCCTCAAGTGCGGGTGTCCATGGGCGGCGGCAATCTTTTACCATCAGGAGATCTGTCAGTTCGTCTGCCACCAATTACATGAAAAAGTAATCTAAAAAACCCACATCAAAATGAATAGTTATTTAATATACATAATTTCATCCATCCATTTCTTAAACAATTGTTATAGTTTTATTTAGACATCATTTAAATCCATAGCCACGTCAAAAGTCCTCGGCGTCTACCAAATAATGAATCTTCATTAATTGTAAAATCATTGACAAAACAAGAGACTGGAAGTCATTATTGGAAGTATAATTATAAAGTTTATTAATTTAACCTCTGAAGGCCAGAACCAAAACATTAGCCTTGATTATAATCATTTCATATTTTACAGCCGAGTTATATCCAGCCTCATCGAGTTTGGAACTCCGTTAACTTTATAATTCATGAAATAGAATTAAAATTTCTTGAAATACCTATTAATATGAATCTATTGCATAAAACTTATGAAATGTGTTCCCGGAATTTCAGAAATAATAATAGACTAGTGTTTTGAATACGCCGAGGACTATGCAATATGACAGAAGCCGTTTAACAATGTGCGTTACAATAAGAAGAATGTGCCTTTAGAATAAATTGCTAAAGATTACTTTAACCAAAAAAATCATCATGTGCGTTACAATTTTTAGTAATTTTCCTAACGAGTTCAAAGAGTTAAATAGTAGACAGTTTAAGACTTTTCTAAAAAAAAATTATCTTGTGAAAGACTTTTTATGATCTCAAATAGTTTCTGGGTCAAACATTCTAGGTTTAGACCTAGAATTTTAACATTTATTTTATAATGGCTCTACCCGAAGATTGAGAATAAGTAGGTAATCAACAGTCGAAGTCAGTCAAAGCCACAGTCACTCAATAAAACGCCAGTGTTCTACGTTTTATCGACCTACGGGTTTAGCGGATATCACTCTAAAAGCAATCGCGGGTTTTAAGACTATTAGGTCCAAGCAAGTTATCACGAGACAACTCACTCGACACACAATCGCAGTCTTAAAAACGATACAATCCAATCAATAGGATCAGTTTGCGTTGCGTGGTTTTTAGTGTACAAATTTGGTGTTTATTTGTGCAGTGAAGTGCCACTGCACAAATAAACACCAAATTTGTACACTAAAAACCACTAGACACTAATTTCAAACCTTTGAATTGCATTAGTCCAGGCTTATTTTAGCCCTACCCGCCGAATCCCTAATGTAACATTACAGCCTAATAAATATATTGTCAATGGGATGGCTAATCTGCCAATCTGATGTTTTTTTTTTGTCTAAGATATTTTAGTAGGGGAGCCCAAGAGGGGATTTCGGGATTTACTAAAGCGCGGCAGATTAATATACAGTAGGATACCTGGTACCCGCTTACTTACTTCCACCAGATATGAGCCTCATTTATAAGGACGCCCGTAAAGGATAAAGGATCAGATTAGTAAAAAAAAAATTGTTCATTTGAAATTTTCGGGCGCGTCAGATTAAGGTAGGGGGAGTTAGTTATATGCTAAAACATCTATATTCCTCTAATCTGACAATTTAAGGGTGACGTAAAGAAGGGGGAGGGCTACAAAGTTGAAAAAAAAAAAACGTCATCTCGACATTCTCGAGCGTGGTTAAATTTTTTTTTATTTTGAAGGGAATAGATCAAGATTTATGAGAAATATATAATCTGACGATTTCCACAAGCCGAAGTAATAAAAATTAATTAATAAAGTTTTATTCGTGCAACTACGCGATGTCTGTATTCCCCTCTCCGCGTTTCTATTCCTCTCTCACTTTTCCTCTATCTATTGCTCTCTCATTCCGTCCCTACTCCACTCTGGTTTCTGTTGCCATGACAACTGATCACAGAGACGCGTCCACGACTTGTAGTTTACAACGTATTACCAACGTTTTTGTTTATTTCATGATTTTAATACATGTTATGTGAATTAAAGTTCATAAATATTAACTATGAGTGATATTAATGTGCAGTGTGTATTTTGTGGTGAAACAACTTTACAAAAAACAATTAAATTTACATTAGAAACATTACAAAAATGTATACATTACAAATTTATTCTCTAATAATTAAAAATACGTAATTTATAACAAAAAATATTGTTCATTATTTTTATGATTTCTTGTTATAGATACGCTATCTGAGGATGAAATAGAGCCAGAGGAGGAAGATGATTCTACCGATGAAGATGACGATTAAAAAAAATGCTTACAAAAACTTAATTTTTTATAATTATTTTGTTGTAAATACAAGTATTCTTCTAAAAAAAAAATCACACTTTTTAATTTGCATGCTATTTCTTGAGCTTTTCAATTAATTAAGTTTCATGATTTAGAAAAAATAAAAAAAATATTTTTTAATTGTCAGATTAGGCGTATCCCTCCAGGTAATCGTCAGATTAGGAGATATTACGTCCAGGGCATTAAGATGAACCATATATATCTTAATCTGACGCGCTTGAGTAGTTCAAGATGACCGATTTTTTTTTTGCACATTCTAATAATGGCCGTGAGCTTGCGTCACATCTGAATCGTCAGATTATTACATAATAGCTTTTTTTAAGTTCACTTAACATTCCCTTCGAAAATCTGACGCGCTCGATTAAATATTTTTTTTTATTTTAATTTTCAACCCTAACGTACGACCACCCCCATCATGAAAACTATCAGATTAACATATGTACATGTTTGAAAAAACGTTAAACATAGATTCTATCAATATCTGACACGCTCGAGTATGTCCATGCAACAGTTTTTTTTTACATTTTTGAAAATCTATAGTTGCTCCCCCCACCGATGAAAAGGTATATATCATATGACATTTTTTTGTTCTTATCATCTAAGCTTTGCACTCAATAAGTCTCAATGACGCTCGAGTAAATCCCGATTTAGCACGGCGGGCTCCCCTACTATTTAGAGAGCCATGCTTCGGCACGAATGGACTGGCTCGATCGGAGTGATACCACGGCCTCACAGAAAACCGGCGTGAAGCAGCACTGTGTTTCACTGCGTGAGGCTACCGTAGGCCCAATCCAGGGGAAGCGGGGGTTTAAAAGTTGGCAGCGAACTTGTGACTCCACTGGTGTCACAGGTGTCCATGGGTGGCGACAATCGCTTACCATCAGGTGATCTGTCTGCTCGACTGCCACCTATGGCATAAAAAACATGAATGTGCTTTTAATAACTTTTTTATTATATTTTTACTACATAGTATTCGATAGCAAATAAAAATACCAATTGTAATCGATCCGCGCCCTGATACAATTACTGTAATTAAATTAAGTGTTATCTTCCTTGCTAAGTAGCTAAACACTTACGAATATCCGACAACGGAGGAATTAAATATATTAATGCTTAAATAGTGTATACTACAACCAGACACTAAACAAACTCAAGTTTTCAACAAAGGAGCCTGTATGGGTGGAGATCGAATCCATAACTTATGGCGTATAAGGCATGATATAAAATGCATCGTCGGGATAGTCGTGTTATGTGAGAGCAAAAAATAATAATCTAACAATTTTTTTTATTATTGACGCCTAAGAAAGCCGAAGTTTTTTTTTATGACATAGATGGCAGAAGTTGCGAGAAAAAGCCAAAAGTGTGATGACGTAGATGCAGTTTTCAATGCTTCAATGCTAACCTTGCTTAACAATCAGTTACAAAGTTATTGCATCTGAATTGCATTGTGGATGCATCCTTACATAATGCGAACCTTTAAAAAGGTCGAGAGATGCTTATCAATAATATCGATTGGATTATGTTCTTCGACTCGAATTCGACTTCTGACCCAGGAATCGAATTTATTGGTTGTAAAAGTTTCTCTTTAAAATCCTAATTGCTAAGTGTGTTAATTACCGATTGTCTTACGAACAGGTGAATTTATTGGTTCATTCCGAGTTTTGATACCGTTATAAAACTGTACGTTTAGGGTTCCGTAGCCGAATAGGCAAAAAAATGGAACCCTTATAGATTCGTCGTGTCTGTCCGTCTGTCCGTCCGTACCGCATGTCACAGCCACTTTTCTCCGAAACTATAAGAACTATACTATTGAAACTTGGTAAATAGATGTTTTTTTTAGCCGCATTACGATTTTTACACAAAAATTAGAAAAATTAAAAATGGGGGGGGGGTGGGGTCTCCATACTTGAAACTGAAACTCATGTTGAGATATTTCAACATTATTTTTTCTAAACACAATACTTTGCGCACGAGATGGTCCCAAAGTGGTAAATTGAGTATTCGCCCCCCCCCCCCCCCCTCTAACGTCTATAATAAATGAATATATATATATATATATATATATATATGATGTACATTATCATGAAAACTAACAACAAAAATTGGTTTCTCAAATTTTGTTGGGATCTAACAGAATCCATACGTGTTTTAATGTTATATAAGTACCGCTTGATTGTACCTTTTGGATAGCAATAAGTAGGCGAGTATTGAGTAAAATAATTAAAGATAGAATATAGAGAGTGCACTAGCGGAGTGTGAGAGAGCTACACTCCGGCCGGCTCGACCGGAGTGATACCACAGCCTCACAAAGTAGCACGGCTAAGTTTCACTGCGTGAGTGAGGGTACCCGAGGCATAATGACCTGATTCGGGGGAAAGGGGGGCTTTTCACCCCTCCAGCGGAAAATCAGGGCACGGCGGCCGGTCCTTTTGGAAGGCGTACGTGGAGATACAGATCCAACACAAAGAGGCCCCTTTGAGGCACAATACTGAAAGTGGGGATGTGTACGCCCTGTGTATTATTATTATTTTATTACGTTATTTATAGGTTATGTTACCAATTGAGTTTTTTTTCCTTATGTGTTTGTTTTCAGAAATTGGTACTTGACTTCCGATTGGTTTTACAAATCATGTAACTTTTCGGTATTATAGTAAGATATCATCATCATCATCATCATCATCATTTCAGCCAATAGACTGTCCACTGCTGGACATAGGCCTCCCCCAATGTTCTCCACACAGATCGGTCCTGTGCCAATGGATTCCCGCGATCTTCACCAGATCGTCGATCGTCAGTAAGATATGTTTAACTGATAATGAGGGTTGCACTGTAGTTCATATAACATAAATAAATAAATAAATACTATGCTATGCATAATATAATAAATACATCCTGCTTTATTTATTAAATTCCTTGAGGTTACTGAAAATAAAGTTAATGAAGGCAATGGAATGAGTCCCTAGTTGTCTCTTTTTTAATGACTTTTTGAGAATGTGAAAGGTGAGACTAAACCAAGAGCAGATGTTCTCATGGTTGAACCAGCTTCTTGCAAAACGGGGACACTGAGTCAAATTTTCAAATTCAAATTCAAATTATTCTTTATTTGCATAGGCTTGTACACAGCACTTACAAATCGTCATACATTTGAATGACTTAAAACTATTTATAAGTACTTATGTAGGTATAATTTACATGTTAATACTGATATGTATGTAATAATACTGATATGTTGATACATAAAATATACTAAAGAAATAAATAAACATAATGCGATTCTACCACCGGCTCGGAAAGTTGTTTCTGGTCGAGAAGATCCGGCAAGAAACTCGCCAGTTACTCTTTTTAATCGCCAAACTTTCATACAATGTTGTGTCATCATCATACCAAGCCATACAGTTCAATTGTTACACAAAATAAAATAAAGGAAATAATAATAAAATAAATATTATGAGGTAAACCGAAGCAGACCAGTCCCCAAAGGTGGCACTTGTTCACAAGTATGACGTATGTGTCAGCCATAATTTCACTCAACCATATTAGAGGGAATGTAATGACCCGCCACATTGCGCCACCACCTCAGAGACAACAAGATGTTCAATACTCTGAACTGAAATGTCGTCACCAGGACAGGTGTCCGTTTCTGTAATTTTGAATCTGATACCAATTGAGGTACTACGTCTTATATTGCGTCTAACAAAGTTTTCATTCATTCAAGCAAATATTTTAACAGTTTTGCTTCTTAAACACTGCACGAACATTTTCATTGTATGCATATTCTAAGTGATCCTATCTACGTTCGTTACTTTACACACACCGCCATTACTTGGACCACTTCTTGAATAAATTCCTTCGTCTTCGGAGCTCAAAGTATCCGGTTACGAGATCGTATCAAAACCGCAGAGTGTTACTTTGTTTAAGTTAAATGTGAAATTAACATAAATGTTAAGTTAGGCTCTGACTATAAATTCTGTTTTAAGGAAAGCCTTTCTAAGTTTTATCTTTAGAACGAAATACTTACGGATGAGCTAAAATTGCGGACAACGATTTGATCCTCCTTATCTTAGTGTCTTAGTTACCAGGGAATCACAATTCCCGGTTGCGTCCAAAGCTGCCGCTCTGGAGCCCGGGGTACGCTTGGACCATGATTCAGGATTTGATGAAGCGACTGTCGTCTGACCTTCATCCTCAGCCCATTTAAGTCCCCACTGCTGGTCACGGGCCTCCCCAATCACATGAGGGGTAATTGCCATACTCACCACGCTTGGCAGACGGGGTGGCGAGGGTTTTGATATAAATGCAGAGTTTTCCTTCTCTGGGTGCTGATGATCATGCCAGCAGCTTTACCTTAGTCGCCTTTTACGACACCTCGGTAAGAGTGAGGGTGGCCTATTCTACTCTGCTGGGGACCACACGGCGTCTGACCTTCGCGGCCCTTTAACAGGGGAACCAGACCACGCTTCGGCATGAATGGGCCGGCTTGAGCGGACTGATACCACCTCACAGAAAACCGGCGTGAAGTAGCACTGTGATGTGTTTGTTAACAATTTTCCTAATGAGTTCAAAGAATTGAATAGCAGACAGTTTAAGACTTAACTAAAAAATCTTGTCAAAGACTTTTAATGAACTCAAACAGTTTATGGGTCAAAAATTCTAGGTCTGATTGTAACATTACAGTCTAATGACATGGCACATTCTCATGTGATGTTTTTTTATTTTTGTCTAAGATATTTGCATGCCATATTGAATCGCCTAAACATTATACCGTGGGAGAGCCATGCTTCGGCATGAATGGGTCGGCTCGCGTCATTGTGCGCGTCGAAGAGTGGTTGGGCTCGGACTTTGGGCTCACCCGTACAGGGGCGCCTTTTTGTTCGGGTTCAACCGGCTGTTGCCCCCCGATCCCCGGGAGTGCTCCCCCCACCTTCATGGTGGGGACTTTGTTGGCGGGATCTGTGCTGCGCCCCACAGATAGTGGGATGCGGCTACGACTCACCGCACCCGCTTTCTTGTTCCCGTCGTCCGTCTCCGCAACTCAGCGGATATGCTCGAACGGGCGTTTTTGGGTCTGGTGTTGAAGTCTATGGGTTCCCTCTTCTATCTCTGCCCTGCAGCCAGCAGGGTAAGGGTTTGTGAGAGGGGCCTGCAGTCATCCTTTCCTGGGCGTCGGCGTTGCAATCCAGCAACGTGGACACCTCTCGGAGAGGATGAGGGGTGGGTCATGGGAGTGGCCCTAGGCCTCGTGTGTTTGGCGAGGCCCGTCTTGAGGCGAGCCTCTCGTCCTTCGAGGATGGGCCGCGAACATGGTTTCGTACCCGTTATTGCAGCCCATCCCACATGGACGTAACAGGGAATGCCCCGGTGGTTTTTAGTGGGTATGCCCCTGGGAGCGCCCAAGGGGAGAGCCTCACACTACCCAGCCGTCTCCCAGCGGTCGGGTATGCATAAGGTGGCGCCGCCTACCGGCGCCTACGTCTGCCCATCGCACATCGGGCAGGCGGCATTTTACCACTGGGAAAACAAAAAAAAAATGGAACTCTCTACCGGCAGATGTGTTTCCCGAACACTAATGATCTGAATCTATTCAAGAAAAGAGTGAATATGATGTTACTAAACAGACATGATCCACCATCGGCTACCTAATCACTTACCACTATCAGTTGAGATTGCAGCCAAATGTCTGGCTATTCGAAAAAAAATCATGACATTAAGAAACAAAACTTCATTTCACTCGGCAAATTTGTTTCGCCTCTATCAGACTTAATATCAGAGGAGCTATCTCCCTATTCTCAGAAAGCCAAAGGAGATTATCTTCTTTCCCTAACAGCACTTAATTTTGCGTTTTAAAAGATTAAAATAATGCAACGTCTTCAAATGTTCGCGAAATGGTATTATTTCCATTAAAAATTTAACAATAAAGAGCCCTGGAGCCATCTTTCAGTTTATTACGGAAGTGAGATTATGGTCGGATATTTTATTAGAATAACTTCGGGTTTTGCCCTCGCGGAATTAGCATAGAACCATGGACTAAAGACTGTGATAGAACCTATAACCACAATATAGGGATTTACATACACATTTTTGTCAACAATTTATATCCAATGGGATATGGTCCATTGTATTTCACATAGGAAATGTCATTTTGTTCGTTCCAGTGTAGTGATTTTTCTTGAAAAAAGAGCGATAAGTAGGAATGTTATTTAGAAAATGCTCATAAGACGGGTAATAAGTGTAATAAGTGTAATATTTAAATGCAATCAACAGGTGATCCGTATGCTCGTCTGCAACCTATCACGAAAAAAGAGTTGACTAGAAATTCAAAAGCAGAAAAATATATATCAAAAAAACACATTTTTTATTTTGCCAGGATCCGAAGCGGCTGCTTTGGGCGCATACGAGAATGACATGCTAAAATTATTATAGAGTCCCGCCAGAGACATTACCTATCTATTTTAATTACGTGGACATACATGTAATTGCATTATTTTTAAAATTTAAAATGCATACAACAGCACATACATTGTTCTGATTCCGTACTCAATAAGACTATTGATTCGTGTTTCCAATTTCCAAGTGGTTATGAAGCTTTTTTTATTTGAATGAAATGGGGTGAGCATTGCATCTCATAGCCACTGCGACCAGTAGAAGATCTATTGTGGCATCATCATCATCATCAGCCCATTTAAGTCCCCACTGCTGGGGCACGGGCCTCCCTCATGAGGGGTAATTGCCATACTCACCACGCTTGGCCGACGGGTTGGCGAGGGTTTTGATATAAATGCAGAGTTTTCCTTCTCTGGGTGCTGATGATCATGCCAGCAGCTTTACCTTAGTCGCCTTTTACGACACCTCGGTAAGAGTGAGGGTGGCCTATTCTACTCTGCCGGGGACCACAAGGCCATTGTGGCAGCCCCAGAACTTATTACAGCACCTCATGTAGCTCCAGCTCCAGGACAAACCCGAAGATGGAGTTTCCTCGTCCTCGCGACAGCACCTGCAGATTTTGGTATCTGAGAGGTCCATGTTGTGCAGGTGCTTGTTTAATTTGCAGTGCCGCGTGAGGGTCCGAGTGAGTGCCCTAACACGTCCTCTGCTCAGTTTTATTATTTCTACAGCTCGTTTCTGATCGAACGCCTGTATCAACGCCTTGGACTGTTCTAGTCGAGGTAGTCTTTTCCAAAATTCAGTGCTTCGCTTATGCTCTCATACTTTTAACTCGAACCTGACCATGCAGGCTGGAACGCCACTTATTTGTTCCGATCCGAGTATTGGGCTCTCTGCCCCGGCCTTCGCTAGCACGTCAGCAACTCCGTTGCATCTGATATTGCAGTGTCCTGGTACCCAAACCAGCTATACCCAGTTGGCATTGCCAAGCTGGTTTAGGAGTAGGACACACTCGGTAATGAGTTTGGAGTAACAAGTTCACAGGATGATAAAGCTTTGAGGGCAGCTTGACTATCTGAGAAGATTAATATTTTCTTATTTTGGAGATTCTTGGACGCAGCCAATTATTGCGAAGACTTCTGCTTCTAAAGTTATGAAGCTTATTCGAATTAAATTAATAAAAAGTGTTAATTGCCTGATTTTATTAAGACATAGGTAATAAAATCGAAACCTTCGATACGGGATGTCGTGGTTCCAATCCGAGAATGCATCTCTGGATTTTTCAAGTATATGTGCATATTTCTGTCATTAGCTCGGCAGTGTGGGAAAATCGTGAGGAAACCTGCCAATAGTTCCTCAAAATATTTTTTTTTATGATATAGGTGGCAGACGAGCAGACGGATCACCTGATGGTAAGCGATTACCGCCGCCCATGGACGCCTGCAACACCAGTGGTGTCACAAGTGCGCTGCTTACCTTTTAACCCCCCTTCCCCTGGATTGGGCCTCCGGTACCCTCACTCACGCAGCGAAACACAGCGCATGCACTGCTTCACGCCGGTTTTCTGTGAGGACGTGGTATTACTCCGGTCGAGCCGGCCCATTCATGCCGAAGCGTGGCTCTCCCACTGTTAAAATTGTGCTTAGTGAAGGTCACACGACAGTCGCTTCATTGTAATTACCAGACTTACCAAATCCTGGGTCATGATCCAAGCGGACAGCTTTGGACGCAACTGGGAATCACAAGGTAAGACGAGGACTTTACTTATACCTCCAGTGCCTCCAACTCTCAGAACACAAAAAAGTTTGCAATAATCAGTACTGAACAGTACAACGCTGCATAATTTCACATCCCAAGAGCCGATGGGGCACCGCGCTGAATCCTAATATTAAAATGAAATAAAATTAATTTAAATGCTAATGAGTGGCAGAATCAGGAGGCTTTCTAGTGATATAGTGCGCTCCCGGGATTAGAGCAGGACCCCCCACTTGGGGAGGGATGATTCAAGACACCCAATTTGCGGAAAGCAGCTCTTTCCGCTATATTGCCATTTTGGGAAATTTCTTACAATTTTTTGGCTGAGGTTGAGGAACCGATTTTTTTTTTATATGAGAGGTGGCAGACGAGCAGACGGATCACCTGATGGTAAGCAATTTCGTCGCCCATGTACAATCGCAACACCAGTGGAGTCACAAGTGCGCTGCCAACCTTTTCCCCTTCCCCCCCCGTAGGACGCCCTGCGACAAGATGGGATGATGACATTCGAAGGCTGGCTGGTGTGGGCTGGATGAGAGTGGCCGAAAATCGGGAGCAGTGGCGTGCATTAGGGGAGACCTATGTCCAGCAGTGGACGAGTGTGGGTTGCTGGTGATGATGCCCAAATCCTGAATTATGGTCCGAGGGCATCCTGGGTTTCAAAGTGAAAGCTTTGGACGCAAATGGGAATCACATACTAAGAATATATGTTACTTGCTTGAAAACTCATCTTAGTATAGTTTTACGCCTTAATCATCTTTAGTATTTTTTATACGGTCCACTAAGTAAATACTATTTATTTAATAGATTTACAAAACTTGGTTTTTCGTAGACTAAAATACATAAAATCTAGCCAAAGAATTTCTTGATTGCAGCCAAGCAAATAAAAATTAGGATTCCATTCTGACAGAATTTGACCCTCGCAGATTTTTTTCTGAATCTTGTCTCTAGCCTAGACCTATACATAAATAAAGCCAATTTAGTCTAGTCACCGCAAAAATGTTTACGCACGCAACAGTGCATCTAGCCAAGTTTGAAAAACTCGGTTGGTGCATGCACTGTTTATGGGACCAGTGACCATTGATAGTGTATGCAACCTGCGCAGTTGTCATCTGATGCGACCGAGCGGGTGAGCAGGTTGCGGATAGCTCGCCCTCCCCCACTCCCACCTCTTTTCATGAGGACGGGAGAGGGTGTCACGTTGACCCCGGACAATAGATGGCTGCTCCAAAACCCAATCCCAGGCTAGGAGCATTCCTGTTAACCTCAATCCCATGCTCCCCTCCCCATCCCTCCCAATCATCCCCACCCTAATCACCGCATCCCTCCCCTCTTTTCCTGGAGGAGGAAACCTCGTCTCCAAAAACCCCAATCCAAGGTGTCATCCGACCCGTGCCGATGGATGCATGGCCGAGGGGATGCTCGGTCGCGAACGGAGGGGCCTCGAAACCAGGCGAAATCGAGGTCTATTTAGCCTTACCCCTGCAAGCGGGGCTCTGCAGGGGTGGACCTTTACTTCCCTAGCTTCTTGTGGGAACTATATGGATATTGTAGACATAATAGACGACCATTTAAATTCTACCGAAGAGGTACTAGGTACCTCCGAGGCTATGCTCCTTGGCAGCGATACTGAGGAGCATACGAACACTGCCGGAGCACCTGGGACTGAGGGACCAGGTACTTCCAATGCAGAGTCGACCCCTCTGGGCGCAAAGCACCAAAGGGACACGTCGACCAAGGGGCCAGAGAGTAAACCCAGGGTTAAGATCTCTGGAGCTGATAGAAAACTAATATATCGGCTTGTAGCGAAGGGTATGACCTTCGAGCAGGCGCTAGAACTGCGCATGAGTGAAAAGGCCAAGCAGAGGACCCGAGAGGAGGGGGAAACGAGGGAGCGGGCGTCAAAGCGCCCTCTCAATACCTCGTCTACCTCGAATCAAGGTAATCCCACCAAGGCACCGAAACTTGGCGAGCCTTCCACCTCGAAGCCTACCTTTAAGGAGGTTGCTGGGTCCGTCACGTTCGGCATCATAGACGCCCTGGGTAAAATGGACCAGGGGAGGGTCGAAATGCTCCAAGGTGCTATCTTGGAGTGTATTGACACCTCAGACGATGGTGACGGCCCCAGCTTTATTGAATGCAAACCGCGCTCGGGTGGCATCCTTAACAAAACACTTAACCCCCCCCATCGTAAAGAAACAGACACAACCTAGGCACCTATATATAATCCTATCCCATCCCTCCGTCTTAGCTAAATTCCCTAACCCTTCCCCTCCCAATCCCCCAAAACAACACAATGATTAAGGCGATACAAGTAAACCTCCAGCACTCAAAGGCAGCCACAGCTGCCCTTTGCCAAAGATTCCTCTCTGAGGACCTGGACATCGCCTTGATCCAAGAACCGTGGGTGAACAAAACCACGGTAATGGGGCTAAACTCGGCAGGTAAGATATTAAGTAACTCCTGCGGAGTGAGGCCAAGAGCATGCATGCTCTTCAAGAGAGATATAAATTACCTCCCGATCCCTTCGCTGTGTACAGACGATGCTGTTGCAGCGTATATAGACCTCCCCGGGGGGAAAGGTGCAGAGACACTCATAGTCAGCTCCATGTACCTACCCGGAGAGGACCAAGATCCGGTGAACAAGGTGACACCGGTAGTGGAATATTGTCTGGAGAGAGAAACCCAGCTGCTGGTGGGTACCGACTGCAACTCCCACCACACATCATGGGGCAGCTCCGACACGAACGCAAGAGGTGAGTCCTTGTTTGACTACTTGCTCACCAACAATCAATTTGTTCTTAACGTGGGTAGCAAACCAACCTTTACCACACGTTCTAGGCAGGAAGTACTAGATATAACATGGTGTTCAGGTAATCTCGCACACCGAGTAACCAAATGGCACGTCTCAGATGGCCGTCCTTGTCCGACCACACCCATATTAGGTACGACATAATATGCTCGGGAACAAAGGAACCGAACACGTACCGAGACCCCAAGGGAACAGACTGGGAGGGCTTTAGGAACTCCCTTAGGTTATACCTTGGAGATTTTAAATACATTAAAACTGTGGACCAAGTGGAAGCCGCAGCAGAGGACTTAGGCAGAAGCCTAATGAAAGCGTATCTAGAAAATTGTCCTCTTAAGACCACTAAGACCAATAGGAACGCGCCTTGGTGGAACAAAAACCTGGAGCATCTGAGGCAAAAGGCCCGTGCCTTATTTAATCAGGCAAAAAAAGACAAGAACTGGGATGCTTACAGGAAGGCGCTAACACGCTTCAATAGGGAGCTCAGGAAAGCAAAAAGGAGATCCTGGCAAAAATTTTGCGGGTCCATCAAAGAAACTGCCCAAGCTGCCAGGATCCACAAAATATTAGCCAAGACACCTGAATCCCATCTAGGCCTGCTAAGGAAAGCGGATGGATCTTTCACGGAATCCCCGGAGGAAACACTGAGACTGCTTGCTCAAACGCACTTTCCGGAATCCGTGTACATTAATAACGAAAGAGAACTCCAGGACAGTAAGTCTCCGGACAGGAGACCGCGGAATGAAGACTGGAGGAGAGCTTCCGTTATTTTTCGTCCCCAACAGATAAGTTGGGCCATTAGGAGCTTCAAGCCTTATAAATCTGGTGGGGTCGATGGTATTTTCCCGGCTATATTGCAACGGGGCGAAGATATCATCATCTCAACGCTGATAAAACTTTACCGTGCAAGCTTTGCTTGGAGTTATCTGCCATCAGCGTGGACTCGGGCGAGGGTCACTTATATCCCCAAGGGAGGGGACAAAGACAAATCACAGCCCAAGTCCTACAGACCGATAAGTCTCACCTCATTCCTACTAAAAACGATGGAAAAGGTGTTAAACAGTCACATCAGGGCAACATACCTCGTTGAAAAACCCCTGAGTGCAAGACAACATGCCTACCAAACAGGCAAGTCCACGGAAACGGCACTTATTGATCTGGTGGACAGAATTGAGAAAGCCATAGAAGACAAAGAAATTGCACTCTGTGCCTTTCTCGACATTGAAGGGGCTTTTGACAACACCAACTTCGATGTTATAACACGTAGCATGGTGAATCGTGGAATCGACGATACCACCACCAGATGGATGGGATCCATGCTACAAAATCGAACTGCAACAACAACGTTGATGAATAAAACTCTTCATTATAGAGTGACCAGAGGGTGTCCACAGGGCGGAGTCCTATCACCCCTTCAATGATCATTGGTTGTTGACAGTCTCATCTGTGAGCTCAATGAAGCCAGATTCCTGACTCAGGGTTACGCAGATGACATAGTAATAATGGTCATAGGAAAATGTCCTAGCACCATTTCCAGTCTTATGCAAAGGGCCCTACGAATAGTTGAAAACTGGTGCACAAGACACGTGCTAACAGTCAACGCACGGAAGACGGTCTTAATCCCGTTTACCAAAAGAAGGAAACTAGAGGCGCTTCACGCCCCAACACTTCTTGGTACGAAGCTATGCTTGTCCAACGAGGTCAAATATCTCGGAGTCTTTCTAGACCAAAAACTAACATGGAACAAGCATCTCGACTACATTACTAGAAAGGCAAAAATAGCGATGGGGGCAAGCAGTAGGTTGGTGGGGCTAAAATGGGGGCTACGGCCCAAGGCCGCACTCTGGATTTATAAAACCATAGTGAGGCCGATCGTCACTTATGGCTGCTGTGTGTGGTATAAGAAGACGCACCAACTCAACTGCGTGGAGAACCTCAGCAAAGTTCAAAGAACAGCCTGCCTTATAGCCACTGGCGCTCTTTCGTCCTCTCCCTCTGCAGCACTGGATGCCCTCCTGAACATTCCACCTCTGCACATTCACGTGCAGATGGAAGCGAGGATGGCCATTACGAGAGCAAAAATCAGAGGAAGGACGAGATGGCAATCTAGGGTCATAGGTAACCTCTACAATGAAATAATGAAAATTCCGGTCATGGATATGCCCTCTGACTCCATGATCCGTGAATACCGCTTCGATAAGCGGTTTACAGTCTTGTTACCTAGTAGACAAGACTGGGAGGCTGGAACTCCCGGAAATGTTAAGCAGAATGACATCGTTTGGTATACGGATGGTTCCAGGAGGCAAGGCGTATCCGGGGCGGGATTTTGTAATGATCGCTTCAGAATACGCAAATTCGCCAACCTGGGTCGCTTTACCACAGTGTACCAAGCAGAAGTCTTCGCAATAATTGGCTGTGTCCAAGAGAGTCTGCAAATGAATCTCCAGAATAAGAAGATATTCATCTTCTCAGATAGTCAAGCTGCCCTCAAGGCGTTAACATCCTGTGAACTTGACTCCAAACTCACTAGCGAGTGTGTCCTGCTCCTAAACCAGCTTGGCAATGCCAACATCGTAAATCTGATTTGGGTACCGGGACACTGCAATATCAGAGGCAACGAAGTCGCTGACGTGCTAGCAAAGGCCGGAGCAGAGAGCCCACTACTCGGACCGGAACCAATAAGTGGCGTTCCAGCCTGCATGGTCAGGTTCGAGTTACAAGAGTGGGAGCATAAGCAAAGCACTGAATATTGGAAAAGACTACCTCGACTAGAACAGTCTAAGGCGTTGATACAGGCGTTCGATCAGAGACGAGCTGTAGAAATAATAAAACTGAGCAGAGGACATGTTAGGGCACTCACTCGGACCCTCACAGGGCACTGCAAATTAAATAAGCACCTGCACAACATGGGCCTTTCAGATACCAAAATCTGCAGGTTCTGTCGCGAGGACGAGGAAACGATTATCCACGTCCTCGGCGAGTGCATAGCGCTGCACCGGTGCAGAAGCCGGCACCTGGGAGCACACATGATCTCAGCAGACGAGATCAAAAGCTCCCCCATCAGCTCTATTCTCGGGTTTATCCTGGAACTGGAGCTACATGAGGTGCTGTAATAGGTTACGGGGCTGCCACAATAGATCATCTACTGGTCGCAGTGGCTATGAGACGCAGGGCTCACCCCATTTCTAACAAATAATAAATAAAAGTTTGAAAAATAAGACGTGCGAAATTGCGGATTTATACTAAACATAGATTCCAGTATTTTTTTATAGTGACACAGTATATTGGCTCTCCTCAGCCTGATGGAAAGCAAGAGAAGAGCCTACGTTGCATAAACAACGGAAGCGATGTAAGGCATCACCTCCGCATACTGGCCCGCGAGATGCTTCTTCACGCTTCGTTTGAAGGAATCCATATTGTAGGAAGGAGGAAATACCTACATGCGCCGGCAACGAGTTCCATTTCTTGATGGTGCGGCAGAAATAGGGACTGCCAAATTTGACTTATACATAAATAAAGAAAATATACTATAATAGTCGTCACTCAAAAAAGGTTTTAGGTACTACATACAGTGCATCAGTGTATCCAGTCAAATTCCAAGAAAAAGTAAGGGATACCAATACCTATAGCGGGACTCTTGTATGCATAATTTTACCTATGCCTACTACAGGGTATACAAACAAAGCCTCTTACTTTGTTACTTACAAGTATGAAGGTAAGTGTTTGTGCATACAAGAACCCCATTCTGCTCGGCTTCTTAATCTATAGCGTAATCCCCCAATTTTTACTCGTAACACACCTCCACCGCGTAATGCATTGCGGATCATATTACTGACTATAAGAAGCGAAACACTATCGAAACTGTCTCTTCAAGTACTTAGAAATAACAATAATTATATCTCTTTCATTCCACTAACAGCGGAGGTAGGCTGCGGGCGTTAAATGTTTGTGTTTTGTAGTCAAGATTGTGATAAGTAAGCTAAAAGAAGCTTACTGCAAATTCTTTAGTAAATAATGTACTTAAAAAAACATTCGACTGTCTTCGGGTGGGACTCGAACCCACGATCTTACCTACGAATAAATTGCAAGAGATTGCTTTAACCTAAACATTCATGCAAATTATTTATTATCTAATGCGTTCATCCTTTGATAAAATTCAATCGATTTATAAAGAAAAAAATGTTTATAAAAAATACCCATTTGAAGTTTATAATCTGAGAGTAGTCCAGTCTATATCTCGTTTTGTTTTGTACATTCTTTACAAATTCAAAATATAATAATAAAGACGTTGTTGAGAGAGAGCTCTTATACTATTTTCGGAGAAGTCAAAGCTTTTTTTGATACATGACGACTTGGCTCATATTTTACCCGTGACATTTTTGTGGTATTCTATTTTCTGAGGCTCGCATTGGTGAAAGCGTTCGGCTTATTAAGATGGGCCATTCTGAGCTAAAAAAAAAGATTAGACCTTTTTTATTACCTTCTAGGTACCTAATTCTTCATTATTTATTTATACTTAGTCATGTATTAAGTCAAAAGGCGATTAGTCTCAAGATACACAACAAACATTGTAGAAATAGTTATGTAATTGTGTCCAAAATATATTTTGTACCTTTTTCTATGGAAGATGAGCAGACGGATCACCTAATGGTAAGCGATTGCTGCCGCCTATGGACACACACCAGTGGAGTCACAACAGTTTAAACCCCCCCGGACCCTTACTCACTCAGCGAAACATTTCACCGGCTTATATTGTTTTAAACTTTCATGGTCACTAACATTAGAATAGTTATTTACGAGATTTCTATCATGTACCTTATTTTTGAGTTTCCGATTTTTTACGATTTTATTACGATAAACAGAAGTCAGCAATCGCAGAACATTTGTTGGAATCGGGTCCAAATCACTGGATTGAGTTTTATAACCCTCAGATAATTTCGACAGAACGCCACTACATACCAAGACTGGTTAGGGGAGCGATTGAAATTACAAAGTACAATAATTTCAATCGTTTAAACCCATCCGTTTAAACTGTCAAATGTCTGGAATCCAGTGATTCGAAAATGTAATAACCGTAAAACTAAACAAAGTGTCATTTCGCGGCCAGATACTGTGAGTGTTGTGTGTCGAGAACAGGTGCGAGAAAATAGTGAGTTAGTGAACAGTGGTACCGCAGGTGCGCGTAGTAAAAGACTGCGAAGGAGGGTAGACCGTTTTGTCTGCCAGTAACATCTTACCCGCAAAAACTTCAATTACTCCGTGACCATGGCGCTTGCAATAGTGCCGAAATATCGGAAACTCAAAAATAAGGTACACTAGAAATCTCGTAAATAACTATTCTAATTTCACCGGTTGTTTTTTAGGTAAATACTGCAATTACAATTTTTCGACAGCCTTATGGTAGGGTTAGAACCCACGATCTTTTGCTTCCTCTTAACTGATGGTAAAATATTTGTAACAAAATTTCCACTGGATATTTGCACATACAAATATTGATGAAACTATCGTCGGCTCACGGCGAAGCAAGAAGCACTTACGAAATTCATCGACATACCAAGGTCTCCGGTAGCTTAGTCGGTAAAGCAGTTGCCCGGTTTGCGAAAGATCGTCGGTTCGAGTCCCACCCGAAGACTGTCGAAAAATTTTTAAGTGCATCATTTAATTAGGAATAAATTGCAAAAGATTGCTATAACCAATAATTCATGTTTTTACGTTTCTGTGAGGCCGTTACCACTCCGCTCGAGCCAGCTCATTCGAGGCGAATCATGGCTCTCCCGCGGTATGAATCGACATAATGTAAACCCCCACGACAATGTTTTGATAAGAACTACGAATACGAGTATAGTTTGGTTCCATCTGGTCCACACAGCACTAAATACTAGCCCCGAGCGCTATTTTCAATCACAGCGAAAAAATAGCAATCATAGTTCTGCTTATTCACCTGGAAAACGTAGCAAATTACAAAATAACAGTCGCCATGTTTCACAGTTTTATCATTTTTCAATCGTTTCCCTAACTAGAGCTGAGAATATTTTTTTACTAAAGGTAATTAATGGCATGTTTTTACAACTCTATTCAATTTGCAAATTATCTTTCTGTACAAGTGTACGAGCAATTATTTTTTTAAAGATGGCAGACAATCATCTGCAGGCGGCATTTGTTGGAGGACGTGTCTAAACTTCTGGACTGGGATGGACTTGGCATCAATATAAATGACGAGTACATGACGCACCTTCGATTCGCAAGACGATATCGTGGTCATGGCTGAGACCTTAGAAGACTTAGGCACAATGCTCGACGACCTCAGTAGAATCTCCCAACAAGTGGGTCTGAAAATGAAATTGACATGGACAAGACGAAAATTATGTCGAATTCTCATGTCGTATCCACTCTTGTACAGGTTGGAAGCTCTTCACTAGAGGTTGTGGACGAGTACATTTACCTCGGACAAAAAGTTCAGCTCGGTATATCCAACTTCCAGTGATCTTCCAACAGATTGGGGAAAAACCTTGGGGTTTTTTCGATATACCTTTTTTATGTGATAGATGGCAGACGAGCAGACGGATCACCTGATGGTAAGCGATTGCCGCCGCCCATGGACACCCGCGATACCAGTAGAGTCACAAGTGCGCTGCCAACCTTAAAACCATCCTTTCCCCCCGATTCGGCCTCTCGTATCCTCACTCACGCAGCGAAATACAGCAGAATGCTGCTTCACGCCGGTTTTCTGTGAGGCCGTGGTATCACTTCGGTCAAACCGGCCCATGCCAAAGCGTGGCTCTCCCACGGTCAAACGGTTGTAAAGCGTCTTGGACACAGTTAGTTCTACCAATGACAAGAGTTTAAAAAGACACGTAATTATGACACACAGATGAATTGGTTTTCTTTGATTGATTGAGGTCAGATGGCAGTAGCTTCATTGTAATTACCTGACTCCCCAAATCCTGAATCATGGTCCAAGCGTAACCCCGGGCTCCAGAGCGACAGATTTGGACGCAACCGGGAATCACACGCTAAGATGAGATGATCTTTGATTATTTGAAGTTTTTTTTTTGATAAAATACTAGACAATGTATAAAATATACATATGTATAGAGAGGGTTGGCCGACATAGGTATCGCTGAAAGGACGTTGTCGAGACTGATCTGCGCGAACCTGGTCAATAACTGGCAAGAAGTGGCAATCTCTTGTTACGGAGGCCAACACTCTATTTCGGTCGCTGAGCAAGCGAAGTAAGTAAGTATATAGTATTAGAAAAGAGGTTCAATAGGGAACTTACTAGTAGCAATTATTTTATCATAAACCCTCAAAAGCATATCAGCACAAAAATAGGACGATGAAAGGGCGTATTGAAGGGCCATACAGACATCATTAAATTATGCAACGACATAGTCTGCGAAGTTTTTCAATCAAACAGAATTTCAAGTGATTTCCTTGGAATAGACAGCTGTGGCCGACAAGTAACTTCAAATGATACGAGTGCCTTCGTAGTTTTTACAGCGGGGAGTTGTTGGAAACTTTCTTTGTAAATACTTTATTGTACTTCTGTAGGGCAAAGGTCTTCGTCAATTCTTTTTTATCGCTATCATCAAATCATTATAAGTGTTCGATCATCATCATCATCAGCCTATCGCAGTCCACTGCTGGACGTAGGCCTCTCCAGTTGTTCGCCACTGTGATCTATCCATGGCTTCTCGCATCCAGTTCTCGTCCCCCACCTAGTCAGAGGGCGCCCTACATTACGTTTGTCGCGGTCTCCACTCTAGAACTCGTTTGCCCCATCAGTTGTCGGTTTTGCGGCTAAAATGGCCAGCCCACTGCCACTTCAGCTTGCTAATCCGGTGAGCAATGTCGATAACTTTGGTTCTCTGCCGGATCACCTCATTTCGGATTCGATCTCGGAGAGAGACGCCGAGCATTGCTCGTTCCATAGCCCGCTGAGCGACCGATATTCTGAAGTGTTCGATATTCTGACGATTTTTCAATAAAGTTTTTTTTATTCTTCTTAAAATGCCTCTCCTACGAGCGAAGGTTGGCCGTCAATCTAGCATATTCTTCTCGGTCTCTAGCGAGGCGAATCAGCTAGGCGGTGCTCGCGATCCCCGTCCACTCCCGGATGTTACGCAGCTATGATTTTTTCCTCCGACCCTCACGCCTCTTACCAGCCACGTTTCCTATCATAATAAGTTGCAACAACTCGTATCTATGGTGTCTTAACACATGTGCTAAGTAGGCAACTCTCCTCTGCTTGCTTAATCCATTAAAATAAAAATTTGTAAATGAAGCAGCACTGTGCTATGTTTCGCTGCGTGAGTGAGGGTACCGGAGGCCCGTTCCGGGGGAAATGGGGTTTAAAGATTGGCAGCGCACTTGTGACTCCACTGGTGACGCGGTTGTCCATGGGCGACAGCAATCGCCAACCATCAGGTGATCTGTCTGCTCGTGTGCAACCTATCACATAAATAAATAAAAAAATGAGGATATAATGTTTTACTTACTTAATTATTAAAGATTTCGTTTTACAGCCAATTGTGCGCTTTGATTGATTCAGGATTTGGTCAGTCTGGTGATTACAATAAAGTGACTGCCGTCTGAGGACTGTAGCTAGAGTCGAACTGAAGGTAGGGCAGTTATTGGTGTCCCCCCCCCCCCCCCCCCCCCTCCCCAACTACGGCCGTGGGAGTGAACGGGTATCTTTTAATAAGACTATCATATTTCAGAGCTAACTCACAAAGGTAGCGCTGAGGATACCGGAGGCCTAATCCAGAGGAAAGAGGGGCTTAGAGGATGGCAGCGCACTTGTGACTCCACTGCGGTCACGGGTGTCTATGGGCGGCGGCAGCCGCTTATCAACAGGTGATCCGTCTGTTCGTCTGCCACCTATTATATAAAAAAAATTCAGAACGCCGCCGGCTGCCTGCATTATGAGGCAAGAACTGATTGCGTCGTCACATTAAATTAGGTGAGGCCGTGATCAAACGCAATTCAAAAATAAAAACGCCTATATTCCCCTAAACAGCCCGTCATGGCGCGATGGCGTTATCTGATCGGACCGTGTGAAGACGCACAATTAATGCCAAGATTAGTTTTTATTGACCTTTGTTGCTTCCCAAAGGGGTTTTTGCCAACAAAAGCTGCTATCACGATGCTCCTTATAAGGCAGGTAATGTTAGGTGAGGCGTTAAAGAAAGCTGGTTTAAATGTACTGTCGTGAGCGGCGAAGAGGTTCAATAAGGCTTTGCATTAATTTTTGCTGTTTCAAATTGCAGTTTGTCACGGTATGATAGAAGGATTCTTTGGTGTTGTTTCGGTAGTTTGAGCTTCTATTTTGAAGTGGAATTAAGGTATCTTCCACAAAATTATATAGAAAGAAAGAAAAATTTTATTATTTTGGACTTCACAACACTACATACGAGTACAACATTAGTTACAAAAGAACAAGCAAACAAATGAAAAAAAGATACAGAAAAAAAAAGAAAACAAAACAAAGGAAAAACAAAATAATTAGTACAAATCACCAGGCAGTGCAAATAATATATTGTGTGTTGTGACCTCCAGCATAAATGGCCCCCACTCAGCCTATGTCATGACCCTGAAAAAGGTCATGACGCTGATTTTCAGTAGGGCCAGCTGAGTGAGTGCCACAGACGTCAGTCTTGTATACCTAGTGTGTATCATCATCAGCCCATTTAAGTCCCCACTGCTGGGGCACGGGCCTCCCTCAATCACATGAGGGGTAATTGCCATACTCACCACGCTTGGCGGACGGGTTGGCGAGGGTTTTGATATAAATGCAGAGTTTTCCTTCTCTGGGTGCTGATGATCATGCCAGCAGCTTTACCTTAGTCGCCTTTTACGACACCTCGCTAAGAGTGAGGGTGGCCTATTCTACTCTGCCGGGACCACTCGGCTATATATATATATATATGTATGTAGGAAAGTGTTAATGTAATTGTAAATTAATAAATAATGAACGAAATAAAACTATTTAATATAAATGTGGGTAATGTTTATGTTAGTAAAAAACAACCGGCTTTGGCTAGCGCGCACGCAGTCGTTTATGTGAACCCAGGCACACAACAAATGCACCTATATATTTGTCGACGCAAGGCCGTCCGAGAGTTGGGTGCATTCGCATCAGTCAGCAATTCAGCACTTCAGCGGCCGCCCGCGTATATGATGACATTATCTTCATCAAGTCTTAAACCAAGACATTACATAAGTAGACGACAAAAATAATGACTGTAAGGGGTTACCAGGATGATATTTAACAGGACGTCATTCGACACACCTCAATAAAAACATATTTTATAAATATGCCAAAGGACCAGTTATTTCAAAATAATAATACCCTTCTTGCTAATTTATTTTTTTATGTTGACAGATTCAATTTAAGGTAAGTAGGTAGATCTAACTACTATTGGCACTTCATCTACCACTTTTCTGATTAGGGTTGACAACACTCATGATGCCTGTTTTTGTGAGATAGGCATTGATCTCTAATGTACATGACCCTGTCAAGTAGGGTATTGCAACATAATTTAAACTTAATAAATATAGGCGAAAGATTACTTTTGCATCACAGACCTATAAAATGTTTTATCATTTAGGTACTCGTCCACACGCCCCAACGCTCCAAATGCCCTGTTGGTCCAGTGGTTTAAGTACTGGGGCGCGATTTCAGGTCTTGGGTTGAAAAGTATGTTTCGAATTTTACGAACATAGCTCGGGTTCCTACTTCTAATCAAATTAAAGTATGAAATGTGTTGTTTTTTTTATGTGATAGGTGGCAGACGTGCAGACGGATCACCTGATGGCAAGCGATTGCCACCGCCCATGGACATCAGCGACACCAGTGGATCCACAAGTTCGCCGCCAACCTTTAAACCCCCTTTCTCTCTTACGCAGCGAAAAACAGCACAGTGCTGCCTTGCGCCGGTTTTCTGTGAGGCCGTGTTTTGTCTTACAAATATTCCGATTTCAAGGATATAGAGCGATAAAAGACATCTCACCCGCTATAAAATGCCTTAATTTCTAACTGATGCAGATTTTTTAATAAAGTACTTACATAAGAGTATGTGCTCTCACTTGAAAAATATTCGTTACACAGATGCAGCTCGGATTCAAGCTTACGATATCCGTATAGGTATCGTGACTGCATCGGTGGCGTAGTGGTTAGTGGGACGCACTCTAAAGCGACAGCTGTACAAGAGGTTCCGGGTTTGATCCCCGGTTCGAGCCAAAAATGTGTACCTTAGTTTTCGGTAACGAATTCTTAGTATCAGAAGTAGTAGAAGAAGAAGTGTAGAAGTTGGCGGTCTTGTACCCCCGTGCCTCGGAAATCACATTAAGCCGTTAACCCTGCGCCCAATCCCTGTCTGGTCGTGTCATGCTGGTGTCCCATTAAAATATGAGTGTAAGGGAATAGAGAGTGCACTTGTGTTTGCGCACATACTTGAGCACTAAACTATATCCTGCGTATTTGGCTGATCGTTGAGATTGGCCGCCGTAGCCGCAATCAGTTGGGGTATATTATTATAATCCGTATAGGAAGCGCACGTTGTTAACCACTGACCTGCCACCGCTCTCTGAGTATGGAGCCAAAGATTAAGGCCCTTGTATTTACCAGCGTCCCATTTATTCATAGTACAATGGAGTAAACAATTTTCTGAAGTACTGTTTACTGTGTCTGAGTATTAGCTAACAATTCGTTTTGGTCGCAAACAAACTCAATGTCACATGTTAAGTTCTAGGTTTTATGTGAGGTAAATAGAATTATTTTTTCAACGGAATAACAAAATAACGTGGCTTATAATTTCTTTTATACATTATTGGTAGGCACGATTATTCAAGGTTATTGATTTGTGGTTTGTTATTTACGAGGTTTCAAAAGAGTTCTTCTTTTACGATATGCACCGGCATGTTGATGTCTAAAAATAAATGAATAATAAATATATTCATGAAACATCTCATGCATTGACCTGATTTCGTACTTAGTAACAGAAGCACTTATGTTACGGATATCAGACAACAGAGGGATTACAAATATATACAACCTGTGCGGATAAAGAATGGGATCAGAAATGACGGCGCATCTATTCACTTCGCGCTAAAATAGTGTGCGTCCCATTCTTTATCCGCAAAGGTTGCACTTAAATACATAATAGATTTATAACTTCTTTGTTAAGCAAAAAGTCACCATATTATAATTTTATTTTGATTTTCAAGACTACGTTTGTAAGGTTTATATTAAATAAAGATATGTATTCTTGATGCAAAAAAAATACCCTTTTTCTCTTGACAGAATTGATGTTTTTATGGATCATAACTTTTTTATTATAGAACTTTTTCATATAGAAAAACTATCCTGCGCGTTCCTAAATAGTGTCCGTTAAAGCACAGTTAATTATGTTATTATTCCATAGTAACTTTTTTTTTAATTTGCAAAGTAACTATGAATGCTATTAATCAATAGCATTCATAGTTACTTTGCAAATTAAAAAAACGTTACTATGGAAAACACAACCTTTAAGAAAATCACCGTACAAATTGGCAATTTCATACTTTAACCCCTAATATATTACACTCAGACACTGAACAAACACAAGTGTTTATCACACGAATGTTTGTCCAGAGTGGCGACCGAACCCACAGCCCAGCGTATAAGGCAGGGTCACTACCAAATGAGCGGTTACCATTTACAATCAGATGGTCCGCATGCTTGTATGCCTAATGGAGCAATAAAAAAACGAATAAGGGATTTTTTTCCTAAAATCATAATTGGGACCTGTTTTAATGATACCATAAAAATTTTCGCTGTTTTTTGCTATACCCAAAAGCCTCTCTATTAGAGACAAGATGTCGCCTTATAGTGTTTGTTGTTGTATTACCTGAATTTTGTTTTTGTGAACTTGAACTTGTGTTTGCGCACACACTTGTGCACTATAAAACATAATATCATCATCATCATCAGCCCATTTAAGTCCCCACTGCTGGGGCACGGGCATCCCTCAATCACATGAGGGGTAATTGCCATACTCACCACGCTTGGCAGACGGGTTAGCGAGGGTTTTGATATAAATGCAGAGTTTTCTTTCTCTGGGTGCTGATGATCATCCTGCAGCTTTACCTTAGTCGCCTTTTACGACACCTCGGTAAGAGTGAGGGTGGCCTATTCTACTCTGTCGGGGACCACACTGCATAATATATCCTGGATAGATTACTGATCGATAAGATTCACATCACAACCGAATTATCAGTTAGAAGGACATTTTTCACATCTGATTGATTCTTCGAGATGTGACTTTGGTGGTCGTCCTCAAATCTAATATTACTCCGAAAATTACATCAGAATCTTAAAATATTCTGAATAAATAAAGGTCTTTACAGAATATAATTTTTTACAATTTCGGTATAAAATTAGATTTTGAGGACGGCTACGAAAGTCACTTCTCCAATAATCACTCATCTACTTGTATTATAAACAATATTTTTTAAATACAAACACGTGTATTGCTTATAAAGACAATACAAAGGTAAATGAAACCTAGAAGTGGGTAAATTAAGTATATAATATAAGCAAAACGAGGTGGCTCAGCTTGTAATGCCACAGAATGAGACATTTCAAAACAACGCTGGTTTAAAAAAAAAGTAAAAGTAAAAAGATCTTTATTGTCAATTAAAAGATAGAAACCAACAAACAATAAATCTAAGGCTACAAAAAAATATAAACGAAAACTATAAACTAAGTATGGCTGTAGTACAATTATTGACAAAAAGTACTAGTCTCAGCATTTGCTCGGCTAAATGCCCAAGCGCTGGTTTTCAGACTAGCCCTTACGGCGCGTCTCGGCCGTCAGAATTAACAAAGCGTGTGTAAAAAGGAGAGGAAGAGTAAAAGAATAAAAAAAAAGAAGTGTGTAAAGCATGTATGTGTGAGTTTTATGTGTGAGTGTGCTTATGAGCCAATCTAGCTTCACTGAAGGTGGAAGTCGAGAAGGTAGGTTTAAGAGGGCTTAGAATTTAAACTATCAGAAGAATTACATTATATAATTACTTCCCGTAGCGGTATTTCCGAACCGGTACGACATTGATCTTTGTGAAGTAGTGTTATTTGCTGATGATACTTCGTTGATTTTTAACGTTGACCGTCGAAAAGATACGTTTGACGACGTAAATGACACCCTCTCACAAGTGCTACATTGGTTTACAACTAACAACTTGCTTTTAAATGCCAAGAAAACCAAATGTGTAAAATTCACTATGCCCAATGTAAAGCAGGTCAACACTAACGTCGTTATGAATAATGAACATATTGAAGTTATTAATTCGACAATTTTCTTAGGTATTACACTGGATTCCAAACTGCAATGGAAGCCACACTTGGCAGCCTTGGCGGGAAGACTTAGTTCCGCCGCATATGCGGTTAAGAAGATCAGACATCTGACTGATATTGAAACCGCGAGACTGGTTTATTTTAGTTATTTTCATAGTATAATGTCATATGGTCTTTTGTTGTGGGGGTCGGCGGCTGAGATACAGACTATTTTTGTATTGCAGAAGAGGGCCATCCGCTCCATATACAACCTTAGGCCTCGCGATTCGCTGAAAGAACTGTTTAAGAATATCGACATTTTAACTGTAGCTTCCCAATACATTTTGGACTGTATTTTGTACGTGCGAAAGAACATTGATATTTTTTCTAAAAAATCTGATTGTCATGGTTTTAACACTAGAAATAAACACAAGCTCGCGATTCCAAATCTGAAGCTCCAAAAGATTAATAGTTCATTTGTTGGTCAAACTATTAAAATGTACAATAAGTTGCCACAAAATGTTATTGAGTTACCAACGCATAAATTTAAGTCCCACGTGAAAACCTGTTTAATGAGTAAAGGATACTATACAATTGTAGATTACTTAAATGATAAGGATTCATGGACATGATGACCTCCGTGCCTGCACACATGTAGTAATTTTATAAATATTTACTGGAACCATTATTATTATATAATTAATCATTTTTAATAAATTAGGCTTAGCAGCATTTATTTATGTATACAAATTGATTAGTATTGATTAATCAAACAATTGACAAGATGCTAACCACCTACTATTGTACACCTCGTCCTGCAGTTTATTAGTATTGGATTAAGTACTCTGTGACCTATGAGGGGAACCTAAGTAGTCATGCTCACTCAAATGTCTCTGAGGTGGTGGCGTTATGTGGCGGGTCATTACGTTCCCTCTAATATGGTTGAGTGAAATGATGGCTGACACATACGTCATACTTGTGAACAGGTGCCACCTTTGGGGACTGGTCCGCTTCGGTTTACCTCATATTTAGCTTTTAATTTGCTTCATTCTATTTTGTGTTGCATTAGACTGTATGACTTGGTATGAGGATAATAAACCATTGTAAAAAAGTTGGCGATTAAAAAGTAAAAAAACTAAAACCCAACTACGACAAAAAACGTCGCTGAAAAAGTATAAAACAAGCCTTCGTTGTCAATTTATGCAATATTCACTATGTAGAGATAAAATTTCATGTTTGGAAATCCGCAGTCACACGTTGTCAAAGGGTAGTATATTTAACGTGTGACTACGCCTTTCCAAACATGAAATTTTATCTCTACATAGTGAATATTGCATAAATTGACAACGAAGGCTTGTTTTATACTTTTTCAGCGACGTTTTTTGTCGTAGTTGGGTTTTAGTTTTTTTACTTTTATTTTATTTGTACTATTTTGGTGTCCAAGTGCTAGTAATATATATATATATATTCAAAATGTACAAGTCAAGCGCTTTCAAATGATACCAAACACGGCATATTTATCATAACTTTATTTTTTTACTCTGTATGTTTTTGTCCGCTAGAGGGCGCCACATTAGATTTTGTGAAACTTCATATAGCCTATAACCAGCGGACGATCAAGACGCTTATAATGATATGTCATTTGTCGAATTCTGATAAGTAGTTAAGAAGTTACGTGGAAACAGATGAACATACATACATACATACATACATACATACATACATACATACATACATACATACATAGCCTGTCAAAATCATAACCCTTCTTTTGCTTTGCCGTAGTCGGGTAAAAAGAGTAACTGGCGAGTTTCTTGCCGGATCTTCTCGACCAGAAACAACTTTCCGAGCCGGTGGTAGAATCGCATTATGTTTATTTATTTCTTTAGTATATTTTATGTATCAACATATATATGTATTAACATGTAAATTATACAGAAGTACTTATAAATAGTTTTAAGTCATTCAAATGTATGACGATTTGTAAGTGCTGTGTACAAGCCTATGCAAATAAAGAATTATTTGAATTGAATTGAATTGCGAACTTCAAGAAACGAGCCTATAACTGCCTAAAAGGCCGGCAACGCATCTCCACTCCCTCTGCTGTGGCTGATTTCCATGAGCGGCGGTGATCACTTAACATCAGGTGACTCGATGGATCGTTTGCCTTCCTCATAAAAAAAAACGAATAAAAATCTTTTAAACACTGCTTCCACAATCGTAGCGTCCTTTTACCCTACTCGCTGTGTATGTGGTATCACTAACTGAACAAATTGACGCCTTGAACCGGTGCCAGACAAAAAGTCCACAAGAAAACACCAGATCTGGAACACATCGTCCGACTATCGACTATCGATGGCTGCGGAGAGTTATGGCCTGTTCTTGGCAATGGATAATATGATTTGTGGTGTTCTACTGGATTTAGACTAGTTTTATGAACGTAGTTTGGAAGTATGAGTTCATCTTTTCGGATTTAATATTCTAATCAGTTATGAAAACGATTTGTAGAGAGACGGAAAGTAGTAGAGCAATAAAGGTCTACCTTCAGATACGGTAGTAATAAGGTGATGATGAATCGTGAAAATTGGAACTAATTCTGTTTTTTATGGTGAATTTGATGTACTTTGCTCCAAACACCAAAGTTCGATTTCCACTCTGGACAAGAAATCAGACAGATGGTGTCAGTCAGTTAGTTAGATCAAGTTAGTGGTTTTTAGTGAACGAATTTGGTATTTATTTGTACAGTGAAGTACCGCGAAGTGATCCTAATAATAAGAATCGTTGAATTGTGTCGTTTTTAACACTGCAATTGTCTGTCGAGTGAGTTGTCTCGTGATAACTTGCTTGGACTTAATAGAGTCCTTAAAATCCGCGATTGCTTTTAGAGTGACATCCGCTGAATCCGTAGGTTGATAAAGCGTAAAACACCGGCGTTTTATTGAGGACGGATTCTGAATTGAGAATTTGAAGTTTAGCACGATTTGAGAACAAAGTCTGACAGTTGAAGTATGACACAACTGTCAAAGTTCGTGCTCAAGAGCCCAAGTCTCGGGCTCGTGACATTTATTTTCATACGACAAATATCACTAAAACATAGTTTTTTTGTATGGTTTTCGGGTGATATCCGCCATGTTCTCAAAATATCACAGGCACGAGAATTGGGCTCCTGGTCATGCTTAAAGCCAAATTCTCAATTCAGAAACTGGCCCTATGATTTTGACTTACTTCAACTGTTGACTACTCACTTATATCAATAGGTTACTTGATAATGGTAAGATATCTTCGGGTAGAGCCATTATTATCTTTATCTATAAAAACTTCTGTAACTAAACACACATTTAAAAACCGGCCAAGTGCGAGTCGGGCTCGCGCACAAAGGGTTCCGTAGCAGCAAAGTCCAAAATTACAGTTAAATCAACCTATCTCAAAAACTATAAGAGATACTTTGATCAAACCAAAAATCGTTGAAAGAGTTAATTAGCATGCATCACCTCTATTTTTTTTAGAATTTTATACCCCGTAGTTATAAAAATAGAGGGGGGGGGACATACTTTTTACGACTTTGAGAGCTGATATCTCAAAAACCGTTCACTTTAAGAAAAATGTTTTTTAGAAAACTTTATATCATTTTAAAATACCTTTCCATTGATACCCCACACGGGTATGTACATCGAAAAAAAAAAAATTCATCCCTCAGTTACATGTATGGGGGGCCCCACCCCCAATTCTTTTTTTTACTATTTAGTGTCATATTTTTGTAGCGGTTCATACAACACATATTCCCATCAAATTTCATCACTGTAGTACTTATAGTTTCCGAGTAAATCGGCTGTGACAGACGGACAGACGGACAGACGGACAGACGGACAGACGGACATGACGAAACTATAAGGGTTCCGTTTTTGCCATTTTGGCTACGGAACCCTAAAAAAGGGGTCTTAGAACATTTTTCCTCTTTTCAGTATCCCATTTAATAATTATGACTAAATTGCTTACCCTTATTAATATGTATTCTTTCTATTTATGTCATATTTATAATATATATGTGTTGCTATGTATATATAGGTATATGTGTATATGTATACTATGTATTGTATAGTTTTTTTTTCTTTTGTTTTGTTCTCCACGTTCACGTAATGGTCTTTCGCCGCATCATTATCCTTTCTGTATGACCCAAAGGTTGACTGGTAGAGAATGTCTCTTGGCATTAAGTTCGCCTATTGTATAAACATTTTGTGCAATAAAGTTTTAAATAAATAATAAAAATCTTCGGGTAGAGCCATTATTATAAAAAAATTGCCACTTCTAATAACGCAAAACGCGGAAATTGAGACCAAAACAGAATTTTTATTTTTATAAAAACACTGTTAGTGTTAGTTAAACGATTAACTAGGAAAATTTTAATGGACTTGTAATGTACAAAGCATTACGAAGTTTCAAGCCAAGGGCAGTGGTGTCTCCAAAGTGCCCTAAGGGCCAAATCTAAGCTTCGTTATAAGTACTGTCCGTTAACTTACGAGTATGTAGGTATGTTATACGTATGGTAAATTTTCCGGAGTAGTACGATAGTACTCCTGAACCACTAAAGTTACAAACCATGCTCCTATATCCTGAAGAGGTCGTACACTGAAATGTTTGTGAGCCAGCCATTTTACCACATTATAAAGGATGGCCTGCTTATGTAGACTGATTACCTTAGAGGATTAACACAAATAATAATAATAATTCTTACAACATCTCATTCAATGACCTGATTCCGTACTGAGTAGCTTAAGCACTTGTGTTACTGATATCAGACAACGGCTACTACTTAAGGACGTTAAAGAGAAGAGTGTACTCCTTTTTAAAAAGGCCGGCAACGCATTAGCGATCTCTCTGATTTCGCGGATGTTAATGGGCGGCGATGATTTCTTTCCAGCAGGTGAATCGCTTGTCGTTGTGTCGCCTCTAGCATAAAAAAAAACGTAGAAGTCGCAAATATATACTTAAATACATATAATTTACATGCCCTGACTCTGAAACAAACCAGTGTTCATCGCACGAATGTTTTCACAGGGTGGGGATCAGAAACCCACGACCTTTGGCGTAAGAGGTGGGGTTCCTACCGATCCATCTGTTCAGGTCAAATACAAGCGCGATTGTTAGTTTTATTACCAACGGCCTTAACACGGGGTTTGCACTTGTAACGAGGAATTTCTGGTTCCTTGTAAGAGAGATTTTGTTAGTCCGTCCTCCTGATTGAAGTTTTATATTTATTTCAATCACACATCTATCCTGGTAATTTTAATAACTAGAGAGTTGGACGCCTAAATTTAGGAAGACACTGATGGGTGTCTGGATGAAAGAATGCGTTGGTTCAGAGATCTATATTTTGGCTGATCTAAGTCCTAAACTAATAGAAGTATAAGTAATATAACATTAATATAAAACTAAGATATTACTATGATAATTTTATTAGTTACTCTAAATAACAAACGTGCAACAAATATAAGCTAACCTATTACGCCCTATAATTTAATGAATAGAGCTATAGCTCACAGGGTAAGTGAAAGATGCATGAGTCGTGAGTTGGGCCACAGTGTCTGTCACCCCCAACAAAACTGGGTAAACGAGCGATGACACCTCTCGGCGCTCTGAGCTGCTCACACCAATGTTGCCCCCCTTGCTATATCTGGTAGCTGCTTTTGCTTGGCTTCCTGTACTTATTATAGGGGGCCCATCTATTTGAGTGGCGATTCACCACCAGTGCCCATTTTTTCGTGATTTGTATCTGGAAATCGGGCATGTGCCATAGTCCTCCATCGTACCAGTTCAACTGGTAACGACTGAGAAAATTACAACCATAGAACCTCTCAAAGTTTGGGTGTACATGATGGGCAATTATGCTTATGCAACCGGGGACTGTCCTTGCTGACACTTCTGTAGTGTTATACAGGGATAGTAGCGGCTGGTGTCACATCACATTATAGTAAAACTGTCAATTGAATGCGGTCTCTCTACGGTGGTTGCTCGGCCCCACGCACCCTTCCAAAAGTCCTGGGCATAATTCCCGTGTTAGGAACAACTGACAACTATAAGAATAATATAATTCCATAACTTCTCTTACGTTGACCTGATTACCGTACTAAGTAGCTTAAGGCACTTGTGTTACAGATTCATACAACCAGAGGAAACCAAATCTATACTTAAATACATATATTACACCCAGACACCGAACAACACAAGTGTTCATACGCCGAATGTTTGTCCAGGGTGTGGATCGAACCCACCGACCTTTGGCGTAAGAGGTAGGAGGGTCACTACCAATCCATCTGTCAGTCAAATACAACGCGATTGTATTTTTAGTACCAACTGCCTTACCACGGGGTTTGCACTTTGTAACGGGAATTTCTGGATTCCTTGTAGATGATTTTGTTAGTCCGTCCCCTCCTATTGAAGTTTTGATATTTGATTTCAATCACCACTATCCTGGTAATTTGTTAATAACTAAGATAGATTAGTACGCCTAAATTTTAGAAACAACTGGGTGTTCTGGATGGAAAGAGCGTGGTCAGAGATCTAATAGTTTGGCGATCTAAAGTCCTAAACTAATAGAAGTATAAGTATATACATTAATATAAAACTAAGATATTACTATGATATAATTTATTAATTAATCTAATACAAACGTGCAACTAAATATAATATAACATATTACGCTATATTAATAATAAGAGCTATAAGTGCTCACAGGGTGGAAGTGAAAGATGCATAAGTCGTGAGTTGGCACAGTGTCTGTCACCACAAACACTGGGTAAAAGCGATGTACACCTCTCGGCACTCTGGAGCTGCGTCACACCAATGTTGCCCGCCTTGCTATATCTGGATAGCTAGCTTTTGGCTTGGCTTCCTGGTAGCTTATGATAGGGGGCCCCATCTAGTGATGGCGAGTCCCACCTGCCCATTTTTCTGATTTGTATCCATTGATCGGGCAGGTGCATATTCTCTCATAGTAACCAGTTAACTGGTCCACTAACACCATCAACCCAATAGCCAGTTCATTTTGTTTTCCTTAGTTCAATATTCTTATGCAACCGGGGACTGTCCTTGCTCACTTCTGTAGTGTAATACAGGGAGTCCGCCGCTGTGTCACATCACATTATAGTAAAACTATCAATTGACGGGCCTCTACGTGTTGCTTCGGCCCCACGCACACATTTCCAAAAGTCCGGGACAAATTGCCCGTGGTTATGGAACAACTGACAAACATAATAAATAAATAATAACTTCTCTAACTTCTCTTACTTGCCTTATCCGTACTAAGTAGCTTAAAGCACTTGTGTACGATATCAGACAACAGAGGAACACAAATATATACTTAAATACATATATTACACCCAACCCGAACAAACACAAGTGTCATCGCACGAATGTTTTCACAGGGTGGGGATCAGAAACCCACGACCTTTGGCGTAAGAGGTGGGGTTCCTACCGATCCATCTGTTCAGGTCAAATACAAGCGCGATTGTTAGTTTTATTACCAACGGCCTTAACACGGGGTTTGCACTTGTAACGAGGAATTTCTGGTTCCTTGTAAGAGAGATTTTGTTAGTCCGTCCTCCTGATTGAAGTTTTATATTTATTTCAATCACACATCTATCCTGGTAATTTTAATAACTAGAGAGTTGGACGCCTAAATTTAGGAAGACACTGATGGGTGTCTGGATGAAAGAATGCGTTGGTTCAGAGATCTATATTTTGGCTGATCTAAGTCCTAAACTAATAGAAGTATAAGTAATATAACATTAATATAAAACTAAGATATTACTATGATAATTTTATTAGTTACTCTAAATAACAAACGTGCAACAAATATAAGCTAACCTATTACGCCCTATAATTTAATGAATAGAGCTATAGCTCACAGGGTAAGTGAAAGATGCATGAGTCGTGAGTTGGGCCACAGTGTCTGTCACCCCCAACAAAACTGGGTAAACGAGCGATGACACCTCTCGGCGCTCTGAGCTGCTCACACCAATGTTGCCCCCCTTGCTATATCTGGTAGCTGCTTTTGCTTGGCTTCCTGTACTTATTATAGGGGGCCCATCTATTTGAGTGGCGATTCACCACCAGTGCCCATTTTTTCGTGATTTGTATCTGGAAATCGGGCATGTGCCATAGTCCTCCATCGTACCAGTTCAACTGGTAACGACTGAGAAAATTACAACCATAGAACCTCTCAAAGTTTGGGTGTACATGATGGGCAATTATGCTTATGCAACCGGGGACTGTCCTTGCTGACACTTCTGTAGTGTTATACAGGGATAGTAGCGGCTGGTGTCACATCACATTATAGTAAAACTGTCAATTGAATGCGGTCTCTCTACGGTGGTTGCTCGGCCCCACGCACCCTTCCAAAAGTCCTGGGCATAATTCCCGTGTTAGGAACAACTGACAACTATAAGAATAATATAATTCCATAACTTCTCTTACGTTGACCTGATTACCGTACTAAGTAGCTTAAGGCACTTGTGTTACAGATTCATACAACCAGAGGAAACCAAATCTATACTTAAATACATATATTACACCCAGACACCGAACAACACAAGTGTTCATACGCCGAATGTTTGTCCAGGGTGGGGAGTCGACCCACACCTTGGCGTAAGAGGCAGGGTCACTAACCAATTGCGCCATCCGGTTCAGTCAAATATAGTATTATACTATAATTAAAGATTAACATTATATAATAAAAAAGTGTAATCTGTAATATTATTGTAATAATAATCCACGAGAACTACGCCGACAAACTGTTTCGCAGTTAGCAAAAAGCATGTTTTTTTTATGTGATACTTTTCATCGTATTTACCACTTCTCTGATTTTAGGGTTGATAACACTGAAGTTGCCGTTTTTTTGTGCGATAGACATTGATCTCGAATGTACATGACCCTGTCAAGTAGGGTGTTGCAACAGAATTTAAACTTAATAAATTAAATGTAGCTTAATTTAGGTAAAAGATAACTTTTGCATAAGAGACTTATAAATGTTTTATCATTTAGGTACTCGTCCACTCGCCCCAACGCTCCAAACGCCCTGTTGGTCTAGTGGTTTAAGTAGCGGGAATCGATTTCAGGTCTTGGGTTGAAAATTATGTTTCGAATTTTTCGAACATAGCTCAGGTTTGTGATCACCAATCCACATTTGGCAAGTGTGGTGATTACACCTAATGCCGTCATGGTAGCGATAACTTGATTTCTATGATGAGGCCTTTTGCCCTGCAGTGGGACAGTTTAAAGGCTGATACTTTTACTTTTACTCGTCCAATAAATAATACCTTTTTTATCAATAGATTTTTCATGAGCTTGCGGAATAATTTATCTTTTTCTTTATTTTCTTTATTTAAGATACAATCTGGTAATTTGTTCAATATTAATATGGTTTCCACGTTCGTGTTCTTCGACTTTATAAGTCGGTTTTGTATACCTAGCTCCCGCCCTGAGACCTCAGGGAAGAAGAGGTTCGGATTCCCGGTTTTCCCTGTTGACAAACACTGTGTCCCCTAAGACTTTGCCTATTATTGTAAACTGGATGGCTGCTTGCTTTTGCATTATATGGATATTGATATTTGAATCTAATTTGTTACAATACCGGTGTACTTAATAATACTTTTCCAATGAATTGGCACTACTTCTGTACTTCTATTCCATAGGCGTTTAATTTCTGTTTTTGAAAGATGATATTTACTTAGTTTTCTATTTCTTTTGATCCAATGTTGTAGTCTGACGGTACTGTTATGTCTATTAAATATGTTTTATTGTCTATTTTATTTGTGTATATAATATCTGGTCTGTTGTGGACAACTGTGACATCTTTATTATTATTATATGAACTGTTTTTAAAAATTGTTAAAATAATCTACTTCTAATGAAATTAAAGTATGAAATGTGCTGTTTTTTCTATGTGATAGGTGCCAGACCAGCAGACGGATCACCTGATGGCAAGTGATTGCCACCGCCCATGGACACCCGCGACACCAGTGGTGGCCAAGTGCGCTGCCAACCTTTGAACCCCCTTTCTCTCTCACGCAGCGATAAACAGCACAGTGCTGCCTTACGCCGGTTTTCTGTGAGGCCGTGTTTTGTCTTACAAATATTCCGATTTCAAGGATATAGAGCGATAAAAGACATCTCACCCGCTATAAAATGCCTTAATTTCTAACTTATGCAGATTTTTGAATAAAGTACTTACATAAGAGTATGTGCTCTCACTTGAAAAATATTCGTTACACAGATGCAGCTCGGATTCAAGCTTACGATATCCGTATAGGTATCGTGACTGCATCGGTGGCGTAGTGGTTAGTGGGTCGCACTCTAAAGCGACAGCTATGAAAGAGGTTCCGGGTTCGATCCCCGGTTCGGGCCAAACATGTGTGCCTAAGTTTTCGGTAACGAATTCTTAGTGTCAGACCGGAGTCTGAAAGTTGGCGGTCTTGTACCCCCGTGCCTCGGAAAGCACATTTAGCCGTTAGCCCTGCGCCCAATCCCTGTCTGGTCGTGTCACGCTGGTATCCCATTGGAATCAAAATCAAATAATTCTTTATTTGCATAGCCTTGTACACAGCACTTACAAATCGTCATACATTTGAATGACTTAAAACTATTTATAAGTACTTATGTATAATTTACATGTTAATACATATATATGTTGATACATAGAATATACTAAAGAAATAAATAAACATAATGCGATTCTAAAGTTGTTTCTGGTCGAGAAGATCCGGCAAGAAACTTGCCAGTTACTCTTTTTAATCGCCAAACTTTCATACAATGTCGTGTCATCATCATACCATCATACCAAGCCAATTGTTACAGAATGATGTATGAATATGAGAATGAATATGAGTAAGGGAATAGAGAGTGCACTTGTGTTTGCGCACATACTTGAGCACTAAACTATATCCTGCGTATGTGGCTGATCGTTGAGATTGGCCGCCGTAGCCGCAATCAGTTGGGGTATATTATTATTATCCGTATAGGAAGCGCACGTTGTTAACCACTGACCTGCCACCGCTCTCTGAATACGGAGCCAAAGATTAAGGCCCTTGCATTCACCAGCGTTCCATTTATTCATAGTACAATGGAGTAAACAATTTTCTGAAGTACTGTTTACTGTGTCTGAGTATTAGCTAACAATTCGTTTTGGTCGCAAACAAACTCAATGTCACATGTTAAGTTCTAGGTTTTATGTGAGGTAAATAGAATTATTTTTTCAACGGAATAACAAAATAATGTGGCTTATAATTTCTTTTATACATTATTGGTAGGCACGATTATTCAAGGTTATTGATTTGTGGTTTGTTATTTACGAGGTTTCAAAAGAGTTCTTCTTTTACGATAGGCACCGGCATGTTGATGTCTATAAATAAATGAATAATAAATATATTCATGAAACATCTCATGCATTGACCAGATTTCGTACTTAGTATCAGAAGCACTTATGTTACGGATATCATACAACAGAGGGATTACAAATATATACAAACGCACTCGTGGGGTGCGAGTATAGACGCAAATAGTGTGCGAGCGCGAAGTGAATAGATGCGCCGCCATTTCTGATCCCATTCTTTATCCGCACAGGTTGTACTTAAATACATAATAGATTTATAACTTCTTTGTTAAGCAAAAAGTCACTATATTATAATTTTATTTTCATTTTTATGACTACATTTATAAGGTTTATATTAAATAAAGATGTGTATTCTTGATTCAAAAAAATACCCTTTTTTTCTTGACAGAATTGATGTTTTTATGGATCATAACTTTTTTATTATAGAACTTTTTCATATAGAAAAACAATCCTGCGCGTTCCTAAATAGTGTCCGTTAAATCACAGTTAATTATGGATTAATAGCATTCATAGTTACTTTGCAAATTAACAAAACGTTACTATGGAAAACACAACCTTTAAGAAAATCGCCGTACAAATTGGCAATTTCATACTTTAACCGCTAATATCACTCAGACACTGAACAAACACAAGTGTTCGTCACACGAATGTTTGTCCAGAGTGGCGACCTAACCCACAGGCCAGCGTACTACCAAATAAGCGGTTACCATTTACCATCAGATGGTCCGCATGCTTGTATGCCTAATGGAGCAATAAAAAAACTAATAAGGGATTTTTTCTTAAAATCATAATTGTGACCTTTTTTAATGATAAAAAAATTCTCGCTGTTTTTTGCTATACCCAAAAGCCTCTCTATTAGAGACAGGATGTCGCTTTATAGTGTTTGTTGTTGTATTACCTGAATTTTGTTTTTGTGAACTTGAACTTGTTTTTGCGCACTACACTTATGCACTATAAAACATAATATCCTGGATAGATTACTGATCGATAAGATTCGCCTTACAACCGAAATATCAGTTAGGAGGACATTTTTCACATCTGATTGATTCTTCGAGATGTAACTTTGGTGGTCGTCCTCAAATCTAATATTACTCCGAAAATTACATCAGAATATTAAAATATGCTGAATAAATAAAGGTCTTTACAGAATATAATTTTTTACAATTTCGGTATAAAATTAGATTTTGAGGACGGCTACGAAAGTCACTTCTACAAGAATCACTCATCTACTTGTATTCTAAACAATATTTTTTTAAATACAAATACGTTTATTGCTTATAAAGACATTATACAAAGGTATAAGAAATCTAGAAGTGGGTAAATTAAGTATATAATATAAGCAAAAGGAGGTGGCTCAGCTTGTACTGCCACAGAATGAGACATTCCAAGACAACGCTGGTTTTCAGCCAATCCAGCTTCACTGAAGGCGGAAGTCGAGAACGTAGGTTTAAGAGGGCTTAGAATTTAAACTATCAGAAGAATTACATTATATTATTACTTCCCGCTGCGGTATTTCCGAACCGGTACGACATTGCGAGCTTCAAGAAACGAGCCTATACCTGCCTAAAAGGCCGGCAACGCATCTCCACTCCCTCTGCTGTGGCTGATTTCCATGAGCGGCGGTGATAACTTAACATCAGGTGACTCGATGGATCGTTTGCCTTCCTCATAAAAAAAAAACGAATAAAAATCTTTTACACACTGCTTCCACAATCGTAGCGTCCTTTTACCCTACTCGCTGTGTATGTGGTATCACTAACTGAACAAATTGACGCCTTGAACCGGTGCCAGACAAAAAGTCCACAAGAAAACACCAGATCTGGAACACATCGTCCGACTATCGACTATCGATGGCTGCGGAGAGTTATGGCCGGTTCTTGGCAATGGATAATATGATTTGTGGTGTTCTACCGGATTTAGACTAGTTTTATGAACGTAGTTTGGAAGTACGAGTTCATCTTTTCGGATTTAATATTCAAATCAGTTATGAAAACGCTTTGTAGAGAGACGGAAAGTAGTAAAGCAATAAAGGTCTACCTTCAGATACGGTAGTAATAAGGTGATGATGAATCGTGAACATTGGAACTAATTCTGTTTTTAGGGTTCCGTACCTCAAAAGGAAAAAACGGAACCCTTATAGGATCACTTTGTTGTCCGTCCGTCCGTCCGTCTGTCAAGACCCTTTTTCTCAGGAACGCGTGGAGGTATGAAGCTGAAATTTATATCAATTACTCAGGTCTACTGTCCCTTGAAGCTGTGAATAAATCAAACTTCTAAGCCAACGCAATCAAAAGATACAGCCGTTTATGCCGCAAATTTTCGACACTTGCAAGGGAATCAAAACCTACAGGGTGCTTCCCGTGAACTCAGAATCTTGAAATTTGGTACGAAGCAACGTCTTATAGCATAAATAAAGGAAAAATTACGAAAACCATAAATTTTTAGTTACATAACATAATATATTTTTTTTAATAATTTTAAACTTACTACCCATTTCCTCATAAACGCGTAAAGGTATTAAATTGAAATTCATACCAAATACTCAAGTCTATAATACCTTTAAGCTGTAACAAAATCAAACTTCTATGTCAACGCAATCAAAAGAAACAGCAATTTAAGCTGCATATTTTGAAACTCGCAAGTACTCGTAAGGGAATCAAAACCTAAAGGGTACTTCCAGTCGACCTAGAATCTTGAAATTTGGCATGAAGCAACGTTTTATAGCACACATAAAGGTAAAATTCCGAAAACCTTAAATTTTTAGTTACATTACAAAATATATATTTTTTAATAAATATAAACTTATTACTTTTTCCCTCATGAACGCGTAGAGCTATCAAGTTGAAATTCATATCAAATACTTAGATCTAATTGCCTTTAACCCGTGAAAAAAAAAATCTAAGTCAACGCAAAAACGCAAAACGCAAAAGTACAACCATTGATACCGCATATTTTGAAACTCGCAACTACACGCGAGGGAATTAAAACCTAAAGACCACTTCCCGTTGACATAGAATCTCGAAATTTGGTAAGAAGCAATAGCTTACAGCACAGGTAACAGAAAAATTCCGAAAAGCTTAAATTTTAAGTAGTTATACCACAAAAAAAATTGTGATTGTAAACATAATTGTAGTTACAGCAATGACCGCGAGTTATTATACTATGTATGGGGAGGGCAACATTTAAAGAAGACGAAATAGCCTTCTTCTTTATATTTCGACGTTCTTTTATCGGAATGATATGTGTTAATATAAAATAAAGGATTACTTAAACGATAAAGAGATCTTTGTCTTAAATTTATGCTCCTCCATCTTTCCCCATTGTAATGTTATGAATTTCATTTTGCAAATAAAAATAGCATAGTTATGACTCGATTGTCGTAATGAACGAACTTTGTAAACCTTGCAGGTTTGTACGGAACCCTCGGTGCGCGAGTCCGACTCGCACTTGGCCGGTTTTTTTGATGGTAAATTTGATGTACTTTGCTCCAAACACCAAAGTTCGATTTCCACTCTGGACAAGAAATCAGACAGTTGGTGTCAGTCAGTTAGTTAGATCAAGTTAGTGGTTTTTAGTGAACGACTTTGGTATTTATTTGTGCAGTGAAGTACCGCGAAGTGATCCTAATAATAAGAATCGTTGAATTGTGTCGTTTTTAACACTGCAATTGTGTGTCGAGTGAGTTGTCTCGTGATAACTTGCTTGGACCTAATAGAGTCTTAAAACCCGCGATTGCTTTAAGAATGACATCCGCTGAATCCGTAGGTCGATAAAGCGTAAAACACCGGCGTTTTATTAAGTGACTAAGGGACGGTTTCTGAATTGAGAATTTGAAGTTTTGAGAACAAAGTCTGACAGTTGAAGTATGATTCATCTATCAAAGTTTGTGCTCAAGAGCCCAATTCTCGGGCTCGTGACATTTATTTTCATAAGACATATATCACTAAAACATAGTTTTTTTGTATGGCTTTCGGGTGATATCCGCCATGTTCTCAAAATATCACAAGCACGAGAATTGGGCTCCTGGTCATGCTTAAAGCCAAATTCTCAATTCAGAAACCGGCCCTATGACTTTGACTTACTTCAACTGTTGACTACTCACTTATATCAATAGGTTACTTGATATTGGTAAGATATCTTCGGGTAGAGCCATTATTATCTTTATCTATAGAAACTTCTGTAACTAAACACACATTTAAAAAAAGGGTCTTAGAACATTTTTCCTCTTTTCAGTATCCCATTTAATAATTATGACTAAATTGCTTACCGTTATAAATATGTATTCTTTCTATTTATGTCATATTTATAATATATATGTATTGCTATGTATATATATAGGTATATGTGTATATGTATATTATGTATTGTATAGTTTTTTTTCTTTTGTTTTATTATCCACGTTCACGTAATGTTCTTTCGCCGCATCATTATCCTTTGTATGACCCAAAGGTTGACTGGTAGAGAATGCCTCTTGGCATTAAGTTCGCCTATTGTATAAACCTTTTGTGCAATAAAGTTTTAAATAAATAATAAAAATCTTCGGGTAGAGCCATTATTATAAAAAAAATGCCACTTCTAATAACGCAAAACGCGGAAATTGAGACCAAAACAGAATTTTTATTTTTATAAAAACACTGTTAGTGTTAGTTAAACGAATAACTAGGAAAATTTTAATGGACTTGTAATGTACAAAGCATTACGAAGTTTCAAGCCAAGGGCAGTGGTGTCTCCAAAGTGCCCTAAGGGCCAAATCTAAGCTTCATTATAAGTACTGTCCGTTAAGTTACGAGTATGTAGGTATGTTATACGTATGGTAAATTTTCCGGAGTAGTACGATAGTACTCCTGAACCACTAAAGTTACAAACCATGCTCCTATATCCTGAAGAGGTCGTACACTGAAATGTTTGTGAGCCAGCCATTTTACTACATTATAAAGGATGGCCTGCTTATTTAGACTGATTATCTTAGAGGATTAACACAAATAATAATAATAATTCTTACAACATCTCATTCATTGACCTGATTCCGTACTGAGTAGCTAAAGCACTTGTGTTACAGATATCAGACAACGGCTACGACTTAGGGACCTTCAAGAGAAGAGTGTACTCCTTTTTAAAAACGCATTAGCGATCTCTCTGATTTCGCGGATGTTAATGGGCGGCGATGATTGCTTTCCAGCAGGTGACTCGCTTGCTCGTTTGTCGCCACTAGCATAAAAAAAACAGAGGAACGCAAATATACACTTAAATACATATATTACACCCAGACACTGAACAAACACAAGTGTTCATCGCACGAATGTTTGTCCAGGGTGGGGATCGAACCCACGACCTTTGGCGTAAGAGGTAGGGTCACCACTACCAATCCATCTGGTCAGTCAAATACAAACTGTATTTTTATTACCAACGGCCTTACACGGGGTTTGCACTTGTAACGAGGAATTTCTGGATTCCTTGTAGATGATTTTGTAAATCCGTCCCTGATTGACAGTTTTATACCTGATTTCAATCACACACTATCCTGGTTATTTTAATAATTAAGATAGATTAGGACGCCTAAATTTAGGAAGACAACTGATGGTGTCTGGATGAGGGAAGCGTGGTTCAGAGATCTATAGCTCGGCGATCTAAGTCCTAAACTAATAGAAGTATAAGTATATATAATTAAATATAAACTAAGATATTACTATGCTATAATTTATTAATTAATCTAATACAAACTTGCAACTAAACATAATATAACATATTACGCTATATTATAGCTATAATTAAGATAATATTATTATAATAAAAATGTGTCTGTAAGATTATTGTAATAATGAATCCACGAGAACTACTGCCAAACTGTTTCCAAGTTAGGCAGAAAGCATGTTTTTTTATGTGATAGGTAGGCAGACGAACAGACGGATTACCTGATGGTAAGCAAAATTGCCGCCGCCCGTGGGTGTGAATGGGCGGCGACACCAGTGGAGTCACAAGTTGTTATTAATATTTCATTATTATTATTGAATAAATAAAAAAAAATATATAACTAATACAAGAGTAACATAATAAGGAAAGCTGCCGCTGACGGCTTAACCCACGGACTACTTTTTGTACAACGCTTAGGACCTATTACGAAAAAATCTTCGCATGATGTGCATAAAAATATAATATTTGATAACCGTACAAATACTACGAAACATCTTATCAGTACACCTAAAAGCTTTGGACTCAAATATTTCACAGTATTAGGTATAACGCCGTGAGGTCCCCGGCAGAGTAGAATAGGCCACCCTTACTCTTACCGAGGTGTCGTAAAAGGCGACTAAGGTAAAGCTGCTGGCATGATCATCAGCACCCAGAGAAAGAAAACTCTGCATTTATATCAAAACCCTCGCCAACCCGTCTGCCAAGCGTGGTGAGTATGGCAATTACCCCTCATGTGATTGAGAGAGGCCCGTGCCCCAGCAGTAGGGACTTAAATGGGCAGATGATGATGATGAAGGAGAGACCTAACTAATTACCGTCGTGAGGCGGTCCTCACGTAAATCTCGTATTGAGTTAGTTGTTAGTTACAGAATGGTTTCTGTAACTAACCCAATTCAGTCTGAGTGAGTCTAAATGTGAAACATATGGATATCGGGTTTTATGTGAGGATCTTTCCACATCTTTGAATGGAGAACTAAAGTTTTCTTTTTTATGGTTAGAATTAACACGATGAGGTCGTATGACCTACCTCAATAACACCTAAAGTTAAATGTCAAGGTGAGCCATGCTTGTCAAAGAAAGCTTAAGCAGTTTTTTTAAGAGGCCCAGTTATATTTAAGATTAGAGTTAAATTACTTGGTAGATTGTTTTGTTGTTGGCGATTTTGCAAACTTATTCTCTGCAGTCCTTTTTCAAAAAATCATCATTATCAGCTGAGTCTAAGCCTCCTTTCCCTTACACCAATGTACCCAGTATTGAACCGCTCGGATCCATTTTGTCCCCACGATTTTGGTGATATCATCGACCCATTGTGACACTGGATGACCCGAATTTCGTCTGCCGGTTCTAGTTACAAATAATACCAAACTGACATTATCTGTACTTTATTATCATCATTATCACAATCAGCCTGTCTGTACTTGATGCACTTATTTGTATACAGAGTGATATCACCCTTTGGATTAGCACCTTTGCATCTGTTTTACACAAGTAACTCTCAATGATTCACCCCAGCGTGTAATTCCTGGTTGCGTCTAAAGCTGTTGCTTCGCAGCCCAGGGTATGACTAGACCATTATTTCGGATTTGTGAAGTCTGTCTTACATTCGCAACCACAAAGGGGCCAGAGCAACTTAATCATGGTTACCCGTTTCAGAAATTATCCAAAATTACGCCCGATTCCTATTATATTAAATAAGTCGTAAGTCATAGTTTAGCCGTAGAAAATGTTACCTAACCATAATGAAAACGAACATATAAGTTCTCACATGTTATTCCATATTAAAGTTTACCAACTCACTACCAACAAAAAACTGTACACTTAAAAATAAACAAGGAACACAAGTTTGAAACTTCGTGCACAAGGAATGTTGGTAGACTTTGCTTGATTTATCGTCATACAATGTACAGCCAACAACGAAACCATTTTGAAACAAAATATACCATTGACTGGTTGGTACTTCATAACCAAAGTTATCGTCTTCTTAATCGTGTTCATAATTACTGAAGGTAGGGAGCTTATGTTCTGAAATGCTTTGGCGGTGGAGTAGGCGAGCTGTTTCCACGCCTTCCTTTACTTTGCTTGGCTGGTTTTGATACAGGGTTTTGACTGTAGTAAGTACCAGTATTGTTTGCACGCAATCTAACTAGCAGATTGGCGATCGCCTTCAAGGTCTGTTTTCATCCATACTGTCAGCCAAAACTAGCTTATCAAGACTGGTTGGTATTGATATGCTTTTGTAGAATATAAAAAAAAAACTTGCATGTTGTAGATGAGATATTAATTAACCATGAAAAACTGCTGAAATTGGGTATTCTACATGCTGCGTCACATCTTTATCTAAGGTTTTCCTCATGCAGCCACAGCCTTCTTGAAGTGCCTCTCGGACTAACGAAGGTTGGCCGTCGATCTAGCATATCCTTCTTGGTCTCGAGCAAGGCGAAACAGCTCGGTGGCACTCGCGATCCCCGTCCACTCCTGGATGTCACGCAGCCATGATTTTTTCTTCCGACCCACACGCCTCATACAAGCTATTTTCACCGTCATAATAAATTGCAACAACTCGTATCTATCGTGTCTTATCACATGTCGTAAGTCACTGCCACTGCCAGCAACTAGTATATGTTCACATTATTGCCTAATGATTTCGGGCCATGGACATGTTTTTTCCGTGTGGTCCCCGGCAGAGTAGAATAGACCACCCTCACTCTTACCGAGGTGTCGTAAAAGGCGACTAAGGTAAAGCTGCTGGCATGATCATCAGCACCCAGAGAAGGAAAACTCTGCATTTATATCAAAACCCTCGCCAACCCGTCTGCCAAGCGTGGTGAGTATGGCAATTACCCCTCATGTGATTGAGGGAGGCCCGTGCCCCAGCAGTGGGGACTTAAATGGGTTGATAATGAAAAATGAATGAACATGTTTTTGGGCCAATACTGGATTTGGTAAGTTTGAAAATCTGATATAGTAAAGCGGATGCCGCCTGGTTTTCACAACCCTTGGATAAGAGGACCAGACCAAATGAATCAAATTTACACTTAATTTCAATTCAACTATTGTGGGTGTCTAATTGATACTGTCCAGCTTGTGTCTGAACTCGAGCTAGTTGCTCCACAATATCTTCCCTCAACAGCAGGCTAGTGAAAACTTGTTCATACCCACAACCATTGGTCTACATATATACTTGCACATACCAAATTATCAGAAGATTCCCCAAATTCCATCCATCCAAGTTTCATCCCATTCTGTTTTATGATTTGTTTGTAAGGACAACTTATGGAACTCCACTCGTTTCATAAGTTACTTTTGCACAATAGTAATCAAAATACGAAAGGGTGATTCTTTTCCCAACCATACCCTACGCTACGTGGTGAAGTGACCTACTTAGCGGCAAGTTTTGGGAAAATTCAAAACAACGTGCACTTATGGGGGCCATATTTTGCCAACTTATGACGTAACGTCACGTTTTCTGTTACACCGTGACGTCATTAGCGTGCTTTGTGATGTTACGCGTTAGTTTTATGGCCGTGATAATAAATTCTTGAATTAGGACGTAATAAACTGTTGTTTGTTCCGGCATTTGTCATAAGAAAAAGGTTCATGCAAAGTTTCTGTATTGTCGAAATTGAACATTTTGACATTTTGATTGTGGAACAGAACCTATTTTTTTATTGTTTATTTCTAGCAAAAAGATAGAGGTATGTTATTCTTCATCCAGACCCCTGAGGTCCCTGAGTCTGCTCTTCGTGAATCCGAAACTTAGGTATAGGTTTCGTCATGTTCTATACCTCTTCCTCATCTCCTTAGCAAAGCCAAAGCTGTCGTTTTAAAGCCCGGGGTATGCTTGGACCATGATCCAGGAATCGGGAAGTTTGATAATTACAATGAAGTAAGTGCCGTCTGACCTACGCAGCTCTTAGACAGGGGAGGGGAATTTAAGGAGCAGACCAACTGGATCAGAGTATCGTCATGTTTCCTACACCGTCGAGATAAATAACAGGATTTTTTTTAACAAATTTGCAAAATTTGAGATGCCTGCTGAGATTCGAAACGACAACCTTATGTTCAAAAGAAACACGTTCTTATATTTTGAGCTACGCTCTCTGACTGAACCTGAAAACCGAAAGTAACCGTAAAATAACCTTCGCAGATTAAAAATTGACGCCCAAAGGCCTGCCAAAGCGGAATAGATTACAGCGAAAATCCGAGTATTCAATTATCGTATTGTCGGCTCTGTGTTAACATGCAAATTGGGCCATCCGAAAATTTCGTGAGCCTGTCCCTTTCGCTAATAGGAAATGGCCCTTTTCCGTTGGGGTTGGCCACCATTTGATTAAGCGTGTTTTGGTTGTTTAACACTTTTGGTACAGGTCTCTTAGGCCTTGTACGGTAGAAGGGTTGAAGTTAAAATAATGACGCTTGTTGTCGAGTTCTAGTGTACTGTTTGTTATACTAATTAAAATTTACATAACCATTTCTCCTCGTCCCATTTCCTTATTACTGAGGGTATTTTATTTAAATTTATTGAAAGTATTATCATAAGTATATACGGCACAAAAGCTTCATCAATACAGTACATTCACACACGTTGGCACTCACACACACACACACACTCACACACACGCACGCACGCACGCACACACATATACACAGACATGCACAAACACACACACACACACACACACGCGCGCGCACGCACACACGCACGCACACACACGCGCACACACACTCACAAACACACACGTTTCATTCATGCATGCACTTTTTTGTTTTTCTTTTGTAAAATTAAGATAAAATATAAAAATATTATCCATAAGTCATTAATATACAAACATTTACTTGTCAACTAAGTCAATAAGTCTGAGGGTTGGGGGCTTGGCGATCCGTAACCCAGGGATTACCCTATATACTATGGACACCAGTCTCTCACAAGGTTATATACCTCAAACATTATGTAACCTTAAGTAATGTATTGACCTTTGTGATGAGAAAATAAAAATGATTTATTTATTTATTACTTCTTCCTATGCAGGCAATGGAACCAATTTGTCCTTTATTATAACCATTGATCCATTGTAAGAAAAACATGGATGGAGAAATTATTATTTCCATTGTTTAGCACATCAAACTTAGTGTGCAGCTTGGAGCGTCACTACACCTGGATTAAGGATATCCTACATTTTCCAAGACCCAGTCACTATAAAATTCGTTTACCCCAAAGCTTGTCAGTGCAGAGGTCGACATGTCCAGCCCACTGCCTACCGACTGGCCCGATGGCGTATTTGGTAGTGACTCTGCCTAATAGGCCAAAGGACGTGGATTTAATATAGACAAACATTCGTGTGGTAAACACATCAGGTCAATGTTTAAGATGTTCTACCAATTTATTTAGCTACCACAGCTTGTTCCACCACCATTACTATTGCCACAGCTTGCTTGGTAAGCTATGTTAATGACTTGCTTTGAACCACACATCATGCCAAGATTTTTACAAAAAGTGGACACTATAAATTATAATCTTGCTAGAACGTGATTGAAACATGATGTGCCAAATAAACATGAAAAATCACGTGTTCTTTTTATTTTTAATAGTCCTGATCAATTCTCCATTAAGTTTCTTAATTTCGTTACAATCAATAAAAGTCGGGTGGTAGCGCCACTGATGCTTAAATTGGATCTTATATATTTAAGATAACGGAGTAAAAAATGTATTCTGTCTGTTTAGATGACAGCCAACCCTTTTGGTCCACCTGTTGTTTTGTCTTCGGATTTGTAAATTATTCGCCACTGTTTGGGCAACTTTTGGGCGTGTGTCCACCCGTGGCCCATTGTAAATACGCTGCTTAATAGGCATACCTAGGAGAACTAGCTTTACCAGTGTATTTTTATTAGTCCGCTTTATATATCTATAATATTTATAAAGAGGTAGATCCTACAGACAGCGGCAACGCTTCAATAACATAATTTTATAAGTATTCCGAAAACACGTAACCTTTGCGCGATGTAATCGACACCTAGCGCCATCTATTGGTATAAAGAGGTCCTAATGTTCCGAAACGAAGTTAAGGCGGTTCACTAGTAGTCGTAAAGAGTAATTTTATAATGTTTGTCATTTCCCAGCTGACGGGTGTACATATTGATGTCGGGCCCCACAGGCCGGCGAAATATCCCCTTAGCCACCAAAATAAAAAAAGGGCTATGCAGCTCACCAAAAAATACTAAATATATATTCAGGTAAATGTTACTTTTTATTTATTTATCAAAACTCTCTCAAAACTCAATTTGCTACGCAAAATTCAATGTTGTTTTTTGCGTGGAAGTTTCCAAACAATTGACGCAAGAGGGCTTAACGCAAACAAACCCCCATTACCTGCGGGTGTAGTTAAACCCAATTACTCGATTAATTAATGAAACCCAATCTAAATTTTCATTCATTTTTTATTTCAAGGGGAGGGGAACAGGTCCACTCAGAACGGCGTTCAATTTGAAACTAAAGTGACTTATTATTTAAACCCGTTCCTACAAAGTCAAATACAACTTTAAATTGACTACTATATGGTTGATTTTCAATGGGAGTTTTTGGTACATATGGAATAACGCCTGTTGAAAGAATGTTTTAGATAGTTTTAATTAAGTTTTCAGATTTTTAAGTGACATCTTCTATTAAGATGTTGTTACTGTGTTATTTGATCTAAGTTATTTATGGTAAAGAAGATCTAATAGTGTCAATTTTTATCACCATCATCATCATCATCAGCCTATCGCATAGGCTGATGATGATGCACTGCTGGACGTAGGCCTCTCCAATTGTTCGCCACTGTGATCTATCCATGGCTTCTCGCATCCAGCTCTTGCCAGCCATCCTGCGCAGATCGTCCCCCCACCTAGCCACTTTTATCTCCACTTTTTTTTTATTCAAGGTTGATTACAATGAGTTTAGAAAGCTCTGACTTGAGACTCCTATAAATATTTGACGGCGCAGCGGAAATCGTCTCAATTTAAATCAGATTTTAGTCGATTATTGTTACCGGTAATTTCCGAACGTAATAGAGCTGTCACTCTGACGTAACGCCGAACACTCGAAGGGCGGCCATATTTGAAGGCATTCGATTTTCGGACGGCGGTGAGCGCGCACGCATCTAGGTGTTCGGCGGACGCCATAGTTTCTATCGAAAATTACCGGGTTAATCCATAGTGATTTTCTAATTGTAACAGTGGATGTCTTAATAATTTTAGTAGAGCTATCATACGGTGGTATTATTTTCTTGAACTACCCTCTCCTCGCCCGACTACCCACGCTACATCCATCGGCAGGTTAGTACCTAGAGATGGACGCCTATCCTGATAATGGCCAAGTTCCTTCCTATTTTAAAGGTTACGTTTTTTGTTTTGTTTTGGTTTTAGGTGGAAAACTCAATCAAAATAAAGTTAATAAAGGCACACATCTTCAACACCTTTCAGTTATCATAATCTTTCAACAGTACCATTAGCAGGATTAATTTTGTGTTCGCTATTGGCTCAACCTCATACAAGTTGGACCGACGATCTGGTGAAGGTCGCGGGAGTCCATTGGATGCAGGAGGCACAGAGGGTCTAATTTAAAGCAGATGTTACGACTGAATCGGAGTTTCCATCTCTTTCACACGCGCTGTGTGCCTCCTTTGTTTGGATGCGATAGGTATATTCTCGTTCGTTACGGGAAGGCTTTAAATTAAGCCAACTGGACCGATCTGTGTGGAGAACATTAGGGTAAGCCCATGTCCAGCTGTAAACGTCTTTTAGCTGAAATGATGATGATAATATTGGCTTGTATTCGAACCTACCGTACGGAGGACATTTTTTTATCCGCTGAGGTACTATTGCTCGAAAATTATATTATCATTACGTTTGGGCATAAAAATATAAACATTTTTAGAACTTCAATTTGAACTTTACGTATCTTTGCTCAGAATCTGTCATAAAAATATTTCTCCATGTTTACAGTCTATTGGATCTTAAACAACCCTAATAAAGATTTAAGATGACTTAAGCAGGATTACGTGTTTCGGCAGGAAAAAGATGATTACTGTTTTATGACAGAGCTAATATTAATAATATCCTCCAACCGACCTACGGCTACGGCGACCAATCTCAACAATCATCCACGTACGTACATTACTATACATACGTACATTACTATACATACGTACATACCAATATCAGCTCCTCCCTTTCGACAATGTTCAACGTCGTCCAACTTGAATAGTCGACGACGAGAATCTCACTGATCGCTTAGACTCTCTAGCATTGCGGAGAGAAGTCACCTCTCTATGTGTCTCTCACCGCCTTTACCATGGTGAGTGTTCCAAGGAGTTGTTTGAGTTCATACCCGCTGCTCAATTTTACCACCGTACTACACGCCATAAACTAGGATTCTACCCGTACCATCTGGATGCGTGGAGGCCCACCACCATGCGCTTTACACACGTCACTTTTTGCCACGCACCTTCTCATTGTGGAATCAACAAGCAACGCATCTCTACTCCCTCTGGTGTGGCTGATATCCATGGGCGGCGGTGATCACTTACCATCAGGTGAACCGCTTGCTCGTTTGCTTCACTTTTCCGTAATAAAAAAAACAGACAAGAGTGAGGGTGGCCTATTCTACTCTGCCGGGGACCACACGGCATAACAAACACTTATACTATGCAAACACTTATACTATTTATTAAATAACCATGCAAAATTGTTTAAAATAGATGCGGTTTAATAGCTAAAAACTAAAATCGATTGGCGTCGCTAGTGTGCCCTACCCGTCATCTTAAACACGTGTTCTACTAACCATTCAGAACAACTTTGGGCCGGCTCGACCGGAGTAAAACACCGGCGTTTTATAGAGTGACTGTGACTTTGACTGATTTTGACTGTTGCCTACCTACTTATTCTCAATAAGTTACTTGGCATTGGCAAATTATATTCGGATAGAGCTTCGGGTTTAAAAAAATAAAAATAAAATAAAACACAATATGATTAAAGGGATGTAAATGTTCACAGATACACCCTGTATAGGTAGGGTGTGTCATAAATATACTGGTAAAATTTTTATCACCGTGATTAAAAGCGCTGGCTTAGCGTTTTATTATGCTTGGTTATTTATGCCCGAGTCGCATGAGACGGGTTAATGGAAAATGTACGTGGAAATTTTATTCGTATCGTGAGCGTAAAATTTTAGAAGATCTTTTTGTATGAAGCTTAGAACGGGACATGTTGGTGTTTTTTCAGGTAAAGCGATGTTTTGTTTCATAGTTTATTATAAATTGACGGTAAATTATACAATGTTGAACATAACAAGGCAAAAAAATCAAGAAGTACAGTGAGCAATAAAATATACTACTTATGTCAAATATCGATTCACCTTGGAGCATCTAGGTAGGTATGGCATATAAAAACGGATCAAAGTCGAAGATCTTCCTACGAGATCTTAAATCGCGTAGGAAGAGATTTCACATAATCTGACCGTGGGAGAGTCACGCTTCGGCATGAATGGGCCGGCTCGACCGGAGTGATATCACGGCGTCACAGAAAAAAGGAGTGAAGCTGCACTGTGCTGTGTTTTGCTGCGTGAGTGAGGTAGGTACCGGAGGCCCAATTGCGACTGAAACAAATATATAACCTGATAACTGAAAAAAAGTATATGATGATAAAAATATAATTAGTTCAAAATAATCCGTTCCACGTTCACGATTATAAATTTTATTCCACCTTGTATCATATTCATGAAATGCAATAAATATTTTGACTTTGACAAAAGTGGAAAAGTGGGGTTTAAAGGCACTTAGCAGAGTAGAATAGGCCACCCTCACTCTTACCGAGGTGTCGTAAAAGGCGACTAAGGTAAAGCTGCTGGCATGATCATCAGCACCCAGAGAAGGAAAACTCTGCATTTATATCAAAACCCTCGCCAACCCGTCTGCCAAGCGTGGTGAGTATGGCAATTACCCCTCATGTGATTGAGGGAGGCCCGTGCCCCAGCAGTGGGGACTCAAATGGGCTGACGATGAAAGGCACTTATGACTCCACTGGTGTTGCCAGTTACTTGATGGTAGGCAATTGCTTAGCATACGGTAATCCGTCTGCTCGTCGCCGTCCTATTATATAAAAAAAAAACCTTTGATTCTACATCGAAAACCAAAGTCTATAGAACACTTCAGTAACTAGCTATAAATACGAGTATTTTACTCGTACCAAAATAAAATCTATATTTTACTGAACGATCAAACAGAAAGTAATAGATTTTCAATTCAAGCACTGGTCTGTTATATAAACAATGAACAAATAATACAGGCTCAAAAGTAAATATTCCAAACTAAAAACATTGCCAGTTTATTTTGTAACTAGGATTGTTACAATAATAATATCTTCCAACCGATTACGGCTACGGCGACCAATCTCAACGATCAGCCATGTACGCAGAATACATTATAGTGCTCACGTGTGTGTGCAGACACAAGTGCACTCTCTATTCTCTTACACTCGTAGATCGATGGGACACCAGCGTGACACGACCGGAGAGGTATTGGGCCCAGGACCAACGGCTTAACGTGCTTTCCGAGGCACGGGGGTACATGGCCGTCGACTACCAGACTCCTGGGTGACACTAAGAATTTCTTACCGAAAACTTAGGTACAAATCCTTGGCCCGACCCGAGGATCGAACCCGGGACTTCTGACGCAGCCGTCGCTTTTAAATGCGACCCACTAACCACTGCGCCACCGAGGCAGTCCAGCCGATACCCATAATATAGGTATCAAAAAAGCACCATCCCTGATCATCCCAAAACATCCGTACCCAATAAAGCCGCTTCAAATCTGTCCTCTTCCTGGGCATGTCCATAACTCGGTAACCCAATTACAGCAGCAATGGACCGATGATTGGCCCTCAGGGAGCCGTTTGCACTCTCAATGCCGCCACAATTCAGTTCCCGGGTTAGCCACGCCACGTTCCTTTTGAAAATATAAATCTTTTAAGGCTCTGGAGTGATGTGGAATTTATCATGGTGCGTCTCTTGGGAGAGGAAAGGCGGTTCGTTAGAATAAGAAGGGATCAGTAATTTGGGACTTTTCGATAATCTGCTAGTGGGTCAGCAGGTCAAATATACCATGCTTTTAAAAGCGTGTTAGGAACTTCTTGCAGGAATTATCAGATGAAATCAATTATTTTTTGCCGGTCTCATTTCAATTTCAAAAATCGCCTTATCTAAAAACTTGTATTAATGACCAGTTTTGTATGGAAAAATATTTAAACATGTACGAGACATGGTCGAGCCGGCCTATTTATTAACCCCCGACGCAAAAACGACGGGGTGTTATAAGTTTGACGTGTCTGTGTGTCTGTCTATGGCTAGTCGTAGCTCCCGAACAAATGAACCGATTTTGATTCTGTTTTTTTGTTTGAAAGATGAATAACGAGGGAGTGTTCTTAGCTATGTTGGATAAAAATCGATCCAAGATGGTCGCCGTTACAAATATTTGAATTTTATGTTTTAACACAACTTCCACAATATGGGTATCATATTATAATAGGGCTTGAGTAGCAGAATATATTAATTGTGAAAAATGTCAAATCCAAAATGGCCGCCGTCAGAAAATGACGAATAACCTATTTGTGTCGCCGTGTGGTCCGGCAGAGTAGAATAGGCCACCCTCACTCTTACCGAGGTGTCGTAAAAGGCGACTAAGGTAAAGCTGCTGGCATGATCATCAGCACCCAGAGAAGGAAAACTCTGCATTTATATCAAAACCCTGACTCCACTGGTGTTGCCAGTTACTTGATGGTAGCAATTGCTTAGCATACGGTAATCCGTCTGCTCGTCGCCGTCCTATTATATAAAAAAAAACCTTTGATTCTACATCGAAAACCAAAGTCTATAGAACACTTCAGTAACTAGCTATAAATACGAGTATTTTACTCGTACCAAAATAAAATCCTATATTTTACTGAACGATCAAACAGAAAGTAATAGATTTTCAATCAAGCACTGGTCTGTTATATAAACAATGAACAAATAATACAGGCTCAAAAGTAAATATTCCAAACTAAAAACATTGCCAGTTATTTTGTAACTAGGATTGTTACAATAATAATATCTTCCAACCGATTACGGCTACGGCGACCAATCTCAACGATCAGCCATGTACGCAGAATACATTATAGTGCTCACGTGTGTGTGCAGACACAAGTGCACTCTCTATTCTCTTACACTCGTAGATCGATGGGACACCAGCGTGACACGACCGGAGAGGTATTGGGCCCAGGACCAACGGCTTAACGTGCTTTCCGAGGCACGGGGGTACATGGCCGTCGACTACCAGACTCCTGGGTGACACTAAGAATTTCTTACCGAAAACTTAGGTACAAATCCTTGGCCCGACCCGAGGACCGAACCCGGGACTTCTGACGCAGCCGTCGCTTTTAAATGCGACCCACTAACCACTGCGCCACCGAGGCAGTCCAGCCGATACCCATAATATAGGTATCAAAAAAGCACCATCCCTGATCATCCCAAAACATCCGTACCCAATAAAGCCGCTTCAAATCTGTCCTCTTCCTGGGCATGTCCATAACTCGGTAACCCAATTACAGCAGCAATGGACCGATGATTGGCCCTCAGGGAGCCGTTTGCACTCTCAATGCCGCCACAATTCAGTTCCCGGGTTAGCCACGCCACGTTCCTTTTGAAAATATAAATCTTTTAAGGCTCTGGAGTGATGTGGAATTTATCATGGTGCGTCTCTTGGGAGAGGAAAGGCGGTTCGTTAGAATAAGAAGGGATCAGTAATTTGGGACTTTTCGATAATCTGCTAGTGGGTCAGCAGGTCAAATATACCATGCTTTTAAAAGCGTGTTAGGAACTTCTTGCAGGAATTATCAGATGAAATCAATTATTTTTTGCCGGTCTCATTTCAATTTCAAAAATCGCCTTATCTAAAAACTTGTATTAATGACCAGTTTTGTATGGAAAAATATTTAAACATGTACGAGACATGGTCGAGCCGGCCTATTTATTAACCCCCGACGCAAAAACGACGGGGTGTTATAAGTTTGACGTGTCTGTGTGTCTGTCTATGGCTAGTCGTAGCTCCCGAACAAATGAACCGATTTTGATTCTGTTTTTTTGTTTGAAAGATGAATAACGAGGGAGTGTTCTTAGCTATGTTGGATAAAAATCGATCCAAGATGGTCGCCGTTACAAATATTTGAATTTTATGTTTTAACACAACTTCCACAATATGGGTATCATATTATAATAGGGCTTGAGTAGCAGAATATATTAATTGTGAAAAATGTCAAATCCAAAATGGCCGCCGTCAGAAAATGACGAATAACCTATTTGTGTCGCCGTGTGGTCCCGGCAGAGTAGAAAAGGCCACCCTCACTCTTACCGAGGTGTCGTAAAAGGCGACTAAGGTAAAGCTGCTGGCATGATCATCAGCACCCAGAGAAGGAAAACTCTGCATTTATATCAAAACCCTCGCCAACCCGTCTGCCAAGCGTGGTGAGTATGGCAATTGCCTCTCATGTGATTGAGGGAGGCCCGTGCCCCAGCAGTGGGGACTCAAATGGGCTGATGATGATGATGATGATGAACCTATTTGTTGTTCCAACTGCCTCAATATAGGTATCAAATGAAAGAGGTTTAGTTGTGTCGGGGGATTTTAAAATTTTCAATTTAATTTTGCTACGTTTAATGCGTAATGAATAGGCTAAGAGATATAGAAAGAAAAAAAGTAACTATTTATTGACCACAAGACATAAAACAAATAATAAATAAAAATGGTAGAGCATAAAGTCCACAAGTCTCAGCCTCAGCATACGCTGCAACTGCCGCAAGCAACCGCTGCAGCGCTGGTAGGTAGGCAGACGAACAGACGGATCACCTGATGGTAAGCAATTGCCGCCGCCCATGGACACCCGCGACACCAGTGGAGTCACAAGTGCGCTGCCAACCTTTAAACCCCCCCCTATCCCCCGATTGGGCCTCCGGTACCCTCACTCACGCAGCGAAACACAGCAGTGCTGCTTCACGCTGGTTATCTGTGAAGCCGTGGTAGCACTCTGGTCTAGCCGGCCCATTCATGCCGAAGCTTGGCTCTCCCACGGTAGAACCTTTACACCTTTGCGTTAGAAAAAAAATAAAAACCGGCCAGGTACGAGTCGGACTCGCCCATGAAGGATTCCGTAGCAGCAAGTAAGATATATTGGAAGGTAAATTGCGGTTTACGGTTTATAACGTATTAAAAAAAAACTACTCACTATATCTAGTTCAAACCAATTTTCGTTGTTAGTTTTCATAATTACCTACATCATATATTTTTTTGAAAATATTTATTATTATACGTAATGCGGTTAACAAAATACATCTGTAAATAGATGTATTTTGTTAACCGCATTACAAGTTTCAATAATATAGTTCTTATATTTTCGGAGAAAAGTGGCTGTGACATACGGACGGACGGACAGACGGACAGACATGACGAATCTATAAGGGTTCCGTTTTTTGCCATTTGGCTACGGAAGCCTAAAAATTGACATGCAAACAGAAGAAAACTATATATTGCCAGAGGTTTGCTCCAAATTTTTAATGATACGAGCCTTGATACTCCAAACTTAACATAATTTAGTGAACTAATTTCGGAACTGTATTTATCCTAATTGTGGCAACATTGAACAATCTCACTTTACAAAACACTATTAACTAAACAACCAATTCATTTGTATTTAGAAGCATCTTAATTGCTGTAAACATTATTACTGGAACGCGAACGGGATGTTTCATAAAATATCGCGTTTCACCGTCATTACGCAGGCTAACATCGCAGCCTTCCGATTGGCTGAAAATTTAAAATTAATGGTAATACCGCTAATTATTATCAAGTAAGTTTTTGAGATTAAGCTGTCTTCTACACAATTTTTAGGGTTCCGTCAGGGCCGTCTTTACCTATTGTGCACCCGGGCGCCAGTTGTTAGGGGGCGCCGAAAGCCGCTCGCGACAAGAGCCTCCACTATAATGCTTCCCAAGGAGCGAGCGTCCAACCATTTTCAAACAGGATGTTTTGGGTATTCTTTGCGGTACCTCTCTTTCTCTCTTTACCTTTCTTTCTCAAAACACCCCCATGTATGTCCTACGATTGAATGTAGTTTGATGAAAATTATCCATGGTCTTCGGCTTGACACCCTAAATAGAACATCTTGAATAAACGTGGTGGCACCCATCGCTCTGCCGGGGGCCGTGTGGCCCCCGGCAGATTAGAATAGGCCAGCCTCTTTCTTACCGAGGTGTCGTAAAAGGCGACTAAGGTAAAGCTGCTGGCATGATCATCAGCACCCAGAGAAGGAAAACTCTGCATTTATATCAAAACCCTCGCCAACCCGTTTGCCAAGCGTGGTGAGTATGGCAATTACCCCTCATGTGATTGAGGGAGGCCCATGCCCCAGCAGTGGGGACTTAAATGGGCTGATGATGAGATGGATGATGATGAGTCCGTTTATCCGTCGAGCGGTAGTAGCTATACGGGGGGTCATAGCTTCGAATCTGAGCATGCACCGCGGGATTCTCAAATTTATCTGCTCATTTGTTACTACCATGTCCAACGGTATCAACCGTGGTAAGGTCACGCTTCGTCATGAATAGGCCGGCTCGACCGGAGTGATAACATGGCCTCACAGAAAACCGGCGTGAAGCAGCACTGTGCTGTGTTTCGTTACTTGAGTGAGGGTACCGCAGGCCCAATCCGGGGGAAAGCGGGATTTAAAGGTTGGCAGCGCACTTGTGAATCCACTGGTGTCGCGGGTGTCCATGGGTGGCGGCAATCACTTACCATCAGGTGATCTGTCTGCTCGTCTGCCACCTATTACATAAAAAACCAGCTCGCTCGGCAGTGAGGGATAACATCGTGAGGATACCTCGGTGCTCGGTAACGTTGTTTCTGAAACATGTAACCATAATTCAATTGTCTGGTTCATCTGTTGAAGGATTGCCATTGTCAGATGGCAGTCGATTCATTGTAATTACCAGACTCCCCAAATACTGGGTCATGGTCAAAAGGGGTACTCTTTGATCATGATCCAGGATCTCAGGGTCAGGGCTCCAAGACGACAGCTATGGACGTGACTAGGAAAGAGACACATTCGAATGAGTTAATTATAATTAATTGGGTTTTGCGTCCATCCAGTTGCAGTACGGACTGATGCGCGTGCATCGATCACTCGTCCAGTAGCCATGATCTACCCCCATGTGTACATCACCTACTACTATAGATGCATAATAACTGTATGCCCGCGCCAGGAGAAGTTGTTTTGATTTCTCAGCCGTAATCATTTCATATTTAAACTGTAGATACCCACACTCCTATTTATTTATTACAATAATCTAATGTTATCTGTTTCATTATTATTTGATTATTTTCTTCTTAGTAGATATATTTAGACACAAGAATAAGTATTATGACTGACCGGATGGCGCAATTGGTAGTGACCCTGCCTCTTACGCCAAAGGTCGTGGGTTCGATCCCCACCCTGGACAAACATTCGTGCGATGAACACTTGTGTTTGTTCGGTGTCTGGGTGTAATATATGTATTTAAGTATATATTTGTGTTCCTCTGTTGTCTGATATCTGTAACACAAGTGCTTAAGCTACTAAGTATGGAATCAGGTTAACGTATGAGATGTTGTGAGAATTATTATTATTATATACCCATATTACAAACACACACATTAGGTACAGAAAATACACTAGACAAGCGTCCGTGGCACTCACTCAGCCAGCGTCATGGCCTTTGTCTAGGCCGTGACTTATTCTGAGTGAGGGCCATTTATACTAGACGTCATTACACAATATTCATTTGACACTGCCTGGACATGATTGAATATATTTTCGTATTTTTTTTTGTTTTTATTTATACGTATTTTACTTGTTTTTTTTGTGTTTATAACTGCTATGCATAATAAATGTTTTTCTTTCTTCTTCCTTTCAATTAATCTGTTATCAATACAGAACATAGCGCTTTAGTTAACATTGGTCGGACTACCTAGAAATTAATGATTTATCTAGAAAACGTGTTTATTTTCTGGACACAAAGTTCTTGTATAGCTGGTGAACTATAAATCTTCTACGACAATAGGTAGTTATTTGCTTTAGGGTCCATGTGTCACTTCTTGTCACCCGCCGAGGATTGGCGCTACGCGGTTGTCACGTGTCGAAGCTTGATGTACGGCGCGAATAAAATATAACCGTCTGCTGTCCCGGACCGGGGTGACGTCATCCGTCAATGGTGTCACTTTTTGTGGCTTTACCCGACTCGTTCCATTTTGAAAATTGTTTTCGAATTCGTATGCCGTTTTTTGGTTTTACACTCATGTCAGTTTTGAAGTGATGGAGTGTTACTTTTTTGGCACTTACCTTTGATCTGATTAAAAATTGGTTTAGCATAAAAAGTATCCAAAAACAAATTTTCACTTGTCATCTTTTTACAATTCAGTGGCTCAATGGCAAAAAAACCTTATGGACAGGAGTCCGTCTGTCTGTCCCTCCGTATGTCACAGTCACTTATTTCGGAGTTCGTCAATTTTTTCTAACAAAAATTGTAAACTTCAAAAACCCCCGTCTCATCTTCCGGTCATCTTGGAATTGAAATGTGTCACAATATTCTGCTACTCAAGCCCTTTTGATACAATAATCATATTGTGGGAATTTTGTTAAAACATACTATTCATATTTTTGTGACGGCGGCCATCTTGGATCGATTTTTATACAACATAGCTAAGAACACTCCCCCCTTATTCATCATTCAAACGAAAAAAAAAATCGGTTCACTTGTTCTGGATCTACGATGCCGTAGACAGACACACAGACACGTCAAACTTATAACACCGTCGTTTTTGCATCGGGGCGGGTTAAAAAATACTAGCAAGAATAAATAATGCACTTAATAATTTTTCGACAGTCCTCGAGTAGGACGAACCCACGATCTTTTGCTAACCGAAGACTGTGGAATTTTTTTAAGGTGCATTATTTATTTAAGAATAAATTGCAAAAAGTTGCTATACCTAAAAAATTTATACTAGCAAGAGTGTTAGTTTCTCTTCCTTGTAGTTTATTATTGTATTTATTGTAGTACACTTTATCAAGACTTATAATGTCTTTTTCAAACGAACTCGAGCGGAAAATCTATCACATACGTGGAAGAGGAAATCGCAAGTTGAATATAAAATTTTCCTTGAAACGAACAATTTATATCCCGAATATACAGAACCTCTCAGAATATCAATCACGCTCCTAATTAAATCGTTTATGTTATTCCAACGTAAAATGAAAATAGATATTTTTTAATTTTACGTCGTTGTGAAATACAATGGAGATAATTATGTTTACAAACAAACAGTTTGTTTGATGTACAGACGGTTTTAGATCGAGATACCAAAGCTTTACAAAAATAGCACTTATGTCTCAGATAGAAGGACTGTCCCAAAGTCCAACAAGGGTAACTTCACGTGTTACCGGCTGTAGCTATTCTCGATCAACTTATATACAATTTTGTTGTTGTCTATGTTTATGTACGTCTGGTCTTTTTTTGTTATAGGTGGCAGACGAGCAGTCGGATCACCTGATAGTAAGCAATTGCCGCCGCCCAAAGACACCATAGATTGTAAGTTTTCATAGTATACGGTAAACTTGCATAGAGTGATATCTGGTGGAGGACCGTAAGCTTGTCTGTCACCCGTTGCGTCAGATCATAATAAATGCTGGTTATAAACAATTTCTCGCCATAAATGATTCTTCTGTCCACTTTACGGAAGGGCCATTTATGCCAATATATACCATTAATATGATATTTCGGGAGACAAGATAATGAAATAGTTATAGATGGTTTAGATAATCTTGTTTCTGGACTTCTAAAAAATAAACCAAATTATACTTAACCGCTAAACCTGAAATCATTGAACAATACGTACTTTGAAACTGCTTCAAAGTCCGTAAGCACAGCACAAGCCTCACACCCAGTCCATAATTACTGGTAGTAACGTACTAAGTACTTAGTTCAGCGACCGAACTTGTTTTCAGAATACTTCGCGGCGCGAGTGTTTCGCTCCGCTCAGCTCGGTTCGCTCAGCTCGTCAGCCGTGCGCTTCACAGAGCGGGCAGCGGCCGACTGACGCTGGCAACAAAATTGCAGCTGCATTTTAGCGATTGATGAAACTTAAAAGATGAGAATATGGGATTTTTCTTTTTAATTGGCCATAGTTTTGTGGCCAGGAAGAAATGCTCTTTCTTTTTTGCACGATTTAACCCTACAACTAGTAAATATTGCGCTGAAAATTCACACTAATCACCTAGTCTCTAAATAAGGTACTCCGTGTAACATGAGCACTAGCCGACGATAACTGGCATCTCTTAGTACCTACACTCAGACTCAAGCTAATATTCACCCGCCCGGGAACTGAACCTAAAACTGTCTCAGCCTGCATGAGTAGATGGACCTGGTAACAACAGTGGAGTCACAAGTACGCTGGTAACCGTGTTCACTGGTAATGATACCACAGCCTTACAGGAAAACTGCGTGAAACGGTGCTTGTGTTGTGTTTCGTTGAGTGAGTGAGGCTAATTAATGCCTCCATTAGCCTCACTTACTCGACGAAACACACCCTATTCGGCCCTATTCTGGGGACAGGATTTTTTATGTGATAGATAGCAGACGAGCAGACGGATCTGATGGTAAGCGATTGCTGCCGCCCACACCCATGACACCAGTGGAGTTACAAGTGGGCTGCCAACCTTTTGACCTCCCTTTATTGGACCTCCAGTACGCAGTGAAACACAGCACAGTGCCGCTTCACGCCGGTTTTCTGTGACGCCAGGTCTCTATGTCATAGTCAAGTGATAATACATATACATTACACATGCATAGATTGCACACAAACTTACACAGTGGTACGAGTAATAGATTGGAAGGGCTTAGAAAGGTAACTATTGTGCACGAAATGACTGCCTCGGTGGCGCAGTGGTTAGTGGGTCGCACTTCGATCCCCGGATCGGGCTAAAATTTGTACCAGAGTTTTTTGTTAAGAAATTCTCAGTCTGGAAATTGGCGGTCTTGTACCCCCGTGCCTCGGAAAGCATGTTAACCCATTGGTCCTGCGCCCTCTCCGGCCGTGTCATACTGGTGTTCCATTGGATTATAAGGGCAAGCGAATAGAGAGTGTACTTGTGTTTGCGCACACACTTGAGCACTATAATATATCCTTCGGACGTGACTGATCGTTGAGATTGGCCGCCTTAGCCCAAATCGGTTGGAGGGTATTATTATTATTATTAGTATAAGGAAGGGCGACAACAGCTGAGCATCGATAGTTAGAGACAATATGTTTCATAGAAATAAAGTTTGAAAAGTAAAAAAGTGCGAAGCAAATAAATTGAAAATTTGAAAAACCCCCGACTCAACTAAAGCTCTTTCATTTGATACCTATATTGAGGCAGTTGGAACAACAAATAGGTTCGTCATTTTCTGACGGCGGCCATCTTGGATTTGAAATTTTTCACAATTAATATATTCTGCTACTCAAGGCCTTTTATATGATACCCATATTGTGGGAGTAGTGTTAAAACATAAAATCCAAATCTTTGAGACGGCGGCCTTCTTGGATTGATTTTTATCCAACATAGCTAAGAACACTCCCTCTTTATTCATCTTTCAAACAAAAAAAAAACAAAATCAAAATCGGTTCATTTGTTCGGGAGCTACGATGCCATAGACACAGACACACACACACACACACACACACACACAGACACGTCAAACTTATAACACCCCGCCGTTTTGGCGTCGGAGGTTAAAAATGATCTGTGCTGAAATTATTATGCCGTATCGCCGTGGTCGTATGCCACATTGATTTTATTTTATTATTATAATGAATATGTTTTGCTACAGTAGGTGGCATTACGACCACGGCGATTTTTAGAGCGTGATTTTTTGATAGTCGGGTTTTAGTTTTCAAACTTTATTTTTATTTAACATATTTTTAGTTATGTAAATAAATGTATATATTTGAATTGTGCTAAAAAAAGCTATTTTGTTTGATACCCTACAAGGTACCGTCAAGCATTTTTTTTTAGTTCCTTACTCTAAGTCCCCTAGAGGCCGCTGTAGTCAATTTAATTTGACGTCATGTCGCCTATAACCAGAAGACAATCTAATGACACCTCATTTGTTCAAATATGATAACTAGTTTAGAAGTTACGAGGGAGCAAATGATTAACCATACATACATACAGGTCAAAATCATAACCCTCCTTTTTGCTTCACCGTAGTCGAGTAATAAAAAACATTAGAATTTGTAACATATTTAAGCGGCCAAAAAGGTGGTGACGATATAGGTCGCCAACAGCAATAAAGAATCTATCTTATCACGCATAAGCCTACCTACTCCAAAAACTAGAAGCAACTCCCACGAAACTTCAGCTTCTTAGCCACAACATTACTCGAACTATTAACCAAACAAAACCCTAACTAGGTCATCGACGACAAAACCGCGATACATATCGGTATTGTTCGGGCGTTTCTTTATTTCTTCTTTCCCTCGCGGTGACAGGGTGCTAATGGAACCAGCCCTCACCTACGGCACAAAGGAGTGAAAATCAGTGAGGTAAGTGATGTGAAGATTTCTGGCAAAAGAAATCTAATGTTTTCTCCATGTGAGAGCCACGCTTCGGCTTGAATGGGCAGGGTCGTAAAACTGGCGTATAACAGCGTTTAGCTGCGTAAGGGAGCAAAGGGAGGTTTAATGGTAGACAGCGCGGCGCGGATCAGGTGATCCATTTCCTTGTCTGCCACCTATCAAATTAAAAAAAAATATTTTCGACTAAGTCGTCAACATTGCACATAGGATCAGTACCTAAGCTGAAATCGTGGTCTGAGCCTGTGGTCCAATGACTTATTAGACTCAGCAGTAGCTCAATGATTCATCGGACACAGCAGCAGCCCAATGATTCATCGGACTCAGCAACAGCCAAACGACTCATCGGACTCAGCAGCAGTCCAATGACTCATTAGACTCAGCAATAGCCAGATAACTTATTATTACACTCAGCAATAGCCTAATGACTCATTGGACTCAGCATCAGCACAATGACTCATCGGACTCAGCAGCAGTGTAATGACCCGAATACGCTAAGGCGTATTCGGGGTTGACTGCTAGCAGTGACTCATGGGTGAAGGAAGTCCCGCACGATATTTTGTGTCCACAAAAATCGTAAGGTTAAATTCCACTCGAAGACCATTATGGTTGTGGTTGTTAAATTTTAAGTGCATTCCTATTACCTATTTTCTACTACCACTAATCCACCTATACTATGCCACGTGGAGTGGCGTTCAATGCGTCTTTCTTTGTTGCTCTTTTGTGTGGCGGCCGTGACAATGAACACTGGGCACAAGCAATTTGTATGGCTTTTAGGGCCGTATACTCGATTGGAGCTGGAGAAATGTTGGCTCCAACGAGGTCGATTAAGCTTAGGGTGAGGCTCAATAAGTTTCCTTCCAAGTAGTTCAATGTTCCGAAAACTATTGCTTTTGTTAATGTACTTATTACTTGTTATTTTTAAAAGGCAAGACATCTTTAAGGCAAGAGTGACCAGGCATTTTCTAGGCGAACGCCTTCTTCAGGTGAGATAGTGGTCAAGCGTCGCCTTATAGTTGACAAAAAAAATAATTGACCGAGGATGATCCTTCGGCATGAAAGGGCTTTTCTTTTTTTTTTCTGGGGAAACAATCATGGCCGTGGTTAGCAGGGCACTTGTAACATTGGGTTGAGGGTAGTTGTCCCCGAGTGGGTGAGGGTACAGGTTGCTCAATGTGAGGGAATTGAAGTTTAGAGGTTAGCAGGGCACTTGTGACTCCATTGGTGTTGAAGGGTGAGCAAGGGCGGCAATAACCGCTTACCATCAGGTGATCCGTTTCCTACTCTGCCTCATATCACATAAACCACCGCCACAAATACCACTGCCTCACAGAAAGCCGGCGTTGAGCAGCGTCTGTGCTATGTTTCGCTGCGTGGATCAGGGTAAAAGTAGTAATGTATATTATACATAGTAAGAGATTCGACCTGGTGACCTTCAAGAAAAGGGCTTATTCCTTTATTAGGAGCCAGCAACGCATATGTGATTCCTGAGGTGTTGCAGATGTCCATGGACGGCGGTGATCACTTACCATCAGGTGTGCCGTCAGCTCGTTTGTCCGCTATAATGTAAAAAAAACATGTTTTGAAATGGAGTTTTGATTAAAACCAGGTTTTGGAAAAAGTGACGTCTTTAATTATTAATCTTCTTAGCTACGTCTTTTACCTGGCGTCGGCCATTCGTCGTCTATCTCACTCTCGCACGTCATTCTAATTCAAACATCGATATCTTACTCGTTCCTTACTATGCATCTACTGAACACCAATCCCACATTTATTATTTATCTTGTATCTTAAGCTAGCAAATGAAACAGTTTGCAAACGTTAAAAGATCCCCGTTCGTTCTAAAAAGGCCAGTAAGGAATTCTCTTACGTTGCTTGAGCTGGCAGATATGTAACGGACGTCAGCCAAGAATTTAATATCATCGGTTTGTGAACGAATCGATTTTTAGGAAATATCAACTGAGTTAGATAAAACTTACAGTGCGATGGTAGCTCAAAAGAACGATCGCCTGTGAAAAGTGGCCACTTTTAGCGATTATGGAGAATATTGTCACTTGAAGAATGTACCTAATTATTACATATTAAGTTCGTCTACAATTTGTTTTAAATACTAATAGCGAGAAACTTACTTTTAACATTGTTTGGTGGTTAGAATAGTCCAGTTTTTTTCGCGCGCAATTGCACTTGTCACCACTGACATTTTCAAAGTCGGCTAATGACGTCACACGTCAATTGGACATACGGTTGGGCATAGTCAACAGTATTCTTCGACTAACAATACTTTCCTTAAAGTATTTGTTGCTCTTTATTTAAAAAAAGTCTTATATTCGCCACAATCCGATCCGTCTGCTCGTCGGCCACCTAATACACAAATAAAAAAACAATCAATAAAAATCACTTGGCGGCGCTAGTACCGTCGTTGTGTCGCCTTAATACTAAACAGATAAGTTGAATTTAACATTATAAATAATACACTATTCATACTAATAATATAAATGTGAAAGTGTGTGTCTGTTTGTTTATCCGTCTAAGCGAAACGAAACGACGGATGACGTGATTCTTCTAGTAGCTAAAAACTAAAATCGATAGGCGTCGCTAGTGTGCCCTACTCGTCACCTTAAAGGAATGGAGAATAACATAGGCCACTCTTTGTTGAAAGTGACTGGTGTTTTTATGACCTGAAAGAATACTTCGATAGCAAATACAGATGGTTAGTTTATTTTATATCATTGACATAAATTGCAATACTAATAATTAAATATTTATATTTTCCATTTTTATTCATTTCAATTTTGACATCTCAATAAATGATCTATTTAGATATTCTGACTTAATTATTTCTCTGACATTTCTCTTTTGACATTCAAAAGTAATTTTAGACCTATATACATGAATTAAATATAAAGTATTAAAATGCATGTCAAACAATCATCGTCATCATCGTCAGCCCATTTAAGTCCCCACTGCTGGGGCAGGGGCCTCCCTCCATCACATGGGGGGTGATTGCCATACTCACCACGCTTGCGACAGGGTGGCGAGGTTAGATCCAATAGTAATTTTAGACCTACATACATGAATGAAATATATAATATAATATAATGAAATATAAAGTATTAAAATGCATGTCAAACAATATTTAACTAGAATCAAATTATTTAGTAAATAGACTATTGTATGGTATAGGTAATTGTGAGAACTATTATATAATTTAACACCTGCATATTTTGTAAACCACAATTTCAAAAATAAAGATTTATTTTATTTATTATTTATGTCTTTTTCTAACGTGAAGCTGCGGGTAAAAGCTAGTTTGATATAAATATTGAACTAGCAACTTTAATAGGGATCGTCTTTTCAGTGTAAATAATATATAACTTTTTTGACGTATGAGCAGAATAAATAAGTTCACATGTATAATATTCAATGTACCTGAATTTAAGTAATTTCATAAATACGACGACGTTGATGCATCGTTTCTATTAAGGCGACGGGTAGGGTCAACTAGCGACGCCAATCGATTTTATTTTTTAGCTACTAATCCGGATCTATTTTAAACAATTTCGGGGTTACAACCTCTCCGCAAACACCTACATCATCATCATCATCATCATCATTTCAGCCAATAGACGTCCACTGCTGGACATAGGCCTCCCCCAATGTTCTCCACACAGATCGGTCCTGTGCCTCCCGCATCCAATGGATTCCCGCGATCTTCACCAGATCGTCGGTCCACCTTGTAGGAGGCCTGCCACGGCTGCGACTTCCTGTACGTGGCCTCCACTCGAGGACCTTTCCGCCCCAACGGCCGTCTGTTCTCCTCGCTACGTGCCCTGCCCATTGCCACTTGAGGCATGCCATCCTTTGGGCTACGTCTGTGACCTTAGTTCTCCTGCGGATCTCATCATTTCTGATACGATCACGCAGGGAGACTCCGAGCATAGCCCTCACCTACACTTTTTATTAAATACTTATACTTAACTTTTGAGTCTGCTTTTGTACTCGAAATATGAATTACCGCCAAAAGCGGCCACTTTTGGCGTGAATTAAGTTTCCGTGTACAAAAACGGACCCAACATTTTTGCGTGGTTATTTAATAAATAGAATAAGTGTTGGCCGAGAGGCTGTAACCCAGAAATTGTTTAAAATACTTAGATCCGGTTTAGTAGCTAAAAATCAAAAACGATCGTCGCTAGTGTGCTCTACCCGTCAACTTATATAAATTTAAATTCGTAATTTAAATACGTTATTCAGTTTTTTAGGTAAAATATTATTGGTAAAATCTTTTTTCTCATAACAGAATTTGTTTTATTAAATGATTAGGTTCTCTTTTAGTTCACTTTATAATAATAATGTCCTCCAAACCGATATTATGGTCAATTTCAGCGATCAGCCATCTACGCAGGACATATTATAGTGCACAAGTATTTGCGCAGACACAAGTGCACTCTCTATTCCCGTACCCGCTTATTTCGATGGAACACTAGTGTGACACGACCGAAGAGGGATTAGGCGCAGGACCAACGGCTTAACGTGCGTTCGTGCTTTCCGATGCACGGGGGTGCCAGATCGCGGCGTCATGGGCGGCGTTGATTACTTTCCATCGGTGACTCGCTTGCTCGTTTGTCGCTTTTGGCATAAAAAAAAGATGAATGGCTGAAGATTTATTTAAGTGATAGGTGGCAGACGAGCTGACGTATTGCCTGATGGTAAGCGATTTCCCGCTCATAGACATCCGCGACACCAGTGCAGTCACAAATGCGCTGCCAACCTTTAAACCTCCCTTTTCCCCGGATTCAGGACTCTTACTCACTAACACAGCACAGTGCTGCTTCACGCCGATTTTCTGTGAGGCCGTGGTACCCCTCCGGTTAAGCCGGCCCTTTCTTACCGAAGCATTCGCATAATGTCCAAATAGAGACGATTTTGGATACACCGCACATTATAATTGACACCCAAAGTGCCTAGCGTGATCGTCGTAGACTTGTATGCTGCCCTGAGTACGGTAGATTACATTCAAAGTGTAATTATTTTGACATTCATCAGTGTTTTGTATGGACCTAACTTGAATAAAGAATGGTTGATATTTTTATAGCAATCTTTGAGTGTATAACTTGAATTAGACAAACGAATGTCCGATTAACGATAATGCGACACAACTTTAGACCGATACACCTTTATCCGAATTTTTGGGGAGAAGTAGAGAGAGGAATCCATTACGCAGACCCTGCCGCCGGGGGGCGACAGGGTACTGTGGGATTCGCCCTCCGGGCCGCTTCTTCTAATAAGAAGCGACCTGAGGCATACCCACTAAAACTCCCGGGGCTCACCCGTGGGTATAGAATGGGGTCACGGGAACTGCACGAGCACGAGGCTTCCTCGCAGAAGTGGGCGAAAGCCGACCAGGCCCTCACATTATCCAGCATAGCTGTAACTATGCTGGGCAAAGAGAGGTCATGTCCGGCCTCCACGACCAGTGCGGACCGCTGTTGGTCGAAGGACGGGCACACCATCACCAACGTGTGGTGCGCCGAGTCCTCCGCAGCGCCGCACTGGTGGCACGAAGGAGTGTCCTCCCGCTGAATACGGTGCAGCTAGTTACCGAAGCAACCATGCCCGGTAAGTACCTGCAGCCATCCGGAAAGACAAAAACCCATGGGGGCGCTCGAGCCACCGGTCCAATACCGGGGCGAGCGCCGCGAGCGTGGGACGGCCGTACCTCTCCACCTGGAGAGAGGCTAGAGCGACCGCTATTTTAAAGTGCGACCCACAAGCCAATACGCCAACGAGGATTTGACGGTAAAAATATATTGTATATCAGTTAGATCCGCAAATATCAGGCATTGAAATTTTTGCAGTATCGTTTTTTACCAGCACAAACGTAAGATAAAAAGTAACGGTCCTATAAAACATTATGGCCGATAGAATGATAACGGAAAACAAAAGCGATTTTTCGCTTGTGTGTTTACTTATTTATCTAAACATTTTTGTGCGAGATTTAAAAAAAACCGGAAAAGACATACATGGAGTCGAACATAGCGTTTTTTTGCATTAATGTCCTATGTCCCCTAGGTGGGGCAAAGGGCGTCCACAGTGCTCCGCCATCTCGAACGGTCTTGAGCTTCACATTTTACTTCACTCCAAGTTAGTCCTAAGGTCTTCGCTTCTGCAGTGATAGTCCGCCGCCAGGATTGTTTAGGGCGGCCACATTTCCGTTTTCCTTGGAGGTTCCAGTCTAGGGCTTACCTCGGTATGTGTGGCCGATCCAGTTCCATTTGCGGTGTTTTATCTGCTGGTCGATCGGAGTCTCACCGCAGTGATCCCACAGATCTACGTTCGTGATTTTCTCGGGCCAGTATACCCCGAGTATACAGCGAAGGCAGTCGAACATAGCACCTCCTCCTTTTTTGAAGTCGGCAATAATTTAAATGAAAAATAATATTTTTTTAAATTTTCGCGTTGCATTATAACTATAATGTATCAATACGGGGATTAACACGATATTTATTATGTGAAACAACATTGTGTACAAACTCACATATTTGGCTTGTCCGCTCGTGACCACGGCTGCTGTAACGTAGCCGAAACGTCGAGCCAAATATGTGAGTACACAATGTTGTTTCACATAATAAATAAGTATGGTGTTAATCCCCGTATTGATACATTATAGTTATGAAAAATAATGCAACGTACATATACGGTCATTCGTATCCATTCTTTCTTGTCATTTTAAGGTAAGATGAGAAGAGAGATTTTCCAAAAAATAAAAATACACGTCTTTATTTACAGGTCAGCAACGGTCTAACTCCCAAACTCAGAGTCGTTGATTAATTTAGTTGGCTACTTAAGGTGACGGGTAGGGCACACTAGCGACGCCAATCGATTTTAATTTTTAGCTACTAAATCGGATCTATTTTAAACAATTTCGGGGTTACTACCTCTCGGCAAACATCTATACTATTTATTAAATAACCATGCACATGCTTTCTAAATTTTGTATTTTAAAATACTAAATTCCAACATTATTATCAAAACAAACAATTAAATAGCATCTTATTATGGCGTAGCTCCCTCTTCACGCGCAATCTTGCGACTGTCACTCAGACACGACAATCTGTCTCTTTCGAACCCTCACGAGATACGTCCATCCATCCTTGTCATCTACGAAACAACTTCTGTATCGCCCGGGGCAATGTACTAAATTATATCTTCTCCCTTAATTAGCCATTCGATTTGTTGGAACCACTTCAAAGAATTTAAAAATAATGTTGGGGCTTGTTAATTTTGTTATGGATATTAATTGTCTCAAAACTACGTCGACGGCTTTATTAGTCGATCTTAAGATGCGACTTCAAAGGGTAAGTGAGATTGTATTTAAAATTATAAGATGAATAGTTGGGGATGTAAGCCGTGTGGTCCCCGGCAGAGTAGAATAGGCCACCCTCACTCTTACCGAGGTGTCGTAATAGGCGACTAAGGTAAAGCTGCTGGCATGATCATCAGCACCCAGACAAGGACCACTCTGCATTTATATCAAAACCCTCGCTAACCCGTCTGCCAAGCCTGGCAAGTATGGCAATTACCCCTCATGTGATTGAGGGAGGTCCGTGCCCCAGCAGTGGGGACTTGAATGGGCTGATGATGATGTTGGGGATTTAAGAGTCAATTTTTGTTATCCTATAAGTAGCGCTTCAAAAGGATAACCTTAGAAGATATTTCTAAAATAATATCCTCCAACCGATTACGGCTATGGCGGCCGACCTCAACTATCAGCCACGTACGCAGGATATATTATAGTGCGCAAGTGTGTGCGCAAATACTAGTTCCCTCTCAACAGAGACGGCACTAGTATTTCATCATGGCATCGAAACTGCCTCTATGGCGCAGTGGTTAGTGGGTCGCACTTTCCCTGAGACAAGAGGTCCCGGGCGGGTGTCAATCCCCTGGTCGGGCTAAAAATCTGTACCTAAGTTTTCGGTAAGAAATTCTTAGTGGCAGCCTGGAGTCTGGAAGTTGGCGTTCTTGTACCCCCGTGCCTCGGTAAGCACGTTAAGCCGTTGGTCCTGCACCCGATCCCTCTCCGTTTGTGTCACAGTAGTGTCCCATCGGAATATGAGGGTAAGGGAATAGAGAGTGCACTTGTGTTTGCGCACACACTTGAGCACTATAATATATCCTGGGTACGTGGCTGATCGTTGAGATTGGCCGCCGTACCCGTAATTGGTTGGAGGATATTATTATGAGGGTAAGGGACACGACCGGAGAGGGATTGGGCACAGGAGCAACGGCTTAACGTGCTTTCCGACGCACGGAGGTACAATACCGCCAACTTCCAGACTCCGGGTTGAGACTAAGAATTTCTTACCGATGAACCCGGAACCTCTTGCGTAGTCGTTGCTTTAATGTGCAACCTACTAACCACTGCCGAGATAGTCGTGAAGAATTCCTTAAATACCAGAACAGGAAACACCTTGGTTATCTCTGACTTGCAGAAAGCATAAATTAAAGTTAAACCTTCATTAAGTATGGTGCTGCCTTTGTGTAATAATGACAAATGACAAAGCAGTATCCACATAGATAATGGAGGAATAAATTCAAATGTCCCCCTCTGCAACTCACCATATTACTATTAATCAAGTGCCTGTATCAGTTTAAAGTCATCGCCTAAGCATATAATTCCTAGTTGCATCCAAAGCCATTATTTCGGAGACCAGTGTACACACACTGCATGGATAAGGATTTTATTCCACCACACGCCGATTCCTACCGCGCATAGTAAAAGATACGAATTGGTGATCTTCAGGTAAGCTTATTCCTTTTTTTTTTGATGACCTAGTGAAAATGCACCTTATGCACGCTGAGAGGGGCTCTCCTCCGAGTTAGTTCTCTGCTAATCAGAGACCGTCCGGAGGCATACCCAATAAAAACACTGGGGCGTTTCCATCCCTCGCCCAGGAAACACTCAGACCGGGGTGAAGACTTCCACCGAGGCTTTATCCGTCGTCCGGTCAGGGCAAAGAGGCTTGCCAGCTTGGCCTCTCTCCCGCTCAACCTCCCGATCAGTGCCCACACTGCTGGCTGCAGTGCAAGCACCACCGAGAGAAGGACTGTGGGTACCCCTTGCCGCACATATACTGCTGGTTGCAGTGCGGTGTGAGTTGGGCACAAACCCGCAGGCTTCCAACACAAACACGTCGCAGAAACCAGCCAGAAAATCCGCGACGCAAAAACTCTGACCTGCCACCGCAATCCGCTGGCTACGATCTTGCAGTGCAGGTCTCCAAACGTGGGCCTTGCGGCCACTGCGCTCGAAGGCGCTCCATCCTGGGGGATGCCGACGTCAAAGTCCCCCGCGGCAATGTAGGCTCTGTAGCAAAGTGCGCTTCGGTGCGGTCGGTCTATCCACGAATGAATTACTTCTTATATTCCTCCCTCAAGAGACGGCAACGCATCAGTGATGCCTCATGCGTTGCCAATGTCCATGGGCGGGCGGTAATCATTTACCATCACGTGAGCTGACTTTGCCGTTTGTTCGCCATAATATTAATAAAATGCAAAAAATATTATTAACAATTTTAAATAAGTTTGATCAAAATTGTAATTCATTTAAAATTTATGTTCGAATCACCAACTCGTCTTGCTTGCCATCAGGCTGAGGCGAGCTAATGTAAATATCTACTTACTGTTTGAGTAGGTGGTTTTTAATTTTAATAAATGTAATTTACCTATCAATACATAATAATAAATTAGAGAATTATTGACAGCTGGTCGAGATGCTTCTTATAAGACATGAAATTGTTGATATTGGCGTCACCTTCTTACCAGCACTACGTTACAATTCATTCATAGAAACGTTTGATCTTATTTGGAAACATTATGTACCTATGGCTATATAAGTAGGTAATGTAATTATTGCACTTTAGCTTAGGTACCTACTTATGTGTTTTCTATGCTTGCAACTCTAATCATACCTACTGATATGGTGATAAATTACACTTAAACACTTCGATAATAATAAATGTAAATGCGCCATGGGGCGCTGATTTTAACAGAGAAGCTACCTGTCATTTGTACATGCATTCGCGACATAATTTGACCTGTCACTTGGACAAAAATTATACGCCACCGGCCCAAAGGGTCAAATCGCGACTGTTCTTATAAATAAACTATCTTTTTGAGTGCCACATCAATAAAACTAACTTACAACATGACAACCCGATAATGGATTGACACGATTACCTGGCTGGTAAGCCTAATTAATGTTGGTAAAATGCCAACACTTACTATGTATCATCAGCAACCCACACTCGTCCACTGCTGGACATAGGTCTCCCCTAATGTACGCCACTGCTCCCGATTTTCGGCCACTCTCATCCAGCCCACACCAGCCAGCCTTCGAATGTCATCATCCCATCTTGTCGCAGGGCGTCCTGCACTACGCTTACCGAGTACTACTACTACTACGTATACTATGTATAAAACAACTGATTTGATAATTTTTCACGTCACATATTTAATAATGTCAAGCAAGCTGTCAATTTTTTTAAATAGCTGTTCTAAACTTAATTGAATCCACCTGATGATTATAAAAATAATTTTGCTGAAATGGTGATTCCGCCATTCAATAAAGTTTCATTCGGTACGCACGCTCCGTTTTCGCGTTACAAAATTTTTAGTTAAACTATTAACAACTAACTTTGTAATTTATACTTATTGAATAGTACATGCCTTACGTTAGCGGTTCCAAGTTGCTTGTTTGTGAACAAACTTCCAAGTTAAGTTCAGAAAATGTTTTCCGGTTAAACCTGGTAATTACCCTAGTTTCCCAAACCAAACTTGAGTTTTCAAGAATTCAAAATTAACTGAAGTTGTTAGAATTTAATATAAATTATTTATTAAATGTTTAAAGTAATAAGTTATGGTTCTTGGTGAGAGAATTTGAATATCGTTTAATATATTTTGTAATTGCTTAAATTTCTACCACCTACCTCAGTTTGCTCAGTGTGCCGTGTGGTCCCCGGCAGAGTAGAATAGACCACCCTCACTCTTACCGAGGAGTCGTAAAAGGCGACTAAGGTAAAGCTGCTGCAGCTGGCATGATCATCAGCGCCTAGAGAAGGAAAACTCTGCATTTATATCAAAACCCTCGCCAACCCGTCTGCCAAGCGTGGTGAGTATGGCAATTACCCCTCATGTGATTGAGGGAGGCCCGTGCCCCAGCAGTGGGGACTTAAATGGGCTGACGATGGATGGATGGACCTCAGTTTTACTGAAATTGCCTCGTATTTCTTGATGGTTACGTCTTAGGGTCCCTAATCCTCCATCCTCTCATCTTGTAGATGATCACTTACCTATCATCAGGTTTTTCCTTTGTCAGCTTTTGTATATATATTTTTTGTTGACTGCCTCGGTGCCGTGGTGGTTAGTGCGTCGCTCTTTAAAGCGACGGCTGCGTAAGAATATAACTTACCCGTGTCGGGCCAAAAATTGTACCTAATTTTTCGGTAAGAAATTCTTAGTGGCAGCCCGGAGTCTGGAAGTTGGCGGTCTGTTACAGTCAACAGCAAAAGTAGATGCACACTTTTCGCAGCCTGTAACTCTCATGCTCCTCGGAATAAGAACTACAAACTGCGTAATATGTGCAGCTATTTCTGCTGTTGACTGTACCCCCGTGCATAGGAAAGCACGTTAATCTGTTGGTCCGATCCCTCTCCGGTCGTGTCACAGTAGTGTCCTATCGGAATATGAGGGTAAGAGAATAGAGAGTGCACTTGTGTTTGCGCACACACTTGAGCACTATAATATATCCTGCGTAAGTAGATGATCGTTGAGATTGGCTGCAGTAGCCGTAAACGGTTGGAGGATATTATTATATAAAATGTACGCGGTCTCCACTTGAGGAAGTTCCCGCCTATTTTTTCCACTCGAGGCATGTGATTCTTCGGGCTACGTCTTTACCTCATTATTTCTGATAAAGTCATGCAAAGAGATTCCAAACATAACTGTACTTGTAAATGTTTTATACCGTAGGAGAGCCACGCTTCGGCAATAATGGGCCGGCTCGACCGGAGCGATACCACGGCATCACAGAAACCCGCCGTGAAATAGCACTGTGCTGTTTTGCTGCGTGAGTGGGTGTACCGGAGGCTAATAGGCAGTGCACTTGTGAATCCACTGGTGTCACGGGTGTCCATGGGCGGCGGCAATCGTTTACCATCAGGTGATCCGTCTGCTCGTCTGCCACCTATAATATAAAAAAAAAACATGCAAAGAGATTTCGAACATAACTGTACTAAAATAGTAACAGGGTTTAAGTAAAATTTCAAATAAGACGAAATTCCATATAAGTCAGGGATTCAAGCTTATTTACTATAGAGGCATCGGTTCATAAACGTGTGTATAGGGAAAACGTGTGGGATTCCACGATCTCGTATATTTCTCGCGGTTATACAATATAAAATAGCCCAAGGATGTATTTCACGAACCGGGAAACGAACCGTATTCTGCCATACTATGGCCACCCACTAGATTGGGCGTTTTCCACTTGAGGCTTGTTGATTCACTTTTTTTTATTTTAGTTTATTTTTTTTTTTACACAGAGTTTGAGTTTACAGGCCTTATTTTTGAGATTTTAATGACTGGACAGTTTGAAAGCGCCATAAATACATTTTAGACAACATGCCATACATTATTTTAAAGATTTCCGTTGTATTATCCAAACCAGGAAAAACTAAGGCGCCACAAACGCTCAGGGCTATGAATATATTGGCTATAATAATAACAAATTTCAAGGATTTCATTTAAGCAGGTGTTAAAGTAGGTGTCTTTCTTTTGTCACCGCGGCTCCTCAGGGCAGCGGACACGCTGTCATGGCTGCTGCCCAACCTGGGTGGCCCAGGGTCCAGGTGCCGGCGACTCTATGCCGGCATCCTGAGATCGATGGCGCTCTATGGGGCGCCAGTCTGGGCCGACTCCCTGGCAAGGGGGGAAAATCTTCCCTTCTTGCGGGGGCCTCAGCGGGTTATAGCGCAGCGGGTCGCTCGAGCTTACCGTACGGTAAGTTTCGACGTGGCCTGCTTACTCGCCGAGACGCCCCCATGTCAGTCAGACGCCGTGGTGGTGTCCGCCGTGTACGACTACACGGTGGCACAAAGGGCGAATGGGGTGTCCATTTGCCCCGCCAAGCGGGAGGTCGTGCGAAGGGAGGCTCGGAAGAGCCTCCAGAGCCGATGGTCTGAGCACCTCGTCCTCACTCCGTACGGCCGCAGAACGCTCGACGCGCTCGCCCCGGTCTTGGACCGGTGGCTTGAGCGTCACCACGGCGTAGTCTCCTTCCGGATGGTGCAGGTAATGACCGGGCATGGCTGCTTCGGTTATTACCTGCACAAAATCGGCAGGGAGGAGACGCCTTCGTGCCACACATGCGGCGACCCTGTGGACACGGCGCAGCACACCTTGGCGGTGTGTGCGCCGTGGGCACAGGCTCGCCACGCATTGGTGGCAAAGGTCGGCCAGGACCTCTCACTCTCTAATATAGCGAGAGCTATATTAGCGAGTGAGGATGCCTGGAAGGCCTTTGCCGCATATTGCGAGCATGTGATGGAGGCGAAGGAGGCGGCGGAGCGCGAGCGAGAGGCTGACCCTCTCGCCCCCGCGATCCGCAAGGCACGTAGAGGGAGGAGACGACGCCAATACTTGCGTCTCCTTCCCCTGCGAGGAGCAGGTCCGCTGGTGCGTGGGGCTGTAACCCCACCACCGGCATTGCACGGACCTCCTCCTACGCCTGGTGGGGACGGCACGACTCTCTCGGTTGTCCCCATCCCTCCCCCCGACCCCGGGGGGAGAAGCGCCGTGCCCGCCGTGTAGGCGGGCGTCCCTGTCCGGGGGAGAAGCCGTCGCCAGAGGAGAGTCCGACATAACCCATCCGTTTACAGACGGATGGGTATGCGTAACGCATTTCTCCTGGGTCACCAAAAAAAAAAAAAAAAGGTGTCTTTCTTTTAAGAAAGAGGCTGAATGAAATTAAACTTTAATTTACTACGAGCTTAGTGGATAATAATGCACCTTCCATGCGGGGGGTCGTGGTTCGAATACATCTCTAAAATTTTTTAACTCGGTGGTGAGGAAAACTGCACGTCTTGTATAGTTCCTGAAACGTGTAACCATAATCCAATTGCTCTGGTACACCCCCTGTTATAAGGTTGCGAAGGTCAGACGACAGTCGCTTCATTGAGTGTTGCTGATTGAATCGCCTGACTCCCCAAATCCTGAATCCGAATCTAAGCGGACCCTGAGGCCCTACAACCAAACAGAATTCACGACTGAATCTCTATCCCTGTGTCTTTCACACGTACTGTTTAGATACGACAGGTAAGTATATAATTTTAGGTTCAAATCGAAAAATCGCAAGTAGACACCACCAACGAATCTTGGTAGCGCAAGCTTTTAAATATTTTCTCGCCCTTGATTTATCGTTCTCCTTATAAAAGCCTCCCGCAGGGCGGCCTTCTAGCACATTTCGGAATTTTTTGCTTTAATAAAAATCGCGTCTTCAGTTCGCCCCAGCGTTTTAATTTTTTTTTCTCTGTCCAATATTCTTGCTACACCGTTTAATGTGGGAGATTCGGTCACTGTAAAATTAAAAGGTCAAACTGATAGTCGTAAAAGGAATACAGTTAAGCTATTTTATTGGGTTACCAGTAGTAGGTAAAGAAAGGTAACATTTATTGAAACATTACCATACAAAGCAGGAGAAAACGCAGTACCTTTAATTTTGCCAGTTTTTTCCTTATCTTTTTTTTATGTGATAGGTGGTAGACGAGCAGGCGGATCACCTGATGGTAAGTGATCGCCGCCGCTCATGGAGACTCGCGACACCAGTGGAGTTACAAATTCGCTGCCAACTTTTAAATCCCCTTTCCCCCGGAATGGGCCTCCGGTACCCTCACTTATGCAGCGAAACAAAGCACAATGCTGCTTCATGCCGGTTTTCTGTAAAGCCGTATCACTCGGTCTGTTCATATCTGTTTTTGTGAGAGTTCAAAATGTTTATGCTGTTATCGTTTTTAATTAGTTTCACCAACAATTGGTGCTAAGAAAATATGATTTGGATAGATTATTTGAATGGCAAACCGTGCAAAATGGTCACATGTAGCATTTGCGTATGTCTAATATTTGATTGATTCTTAAAACAATTTCTTAAAGAAAGAGTGCGTTTTAAAAAGTAAATTTGATTAATTATTTTGAAAATATAATGATAATAATTATTGAAATGCAAGCAGAGAACAATTAAATTTTAATTGGTGTAAAGCTTAGTATGTATTTTTTTATAGTGACACAGTATATTGGCTCTCCTCAGCCTGATGGTAAGCAAGAGATGAGCCCACATTGCAATTACAACGGAAGCGATGTCAGGCATCACTTCCGCTGGGACTGCCATACTGGCTCACGAGATGCTTCTTCACGCTTCGTTTGGAGGCATCCATATTGTAGGAAGGAGGAAATACATACATACATACTGTGACAGCGTTGTCCGGCGCGTGTAGTTCTGTGACGGAATAGGGCAGGTGGGATGAGGGTGAAAGGCTTTTCAGAGCACTCACCGTGATGTAGACGGTAAAAGCCGATAAAATAGAGAACTCAATTTCTGGTTAACACCATAACAGTTACTTATTAACAATGATCAACCCCCAAACGGCTATTTTAAAACCCTATAATTACAATAGTACAAACGACCGTCTATATTTATGTCATCGGTCTATTACTCCGTCGGTGAGCACGCACAGTATTGTGTCAGCTATTCATTTACTTTAACATCTATAACTTTAGCGTTGTACACACATTCATGTAAACCCTCTAATGCTGTACGGTCTGAAAGACCGGTTGGTATTTTGGAAATAAGGACTTCAAAATCTGTCTGTCATTAAAGAGCTGTCATTGTAAGATCGCTTTACCGTTCTACACTAATATTTAAGTATCTTTTTTTGTTTTTGTGCCCTTATTGTCCACCTAAATACCTACCGAGTATTTTTTTTTCATTTTATATTGCTCTTCTTTTACATTATAGCAGACAAACGAGCAGACGGATCACCTGATGGTAAGCAATTACCGACACCCGTGGACACCGGAAACACCAGAGGAGTCACTAGTGCGCTGTCCCCCATCTCAAAAAAAAATGCACTAGGATATGAACCTACAATTTCCAGGGCTCAGACACCGTATCCTATCCGATGATCTGACATCGATTAAACTAAACGTTTTTAAAGACAGGTGGCAGACAAGCAGACGGATCCCCTGATGGTAAGCGATTGCCGCCGCCCATAGACACCCGCGACACCAGTGGAGTCACAAGTGCGCTTCCAACCTTTAAACCCCCCCTTTCCCTGGATTTGGCATGTATCCCATATAATGTAGCGTAATCAATTCAATTTAAATTAAATTCCTAATAATAAACATTGGCCAAATTTTGCATGCCGTCTTTGGCCAAATATGGCGAACCATTGTACAAAACCTAACAGCTTTTACACCCATATTTTACAAATAAATAATTTGTATTAGTATTTGTATTTGTACTCACGCAGGGAAACACAGCGCCGGTTTTCTGTGAAGCGGTGGTATCACTCCGGTCGAGCCGGCCCATTCATGCCGAATCGTGGTTCTCACACGGTCGGTCTATTGGTATAATAGACCAAGTCGGCGTTTGAAGGTTAAAGGAAACAAACAAAAGAGTTCACGATATAACTGTCGACCGGTTCAACCCCCGTCTTATGGCGGACGATTAATCACGGGAAGTATTAGGGTTTCGAGTTAGCCCTTCAGCTGTGTTTAGAGGGTTGGATGTGGCTGTTTAAAGATACGTTTTAATAATGGCAAAGTTCACCAACTTTAAAAAATATGCATATCTTAAACATACTGTTTAAGGTATGTTTAAGATATGCTTCGATGAAACTAGCGCCGCCATTAGATTTGTACTAATTATGAGACAGTTTTCAAAAAAGTACAACGGTGAATCCATAAAGGAAAGTATTGGATTTTTTTTTATCTTCGTACAAGTAACCATAAATCTTATTATTGCCTAAAGTAACTAGAGGCTACTTTAACAATTAATAAAAATATGGTGACTTGTAGGAATAATTTATGACATAATTTTGTCTCAAAAAATTCTTAATACTTTCTTTTAAATTCACTGAAGAATATATTTTTTTAAATGTCGTATACTCGCCACAATTAGGCCCCTCGTCCACGGCGACTTTTAACATTAACATAGGTAATCATGAAAAGTGGGAGAGCCACGCTTCGGCATGAATGGGCCGGCTCGACCGGAGTAATACCACGTCCTCACAGAAAACTGGCGTGAAGCAGTGCATGCGCTGTGTTTCGCTGCGTGAGTGAGGGTACCGGAGGCCCAATCCAGGGGAAGGGGGGTTAAAAGGTAAGCAGCGCACTTGTGACACCACTGGTGTTGCAGGCGTCCATGGGCGGCGGTAATCGCTTACCATCAGGTGATCCGTCTGCTCGTCTGCCACCTATATAATAACAAAAAAAAAATGAAAAATCACAGCCGTAAAATTTAAAAAAACTGTAAAGTCATCGAGGTTCGTATCGACCCATTCAAAAATGATTTTGGGATATTCGCACCGTGGTGCGAAAAGACCACATGCACCACCTTCCTTCCGTTCTTCCCCCGATGTCGTCCGATACAGTCACGCGTTTGCATCGATACAGTCGCAATGCAGTGCTGTCGTGCGTATAGTAAACGCGCGTTTGCATCGCTACAAATGTCGCCGTAGGCCCTTGCCTACGGCGACCTCTCCCTTAGTACAAATCAACGGAGGCGCTAGTTTTGTCGATGAGTTACCTTAACACTAAGCTATTTTAAAAATAGTTCATACATACAATTACATCCAGTTAGTTGTCAAGTTTCGCTTAAGCTTTTAAGTTTTAATTTCCTGTGAACTTTATCTTTACCCAGCTTTTAGGAATTTGCAGCTATCTTTCACGTAAATAAATCTAATAGACCAAAATACAATTCAACATTTCAAGGACAAACTAAATAATTAAAAATTTGCTTTGTAATTTTGATCACTAAACTTATTGTCTGAAGAAGTGGTGTGCAATTTACGTAACTCCTTCAAAAGAAGCAGCCTTCTTTACCACAGCATAGTATACAGAAGAATTAGTAATACGAGTGCTGTTCTGCTGACATTGTAAACAAAACGTGGGAAAGCCACGCTTCAGCATGAATGGCTCGACCGGACTGGTACCATGGCCTCACAGAAAACCGGCGTGAAGCAGCACTGTGCTGGGTTTCGTCGCGTCAGTGAGGGCACTGGGCCTAATCCAGGAGAAAGGGGGGTTCAAAGGTTGATAGTGCACTTGTGACTCTATTTGTGTCGGGAGTGTCCATGGGCGGCTGCAATCGCTTACCATCAGGCGATCCGTCTGCTCGTCTGGCAACTATAACATAAAAAAAAAACTTCAAAAAATTGCATCTAACTTTAATATCGCAAGTGCGAGAGGTCTTTGAATACTACTTAAATCCTGGCTATTAAAACACTATATGCGCTGATATTGTAATACTGTCTCACCATACGATCTTTCCCTCAGCTTTTCAAATCATTACCTTATGGTGCAACAGGCCACTTTTTTTTTCCATTCAACTCAACAACGATTTAGAGCAAAAGTTTACTCTTAAATGCCACCTCCAAATATATAACGCTTTCTATCTCCGCGCTCACGCGAACTTAGATCCGTTTAAACACTTTTCGAGTTACTTAACGCTCAGACGGCGCACACATTTATAGAATCAGACCCGGCTGTGACACTCTAATCCTGTTTTGGGCAATAACACTCGGGACAATTGCTTTAAGTGCTCTTATTCAATAAAAAGGTTAAATTTAAAAAGCTTCATATCAAGAGAGCTTAACTGAGAGAAAGATCCATCTTGTTTGGTGTGAATGAGATTTTATTTTGAGCTAATCTTATGCGAAAGTATAAAAAGAGTAGGCATGGAATCTAACAAATACTGAAGGTCGCCATTTGAGAGCATACGCGGGTTTGAAAGAGGATATCGATGACCTAAAAGACAAATATAAAAGAGACGGAGTTATGGTATTTAACAATTAATGTTAACAAGTGTTAAAAGGTAGAGCATTTGGTATAAAATTTTAAGTATCAAAATTTAATTAGGATTATTAACTTTTAAAAAAATCGTTGCCTTGTTTAAAAGATCTATTATAAAATGTTTAATAAACCTTTGTTAGCTAAAAGGTGTTATAGAGCAGTTTTAACGTTGAAAACAAAACAAAATATTTTTTTTTGAAAGAAGAATGAAAGCTGTTTTATAACACCGTTTAAGTTAACAACGGCTTAAAACATTTAAACATAACATTTAGGTATCTTCTAGGTAATCGTGCTACATCTTAGACCATATTATCACTTACCATCAGGTATGGTCAAACGCTTACCTATCTACAGTAAAAAAAAAAAAAAACCTCTATGCATTCGTAGGGACAGACAGCAAAAGCGACTTTCAATCGGGAGGGTGGATTTAAAATATCATCGACATGGAATCCAGTAATTAACAAGTGCAAACCCCGTGCCTAGCAACACGTTACCACAGTAGATAAATACGCTAAAGCAGTATCGACACTCCGCCATTTTGGACAGAAAGTTACCTACAGTATAGGGTTGTCCTATTATTTTTGTAAAATATTATTCTTACCTTGGGGACTACTGGTTTGAGTACCAGGCCATGATCGCGGGATCCTAGGTGCAACAAAAATCATCTGGTGCGTGTTAAATTAGAACTAATGATATTTCTTAAGAAATAAGCATAATACTAGCATACAATATTCGTACACAAAGGTAGACAAATGATTCCTAAGTTGCAAAAAGCTACGCAAAGATACATAAAATTAGACATACTTTTCATAACATTTTGTTTCGTTACTTGGAAACAACGTTAAGGTATTGCTCATGCACCCGATCGCTCGGGCCAAGACACATTATATATCTACTGTGACGTTACTAACGCAAACTAATACCGATACTGTTAGTGTAGTGTGTAGGAGTAGCTTCGCTGATAATTCATCTAGCGGCGAATTAATATTTCAAAATGCAAGGGTGTCCAAAGATTCACAGCCGCTTGTCCGCTTGTGACCACGGCTGCTGTAACGTACCGGAACGTCGAGAAAAATATGTGAGTACATAATGTTGTATCACATAATACATTTTGTGTTAATCCCCGTCTTAATCTATAATATAAAAATGAATCGCAAAATGTGTTGGTAAGCGCATAACTCAACAACGCCTGGACCAATTTAGCCAATTATTTTTTTAAAATGTTCGTTGAAGTCCAAGGATGGTAGAAAAAATCGAATAATTGTCGGGAAAACCCCTTAAAACAGCTCTTTTCTTTTTCACATAAAAACGTTTTCTAACTAAAACGTAGAATCAATTAGAGTTTTATTGCTATTATATAAAGTTCATATTTGTTGCCACATTACAATTTTTTTTTGACAGGTGAAGTCTGTCGGGTCAGCTAGTTAATTATAAAAGCGACTTTGTTTCTTCGTCCAATTCTACACTCGATGCACTGTATGTATGGTTGTGTTTTGTAACGCAAGTACAAGCTTCCCTTCCTGAGGTCCACTGTAATATGGAATTATTATCGCTCCCCACGCCCTCTTGCGGCCGCAGCCTCACACTTTGTTTGCTAAACGTTCAACTGCTCTGAATATTTTATACTCCTCTGGATTGCTTACGCCCAAACTTTGATAGTTGCTTTGTATTTATGAGGATTATTAGTCTTGAAATTTTGATACGGGGATCACATTCTATTTAAGTTGAAATTGCTCTAATATACGACACATCCCTAATGGTATACGCCTAGTAATGGTAAGTTCTCGTGTTGACATACTGAAAATATGTGATTTTTAAATTGAAACTTTATATAATTATGTTCATCACTTTGTGACATAACTCAAGAATTACAAGTTCCAAGTGGCAACGAGCAGAGTACAGTAGGAGAAGAAGTACTTATTTCCCTAGTATGGGAAAAATAGTTCAGAGGCTTTTGTTAAATAGAGCTTGTAATGGACAGGTGCCGATGCTAGCCGTGTGGTCCCCGGCAGAGTAGAATAGGCCACCCTCACTCTTACCGAGGTGTCGTAAAAGGCGACTAAGGTTTACCTTAGTCGCCTGCTGGCATGATCATCAGCACCCAGAGAAGGAAAACTCTGCATTTATATCAAAACCCTCGCCAACCCGTCAGCCAAGCGTGATGAGTATGGCAATTACCCCTCATGTGGGCCCGTGCCCCAGCAGTGGGGACTTAAATGGGCTGATGATGATGAATAGACAGATGTAGTTTTAAAAAGAAATAAAAAATATTTTAACATCGCCCTAGTAAAACGTGTTTTCGAAACAATGACCTCAAGCCACCTGCCCACATTAGCAATTACGAGTATGAAATGAAAGGAAATAAACCAGAGATCCAAAAGGCATTGGAAATTTTGTCATATAGTCAGTTAAATTATTTCTGATATTTTATTTAATTGTCGCCCAGACTGATTCTCGAAGGTGGCCATTCTACATCGTCGTCGTCAGCCCAATTATGTCCCCACTGCTGGGGCACGGGCCTCCCTCAATCACATGAGGGGTAATTGCCATACTCACCACGCTTGGCAGACGGGTTGGCGAGGGTTTTGATATAAATGCAGAGTTTTCCTTCTCTGGGTGCTGATGATCATGCCAGCAGCTTTACCTTAGTCGCCTTTTACGACAACTCGGTAAAAGTGAGGGTAGCCTATTCTACTCTGCCGGGGACCACACGGCCATTCTACATAGCTGTTGAGTATTGGTCGTTTTCTAGAGATGGGTCTTCGACGTATTTTTCGTTAACGAAACTAGACCGTCTATTACCGTACATCGACTAGTCGATCAACTAGTTAAATTCGTCGACTAGTTCATGTGATAACGGTAGACTTTTACGAAGGATTCTACGGACGCGCAACGCAACGACGGAGACCACGTTTGGTTTTATTAACTGTAAAATATGAAAATTAGAATTTTTTTTATTTTATTGTACACAACAATCAAATTTAACTTTCTTTCATACTTTTCCAGGCCTAGAACTGTCTGAATACGATTTGAAAAGATTTTAAGTGAAATGAAGAAAACCGGCGTGAAGCAGCGCTGTTCTGTGTTTCGCTGCGTAAGTAAGGGTACCGGAGGCCCAATCCAGAGGAAATGGTTTTTTTTATATATTTCACAACGTCACAAGCATTGATCTGACTCCGAGATAGGTAGCTCAAGCACCTGTGTTACGGATATCAGAATCAACAGTGGGATTACAAATATACATATAATACTTTTCTTTTGTAAATACATACTTATAATACATATAAAACACCCAGATCAATACAAACAGAGATGTTCATGCACACAAATGTTTGTACTGTGCGGGGATCGAACCCGCAACCCTTGGACCCAAGGCAGCGTTCACTACCACTGTTCCAAACGGGTCGTCAACAACAACAACAACAACAAGGTTTAAAGGTTAGCAGCGCACTTGTTACTCCACTTGTGTCGCTGGTGGGCCATAGGCGGCAGCAATAACTTACCATCAGGTGATCCGTCTGGTCGTCTGCCATCTATGACATAAAAAAACTACTGCCAAAAATACAATAACTCAATGCAAAAAGGACACGCAAAAATTCAATACCCAACAGTTACCAACAGCACAAACCAATTTAACCCGTCAAAAACAACGTTAAAGCGATCACACGACGGACGTTTGTCCTTAATTCGATTCTGCAACTACGCCACAACCCTCAGCAAACTATCAATAATTCGATTGGGTGCATCAAAAACCCGCGGCACGAAATTGAATTACTCATAACATTTAAAAGCAGCGAACGAGAGGGACTTTTTGCGGGCGCTGGCGGTGTTGCCAAGTTAGTGCTGGTACTAGATTTAGTGAAATTTGTTACGGTGTAGGACTTTTAGCTCCTCCTATTTACTTAGAACCAGGAAGACTGCTACTAATTAAGTAACTATGAAGATTTTTGGTCGTGTCCAGTAGAGCATGCCCTGGAGCACACTGGAGCAGGTACAGAAATACAAATGAAATGAAATGAAATGAATGTATTATAGCTCAAATTGACTTAAGACTAGGGTATACAAAATAAATAAAAATGACAAAAGTACATATTCGACAGTTTCCAGGGGGTACCCAAACTAAGCTAAGCTTGTATCTTGGGATACCAATTTTCAAATAAAAACAGAGTTTCTTAGATCATACTTAAACATAAATTAAATTAATTCTAGCATTTCTGCTGTGCATGCAAAGACAAATAAAATAGTTAAAGTAAAGTTTAAAGATAATTTAAAGATAAGTTTAAAGATAATTGTGGTTTGCATGTGTGTTTGTCAGTGTGTGTGTGTCTGTGTGTGTGTGTGTGTGTGTGTGTGTATGTATGGTTTTATCTGTTTGGGATAATTGTGCTATCTACCATAGACTACGACCAAACTGAGGAGTTTGGTCGTAGTCTATGGTAGATAGCACCTGCACTAGCTTGGACCTTGCTTCTTTCTCCGATAGGTTTCTGATGCAGACGATTTTGGAAACAGCGTTGTAAACCGATACGTAGCAATATCGCGGGTGAAAATACGTGGTGTTATGTGGTTGAATCAGGCTTAGGAAAGTGACCAAGGGATAAGAATACGTATTGAAATAACACGCAACTCCTTTAACAACATGAAACGTGTTCTCTGTAATCGCATTCTGAAACTTTCCCTGCACATTTGGATATTCCGTTGCTATGTCCGGTTTTTCTATACGGCTGCGAAGCTTGGACGATCAAGGAATATATGAGAAAGCGATGGTTGTGTCCAGTAGAGCAATCAATCTGGAAAAGCAGGTGTGGCTTGACGTCGTAAGGGATGACATCGTCATCACCATCATCAGCCCATTTAAGTCCCCACTGCTGGGGCACAGGCCTCCCTAAATCACATGAGGGGTAATTGCCATATTCACCACGCTTGGCAGACGGGTTGGCGAGGGTTTTGATATAAATGCAGAGTTTCCTTCTCTGGGTGCTGATGATCATGCCAGCAGCTTTACCTTAGTCGCCTTTTACGACACCTCGGTAAGAGTGAGGGTGGCCTATTCTACTCTGCCGGAGACTACACTGCGGCAAGAAAGGGATGACATGCGTGCCAATAAACTCACTACACTGGATGCGAAAGACCATGGGAAGTGGAGAAGATAGAAGAGAAAAGCGCCCCGAGTTCCAAAGCTACAACTTGGGATTCAATCGGGATTTGATGCTTAGACTATGATGATGAAGGCGACTGAAATAAGTTACAGCTCTGATGACGTTAGTACTTATACTGGCTGTTTTGTCTACTAAAGGTTTTGGCTTGATCATAATCATCAGCCCGGTAGTACCCACTGCTGGGTATAGGCCTCCTTTCCTTTACGCCAATGTACCCGGTCCTGAGACGCTGGGATTTATGTAATCCCCACGATTTTGGAGATGTTGTGACTCTGGACGACCTGGATTTCGTCTGTCGGTTCTAGGACACCATTCGGTCAGGACTTTACCTGCCATCACCGGCTTGGTAGTAAATAAAATCCTGACACAGTAGCGGGCAACACTTGGCACTGTCGCTGGCAAACGCTAGTCTATTATTAATTAAAAACCGAAAACGTACCGGTGTGTGCTTGTGAATTGAGTCAAAGGGGCGTATCGGTTTGAACGGGAAAAAAGTAGTTACAAACCTTTTTTGACAATGTTAATTGAAAGGGTTGAAATGGTATTGAAATTTTAACTGATGGCACAGATAGATACAGAACACCGATTGCCTACTTCGCGTGATTAACGATCTAGGCGTACTAGGATATGAGATATCCTGTCTCCGATTGTACGATATGTGTACGAGAGAGCTACGGAAGAAAGGTTGGCAACGCATTTGTGTCGCATCTTTGACCATCAAGTGACCTGTGTGCTCGTCTGCCGTCTATAACATCAAAAAACCAACACTCGAGTACAGTCTTTTAAGGTCGATACAGCTGGGATTTCAATTCATTAAATTAGATTGACTGACCGGATGGCGCAATCGGTAGTGACCCTGCCTCTTACGCCAAAGGTCGTGGGTTTGATCCCCACCCTGGACAAACATTCGTGCACACTTGTGTTTGTTCGGTATCTGGGTGTAATATATGTATTTAAGTATATATTTGTGTTCCTCTGTTGTCTGATATCTGTAACACAAGTGCTTAAGCTACTTAGTACGAAATCAGGTCAACGTATGAGATGTTGTGAGAATTATTATTATTATAATTAGATGTTGTTTACTTTAAAGGACCTGGGTCCTTCTGGAGTCACTCTGAAGTGAGTGACTTGATTGTTCCCGTAAATATTAAACCAAACATGATGAGTTATGAAATCGCACAAAATATAAAGGGAAAATCCATCAAGTTTTCGTTCACGTAAAAGTAGATACCCCATTTGGCACTGCTTAACATTTGTAGCGAACCACGGCCGAGATCGCGATTTGTATTCATGACTTGCAAACCTGTGAATATACGCTTTGTATCGCATACATTCTATGGGCCAACTAAGGATTGGCGCCCAAAGATTATTTGCACCAGACGAAAATAGGTACCTACTCGTAGGCGAGACATAAAAGATTTGTGACCCCTGACAAAAAAGAAAAGTAATGTGTATTAATTTTAACGCGCTTGTCTCCAAGACTCTATCCACCCCTATTCCGTTGCCCTGAATGACTAAAAACTTGAGAGTATACGCTTTATATCGCATACATTCTATGGGCAAACCAAGGAGTATTTGTAACAGAAGAGGTGTCTCGAAGGCGGAACGTAAAAGATTTTAACCCCTCACAAAAAAGAAAAATAATAGTTCTTAGTTTGACCAGTGAACGAGTTTGCGCTTCGTACCGCATAAATTCAATGGGAAAGCCAAGGATAGGCAGTCAAAGCGTATTTGGACCTGAAGCGTAATAGCTCATAGGCGAAACATACCTAAGTCATGTTTGTATTTATATGTACTTCAAAAAATAAAGCAAGGACACCTACAACAGATGTCTACAATAAGACATCTATCTATAATAAGGCAGTCATTTACAGGATAAATTTGGCATTATTTAAATGTAAGCGAGAAGTTTGCAGGTTTGATACGAGGCACCCAAATAAATTGAATCTTCCTCCGGTATCTACCACATTATACAGCAAAAATGCATACTGCAGCTATAAAAAATTATAATAGAGTGAATGATGACGTCAAGGTACCTACTTCTATAGAAATTGTTTAAAAACCAATTAAAGGATTGGTAAGCTCAGGAATGCTTTTACTCAATAGAAAAATATTTCCAATTCTTTGAGCAAATGAAATGGATTCCATCCTAATACCTAGTTATTTCTTTGTATTTTTTGAATGTTTATATTTGACATTATTTTATAATGATAGACATAATTTAGTTTTATTGACATAAAATATTAAATTAATAACTATTATATGCTGTAATCGCAAAAGCTGACATCGTAATAATATATTTTCTCATTTTAAAATTTATTTTATTAATTTTAATTATTTTCACACTTTGCATGCCAGTTTCTGATGAAATTTGAGAGCTATATTATTATTTACTAGCTTTTGCCCGCGACTTCGTCTGCGTGTAATTCGAATAAAAGCAAGGTCTTATATATATCTTTATAAATTATAGCCTATGTGTTATTCTGATCTATAAGCTACATTACTGTAAAGTTTCATTAAAATCCGTTTAGTAGTTTTTGCGTGAAAAGGAACAAACATCCATCCATCATCCATCCAAACCAACTTTCGCCTTTAGAATTATTAGTAAGGATACCACACCTCTTGTACCACTTTTCCGGCAAATAAATGGTTTCTGATATCTATACTTACACAGGGGCGGTCTTATCGATATTAAAAACATTTAGGTAGCTGCTCTGGAAAAAGGAGAGAAATGACATCTTAGTATAATGTGAGCAAAAACAACGAAGTATGGTACGGTCAGAATCAAAAGTAGTGAACATTTTAGAACTTGTCACACTACCATGCGAAGTTTTAATAAGTGTTGACTTACTCAAGCTGCGCAAAACTTAGTGTGACAAAGTTCTATAATGTTTAGCTACTTTTGATCTTGACTGTACCTGTGGAATTTTACAGTTATTCAGATTAAATATCTGTCGGTACTTTCGACCGCCAGACGTATCAAAGGTTTTTATTATGTGAGAGGCAGCAGACGAGCACACGGATCGCCTGATAGTAAGGCCGTGGTATCACTCCGGTCGGGCCGGTCCATTCATGTCGAAGCGTCCACGATAGGAGGAAGAAGTTCCTTGGAAAATCAAAAAGAATATCCCACACGAATAAAAATATTACGCTTTGTAAAGATATCATATCATGCAGCAAAAATCTTTGAACACACAGAATCTTAAATTGAAAGCCATTGTAAGAAAAGCCTGGAGCAATGTCTGTGGAAAACCGACCTAAACGACCTAAGTGATTCAGGTTGCAATAAGCCGTTGCAGCCATGATTCAATGTGCTCGGCCACCGAAACACATAAGCATACCCAATCAAACCTTACCAACGAATCAAGATATTCTCGATTCTTAATAAAATGTGTAGGTGAAATTTTTCACATCCCTATTCCACCGCCATGTCTCATCCGGGACACAACCAAATTTAGGTTTTAGAACACTTAAAGTTAAGGTTCAAATTCGGTCGTAGGTTATTGTTGTTAACACGTTATCGAGTGCGTAAAAAAATATTGGATCGCGGCGTCTAGTACGGAACAGTGAAGTATAAATAACGTTGCACAATATACTTGAGCTAAATCAAGGAGTATTGTTGAGGGGCCTTGTTAGCCAAGCCGCGTGCGCCTGATTTTTTATTTGATATCTCAATAAACCCCCGCGTTTGAGGGTTTGAAACCGGTCGAGGCTTTCAAATATTTTAGCGGTGGAATTCTTTAGGACTGTTTGATTTATAAATTTATTCCGTTTTGTTTGGATGGGCAATAAAGTTTATTGGGGTTTTGGTCCTTTAAATTCTTTAAGGTGTTTCTTTGACGGCTATTGTGAATTTATTGGATGGCGGAGACTTTTCTTTATAAAATTGTTCACCTATATTTTCAACGAAAAAAAAAACAAATTATATCCTATTACTGATATTTTTGGCACAGTTTATTCAAGTAAACCAAAAACGTTTGAAACCTATGATTGCAGTTTTTGTCTAGACACAACAAGCTGTATACTTAACTCCAACCACAACAAAAAGTTAATATAATATAATTTCAAGTTAATTCAAGACAGCACTAGACCAACAGGACGCCCTGTTGGTGGTTTAAGTACCAGGCCGTGATCTCGGGGTCCTGGGTTCGATTTCCGGGTCAAGCGAAAAGTATGTTTCGAATTTTTCGAACATAGCTCGGGTTTGTGATCACCAATCCGCATTTGGCAAGCGTGGTGATTAAGCCTAATCCCATCATAGTAGCGATGACTTGATTTCTATAATGGAAGCCTTTGCCCTGCAGTGGGACAGTTTATAGGCTGATACTTTACTTTACTTTACAAGACAGCATTTTCTAAGGTTGAAATAAAATGCAGATCCCTTTTTAACCATGATTAGAAGCTGATAAAAATAACTATAATATATCCAGTCCGCTCGTGACCACGGCTGCTGTAACGTAGCCGAAACGTCGAGCCAAATATGTGAGTACACAATGTTGTTTCACATAATAAATATCGCGTTAATCCCCGTATTGATACATTATAGTTATGATGCAACGCGAAAATCTAAAAAAAAAAAAATCTGATAAAAATTATTTTATATTTTTTAAGAACTTTAAATAGTTAAAAAGGATTACAGTCTTAATTAATTGCAGAAAGATAACGACTTATTACTTACGTGCGAACTCTGTAGTTCAGATTGCGCCATCTATACGGGAGGACCGGATTCGAATCGAGCATGCACCTCTGCATGTTTCAAATCTATGTGCGTATTTCTACCATTAGCTCGGCGGTGAGGCATACGCCAAGGTTTTCTATATGTGATAGGTGGCAGACGAGCAGACGAGTCATGTGGTGGCAAGCGATTGCCGCCGCTCATGGACACTCGCGACACCAGTGGAGTTACAAGTGCGCTGTCAACAACAAATGGGGCTGGCAAGAGTTTAGTTCCGGTTCTTTTCCTAGACCGCGTTTTGAAATAAGGGGGTAGATGTTTTTTGTAGGTTTGAAGGCTAAGAACATTTTCGACCTTATTATAAATCGCGGTCTAAATTTTTACCGTACTAAAGCTTATGTCATCTCGTTCCAACACGCAATGTTAAAAAGGATTGGCATGAATTTTGTTCCGGGACTATCCTTAGTTCGTGATTTGTAATAAGGGGGGATGAGTTTGTAACTTAACCGCACTTAAACTAAATCACAGTAAATTATGGAAAACATTAAAAAAAAAACAAATTTTATAAATATAAGTATGGGAAACTTCTCAGAAAATATCTACATAACTGAAATTTCATAGGTAAAGATAGAAAGATCAAGAGTCGTTATGTTCGGTTTGTTTTATGTAATCATAATTTATTTAAAGCCGTGGCATGCCCTCCACAAGGTGGACCGACGATCTGGTGAAGATGAAATGATGATGATGATGATGAATTTATTTCATCATCATCATTTCAGCCAATAGACGTCCACTGCTGGACATAATCCTCCCCCAATGTTCTCCACACAGATCGGTCCTGTGCCTCCCGCATCCAATGGATTCCCGCGATCTTCACCAGATCGTCGGTCCACCTTGTAGGAGGCCCGCCACGGCTGCGACTTCCTGTACGTGGCCTCCACTCGAGGACCTTTCCTCCCCAATGGCCGTCTGTTCTCTTCGCTATGTGCCCTGCCCATTGCCACTTGACGCATGCAATCCTTTGGGCTACGTCTGTGGCCTTAGTTCTCCTGCGGATCTCATCATTTTAAAAGAAAAAAAGAAAGAAAATATTTATTATTATCGACATCACAACACAGAACTTATAGCAGTTGTAAACAGAATACAAATTGGCACAAACAGAAAACATAAAACAATTAAAAATACATATAAATAAAACAAAAGGAAAAAAAACAAAACTATTCAATCATGTCCAGACAGTGCCAAATGAATATTATGATGTGTCATTTCTGATACGATCACGCAGGGAGACTCCGAGCATAGCCCTCTCCATTGCTCTCTGGGTGACTTTGAGCCTCCTAAATCGGCACATTGTAAGCGGCCACGTTTCGGTTCCGTATGTCATCACTGGCAACACACACGCATTAAAGACTTTCGTCTTGAGACACTGTGGTAGATCTGCCGAAAATAAGCTGCGTAGCTTCCCGAACGCTGCCCAGCCGAGTTGGATTCGTCGATCGACCTCTTTCTGGAAGTTGGATTTATTTAAATACAATTTTTTAATGCTTTTGATTGAAAATCACGCTGTAAAATGTAAATGTATAAATAAAAACGTAAAATATGTTTAACTTTAATAAATCTGTTTGAACACACAACTGCATACTTAATTAATAAAACCATCTGCTGAGCTCGTTTCGGCCCAATTTTAAAAATTCCACCATTCGATCGATTTCAACCATTTTTAATCACATTAATATTCACAAAGAAAAACAAAAGGCTAAATTGCATAAAACATTGTCACGCCGATTGGTTTGCGTTCGTTTATTAACACCGCGCGTCATTTCATTGTAAAAAAGTCCACAGTTTTAAAACCGCCAAATTTTTAAGTAAAATTGGGTTTTGTATCGCGGGGATTTACGCTACAACATCGAATAACGGGTATGATAAAAAAAAATCGTGATTGTTACAATTGGAAACCGCTGCAAAAGGATTAAGGGTTCTGCGGAGGTCAGTTCAAATTCAATTCGAGGCAAGCTTCGCCGTTCCTGGGACATCTGGTTATCTCTGTCACACCAACCGAGACCTTTGCGTGCGAGTAGAAACACCAGATGACTTTTTAAAATTTGTAAAAAATTGTGAGCATATGCGAATACCAAAAATGATAAATTTAACTTAAATATTTAGATTTTCTTTAAGCCATTATGTAACTACACAACACAAGCTGTGTCTCCGTTAATTTTTTTATCGTAAATAATTGATAATGAAATAGGCAAAATAGGTCGTTAACGTCCAAAAAATTATAGCATATATTTTTAAGTAAGTAAATATTTTAAGAGCAAGTGTTAACCTAGCTATAATCCGAGTAACAGCAATAAAATGTCGAGATATCCTCAAATTGCAAATTATTTTGGTATTACATTTGTATTGGAAATACGTTGTTCGCCGAACCCTTAAACGAAATAAAGAGCGGTCGAATCCGTTTGACTGAGTGCTATCAAAGAGTGTTTTAAAATTAAAAAGGAAATATCGTACCTATGCCTATTTGGTTGATTTTCACCAATCCTTTTTTTTTCAAAGTCGGCCATGAGCAAGTTTTTATGATAGGAATAGTCGTTGTTGTATGAATGAATGAATTATTTTATTTTACTGACGTCACTCAAGGTCCAACCTGAACCAGATCCACCACAGCGGCCACATTGGTCGTTGCAGCACAAGATTGATAGGTATTTTACTTAGACAATTTAGCACGTCTAAGGTATTTTATGTCAAATAGTCTTACCTATTGTATGTTGCGAAAAATGTATAATATGACATGACAAGCGTGTCATTTAATACATATAGTACCGCTAGAATTTAGTGAGACCAATATTTTTCCTAATTATTATTTTAGGTGTATTTCCCGTACAAAGTGGTATTTTCCATTAAATCTGGAGGCGAATAAAATGAGGAGTCTACTACTTACAGCGGCCACCCAAACTAAACGTAATAATTATAAGAAGTTATTGAACATATCTCTATAAAAACTGTCCATATTATCAAAATCAACATTGCTAAAATGGGGTCGGAAGCATTTGAATTTTAATAAAGAGAAATGAAGGTGTATGTTTACCTATCCCCATTTATATTTCCATTAATAAACTACACAGCCCAATTCAAATATAAAGTACTTTAAATGCAAACAAAGGTACAAAATAGACGAGTTAACGCCGCCATATTGTAATATTCGAAGTAGGTAACCCTAATTTGCGTTGGTTATTATTGGGCAGTATATTTCGAGTAATAAAGAGCTCATTGTGCTGAAATGACCCCTATATACGGTTATTATTACAACTTAATTAAGCGTTTATATTTATATTTTGCGTAGTTTTATTCACAATAATTCTATTAAAAGGTTAGGTTAGGTCCTAACCCTAAAAATTAAACGAATTGGAATGCTAAATATACGACCACATTCAAGAGTTATAATATTGATAACGAAGGTTTAGATAGTCACCACACTGTAGGGTCATGGTAAAACGTGCTAAAAAGACTTGGGGGGACTAAGGTGCAGCGACCTCCTCGAGTGGCTGCTTCCGGCCGGGTCCGGTGTCCCCTGGGCAACGGTGGGTAGTAACTGGGGTGAACCATATTGCTACCCGATGGCCAATGGCTGCACATTCTGGTAGACCAGACTAAGCGTATGAGCGCTCTGAAGCGCTTTTTCCTACAGGGCCTCCATAGTCCGCCAAGGGTTTGAGACCAGGCTGGGTGGAAGAGGGCCTGCTTTAGGCCTGCGACATGGGCGGCGTTAGTGCCTCAGCGGGCCTCCCCATCAGCCATCTGGTCCTAGACCTCGAGGGCCCTGTCAACACATTGACCCAGAGGGAGGGCTCCACGTCAGGGAGCCACCCCCCACATTTATGTGGGATTAATTTTTCGCTGATTTCCGCTGTGGCCCACAACTTTTGGAAGCCTGCGGATTCGTCCCCTCCTCTTTCCGTTCCCTGCAGCCGGCAGGGTGTGGGTCTGTGGGGTGTCCTGCAGGAGTCTTTGCCCGCGACGCCCGCATCGCATTCAAGTAATGTGGGCCCCGTCCGGTGGGAGCTTAGTTTGGTGGGCCTAGGGAGCGGCCTTGGAGACTTTAAGCTTTGGTGCGTTGGGGAGAGGCCGCGCTGGCGCGCCTCCCGCTCTTTGGGGGGACGTGCTGCCTGGTTTCGTAGCACGAGCTCGTAATTTAGATTTCCTGCGTGAGGCAGGAAACGTCCCTGTGGGGTTAGTGGGGTATGGCTCCGGACGGTTTCTGATTAGCAGACACCTAACCCGGAGGAGAGCCCCACGCTACCGCGGCTCCCAAAGGACGGTGGGCATAAGGCGGCGCTGACCTACCACGCCGACATCGGCTCCTGTCAGCGAGACGGCGGCATTCCCACAGGGTTAAAAAAATAGAAAAAATGCTAAAAAGACTTGGAGATGACATGCCCATAGAATCACATTTGTATACCTAACTAGCTTTTGCCCGCGGCTTCGCTCTCGTTAGAATGAGACAAAAAGCAGCCGTTCAACCTCTTAAATAAATAAATAAATATAAATATTTCACAACATCACATGCATTGATCTGACTCCGAGATAGGTAGCTCAAGCACCCGTGTTAGGGATATCAGAATCAACAGTGGGATTACAAATATATACCTACATAGAACACTTATTTTTGTAAATAAATGCATATAATACATAGAAAATACCCAGACCAATACAAACAGACATGTTCAGGCACACAAATGTTTGTACTGTGCGGGGCTCGAACCCGCAGGCGCTTGGACCAAAGGCGGCGTTCACTACCACTGTTCCAAACGGGTCGTACGAAATTAAAAAATCACTTCTGTCAGCCGCGTCGCTCCGTTGTGACAGACCGACACATTATACTTTCACATTTATAATATTAGTAAAAATTTAGAGCTTTTAATATTACTTAATTATTTCAATGTGCCAAAATACGAACTATCTCATGGGAACAACATATCTTTCCATTGTTGCGAATAAGCCCGCAAAGTGTTATATTTCATACCATACATACTAATTATAGAACCTGAACACAAGTTTCAACATAATTTAAGGCTTATCAGATTCAAACTATAAAATCTAAACTCAATACACCAAAATACGTCCTAAACCCTTTGTTACCGTGCTCGCGAAATTCAACCAACACGAATAACAGACACAATTTCTTTTGGCACGCAGCAACCTCCCTCAACTCCGGACAGAAATCCAACCCTTTACATGCCATCAAGATAAGTCTTACACGGCTCACACCCGCGCAACTGTCATAAAACTTGAACGCACAGATTACACCCGTGTCACGGACCGTATCATAAATCATAACTCACTCCACGAATTATTTAAACGCCATAATGACTCACGAGTAAAAGTTAAGGGGGCACCCCGTATTTATCACGCTGGACCTCGGATTACGGAAGGGTTAATAAATGCCGGGAGCGCGGCCATTTTGTTTTTATCGTTTGAATTTCGAATTATGTGCGGCAATTCGTCTTCGGATTTTTTTTCTATGATTGATCTGTGATTTTATGCCAGTGTTTTTTTTTTCGAATTATGAGTGGCTCTGTCTTCCTTTATTTTTCTATGGTCGATCAGTGATTTCGGCCAGTGTTTTTTGTGTGTGGTGACTGTATCAGAGAGCTTGTGTGGTCGCAGTGACGTCATCAAGGTATTCGCTTGTCATCGCAATGTTAATTTCATCTTTTAAAACAGTCATTCATCGTTCATGGTACTCATTAATAAATATAATGTTTTTGTCAAGTCATTCATTTTAGTCATTGTGAATGATTCTTTTCTTGATTCCTTGAAGCGCAAATATTGATTGAAACTGATTTCTGCGAATCGTGAGCTAGAAAAAGAACTAAACACAATAATATATTCAAATCTTAGTAAACATTTACATCCCTTTAACCACGTGTTCTGCTAACCATTATGAACAACATTTATTCTATCATTTTTGGAAATTTGCATGAAAAATTTCAACTGATCTGACTTGGTCATTTTATATAGGGAGTCCAAAAATTTTTCGATGAATTTCGAGAAGTCGTTGAACAAATGTTGTTCATAATGGTTGGTAGAACACGTGGTTAAAGGGATGTAAATATTCACAGATACACCCTGTATATAAAATAAAGTAGATTTCTGTGAGCAATAATTTGATGATTTTGCTCTAGAACATAGATAGATGCACATCGAAAATTGAGAAAATACAAATAATCATGAAGATTTAAGCTAGCTAGAAAATTGCAAGCTATTTTAACTCATCGCATAAAGAACTGCTAATTCTTAAAATACCTATAACCTGCAGCAGTTACTTACCACCTTTGCCGATAATAAGGGTAAATGTACCAATATTCGCCCTGCAACATTTTTGACCATTCCTCTTAATACTTAGAGAAATTCCAATTTGGCACAAAATGGCGATTGGTTGGAGTAAATTATCGCTGCAATTTGCCCGGCCGGATGCGGGCTGTCTGAACACCAACGGTTTATTTAACTGTCAGAAATGTGGGGCGTTTTAAAATTTGGAAGAGTTACGGCGATTTTTTTTTTATAGAAAGGCCATTGTCTGGATGGTATGCGGATGGATTTGATAAAACAGACAAGCAAGGATGAAAAAATATCCAAGTTTTATATTCCCATAAAAAATATATGTAGTTGAAAAAATCTTCTTACCTGCGTTTAAAATAAATAACCAGCCATTATAGCTTATAAGTTTTTAATTGAAAAAAATCAACAGAAATGAATTATTTTCAAGTAAACAACCGCTTTTTGTTTGCTCAACAAAGATGTTATCGTAATTGTTATCAAATAAGTTCTAAATTACTTTGAATAATGTAACAAGCTCATTAAAAAAAATGTTAATAATGAGAACTATATAGTAGTTCTCATTTAGAACTAAAACTACTTCTTCAAAAGGTTTTATATAAAAAAAAATCTTTATTTACCAAAAACAAATACATGGTACAATATTTTCTAAGGCGATCACTGCAATAAGCAAAAGGCTTGTCTTGCTAACTCGACCGAAGTGATACCACGGCCTCACAGAAAACCAACGTGAAGCAGCATTGTGCTGTGTTTCGCTGCGTGAGTTAGGGTACCGGTGGCCCAATGGGGGGGGGGGGGGGAAGGTTGGCAGCGCACTTGTGACTCCACTGGTGTTGCGGGTGTCCATGGGCGGCGGAATTGCTTACCATCACGTGATACGTTTGCTCGTCTGCCACCTATTACATCATTATATTTATTTGGCACTGTCTGGACATGATTGAATATAGTTTTGTTTTTTTTTTCTTTTGCTTTATTTTCATGTATTTTTATTGTTTTCTGTTTGTACCAAATTGTGTTCTGTTTATAATTGCAATATGTTCTGTGTTGTGATGTCTATAATAATAAATATTTTCTTTCTTTCTTTCTCTCATAAAAAAAAAACTTTTCAAAATACAATGTAAAAAGTCTAAAATAGACACCCATCTTTGTATCGGTTACAAACGTTCTTTCGTAATTGTGTCAAATTAACTCCGGCGGTTGCAAAAAAAGAAACAAAAGATGATACCGCAATAATTATATGTTACGAACTCCAAATGAAAGAGACTATTATTGGCATGATTACCCTAAACAGGGTGCCCGGAATGGGGTATGTTTATGAACTTGGTGTGTATAATTTTCGCTTTAAGGGTAATATGATTCTGTATCTTTTTCGTAACATTAAGGCGACGGGTAGGTAATTGTAAGCTACTAAACCGGATCTATTTTAAACGATTTCGGGGTAATGTTGGGTCTGTTTTTGTACGCGAAAAATTGATTACCGCCAAAAGTGGCCACTTTTAGCGTCAATCAATTTTTCGCGTACAAATGTTAGGTCCGCATTTGTGCATGGTTATTTAATAAATAGTGCAAGTGTTTGCCGAGAGGTTGTAACCCCGAAAGGTTTAGTAGCTAAAAAATAAAATCGATTGGCGTCGCTAGTGTGCCCTACCCGTCACCTTAAGTAGAGTAGAGTAAATGTCATGGCGTACAAGCAACCGCAATTGCTGGCAGAAATGAGGGAAGAAGAAAGAAGCACTATAGACAACAGCGTCGCTTATAAATAAAAAGAAAAATAGACATTCGAAACACATTTTTGTTACCTACATACTTTTTTTTTTTTTTTTTTTTTTTTTTTTTTTTTTTTTTTTTTTTTTGTTCTCCCAGGGGAAATGCGTTACGCATACCCGTCCGCCTGGGGGCGGGCGGGTTATGTCGGACTCCCCCCGCATGACGGCGGGGGTCTACCGACTAAAACCCCTGGGCACCCTCTCATCGTCCATAGTGGGGGGTCGTGGTGACGGGCACGAAGCCATGTGCACGACCCCCCGGACGGAGCCCGCCTACACGGCGGGCAGGACGCTGCCCCCCCCGGGTGAGCTGGGGGGGGCGTTAGGGACAGCCGAGGGTGAGCAGCCGTCCCTAACGAGCACTGGAGGTGACCGGTGCAATGCCGGCGCGGGTACCCCAGTACCGTGCGCCGGCTGGCCACCTCCAAGGAGAGGAAGGAGACGCGCATATTGTCGGCGTCTCCGACCCCTCCTCGCTCTTCGGAGCGCGTCGGCGGAAGGATCTTCCTCCCGCGCGCGCTCCGCCGCTTCCTTTCCTGCCACCACCTCCTCACAGAAGGTGGCGAAAGCCTTCCAGGCCTCCTCCCCTGCCAGTATAGCTTCCACTATACTGCCAAGGGTGAGGTTCTGGCCGACCTTCGCCACCAGTGCCTGGCGCTGCTGGTCCCACGACGGACAATACGCGAGCGTATGATCCGCCGTGTCATCAGCAGCGCCGCACTCGTGGCAGGAAGGAGCCCCCTTTCGGCGGATGCGATGCAGGTAATGACCAAAGCAGCCATGCCCGGTCATCACCTGCACCATCCTGTAGGTGAGGGAGCCATGCGGCCGCTCGAGCCACCGGTCAAGTACCGGGGCAAGCGCGTCCAATGTGAGGCGGCAGAATTCAGACCGCCTCAGGTCCGAGGCCCAGAGAGTGACCATATCTTTATGGCACTCCTTCCTGGCCGCCTCTCGCTCTCTGGGGCAGTAGGGTTCACCCCTCTCCCTCTTGTCGGTCGCCCATTTGTACACGGCCGACAATACTTCGGCCTCCAGCTCCCACGGAGCATCGCCCGCCAGCGCGCAGGCCGCAGAGAATCCTACCGTACGGTAGGATCTCACGGCCCGTTGTGCGATTGCACGCTGGGGTCTCCGTAGGAGGCGGATATTCTCTGCGTTGCTCAACGCCTCTGCCCAGACGGGCGCACCGTACAGGGCCATACTTCTTAAAATGCCGGAGTAGAGTCTCCGGCATTTAGCTCCTGGGCCGCCCAAATTTGGCATGAGCCAGGACAGGCTATTCGCCGCTCTAATAAGCCTCGGTGCTAATGCCCTGAAGTGGGGAATAAACGTCCACCGGGCGTCGAGCACAAGGCCGAGATATTTCATCTCGGCCTTGATGACCGTCCTCACGCCCCCGAGGGTGAGGTGGGCATCTGGAGGGGGACGCTGCCGAGGCCCGTGGAAAAAGATGGCCTCGGTCTTCTCGAGCGCCACCTCGAGCCCCAGTCTCCTCATCCTTGCTACGACTTGGTTTCCTCCTGCCGATGCCTTGCTGGCGGCGCGCTCGTACGTTTTCCCCCGGGCGGTGATAAGTGTGTCGTCGGCGTAACAAATTACGCCGACGTCCCGGGGAAGCGCGCCGCGGAGGAGCCAGTCGTAAGCAATGTTCCACAGGAGCGGTCCTAAGACCGACCCCTGCGGTACCCCAGACTCTACGGTGTGGCGCTCTACCTCACCCTCTCCATTGGTGTACAGCACCTTCCGATCCCGCAGGTAGTCGGCGATCGTATCCCGCAAGTATTGCGGCACTCTGAAGTGCCGCAATGCGGCCAAAATTGTTGCGTGGGGGAGGGAGTTAAAGGCATTGCGGATGTCAAAAGACACCGCAACAACCCCCATCCCCTCAGCTTGGGCCTCCACTATCTCCCTGCGGAGACGGGTCAGAGCGTCGACGGTGGAGCGCCCCGACCGAAAACCAAATTGGGCGTCCGATAGGTTAGGGCCGACTTCTTCCAAGTGGGCGACGAGGCGGAAAGACACAACCTTCTCTAACATCTTTCCTACCTCGCCCAACAAGATGATCGGCCGATAGGCCGACGGGGAGTCGGCCGGACGCCCAATTTTTTGGAGGAGGCAAAGCTGCCCCTCCTTCCAAACTGCAGGGAACCTCCTCTCCCGGAAACACCGGTCGAAGAGGTCCCTGAAGTTCTCCTCCATCTCCTTTGCGGCGATGGCCACCACCTTGGCCGGGACACCGTCCGGGCCCGGGGCCGTCTTCTTCCCCCGAAGACGGAACTCCGCTGCGCCGAACTCTTCTGCAGAGACTGGAGGGGGGGAATCTACCTCGGGAAGGGGTAGGGTTCCGCGTGGCAGAGGCATGGCCGGAGGGGAGAAATTCTCCCGGCGGGCTGGGAATAAAGCCTGGACCACCCTCCCGAGAAGTACCGGCTCGAGGGTCTCGGTCAGTGGGGGACCTGTTGGGCGCAGCTTTGCGCGCGCCGCCTTATAAGGTCTCCCCCACGGGTCCTGATCGAGACCCTCCAGCATCTCGGCCCTGGCACGATCCTTGGTTTGGCCAATCGCGTGCTTAAGGGCACTTCTAGCCAAGCGATACTCCTCATAGAGGCGTGCCTCCTCGCCTTCATCACTCCTTCTCCGCCGGCGTCGACAATTTGTGTACGCCCTCCGGGCTGAGATGCAAGTAGCCCGGAGGCCCGCGATCTCGTCCGACCACCAGTGTACGGCGTGTCGGGGATCGGGGCGGCGGGACCGAGGCATTGCAAAATCACAAACCTCGGTCAGTGATTTCTGCAGCTGTGATGCAGCTGCATCCAGGTCCAACTCGGGTCGGGGGGGATAGAACCACCTCTGGAGAAAGGCAGCTTCACGCGCCATGGAGTTATCGAGATGGGTGATTGCCCACCTCGGAAAGGGTGAAGAGCGCCTAGCAGCGCTGTCCCGTGAGGCCCGGCCAGAGATCTCAAATCTGACATATTTGTGGTCAGAAAGAGACTCGGCCGGGTCCACGCGCCAATTCTGTATGAGCGCAGCCAGCGCGGGGGTGGCGAACGACAGGTCTACGATCGACCCGCCGTTTTGCCGCACACAGGTATGGTCTGTGCCCCTGTTTAGCAGGGACAGGCCACACGCCACCGCCCACGCTTCCACTGCGCGACCACGCACGTCTGTGAGGTTACCCCATTCCGCCGACTTGGCGTTGAAGTCCCCCGCCAGAAGCACCTGTCTTGGTGCAAGTCGGCCCAGGGCTGCAGTCAGGGAGTTTAAGAAAATCTCAAACTCCCTGAAGGGCCGATTTGGGGAAAAATAAACCCCGACTACGGCCAGAGTGCCATAGGACGCGGCGACAAATCCTGAACCCCTTTCCAGCAGGGAAAGGGGGAGCGAATCTTGAGACGGCCGGGAAAAAATGGTCACCACCTCGTCTACGTCTCCCAACCAGTGGGGCGGGATGTAGTACGGCTCCGACACTATACCTAAGTTTATCTGCCACTCGGCCATAGCTTGGGACATTAGGTCCTGGGCCGAGCGGCAGTTATTTAGGTTACTCTGCATGAAGGCGCGATGTCCGATCCTATCCATTATTCGGACATCGCACCATCAGTCACTACCGGAGGAGTGGCAGCGACAGCAGCTGAGGCCTGAGCAGGCGTCAGCGGTTTTCCCTTCACGGGGGGAGGACGACAGTCCTTCGCCCCCATTATGTGCCCCGCTGGCCGGCCGGAAGCGGCACAAACAGCACAGCGAGGCTTCACAGAGCAACCTGTTGCCTTATGGCCTTCAGCCCCGCAGCGGAAGCAGAGTCCGGAGCGGTCTGCCGAGGAGGGACAGTATGGGGTGGTGTGGCTGGGGCTCTGGCACTTGAAACACCTGAGCAGCCTCTGCTCTAGGAGGCGGACCGAGGCAGAACTCCACCCCACCAGAAGACGGCCCGCTTTAATTACCGCTTTGGCGGCAGCTACGGGGCACTGAAGCCGAAGGGCGCCAACTCCTCCGCGGCCTGTGCGAATATCGCTTGCTTTGACCGCCTCAACTGCGCAGCCGCCAATCTGGGCCACCTTTGCGGCCACCTCCTCTTTGGTGATGGAATCGTCAAGATCCATCACCATTAAGGAGGCGCTTTTAACGGGCCGTGTCACCGTTGCATCTCCTGCCACCGCCTGACGGAGTCTTTCGGCGAAGGTGTCAGCCTGCGTGTCTCTCTGAGCTCCGGAAAACTCAAAGAGGCGACCACCCAGCCGAGTGGAGCGGCACTTTTTTGGTGCAACGCCTAAGCTAGTGGCGTCACCAATCGCTCCCCGCGCCCGTTTGCATACTGTCTCAAGAGTCTCCCCCTTTTGAATAGCCTCCGCCGTCAAGGACAAAACGACAGCAGCAGACTTGGGGGGGACCAGTATTTTCTTCTTGGCAGGAGCATTTGCTTCTTTGCCTGGCGTGGCAGAAGATGTTGCACCCGTCTTTTTCTTCTGCCCTTTCTTCTTGGGCTGACTTATCGTAGGGACCGGCTGTTCTTTCGCGGCCTTCTTTGCCTTATTGGCCTTCTTCCTACCCACAACCTTATTCCAGCCTTCGTTGGCCGGGGTGGTTGAGGGGAGGAGAACATCTTCCACCGTAGGGACAGGTATCGACTCTATAGGGGCCTTAGAAGTCGAGGGAACCGCATCTGGCACCTTTTTTTTTTCCCCACTCCTTTGCCCTTGCCCTTGGGCGGCGGGGGGGGATCATTTTGGCTCTCCAGCACCGGTGGGGTGACCTCTTTGGCCATCTTCTTTCTATCGGCCGCAAGAGGCGGACGGATGCGCACTTCGGGGAGGAGGCGGTCCTTGATGCCTTCAAAGCGGGCACTCGTGTAGAAACGCTCCTCAGCCAGTTTCTTAGACAGCATTTCCTCTATGCGGACCTCCATTTGGGCTAAGAGGTCCGCTTCTACGATTTGCGGCGGCGCTTTGCGCGCGGCCACCCTTGATGTCTTCTGCATTGGCGCTGTCACTGCAGCCACTGCCCGTTCAGCTCGCAGGGAAGCGAGCTCCTCGCGCACTCGGACTAGCTCCTCTGACAGACGTGTGACTGTGGTCTGGAGCGCAGCAGTCTCATCAGATGTGGTCCGTTTCCCCATCTCTGACAGAAGAGCCAGGAACGAACAGGCATGGTCCTTGATGTCCTGGCAGGTAGACTTAGTTCTGCTGCATATGCAGTTAGAAAGATAAGGCAACTAACTGATGTTGAAACGGCGAGGCTGGTTTATTTCAGCTACTTTCATAGCATCATGTCATATGGTCTATTACTATGGGGATCAGCTGCTGATATACAGACTATTTTCGTATTACAGAAGAGAGCCATCCGCGCCATTTATGGCCTTAGATCGCGCGACTCCCTTAGAGATTTGTTTAAAGAAATCGACATACTTACCGTGGCTTCTCAATACATCCTTGATTGCCTTATGTACGTACATAAGAATCTCCATCTGTTCTCGAAGAAGTCCGACTGTCACAGCCTTAACACCAGAAATAAGCACAGACTGGCCGTTCCAAATATCAGGCTCCATAAGGTTGGCAGTTCATTTATAGGATTGAGCATAAAAATGTTTAATAAGTTACCTCAGATTATTATTGACTTGCCCACACATAAGTTTAAATTGTATATAAAAAACTGTTTAATGAAGAAAGGCTATTATAAAATAGACGATTTTTTGAATGACAATAATTTAGGGACATATTAGTAACACAAAAATTGTACTATATTTTTAAGTAAATGGTGACATTTTGTAAAATTTTTTTTTTTTTTAAAAGAGTAACTGCTGAGTTTCTTGCTGGTGTCTTCTTGGCAGAAAACTACATTCCGAACCAGTGGTAAACATGTTGACATTCATAAGTGTTCTGTATGGACCTAAATTGAATAAACAATTTTCATTTCATTTCATTTCATTTCATAATGTAGAGCTGGTTTAGTAATTAATTAAGCTTCATTGGAGGATCCATCATAATCACTTTTTCAATTAATACTTAAAATATCGGACTACCTACCCGAACAAAGTTAAATAAATTAACTGGATCAATGATTTTAGATGATCCAATACCGTGGAAGAGTCTTGTATCTCTTAGAAAAGGCACATTTTGGGACGCTTAGTCATCGAAGTGCGTTATTAGGAATTTAGGATTGTTGGTTGCCACGTACGGAAGCGTAGTACGAGTATAAGACACCATACGACACAATGGACTGATGATTTGAGAAAATGGCTGGTGTGAGTTGGATGCATGGATGGATGTAAGCGGCTCAAGTTGGTTGGCGCTCTTGGCGGCATGTGTATTCAGCAGTCGACCACGATAAGGTAATATTGTGTCATATAAAATCAAAGACAACAACTTTCTTATTGCCTTAAGAGATCCATATTATAGGGACGATCTGAATATAATGTTGTTGCCGTTGCTTTTAATATGACTCAATTGATTGATACTAATATTGTCTAGCTTTCCTCTCTATTAATCTTTTCACTTGAGTGAACTGTCCTCCTCAAGTCTTAATAGAGAAACAGCCCGTGTGGTTTATTAGTTTACAACAAGTTTAATGGCCGATCAATTTCGTTTATGGCATAATGATGGTCTCAGTCGAGCTGGTGGTGTAACAATATGCGCCTGATTGCCTCAATTACAATTTACAGCTGGGTTTGGTATTTTTATGCCGAGGACGTTTTGTCCTGCATGTTTTAAAGAGTGGTAAACTTTTTAGTACCGTCATGGAAACTAATTGTCACTTATGACTTGCAACTGCGGATTAGTTTTGTATAATAGTTTTGGTATTAAGCGTTCGATCTGCTTAAATAAGAGAACACTTGATACTTTGCTAACTATTCGTATTTAGAACATTTGTATGATATCTATTTTCAAGGGCCGGAAACACATTAGCGATCTCTCTGATTTCGCGATTGATTACTTTCCATCAAACTAGAACTCAAACTCAAATAATTCCTTAGTTGCATAGGCTTGTACACAGCACTTGCAAACCGTCGTACATTTGAATAACTTAAAACTATTTCTAAGTAAGATGACTTGCAACCGTATTAGAAAGTCATCGTCATCGTCAGCCCATTTAAGTCCCCACTGCTGGGGCACGAGCCTCCCTCAATCACATGAGGGGTAATTGCCATACTCACCACGCTTGGCAGACGGGTTGGCGAGGATTTTGATATAAATGCAGAGTTTTCCTTCTCGGGTGCTGATGATCATGCCAGCAGCTTTACCTTAGTCGCCTTTTACGACACCTCGGTAAGAGTGAGGGTAGCCTATTATACTCTGCCGGGGACCACACGGCCATATTAGTAAAGTAGTCAGATCAATCACGTACATCACATACATTGATCTGACTCCGAGATAGGCAGCTCAAGTACATGTATTACGGATATCAGAATCAACAGTGGGGTTACAAATATAGAAATATAATACTTTTCTTTTGTAAATACATACTTATAATACATAGATAACACCCAGACCAATACAAACAGATATGTTCATGCGCACAAATGTTTGTACTATGCGGGGTTCGAACCCGCAACCCTTGCACCAGAGGCAGCGTTCACTACCACTGTTCCAAACGGGTCGTCTGTCATACTATGACATTAAAAATAGTTTTGGTGTTAAGCGTTCGATCTGCTTAAATGAGAGAGCACGTGATACTTTGGTAACTAGTCGTATTTAGAATATTTGTAAGATACCTATTTTCAAGGACCAGCAACACATTAGCGATCTCTCTAATTTCGCGGATGATCATGGGCGGCGTTGATTACTTTCCATCAATTTTTTTTATGCTAGAGCAAACGAGTCACATGATGGAAAGTAATCGACGCCGCCCATGAATCCATCTCCATACTTAGAACTCGTGGGGTAACTATGGATCGGTCTTTAAAAATTATGTTGAGGTCACTAAGTTTATAAGTAGTAGTAGTAAGTAAGTATATATATATATATATTTGGGGGCGTCACTTTGCGCAAGAGACGCCCCCAAAGTGGTAAAATGTGTGTGTCCCATCTCTAACTTCTATAATAAAATAATTATAAAACTAAAAAATATATATGATATTACCATGAAAACTGACAACGTAAATTGGTTTGAACTAGATCTAGTGAGTAGTTTTTTTAATACGTTATAAACCGTAATCCGCAATTTACCTTTCAAATAAGCTTTACTTTACTTAACCTTGCAATTAAGTAATATCTTACTTGCTGCTACGGAACTCTTCATAAGCAAGTCCGACTCGCACTTGGTCGGTTTTTTATGCTAGATATAGAGACGTCTTTGAAAAATAATGGCCTTTTAAATACTTCGCAACTAAATTGCGATCAAGTTAACAGAAAAAGAACATGTGGAAATTTAATTCCGCCAAAGAATTTAAAAGTCACAAGATGCGATTAGGGGGCGCTAATTAAAAGCAAGAGAAGATTTTGAATGAGAAAAGGACGCACAGTCCTCATTTCTGATTGATTACTATCTATGAAAGTAGGTTATGAGGTCATGCTTTTGAGTGTCAGCAGAGAAAAAAATAAAACCATCGTGTATAACCAATGTAAAACTTGTCAAAATACTTGTAGGTAATATTATCATCTACCGCTGATTCGGAATGTCGATTTCTAATGAGAAGACACCAGCAAGAAAGTCAGTAGTTACTCTTTTCAAATTTTCTTGATGTTACGGAGTTTCAATTGAGAAGAGAAAATAAATACAATTATCAAAGTTAACAGACTACTATGGATAACAACTCAAAAGACTAATCGATTAACATGACCAAGAATCGTTATCATTTATATAGTCTTGTACACTATAGTAACATTTCTTCATTCGGCGGTTTTAATATGGGACTTAAACTTAGCCAATGATAGGTTAATGACATTTGAGCTTATTAAATATCTTAATTATTAAGACAACAAATGAGTTACTGATTTTCTGAGGACCGGGACATATAGGTATATCCCATGGTATAACTTTTGAAAAATATTTAAAAAAACCTGCACAAAATTCTATTATCGTACTTTATAAAGCACGCCATTTAAATAAACTATTTATACAATCGAGTAGTCAAGTTAAATGGCAAATACAATTGTTTCATAATAATCCCCACTCCGTTTTTATGATATTTCACGCCCACTGTAAAGCGGAAATAAGTGGTGCAATTTGTGGTTTTAAATCATACCATCGGCATCTGCTTTGTGCACCTGGCTGTACAGATTTCGATCTGTATTGGATTAAATTATTATCAATTTGTTCATATATTTCCAGCCGTATGATTTTATTTTTTTAAATTCAATCGGCAAAAACAGCTAGTCCTTTAATCACGTGTTTCACCAACCACACTGAACAACAATTGTTCTACAACTTTTTGAAAGTCGTGGACTTTGTATGAAAATTTGTTTTTATAATGAGAATTTCCAACATTTATAGAACAAAGTTTGTTCAGAATGGATGTTAGGACACGTATGTGTAACGGAACTAGCGGAGTGACTTCACTGATATTTTATTAAGTGAATGTTTCACAGTTTAGAAGTGCACTTTCAATCCCCATACCCTAATATTTCGATGGGATGCCAGAACAGTGTGATTCACTCACTTTAATGTCATAATTCTCACAACATCTTATACGTTGACCTGATTCCGTACTAAGTAGCTTAAGCACTTGTGTTACAGATATCAGACAACAGAGGAACACAAATATATACTTAAATACATATATTACACCCAAACACTGAACCAACACAACTGTTCATCGCACGAATGTTTGTCCAGAGTGGGGATCGAACCAACACAAAGGTAAGAGGCAGGGTCACTACCAATTGCGCCATCCGGTCAGTCGAATCTCTCGAATGAAAACTCGAACTCGAATGAAAATAAAACAAAGGACCAACGGCAGGGTCATTTCACTTGGTATTTTATTCCTTAGTACGGGAAAAATAGTTCAGTGGTTTTCGTTAGATGGAGCTTGTAAAAAGCAGCTGTAGCTTTAAAAAGCAATCAAGCAGGTGGTTCGGCGTTGTTTCGGCAGATGTCACTATGAATTTTTACATCGCGCTAGTAAAGCGTGTTTCGGAAACAATGACCTCTAATCGCCTGCCCACAATGGCGATTTAAAAAAGTATGGGAATTTAACCAGAGATCTAGGTGTTAGGAATTTTGTTATACTCGTATGTATAGCAAATAAAATTATTTCTGATATTTTACTTTAATCGTCTCCCTGACTGATTCTCAAAAGTGGCCGTACTACATAGCCGTTGAGTATTGGTCGTTTTCCTCTAGATGGCGCTAGCACTGGCTAGCCGAATGATGTCTCTATCAGTATATATAAGTTACTCTATGACAAACGGCTTGATGTGCTTACGAGGCACCGGGTATTAGACCACCAACATCCAAAACACCGGGCTAACACTGCGAATTTCTTAACCGAAATATTTGGGATTCTGAAAGTTCTGGAACCGAAAGTCTCAAGAGTAGAGTTGTTGCTTTAAAATGTATCCGGTAGAGAACAGGGCAGGAGAACGATGAAGAATCTGATGAAAGTACAAGTTCGGTGTTCATAAAAAAGATGTTTTGAACCAAAATACTTTAAAATTCTTTATTTATTCACCCCAATCCAATTCAGTCATCATATCACTTAAAAGATAAAGATAAAAGATAAAAAATTCTTTATTCAATTTAGGTCCACACAGAACACTTATGAATGTCAAAATAGTACATATTATCTACCGCTGGTTCGGAATGTCGATTTCTACTGAGAAGACACCAGCAAGAAACTCAGTAGTTACTCTTTTCAAATATTGATGATGTTACAGAGTTTCAATTGAGAAGAGAGAAAAAAATACAATTATGAAAGTTAATAGACTACTATGAATAACAACTCAAAAGATTAATGAATTAACATGACCAAGAATCCTTATCATTTAAATAGTCTTGTACACTATAGTAACCTTTCTTCATTAGGCAGGTTTTAATATGGGACTTAAACTTATCCAGTGATAGGTTAATGACATTTTGTGGTAGCTTATTAAATATCTTAATACTTAAGCCAACAAACGAATTACCGATTTTATGAAGTCTGAGGACCGGGACGGCAAGCCTATGTTTATTTCTGGTGTTAAGACTATGACTATCGGACTTTTTTGGAAAAGTGTCCAAGTTCTTACGTACATACATAATGCAGTCGAGGATAAATTGGGAAGCCACGGTTAAAATATTTATTTCTTTAAATATTTCCCTAAGTGAGTCACGTGATCTAAGGCTGTATATAGCGCGGATGGCCCTTTTCTGTAATACAAAAATAGTTTGTATGTCAGCAGCAGACCCCCACAACAGTAGACCATATGACATCACACTGTGGAAATAGCTGAAATAGACCAGTCTTGCCGTTTCGATATCAGTCAGACGCCTAATTTTTCTTACTGCATATGCAGCGGAACTTAGTCTTCCTGCCAAGGCAGCAATATGGGGACTCCACTGCAATTTCGCATCTATAGTTATACCGAGAAAAACGGTGGAATTAATGATTTGAATAGATTCATTGTTCATCTTAATACTTGTATCGACCTGCCTTACATTTGGCATGGTGAATTTTACACATTTAGTTTTCTTTGAGTTAAGAAGTAAATTGTTGGTCGTAAACCAGTGCAATACCTGTGAGAGAGTATCATTTACGTCGTCAATTGATTTTTTATATCTATCAACCTTAAAAATCAAGGAAGTGTCGTCAGCAAATAACACTATCTCACATAGATCTTTCGTAAAGTATGGAAGGTCATTTACGTATATTAAGAACAACAAAGGCCCCAATATTGAGCCTTGGGGCACTCCCATTAATAGAGGAGCGCCAGAAGAGTCGATTCCATTAACATTAACCCTTTGAATCCTATCAGACAAATAAGATTTAATCATATCAAGTGCGTTATTCAATACACCGTAATGCCGTAACTTCATCAATAGTGTTTCATGATTAACGCAATCAAATGCTTTCGACAAATCACAGAAAACACCTATTGCATCCTGCTTTTTCTCCCACGCATCAAAAACATGTTTGATAAGAGCCACTCCTGCATCAGTAGTGGATTTTCCTTTAGTAAATCCAAACTGTTTTTCATGCAGTAATTTATTAATATTAAAATGAGATAAAAGTTGAGTAAATATAATTTTTTCGAATATTTTACTGAGTGCTGGCAATATGGATATTGGCCTAAAGTTAGACGGATCACTCCTTTCTCCAGATTTGAATAAAGGTATGATTTTACTAATTTTCATCTTATTTGGAAATTGACCCTCGTCAACACATTCGTTAAATATTATAGCTAAGTGGGGTGCGATAGAGTGTATTATATTTTTTATTATATCTATCGAAATTCCCCATGCATCCTCAGTCTTTTTAATATTTAAATCTTTTAATGTTTTAAGAATAATCTCTGAGTTTACATGACTAAATCTAAAAGATGTGGTGCACTCATCTACATGCGACTTGATGAGAGAAGCAGCGAGATGCGGGCTCGAATTTAATGTTTTAGTGGTAGTGACTGGAATGTTTGGAAAGAATGACTCAAATGTGTTTGCCACTTCAGAGTCTGTATCAATAGATTTACCATCAATTTAAGAGAGAGCTTGCTGTGTTGTGTTTTGTTTTTGCAAGTCTCTTTATTTATAATTTTCCATGTTGCTTTACTTTTATTACTAGCTTTCATTATCTTATTTTTAAAGTAATTTGATTTGGCCACTGCGCATACTTTTTTAAATAGCTTTGAATATTTCTTAACATATTCTAATGTCGTTGGGTCATTAGAGTTGGCCTTAATATCATACAATTCAAATAACCTCTTTCTACTTTTATAAATACCTGTAGTGGCCCAGTCACTGAATTTGGTTTTAGAGGTATTTGTTTTAATGGTTCTTTTGGTAAAGATACCATTAAATTCTTTTTCAACGACATTAAATAATTTATCATAATGTTGGTTTACATTTCCTTCATTATAGGACAATGTAGACAACTTTTGTGAGATAGTTTCTTTAAATTTATTTATACGGTTTTCAGTGATTGGTCTACATACAAAACTATATGAAGAAGGGGCATGACGGTGCTCAAACACAGTCATTTGACCACTATGGTCAGAATTGATAAAATTTATTATGGACTTGTCCATAACTTCACAGTTACAAAATATGTTATCTAAACAAGTAGCTGAGGTGGGTGTGACTCGCGTGGGTTCGTTGAAAAGATGATGTAAATTAAATGATTTAAAGAGATTCAGAAACCTAACAGAGTTCTGTGAGTTATCTAAAATGTTGATATTAAAATCTCCACAAACAACTACTTTTTTATTAGATGAACATATTTTGCTCAAAACTTCTTCCATAATGGATTCAAACATGGTAAAATTCCCATTTGGGGGCCTATACACACAGACAATGACATGCCGCTCCAGCTCTGCACACGCTAACTCAATAGTTCGCTCAACTGAGAGTGAGACAATATCTTTACGTTCTTTAAATTTAATTGTATTATTCAATAAAATAATTGACCCGCCTCTGATTGCCAACTTTCTCGTGAACGAACTACTGACGCTATAGTTATCTATATTGATAATTAATTCATGTTGACTTAAGATTAGCAATATACTTTTGCACCATTACTCACAAAGTAAAGCCCTTTACTTAGCCATTTTAAAGTTCTCGTCTATGCACTTAGAGTGAGTAAAAAACTTAAATATAGTTAAAACGTGTGAGGAATACAGAGCTCCGCCTGCGAAGGTGTCGTAGCGCTTAATATCACTATGATAAAATTGAATTACATCGCGTCTGTACGTTGGTATGGATAGAAGCAAAATTTTGTATATGAAATATTATATATATTATTCGCTTCCACATTTTATAATGCGGAAGGCTAAGGAATGGAACTCCCAGCGGAGGCCTTTTTTTCTGATCACTATAATGTGAACATCTTTCTTTCTCATCGTCGCTTTCCATCAGGTGCGATTGTGGTCAAGCGTTAGGCTATTGACCAAAAAAAAAGATACTTTCGTTTGATAAATTTCAATTCCCTAATCTCACAGATGGTCTGAAACCCTTTAGTCAGTGTGGTCAAGGAAAACTGACAAGGAAAACCGAAAGAGACATTGGAGATGCACAATACATGCTCTGCTGTGGGCTAATACATGCTGCTGAAGAAGGGAAGATCTCACAGTTTAAGTTCAGCGGTAATTTTCTACAAATGTTAATGACTTAAGGACCTTAAATGAGCCGCCTAAGAAGGCTCCAAGTCACCCAGAGAGCAATTGAAAGGGCTATGCTCGGAGTCTGCTTGCGTGATCTTATAATGAATGATTAGATCCGCAGGAGAACCAATCTCAAATAATTGCATGCCTCAAGTGGCAATGAGTAGGGCACATTGCGAGGAGATCAGACGGCGCAGAAATGTCCACGAGTGGAGGCCGCGCATAGGAGGTCGAAGCCGTGGCAGGCCCCCCACAAGGTGGATCGACGATCTGGTAAAGGTCGCGGGAATCATTTGGATGCGGGCGGCACATTGCTGATCTGTGTGGAGATCATTTGGGGAGGCCTATATCCAGCAGTGGACGTTTATTGGCTGAAATGATGAAGGACCTTAAAGATAGATATATCATGACGAATCTAAGGTCATGAGGGATCTTAGTCCATGTGGGATCACTGATCAGATGTAGGATCGTAATAGATCATAAATATATTATACTCGACTGCACCCAGGTAGTTTAATTGTTTGAAAGTAACAATAAAATACATTTACGTCGCTAGTGTGTAATGCACAGCTATTATACTGACTAAAACTTAATTACGTGTTGTCAATAAAACATACAAAAGCTATGTGTTACTCTCGTATCATAAACGATATAATAAAGAAGAAACTTACAAATGAACATATAATCGAAACTAAAAAAATCACACATTTGCTTATAGGACAAGCGCCGACATCCAATATTGTCAGCATAAATGCTCGCCAAACGAATAGCGAACCGAAGCCAAAAAATGTTTAACGTACAAAACTTAAGAGGCATTATTGAGTTCACTAGCGCCACCAATCTTTTAACTTCTTACAAATACAAATACAAAATTCTTTATTTACGGAACGAATGTTACAGGTTGGTTTACAGAATACAGAGTTTCAATTGCGTTCTACTGGGATTAGGTACCAGTGTGTAAATATTTCATATTATATCTATAGGTTTAAATAAAATTAATATTCGTTATAATTTAAAAATCAAGGGTACATACATATTATTATTCATAATTCAACACATTTGATCAGAGTATCGGTACATATCAGTAGAATAATCATTTTATATTACAATAAATTTAGATTTATATACATAGTTATTTTAATATTAGAATTTAATGTCAGTTTGATATTCCCTCACACTATAGAAGCATTTGTCAAGAAGCCACTCATCAATTCTTATCTTAAACAATTTTAATGGCAGGTCTTTAATATTATTAGGCAGTTTGTGCTATAACTGTACCTATTGGACAAAATGGATGGGATAAATGTCGCAAAATTTATTGTACTATACATGAAAATACTGTACCTTGAATGTACTATTATTTATGTAATTTTAATTAAATGAAAGTACCTGCCGAATGACGAATGATGTCGATTGATCGTTTATAGAAATTTAATTAACAAAATATAACTTATTTAGAATTAAAATAGATAATACTTACAGGTGGCGCTGGTGAACTCTTGTTATCTGTCCCTAAAATATTATGCATTCTTTTTTTACGTGATACATAGCAGACGAGCAGACGGATCACCTGATGGTAAGCGATTGCCGCCGCCCATGGACAACCGCAACACAAATGGAATCAAAACCGCACTGTCAGCATTTAAACCCCCCCCTTTTCTCCTCCAGTACCCTCAATATCGCAGTAAAACACAGCACTGTGCTGCTTCCGGCCAATTTTTTGTGAGGCCGTGGTATCACCCGGTCGAGCCCACCAATTCATACGGAAGCGAGTAGTTAGGCTCTCCCACGTTTCAAGTCAGAATCATTATCATCATTAAGCCTGTATATGATGCTACTGCAGGGTATAGGCTCATGTGTCCGCCAGGCCTTATCCACCGCTCTGTCTATGTCGTCAGCCCATCTGCTTACTTTTTCTATTCCCTTGCCTTGGCCAACAGTGTGTTATGGATTGACTCCATCTACCGTCACCTCACGCTTCGAGTACCTGAGATTATTTTTTAAATATCTGAAATTCGTCTCTATGAATATATATCAGATGGCAGCGCTAGTGAGCGAAAGAGCACTTCAACGTAGAAAACTAAAACACCAGTCCACCTGCGCTGTTTGGCTGACGATACAATAAAATGGTCAGCTTTCGATTCAGGGCAAGTCTTTTAGCAGTATTTTAAATTAAGTTGAGAAATTGATTTATGGAAGTCTAGGCAAGATGTAAGGTAGGGCATCAAAGGATGTTTCATGCTTTTCTTGATTCATGTACGCACAAATGTCGAGGCGTCAAGAGATAACCTATTTGGACTTTGGACCGTTCTTATATCTGAGACTGCCTTTTTTGAGTGCCTCGGTTTTTGAGTGCATCGAGTTGCACTGTAAAGCGACGTTTGCGCAAGATGTACCGGGCTCGATCCCAGGGCCAATTTTTTTTTATGGGAAAGGGAGGCAAATGAGCAAGCGAGTCACCTGATGGTAAGTGATCACCGCCGCCCATGGACATCAGCTACACCAGAGGGCGTGGCCAAAAATTTGTACCTAAGTTTTCGGTAAGAAATTTTTAGTATCAGCCCGGAGTCTAGAAATCGGCGGTCATGTACCCCCGTGCCTCGGAAAGCACAGCATCCTGCGCCCAATACCTCTCCGGTCGTGTCACTCTGGTGTCCCATCGGAATATGAGTGTAAGGGAATAGAGGGTGCTCTTGTGTTTGCGCACACACTTGAGCACTATAATATGTATATCTTGCGTAAGTGGCTGTTTTTTGAGATAGGTCAACGTAGCCGTAATCGGTTGGAGGATATTATATCTAAGTCACAAGTGCAATTTTTGCACTGTCTTTGAGGGTAAATGGACCTGACGCCGTCTTTTTTAAATTTATTTTTAAATATGTTAGTTGGTAGACGAGAAGACTGATCACCTGATGGTAAGCGATTGTCGCCGTCCATGGACACACGTGACACTAGTCAAGTCACAAGGGCGCTGCCAACCTCTAATTTACTTGCTATCCTTTTCCCCGGATTAGGCCTTCGGTACTCTCACTTACGCGAAAGCGACACACAGCACAGTGCTGCTTCATGCTGATTTTTCTGTGAGGCCTTGGTATCACTCCGGTCAAGCCGGCCTATTCATGCCGAAGCGTGGCTCTGCTACGGTAATCTTTTCAAATTATACTGCGTCATCTCATCAAATGACAAGAAACTAAATGGCACCAACTATTTCTGCCAGTGAAGCAATTTAAAATTCTCATACGTGAGCACATTTAATTAAAATGTTGCGGCCACCGTCAAGACAGGCCCATAGTCACACTGTAAAGATTTGCAGTATAAAAACTGCGTTCGTCTCGCTTGTTTCCATTTCGGTGACCTTATACAATTTTAAGTTGCTCAAACTTATTACAATCAGCATGCCGTTCCCGGTTGTGTTTTTTTTTTTTTTTTTTTTTTTTTTTTATGCTAGAGGCGGACAAACGAGCAAGCGAGTCACCTGATGGAAAGTAATCATCGCCGCCCATGAACATCTGCGAAATCAGAAAGATCGCTAATGTGTTGCCGGCCTTTTTTTTAAAAAAGAGTACGCTCTTCTCTTGAAGATCCCTAAGTCGTAGCCGTCCGGAAATACTCCTGCAGCCAAACCGTTCCACAGAACTGAGGTACGTGGTAGAAAGTTCCGGGAGAAACGCACAGTACTAGACCGCCATCCATCGAGATGATGAGAATGGAATGACAATCGCTTGCGAGTGGTTCGATGTAAGAATTCGGCCGCAGGGAGTAGATCAAACAGTTCTTCAGAGCACTCCCCATGATAAATGCGGTATAGAATGCTGAGGGAAGCTATGTCCCGCCGCAATGCTAGAGGATCAAGTCGACTAGAGAGAGTCAGGTCACCAACAATTCGAGCAGCCCTACGTTGTACGCGGTCAAACGGAAGAAGTTGGTACTGAGGTGCACCAGCCCAGAGATGGGAGCAGTATTCCATATGGGGCCGAACTTGTGCCTTATAGAGTTGTAACCGATGAGCTGGTGTGAAATACCGCCCCGCTCTATTAAGTACACCAAGTTTCTTTGAAGCTATTTTAGCTTTGTCTTCCAGATGACCGCGAAACTGGACATCGCTCGAAATGTCGACACCAAGGATCCCGATAGAATGCTTGACATCAAGGGGGGTGCCCTGAAAACTGATTGGCACTTCAAAGGGACGTCTTTTAGCGGTTAACGCGCACACTTGTGTCTTGGAGGGATTAAAATGGACTAAATTAAGTCGTCCCCAGTTCGAAACATGATTTAGCATATCTTCGACTTCAGACACAAGTGTGTTCCGGTTTTCGATGACGTTTTCCGTTGAAATATTTGCACGTCCGGTATAAAGTGCATCCCCAGTACTATCATCCGCATAGCAATGAATATTGTTCTGAGACAACATATCATTGATGTGCAGAAGAAACAGTGTTGGAGATAGTACACAGCCCTGAGGGACACCAGCGTTCACGGGCTTCAGATCCGAGCAAGAACCGTCGATAACAACCTTAATGCTACGCCCATTTAAAAAACTAGCGACCCACGTGCATAATTTCTCCGGAAGACCGTATGAAGGAAGTTTAGATAGCAGCGCCTTGTGCCATACCCTATCAAAGGCTTTCGCTATGTCCAAACTGACAGCCAGAGCCTCACCCTTGCTCTCCGCCTGTGCCCATCGATGAGTCAGAAATACCAGCAGGTCACCGGCGGAGCGACCACTACGGAAGCCGTACTGGCGGTCGCTTAATAGGCGGTTCTCCTCTAAGTATCTCAAGAGCTGACGGTTGGTAATGGACTCCATTACTTTAGAGAGGATTGAGGTAATGGCTATTGGTCTATAATTGGACGGGTCCGAGCGATCGCCTTTTTTGGGTATCGGGTGGACAAGGGCTGACTTCCAGTTACTCGGTACTACGCCAGTGGTGTAGGAGAGCCGGAAAAGACGCGTTAAAACCGGAGCCAACTCCGGAGCACATTCCCTCAGTACAATCGGAGGGATACCATCCGGCCCACTCGACTTACGGATGTCAAGGGAAAAGAGAGCTTTACGAACCGAATCTTGTCGGAAACGGACGTTCGGCATTGAACTCGCACAGGGCGGTATAATTGGTGGAGAGTTCCCAGAGTCATCCAAAGTCGAGTTAGACGCAAAAAGAGTGCCCAGAAGGTCGGCTTTCTCTTTTGCAGTATGGGCAAGGGTATCATCCGACTTGTGAAGTGGAGGGAAAGACGACTGACTAAAGTTCCCCAGGATGGCTTTGGCGAGAGCCCAAAAAGCGCGGGTGCCTGATGGGAGGCGCATTAGCTTCTCGCCAATTTCACCGATGAACGATGCCTTTGATTTGGCAATATCCTTCTTGTGTCATCATTTCAGCCAAAAGACTTCCACTGCTGGACATAGGCCTCCCCCAATGTTCTCCACACAGATCGGTCTTGTGCCGCCCGCATCCAATGGGTTCCCGCGATCTTCACCAGACCGTCAGTCCACCTTGTGGGGGGCCTGCCACGGCTGCGACTTCCTGTACGTGGCCTTCTATCGAGGACTTTTCCGCCCCAACGGCCGTCTGTTCTCCTCGCTATGTGCCCTACCCATTGCTACTTGAGACATGCAATCCTTTGGGCTATGTCTGTGACCCTAGTTCTCTTGCGGATCTCATCATTTCTGATACAGTCACGCAGGGAGACTCCGAGCGTAGCCCTCTCCATTGCTCTCTGGGTGACTTTGAGCCTCCTTAATCGGCACATTGTAAGCGACCACGTTTCGGTTCCGTATGTCATCACTGGCAACACACACGCATTGAAGACTTTCGTCTTGAGACACTGCGGTGGATGGGCCGAAAATATTCTGCGTAGCTTCCCGTACGCTGCCCAGCCGAGTTGCATTCGTCGATCGACCTCTTTCTGGAAGTTGGAGTAATATATAATACAGATAACAAAACTTTTTTTTTACTCTAGGCACCACACCCAGCCAGGACACAATGCCTGATTCCGGTCGAACCGGCACATCAGGGGGCGCAGATTTTAAAGGAGTTAAGGAAGGACACGGTCAGCGATGGGAAAGGAGGGATTGCTGCTTCGGGATGCGCGTTGATGAGATGAGGATTTTCAATCGTCATGTAGCTGTCCAGGTTCTTTATGTTCGCTGTTGACGGCCTCACTGTCAGTTTCGGCGATGTTGAATTCGCTCCTGGTTTTGTAGTAGTATCTCTTATCTTGAGACGTGGATCCCCAGGTAAATATAGGTCTTCCAATTTTGAATCTCCTCGCTATATACTTTAGTACTGTATATGTGGCGCTGTGCATCATAGTATACTCGTACGTAATATAGTAATAATAACAATGTATTAAAAAGAGGCTGGCGAGTTTCTTGTCGAATCTTCTCGTCCGAATCAACTTTCCGATTCCAGTGGTAGAATCACATTAAATATGTTTATTCATTTCTTAGTATATTTTATGTATCAACGTGTAATGTGTAAGTACATGTACGAGTATATTATACTTACAAATAAATACTTATAATTTTTAATGTATGACAATTTGAAAGTGCTGTATGTATACAAGTATAGGCTTGTAAATATTGAATTGAAGTTCGGAGCACCTTGCTTGTACCATGATCTAGGACTTGGTAAGTCTGATTATTACAATCAAACCTCCGCAGTCTAATCTTCACGATCCTTAATAATGATAGGTGGTGGATGAACAGAACATCTCTTCTTCTCGATGGGATCTCCGGTACCCTCACTCACACGGCGAAACACAACGCAAGCGCATGTTTACACCACCAATATCTTTATTTCAACAATTGACTGACCCAACACCCGATAGCTCATGTAGTGCCAAAGGGTCACTGAATTTGCCTCATATGAATTCAATCCCCAAACATTCGTGTGATTAATATTTATGTTTGTTCAGTGTCTGGATGTAATAAAGGTACCTTAATTTGTAACTATTCCTCTTTTGTCTGATATCCGAACACAGTATCAGGTCAATGTATGATAATGAAGATGTTGTTTCAATCTAATTTATTTATTTACATTTGCCATTTGTCATGTATCATTATTATCTCAGCCCACTCTATTACCACATTGGTATAGGCCTCCTTCAATTTTCTCCACTCAGATCTCAGTATGAGCAAGCTGGCCCAGTTTGTGTCTATCAGCCTAGCCACATCGTTCTTCCATCGCATCTGTGGTTTTCTGACAGGTATCATTCGACCCCATAGTCTCCATTCTAGGAGGCTTCTGCACCAAGAGTCATACACTTACTTGTTTTATACTCCTTGAATGATTTGTGTACCGCATAAAGGCACAACCGAATAAAGGAATCTTTAGCGATAATCCTTTGGGAAAATGCATTTAAGAATAAGAATAAGTAGATAGGAATATATTTACTGTCTTTTTAAAACACATTTTAACAAAGTAAGTAGAAACATATTCCCAAAATCAATCCCCGGGTCGCGTCGGGCCTAAATTTGTACCTGAGTTTTTCTGGAAATTCTCAGTGTTAACCCCGAGTCTGGAAGTTGTGCCTCAGAAAGCACACTAAGCCGTTGGTCCTCTTCGGTCGTGTCACACTAGTGTCCCATTAAAATATGAGGGTACGGGAATAGAGAGTGCACTTGTGTCTGCGCAAATACTTGTGCACTATAATATGCCCTGCGTCGATGGCTGATCGCTGAGATTGGCCGCCATGACCGAAATATCGGTTTGGTGGACATTATTTTTAGAAACAAACATAAAGATAGACAAAGGGAAGGAGCTTAGCTGATGTCTCCACGAGCATGTGACCCCAGGCAACGCTGGTTTTTACCTACTCCCCTCTCTATATCAGCGAACAACGTAGTCAGTCAGGTATAAATGCAGACTGAAGCAAACCAAGTACACTGTACTCAGTTTTGTAGGACCGCACGCGGCTAGCTGATGTCATATCTTCTTCTTTTTGGTTTGATCTAAACTTGTCATTTATGGATGTAGGCTATCGCGCCGCTAAATTAAAGTAGGCATGGGCCGGTCACTTATGTCGACGACACGACTAAAGATGGAGTACGTGTGTTTTGGCCTGGTAGGAGAGGCACATGGGTAGGAGAAGGGTAGACAGACCACCACCCAGATGGGCAGATGTTCTAAGAAGTCACGCAGGCATCATATGCACCAGAAAAACTAATCACCACGCCGAGTGGAGGTGCTTCGGAGAGGCATATGTCCAACGGTGGGCGAACGTATCTGATTTCTACCACCGGATATTGCGGAAGACGACAGGAATCCAGCCTTACACTGTGGAAGTTCCACCAGCTCGTACTAAGCGGTTCGCTTCTTCTTTCTTGGTACGAACTACTAAGGAATGGAACAACTTGTCAGCTTCTGTATTCCCAGAGAGCTACAATTTGGGTGTATTTAAGTCGAGAGTAAATAGGCTTCTTCTGGGTAAGCACACTACATCTTAGACCTTATCGTCACTTTCCATCAGGTGAAATGAGGTCAAGTGCAAACCCATTTAATATATATATAAAAAAAAAGGAATGCTGATGATGAAGAAGCTTATCATACTATACTGTGGCCATATTAAACCCTCAGTCAGCGGCATGTCAAAGGCTCGCAACAAAAGGCGCAACTAATGTAATTGTGTCACCATACGGACAACCAATTACACTTTTTGCGGGCACTCTTACGTCTTGCGGGCAAAAAGTTTGAAAGAAAATGGCGCTCGGCAAAACATTTGTTATTTCTTTTACAGTGTCTGGAGTTTTAAGTACGTAATCTTCTTTATCTTAGCGTGTTATACTCGGTTGCGTAGCTTCGGAGCCCGTTGTACACTTGAACCATGATCCAGTATTCGGGGAATCTGGTAATATATTTTTTTTATTAGAATAGCCAGACATTTACAATTTACATTACGATGAAACGACTACCGTTTGATCTTCGCACCGCAACCCTTTCACAGGGGATCCAGACTAACTGAATCACTGTTACACGTTCAGAATCATTAGGTATATCATATATTTATTTATTTTATTTCTTGCATACGACACTTACGGTACGGCTGGTCCACAAGTTAAAGGTCGCTCAGCGGGCAATGGAACGAGCAATGCTCGGCGTCTCTCTCCGAGATCGAATCCGAAATGAGGTGATCCGGCAGAGAACCAAAATTATCGACATTGCTCACCGGATTAGCAAGCTTAAGTGGCAGTGGGCTGGCCATATTAGCCGCAGAACCGAAACCGATGGGGTAAACGAGTTCTGGAGTGGAGACCGCGTCTTGGCAAACGTAATGTAGGGCGCCCTCTGGCTAGGTGGGGGGACGATCTGCGCAGGATGGCTGGCAAGAGCTGGATGCGAGAAGCCATGGATAGATCACAGTTGGAGGGGCCTACGTCCAGCAGTGGACTGCGATGGGCTGATGATGATGATGATGATTTCTTGCACCATATATATACAATATACAAGTTACATAAATATCATACATAACTACCGTAATACATAGACCCTGTAATGTAAGGGTATGGCAAGAATTAACTAAGTATTAGTTACAATACATTTTATGACAGATTACTACAACTACTTACTATCTATTATTAATACAATATTATATTTATCCTAATACCTGGAAGTGCTAATTTTACATCGAATAATTAAATTCATAATTTGGCCGTGTGGTCCCCGGCAGAGTAGAATAGGCCACCCTCACTCTTACCGAGGTGTCGTAAAAGGCGACTAAGGTAAAGCTGCTAGCATGATCATCAGCACGCAGAGAAGGAAAACTCTGCATTTATATCAAAACCCTCGCCAACCCAAGCCAAGCGTGGTGAGTATGGCGATTACCCCTCATGCGATTGAGGGAGGCCCGTGCCCCAGCAGTGGGGACTTAAATGGGCTGATGATTAATTAAATTCAGACATGTTTTGTATTTTTATAATACTAATACTAATAATAAATTTTGTATGTACGACTATCATTCATTCTTTCAAAAATTGTGGATACATGAATGTATGAATGATAACTTTATTTGGCACCATACAAAGTAAGAAAACTTATTTAGAAACAAAACCTTGACATAAATAATATACGAAAATTAGGACAACATTATCCCTGTTTGTGGCAAAGCGGCTGCCGCTCAGCAACAGTCGGTGCTGATTCATACAATATTTGAGATAAAATTAAGAGGATTTTATCACGAGCATGCAAGGCGCGTTCTTCTCCACTAAGCTACCATCGCTCTTAAGGTAAATGAAATATTAAAAATAAATCGAATTTCCTAATAACGCGAAAACCTCCAACAAACAAATCTTTTACCAAAATACGAAATTAAAGGGGTTTTTCGATAATCCCCGAAACACGGCAATTATAACGTTGACGCATCGGAAAATACTTAATAATGGGCATTAATGTAATCTACAATTTAAATTGAGAGAGTGTAGGGGGAATGGTAATTTCCACCATCCCAAGGCTTAAGAACGAGCTTTGGTCAGCGTAAGGTATAGACAATAATTTATTTCGATTTGGGGAGGGAAATATCTAGGTACAGATTGCTTCAACTCATCATGATGGGTAAAATAGCGGGGGTGCGACGCGTTGGAAGAAGAAAAAAGCCGTGGCTGCGTAATATAAGGGAGTGGACTGGCATCACAACTGTAAAACGGCTGTTTCGTCTCGCAAAGAACAGAGAAGATCCTGGGAAGCTGACGGCCAACCTTCAGAAATGAAGAGGCACTCGAAGAAGAAGGGAGATATCTAGAATTTTCTTATGAACCATTAGGGCCTTCAACAAAACTGTTTCATAAATAACGAGAATATACATTTCGCATCCAAATGAAAGAGACGTACAGGGCGTGTGCAAGAGATGGACAGAAAGATTCAGTAGGAAAAGTACGTTATGCTGTAGGCCATTTGTACTTCAATTCGTTCTGAATAAAATAAGTTTAAGACGGCTATACGTTCTAAGAATATGTGTACGTAGCCTGTACACATACCTGCATGCGTACAGTGATTTAGGAGTGGTTCGGCGTGAGACAGGGACATACTATACAAATGTGGGTGTGACAAGATCTTAACGCGTAGGTCAACGAAATAATTCTTCGAAATCAAGGAGCTACAACCTTATTTGTTACCTTATGTGTTTATGTGTGTACTGAAATTGTGCATAGAAACTCTGTAATGCTACTAAGAATCACATAATTTTTAAGTTAAGTTTTGTTTTTTGTGCAATAAGGTACATCTTATCATCATATTTATCTACCTATCTATTTATTTTGTTTTAAAATTTGCTTTATTGAGATCATCGTCATCAGGCCTCTCCAATTGTTCACCACCGTGATCTATCCATGACTTCTCGCATCCAGCTCTTGCCAGCCATCCTGCGCAGATCGTCCCTCCACCTAGCCAGAGGGCGCCCTACATTACGTTTGCCAAGACGCGTTTGCAAGTTTATTGAGATAAATAATTGAAATTACATTTGTATACACACAGCATCAAAATTTGTAGATACGAGGGTAGTTACAATTACTTGTATGTTAAACAAGTTGCGAATTGTCCCTAGCTATCGCAAATCTCACCCGACAACGTACGACACGTTCTAGCAGAAAATTTTCTAGCAGAATTTTGTGCCGTATGGTCTTTACTCTACCGGATCATTTTTATTGTTTAGTTCCCATCTATACTCTACAATACCTTTAATATTAACCTCAAAAACAGTAAAAAACTTTGTACACATAATACAGGCACAGTATAAAATTGCACCGGATTCATATTCCGAAAGGATTAAATTTTTCCGCATTAATTTAAAATTAACAAATTAAATGTGAGCGCGGCATTATCGAAATGAGATGGGTGCGAGCGCCCGCCAATTTGGGCACGAGGATTTGTCAAATTAATACCCACGCCAATTACCAATCGTGTAATTGCTGTGTATCGATTTTTTACGAGCCGATACCTTCGATGTTTGAGCTGTAAATTGTTCATAAATGTACAGTTCAAATGTGGAACATTTGAGAATTAGTGTTCTATTCTTAAGCCTTAGCTAAAACGGCGTTGTAAAGTGGACATTTAAAACAAAACAAACACACAGAATTTACGATAAAAGAATGGTAATGGAAAAAAAATGCTTTGTTACACCGTTTTAGTTCACAAAGGATTAAAGAAAGTTTATAATATGATAAATAGATTTTTCACAAGAACTAAATAGGTACAGGTAGCATGCACAACAATCTGAGTATGAACGCCTTATAAGACTAATAATTGGCCGTGTGGTCCCCGGCAGAGTAGAACAGGCCACCCTCACTCTTACCGAGGTGTCGTAAAAGGCAACTAAGGTAAAGCTGCTGGCATAATCATCAGCACCCAGAGAAGGAAAACTCTGAATTTAGTTCAAAACCCTCGCCAACCCGTCTGCCAAGCGTGGTGAGTATGGCAATTACCCCTCATGTGATTGAGGGAGGCCCGTGCCCTAGCAGTGGGGACTTAAATGGGCTGATGATGATGATGATAAGACTAATAAGACGATATTATCGCTTGTTGCGATTTCTTCTAGATAAACTTTTATTTATTTATTTATTTATTTTATTTTATTCGACCTAAAAGACCAACAGCTGTCTTAATACAGTAGTAATTACAATGAATGTCTTAAAGCTAATAACAGGTCTTCACTGATAGAAATAAAGTAAGTAATAGTTTTAACATGCGAAGATCACGGAAAGCAACAGATCAAGTTGAAGTTTTAGAGGAAGAAACAGTGTATTTGTAATGTAGTGCAAAGTAATTAAAATTCAAATTGTTAGAAACATCCATAGGTACGATCAGTATCAAAAGTAGCTTAACACTTTAGTACCATGTCGAAGTAATTTTTTTACATACCCCTTAGAAACTAACTATGATAGGCAGAACAGTTACTTTGACGCATAAAAAATAATGATACCTAACATTATGAAATACTGAATTTGTAATAGACAAACTTGTGTTTATTGCAAATGTTAAGATTATCGGCGTCTTTAGCCATTCATTTTGAAAATTTGCTATTCTATCTTTTTTATAAGTTTTGGACGAGGTCACTTTAAGGTTAGGAGGCGGTTGCCGCCTCCCATTGCCACTAGCGGAGTCGCAAGAACGCTGCCAATTTTAAACTCCTCTTTCTCCTAAATAATGCCGCGGATACTCGCCGTATTTCAATGACGTCGTGGTCAAATGTGGGAGAGCCACGCTTAGGCATGAATGGGCCGGCTCGACCGGAGTGATACCACTGCCTCACAGAAGACCGGCGTGAAGCAGCACCTGCGCTGTGTTTCGCCGTGTGAGTGAGGTTACCGGAGGCCCAATGGGGGGTAAGGGGAAAAGGTTGGCAGCGCACTTGTGACGCCACTGGTGTTGCGGGTGTCTATGGGCGGCGGAATTGCTTACCATCAGGTGATCCGTCTGCTCGTCTGCCACCTCTCATATAAAAAAAAAAAATAACACCAGACGAACCGGCCCATTTATGCTGAAGTGAGGCTCTCCAACTGCTGCCTTTACATTAACGCAGTTTTACTCTTAGACTCTTACAGAAGTATGTTACATTAGCGGGTGTGTACATTAGACTTAGAATAACACATTAATAGTATGTATCTAGAGTACGTCCTACGTTTCAATATCATTTCTAATTCATTATGATAAGGTTCAAAATTGAATTACCTACCTACATGACGTAACTAACAGACTGTCAGGGCTGCCTCCGCGGCCATATTCGCTCTAACTGATGGGTCCCTCAGGGCTCGCTCTATTTGCGAGCCTCGTAATTAAAAACTTTATGCTTAAATTAAGTAGGAATACTTACATCCCAGTCTCAGCACAGGAACATGCTTTGCGTTTCAACTTTATGAAGAGGTTAATCAGAAGGGGGACGTGTGGAAGCTGCCACGACCTCGGGACAAGTTTTAGGAATAATAATCCTCCAACCGATTACGGCTACGGCGGCCAATCTCAACGATCAGCCAGGTACGCAGGATATATTATAGTGCTCAAGTGTGTGCGCAAACACAAGTACACTCTCTGTTCCCTTGCCCTCATAATCCGATGGGACACTAATGTGACACGACCGGAGAGGGATCAAGCGCAGGACCAACAGCTTAACGTGCTTTCCGAGGCACGGGGGTACTAGACCGCCAACTTCCAGACTCCGGGCTACCACTAAGAATTTCTTGCCGAAAACTTAGGTACAGATTTTTGGCCCGACCCGGGGATCGAACCCGGGACCTCTTGCGCAGCCGTCGCTTTAAAGTGCGATCCTCTAACCACTGCGCCACCGAGGCAGTCAATACCCATACCCAGTATGTAGAACACATTAAGGCTAGTAGACTGTCCACGTTATGCTAAAAACGCATACTTGCATATTTCGGTAACACAATGCGAGGAGGAAATTTAGAAAAACTGATTGTGGCTGGGAACCGAAGGAACGCCGAAGCCAGAAGATCGTGTGAAGTTCACCAACAAGGTGGGCCGATCAGTTAAAAGACTCGTAGTCCTCCAAACTCTGCGCAGTTGTAAAAGATGCGCTAGACAGAAACCGGTGGAGGCAGATCCTCCGCTCCAGATGCAGCCATGATGCTGACCACGAGCCTCAGACATAAGGGACCGACATAAGAGAGAGAGTATGAAGAACAGGAACCTAAAAGTGGAGGTGCATGTTTTTTGTTTGCCACGAACAGGCAAATCAAAAATGGACTACAAGCATTAACAGGCATCTGCAATCTGGGGAAAGGCTATGTCTATGAGCGGTGGAAATCGCTTACCATCAGGTACCATTTCATCTGCCACCTATCACGTATTATATATATACCCAAATTAGTATTATATCGGATCGACGTATGCCAAACACTAAAGTAACATACTTTCACCGTAGGAGAACCACGCTTTGGCATGGGCCGGCTCGACCGAAGTGATACCACGGTCTCACAGAAAACCGACGTGAAGCAGCATTGTGCCGTGTTTCGCTGCGTGAGTTAGGGTACCGGAGGACCACTGCGGGGGAAATTGGAATTTAAGGTTGGCAGGGCACTGGTGACTCCAATGGTGTCACGGATGTCCATGGGCGGCGGCAATCACTTACCATCAGGTGATCCGTCTGCTCGTCTGCCACCTATCATATATAAAAAACAAACAGCAAAAAATAAAAAAAAATAGGAAAAACTCCACACGTTCGTCTTTATTGTTTGCACTTACTGTTTTTTCAAGGACAACTTTCAATTGTTGGTATGACACTAAGAATTTCATAACCAAAAACCGGCCAAGTGCGAGTCGGGCTCGCGCACAAAGGGTTCCGTAGCAGCAAAGTCCAAAATTACAGTTAAATCAACCTATCTCAAAAACTATAAGAGATACTTTGATCAAACCAAAAATCGTTGAAAGAGTTAATTAGCATGCATCACCTCTATTTTTTTTAGAATTTTATACCCCGTAGTTATAAAAATAGAGGGGGGGGGACATACTTTTTACGACTTTGAGAGCTGATATCTCAAAAACCGTTCACTTTAAGAAAAATGTTTTTTAGAAAACTTTATATCATTTTAAAAGACCTTTCCATTGATACCCCACACGGGTATGTACATCGAAAAAAAAAATTTCATCCCTCAGTTACATGTATGGGGGGCCCCACCCCCAATTCTTTTTTTTACTATTTAGTGTCATATTTTTGTAGCGGTTCATACAACACATATTCCCATCAAATTTCATCACTGTAGTACTTATAGTTTCCGAGTAAATCGGCTGTGACAGACGGACAGACGGACAGACGGACAGACGGACATGACGAAACTATAAGGGTTCCGTTTTTGCCATTTTGGCTACGGAACCCTAAAAAACTCGAAACTTTTTTCTGACCCAGAAACCGAAACTGGGAGTAAAAGCTTAGTCTCCATCACGGTGCCAATCATAAATAAAAGCACGTTCAAAAAATTTGCATATTCAGAATAATTTGGAACAAGTTTCATAGCGTGTTGGTTTTCATACATTCAATCATTATCATAATTATCGGTTTGTGCAGTCCAGAAGTAGCCGAAGATCGATCAAAGTGGCGATCATTTGGATATGCTAAAGTCCAGCAGTGGACTGCAATTCGCTGATACATTTAATCGCAAGTATCCAACGTGTGATTTGTGCAAAATAATCTCACAGCACATACCGACATAATCCCACAAATAGTTCATTAAAAAACTTTTTACTTAAAACTGCACTGAAAAGCACACAAACGCCTGCAATAAACCGTAAACCGAATCGGCGTTTTTGTTTTTCTTGGTGCGAAATCGTTTTTGCACGTTTTAAATTTTAATCTGCTCGACGAATTTGCTCCGCCACTGTATCGGAATAGCCCAATACAAGAGCTTTATATTTATCCACGCATACGGACAAATGAAATAAAATTCGGGCGGCGAGAAACTGTTTGGGTATCTGGAGTTCTGTACATACGAGTACGGTTACTATAGTGTTTAACATCGACAGAAAGCCGAAGCATGATTCAGAATATGTTGAGTCTCGTATACGTAATGAAACAACTGGCGTCTGACCTTTGCAACCCTGACTTATGGTTACTGAATTATGTGTAACGGTGATCCAGTTGGTCGGGTTCCCCTGTCTATGGGTTGCAAAAATAAGATGGCAGTCGCTTCATTGTAATAACCAGACTTCCAGAATCCTGAATCATGGTTCAAGTCTACCCCGGATTACGAAGCGACAGCTTTGGACGCAACTGGAAATTTCACGCTCAGATGAGGAGGGTTTTAGAAACTATCCGAAATGTGAAAATTTTATCACAATGGTTTCCCTTTCTGAAGTGCTAGTGGAAGAAATATGCATTATGCACACAGATGAACCAGAGGTGAATACTCCGGTTCGAACTTATGACCTTCCGCTAAGGAACATAAATACGTTGTTATCATCTGAGCCACCATTGATTGTAAGATTTCTCTCTCTAATTTGAGAGCGATGCTCTGGTCGGTGGAGTAGTCTCCATTCCTCTTTTAACTGCAGAGTCGAGAGAGGAACCAGCACCTTTAATTCCATGGTCGACATAGATCTGGAGAAAACGTATCTTTCAAAATATTAGAACATTTGCATCTAGATCAGTGAAAAGATGCGGAACAGTGAAATGCTTCATTTGAATCATTGAGGACATCAACTCTCAGATAGATCCGTAAATAATTGTTTTTTTAAGATCGAATAATCGATCCACTCCCGCGGTGTAATATATCTTTTCCCGCGCATGGAAAAACGGTTACCGATTCACCCCAAGCCCGAACAGCCCACGTCTTACTCTTTCGCTCTGAATTCGAATCATTCTGCTCATTCGGTTCATTTGGCTCACTCGGATCATTCGGCTCATTCGGATCTTTCGGGTACTCTCTTGTCGAGATCCATTTGAGTCAAATGAAACACTTCGAGCGAACTATAGAGATTCGGATCAGTGTATCTTTTGGCTGAGTCGGATCACTGAGTCATTTCAGTAAAGAGTTACACACGTCTAATACAACATGACATTTGTTTTTTCCTTAGGTTGTAGGACGTATTTTATTCTTGGTCTTCCTCTTCCTCTCTTTATTTTTTATTTTTCGTAGTTCATTAGATGTACTTTGTTCATACAGACTATTGGTTCTCCAAAAACCCTCACGGAACCCTCTCGATCGGGAGAGGCGCCGAATAAAACATTAATTGTGCCTGAGTGGTTGAAGCTGGGAACTGCTCACTATTGCTTATAGACCATCAGCTGCGCTTTAAACCGAAAGCAGGCTCCGAATGAATATATTATACTATACTACATACTCGAAAAGACTTGCGACAGACGGTAGAGTATTTTGGTCATTAATTTGAATGACATTATGACAGCAGAGTTGTTCAAAATAGTTAGTAGGTTTAATAGGAAGGATGCACGAGCCAGAAACTTATGGTATTTCATTCATAATTAATTAATGAAATACTCTACTGTCTGCCACGAGCTTTTGCATTTAGTATCGGATTATTTGGCTTTCTTTGTATGTGACAATTTTGGATGATTTTAATAATTTTATTTATTTTTGTTATTTTTCACAGTTATATTCTAGAAATTGAGATTTAACTAGTGAATTGCAAAGATTATAATATACTATTTGCAATGCGTATTACAGTTGAGCCAAAATAAGAGGCCACATTTTACGTTTCTCTCATAGAGAGGTGACCTACTTAAAAATTTGACTAAAGTGAATAATCGATATGTACTTCAAACAAACGTGAATCAGGAAGTTATTAGTACTTTTTTTTAGAGAAATGTGAATCGAAATTATTAAAAAGAAAGAAGATAGTAGTTACCGATTGTACATATTGATCCGCGGCCAGTTTATTTCTTTTTCTTCGAAATCAAAGCGCTTATATTGTGTGCCGTTCATGGTTTTTCTGTTTACCAAGTTAATAAATGTATTTATATTTTTGAACAACAGAATAATACGTTTTATTTAATCCGAATGTGGCTTTTCATTTATCGTTGAAAGTTCCTACACGAGTAAACATTGTAGTCGTTCGATTATTTGGGGAACATCCCTAGAGCTTAAAAAGAAAATGGGTGGACAGATAAAACATTGTACCAACGTTCAATTCTCTAGAAAAGTAAATTTATTAATAAGTTTATAATAGTTTAACAGAGAAAATAAATCGTCATTTTTTTTTTGTCTTCATTGCAATAATTAAATGCAAATATAATTTTAAAAAGTTAAGAAATTGTGCTAATTTAACATGGAGAAATTGATCAATGCCCGTTGTTACAAAGTTACGTTGCCGAATTTGAATGAAGTGTCAAATGTGGCCTTTTATTTTGGCCCTACTTTAAGTACTCGAACCCACTAACTAGACAGCTATTTTTCTAGGATTGGTCCTGGCTGGTTTCAATCTTTAATTTTTCAGCGGTTTGAAAATTGAACAGGAATGCAACTAGGTTTCTTAAATTTATTGGTGCATCGTATCGTATCGTATTTTATTTAGGTATATCATCGCTCAATCATATCCTCATTTGAAACGTAACTATTCAACACCCCACCCATCCCGAGAAGTGAGCCCTAAATATTAACACGGCGAGCGGAGTACAAACTAGTGTGTTTGGGTTTATGTCAGTTGAGAAGTAAGTTTGTGAAGCCGTGGCTCACGCAAATAGAGCGGGTCTCCGGGGAGCCATCAGTTAGCAAAATGGCCGACGACGCACTGACGCAACTGCCGGGGTTTTAATTGAGACGTCTGTGTCGTAAAGTTATAAGCGAATAGGGTTAGGTCACGAAATAAATAAACATAGAATATCGGCTCTGGCTGACATTAATTTATTTTTTCGAATAGCCAGACATTTAGCCACAATCTCAACTAATGGTAAGTGATGATGTGGCCGAGGGTGGATCATCTCTGTCTAGTAACAGCCTTTTTACTCACAAAATAAGAGTCTTGGCCTCCGAAACAAGTATCCTGCGCTACTTCTTGTCAGTTATTGACCAGGACCTTGCACACATCAGTCTCCTCGACGACGACGTCCTTCCAGAGATACCTGGGTCGACCAACTGGGCGTCGCGGCCCGTAGATCCTTTCTATTATTACAAATTGCGAACTAAGATTAGGAACAAAATATCGTGCTAACCCCTTGTAACATTGCGTGTAGGAACGGGATGACAGGAGATTTAGTCCGGTAATAACTTTAGATCGCGATTTATAATAAGGTGGAGAATATCGGATCTGGTTGACATTGATATCGAAGAGTTCGTTGACCTACGCGTTAAGTAGTATACCGTAACGTGACTCTCTCGCACACGTTTAGTCTGTCTCTCTCTGTCTCAAGAACTACGCCAAGATTATTGTATGTGCCGATGTATGTTTGTATAGCTTGAAATTTTCTAGATAATTTATCGAGCCGTTTAGGCTGTGCATGCATGCCCAAATTATACATACCGACGATGCACTGACAATACTGTTGGGATATTAATTAAGATGTCTGTGTCGTAAAGTTAGGATGTGCTTAGCTTACGTTATCCGATTTCAAAAATTCCTTTTGAAATGTCCAAAACGTAACGCTTACAAGTGTCGAAAAATTACTCTAAAAGTCATCTACCAACAACTTGTTTGCATGGTCAGTGTTACTAATATGGCCAATCAGAGCAAGGCAGCTATCAGGTCGAGGTCAGCCGATCCGTATGCTCGTCTGTCACCTATTACATTAAAAAAATAAAAGTGAGGAGCCATCAGTTAGCAAAATGGCCGACGACGCACGAACACAACTACATTATTGAGAAATGTCCAAAACTCAACGCTATTGGTGGAACAGAACGTGACGTCAATTTTCACTAGATGATATCTTTGTTTGGAAGGTCCATGTTGCACACTCCTGCAATTTGATTTTTGTATTACGGACATAAACATTACATTCAACAATATGCGAGAACATTTCACTGGGTTTTCACGAAACTCAACACATACACCGCAACAGCTCCATCTCAGTGACATGCAGCTCTTTCCAACGTCACTCTAGTATAGGCCAAGTCTTAATGCTATACAAAAGAACCAGCCTGACAACGGATTTTAGATCTGTCCCTTAAATTTTTCTTATTCTTGCATTTTGGGTTCACAAAATGTCGCCGCAATCGTCCTTGTTATGACACACTAAATAAACTCCTATATCTTCCATCATCCTTTGTGTAGACTTTGTATGTGTTTACAGGTTCCAATAACTTACAAGTTAACTCAAATTTTAATGCCCAGTTGTAACCTTAACAGGTTCAAGTTATTACTCGTTACAATGTATGGAAGTCATTCTTGGACAGTGGAAGCGAGAATAATAGCTTTTGGAAGCAATAAAATAGTAATGAAATAGCTAACACTTGAATATTTTTGGCACATGCAGGATGGTGTAATTATGGAACATCGAGGGGCTAGAACTAAACCCTTCCGACATTAGTTTTAGTTCCATATTCGACTTTGTGTTTGGAAGATGTAAAAGTCTTTGGGAGAATATACGTGTACGAGCTAGGCACGTACATTCTTTTGCTTACGCTGCGACATTAGGCGCATTGTTTACTATAATAATTACTAATATTTACGAGACGAGTACGTTTACAACCTTTGAACTAGACACACTAATCAAGAGAAGATTTGCCTTAGTAACTACTTTGTTTACTTTTACTTAAATAAACCCCATTATTTTGACCTTTGGCGATCTTTATCTTCTACGTGCTCCATTACTACTACTACTCTACAACTACAACTACTACAAGAACTACTACTACTCTACAACTACAACTACTACAAGAACTACTACTACTGGTACTACTACTACTTACCAACCAACAACTACTACTTATCGCTGTACGGTGTTCGTGGTCTACTAAGCGTAGACCGTACAATACGAGTAACAAATGAGTTCAATCTTCAAATATTTTTTCTAATATCACAGTAGATGTTGTTTTAAACTTTTATGGCCACTAACATTAGAATACTTATTTATGGGATTTCTACCATGGCGCTTGCAACTGCGCCGAAATATCGGAAACTCAAAAATAAGGTACATGGTAGAAATCCTGTAAATAATTATCCAAATCACGTAGGTATCATAAAACATAGAAAAGCCGAAAAAACTGAAAAGGTCAAAATAAGCTTTTTTTTCTTATTTACTCTACCTATTAACTCAATCCTTAATTAATTTAGGAAACTATTATATACAGTTTAATCTATTGTCAGTTTTTAAATCTTGATAATCTAAAATAATATCTCCTTTCGAAATTGTGTTATTACCTAACAAAAAAATTAGGAAACATCCTCATCTAAAGTAAAGATGCAAATAAATTGAAGCAAGAAAACCCGATGGCAGAAGCTAGTTAAAATATAATTTAATGTCATTTTTCAAACTAAACGGCTTTATTTATTTTCCTAGACGGAAATGACTCGGAGATTAAAATTTTACTTCAATTTTATTACCAGAAACTGTAATCAACCTCTTAATGCAGCTTTGACGTGTTCTTGCTTAATAAATAACAAAAATAGACTTAAAATCACTAAGTACTATTTTCAACCTTAACCGTTTTGAAATAAGATCCTTAAGCTCACATTAAAATAAATAAATGAAATTAGTTTCAAAACTCAAAATGTACGAAGAATGAATAAATAAACTTGTTCTTAAGTCTGTACGATTTTTTCTAATATCACAGTACCTGTTTTAAACTTTGATGGTCACTAACATTCTAATGTAATAAATAGACTATTCTATAGTTATTTACTATTTCTGCCGTTAGTTACTCCGTGACCATGGCGCTTGCAACAGCACCGAAATATCAGAAACTGAAAAATAAGGTACATGGTAGAAATCCCGTAAATAAATAACACACTTAAAAATTTCATCTCGTATTTAAGCGGAATTCGAACCCACACCTTTCACAATCCGGGTAAATGTTCTACCAATTAGACCACTGAACGCGTTACTAACCCGACGAAATTTGTAAATGCGTGATTCGACATGAGCTGGTCGATAGTCTCATCGATATTGTAGGTATATTTATAATAATATTTAATTAAATTAATTTTTAAATGTGTTATTAACTTAAGAATAAATCGCAAAATATTGCTATAAAAATATCAAGTAACATTCCCGTAAATAACTATTCTAATCACGGTAGGTATCATAAAACATAAAAAACTGAAAAGGTAAAAATAAGCTTTTTATCTAATTTACTCTATCTATTTGACTGACCGGATGTCGCAATTGGTAGTGACCCTGCCTTTTACGCCAAAGGTCGTGGGTTCGATCCCCACCCTGGACAAACATTCGTGCGATGAACACTTGTGTTTGTGTAGTGTCTGGGTGTAATATATGTATTTAAGTATTTATTTGTGTTCCTCTGTTGTCTGATATCTGTAACACAAGTGCTTAAGCTACTTAGTACGGAATCAGGTCAACATATGAGATGTGAGAATTATTATTAAATCAATCGTTAATTAATTTAGGAAACTATTAAATGAAGTTTAATCTATTATCAGTTTTTAAATCCTGATAATCTTAAATAAGTCTCCTTTCGAAATTTTGCTATTACTTAACAAAAAAAAAATAGGACACATCCTCATCTAAAGTAAAGATGCAAATAAATTGAAGCAAGAAAACCCGTTGGCAGAAGCTAGTTAAAATATAATTTAATGTCATTTTTCAAACTAAACGGCCTTATTTATTTTCCTAGACGGAAATGACTCGGGGATTAAAATTTTACTTCAATTTTATTACCAGAAACTGTAATCAACCTCTTAATGCACCTTTGACGTGTTCTTGCTTAATAAATAACAAAAATAGACTTAAAATCACAAAGTACTATTTTCAACCTTAACCGTTTTGAAATAAGATCCTTAAGCTCACATTAAAATAAATAAATGAAATTAGTTTCAAAACTCAAAACGTACGAAGAATGAATAAATAAACTTGTTCTTAAGTCTGTACGATTTTTTCTAATATCACAGTACCTGTTTTAAACTTTGATGGTCACTAACATTCTAATGTAATAAATAGACTATTCTATAGTTATTTACTATTTCTGCCGTTAGTTACTCCGTGACCATGGCGCTTGCAACAGCACCGAAATATCAGAAACTGAAAAATAAGGTACATGGTAGAAATCCCGTAAATAAATAACACACTTAAAAATTTCATCTCGTATTTAAGCGGAATTCGAACCCACACCTTTCACAATCCGGGTAAATGTTCTACCAATTAGACCACTGAACGCGTTACTAACCCGACGAAATTTGTAAATGCGTGATTCGACATGAGCTGGTCGATAGTCTCATCGATATTGTAGGTATATTTATAATAATATTTAATTAAATTAATTTTTAAATGTGTTATTAACTTAAGAATAAATCGCAAAATATTGCTATAAAAATATCAAGTAACATTCCCGTAAATAACTATTCTAATCACGGTAGGTATCATAAAACATAAAAAACTGAAAAGGTAAAAATAAGCTTTTTATCTAATTTACTCTATCTATTTGACTGACCGGATGTCGCAATTGGTAGTGACCCTGCCTTTTACGCCAAAGGTCGTGGGTTCGATCCCCACCCTGGACAAACATTCGTGCGATGAACACTTGTGTTTGTGTAGTGTCTGGGTGTAATATATGTATTTAAGTATTTATTTGTGTTCCTCTGTTGTCTGATATCTGTAACACAAGTGCTTAAGCTACTTAGTACGGAATCAGGTCAACATATGAGATGTGAGAATTATTATTAAATCAATCGTTAATTAATTTAGGAAACTATTAAATGAAGTTTAATCTATTATCAGTTTTTAAATCCTGATAATCTTAAATAAGTCTCCTTTCGAAATTTTGCTATTACTTAACAAAAAAAAATAGGACACATCCTCATCTAAAGTAAAGATGCAAATAAATTGAAGCAAGAAAACCCGTTGGCAGAAGCTAGTTAAAATATAATTTAATGTCATTTTTCAAACTAAACGGCCTTATTTATTTTCCTAGACGGAAATGACTCGGGGATTAAAATTTTACTTCAATTTTATTACCAGAAACTGTAATCAACCTCTTAATGCACCTTTGACGTGTTCTTGCTTAATAAATAACAAAAATAGACTTAAAATCACAAAGTACTATTTTCAACCTTAACCGTTTTGAAATAAGATCCTTAAGCTCACATTAAAATAAATAAATGAAATTAGTTTCAAAACTCAAAACGTACGAAGAATGAATAAATTAACTTGTTCTTAAGTCTGTACGATTTTGAACCTAAATGCTTCAGTATTATGATTAGTGTCGTATTTTAGGGTTAATTAATGGTGTTAAGTAATAATCCGACATGTGATCCCGAACTTAAATTGATAAAGTTTCTAAACTTGACTTTTTTTAGTTTAATTGGGTATAGGATGGTGTAGGGAACAAATTATATTGATTGTCAATATTGCGTTAATGATCTATGACAAATGAGGAGCTGTATAAATATAGAGTTGTTAGTAGGATCATATCTCACCCGTTAGTTCTGTACACTGAACTGAACTAATCGTGAACTGGAAAACTTTGTGATTTAGAGGTGTTTGTTACACCTAAAATACCGGTTAAAGGTGTATTGAACAATGTGGTACCTAGGCAGAGGTAGCTGGTCTATAACTCACCTTTCTAAATTCTTTTTACAGTAAGTACAGTGAAATGTTTTATTTTTTTTAACCTGCATTGATTTATGTATAATAGATCGTTTGGGATTGAAATCATTAAGTTTATAACGCAGGGACTCTCCCTTTCTCGGAAGGTGGGTAATGTAGGTAATGATCCATATACCTATTCAATAATTAAATAATGAGTGAATTAAATTGGATTGAATTAACTTAAACTAAATTATATAAACTGTATTTATTAACACTAAGTCTTAAGAAAAAATGTTATTAACAATTTTTTATAGCTCATTAGCCTGAAATAAAACGATTATTACTATAAATAGTATAGCTTTTTTTGTGATAAGCCTGAACTTTTTAATGCACACTTATGAGTATACATTGTTTATCAGTAAAGTATTATATGTATATATTTGTAATCCCACTGTTGATTCTGATATCCGTAACACAGGTGCTTGAGCTACCTATCTCGGAGTCAGATCAATGTATGTGATGTTGTGAAATATTTATTTATTTATTATCAGTAATTCCCATCGAATTCTTATTATTTTATTTACATTAAAAAAATATATTAGCATTGAACATTCAATTTAGTCTGTAACTGTTTACTTACTTTCAATTGTTTTGGTTACCACCATCACTTAAGACCGCTCTATATAATTCCACCAAAATTGGTCACGCATTAAAAAGTCGTCCCGCCATCCCGTATCGCTCCCTAATTTATCCACAGATATGCATCTGGGAGTGCTGCGCCGTAAATAAGCCGGGTTAGACAACGGGATACTTTCGATTTTTTCCGGGATTTCTGAGGGGATTGGGATTGGAAAGGGTGCTAGGTAAGTGGCAGAGTTGGCAACTTAAATTATGTAACGTTAGCGTTATATTTTTCTTACTAGATAAATCTACATAAAAAAGTTTAACTCGAATCCGTTCAGTAGTTTCAGAGATTGGCGCGAACAAATAGACCGACTGTTTTGCAGGACAAGTGTAATTTGTAAACTAAATTTGTAAGTTAAAAATAAATATGTAACAAAATAAAAAAAAAATTCGTGCTCTGTAACTTTTTTTGATAGTTCGTTTTATGTAAAATATATATTTTTAAATAATAGTGACATAATAAATTTAGTAAAAAATGTGTTGGTACAGTCAACAGCACACACGGTATAAGCTACACCAGAGGGAGTGGAGGTGAGTTGTTGATTTAATGTCTTAATTTCATTACAATCAGTATAAATCTGTTGGTGACGCCACTAAACCGAAAAGGGCTCTTTATATAGACATTTTTTCTGATTAAGCTTGGGAAGAAATGGGTTATTACTTTTTAGACAGAATAGCATGTCTTTTCTATACACTTACAATGTCTACATTTATTTATCCTTGTTACGTACACATGTTTTGGGCGATTTAACATGGCTTCGCGTTTATAATTTATTTATTGCAAGGATTAACTCCAAGTAACAGCTTTGAAGGCTCGGTGGAAATGTTTCTAGAGTTGAAGGGAGTACGTTTATATGTTTTTATCCTATAATGAGATTAACTGGACTTTCTATACATATTCGGAAAATAATAATTTGTTGCTCTTTGGTTCTACCAATAAATTCTTATCATCATCATCATCATCTCATCATTTAGGTCCCCACTGCTGGGGCACGGGCCTCCCTCAATACATGAGGGGTAATTGCCAATCACCACGCTTGGCAGACGGTGTTGGCGAGGGTTTTGATATAAATGCAGAGGTTTTCCTTCTCTGGGTGCTGATGATTCATGCCAAGCAGCCTTACCTTCGTCGCTTTTACGACACCTCCGGTTAAGAGTGAGGGTGGCTTTCTACTCTGCCGGGGACCACACGGCCAAAAAAATCTAAATCTTTATCTATTTATAAAGAAGTCATCGCTACCTCGTATAGACAACGGCAACGCTTATAGGTAATCCGAAAACACGAAACGCTTGCGCGAGTAATCGATACCTAGCGCCATCTATCGCTTTAAAGTGGAAAACTAAATGTCCCGAAAACAAAGTGAGGGCGGGCCACTAGTTATACAATAATAATTTCATACAACCGTGGGAGCGCACGCTTTGGCGGAATGCGCCTTCTCGACCGGGGGTGATACCACGGCCTCACAGAAAACCGGTCTGAAGCGTCACTGTGCTATCTTTCGCTGCGTGAATGAGAGTACCGTAAGACCCAATTATAGGGAAAGGGGGATTAATGGTTGGCACTTGTGACTCCACTGGTGTCGCGGGTGTTCCTGGGCGACGGCAGTTGCTAACCATCAGGTGATCCGTCTGGCCGTCTGCCACCTATCACATAAAAAAAACAACATCTCATACATTGACCTGATTGCGTACTAAGTAGCTTAAGCATCTTATGTTACGAATATGAAACAACAGAAAAATTACGATATACTTAAATAATTTAATTCACCCTTATACTTTTAATAAAAAAAACGGCAAATGTATATCAATTTTAGGACCGGAACCTTCGGGCGGTGGTTAATTTCATATTATGCACTGAGAAATAAGACAAGCTGAAGACTAAGTACCTAGTACAATATAACCTCTTAAAAACATACACTTGGCCTGCCAGCAAATAAACCGATAGGACTGGCATAACACAAGGTTAAAGTCCCTAAACTTTAACATAGTAAAAAAATAATAAACCGAGCTTATTTTCATACAAATGTGGCCAGTTTGGAGGCCTACAAAAAAGTTTCACTGCTTTGATAATTATTATGTTAATCGATGTCAGAAATGATAGTTTCCAATATAATAAATGGAATATGTAGGTGGATATTCGCATCCCGTTATAAGAAAGAGCAAGAAAAACAACTTACTCTTTCTTAATCTATAGAAATGGACATATTTGTAGGATTAATAAAAATGGTTATTTAAATATTCGATCATCGATTTACATACCTACATTTATTACCATAAAGTGATACTTTTTTATTCGTATAAAACTAGACACGTTGTATGAAAAATAAGTATGCGATGTTTTTAGATACACATTTATAAATTAATTTAAGTTTTTTTAACCTTCATTGGATTGTAAAATCACCTTATCCGCTTAATTACATAAAACCGGCCGCGAGTCGGACTCGACCACGAAGGGTTCCGTAGCAGAAAGTAGATATAAGGAAGGTAAATTGCGGTTTACGGTTTATAACGAATTAAAAAAAAAACTACTTACTAATTAATAAGTTGAAACACAATTTTGTTGTTAGGTTTTAAAGTAATGCCCTATATAATTTTTTTACTTTTATAAATTTAGTAATAGAAGTTGGACAGTTAAACAATTTAGTACAAGGGAAGTTGCCGCAAATTGGGTTGGACGCTCAACTAATTTAAAAGTATAAATCTGTTGGTGACGCCACTAAACCGAAAAGGTCTTCTTATAGACATTTTTTCTGATTAAGCTTGGGAAGAAATGGGTCATTATTTTTTATACAGAATAGCATGTCACTTCTATACACTTACAATGTCTACATTTATTTATCCTGTTCGTACACATGTTTTGGGCGATTTAACATGGCTTCGCGTTTATAATTTATTTATTGCAAGGATTAACTCCAAGTAACAGCTTTTGAAGTGCTTCGGTGGAAATAGTTTTAGAGTTGAAGGATTACGTTTATTATGTTTTGATCCTATAAATGAGATTAATGGACTGTTTTGTATACTATATTCGAAAATAATAATTTGTTGCTCTTTGGGTCCTACCAATAAATCTTTATCATCATCATCATCATCATCAGCCCATTTAGGTCCCCACTGCTGGGGCACGGGCCTCCCTCAATCACATGAGGGGTAATTGCCATACTCACCACGCTTGGCAGACGGGTTGGCGAGGGTTTTGATATAAATGCAGAGTTTTCCTTCTCTGGGTGCTGATGATCATGCCAGCAGCCTTACCTTAGTCGCCTTTTACGACACCTCGGTAAGAGTGAGGGTGGCCTATTCTACTCTGCCGGGGACCACACGGCCAAAATAAATCTAAATCTTTATACTATTTATAAAGAAGTCAATCGTACTCGTATAGACAACGGCAACGCTTATAGGTAATCCGAAAACACGAAACGCTTGCGCGATGTAATCGATACCTAGCGCCATCTATCGCTTTAAAGTGGAACTAATGTCCCGAAACAAAGTGAGGGCGGGCCACTAGTTATAAATAAATAAGTTCATACAACCGTGGGAGAGCCACGCTTTGGCATGAATGCGCCTTCTCGACCGGGGTGATACCACGGCCTCACAGAAAACCGGTCTGAAGCGTCACTGTGCTATCTTTCGCTGCGTGAATGAGAGTACCGTAGACCCAATCTAGGGGAAAGGGGGGATTTAATGGTTGGCACTTGTGACTCCACTGGTGTCGCGGGTGTTCCTGGGCGACGGCAGTTGCTAACCATCAGGTGATCCGTCTGGCCGTCTGCCACCTATCACATAAAAAAAACAACATCTCATACATTGACCTGATTGCGTACTAAGTAGCTTAAGCATCTTATGTTACGAATATGAAACAACAGAAAAATTACGATATACTTAAATAATTTAATTCACCCTTATACTTTTTAATAAAAAAAACGGCAAATGTATATCAATTTTAGGACCGGAACCTTTCGGCGGTGGTTAATTTCATATTATGCACTGAGAAATAAGACAAGCTGAAGACTAAGTACCTAGTACAATATTAACCTCTCAAACATACACTGGCCGCCAGCAAATAAACCGATAGGACTGGCATAACACAAGGTTAAAGTCCCTAAACTTTAACATAGTAAAAAAATAATAAACCGAGCTTATTTTCATACAAATGTGGCCAGTTTTGGAGGCTAACAAAAAAGTTTCACTGCTTTGATAATTATTATGTTAATCGATGTCAGAAATGATAGTTTCCAATATAAAATTGGAATATGTAGGTGGATATTCGCATACCGTTATAAGAAAGAGCAAGAAAAACAACTTACTCTTTCTTAATCTTATAGAAATGGACATATTTGTAGGATTAATAAAAATGGTTATTTAAATATTCGATCATCGATTTACATACCTACATTTATTACCATAAAAGTGATACTTTTTTATTCGTATAAAACTAGACACGTTTGTATGAAAATAAGTTTATGCGATGTTTTTAGATACACATTTATAAATTAATTTAAGTTTTTTAACCTTCATTGGATTGTAAAATCACCTTATCCGCTTAATTACATAAAACCGGCCGCGAGTCGGACTCGACCACGAAGGGTTCCGTAGCAGCAAGTAAGATATAAGGAAGGTAAATTGCGGTTTACGGTTTATAACGAATTAAAAAAAAAACTACTTACTAATTCTAGTTGAAACCAATTTTTGTTGTTAGGTTTTAAAGTAATGCACTATATATATTTTTTTACTTTTATAATTATTTTATCATAGAAGTTAGAGGGCGGGAGACACAATTTACCACTTTGGGAGCGTCTCTTGCGCAAATTATTAAGTTTAGAAAAAAAAAACTTAGAAACCTCAACATCATTTTAAAAGACCTATCCATAGATACCCTACACGTATTGGTTGATGGAAAAACATTTTAGAATATCAGTTCTAAGTATGGGGACCCCCCAAAAAAAAAAAATTGCTATTTTTGTGTAAAAGTCGTATTGCGGTAACAAAATACACCTATTTACCAAGTTTCAATAGCAAAAAAGTGGCTGTGACAGACGAACGGATGAACAGACAGACAAACATGACGAATCTTTGGGTTCCGTTTTTTGCCATTTGGCTACGGAACCCTAAAAACAACGCATACCTCGCTCTAATTATAATTAATTAAAGAAACTCAGATTACAGTCCGCCCAATGCATTAGCACCTCTACAATCAATTATAACTCTAAATATAGCCTCTCCAAAGATTAATTATCACAGAAGGCACTATATTTAATCTGTACCATAGCGCCGTGTCGCGACAGTCACGCCCGTTCCTGCCGTTGACATTTCTATGATATATTTGACAGTTCGTAAAGCAGACTGTACATGAGGGAATGTGGTTATAATTTTGATATATTGGTTTGTATTGTCATGGTAGATTTAATATTATCTAAATAGGAGCCAGATATGGAATTTCTAATGGATATCAAATATGGAATTTTATATAAACTTGTTTGGGTGGTACCAAATTGTAATCGGTACCCATTCTTTTTTTTTATGTACTAGGTAGGCAGACGAACAGACGGATCACCGACGGTAAGCAACTGCCGCCGCCCATGGACACCCCGCGACACCAGTGGAGTCACAAGTGCGCTGCCAACCTTTAAACGCCCCTATCCCCCGGATTGGGCCTCCGGTACCCTCACTCACGCAGCGAAACACAGCAAAGTGCTGCTTCACGCTGGTTTTCTGTGAGGCCGTGGTATTACTCCGGTCGAGCCGGCCCATTCATGCCGAAGCTTGGCTCTCCCACAATAAAACTGTCATATTAACAGACTTACCGAACCCTGGATCTTGGTCCAAGCGTACCCTGGGATCTAAAGCGACAGCTTTGGACTGGGAATTACATGCTAAGATGAAGGACTCACATTTTTTTATGTGATAGGTGGAAGACAAGCAGACGGATCACCTGATGGTGAGCGATTGCCTTAACTTAAAGCATCTTTATTTTTCGTTTTGCTATCGTTATTGGGTATCATTCCTGTTTGTATCAAAGCCTGGGGTACCGTCTGACCAGGAGTATGGTTATATCATTCAGGTTATAGTGATTGTCACAAGAATTTTCGGTATTGGTATAGTTTAAAAGCTATTCGAATTTCATCACGATGTTTTTATTTCACAATTTAATAGTAGAAAATCACATAGATTAATCTAAAGAATCAATAAAATAAAGAAGTGCCTCGGGGCCTACGATCTCTAGTTTAGCAGGTGCACGTTCTATCCAATGAGCTACCATAGCCCTCAGGTCGGGTTGGGTCTAGTATTACCTACCTGTGCACACACATGTGCATTGTAATAATAGTTATTTTTATAGGTATCGATTGTATTGTGGCGTTCAAATTAAAAGTGTATGTATTTTCATTCTTTTCTTCTTTCTTTCTAATATATCTTGCGTCGATGGTTGACTGTTGGGATTCGCCGACATACCCAAAATATCGGTTAGAAGGATAATTTTACTTTTGTCAGCGGATAAATCAAGTTTGTCGTAAAAGTTTATGCATTGGGTTGATAGGTATCAAATTTTTTTGAGGTTCATGAAATATCTAACGACAGTGAGTACGGTTCTTTAATTAGTTAAAAAGGATGGCTCGGTTATTTGTCCTGCGTCTAATTTGAACTGTTGACGGGTACCTGGAAGAGTAGCTGTATTCTCGTGTGGTTGCATAAACTATAGACTCGGGACATAATAATAATATACTCCATGCAACCGATTACGACTACGGCGGCCGATCTCAACGATCAGCCACGTACGTAGGATAAATTATAGTACTAAAGCGGGTGCGCAAACACAAGTGCACTGCTCTATTCCCTTACCCTCATATTTCGATGGGACACTACTGTGACACGACCGGAGAGGGACCGAGCGCAGGACCAACCACTTAACTGTGCTTTCCGAGGCGCGAGGCTACAAGACCGTTAACTTCCAGACTTCGGGCTGAGAATTTTTACCGAAAAATTAGGTACACATTTTTGGCCCGGTCTGGGGATCAAACCCGGGACCTCTTGCGCAACCGCAAGTGCGACCCACTTACCACTTCGCCACCGAAGCAGTCATTAACTAATTAACACGCAGCATCTAATTAAAACTTTGTTGAATCACCCTACATAACAGATATTATATAAACACTTAACATAAATCAAAAACTCTACAATATTTGACATGGAAGACGTCTTGTTGTCTCATCAATATCCCGGCAACCATTCGAGCAAAGCAAAGGTGTGGCAAGGTGGACCGACGATCTGGTGAAGATCGCGGGAATCCATTGGATGCGGGCGGCACAGGACCGATCTGCGTGGAGAACATTGGGGGAGTCTATTGGCTGAAATAATTATGACGATGATGATTCGAGCAAGATCCTGTCAATAGACACATGCTTCGTTCCGATTTTAATGTAACAGTCTTTGTACATAAGAGGAGCTTTTTTAAGATATAGTAGATGAACAGACGAATTACCTGATGGTAAGTTATTACCTTCAGCTATCCTTAACAATGTAAACTTTTATGCTCGTAGTTAGTACTCGTATGTGAACACAACACAGCAGGATAAGTAATGATCGTATTTATTAACTGTATTACTATTAAAAAGAGATTATACAAAAACACAAGCAAAATCTAAAATAAAAATAAAGGTTATAAAATTCCTTAGTCGCTAGTTTTCCAAGTATCCCCGCTTCCGTTTTTATTAGGCGGATAATTAACGCCACGTGTGGACAGACAGACAGATGCATGTATATGGAAGGACAAATCATAACTACTGTTATTAGTTTAGTCCAATAATTCCTACCTACTTGTGTAAATATCATTTAATGGTTAATGATACAGGTTTTGTGTCATATTTCAATAGTAGTTAGTATTGTACTCTTCGTTTTGTTGATTGGTCTATTCTTGAAAGTATGTAATATTGACACTAGACTTTTGATAATATTTGAAAAGTACTTTTCTCAGTGATGCAAAAAAGGCTGACAAACACTGACCTTTACATATAAAAAGGAAACAAAAAAATAACGGAAAAAAGCTGCATTAATTTTTGTTTTTTACGTCTGAATATAAACACAATACTCAGCATTTGTGAAATATAAAAAGTCAGACAATAGGTAGTACACATACAATTTATATTTCTCACAAAATAAAATGAAGAAAAAAATAAAGGTAATTAAATTTTAACAAATAAAGCATTGTTTATTTCCTCTGGCGGAAGCTGTATACCCAAAATAAGATCCCCACGAAAATACAAAGGGACAAATTATTTCAAATAAAAAGTAACGACGCGCCGCATGTTTAAATTTTACGGCAATTTATATACTCATGGAGCCCGTGTCCGGTCTAAAAGGAATTTTATTAAGTGTCATTAGTTCATATTTTTACCTTGAAAAACAGGGGTCCCAGGCGAGCTCCCTGCGGGACACCGAGTGGACGGTGGGATTTTTTACATACACTTGTATCCTAAATGGCCTTGTTATGAACCAGCTGTGAATGAAATTGGTTTCGTGTTGAGAAAATAATGAATTTGTAGGAGCAATTTTTGTTTTTGTACTTATTTGGTTTCGTTGAACCGTGTCAAAAGCTTAGCTAAGGTTGTATTTAATTAAATGATTTGAATAGGAATTGAAATTTGTACGTTGACCGTTTATCATACATAGTGAAGTGTTGTCTGGGATTACGTGTGACTTTTATTTATCGCTTTTCTTTACCTCTAACTTAGTGGCTATTAAAAAGAAGCCTCCTCAGCTATACACAAGGTCTCCACGCTAATCTTAGTCCGGCTCACGTACAAGCTCTCCCGTAACAAATCCTATTCAATCCGGATCAAACCGGAGATAAAACAAGACAACATCAGGGCATATAGTGTTACCGACTTTGGACGTGTCGTTTTAAGTTATGGACTCATCATACGTGACCACTTTTGGGTGCCGACTATGATTTTTGGACAGATTGCGTAGGAGCGTATGTGACTGTTTTGTCTTAGTAGATAAGGTTTCGTGGGTGTCTATTTTATTAGTACGTCTACTGGCACTACGTCGTGTCTGTGCATATGACGCAGGGATATGATAAAACCAGGGATTTGATCAATTCCCTAATAGATTTGATCAAATCACGGAGGATGTTAAAATAACAACACGATTTTATCATTTTCCTAAACAAATCTAGTGAATTGAACAAATTCCTAAATTGGTTCAGTGAAATGCCAAAAAACATGTCAGTTCCTGTTTAAGGGGATGTGTGGTCTTAACTAGCGAAGCTACTCGATTTCAATTGATAGCAACTATTAAACCGGATATCTTTTTTAACAATTTCGAAGTTCGAGCCTCTCGGAAAGAATATATTATACTATTATTTAATACTTATAATTAACTTTTTGATCTGTTTTTGCACTCGAAATTTGGATTAAAGCCATAAGTGGCTGTTTTTGGCGTTAATTCATATTTCGAGTAAGAAGCAGACCAAAAAGTTAATTATAAGTATTTAATAAATAGTATAAGTTCTTTCCGAGATGCTCGAACTTCGAAATTGTTAAAATGAGGCTTAGATGCTAACAAAAAGTTTTTGTTAGTTATTTTAAAGAAAAAATTGTTTTAATAAAATTAATGGTGATTTTTATATTAATATTTCCTTGAATTACACTCATCTGATTATCATAATTATGTGAGGAATATTTTACCAAATTAACCTTTAATTTCACTGAACCAATTTAGGGATTTGATCAATTCACTAGATTTGTTTAGGGAAAAGATAAAATCGTGTTGTTATTTTAACATCCGCCGTGATTTGATCAAATCCCTCAGGAAATTGGTCAAATCTCCGTTTTCATCATGTCCCTGCGACATATATACCTAAATACTTTTGTACTTGCACTTACGTTGTCGAATAGCTAAATTCCAATCTTATATTTACTCACACTTACACCATAAGAAAATATTACATCAAAAATATAGAACTCATTTTTGCTAGCAGCTCAGATTCTGACAACATAACACAATAGTCCTCAATAGTCATCTTAGCGTGTAATTCCCAATTGCATCCAAAGCTGCAACTCTGGAGGTACGCTTGGACCATGATTCTTGATTTGGGGAGTCTGGTTAATTATAATGAAGCGACCGAAATCTGTACTTCGCAACCGCTCAACAGGGGAACCAGACCAACTGAATCATCGCTACACGTTTCAGACACTATGCGAAACGTGCAGGTTTCCTCACGATGTTTTTCCTCACCGCGGAGCTAATGGTAGACATATGCACATGGATTTTTAAAATCCAGGGCGCATGATGGATTCGAACCTGAACCCCCCGTATAGATTTCGCGTTTTGAACTACTGAGCTACCATCGCTCTTAACATACCTCGATCGATAATCGATTAATCAATAATTATAATCGATTATATCAACCAAAAAGGAAAATCGATTTGATCGATGACCCAAAGGTGGACTGGTGGAGAATGCCTCTGGGCAATGAATTCGCCTTTTCCATAGTTTTGTGCAAAAAGTTTCAAATAAAATAAATAAATAAATCGAGTCAATCAATAGCACAACAGATTTTAGATTATTTGGGCCCCATTTGCATAATCAATTTATAATCGACGTACAATCGATTATCCGGCAAAACTATAACACAAGTCAAGCAGACGGATCACCTGATGGTAAGCGATTGCCAGGTCATTAGGCACCCGCATCAGCAGTGGAGTCACAAGCCATGCCAATATTAAATTCCCATTCCCCGAGATTGGCTCTACCATACCTACACTCACACGGCGAAACACAACACAAACGCAGGTGATGAGGTCCTTACTACGGGATACGTAAGTGTGATGTGTTTTTTTTATGATATAGGGGACAGACGAGCAGACGTATCACCTGATGGTAAGCGATTACCGCCGCCTATGGACACCTGCCTCGTCAAAGAAGTCACAGGTGCGCTGCCGTCCCTTTTAAAAGGGAGTATGCTCTTTTCTTGAAGGTGTGTAGGTCGTATCGGTCGGTGTTGTCTAAAAATCACAGAAAACCAGGATTTAAACTAATATGATCCATAAAACCTAATCTAAGCTAGCGTGTCAGCTGGGCAAAAAGTTTCCCTAACTTATACGCTACATTTATACATTTTCACGCGACAATGGACTGAACTGAGTCTTTCCTAACAACGTCCTTGTTACACACCAACTGGCATATCTTTCCCCTCACTCTAGTTTCTACGGCACTCGATAAGTTTTCACCCTCAGGGCCAGGAAAGCCCTTCTTCAAACTTCTTACGAAATTATTTGAACGAGACCCCGCAGGAACGGCTAAAGCGACCAAGTTGTACACGTAAAAACGACATTTCTCGACACATGCAAGGTCAAGACAATAAAACCGATACGGTTGGAGGCGATAAAGTCTAAAATCGAGTACACGGTAAAAAGGAAAGAATGGAAATAAAATACTAGGTTAAATTGCCAGTACTTACACAGTGACTACCAAGAGATGTGTGAGACAAATACAGAATATGAAGCCGCGTTCCTGCGAAGTTCGAAATACGAAAATGTCTAGCACGAACTTTGTTCCCTTACTAGCGTTCCGTATAAATAAAAAAAAATACTTTTTTACAAATTTAAGTCCTTGCTTATATTTTACTTCTACATTATTTTTTTATTCTTGTCTTTTAAATATTTCACAACATCACATACATTGATCTAACTCCGAGAGAGTGACATGAAGTAATATAATATAGGACAGTATCAGAATCAGATAAAAGTAAAAGAAATTGAAAATCATTAACGACGCTCACAAATATCTTATGAATGTTAATAAATATAAAAAAACCTAATAACTAGGTATTATAGGAACTCTTCAAAGCTTTATCGCTTCGAGCAATATCTTCCAGACAATATTTGGGTAACGGACATTTGATAAAGTTACATGGCAGGGCAACTGAACACAATTATTATAAACAAAAAATGAACTTAAGAAGGCATACATAGAAAGTGAGTACACTTATCAAAAAGATCAAAATTGATGAACTGAACATGAGTAATTATGATATTAGACTGAAATAAGTCTGCTTAGTCCTAATGAAAAGTATCATTACTAGTAGGTTCTTTTTTTGTTTTTACATATCGCACACGGAACACTAAACTAGATTCGCCGATTTTCGTTCGAACTCCTTCTGATTTAAAGCTTGTTTTCGCATACACCGCCCCCATTGACGTTTCGCGTTTTGTTCGTAAATTATTGTGATCCAAGTGTATGCGCCATTTTTTATTCCATTTTGTTGGATGTTTGGCGTGAGTCTTTTTCTACTTAATTTGTTTGAAATATTATTCGCGTCTTTTGAATATTGTCAGAAAAAGTGCTTTGAAGCAATTTCGTGTCTTGTCATTTCATTTAGGCGCAAACGCGTAGATTACAAAATAAATGCATGTTTTGTTTTTGAACATTTTGCTTATAAATGACATGAATAAGAAAATAAAGAATTCTGAAAGCGCTACTTTGAATAAAGATATTCTTTCTAAAAGGTGAATAACCGGGAAATAAAACATGTAAACTGTAAACAAAGGTAGTTAATAAAGACTAAGTCTAAGACTTTAGTATATTTTCTAAAATAAAAATATAAAATTATTTTTTGCATAATATGCTAACAAATAAATTTACAAACCACTAGACTGATTTCAGAAATATCTTTAGTCAATACCTCAAGATAGATAGATAGATAGATAGATAGATAGATACTCTTTATTGCACAACATACAAAATTTAAAAGCTAGGTATATATAGAGATACAATGTACAATTTAGGCGGTCTTATCGCTGGGAGCGATCTCTACCAGACAACCTTCAGGTAAAGGACATTAAATAGAAGAGGGCTCAAGCTTAGTAATTAATTAATTTAACTTCAGGAAATTAGCTTATTTTATCGGAAAAATATGTAATATGCGTTTAAGACAAAGTTGTATCGGTTAGCAGTTACATTCTTTTAACCTTCCTATACTTAATACATGTACTAATGCACAACTTACTCTACCCGTTCATTGGAACTAAGTGTATCAATACTTTTGTCGGAAAATTTACATGAAGTTAGGTACGTTACACCTTTCATACTAGATATTCACCTGGAGAACTCAAACCTCTTTTGAATAACCCAAAATTATTACTTGACCCTTTCAATTCCAACACTGTACTAACGGCGATCGCCGATATTATTGTTCCGTAAAATGCAAATGAAAATGCGTCGTGAGAATGAGACCGGGCCTTTAGTTCCCACGTAGCGTTCCGGCTAACCCTGGGTTAACCCCGAAATGGCGAGGATACGGTAGACCTTTCGACCTGGGACAATTTGGTAGCGTGGTTGACCGATTAAGATGAATAATTTAGTGATAACTTAGCAACTGTGTATTGTTTGTGTGAACTGAAAATAGGTATGAATATTTTATACTTTAGCAAAAACACACTGAAACTTAGCCTATAGCATTTAAGACGTCCGCCCTTGAAACCTATACTATTTATTAAGAGGTAAATCCTAGAGACAGCGGCAACGCTTATCATCATCATCATTTCAGCCAATAGACGTCCACTGCTGGACATAGGCCTCCCCCAATGATCTCCACACAGATCGGTCCTACGCCGCCCGCATCCAATGGATTCCCTCGACCTTTACCAGATCGTCGGTCCACCTTGTGGGGGGCCTGCCACGGCTGCGACTTCCTGTACGAGGCCTCTACTCTAGGACCTTTTCGCCCCAACGGCCGTCTGTTCTCCTCGTTATGTGCCCTGCCCATTGCCACTGCATGCCATCCTTTGGGCTATGCCTGTGACCTTAGTTCTCCTGCGGATCTCATCATTTCTGATACGATCACGCAAGGAGATCCGAGCATAGCCCTCTCCATTGCTTTCTGGGTGACTTTGAGCCTCCTTAACACACGGCACGTTGTAAGAGGCTACGTCTCGGTTTCGTATGATATCACTGGCAACACACACGCATTGAAGACTTTCGTCTTGAGACACTGCGGTAGATGTTCCGAAAAAAAGCTGCGTAGCTTCCCGAACGCTGCCCTTATAGGCAAGGAAAAAACACGAAACGCTTGCTCAATGCAATTGACACCTAGCGCCATCTATTGGCATAAAGCGGAACTAATGTTCCGAAAGAAGGTGAGGGCGAGCCACTAGTCATTCATAAAGCTATTGAGTGAATCATGCTGGGAGTAGGTAATATATTTATTCATCTAAAGTAAATCATCTTAGTAAATAATGAAGCAAAATGTAAGCACCGCTTGAAATTGCAACGCAAACGTGCATTGGCCCTATTGTGCAGGCATCAATGTTTATCGACAACATTTATCTATTTATTCAAAACTTTATTGCACAAATTTTGATACAATAGGCGAATTTAATGCCAAGAGGCATTCTCTCTCCTTTATTGGGAATGCAGAAAGTGCAATGGTGCGGGGAAATGAGAACTTATATAGGTCCTAGTAAGGAAGAAAAACATTAATACAAAATAACTACATTATATACACACCTACATATATAAATATATTTAAATAAATATATTATTAATAAGTACATTATAAATACGATATATAGCACATTGGGAAAAACTATCCATGTTTGTTCAGAGTCCACACATCTTAGAGTGTTATTGTGTCAAAGAATAAATAAATAATTTGACAGAACACCACATACTCGTACATTCCTGGGTCCAAAATAAGGTTTTTCAATGTATGTAGGTACTATGGAAACCCAACAAATTATATCTTTTTCATCAAAAAAAATTGCTGTTACTGCGGAATTCGAACCTACTGCGCTAAACGAGTCGCTAAAATTGTTGAGTATTCCACAAAAAAGTTATTATATCACTACGAGAATGGCTAAATTAAAAAAAAACTAGTACCACAAAGCTTTCTAAGTTAATTCCTTGCTAAATGACTTTGCATCTGCTGGCAGTTTTGTTTGTCTGTCTGCACAGCGGAAAACAGATTAAAATGGCCGGGAGCTGAAAGGAGGAATTGTGAAGGCATGCAGATTAAAAACGGCGAAAAAACTTGCTTTTTACGGCAACAAAAGTTTACAATCTCGCCTCCCTTTCAAATGACGCCGGGTGTACGCGTGTGCTTTACGCTTGCATTCTTTGTAACGCTTTTAATAAGCCTTTGGCTGTTTTAGCAACAGTTAAACGACTATAAAGTCTATAAGAGCCATGTTAATGTTTAAGGGCCGATACGACCAATCTTATTCCGATACTAAGTCTATGGTATAACGCTATACGCATTTTGCACAAATATGACCTTATACCATCGATTTTTCCACACATAAAGATTGGTCAAACCGAGCCTAAGTGTTATGACAACTCTGATAAATACGAAGTTGTAATAATCATGGGAGAGCGTTCCTTCGGTTCACGGAATGCAAAAAACACCGGCTGTTCGCTGTGTGAGTGTGGGTTCCGGAGGCCCAATCTTGGAAGAATAGGAGCTTAAAGGTTAGCAGCTCACATGTAACTCCACTAGTGTTATGGGTATCCATAGTCGGCGGTAATCGCTTCCTGTCGGGTGATCCGTCTGCTTGTCTGTAGGCCATCAGATTAAAAACTAGACTGCGCCCGGAGCGTTACTCCCGCAGTTTTGTCTTTATTACAAAAGTCTTTATTTAAACTTCAGATCCGCGCAACTACCCCTTAGAATGATGAAAAAAATATATTTATTCATCTAAAGTAAATCATCTTATTAAATAATGAAGCAAAATGTAAGCGCCGCTTGACGTCGCAACGCAAACGTGCATTGGCCCTATTGTGCAGGCATCAATGTTTTCGTCATCAAAGCCACAACACCGCTTGCGGAGCCACGCCGCATCCTTATTCTAGACTCTGGTAAATATAGTTTGATAGAATGACAGCTGTCACTTGATCCTTTTTTTCGATTATTAAGATAAGATAATCCTTATTATTAAGATTTATCATTCACTACGCAGGGGTTCAACCTTTGATTTCCTGGAGGCCATGGTTTTTCAAACGAAAACCATGTGCAAGCTTGCTGGCTCCACTATTCGTCACCCACTTTTGGGACACGCATGCACCCCAGTCTTTTTATATAAAATCCGTGCTTAGGACTCGTCATTGTGCGAATATGGCTTAGATGAAGGTACGACAGACCACATTTTTTTCAACTGTCAAAATCATCCTTTCTCGCTGTATGACGTTCTTCTTCCTAGAATCAGTCATAAAATATTTATGTAGATATATAATAAAATATAAACATCAGACTTTAACCGAATCTCCCTAATAATATTGTGCTGTTTATGTGTTTGTTTGTTTGTATACGTTTGGTTTTATTTTAGGTTGTGTAATTTTCAATAAAAAATTAAGAGTAAAATATCATATATATGTCACCGGAAAATAAAAAGATCCGTAAGTTTATCAATTTACTAGGAAGTTTATAAACTATCGTATGATTCTAAACGGGAGATAAATTGTATTATTTTACGTCCACATTTTCGTACTTTGATAAACTTACTGAACTCACTCGTAAAATAATAAGTAAGCAATATCCGAACGCTACGCGCGATCTGATTGGGATTGCCACTATGAACATTGACCAAGCAGAGAGCAGTGTGTTATTTGACGTATTTCAAAGATGCGTATATTTAAAAGAGTTTCAGTGATTGGTTGAACCATATAAAATTTTACGAATAGATATCCGTTAGTTTATAAATTTACCGCGTGACGTCGGAAATTGATAAATTTACGAAAGTGTGGCGTAAAATAATACAATTTATCTCCCGTTTAGAATCCTACGAAAGTTTATAAACTTCCTAGTAAATTGATAAACTTACGGATCTTGTTATTTTCCGGTTACATATATTTTTCTAATTAAAAACGTGTATCTTTAATCCCTCGATTGACAGAGTTATATTAGTGTTCGCCGTGGGCAACACAGTAGCAACCATAAAAAAAAGAATTATCATATTATAACCATGTTTCATTTCATTTATAACTATAGTCTCAAAAGCATTTTTCTGTGACACTAACGGCTTTCATGCTACATTTTACGGACTATAATTAGCCCGCCCACACAACGTATCGGGACTTCATTTTACTCAATGCCATGAAATGTTTAAGGACTACCTTACTAGTCGGTTATTAACTTACACTAGTAGGTTAGGTACAATAATAAACCGACACATTCATCACTCTTACCTACATGGTGAAGAAATAAACTTAAATTCGCGAAAATTCATTCTAACTACAAGTTCATCCTAGTTCATTCAAAATGTCAAATATAAAACTAATATGTAAGATTATGACCATAAGTTTGTAATAGATTTAAGTTATTTAAAAAAAATATATTAAAAAAACTGATTATGTGTTTGTTAGTTACATGACTAATTAGTACAAGTATTAAGTCCGCCTATGAACTTTTAGTTTTGCTCTAGTAAAAGGATTATTGCTTTTGATTTCCAGATAAGAAAAGATCCATAAATGGAAAATGTTGCGTTGACGAAAAACTGTCTGGTAATAATTTTTGATGCCCAAAAATTGTTAAAACACTAGGTATAGTAAGTTCTGATCGAAAACAAAAAGGTCCCCGGAACAATCACACCACCATACTGATAAACTTAAGTTCCCTTGAGACTTGGTATTCTTGGCGGAGCGATACTCTCCAGCAATAATACGGAAAATTCAGTTATGGATACAAGATTTAATTGCTTTAATTTTTAGGTACGAATCCTTGCATAAATTAGGTATCTCTGTCATCACCTCTTTTGAGTTTGAGCGGCCATCGAAAAGAAGCCTGGACTAAAACGTCGCAGTGCAACTTACTACTAGTCACCTACGTGTGACTACGCTCCTTTACCAAGACTGTCAAAAACAAATGCTATCGACCTTAGAAGTCCCAGAATAAGACTGCCGGTTTAGAACTAGGCGTAGTTCGGTCGTGTCCGCCGGGGGCTTGCTTTCATTGACAATAGAGCGCCTTGTCGACCGCCCGGAATACAGGAATATTTGCCGAATATCACGTAGGGCCGTTGCTATCAGTGGTCAAGTACCTTATTGTTTTATTGGTGTTGATTGTGTGTAAAAAAGAGAACACATTAATTTCCAAAATCGGATTGACCACAGATTTGATGGGACTAAGTAAATTTTTCCTAGAAATCCGTCTGTATTATTATTTTCACGTTTTTGACTCTTTTTCCTCGTACCTAAATTTGTAGGAAACCAATTCACATTTCAATTATTTTTTTCTATATTCAGTTTATTTCCTTTTTAGTTTTAGAGTTTACTTATTACTTTGATGAATATAATTAGACGTGAGAGATCTACGCTTTCGCATGATTGGGCTGGACCGGCGAAAAGCAGCGCCTGTGCTATGATTCGCTGAGCGAGTGAAAATACCAGAGTCATAATCCAGGTGGAGGGGAAGTACATATATAGGCAGTATACTTGTGATTCTGCTGGTGTTACAAATGTTATGGGCGGCGATAATCGCTTACCATTGCGGCATCGTCTTGCTAGTACCGTTTGCCCCTTATCTCATTTAACAATTTAAATCCGTCTTTTTGTCTGCTACCTATCACATTAAAAGGAATATATTACACAGTATTTATTTCTTACTTTAAAACGGTAGCGAAAATATCAAGAGGAAGACATTATTACTAGCAAACACCATTTTCGTTCCATATTTCTCTGAAACAAAACCATACGTCATAGTAATAGCAATACGTCATATCTACCTTCAAATAATCGCCTTTCCAACTTCGCCTCAAACTTTTCCATGCACCCTCCCCCGGTCATAAATCATTATGCATATTTCCAATATAATGTAAGTTTATACCAATAGCCGTGTACAAACAAGCCAGCGGTGTGTGCTGCAAACATATTTGATAATAACCGAAGGATGGGGTGCATAATAATGCGCAACAATTTGGACGCGATATTAAAATGCGAATTTAGATGAGACGGCGATAAATCACAAGGCTATATAAAACATAAGGCTAGAAAAGGATGAAGTGGATTTGATTGTAAAACGATTGCCTACGATATCCATATCGTCTCCTTAATCCATTAAGGAGATGTAATTAGTTTGAAGTGTTATATTTGTACTCTAGCTATTTAAAATTGAGCAATGTTTTCTCAGTATCAATAGATACAAAAATTTGCTTTCCAAGCAAGAGGTCGTTTACTTGAAACGAAGCACACACTTCTGGATTTAAAATCTAAGTACGTACGTAGTTTTGTATTAGCTTGGCAGTGAAAGAAAATATCCCGAGTAAACCTGTAGGTTTCAGACTTTTCCGTGTCTAAGATCTGCGAAAGCCAGACAACAGTTGTTTCATTGTAACTTGGCATTTACTTACCAATCATGTACCCGCAGTTGTCCTCTCAGTGGTGCCTGCGCTGCATCCAGCAGTGTGGGTTCCACTGTGCTGGCGAGCCTCTTGCCCTCGGGTGGGACGCGGGTGAAACCCCCGTTTGGTAGAACGTCCCATCCTGATTTCCTGGGCAAAGATGGAAAATGCCCCGGTGAGCTTGGTAGGTAGGCTACTGGGAGTACCCCAGGGGAGAGCTCCTCTTGTGTGTATAAGGCGGCGCCGACCACCGGCGCTGACGTCGGCTCCTTTTTGAGCCGCCGCGGCGGCATTCTCACCGGGAAAACAAAAAAGAAAAAATAGTTCAAGCGTAAACCAGTGAGTAAAAGCCAGACACCCAGATAGACACCCAGATAATGCTACTGATACAACATAATACAAGTACAAAAGAAATGCATCTAAAAAGCGTAGCAATAGTAACCCATAGTAACCCACAGTAACCCACTACAATTATTAGCAATAAAGGTCACATGTAAGAACACACTCATACTTAATGGTGCCCACCATTAAGTATGAGTAAAAACAGAATTTCCATTCACTTGAGAGATCCACTCAAGAAAATACAACACTATCTCAAGCTGTACTTAAATAAATCAACCGACCTATTCTGAAGCCTAAAATGTTAATCTTCATCCAAATTCTCATAAATTGTGATTTATGACTCAAAATTATCATTCCGATCATTTTTCTACCAACCCCCATATTCTCGGTGTGACGATTGAGTTTTATTAACATTAATAATAATAATTGTGAGGAGTTACGGAGCCGAAATTCCGAAGATTAATAGTTTAACTACTAATATAATATTGTAACAATTAAAAATAATTGTACAAAATAATTACTATTTCAAGAATAACGCCATCTAAGCAGACTTCTCAAGAACACTAATTACCCTATTCAGCGCCTTCTGTCGCCGTATTTCCAAACCAAAGCGTTAAATCAATATGTACGTATGACCTCTGTTGTCTAATGTCCGCAATGCATAGGAAAACATCTTTTAACAAGATTTACGTCTTCCACTCACGCATAGATGTCGCTACTGACTCACAAATAAAAAATATCGTCTACTATATCTTGGCAGTTAGGGCAGAATTATATTTATTTTAATAACTTTGTAACAAAGACCTATTTTTCAATAACCTTTAGGACATTTCTAATTTAGTTCCTTTGAATTTTAACATCTACATTTCATCATCATCAGCACGCCATCTACAGGATAGTCGATGTACTTCCCAAATATGGTATTCAGAATGCATTCAATTTCCTGTAAATTAGTTAATCTTCTCGCCGCTAGTAAGGCGACACTGTATCGTTGCATCGTCTATTTCTCTCTTATGTCTTGAGTTGAAAAGCAACAAAATACAAATAGAAATTCTAGAACAATTAACTTAACAAGGTTGTTTAAAGGTCAACTTTGGGCGGATGTGAGTTTTTTTTGAATAGAAGGAACATTCCAGACCTTTTAAGCAATAAATAGGAGTGACGGAGCCTCGCGAGGGACACATTCAAAATTTTAATTCTGGAAGACCCCTCGCTTGACCTAATTGTGTGTCCTAACCTTGAGTGTGTGCTGCAGAAGTTTTGAGGTGAAACATTTCGATTCGTCGTCTTAATCTTAACAAAAATAAGTGTTTGCTGTCGTTCCCCGTCTTGGGTAAGTACTCATATTGTCTTATTCCATAAAAGGAATAATCCAAGGAATCCTTCTGTAGGGCGTCCTTCATATTGTGAAATCGTTGTTATAGGGCCCTATGTACCGGCAAGAACCGAGACCAGTTTGATTCGTTGAGGTCTACATAGTCGACGGGAGCTTCCAAGGATAGAACTAACAGGCCACGCTGGAGGACAACAGAGTACCTGACACGACAGTTCTGGACCTGCCAAGGACTAGCTTCCGGAGGGCTGCGTCGCGCTTACCTCAATCATAAGTTAAGTCCCATACTTACCTAGAACAATCTTTTAAACCTAACACCGAGTTACGGTTGAGCTAGGTCAGACAGGCATTCCCACAATAATATGCAATAGCAGAGTTGTACTTCCCGCCAGCTGGATCCATACTTAAGACCCTTAATCTTAATTTAACTTAGTATTTGTCATACAAAAATCAATCATTGTGTAGATATAAAATGTACTTAATTTAAGCGTTCAACTTGTATTCCGGATTATATTGTAAAGGCTTAAGAATAAATTAATTGAAAAGGCAATAAAGTGTTTTCCTTCACACACCAAATAAAAGGCGCCCTGGGATTATAGTCTCTCGCTCTGGGGCTGAGTGGCCGGTGAGGTAGCCCAGAAAAAGGGGTTACAAATTGGCGACCAACTTTAGGGCAAGACTTAATTTGGTGGTGTGTGAAGGAGGCATAACCATTTTTTGGGCTTCACATGATGATATCGGTCCGGGAAACCTGCATGGTTTAAACTAACCGACCTATCTGATCTTAAGCCTTTTTAAAAAAAAAAAAAAATTACCTTTCTTAAGCCTTTTTTAAAAAAAAAAAAAAAAATTACCTTTCTTAAGCCTTTTTAAAAAATTACCTTTCTTAAGCCTTTTTAAAAAATTACCTTTCTTAAGCCTTTTTAAAAATTACCTTTCATAAGCTTTTTTTAAAAATTACCAATCTTAAGCCTTTTTTACAACTACCTTTATTAAGCCTTTTTTACAACTACCTATATTAAGCCTTTTAAATTATTTTGGGCCTTCTTAAAGTTACTACTAAGCTTTTTTAATTATTTTTTTGAGCCTTCAACAGTGATTTAAAAGTCGTTCTTAAATAATTCTTAGCTGTTGAAATCTCTAATAAACATTTTTCGATTTCTCATAACATTCTTAAATTTTTATAATAAGCCTGTTGATTTTTAAGCCATCTTTTCTTATAAGTTTTGTCAGTCTTAAACATATTAAAACTCTGTTAAGTTTTAGTAAGATACTTAATTTTATTCTTAACCATTTAAGTGTTATTAAGCCCTTATCTGGCACTTTTAATCCTTTTTTTACATTTGTAGCACTTCCTAAGATATATGTAAGCCAGTAGTAAGTAGAAGAAAGCTTTTCAAGCATCTTAAAAGTTTTTAATTAATGTGCCTATTCTGTGTACTTTTCAGCATTATTCGATACTTATACATCCCACTTAGTCACAGCTGTAATCACTATTTGTTTCTGAATTGAATTGGTTTTATTAGCTTTCAGTTTTAAGATTTAATTGTTTAAAAATAACCATTTTTTATCCTTAGTTACCTAATTTAATTACCTTATTTGGAGATTCGTTAAAGTAATTAATCACAACACCAATAGTTTCACTAAACTTTAAAAGAAAAAAAAAATGTCTTCAATTCACAAATACATAGACTATTTAAGAAAAGATGAGATCAGATTTGAACTCGATATTCTTGGCATTTCCACAGCTCAAGAGGAAACAGTCGACGCTCTCCGGAAAGCACTGAGGCAGGTCTTCAAGCTGTCGCGACGTGGAAGTATTAAATGTGTACCCCAAAAGTCACCACGCGCCGCTGCGGAACTGAAAGCCTGCACTCCAAAAGTCGCAGAATTGGAGACTCTGTTGTCCTCAGGTGATCTCGTTCATGATAGGAATCTGGTTGTAAGGGTTTCGGTTAGGGCTAACTACCTCATTGATAGGCTGGCTCGCTCAGGCTTCGACAATTCTTCTCTCACTGACCTGCGTCAGAGACTGATTCGCATCTTGGCACAAATAGAACCAGAGGAGGAGAGTAGTTCTGACGAAGAGTCCATCAAAGTCAATTCACCGAAATGCACCCCAGTTAGAAACATGAAAGAAGACGTGCAAGATAACTATATGAATGAGGGACAGCCTGTAGTTGATGGAAAGGAAGAGAAGTATGGTGGTGAGAAATTAGTAGTGTTAAAGGAGAAACAAATTAATTTAAACTCATTTAATTTGAAATTTAATGGTACCACATGTGTTAGAATTTTTTTAGAAAGACTTGAAGAATTAAGACAGGCACGGGAAATTCCACATTCCCGCATGCTGTCTGCCTTTTCCGACCTATTAGAGGATTCTGCTTTAGCGTGGTTCAGATGTAATAAAAATAATTTCAAGTCTTATGCAGACTTAATAGCACAACTTAAAGAAGATTTTGACATCCCTGATTTAGACTACAGATTAAAAAATGAAATAAGGCAACGTACGCAAGCAAAACATGAAACAATTGTTAGCTATATTTCTACCATGCAGGGCATGTTTTCTAGGTTAACTTTCCCCATGTCGCCTGCAGAACAACTAGAAATTTTGATGCATAACATCCGCCCTGATTATATTAAAGAACTGGCACTTCATGACATTATCTCAATTGACCAATTAAAACAATTAGGTAAACGCTTGGAATTGGCTTGGGTACGAGCAGAAAAGTTTTCTGAACCTAACTTAGATGATTGTCAGTCCAGAAAAACTAAGAATGTAACTAAATATCCGAACCAAATCTCGGCGATGTCCCCTAGCACCATCCCGGTACGTGAGAGGTTGTGTATGCGTTGTAACAGTAATAGTCACTTCACTCGTTACTGTAAGCAGTCAAGAGAAGTTATGTGTTTTAAATGTGGCAAAAAGGGAGTTAAGAGACCTGAATGCCCAAATTGCATGAAATTTAGGTATGTCAAAAAACTAATTAGTGAGAACTCCACTCGTAGCTTAACACACGAAAGGTCCCCTTCAAACTCAAAAAAGGGTGAAGTTCTCTTTCAAAAAGATAAAAAAGATATTAGACCTTTCTTAGAAACTAAAATCTTAAACTTAAAAGTAATTGGTCTTCTTGATACTGGCGCTTCTTGCTCAATTCTTGGCAAGAACTCCCACGTTATATTCAGCGATCTAGGCTTTCAATTAAATAAATTTAAATCAGAGCAAAGAATTAAAACAGCTGATGGCACTGAGGTATGTTGCTTAGGCTGTATGTATTTACCGGTTGTTTACAACTCTTTAGTGAAGGTAATCAGATTTTACGTCGTTCCTAGAATCACTACACCAGTTATTTTAGGGATAGACTTTTGGCATTTATTTAAATTAAACGAAAACTTAATAACACTTAACATTTCTCAAAACAATTTAGATCAGGACTATTATATTAATTCGTTATCGGGTAATAATGGGTTAGAACATTATGATGACTTGTCTGATCACAAAAAAAAAAGTATTTTGGACAGAATAATTGAAAAATTCGAGTTAATCAATACCGAAAAAGTAGGACTAGGCAGGACAAATCTTGTACACCACAAGATAGACACGGGGGAACACAATCCCATCAAACAGAGGTACTACCCCCTGTCTCCTATTAAGCAACAAGCTTTAGAAAAGGTAGATTCTATTGAAATTGACTCCGTTAAGGACCCTTGGTACCGTCACTTAGTGAAATGTGTTGAGAAAAACCCAAGACATTATCCTAACTTTACTTTAAAGAATGGAAAACTATACAGATATTCAAAAAATAAATACAATTTAACTTGCGAATTCGATTGGAAGTTAGTAGTACCCGAAGAAGATAGGTTAGAGATTTTAAGAAAGTGCCACGATCTTCCTACAAGTGCACATCTAGGTATTTTGAAAACTCATAAAAGAATAGCCTTACATTACTTTTGGCCACGTTTATTCGATAGTGTGAAAGAGTATGTTAGCAAATGTGAGACTTGCAAGGAATACAAACCTGTGAACACAGCTCGCCCTGGTCTCATGGGTAACCCAAAGAAAGTAAATAAGCCGTTTGAGGCTATCAGTTGTGACCTATTAGGACCTTTTCCCAGCTCTAGAAATAGAAATGTATATTTAATTGTTGTTTCGGACTATTTTAGCAAATATGTTTTGTTGCAACCTATACGGTCAGCAACAGGCATGGCTATAGCCAGATTCATTGAAAAATATGTTTTCTTAGTGCATGGAGTATGCAAGACCATCTTTATGGATAATGGCCCTCAATTCGTTAGCACTCAGTTTAGGCAATTATTGACCAAGTACAATGTGCCTAATGTTTACTACAATCCCAGATACCATCCTCAAACTAATCAAGCTGAACGAGCTATTAGGAATGTCGTTCATGCGATCTCTTGCTACGTAAAATCAGAACACAAAAAATGGGATGAACACCTTGTCGAACTACAATGTGCACTAAATACAGCCGTTAACGACACGACTAAATTTACCCCATATTTCTTAGTTCATGGCAGAGAATTCATCGTAGACGGAGCTCTTTACAACGTCTCAGATCCACCATGTCCGAGGGATCAAATATCTATTGAAGATCCACAAGCTTTTAGTAAAAAATTGCAAGAACTCGATGCTATTTTTCAAAAGGTGCGCAAACACTTAATAGTTGCCCACCAAAGAAATGAGAAGTATTATAATTTGAGAAAGAGGCATGTGGAACTGAAAGTAGGACAAATAGTATACAAACGCACTTACTACTTGTCTAATAAGTCAAAAAACTTCACCTCTAAATTAGCCCCCAAATTTAAAAAATGCGTGGTAACAGCTAAGCTGTCACCATTGGTATATACCTTGGCGGACCTTGATGGGAAAAGCCTCGGTAATTATCACATTAAAGACATTTTGAAGAGCGATGACTAAAAACTACTAGATAACCATCTTAAAAACATTAACTCTTGTCCATTGTTTAATACCCAATGACTACATAGGATATATAAATGAAGTATGAATGTAAGTATAAATGCGTGATGAACTAGAAAAAGAATATTAGTTTCCAAATTCAGTGCACTAAATTTTAGGTAAGAATGCATGATGATTGAATGAGCGGGTGATCTTATATATGGTTAGTAGTATGGGGATCAATCGCACATAGCGATATGTATAAACAGGAATAATGTAGTTAAAGTTCAGTTCAAGATGTACCCAGGTAGTTCTATTTCATTAAATTAACTTAAATTCTTATATTTAACAAACCTTAATTCACTTCATTTTATCTTTTAATCATAAGGCAGAAATGACCATTTTTTTACTTTCAAACTTTATAAGAAGTGTGATACTAAAGAAAAAAAAAAAAACAAAGTATTTACACTAATTTAACTATAAAGTATATATTCAATTTGAGTTAGGAATGTTGATTGGTGGTGACTTTAGCATGTCAGCTTTAGAAGCTGTATCCATGTAGTTAATACAAAAAAAATTTTTCTTTAAATAATTCAAATTTTTTTTTGAAGTAAGGTAGGTGTTGTGTAACAATTAAAAATAATTGTACAAAATAATTACTATTTCAAGAATAACGCCATCTAAGCAGACTTCTCAAGAACACTAATTACCCTATTCAGCGCCTTCTGTCGCCGTATTTCCAAACCAAAGCGTTAAATCAATATGTACGTATGACCTCTGTTGTCTAATGTCCGCAATGCATAGGAAAACATCTTTTAACAAGATTTACGTCTTCCACTCACGCATAGATGTCGCTACTGACTCACAAATAAAAAATATCGTCTACTATATCTTGGCAGTTAGGGCAGAATTATATTTATTTTAATAACTTTGTAACAAAGACCTATTTTTCAATAACCTTTAGGACATTTCTAATTTAGTTCCTTTGAATTTTAACATCTACATTTCATCATCATCAGCACGCCATCTACAGGATAGTCGATGTACTTCCCAAATATGGTATTCAGAATGCATTCAATTTCCTGTAAATTAGTTAATCTTCTCGCCGCTAGTAAGGCGACACTGTATCGTTGCATCGTCTATTTCTCTCTTATGTCTTGAGTTGAAAAGCAACAAAATACAAATAGAAATTCTAGAACAATTAACTTAACAAGGTTGTTTAAAGGTCAACTTTGGGCGGATGTGAGTTTTTTTTGAATAGAAGGAACATTCCAGACCTTTTAAGCAATAAATAGGAGTGACGGAGCCTCGCGAGGGACACATTCAAAATTTTAATTCTGGAAGACCCCTCGCTTGACCTAATTGTGTGTCCTAACCTTGAGTGTGTGCTGCAGAAGTTTTGAGGTGAAACATTTCGATTCGTCGTCTTAATCTTAACAAAAATAAGTGTTTGCTGTCGTTCCCCGTCTTGGGTAAGTACTCATATTGTCTTATTCCATAAAAGGAATAATCCAAGGAATCCTTCTGTAGGGCGTCCTTCATATTGTGAAATCGTTGTTATAGGGCCCTATGTACCGGCAAGAACCGAGACCAGTTTGATTCGTTGAGGTCTACATAGTCGACGGGAGCTTCCAAGGATAGAACTAACAGGCCACGCTGGAGGACAACAGAGTACCTGACACGACAGTTCTGGACCTGCCAAGGACTAGCTTCCGGAGGGCTGCGTCGCGCTACCTCAATCATAAGTTAAGTCCCATACTTACCTAGAACAATCTTTTAAACCTAACACCGAGTTACGGTTGAGCTAGGTCAGACAGGCATTCCCACAATAATATGCAATAGCAGAGTTGTACTTCCCGCCAGCTGGATCCATACTTAAGACCCTTAATCTTAATTTAACTTAGTATTTGTCATACAAAAATCAATCATTGTGTAGATATAAAATGTACTTAATTTAAGCGTTCAACCTGTATTCCGGATTATATTGTAAAGGCTTAAGAATAAATTAATTGAAAAGGCAATAAAGTGTTTTCCTTCACACACCAAATAAAAGGCGCCCTGGGATCATAGTCTCTCGCTCTGGGGCTGAGTGGCCGGTGAGGTAGCCCAGAAAAAGGGGTTACAATATTCCCTGTGTTATGAGACGAGGGGGTGGAGAATTGTAAGCAGTTGTTAAATATTGTGCATAATAAATGTTTAAGTGAAGAACAACACAGAGAACAAACTAAGTGAGCTTAATATGAAAGCTTCGATGAAAGGTATTTAAGAACAAAAATTAGTCTCTTACATTAATTAGCTTACAGTTTTTAGCTGTACATACATACCAAAATAAATGCTTAACGTACAAGCTCTCAATTGACTAGGTATAAAAAATATTTAGTTTTACTGGGCTGACGTCGCATTTGGAAGTAGGTTTTGCCTGTTTCTCTGGGTGTTATAGTAGGTATCTTTTTAATGCGAGCAAATATAATCTGTTCGTTGATTTTGACACCCATAGCACAAGTATTAAATCACTTACTTTATGGTTTTATGAAACTATTTCACAGCATCACATACATTGATCTGACTCCGAGATAGGTAGCTCAAGCACCTGTGTTACGGATATCAGAATCAAGAGTGGGATTACAAATATATACATATAATACTTTTCTTTTGTAAATTCATACTTATAATACATAGCAAACACCCAGACCAATAGAAACAAACATGTTCATGCACACAAATATTTGTACTGTGCGGGGATCGAACCCGCAACCCTTGTATCAGAGGCAGCGTTCACTACCACTGCTCCAATCGGGTCGTCAAACTAGATTAAATAAATGGATTTTATGAAACTTTACATATGAAAATAACACATTCGTAAACATATATTATTAAAAATATAACAATAATTTTATCACCATGTTTATGTAGCCGTGGGTTAACAATAAAACTTGCTTTTAACCTACATAAAAGACTAGATACCCGGATTTTGTGCCAACAGTTATTGATAATTTGACGTTACGTTTGGAACAGTGATAGTGAACGCTACCTTTGGTGCAAGGATTGTGGGTTCGATCCCCGCACAGTACAAACTTTTGCGTGCATGATCATGTCTGTTTGTATTGGTCTGGGTGTTTTCTATGTATAATAAGTATGTAATAATAATAACAATTCTCACAACATCTCATACGTTGACCTAATTCAGTACTAAGTAGCTTAAGCACTTGTGTTACAGATATCAGACAACAGAGGAACACAAATATATACTTAAATACATATATTAAACGTAGACACTGAACAAACACAAGTGTTCATCGTACGAATGTTTGTCCAGGGTGGGGATCTAACCCACGACCTTTGGCGTAAGAGGCAGGGTCACTATCAATTGCGCCATCCGGTCAGTCAAAGTAGTAGTAGTATGTATTTACAAAAGAAAATTATTTTATGTATATATTTGTAATCCCACTGTTAATTTTTATCCGTAACACAGGTGTTTGGGCTACCTATCTCGGAGTCAGATGTCTTGGAAAAATTAAGCATTTGTATAACTTCATTAAAACGCGAACATGAGGCACCACAAAAAATCTCCTTAACGGTAGTTAACCGATTACACAGCACTTATACGACAAAGCAAAAAAACGAAGGAGCGCGGAATTGAAAGAATCTGGCCACTCACGCAGTCAATTAAAGGGCCCGGGCAAAATATAGGCCCTATCGGAGATGTATCGCGCAGATAGCTAGGCCACGCCAGGCCTTCCGACAACTCACTATTGTAAAGGGCACTGAATACATTGTGACTGGATGTGACTCTTTACTTTTATTTTAATAGCGAAAAGAGCACAACAATAAATTAGACACAGAAGAATCTCTATTTAATGTGATTAAGGAGTGATCACACCTAGGAGAAACGTCCATGGACCAGATTGTGTGACGACATAAAGAAAACGATGGGAGAGACCTAAATGAGGTCTGTATAGAAAAGATAGAAAGAAAATATTTATTCAGCAAACAAAAACTTATGACATTTTAATCTTATAAAGTTAATAAAATAATGTTAGATAGATAGATAGATAGATACATACTCTTTATTGCACAACATACAACACTTAAAAGCTAGGTATACAGACAATACAATTACAATTACAATACAAATACAATGTACAATTTTTTGGTACAAATGTTTTGTGCCGAAAAGGAAAAAATATAAGCCTGCAGGTGCAGCCCTAATATGATGATGATTGATTTAGAAATGATGTTAAACTAGTTGTATTTATATGAGTTTATGACATATCGGTGATATAGTTTTTGAGCTACATATATTTATACTCAGGATCACTAGTTATAACTTACTGCAATATCCCTAGAAATAGTTGAGGTGTGTATTTTCTCACAGATCATACGACTCTGTAATAAAAAAAAAAGATTAAAATTTAATTTAAGTGCACTACACATATTATGCCACAAACATTGAACAGAAGCCTCCAAACTAGCAATGCCTGTATCTTGGACGGCCAGAAATCATTTAAATATTATGTAGTGTCAGTAAAAGAAAAAAAAACTAAAGACAAATATGAACAATAAGAATTAAATGATTGATACCAATTTAGAATTTTATACACATCCAACATTAAAACATTAACTGGTTAGGTTACTAATGATATGTTCTGTGTCTGCGTAGTCAAGAAGTCTTAACCAATTTACTAGTGCTAATTTGGCATCTGAGATAGGTAGTTCTTTGATATTACAGAGACGTACTGTCGAATTATATACGAATAATTTCTCTCAACTTTCTTCCGTCGTCAGTATTTCTGGACCACGCTGCCCCAACTTAGGCCTTGATGTAGTCGGACCATCTGGCAGTTTGTCCGCCAATACTTCTAGTGGAATCTATTTCCTTGTTATACAGGCTGCCGCGGCCGCATCGACCCCAAATAAAAACTCAATGATGAGGCAGAAACGTTTAATCGGAACCCTGTCTCGGGCATCCCCAGTTTTTTAACGCATTAAACACGACGCTGTATTTGGGCTTTTTGTAAAGATAACATGATTAATCAAAGTTTGTTAGTCTAGTAGCTGGTTGTTATATTTGTAATACGTACGAGTATATTCGCTGGCGTGGAGGTCGGTTTGCCGCAGGCCTATGTCACTCCATTCCTTGGACTATCCATCTTCACTTTAAAAGATGTACCAAATTGCAATCTAATAACATTTTTTATTGTTGTTCTAATTTTTGGATATAATATTTATAATCATGTTTTTAAAATTTAGTCCAGACAAACAAAACTATCTATCCTTCTTTATGTAATGAAAATCTTGTCTAAGATAAAAAAATACAACCAATAAGTACAGATTCTAGATTGATTGCTTTACCATTCATATTTTTTCATTATATTGAATTTGTATGTAGGTGAGTGACTTTGATGAGAGTTCTTCAGGGCGCCATATTGGCCTTTACTCTTAGAAATAATTTTATATAAGAAATATAGTCCTCGCCTTTTATGTAGCTTTACGAGTAGCTGTTGCTGTATATGTTCATTAATGTTTCCTTCAAAGTAATACGTTCAGCCAGCTTAAAACCCGCCCCAACGTTCGACGATGACGAGTGACTTCCATAATAGAATTACATAATCAAATTAACAGCTGAGTTGACAGGCGTCTGGCAAATTTTAATAACTCCTTAACTCGTAGCAACACGACAAAATAAATGAAATGGGGGAAACGTCATGATGTTTTAATACACCTTACTGATGAGATCATCAAATGACATTTGCTTTGGTTAATTAAAATAGAATCCCACCGGGTTCGATCAGTTTTACGTAATTTATGAACACGAATTAGTCATTAACTAATTTGAAATAAAGTAAGTCGACAATGAAGAGTAGGTAGAAGTAAATATATAAAATGTTTAACTTGCAATGTGCGTATGCTACACTATTATAAAGAGGAAAGATTTGTTTGTTTGTGTACCCGTGAGATTTCACATTTTCTCGTTTTAAGAATCCATATAGTGTATTTCTATCTCCCCATGCGAGTTTACCAGGGCATCATAGTAAGCCTATAATATTCTTAATCGCTTTTTATAAAGTGTCTTATATTAATACAATTCTTAATGAATGATGCAATCAAATCACTCACGTATTGTGTGGTAAGTATATTAATGATTGCAAAAAAATACGATATAATAATTTATGCATATGCCTGTAAGCCCAAAATATATGTATACCCTAAGCTCCTTGTTCAACAGTATTGTTGATCGAAGCCGAAGCCTAAACTGGACATCGGAGGACGATAATCATTTAGCGATGACTGGCCACTTCTGGCGGCTTTGATCGCGTCACCTGTCATATCGGCAATTGCCTTCAACGACCCGTGATATATTTTCCTTTTTTATTGTTGCCAGTATTTATTTTATCGGCCGCCATGAAAGAATTAATCAACCGCAGAGAGATGGATACGAGTGCTGGAATCTCATTCAAATGGGGATTTGAATTTCAAATGTTTTTATTTTTTCTTCAAAAGTTTTGGTTTTTAATGTTTATATGTGATCCGATCAGATGTTTTTTTAACCCCCGCGCAAAAAGACGGGGTGTTTGTTATAAGCAGAATATATTAATTGTGAAAAATTTCAAATCCAAGATGGCCGCCGTCAGAAAATGACGAATAAACTATTTGTTGTTCCAACTGCCTCAATATAGGTGAAAGAAATGAAAGAACTTTAGTCGTGTCGGGGGTTTTTTAAATTTTCAATTTAATTTGCAATATTTTTATGGTTACAGTTTAACGTGCGTACAGTGCGACCACCACGAACGACCACGATCAGAAAGCACTTCAGTTACATTGACAGGGGGCGTTGTAAATCGATTTTTCTATGCGAAAATGTCAAAACAGCATTCGTTTGGTACGTGCCAAATAACCATGATCGGACTGTACTAACGCATTTTTTTGCTAGAGTTTGAAACTAGGTATATCTCTCTTTAAAATACAAAATGTTTACTTTCATAAAACTTCAAAAAGTTTACCACTACATATAAATTAACTAATTGCATCGCCTTTGTAAGGAAAAAGACATATATTAATTTTAAAATATCATCATACTATGAAAATATTGAGATTTTTTTTTTTTAATCAACAAATTACTTAACAGAAAATAAAAAAAAATCTCTGTCAAACTTCGAAAACACAAACATTGATTTAAAAGAGTTTCCCAAAAACCTAAGAGAATCGTAAGGACAATGTCGAAGATCGGAATTTCCCTGTCCAGAATGTTCAGCGGCCTTATTGGAAAAGTTTCCAGCACCCCGTAGTACCAATATAAAGATAACCGAATTGAACTTTTCGAATAGTCGAAACTCGACTTCTTTGGGAAAGAAACATCATATTAATTCCTAAAAAGATTTCATCAAGGCAATGGACACAGTAATGGAATAATAAACACATTTTAACATAAAGAATTAAAAAAAATGTCGTTTCGCTTTTATTTACTCTGTCAGAAATTAAATATCATTGAAATCGTCGTGTTTAACTTCCCCTTTCTCCTCTCTCTTTCTTTCTCATTTTATATAAGATATATGTAAGAATATTAGCATTTATAATATTAGACTATAATATGTATATATTTATCCAATATTTATCAATATTTACTAAGAAACTCCCAATTAATACTGTGTTGTCTATGTGACGTGTATACACGGCGTCAAGTAGAGTTACCCTTAATGAACTTTGTACCATCCTTATGACTGAGACACAAATGCTATTATTGTAATACGAGGGGTAACTTGACTTAACGCCGACTGTACGTTTTGTTTGCTCTAGATGGTGTCCATATATATGTATATTTTGTATTTTTTTTTTAATATTTAATACTCAACTAATTAAAGAGATGCAACGGACAATTTCGTTTTCCAACATCTCCTTAATCACTCGACATTGGCAAGTTAAATCGAAATGCGATAGACAATAAATATGTAGTTATGAATTTTTTTTTCATACTTTCATATATCATCTCATATCTACATTGACCTAATTCCGTACTAAGCGGCTTAAGCACTTATGTTACGGATATCAGACAACAGAGGCATTACAAATACGTATAACAATTAAAAACATATACATACATACATCTACCTCCGGACAATGAACAGAGTGTTACTTACAAACATTCGTATTATCATCATCATCATTTCAGCCAATAGACGTCCACTGCTGGACATAGGCCTCCCCCAATGTTCTCCACACAGATCGGTCCTGTGCCTCCCGCATCCAATGGATTCCCGCGATTTTCACCAGTTCGTCGGTCCACCCTGTAGGAGGCCTGCCACGGCTGTGACTTCCTGTACGTGGCCTCCACTCGAGGACCTTTCCGCCCCAACGGCTGTCTGCTCTCCTTGCTATGTGCCCTGCCCATTGCCACTTGAGGCATGCAATCCTTTGGGCTACGTCTGTGACCTTAGTTCTCCTACGGATCTCATCATTTCTGATACTGAGACTCCGAGCATAGCCCTCTCCATTACTCTCTGGGTGACTTTGAGCCTCCTTAATCGGCACATTGTAACATTCGTATGATGAACACTTATAAAGTACAATAAAAAGGACGTGGGCGACCTTTATATTAATTATTTGGATAATCTACCGCGAAAGTCCAAAATAATACAATAGCTTCTTGCACACTTTAAAAGAACGTGGAGAGCCACGCGTCGTGCGTCGGCTCGTCCGGAGTGATACCACGGCCTCACAGAAAACTAGCATGAAGCTGCGTCTAAGCTGTTTCGCTGCGTGAGCGAGGGCACCGGAGGACGAATCTGGGGAATGGGGGTTCAAAGGTTGGCAACGCACTTGTGACGCCACTGGTATTGCGGGTGTCTATGGATGGCGGCAATTGTCACCTATCACAAAAAAAACTTGCAATGTGATTTTAAGAACTTAATCTTGCAAGAAAAAGACTGATATAAATAAATAAATATTTCACAACATGACATACATTGATCTAACTCCGCGATAGTTACAAATATATTCATTGAATACTTTTGTTTTGTAAATACATACTTATCATACATATCAAATCCAAAATGAATAATAATAATTGTAGGTTATTTTAATTGATTCGATCTCGGAGAGAGACGCCGAGCATTGCTCGTTCCATAGCCCGCTGAGCGACCTTTAACTTGTGGACCAGCCGTACCGTACCACGTTTCGCAAGTAAGTGGCCTTATGTAGGGCGCCCTCTGGCTAGGTGGGGGGACGATCTGCGCAGGATGGCTGGCAAGAGCTGGATGCCAGAAGCCATGGATAGATCACAGTGGCGAACAATTGGAGAGGCCTACGTCCAGCAGTGGACTGCGATAGGCTGATGATGATGATGATGATGATTTTAATTGTAGGTGTCATTTAAGTGTAATGCCTAGTTTTTTTAAGATGTGTATTTTGTACTGCCTCGATGGCGCAGTGGTCAGTGGGTCGCATTTTAAAGTGACCCACTGACCCAGGTTCAACACCCGGGTCGGGCCAAAAATGTGTACCTAAGTTTTCGGTAAGAAATTCTTAGTATCAGCTGGGAGTCTAGAAGTCGGCGGTCGTTTCCTTGGAAAGCACGTTAAGCCGTTGGTCCTGCGCCCAATTCCTCTCCAGCCGTGTCACACTGGTGTCCCATCGGAATATGAATGTAAGAGAATAGAGAGTGCACTTGTGTTTGCGCACACACTTGAGCACTATTATATATCATGCATATGTGGGCTTATCGTTGAGATTGGCCGCCGTAGCCGTAATCTGTTGGAGGATATATTATTTTGTGCAATAAAGTATATCTTTCTATCTATAAAGAACATTTCCAGAGAAATAAAATAATTCCTCTCCTACACTGTCGGGGGAAGACAAATGCTCCCAGGTTTTCCAGGGCAACTCTTATTAGGTCCGCAAGAAACTTGTATAACTACAGAACAAGACTTCATCGGTATATGGCCGGGATTTTAATCTGCAAGACATTTCTGAGGCTTTGCTATAAGTTAGAAGAGGAAACCGTTTCTGTTTTTGAAGTGCAACTTTTATTTTTACCCGACTATGGGGAAGCAAAAAAGAGGGTTATGATTTTGACCTGTATGTATGTATGGTTGTTCATCTGTTCCCTCATAACTTCTAAACGAGTTCTCATATTTGAACAAATGAGGTGTCGTTAGAAGCGTCTTGGTTGTCTTCTGGTTAAAGGCGACATGATGTTACGTTAAATTGACTACAGTGCCATCTTAGACTTAGAGTAAGGAACTAAAAAAAAATGCTTGACGGTATCGTTTGGGGTATCAAATGAAAGAGCTTTTTAACTCATTTCAAATATGTAATTTTATTTACATAACTAAAAATATGTTTATTAAAAATAAAGTTTAAAAACTAAAACCCGACTACCAAAAAAACTCGCTCTAAAAAGTACGTAACAAGAAAAATGTCTGTGCTGAAATTATTATGCCGTATTGCCGTGGTCGTATATAATATTATCTACTGAAGTATGGACCTACATCTCTTAAAAAATCTAAATACTTTCCCTTATGCACCTATGTATTTTTTTAAAAAACGTCTCATAATCGCCACAATTCATGCAAATTTATTGGCGGCGCTAGTTTCGATACGTCAGCTTAAACACCCAGTTCCCCCGATTGGAATTCCCTCACTCACTCGGCGAAACACAGCACAGACGCTGCTTTATCCGGTTTTCTGTGAGGCCCTGGTATCAACTAACTATCAATCCAGTGGCCTTAGCGTATAGACATACTATACCTGTCGCATACAACAAGCAACTAACGAGACTATACTTGTCGCACCCAAACAAAGGAGAAACACAGCACGCGTGAAAGGGATGGGAACTCCCCAAGGTTTCAGTGTAGCCGGCCCATTCATGCCTAAGCTTATACCCAGAGTCACGGTCGCTTTAGTGTTGTGAGTATCCATAGGCGGCATTGATCGACACTTTTCCAAAAAAGTCCGATAGTCATAGTCTTAACACCAGAAATAAACATAGGCTTGCCGTCCCGGTCCTCAGACTTCATAATCGTTTGTTGGCTTAAGTATTAAGATATTTAATAAGCTACCACAAAATGTCATTAAGCTATCACTGGATAAGTTTAAGTCTCATATTAAAACCTGCCTAATGAAGAAAGGTTACTATAGTGTACAAGACTATTTAAATGATAAGGATTCTTGGTCATGTTAATTGATTATTCTTTTGAGTTGTTATTCATAGTAGTCTATTAACTTTCATAATTGCATTTTTTTTTCTCTTCTCAATTGAAACTCTGTAACATCATCAATATTTGAAAAGAGTAACTACTGAGTTTCTTGCTGGTGTCTTCTCAGTAGAAATCGATATTGCGAACCAGCGGTAGATATTATGTACCTATATTGACATTTATAAGTGTTCTGTGTAGACCTAAATTGAATAATTTTTTTTTTCTTTATCTTATCTTATCTTTATGATCGCTTCCCACCAGGTGATCCGTCTGCTCATCACATTTAAATAAAAAAAAGTTGCCCCCGGATGGATTCGAACCACCAACCATTTGCGAGCGGACTGACAAATTGCGCTGACCAGTTGCGCCACGGGAGCAGTGGAAAACCGATCGAAAATATGAATTACTTCCTACCTTCCAAGGTCACGGATTGTGACTAACGTGGTGACGCTAGGTCACGGTTGCGTGCGGTCGATACTTAGCGCCTTGGAAAATTATGAGAGCAATTTATTACTTCATCGTTCTTCTTTTTTTTTATGGCTGCAACTGTGTTGCTCACGGCAAAGATTCATATAGCTCTGCCAATGACGAGTGATTAAAAGGACGTTTTTAGGAAGGAAATTGACCTGTGTAAAGATAGTCTCTTTCTGGTTTTTACATTTTTTAATTGAGAATTACAACATCTAAAACAAAACAAAACGTATACAAACAAACAAACACATATACAGCACAATATTATGAAAGAGATTAGGCTATCGTTCTTCTTATTTATGATCATCATCATCATTTCAGTCAATAGACGTCCACTGCTGGACATAGGCCTCCTCCGATGTTCTCCACACAGATCTGTCCTGTGCCGCCCGCATCCAATGGATTCCCGCGATCTTTACCAGATCGTCGGTCCACCTTGTAGGAAGCCTACCACGGCCTACCACGCGATTCCTGTTCTTTATTTATCATACTGTGCCTATAATCCGTAAAATACAGCTTGATTAGAATGACAGCTGTCACTTGACCTTAATTTCAATGTAAATAAGTCTATTATTTTACCAAGTTTTTATTTCGTACTTTAGACCGAAAGGCCAATTATCTGTGACACCAATGGTTGTCATTGTATACAAGCTATATTTCACCATGGAACGACAAAACGCGCGCTTTAAGGTGACGGGTAGGGCACACATATGCGACGCCAATCGATTTTAATTTTTAGCTGCTAAACCGGATCTATTTTAAACAATTTATGGATTACAACCGCTCGGCGAACACTTATACTATTTATTGAATAACCATTACCATATCATAACCAAAATTTGTACCTGAGTTTTTCTGTTAAGAAATTCTCAGTGTTAGCCCGGAGTCTGGAAGTTGGCTTTGGAAAGCCCGTTAAGCCGTTGGTCCTACACCTAATCCCTCTTCGGTCGTGTCATACTAGTCCCATCGAAATAAGAGCGTACGGGAATAGAGAGTGCACATGTGCTTGCGCAAATACTTGTGCACTATAATATGTCCTGCGAAATATTGGTTTCGAGGAAGGACATTATTGTATAAGTCATGAAGAGTTTTCATATTAGTTCATAATCTTAATTAATAATAATGAGATAATTAAGTCATTTTAAGACATAGGGCATCAGAAGATCAGACAGGTCACCAGATGGTAAGCAATTACCGGCTCCCTTGGACATCAGTTGTTAGTGAGACCATGGTCGAGCCAGCCCATTCATGCCGAAGCTTTCCAACATTCCGGCCTCTCAAGATTTTTTTTTATGTTATAGGTAGCAGACGAGCAGTCGAATCATCTGATGGTATGCGATTGCCGCTGCCTATGGACGCCCACGACACCAGTGGAGTCACAAGTGCGCTGCCAAACATTGAGCCCCCATTTTCCCCTGATTGGGCCTCCGGCACGCTCACTCACGCAACGAAACACAGCAAAGTGTTGCGTCACGCCGGATTTCTGTGAAATGTAAAAAGCATTTTGACGAAGGATAAAACACCGTGAAACCATTCTCAAAAATGTATTTTACGATTTTTCATCCTAGAGGGGTCGATTTAGCTAAAAACAACATGGAATTTCTCTCAAACCTTATACCACACCTTACCCTATGGCAAGTAGACTATAAATCTTCCGATTGTCACTGGCAGATGGCGCTTGTGTCCAGGTTTTTACCGCTATAACTTGCTAACAAAGAGCAGTTGCTTTTTGCACCACCTGTTTCATTCTTGCGATTAGAATTTAGTTGTTCACCGTTTTAGTTGGACGTCATGTTAGTTTTAAAATAAGTCACTTCTGCGGAACAGTTTGGCCGGAGCGGTATATTTATTGTGATTACTTACTTCCTAATCCGTGGCACTCACTCAGCTGATCTCACCGAAAACCAGCGTCATGGCCTTTCTGGGCCGTGACTTATGCTGAGTGAGTTCCATTTATACCTACTAGACGTCATAATATAATATTCATTTGACACTGCTTGGAATATATTTTGTTTTCTTTTTGTTTTCTGTTTGTGCCAATTTGTGTTTAGAACTGCTTTATTCTCTGTGTTGTGATGTTTATAATAATAAATGTTTTTTTTCCTTCTTTCTAATCTGCTTGTTCGTTTGTCACCTTTTGCGTAATATGATAGCGATTTGGCCTAGCTATACTTCTAACAAGTAGGATGACTGATAGCTACGTCATTGATCTTTATACAAACAAAAAAATATTTTTTAATCTTAAGGTGACACCGCGACGATAATAGCGCTGCCAAGTGATTTTATATTGTTTGTGGCGAAAAGGAGACATTTTTTTAAAAGTAAGCCATGAATACTATAATTGAAGTATTAAATTTTTTTTAGGAGAACTCATGTGTTAATGAGGTTCTTACTGAGACGAACTTATGTATTAATTCCTTCCTATAACATTAATTTTTATAATTGTCTAAAGTAGCTACTCTTAGCAATTATGGAAATTATTGTTACTTGTAGGAAGAAATGTGATGTGATGATGAGTGAGTCCCAATTTTTGTTAATACTTTGCTTTAAATATTCATTGCTTAATTTTTTTTTAATTCGTAGTTTTTTTATGAACAATTTTATGAAACGAACTTATGTATTAATTACTTCCTATAACATTAATTACCAAAATTATCTAAAGTGGCTACTCATAGCAATTATGGAAATTATTGTAGGAAGAAATTAATAGATAGGTAAGTGGGTCGCAAATATTTGTTAATTTTTTGCATTAAGGTGACGGGTAGGACACACAAGCGATGCCAATCGATTTTAATTTTTAGCTACTAAACCGAATTTATTTTAAACTATTTGGGGATTACAATCTCTCGGCGAACACTTATACTATTTATTAAATAACCATGCACAAATGTAGGGTCCAAGGCGTACGCGAAAAATTGATTCACGCTAAAAGTGGCCGCTTTTGGCAGTAATCAATTTTTCGCGTACAAAAACGGACCCAACATTTGTGCATGGCTCTTTAATAAATAATATAAGTGTTTGCCAAGAGGTTGTAACCCCGAAATTGTTTCAAATAGATCCGGTTTAGTAGCTAACAATTAAAAACGAATGGTGTCGCTAGTTAGCTACCCGTCGCCTTAAGTACCTATTCGATGCTTACTTTTTTTAAAATATAAATCTTTTAGCGACTGGTATCGTGTGGAGTCGCCTAAAATTTCTAACCAGGCAGGTTGACTTATATACGTCATTGGTTACCTTTAATTTCATAAAATAATCGCAAAATAACAATTCATGAGATCCAATATAAAAAGCGATAATTTTTTTCAAAGCCTCGATTAAAATAAATTCACAGCTATTCATCAATAAATACAATTAATATAAAAACGGCAAGAGTAATAGTCCAGCAGTTAAGATAATTTTAGCCCAAACAATTACGTGATTGGCCGGCGGGTTGTGATAAATGCGGTGGGCCATAATATCGGTCAGAAGGATAAATCAAGCAATTAGTAGCTTTGAGTAGTGGAGGAGGGTAAGTTTTGAAGTATTTTTTTATGTGATAGGTGGCAGACGAGCAGTCAGATCGCCTGAAGGTAAGCGATTGCCGCCGCCTATAGAAACCTGTGGAGTCAAAAGTGCGCTGCCAACCTTTAAACCCCCTTTTCTCCCAGATTGGGCCTCGGGTACTCTCACTCACGCAGCAGAACACAGCATAGTGCGGCTTCACGCCGGTTTTCTATGAGGCCGTGGTATCAATCCATTCGAGCCAGCCTATTCATGCCAAAGCGTGGCTCTCCCACAGAAACACAGTATACAGACCGACTGAGGGCAAAAAAAATATCTAAAACATTCCTTTAAATGATACAAGTTGTAGATCGCTATGAAATCTGTTAAAATGAAGAAAATAAAAATTAAGTAAAATTAAATTACTATTTTAGCCTTTGGATCAGGATATTTTGGAAAGGCAGGTGTGCCGTCTGTTCGTTTGTCAAATTTGAAAATTAAAAAGTAACCACAACCAATCTTTATAAGGGTGATCCCACATGACCGATAATCGGTGACCGATTTTTTGTAAAAAAATAAATAGAACGTGGTGATATTCATAGCGCAACTCACAAGACCCACCCACAATAGTCGGTGAGAAATAGTACCTATGTAAAATCGGCCAAAATGCACAAAAAAACATGTACCTACTGTGTGGGGATCGAACCCGCAACCCTTGCAACGGAGGCAGCGCTTACTTCCATTGATCCAAACGGGTCATCTAGTTTGTTTTTAATATAGGTCCTCTCTACTATATTAGAAAACGCAGAAAGTGTTTTACATTATTTTCTCGGCGAAGATAAAAGAAAAACTAAAAGCACATTCTCGGTAAAGTAGTGGGCGGGTTCTTGTAATCATTCTAAATAATTACCACACTGTAGCTAATAGTGATGTCCACGATTCGGCTACTCCTACCTTCGCAGGACGTACCACAGGGGGGGGGGGGGGGAGGAACTCGCCGTCACAAAATAAATAGACACGGAAAGCCTGACATTGATATCGAAGAGTTCGTTAATCTACGCGCTGGACAGTATAACAGGTATATTTTGGAATTCGGCGGGTAGGGCTAAAACAAGCCGCATGGGCTGATGCAATTCAAAGGTTTTAAATTAGTGTCTAGTGGTTTCTAGTGTACAAATTTGGTGTTTACTTGTACAGTGAAGTGCCGTCAAGTGATCCTAATAATAGGAATCGTTGGATTGTAACGTTTTTAATACTGCTATTGTGTATCGAGTGTGTTTTGTCTCGTGACAACTTGCTTGGACTAAATAGTCTTAAAACCCGCGATTGCTTTTAGAGTGATATCCGCTAAATCCGTATTATATATATTGGCTCACCCGAACACGTTCATGAATGAGTTAATCTGGTCACAAATTTAAGACGGCAAGCGATTCATTATAGTTACCCGAGTCCCCAAGTTCTGGATCTTGGTTCATGGTCCCTAAAACATGAAATGATCCGCGCATTTAACTCTTTCTTTTAGACAAACAGCCACCACCTGAGGTTGAGCTTTTGCCGTAATCCATAGACAACATGTGTGGAGTCTCAGTCTCAAGTGCGTTGCCAACCTTTTAACCTTCTTTCCCCCCCGATTACACCTTGGTATAAAGGCTCTGCTTCAAGCCAATTTTCTGCCCAGCGAGCTTATTCACGCCGAATCTTTTTAAAAGTAAAATATTTCTTTTTATTATTGCAATATTGACAACAGTTTCATATCTGCGCCATCTCTCAAATCGTTATTTTGCACGCTTGTTCGAAAATACAGTACTAATATAAAAGTAAAATGGTAAAAATATAGAAGAAACAGTGTCCATTGGCTAGGCAAGTCTAGTACCTAACTAGGCGAGTGAAACATTTCAATAGTTCATTAACGCCCCACCGGCACGGAATTGCCCAGTATACTTGGGTCAATTTAACTCGAGTTGGGGACGATTTCTACGGCACGTGCCGTATACGGTCTTTTATGAAAGACAATTTTTTGAGGAAAATGAAATATTTTTCGAGGAGCTTATTTGCTAGATCTAACTATTTACTCCATTCCAGGGTACAGTGTGAGTTCTATCATGGACTATGGTTCTGCCGAAATACAAGTCAACATATCAGCTTCTTCCTCTGGATTGTATCCAAAAGGGCGGTCAGATTTGTCGACAACCAGGCACTTTCCGACACACTTGATCCTCTGTCATTGCGTAGAGACGTAGCATCACTGTACATCTTCTATCGCATTTACAATGGGAAATGTTGCGAGGAGCTGTTCGGCCTTATTTCAGTTGCAATTTTTCACCAACGCAAACAACACGTCAGAACAGCCATTCCATCCATCCATATCACCTGGATGGTCTTATATCGACTACAGCGTGTTTCTCACATCAATTCCTACCACGCACAGTAAAACTGTGCGTGGTAGGAACAGTGGAACCAGCTGTCATACGTGGTGTTTCCGAAGACCATCAAGAAAAAGGTTTATTCCTTTCTTAAGAGCCGGCAACGCATATGTGATACCTCATGTATTGCAGGTGTCCATGGGCGGCGGTGATCAATTTCCAAGTTTCCATCAGGTGTGCCGTCTACTCGTTAAAAAATAAGTCCTTTGAACTGCATTGGTTATTTTTTAAACAAGCACTATCATTTTGACCTGACATGTCACTGAACCTCACACATACATAAAATCGTTCGATCACGGTTAATTTGCACGGGCAAAAGTCGGAACTAACGCTGTATCCTTTACAAGTGTCAATGCTTTAGACATTTTCCCATAGAAATATATTGTACAGCGCCCCCATGTCAATGTGACTGAAGTGCTTCTTTCTGATCATGGTCGGTCTGTACGATCTGTCAGATTTTTCAGACGTAGTAGCCAAATAGACTTAGGATGCTACCCTGCTAGGTAGACCCTTTTTCTTTTCATTCCTTTTTTTCTTTTTATTTTAGAGTTGAATGAGTCAGAAAAGTTGAACCCTATGTTTTTTTTAATGTGATATGTGATGAATGTGATGTTAAGCAATCGCTGTCGACCATGGACACCCGCGACACCAGTGGAGTCACAAGTGCGCTGCCAACCTTTAAACCTTCCTTCCCCCGGATTGGGCGTCCAGTACCCTCACTCACGCAGCGAAACACTGCACAGTACTGCTTCACGCTGGTTTTTTGTGAGGCCGTGGTATCACTCCTGTCGAGCAAGCCCATTCATGCCGAAGCGTGGCTCTCCCACAGTATGTACGGAATTCGTACAATTGATTCACACTTTAACACAAAGCGATTATGGTCAAGACTTTAAAAATATATACCCATAAAAATCCACCAAACTTTTCACGGATTCAGGCTAAGTCAATAATTTATTGATCAGTCAAAAACACAGATCTTTACCACTCCATAAATACTTATCACATGCGAACTCAAATGGCATGCAGACTAAGGTTCAAATTCCATTAAATTCTACAAAGGGACTTACTCATACTTGTACGTATTTTATGAATGATATTGCCCTATGCTTACAAAAAGTGTTAAGCCAAATTTTATTTTCCAACTCACAATTTGTTTACAATAAGGTCTTAAATCATCATTCAGTAAGTACCGTATGGTCACGACTTGCGAATCATTGAAGCTAATATATTTCACCCGTGGGTGTACTGATGTGACAGCCGATTCATCGCGGTATTGCGTAGATTAGAAAAGAGATTTATAGATGAACTATAATTTATGGCATTAACATTTCCACTCGATGGGAATTTGTCGTTATTTGTTGTGGGAACTACATTTCTCCAAAATTGTTTATTTATGTTTAGAAGAACATTTAATATCTCCTAAAAGGAAGGCAACGCATGTTCACTCCCTCTGGTGTGGCTGATGTCCATGGGTAGCGGTGACACTTACCATCAGGTGACTCGCTTGCTCGTTTGCCTCCCCTTCTCATAAAAAAATTGAATTGTTATTTAGGGGATTTCTACTATGTATCTTATTTTTGAGTTTCCGATAAAATTAACTTGTCATTTCGCGGCAAGGTACTGTGATTGTTGTGTGTCGAGAACAGGTGCGAGAAAATAGCGAGTTAGTTAACAGTGGTACCGCAGGTGCGCGTAGTAAAAGACTGCGAAGGAGGGTAGACCGATTTGTCTGCCAGTAACAACTTACCCGCAAAAACTTCAGTTACGTGACCATGGCGCTTGCAACAGTGCCGATATATCGGAAAATCAAAAGTAGAAGTCAAAATAGAAGTAGGTAGAGTTCGCGTAAATAACTATTCTAATGTTAGGGACCATGAAAGTTTACAACTGTTTACTCTGTATTACGTAAGGTTTGGTAAAAAAAAATCCAAGTTCAAAATTTTCGTGTAGACAAAATTTCGAAGTTTGATTTAATTTGGTTCTCAGTGCCAAGAAATAGGTAGTTTGTCTTCTCCACTCCACATCATAAAATAACTATCAATCAAAAGTTAAAGTTACGAGAACAAATTGAAGTGTGCTCTAGAAGGCAGGTAAATCATACAAGTCATTGCAGTCAAACTGTGATATGTGACGGTTGGGAGCAAGCTAAGTTTTTATTGCCTCAAATCCTGAACTATTACTAGCTGATTTCGAGGGCATTTTGTTACATGGCTGTAAAATAAAAAGAGAAATAATAAATAAGTCCACACAACTTTCAATTGGCCACGCACTCAAACTTCTCATTGTCATTTTCTCGATGCTTAGTTAAAAGCATCAAGAAAATTACATTGCCTTTAAATATCTGTTTCATCTTTTTACAACGCCAACTAAAAATGTTAAAGAAAGCGACAAGTCAATATCAGTTAATCTTACTGGTCCTTCTGACTTATCAGAAAATCACTTAGCGTAGCAAAGCAATAAATATGAGTTCAAGATTTGTTTTATGTCATAGGTGGCAGACGAGCAGACGAGCAGACGGATCACCTGATGGTAAGCGATTGCCGCCGCCCATGGACACTCGCGACACCAGTGGAGTCACCTATAAAGCCCCCTTTCCCCAGGATTGGGCCTCCGGTACCCTTACTCACGGAGCGAAACACAGCACAGTGCTGCTTCGCGCGAGTTTTCTGTGAGGCCGTGGTATCACTGCGGTCGATTGGCCCATTCATGCCGAAGCTCTCCCACGGTCAAAACAGATAAAGGTTAAGTTACTTCCTAAATATGTGGTTAAATTTCAGTTTCAAGTGCGTTGGATATTCATCATCATCATCATCATCAGCCCATTTAAGTCCCCACTGCTGGGGCACGGGCCTCCCTCAATCACATGAGGGGTAATTGCCATACTCACCACGCGTGGCAGACGGGTTGGCGAGGGTTTTGATATAAATGCAAAGTTTTCCTTCTCTGGGTGCTGATGATCATGCCAGTCATAACAGTGGGAGAGACACGCTTCGGCATAAATGGGCCGGCTCAACCAGAGTACACAACAAATTTTCACATTTATAACATCAAAGATGGTGGACTTTCATACAAACTTTTGACCCCCTTTTTACTCCATTAAGGGTTGAATTTTCACTTTCATTAATAAAGGAACCCCTTTCCCAAATTTCAAGTTTCTAGAGCCAGTAGTTTGGGCTGTGGGTGCATTCCTAGTCACTTAATCACTTAATACCTTAGTCAATCAGGGTCTCCTTTTATATTTACAGATTACGTAGAAATCAACAAAACAATACGTCGGTAATTTACAACGATAGCTAACTAGTAGCGGTCGATGCAGTGTGTAATTTGTCACGGAGCAGTGTGTTCCGGTAATTGATGGGCCAAGTTCGCGCTCGTGGCGGCGGTCTGTTCCAGCATTGTACGAACGGTTTGGCAAGTTCCGAACTCGAGGAGGCGGATACTTATGTGCCGACTTACTGTTCACTAAATAAAGTGCTCGATACAGCTTCAGAAAGAATTAGATTGTTTAGTTTTAACACAATGTATGTAATTTTAAACCCAAAGTTTAAATGTTTCACTTAAGGTGACGGGCACACTAGCAATGCCAATCGCTATTTTTAGCTACTAAACCGGATCTATTTTAAACAATTTCGGGGTTTTGGCTAGCACCAAAAGTTGTCGTCGCTAGTGCGCCTTTCCCTTAACCTTGGGCTTATAGTTATTGAAATGAAAGGTTATGCATAAGTCATAATATAAGAGTACAAAATGTACCTACCTACTTTAATACAATTACGAACGAAATATCACATTAGTTTGACAATAGGTGACCTAACAAGGGTCTTTAGAAATATTTTCGGCGCTAACCTACAAAAGCACGGCACAATCTTTTCACTGGATCGGGTCGGGTGATATTATCCTGCAATACCTGCTATATAACAATATTTATATATTATGTGATTTCAAAAGCGGTACCCAAAATGTAAGCACCCCAAACAAGGCTTTTAGCCTGCATCCATTTGTCAGAAACATTAATCACAAGGTTTGAGCAAATTTTTTGTTACATTCATGGTTACCAGATCTTGGCATCAAGAAAACCGGACAAGAATACCAATTTTTCTATTTTTTATAGTGGCAGACGGATCCTGATAGAGAGCTATTGCCGCCACCCATGACATACGCTCTACAACTGGAATCACAAGAGTGCTACCATCCTTTAAACTCCCATTCTTTCCAAATTTGGCATCCGGTACACTCACTGAGCAAAGTTAGTTTAAAAGCTGGTTTTTTCTGCCTCCACATATCTCACCTAAAATAAATAAAAATAAAATGTGATAACATCACACACATACTCCTGGTCCCAAACTAAGGTTTCCCCTTGTATTATGGAAACTAGAAACAACGACGGCAACACAAACATCCAGACCCAACACAAAGATCTATTTAATCAACAAACATTTGTGTTGGTGTGGGAATCGAACCCGCGATCCTTGCGTCTCAACCGGTGCACTGCGTTAAACGGGTCGTCAAAAAAATCAGTTTTCGAATTTTTAGGTGAACGGGTAGTATAGGAACATACTGTTGCATGAATTTGATTTCTAGAAATATTGGATTAGATCACTTTCGTTTTTAGCGGGCGTTGTGAGTTATTTTATCATTTCGCAATATATCATTTTTTACATAATTTTGGGAAAGTTCTTGTTCGCCTCATAGCTAGAGATACAAATGTGAAGCAATCGGACTTCCGTCATCGTCAGATTGAAAACTGTATAAAACGGCGAACGGACGCAATAAAATAATTTGACTCGGTCCGGTTTTATACGGATGCATGATCACCCTAGTTACATCTATATCATGGTTAGCAGAATTTTTCAGTGCCATCATATTGTAATTAATAATCGTATACCGGCTGTGAGTTATACTAGTTCAGTGTCAGTTTATTCACCTGATGGTACGTGATTACCGCCATGGAAACCCGCAACTCCAGTGGAGTGGATGTATTTTTATTAAGATATTTAATAAGCTGCCACAAAATAACATAACATATAATATATTTGACAACATCACATACATTGATCTGACTCCGAGATAGGTAGCTCAAGCACCTGTGTTACGGATATCAGAATCGACAGTGGGATTACAAATATATACATATAATGCTTTTCTTTAGTAAGTACATACTTTAACATATAGAAAACACCCAGACCAATACAAACAGACATGTTCATGCACACAAATGTTTGTACAGTGCGGGGATCGAACCCGCAACCCTTGCACCAAAGGCAGCGTTCACTACCACTGTTCCAAAATGTCATTAACCTATAGGTAGTTTAAGTCTCATATTTTGTAATGTGCCAACTAAACGTTATTTTATTCTATTCTAAAACCTTCTACAACTATAGTGTACAATACTATTTAAATGATAAGGATTCTTGGTCATGTTAATCGATTAGTCTATTGAGATGTTTTTCATACTTGTCTGTTAACCTTGAAAATTGCATTTTTTTTTCTTTTCTCAATTGGAGCTCTGTAACATCATCAATATTCGAAAAGAGTAACTACTGAGTTTCTTGCTGGTATCTTCTCAGTAGAAATCGACATTCCGAACCAGCGGTAGATGATAATATATGTACCTATTTTGACTTTCATAAGTGTTCTGTATGGACCTAAATTGAATAAAGATTTTTTTTTTAATTTTTTTTTAAATCCTAATGATTTCAGTGATAATATGAAATAGATATTCCTGTTAGAGGTATTTCTAGATATTTTGGCTTTCAGATCAACATTTTTGGAAAATAAAACTCTCAGGTGTCCGAGATATTACTTATATGATGTCGTACAGTCATCGAGAGCGAAGGTAGCTCAATAAATAAAGTCCAAGTATGCATTTTTGGATTTTTCAAATCTATGTACCTACGTATTTCTATCATTAGCTTGGAGGTGAGAGAAAACATCTTGAGGAAACCTGCATATTTTCTGAAACGTGTTACCATGATTCAGCTAGTCTGATTTCCCAGTTTAAGGGTTACTAAGGTCAGACGGCAGTCGCTTCATTTCTAAATTATGGTCTAAGCTTACCCTGGACTCCAAAGCAATAGCTTTGGACGCAACTGGGAACTCCACGCTAAGACGAGGAGGATGCGGATGTCGTAAAGACAATTTTTTCTTTTTTCCTTTTTTTATAAGCGATTTCCCGATTTCCCATGCATTTGACTGACCGGATGGCGCAATTAGTAGTGCCCCTGCCTCTTACACTAAAAGGTCGTGGGTTCGATCCCCACCCTGGACAAACATTCGTGCGATGAACACTTGTGTTTGTTCGGTGTCTGGGTGTAATATATGTATTTTAGTATATATTTGTGTTCCTCTGTTGTCTGATATCTGTAACAAGTGCTTAAGCTACTTAGTACGGAATCAGATCAACGTATGAGATGTTGTCAGAATTATGTTCGCAAGCTTATAACCAATGACTGTGAAATAAACGCACGACTGGTCTCCTGATCATTGAAAAAGTCTTAAAGCGAAGGCCACATTTTAGGGCACTTAGATTTCGGCATAGGTAAGATTAAAATTTCACCAACTTCGAAATTAGGAGTAGGTTCTATGCTCGATGCTTGTTTTTACTATTAAATCAATTGCAATTTCAATCCTACCCGTCCTACCCGTCATGACATACGGAGCCGAAACGTGGACACTTACGGTACGGCTGGTCCACAAGTTAAAGGTCGCTCAGCGGGCTATGGAACGACCAATGCTCGGCGTCTCTCTCCGAGATCGAATCCGAAATGAGGTGATCCGGCAGAGAACCAAAGTCATCGACATTGCTCACCGGATTAGCAAGCTTAAGTGGCAGTGGGCTGGCAGTATTAGCCGCAGAACCGACAACCGATGGGGTAAACGAGTTCTAGAGTGGAGACCGCGTCTTGGCAAACGTAATGTAGTGCGCCCTCTGGCTAGATGGGGGGACGATCTGCGCAGGATGGCTGGCAAGAGCTGGATGCGAGAAGCCATGGATAGATCACAGTGGCGAACAATAGGAGAGGCCTACGTCCAGCAGTGGACTGCGATAGGCTGATGATTATGATGATGAATTTCAATTACCAACTTTAAACAGTTCCCCTTAGTGGACTTAGTTCAAAGATAAAGGGCACTACAGACGTTCATTACCGGATCTTATAACCCGGACAGGTGCACTAACAAGTCGGTAGGGGACCATACAGATGCACTAGACTGGAACAGGCTTATAACGCATCAAAGCAATGCGTAGAATTATTGCACTATAGCGTTGTAAAAGTACTCTTTATACATCACTATTACGGTAAGAAGATATAGTATAAGATGCGGTGATAAAAAAAATATTTTTTATCTTTAATTTCATGGATTATTCAATAAACCTTTGTTGGCTATACGAGTGTTATAGAACGGTTTTGACGTTTGAATTAAGAAAAACCATACAATTTCCATACACACTTTTACACTTTTTTATTTTTTCACATTTATGTCATAGGTGGCAGACGAGCAGACGGATCACCTGATTGTAAGCGATTCGCCCATCGACGGTAATAACGATTTTGACTTTAAATAATTGCAGATTTTTCTATTATAATCGATAGTATCGTCAATTTAAATGATTATAATCGATTATATCGACTAAAACTGAAAATTGATTTAATCGACAGTGTATAAGGAATGAAAACTCTGGATTAAAGGGAAAACTTTGTATTAAGCGAAGTATAGTTAAATAAACAAGAAAGACAGCAAAACAAAATACGTATCAAAATATAAATCATAGACAAACATACTTAAATTAAAATAAGGTGCGTCGTGCACAGACAGTATCGACACTAACGATAGTACAATCGATCGATAGTACAATCGATCGATATATCGGTGAAAATAAACGATTTATTGATTGTCGATTATTCGGCAACACTACCCTGTACAGGAGGGATACGACCATTACCCTACTAAACGACATTATATCCCTGCTATTTCCAGTTTAGTCTCTAACTATGCCATCAACCGCTAACTTAAAACTGAGATAAATAATCTCACTCCCTATTAGGTGGCAAACACATGTTGAACATAAATTGCTTAAAACGCACATTAATATAGGGACGAGCGTAAAAGGCCACCCGCTGTTGAAGTCCTTTAAAAACATACAATTTAATGCAGGCGGTTTGTACGTTACGATTCGGGTCGGATCGTAGTCGTAGGACTGATAAAGATTCTTTATAGGAATGACGCCAATGCAAATAATGATTGCGGTGACATTGGGTCAATCTCAAGATTGTACAAAAAAATTATATTTTATCAAAATATATGTAAATATGTACTAATAGCAAAAATTCTCAGTGACAAAAATTACGTCGAACCGGTTTTATGGTCATTCATAGATTCAAGGGTAAGTCCATTTTAAAAGTATGAAATTATTAAGAAATAATTATATAACCCGTGCGGATAAAGAATGGGATCAGAAATGGCGGCGCATCTATTCACTTCTCGCTCGCACACTATTTGCGTCTATACTCGCACTCGTGGGGTGCGAGTATAGACGTAAATAGTGTTATCCAGTGTCGCCATTTCTGATCCCATTCTTTATCCGCACAGGTTGTACCATTGAATAGCCCATACAATATGCACCAACTATGTATTATAATAGAACCATTGACATAAACGAAACATTTGATATAGCTACCATACAAAATTCAAATGAAATGCGTATAAAACTATGAACTATGAAGAATACGCAAGTATGCGTATTCTTCATAGTCGCCATTTGTATGGTTCGCGTTTTAGGTTTGCTCAAAATAATGTGATGTGATATCTCAGGTAATTTAAATAAGAATCAAGTAATTCTTTCAACGTTGTTTCTAAAGACCTGAAATTGTTACCAAACATAATATTTAAACAGAGATTAACTAAATGGCTGAAAGAAAATAATGTTTATTGTATTGAGGTATCATCATCATCATCATCAGCAACCCATACTCGTCCACTGCTGGACATAGGTCTCCCCTAATGCACGCCACTGCTTCCGATTTTCGGCCACTCTCATCCAGCCCACACCAGCCAGCCTTCGAATGTCATCATCCCATCTTGTCGCAGGGCGTCCTACACTACGCTTACCGAGTCGCGGTCTCCACTCAAGGACTTTACGGCTCCAACGGCTGTCAGTTCTGCGTATTGAGGTATATATAAAACAAAGTTTAAGAAATAAACTAGATTTGTAATGTAGTGTGTATATAAGTATAATAATAAGTTTCGTTAAGCTAACTGAAGTCTAATTTTATAAACTTTTTGCCTGCCAATAATTGGTAAAATATGTGTATTTTTATTTTTAACACCTTATTATATACCAAATTTTATGCAAATAAATGATATTCTATTCTATTCTACAATTGGGACCTTTGGCTACAAAAATAAAAATAAAAAGTAGAATACCGTATGTATGCGTATGTTTGCGAAACAGAGAAACTTCTCGTGCGTCGTGGTTTGATGTGGTGTGTTTATTATACGCTGAGGGCGTACGGGGCACTCTGGATTCAATAACGCCTTCAGGAGTTTAATGGGGCTACCCTGGTGCTGCAGCGCGTCGGGCATGTTTGCGGCGGCGCGAGTAGTTTGTTTCTTCGCCACAATTCGGAAGCGCGCTAATAATAAATAAATAAATAAAAACTAAATATGTAGGTAAATACTCCAAGTAATTGATCTTCGAAAAATGTCGTACACGATTGCACGTCACAGAGTTTTTTGTATAAATATCTTAAATTCACCATAATGATTAATAATACATTGGCGTCGATAGTCCTCCTCATTATTGCGTGTCTCGGTTGCGTCTAATGCTGTTACTCTGGAGCCCAGGGCTACGCATTGGCGTCGCTATTATGGCACTTACAAATACCTCGGTGAGACAAATCGAACAAACACAATAGGAAAGATCGAGAGTTCCAGCCATAAACCAAGTCTTCCCGATGAATTTCAATTAAAATCGTAGATAGATAGATACTCTTTATTGCACAACATACAAAACTTAAAAGCTAGGTATACAGAGATACAATGTACAATTTAGGCGCTCTTATCATATTCATCGTAGGTTTCCTCTCAGCTCTAAAGTCCAGTGTGAAACCAAGAGCAAGACCATCTTCAATAAAAAAAAGAAAAATAATAAAAAACAAATCTCTATTTAAAGTCGATAAGATACGCAACCTGTCAGCTGATGCAGTTCAAGAGAAGATGCTAGAGATCGGTTACGTGGAACCGAACACGGAGGGAAATGTCAATCATTAGAGGAAGTCCTATGTCCAGTAAACTGAGTAAAGCTGATGATGAAGACACTACCAAAGGCGAACTATTGTAGTAGATAACACACTTAAAAATTTCATCTCGTGTTCAGGCGGGACTCGAACCCACACCTTCCACAATCCGGGTGAATGTACTACCAATTATACCACTGAACGCGTTACTAAGTCGACGAAATTTGTAAGTGCTTGATTCGACATGAGCTGTCGATAAAATATCAACTATTGCTATAAAATATCAACTATTGTAGTAGGTTCAAAATGGTCGTAGTGATTTGGATGATGAAATTGATGTGATTATTGCACAGTATTAAATAAATAAAGGTTTATAAATGAAAGTATAAATACGTTTATTTGCAAAAAGAAAAAGCGGGTCAGGTAGGTACAGAGAGCAAACATTAGTCAAGTTACCACAATCTGTCTTTCCTCAATTTATATTGAACTAAACGCATTTGACATTAAAGTGAGAATCGAATGAAAAAATTTGCAAGTTTTGCATTGTTTGATGCTGTACATTTTCTGTGACTGTGACAATAGGCAGAACCTTGTCCTATATACTAAATTATATCTAGAAGCCCAAATTCTCGCTCGTGACGTGTTATTTTGTCATCGCACGATATATATAACTTAAAACATAGTTTTTTGTAGGTACGGTTTTCATGCGTCATCCACCTTGTTTTCATATGGAATCCCAGAAATGAGTCCCTTGTACAAACTTAATGATCATAAACTTACTAACCGACCAAGATCATAAGGCACTTCAGTGAAATTAACATGGGGGCGCTGTACAATTTTTCTTTTCACTTGTAAAGGTAACGCTTAGTTCCAGCATTTCCCACGTGTCAAATAACCGTGATCGGACTATACATAATAAGTATAAACTTCTTTGGACATTTTCCCATATAAAAATATTGTCCAGCACCCCTCATTTCAATGTCAGTGAAGTGCTTTTTGATCATGATCGGTCTTTACTTATGTTTGATATTCTCACCACACCGGTCAATCTTCCAAAAAAACACGTGTCTCTTTAATCACTCACTTCACATCACTCGACATTGGCAAAATTATAGAAGTGTCGCAAGAAATAGTAGCAGCCATCAAAAAAAAAAAAGGATAACATTAGAACTTTCCGGAGCGTTTCGGCGTCGTATCGAATCTCGTGAACCGACCCTTTTAGAATTTATTGCCTACACTGATCTCGCTGATAAAAAGTAACATAAAAACCTTAACAAATATATTTTTTCAATTAAATCATGAACATGGATAGTAGTCACAACTTGTTTCAAACAATTCCGAATTTCTCTTATTGTAATTAAATTCGCCCAGATTGGAAGTGGGTCAATGCGATTGGCTCTGCAGTGCAAAAATACATTTATTATAGTTTGATGCTTTTTGCGAAACTCGATTTGATTTCATTTTTGTTGATCAAAAAATATGCGAGTTGAAATTTTAACGCACATTTTCGTACCGTTTTCGAATAAATTCGGCAGTCTTCATCTAAGAGTGTAATTCCCGGTTGCATCCATATCTGTTACTTTGGAGCCCAGGGTACGCTTGGACCATGATTCAGGATTTGGGAAGTCTGATAATTCCAATGAAGACACTGCCGTCTGATCTTCACAACCCTTTAACAGAGGAACAGACTAACTGAATCATGGTTACATGTTTCAGAAAATATTGGAAAGATAAAGATAAACAATTTTTTATTCAATTTAGGTCCATACAGATTCTATAAAAGGCTAATCTAGTCGTAAAAGGCGACTAAGGTAAAGCTGCTGGCATGATCATCAGCACCCAGAGAAGGAAAACTCTGCATTTATATCAAAACCCTCGCCAACCCGTCTGCCAAGCGTGGTGAGTATGGCAATTACCCCTCATGTGATTGAGGGAGGCCCGTGCCCCAGCAGTGGGGACTTAAATGGGCTGACGATGAGATTCTATAAAAAAACACTTATGGTCATGACCAGGCTTACGTGCTCTCCTAGGCACGGTGGTACAAAACCGCCAACTTCTAGACTCCGGGCTGACACTGAGAATTTCTTAACAGAAAACTCAGGTACAAATTTTGGCCCGACTCGAGGATTGAACCCGGGACCCCAAGGACAGCCGTCGCTTTAAAGTGCTGACGTTCTGCCCACTGCGTGAACGAGGCAGTCATCAACTAATTAACATTTATTAACATTTGGGAGAGTCACGCTTCGGCTTGACCAGAGTGGTATCACGGCCTCACAGAAAACTAGCGTAAAGCAGCGCCTACTCTGTGTTGCGCTGAGTGGTACCGGAGGCCCAATCCTAGGGGAAGAGAGCACTTGTGATTCCATTGGTGTTATCACTTACCATCAGGTAATTCAACTGCTCGTCAGCCGTCTATCACATCAAAAATGTATTCGGAATAAATTATTTTTTTAATACATCAGAAATCATCCAAACATTTTTTTTGATCTCCCAGGAGAAATGCAATTACGCATACCCATCCACCGGGGGTGGACGGGTTATGTTGGACTCTTCCCGCGTCGGCGGGGGTCTACCGGCTAAAATCTCTTATTGTGCTCCCAGTCAGCGCCAAGGTGGGGAGGGGACATGACAATCTGGCCAAGAAGTCTCCCTTCATGTCCCTCCCCAGGCGAAGACCCGCTTACTGCGCCGGCCTAACACAATTCCCCTCGGGTGAGCTGGGGGGGTGACAGGAACAGCCGGGAGCACCAATCCGTCCCTGCCGGGCTGCTGCAGAGGAGGCCTGTGCGATTTCGACGCTGATGCCCCCACACCGGTTACCGACTGGCCTCTTCTACGAAAAGGAGGGAGTCGAGCATTTTCTTTTAGAAATCATCCAACCAACCCCAACCAGCTGCCAAACACGCAAAAAACTGATTTTCTGAGTGCAACTTACATGGGCAGATTTTTTCCGCGTAGGTAAAAAAAGGTAGAAATTTTCCCTTTTTTTTATAAGATGTGTAACTTAAGGTGACGGGTAGGTCACACTAGCGACGCCAATCGATTATAATTTAAGCTACTAAACCGGATCTATTTTAAACAATATCGGGGTTACAAAATGTCGGCAAACACTTATACTACTTATTTATTAAATAACCATGCACATATGTTAGGTCCGTTTTTGTACGCGAAAAATTGATTCACGCTAAAATGGCCGCTTTTGGCGGTAATCAATTTCTCGCGTACAAAAACGAACCTTACATTTGTGCATGATTATTTAATAAATAGTATAAGTCTTTGCCGAGAGGTTGTAACATCATCATCATCATCAGCCCATTTAAGTCCCCACTGCTGGGGCACGGACCTCCCTCAATCACATGAGGGGTAATTGCCATACTCACCACGCGGCAGACGCAGAGTTTTCCTTCTCTGGGTGCTGATGGTCATGCCAGCAGCTTTACCTTAGTCGCCTTTTACGACACCTCGGTAAGAGTAAGGGGGGCTAATTCTACTCTGCCGGGGACCGTACGGACGGTTGTAACATCAAAATTGTTTAAAATAGATCCGGTTTAGTAGCTAAAATTTCAAATCGATTGGCGTCGCTAGTGTGCCCTACCCGTTACCTTAACGGGCCTCAACGGCCGCGAGGCCGCGGCCATTTAAAGGTGATGTATGGCGTTACAATGTCGCAGGTTAGCATTTTATAGCTAAACATTGCTTATTTGTGATCTAGGAGGCTTATGGGCTGTTCGGGAGATTTGTCGCTGACGCTTGTAGCTGAAAGGTGCTTGTAGGTGAAAGTATATAATTTAATCTAGTGAAACACCCATACTTTCCATTTGAACCGTGTTTGTATACTTAACTGTGGCCTTCTTTTTAAGTAAGAATTATTACGTGGAAAACAAACAGTATTTTAGGTAACAAAAGCACTATAAAATTTATACCGGTATTGTCGGAATCAACTATGGGATAAGCTGGATCAGGCGGATCCTTTTGTACAGGGTGTAAAAAGACCCTTAACGAAGCCGAAACCTACGTGCTCAGCACATCATCAGGACCATTTTTTCCTTCTAGACCATACCTGGGAACTCAATACTTTCCAAGTTATTGAAGGTCAAAGTCAAAATAAAAATCTGAAGGTTTTGATGTAAATATGTTTTAAACATTATTACCTAATTTTTGTCCAAAGAAACTTGTTCACAATTTTAAGTAATTCCTAGGGGAAAATGGCTTCAAAACGTACAGCCGGCAATGTAATGTTTGAGAGCGGGGCGGGGTGGTGTGCGGGGGTTGCGAGCGGCGCGGTTCGGTGTACGCTGTTCATTGCGTTGTCCGTTTATAGGATCAAAATTGACACCAAAAAATCAACTTCGTTTCCCATCAATATTTTTTTGAGTGCGTAGCCGGCTTCGTTAATAGTCTTTTTACACCCTGTATATGTTTTCAAACTATTTTACTGATTTTGATCTATTATTGTTTTGTTTTCATGGTTGTGTCCTATTGTCTCGTGAACCCGTGAAAACCTTTAAAATACACTATTTGTTTTGCTGATATCAGTGGCTTTTATAGTCACCCCTCATATACAGTCCAATCGCCATAGGTAGGTGCGGTACCGTACGAGTACCTACCTATTGCTTAAAATACCCAAAAAATACACGTAGAGACGAGATAACGAATAATTGTTTTAAATGTGTGATTCGAAGTTTCGATGAATCGATTGATATTTTGTGAAAATTCAATGGGACTTAAACCGCTATAATCCTTTCATAATTGAGGCTAACAAACGACAGATGCGTTTTAAATAATCAAAAAGAAAAATGTACACAACGCAAGTACCATCGACACCGCCAAAAACCAACCCGACCAGTCCTTTTAAAAGCCATTATCATTCGGAACGGAGCCACTCTATACAAAACTTCGCCATGTAAGGTTGGGGTCCTAGTGATAGCGACTAATAACAATATCAAAAGGTCCGAAATCCTATTCGAGAAGCAGCAACCGCATCATTTGATGGTAACCGATTGCCGCCCCCCATAGATGCAAAACCAGAGGAGTCTCAAGTGCGCTGCCAACCTGAAACGTCCCCTTCCCCCAGATTAGGCCTCCAGAATCTCTTAATATTCTCCAATCGATTACGCCTACGGCGGTTAATCTTAACGAGCACACGCGTACTCAGGATATATTGTAGTGCTCAAGTGTTTGCAGAAACACAAGTGCACTCTCTATTCCCTTACCCTCAAATTCCGATGGGACACTGGTGTAAAATGACCGGAGAGGGATTGGGCGCAGGACCAATGGCTTAACGTGCCAACCGCCAATTTCCAGGCTCCGGGCTGACACTAAGAATTTCTTACGGAAAACTTAGGTACAAATTTTTGGCCCGCCCCGGGGGGACCCAGGACCTTCAATAGCCATCGCTTTAAATTTAACCCACATACCACTGCGCCACCGAGGCAATCCTTACTGACGCTGCGTCATACCGCGCCGGTTTTCTTCACTCCGGTCGAGATGGGTCTATGCGTGGCTCCCACGATATGACCAGTGTACTTTAATAAGTCTCTCTTTCTTCAATCGATTCTCATTTTAATATATCAATCATGGTTGGTTTAATAAATCTTGAGTAAATTTTACAGATATGTATTAGTTATATGGCTACTCCGGGCTGCGAAACGACAGCTTTGGACGCAACTATTGGGAATTAACAAGGAGTAGATAGTAACCGTGAGAGAGCCACGCTTCAGCATGACTGGGCAGGCTCGACCGGAGAGATACCACAGCCTCAAAGAAAAAGGCGTGAAGCAGCACTGTGCTGTGTTTCGCTGCGTGAGTGAGGGTACCGGAGGCCCGATCCGGGGGAAAGAGGGGATCAAAGGTTGGCAGCGCACTTGTGACGCCACTGGTGTCGCGGGTGTTCCATGGGCGGCGGCAATCGCTTACCATTAGGTGATCCGTCTATTCGTCTGCCACCTATCACATAAAAAAGTGTCAAAAATCCTCGCTTAAACTGGCAACCCAATCCGAATTAATGGCAAAGAGCAATTCAATAATGCTCGAATGATTTTTAATATTCGAACAATTCTCGACGCCGATGCATTGTCCATTCAGTGCCACCAATTTTCGGTTAACCAAACCTTTTTGCAAATATAAACCCAATACGTATGGAGCTAAGAATGAGATTCCATTTTCTATTGGTTGGAGAAAAAAACCGTTTGATCCTGGCAACATGTGTGGATGAGAATAATTACGCAATCGAAAGCAAATTTTATAGTTGAATGGTTTTTTTTATATTAAGCGGTCTGCTTATATTTGTGTTCGCTGAAGCGATTCTAAGTTAATCCAATTGAATACATTTATCATTTCATTTCTGGTATTGATTTTGCATTTAGTTCTAAAATGTAGACGTGTTTAACTCTTTACTGAAACGACTCAGTGATCCGACTCAGCCAAATGATACACCTGCTCCGAATCTTTAATGATCGCCCCGAATGTATCATTCGACTCAAATGAATCTCGTGTCCGAGTGTGTCGAATAATCCAAATGAGCGGAATGAGCTGAAGGATCCGAGTGAGCCGATAATTCGAATGTGTGGAATGATACGCATTCAAAGCAAAAGAGTAAGCTTTGGGCTGTCCGAGATGAATAGGTAACCGTCTTTCCATGTATTACGCGGGGAAAATGAAATAGGTATATTACATGGCACAGCAGGAGGGGATCGATTAATCATTTATAACCAAATCAATTAGTCACAGATCTATCTGAGAACTGATGTTCCAAATGATTCAAAAGAAGCTCTTCACTGTTTCGCATCTTTGCACTGATCCATATGCAAACGTTCTAATCTTTTGAAAGATACGTTTTTGTCAGTTCTACTAAAATGTATCCATAAAAAGCATGGGGTTCGAGCATATAGTGAAAGTGCTTCGTCTATTCGGTTAACCTGAATGACCAGCGAGTTCGTGAAGGTTTGTTAAGATTGGAGGGATTGTAGGGGCCAGATAAAAGTTAGCAGCTTTAGCAAAAGCTTGCTATAAGGTGATCCATCTGCTCGTCTGCCATCTAGCACGGAATCAAAATGCAATGAAGAAGCCTGCCGTCTATACTCCGCAACCCTTAGATGGGGGAACCAGATCAACTGGATTACAGTGACATGTTCAGAACCATTTCCTTATATAAATAATAATGTGAAATTTTACAACATTCCGAGATAGGTAGCTCAAGCACCAGTGTTACAGATGTCAGCACCAACAGCGGAATAACAATTATATACATTTGATACGCGCTGTGTGGTCCCCGGCAGAGTAGAATAGGCCACCCTCACTGTTACCGAGGTGTCGTAAAAGGCGACTAAGGTAAAGCTGCTGGCATGATCATCAGCACCCAGAGAAGGAAAACTCTGCATTTATATCAAAACCCTCGCCAACCCGTCTGACAAGCGTGGTGAGTATGGCGATTACCCCTCATGTGATTGAGGGAGGCCCGTGTCCCAGCAGTGGGGACTTAAATGGGCTGACGATGACGATGACATTTGATACTTTTCTTTTGTAAATACATAATAATACATAGAAAACTCCCATACCAATACAAACAGACATGTTCATGCACACAAATGTTTGTACTGTGCGGGGTCGAACCCGCAACCCTTGCACCAGAGGCATAATTCACAACCACTGATTTAAATGGGTCGTCGTTAAATATTGTAGGTATCCACAACTTTTGAGAAACTATTCGAGACGTGCAGGTTTTTCCTCACCGTCGAGCGTATGGTAGAAAAGTGCACATAGAGGTGTGGGTTTGAATTTGAACCACAACCCCCGTATGTTTTTCTCTTTTTTTTAATGACATAAGTGGCAGACGAGCACACGGATCACCAGACGCAACCCCAGTGGAGTCACAAGTGCGCTGCCAATATTTAATATCCCCTTTCCTCACTCACGCAGCGAAACACAGTACAGTGCTGCTTCAAGCCCGTTGTCTGTGAGGCCGTGGTATCACTCCGGTCGAGCCGGCCCATTCATACTGAAACGTGGTTTTCCCACGTGTAATTCGCGTTCTCATCCACTGAATTACCATCGATCTCCCTGAAAATAGGGACAAATGGGAAAACCCATAATGAATAACTTTCATCCAACAATTATCCACAAAACCCTTTGAAAAACAAGTCTGGAATACGAGTTTAAATGATACCGGATTAAAACTTTCATCCAAAAAAACAGTATTCAGGGAGCCAGATCTGAAATGGGCCAAAGAATCTTAACCGCCTTACAAATGATGTAATTAAATATTTCCGCATCCAATACTTCCAGAGTTCGTGACAAAGCTGATGTTTTAGAGATCTGTAGGATTATTAACGATCGAAAGAATAAACTTACAAGAGCGATAGAAGATCAGTGGTTAATCAGAACGCGCCTTATATACGAAAGGTCGTGGTTCGAGTCCGAGCATGCACATGTGGATTTTCGAAATTAATGTGTCCACTATCGACAGTAATAGTGAAATCAATAGTATCGATAGTCTATCGACAGTATTGCTAGTTGTCCATAGTATCGATACTATTAATACTTTCGATACTATCGATTGTTTAATGTCCGATACTATCGATAGTATCGGACACATTTAATCATGGAGCAACACTATCGAAACATAGCTGACTATCGATAGTACGAAACTATCGATGGTTTTTGATTAATTCTGTTAGGAAACACAATACTATCGTTATCGTAATCGATAATATCGATAGTTTAGACTAATAGCAATACTATCGATAGTCTGAATGATTTTCGAGGACAAATATCGATAGGGAAAGTGCGTATTTCTACCATTAGCTTGACAGTGGGGATAAACACTGAGTGTGAAACCTATACGTTTCTGAGTTTCTGAAACGTGTAACCATGATTCAGTTGGTCTGGTTCCCCTGTTAAAGCATTAAAAAGTCGCTTCATTGTAATTACCAGACCCCTCAAATCTTGAATCATGGTCTAAGCGTACCCTGCGCTTATTAGATTTATTTATTTATTTTTTTTTTTAAAACTTTATTGCACAAAAAGTTTATACAATAGGCGAACTTAATGCCAAGAGGCATTCTCTACCAGTCAACCTTTGGGTCATACAGAAAGGATAATGATGCGGCGAAAGAAGATTACGTGAACGTGGAAAACAAAACAAAAAAAAAAACTATACTTATATATACAAATACATAGCATTACGTATATTATACATAATAAACATATACACATATATACAGCAATCACATATATATTATAAATATGAAATAAATAGAAAGAATACATATTTATAACGATAAGCAATTTAGTCATAATAATTAAATGGGATACTGAAAAGAGGAAAAATGTTCTAAGACCCTTTTTTTAAATGTCAGTTTAGTTAGAGAAGTTTTTATAGTTAAAGGCAAAAGGTTCCAAAGCCGTATAGCCTGCACGGTGAAAGAGTTGGTGACGAACGAGATGCGGTGTCGCGGGATGTAGAGACGAAGGTTGTCTGAAGAACGGAGAGAGCGGTCATGAGATAGACACTGAAGGCGGAACTGATCTTTGAGATAAGACGGAGAAAGCGGGTTGTGGAGGATATTAAATAAAAAACAAAGGATTCGACAATTCCTACGCTGACGTATTGGAAGCCATTTCAGGCGATTCCGGTAAGCAGAGATGTGATCGTATTTACGAAGTCCGAAAATGAATGTAATACAGTTGTTAAGAAGACGATCAAGTTTGTTGGTGAGGGCCTCAGTGAGATCGGGATAACATACGTCAGCGTAGTCAATTATTGGGATTATAAGAGAGTAAACCAGCATGAGCTTGGTAGAAAAAGGGAGGAAGAATTTAAACCGATACAAACTTCTCAGGCATGCTACTACCCTTCGACTAACCTCATCTAAATGTACAGTCCAGCTAAGTGTTGAATCTATATAAAGACCCAAGTTACGCACCGACTGACAGTAAGGTATAGGTGTACCATCAAACAGAATAGGGGGCAGATAACTTATATCCAGTTTAGCGAACCTTCCTCTGCTTCCTATTATAATAGCTTGGCATTATGTTGGATTGACTGGGATACCAAAATCGTGAGACCAGCAGTATATCCGATCTAGATTGCATTCAGCGAGTTAATGGTAGCAGGAAGGTCATCTGGTCTGGCACTCGCATAAAGCTGCAAGTCGTCCGCATACAAATGATACGAGCAGTTCAGGGTAGCAGTGATTGAATTGATAAAAACTGAGAAAAGTAAGGGAGACAGAATACCACCCTGAGGGACGCCGGTGTTCAGATTATGCCAGTCTGAGCTGGAGGAATGAGATATAACGGACTGACGTCAATCAGATAGGTATGAGGATATCCATTCAAGGACGCAGGGGGAAACATTAAGAGACAACATAACCGCGATGAGGAGATCGTGATCGACTATGTTGAAAGCGTTGGAGAAATCAATCAGGACGAGTACAGTAAGCAAACCATCCTCCATTACCTCTCTAAGGTCATCAGTGATTTTGACAAGGGCTGTGGTGGTTCTATGCGCAGGCCTAAATCCGGACTGAAACATATTTAATAATTTATGTTCATTCAAATATGCGGAGAGTTGTTTCAGTACACAGGATTCAGTGACCTTAGAGAGGAACGGCAAGATGGATATAGGCCGGAAGTGAGAGGGCAAAGTGGGGTTCGATACCTTGGGAAGTGGATGGACAAGAGCTTTGCGCCAAAAATCCGGAAAACTGCCGGAGTCAAGGGAGAAGTTGATCAAATGTGTGACGACGGGTAAGAGTTGATCGAGCAGAAGTGTTATCATTTGACGGCTTACTCCATCGACACCCGTAGCCGTAGAGGTTATTGAAAGAATTCGTTTTTTGATCTCGTCCTGTGAAGCAGGGAAAAAAGTAAAAAGACTGGAATCAGGCAGAGGAATGGTGGCAATATACGCCAAAGATTTGGCTTTAGTTTGCGAATCAAGAAGGGGCAAGTTGGTAAAATGTGTGTTAATGTCATTAAGACTTAAAGAAATTGGCGGATCGTTAGGCTTGGTTTTGCCAAAGCCTAGAGACTTAAGAAACTTCCAAACATTTGTAGCGGTTGACTGTGAGATGTGATCATGAATAAATCGACGTTTAGCTGCCCGTATCATTTGATTGCAGCGATTGCGAGCCTTCTTGTACAGGAGCCAATTCTCTTCAGATCTGTCTCTTTTAAAAAGTCGGAACGCTTTGTTTCGTCGAGTCATTACCATTCGTCATACCTCGAGTCAGCCAAGGAGCTGGTGGTCGCCTGACACGAACCGAGTGTGTCGGCGCGTGGTTGTTATATGGACGCAAGATCTCCCTATTGAAGATATCCACCTTTAGATTAATGTCACTTGCCGCAATTAAATTTGCCCAGTCCACTTGCAGAATATCACGTCTAAGACTATCTAAGTTTATCCAATTGTAACTCCTTAGCTGGACTATTTGGGACTTCCTTTTTGGCGCTTTCAAGGAGTATGACAGGTAGATAAGGTCATGCCTAGAGAAGCCCGGCGCTAGGAACTGACCATGATCGGAGACCATGTGATTCGAGGAGGTAAGAATATGGTCGATCCATGTGTCGTCAGTATCAATATTATGATGAGTTGGAAGAAGTTGAAGATGATGGAGACCGGTTGACCTGAGGAGAGATAGCAGTTTCTGCGAACGGGGTTGTGCTTTGGCAAGATCTGTATTCAGATCACCCAATGTGATTACATGCGGATAATCGGAGCATATTGATTCTAAGACGGGTTCTAAAGTGGGAAAGTAGTCAACGGCGCGCCGGGGGGACAATATAGGACCCCGAGAGCAGCCCTGCTACCACCGACAGAGATCTCTAAAAAGAGGTATTCCGGTGAAGCGGAATAGTTGGACGGTGACGAAGCAATGATCTTATACGGGATGTCCGCCCGGAGGTAAATAGCCACACCACCCCCGCCTTTACCAGTACGATCATTTCGAATAAGGACAAAACCAGGCAGGCTATAGGCAGCAGACGGAAGACAAGGCTTGAGCCATGACTCAGATACAAGTACAGCACTAATGCAGTCGGATGTGAAACTATCTAATAAGTCACTGTAATGCCTTGGAATACTCTGTGCATTAATATGACAGAGATTTAAGTTCCTTCTATTATTGAGGAAGCAAGAGTGAAGTTGATGACCCAAAGTTTCAGCAACCGAGTCCTCCGACGTGTCGTGACAAGAGTAAAAGGTAGAAGAGGAATTGTCAACAGAGGTAAAGGAATCATTATCTGACATAATTGCTTAAAAATATATATAAATACAAAATATTATTATATTAAGTACTAATAAATGATCTAGAAAAATAAAACGTGTTACTATTAGGTACTGATGCTAGAACACCTATGCACAACCCGCCAGCTGTCTAGTGTACAACTATAAAAAAAACAATCCAATAAAAAAAAAACAGCACAAGAAAATAATGGTCACACTGAAAGGAAGATCAAGAAAAAAAAATGTAACATATTAGATCATAGTGAATGCCATAATTGCTCTCCCGGGCCGGGTCATCCAGCATTATGCTTCGAATTTTATAAGTTTTTACGGGTAACGAAACGTTACAAAGCTGTCTCAAAGAACTGAATCCAATGCCAAGCACTGGCTTAAAAAAAAAACTGACAGACATTTGATTGGACTTTTCTAGTTGACGTTTGACGTTTTGTCGAAGTAAGCTTTGTGATGTAAACAAATAAACTACCTTAAAAATTAAAATAAAGTTATAAAATAATGAAAAGGGGTGAGGTACATAGTGATAACTATTTAAAATTGAACTAAGTACACCCTTCAAAGCACTTTGAAAATGACTCGGGGAGACAACACTACATGGAGACGAACAAAACTACTTGTGTTTGGCCGTCTGCTTCCTAGTTTCGGGCTTCCGAGCGGCTTGCGACGAAACGGAGGGTTTCTGGACCGACGTAATCACGTTGGACTGTCGTGAAGGTGCCACTTCTGGCTGTGATCCGGCAACTTCATTGGGAGACACATTGATGAGTTCATCAAGCTCGTTCTTTGTCGTGATCCGGCGTTTTGTTCCATCGGATAGTTTAATTACAATTACACCTTCCTGGGTCCAACAATGTTTCATCCCATAGTGTGACAGGGCCGTGCATTAAATGCATATTAGAATAGTTATTTACGAGATTTCTATCATGTACCTTATTTTTGAGTTTCCGATATTTCGGCACTGTTTCAAGCGCCACGGTCACGGAGTTACTGGAGCATGGTGCTATTTTATAGAACTATTTCGATGTTAGTGACCATGAAAGTTTAAAACAATATAGATGGGTATTGTTTGATTATTTGTGATACTGCGTATGTGTACCAAATAATATTTTCATATAGTATTCCATATCCAGATATTTCAAATTCATAGATAAAATGTTGACGACCAGTGCGTCCTTCCGGTCATTACTTACGGTGCCGAGACGTGGACACTCACGGCTGGACTAGTCCACCGGTTCAAAGTCGCTCAAAGAGCTATGGAAAGGGCTATGCTCGGAGTATCTCTGAAGGACCGCATCAGAAATGATGTAATCCGACAGAGAACCAGAGTCACCGACATAGCCCACCGAATTAGCAAACTGAAGTGGCAGTGGGCTGGTCATATTAGCCGCAGAACTGACAGCCGTTGGAGCCGTAAAGTTGAGTGGAGACCGCGACTCGCTAAGCGTAGTGTAGGACTCCCTGCGACAAGATGGGATGATGACATTCGAAGGCTGGCTGGTGTGGGCTGGATGAGAGTGGCCGAAAATCGGGAGCAGTGGCGTGCATTAGGGGAGACCTATGTCCAGCAGTGGAAGAGTGTGGGTTGCTGATGATGATGAGATAAAATGTTGATTAAAGTTAAAAAAAAACAAATAAAAAGTCAATTAGATTTCTAAAGAAAATATTCTCGATTCTTAAAAATATCGGTTAGGTTTAAAAGGAGCGTATCACTTTTAATGTCAAAATAGAACTGTCCTATTCACAGTCAGATACTGAATGGATGTAGAAGGATAGCAAGTGTTCTTATTTATTAATTATAAATGTTTATTTGGAATGTTGTGATGACATAAAGGTTAGTACATAGTGAACCGTTACGCAGAGATCAACGTACAGAAAAGCTACCACGATTATTCAAAGAATTCGCAACGTTAACGTATCGTGTCCACTGTAGTATCCTGGTTTATTGTTATAATAAATATATATTATAAATATAATATCCTAGTAAACAAACATGCAAACACACACACACACACATATACACACAGACATGACATGACTTCTGTCGTCTCGGATCTACACCCCGCGCAGGGTGCGGGGGGGGCGTGTCAACTGTCATGGTGGCGTTGAGCGCGGACCGCCGCACAGCGGAAGACGTGGTATAGTGAGAACACCGAGCCGATACATAAACACTGTTTATATATTACCTGATAGTGCATGGATACTTATAATTACTAGACTAGACACTACATCCACGATACAATTTACGGAGTCAATACAACTGATGATAGTCTTTAGTAGGTATTCCAAACGATAGTTAGCCACGAAACCAAACTTTGATTAGATCTTACCGATATGAAAATACTAAGTACTCACTTACCTAAAGTTCTTCCTCTGCTTCGCCATTATGAAGGTAGGCTTTTCGTCTTGTCAGATGATCATTTCCATATTTACTTCACAACTTCACAAGCCAAACCATTACAGTCACAAATGTATTCAACACTGATCATAGGAAACCAAATTGACGAAATCTTACATTTTGTGCAATTAGACCGAATCCGCAACGCACATAAACTGAGGGTTGTCAGGAAAAATATCTAACATTTAAAATTAAAGCAAAGATCGTCGAAAGAGGCAAAGATTGTTTGTTCATACAGCCAAAGATTGAAATCTTTGCATACAGCCTATTTTTTTTAATATTACCAAATTAAATTAGTCGCCATCAACATTCAAATTTGAACTTTATTTTAAACACAAGGAATCTCAAATTTTCGTTTCGTATTTTTCCGCGTAAATTCTATCGTAGCGCGGACTCTAACGACCAGGAGCCTAATTCTCGTGCTCGTGACATTTATCTTCATACGACATATATCACTAAAACATAGTTTTTTTGTATGGTTTTCAAGTGATATCCGCCATGTTCTCAAAATGTCACAAGCACGAGAATTGGGCTGCTGAGTTTTTGAATTAAGAACAAATCATTTTTAAACTCAATTGGACCTTAAGATATTATTCTTATGCAGCCAATAACTATAATTCGACATAGTCTTTTTGCTGACGAAATTATTTTAATTATGTTTGCATTAATTATTTTGTTGGCGCGATGACGCATTTGGTAGTGACCCTGCCTCTCTGCACTACTCATAGTTGTAGGTTCGATTTCCAGTCTTGACAATAACTTTGGTGTGATGAACACTTGTGTTTCTTCAGTGACTGTGTTGTATATATCTAACAGTAGGCACTAGACCTCAGCAGATTGTCACCCATGCGATGGACTTTTGGGGTTTTGGCGTTGGACTCAACATTTGTGCATGGTTACTTAATACTAATAGTATAAGTGTTTGCCGAGAGATTGTAACCTCGATTTTTTTAAATAGGTTTAGTAGCTAACAATTAAAATCGATAGGCGTCACTAGTGTGTCCGACCCGTCACATTAAATTAGGCCCTTACTTTGAAGCACTCGTACCAGCACGAGTGCTTCAAAGTATCAGATAACCGGGACAGATTGCAGGTCATCGTGAGGTGTGCTAAATACTGGAAAGTCATTTTGACCATGACCACTCTGGCATGCGTCTGACTGACTGCAATGAAGACAGGCTTCAGCCCAGTGAAATTGACTGAATCACTGAATTTTCTCTCCTACTCCCGCTTGACTATTCCAAGTTGAGTCGATAGTGCATCCGTGCATCCACTTTCTGAAGAATTTGTAAGGCCCCAGAAATTTGTCCTCAGTCCCTGGTCTTACTTTGTGACAGTGATTCGCTTTATGAATTAAGCTGTTTGTATGCAAAAAACGGCAGGGGAATTCGTTAAGTTTTGTAAGTCATTGTTGGAAAAACTTGGACAGTTTTTTATACAATTAAAATGGACGTCATTAGTTTTTGTTGTGTTGGCAAAAGCAAGAATTTTAATAAAAAAAATAATTACAAATTATGGTTAAGCATAGATACGTGTGGCCTCGGGTCTGGTGAGCTTACACGGTCTCCACTCAACGACCCGTCTCGTCCAACGGTCCCTAGCTCATCTGCGCTACCTGTCCAGCCCAACTCCACTTCCCCCTGGCTATCTCAACGACGACTGTCCTCTTGGCCCGTTGCTCGGCGAACCCATTCCTTGGTCTTATGGTCGCGAAGAGAGACTCCAAGCGGGCTATGCTTGGAGTCTCTCTTCGCGTTTCCATTAAATTCTATAAAAAATATTATACTACTCAAGCGATGGACTGACGACATTAAGGTACACGCGGGCGTAAAATGGATGACCAAGGCATCTAACCGCTACACATGGAATAAGATGGGAGAGGCCTATATCCAATAGTGGATCAGTAATGGCTAAGGTGATGGTGATAATGATAAAGACCTGCAAACCCTTCAAAAACAGTGTGCTAAAAAGGCCGGCAGCGCACATGTGACTCTTTTGACGTGATAGGTCCATGGGCGCCGGTAATCGCTTACCATCAGGTGATACGTCGGCTCGTCTGCCCCCTATAAAAAAAAAAACAACTACTTACTTGTATGAGTGAGGAAACTTGCACGTTTCAAATAGTTTCTGAAACATGTAACCATGGTTCAGTTAGTTTGACTCTCCTGTTATAGTGTTGCAAAGGTCAGACAGCAGTCGCTTCTTTGTAATTACCAGACTCCCCAAATCTTGAATCATGGTCTAAGCGTACCATGAGCTTTAAGGCGACAGATTTTAACGTAACTAAAATTTTAAGTAACCACTTTTTTTTTAAATCTTGCTAAGGATGATTGTGACATGAATAGCGAAAATCGCACATCCTTTTTTATGTTAAATGTCTTGATCAATATTTCATTTATGGTGCTAATTTCGTTACAATCAATAAGAAACTTGTGGGGGTGCCATTGATCTATAAAAGGGCTCTTAAACACAAACAAATCGAATTTCTGGCTCTGTAATATTAAATTTACTTCGGACTCTTAATCATGTCCTACTGAGTAATAATAACATTTAGACCCATTTCTACCCATTTTAACAATTCCACCTCTAAACCTAACAAAATGTCAGGTAAAAGCACCGAAACAGTTAATTAAATCAATCGAAGTCTAAAAGCATCTAGCCCTTCAACTTTAATTTCCAAGCGACGCAAGGCGGCAAAGCAAGCATCTAATTTAAGAGAACCTCTCTAAGTTTGTTCATTAAGTTTAACAAGATTTTGTATCGTACACCCTTTGAGGCGCCACTCGGGTGAATTATTAAGAGCAATTTTTAAAAAGAAATATTTTCCGAAGGAACTCTAAATAATACCTGCAGCATCACAAGATATTTCATTATATTACCTATATATATAGCAATGTTTATTTGTTTACCATCATCATCATCATCATCATCATATCAGCCCACATCCACCCACTGCTGAGTATAGGCCTCTTCTTTATCCCGCCATTCACTGTTGATGTTTACCAACGTGTAAAAAAAAAGCAATATTACTTAAGCTGTTCCATACATTATTGACTCGCGGATATTCTATTTATTATGGAACAGCTGATTTTTTTTTGCTCAGATGATGTTCATATTTTGAGCAGTGAAGTCTTTACACGGTAAATGTTCACTCTCTTAAGTACCTATTATTGCTCATTTTTTTTACATGTTGTATTATAAAGGGTAAAGTCACCCAGAGAGCAATAGAGAGCGCTTAGAGAGGGAGAGGCGTCTTGCGTGATCTTATCAGAAATGATGAGATCCGCATGAGAACTAAGGTCACAGACATAGCTCAAGGGATTGCATACCTCAAGTGCCAATGGGCAGGGCACATAGCGAGGAGAACAGATGGTCGTTGGGGCGGAAAGGTCTTCGAGTGGAGGCCACGTACAGGAAGTCGCAGCCGTGGCAGGCCCCCCACAAGGTGGACCGACGATCTGGTGAAGGTCGCTGGAATGCATTGGATGCGCGTTGCACAGGACCGATCTGTGTGGAGAACATTGGGGGAGGCCTATTTATTACGATTAAATATCATTCAACATCATAATCATAGTCATATTATTTTATTGCAACATGTTAGTACATATTATTATTATTTGATAGAAATGGGGTGAGCCCTGCGTCTCATAGCCACTGCGACCAGTAGATGATCTATTGTGGCAGCCCCGTAACCTATTACAGCACCTCATGCAGCTCCAGTTCCAGGATAAACCCGATAATGGAGCTGATGGGGGAGCTCTTGATCTCGTCAGCTGAGATCATGTGTGCTCCCAGGTGCCGGCTTCTGCAGCGGTGCAGCGCCATGCACTCGCCGAGGACGTGGATAATCGTTTCCTCGTCCTCGCGACAGAACCTGCAGATTTTGGTATCTGTAAGGCCCATGTTGTGCAGGTGCTTGTTTAATTTGCAGTGCCCTGTGAGGGTCCGAGTGAGTGCCCTAACATGTCCTCTACTCAGTTTTGTTATCTCTACAGCTCGTCTCTGATCGAACGCCTGTATCAACGCCTTAGACTGTTCTAGTCGAGGTAGTCTTTTCCAGAATTGAGTGCTTTGTTTTTTCTCCCAATCTTTTAACTCGAACCTGACCATGCAGGCTGGAACGCCACATATTGGTTCCGGTCCGAGTAGTGGGCTCTCTGCTCCGGCCTTTGCTAGCACGTCAGCGACTTCGTTGCCTCTGATATTACAGTGTCCCGGTACCCAAATCAGATTTACGATGTTGGCATTGCCAAGCTGGTGGTACATATAGTAATGATGTCGATACAATTAACATTAAGACCCGTAAACATGACCCTGTTAGGGCATCTCAACATTGCCTACTATCATAAAAAGTAAGTCTAATGAAATATTATAAATATTAATTACAAGCATTATCATCATCAGCAATCCACACTCGTCCACTGCTGGACATAGGTCTCGCCTAATGCACACCACTGCACCCGATTTTCGGCCACATCCAGCCCACACCAGCCAGCCTTCGAATGTCATCATCCCATCTTGTCGCAGCGCGTCCAACAATACGCTTACCGAGTCGCGATCTCCACTCAAGGACTTTACGGCTCCAACGGCTGTCAGTTCTGCGGCTAATGTGACCAGCCCACTGCCACTTCAGTTTGCTAATTCGGTGGGCTATGTCGGTGACTCTGGTTCTCTGTCGGATTACATTTTTCTGATGCGGTTCTTCAGAGATAATCCGAGCATAGCCCTTTCTATAGTTCTTTGAGCGACTTTGGACCGGTGGACTAGTCCAGCCGTGAGTGTCCACGTCTCGGCACCGTAAGTCATGACCAAGAGGACGCACTGATCGAAGACTTTCGACTTGAGACTTTGAGGGATGGGTGACGAAAATACCTTACAAAGCCTACCAAATGCTACCCAGCCTAACTGAATTCTTCTATTGGCTTCTCTTTCGAACTTGTTTCTGCCTAATTGGAGCGTTTGGCTTAGATAGACACCGTAAGTCATGACCAAGAGGACGCACTGATCGAAGACTTCCGACTTGAGACTTTGAGGGATGGGTGACGAAAATACCTTACAAAGCCTACCAAATGCTACCCAGCCTAACTGAATTCTTCTATTGGCTTCTCTTTCGAACTTGTTTCTGCCTAATTGGAGCGTTTGACCTAGATAGACATATTCCTGAACAACTTCGAGAGGTACTCCATTAACAGCAAGTTCTTATCTACTGAACTATCGTCACTCGCTTCAAATTAGCCAACTACACTCACGTAAAAGAGGAAAAAGCAAACTTGCTCAGTTTCGTCCATTTACGCACTCACTAATGCTTTCTACCCCAACCATTAAAAATAATAGCGATGTATAAAAATCCCCATTAAAACCTGCATGGAAACTAAAAGTCCCATTACCAGAAGCATGTTAAAAGCATAATTCATTTTCTTTAGCCTGGAGAAAATAGGGCTTCATTAAACTTGAGAACGTTAAACCAAGTTTCGAAGTTATTTTATTAACCTGTGTGATGACATAGGGATAAAGGACAAAGGTATGTTAGAATGGAAGAAACTTTGGCAATTTCGATTTTCAAATTAGATTTTGTTTTAAAAGCAGTAATAGGTGCTGACGAAATCGCTATATGTGTGTGCGTAAATCACGTACATCTACAAAGTTAAGAATAAGAATAAGAATTTATTTATTAAGATACCAATAAAAAACATAACAAAAACATAAAGAAAAGCAATTATAATTCAGCATTAGCCACGAAACCATGAAGTCTCCGTGGCGCTGGTATTCTGCGGAGGCCTTTCTTGAAAGGCGTTCGTGGTACATTCACACGGACATAAATATTTAATAGTAAAAAAAAAATGAAACAAAATGTAAAAAATTAAATTAAATGTAAAACAAACAAACAAACAAAATCTAATTAATTATTAGTTAGTTGGTTACACGTATGAAGTATTAAGACGATATGGTACAGCCGTTCTGCAATACAAAAGATAAACTCCATTACCTCACTGCTTAATGCCGGAAGATTGAAAATTTGTTTTTTTGTTTTTCTAAAGCCACTGTTCGCTGTTGCTGTTATCTCTCTGGGCTGTGTTAAATTTTCCTAAAAACAAATTTGACTAAATTATTTGAAAAATCCAAACATAGCGACACAGGTAAACTGTTTTTTAATATTTGGTGAATCAATCAATAAACTCACCCTCGGTGGCGTAGTGGTTAGTTGGTCGCACTATAAAACTACAGTTGCGCAAAAGGTCCCGGGTTCGATACCAGGGTGAGCCAAAAAAAGATTGTAACTAAGTTTTCGGTATGAAATTCTTAGTGTCAGCCCGGAGTCCGAGAGTTAGCGGTATTGCACGTCGTGCCTCGGAAAGCACGTCAAGCCGTTGGTCCTGCGCCCATTCTCTGTCCGGTCGTGTCACGCTGGTGTTCCATCGGAATATGAGGGTAAGAGAATAGAGAGTGCACTTGTGTTTGCGCATACACTTGAGCACTGTAAAATATCCTGCGTACGTGGCTGATGGATGCCGTAATCGTAATCGGTCGGAGGATTAGCGAAATGCAACACATACGCTGCTTCAAGCCGGTTTTCTGTGAGGCCGTGGTATCACTCCGATTGAGCCGGTCCATTGAAACCGAAGTATGTTTCACCTACGGGCGCAAGATCTATTAAAAAGTAATATAAAAATCCTTTTGGAAATTTAATGCTTTCAGTACAACCTATTCGCGCCTGAAAACGAATACGAATCCTATCTTTTGTCTATTTCAAAATGAAAGCGGATCCACTTAGGCGGCGTATCATAAAAACGCAAATAAACTAAACATTTCGCCGTTTTTTGCTCAAAGTTTGAATAAGAAATATGAAATAAGTTGGAACATAAAACACAACTTCGTTGAAAGCTGTCGGCCGCTGAAAGAATGGGCGCTCACACCGATAACCGACTGCGTGAAAGTGTGTTTTGTTTTCATTCCGGTTATAAATAACGTTTAATAATAAAGACAAATAACAAGAACTTTGGCAACTCAGTGGATAAGAACCCAACTTCCATACGGAGTGTCGTGGTTCAAATCCAAGCATGCACCTCTGAATTTTTCAAATCTATGTTCATATTTCTCCCATTAGCTCTGCAGTACGGGAAAACATTGTGAGGAAAGGACCTGCACATTTCGGATGGTTTCTGAAACTTGTAATCATGATTCAGTTGGTCTGGTTGCGAAGGTCAGACGGCAGTCGCTTCAATGTAATTACCAGGCTCCCCAAATCCTGAACCAAGGTTCTAGCGTACCCTGGGCTCCAGAACAACAGCTTTAGACGCAACCGAAATTTAAACGCTAAGATGAATATGAAGCAACAAGACCTGAAAACCCTTTCTTTGACTCTTGATATCCTATCACTGAAGACATCGGACCCCTAAAGTTTCACTTATCGATTTTCCATTTTCTTTTAACTCTACGGCTATTTTTTCACTTGTCATTAGCAACATTGATTGTCTTAACCAACACAAGATACATACTAAATCATCATCATTTCAGCCAATAGACTTCCACTGCTAGACATAGGCCTCCCCCAATGTTCTCCACACAGATCGGTCCTGTGCCGCCCGCATCCAATGGATTCCCGCGATCTTCACCAGATCGTCGGTCCACCTTGTGGGGGGCCTGCCACGGCTGCGACTTCCTGTATGTGGTCTCCACTCGACTAAATCATCATCATCCTTTTAGCCAGTAGACGTCTACTGCTGGACATAGGCCTCTCCCAATGTTCTCCACACAGCACGGTCGTGTGCCGCCCGCATCCAATGGATTCCCGCGATCTTCACCAGATCGTCGGTCCACCTTGTGGGGGGCCTGCCACGGCTGCGACTTCCTGTACGTGGCCTCCACTCGACTAAATCATACTTAATATAAAAAAAAAACACGTGAAAACTAAAATTTGGCGTTGTTCTGCCGCGGCTTGCCTTATCTGTGTCGACAAAAGCTGAGCAGCTGGTATTTGGCAACGATATATTATTATGTTCATTATGTGTTAATGTCTTTCGGTCTATTTAATTTTGTTTGTACACTATAATTTGACTGCATGGTTTATTTTGCCAAATAATGAATATTAGTGCTGAAGTGAAGTTGGGCTAGTCATGTCTCCATGCCTTGTGGCTAGGGGCGTTTAAGATTACTGTCAAGGTTTTCCCGGCCTGGCATAAGAGGCGACTAAACAGGCTCTCGGAGTACGTGAACGTACCCGCTGCTGGGGAGTGGCTTGGTCAGCTTACGACTCCGCGGGGGACGACATTACTGGGTGTCCTGGTAGGTTGTACAGCGTTGAAAAGCTGTATTGCGCCAGATAGGGATGAAGCGGCGAGTGCGATTAGCGGTACGGTCTAGTCCCGGCTGTGGGGTTTCCGACCGCGATTGCGTGGAGATGGACACCCCAGGGGTTTTAGTTAGGGTTTGAAGTCCCACACACCACTTTGTTCCCTACATGTAGCAACGTGACGGCCATGATGGTCCACTGGGAAAAAAAAAAGTCATGTCTGTATGCCCTGTGGCTACGGGCGTTAAGAATACTGTCAGGGTTTTACCGGCCTGTCATGAGAGGCGACTAAATAGGCTTTCGGAGTACGTGAACGTACCCGCTGCTGGGGAGTGGCTTGCTCAGCTTACGACTCTACGATGGACGCGGGGGACGTACAGCGTCGAAACAGATAGGGATGAAGCGATAAGCGCGATCAGCGGTAGGGTCTAGTCCCGGCTTTGAGGTTTCCGACCGCGATTGCGCGGAGATGGACACCCCAGGGGTTTTAGTTTGGGTTTGAGTCCCATACACCACCTTGCTCCCTACATGTAGCAAGGTGACGGCCATAACGGTTTCCCCTGGGAAAAAAAGTCATGTCTCTATACGAACTTTAGGACTAAGATATTCCTCCTCATCTTAGCGGGTTATTCTTCCCAGTTGCAAATGTGATTTTGAACCCTGGGATGCGCTTGAACTACCATCAGGTAATCCGTCTGCTCGTCTGCCGCCTAACACAAAAAAAAAACACTTATCCTATTGATCCCTAAGAGTGTTAGTAAATATTTACAAAGGGGCGGTATCCAAACGTCACTTCCACTCGGCAAGTGACCTCACTCACTAATTTAAAAGTTTGTTCATTAGAAATTTCCCGAGGAGATACTGGCTGGCTTTTAATTTCACTTCTTAATTTTAGGCGAGGAAAAGAAAAAAGTTATTTTTCTCACGGACCGCTTCTGTTTACTAGAAAAGAGATTGGTTAGGCTGGGTTTAGTTCCTTTACGATTTGGTGCTATAGAATTTATTTTATTGCAGGTCTAACTTTGCGAAATTTGTTTCGACAATATCAAAAGGAAAAATAACTATGTAGTCAGCTCTTTATCTTATCTTTTATCTTTTTATTTTAAAATGGCAAATACGTGTGCGGCGTCGCCAACTCAAGGCAATTTTATAAATAATATTTTTCTACCGATGAAAATTGATGGCTAAAAACCCCGTTTGCAAGTACACATAAAAATCGTGCAGTACGTATAAAAAACAATCCCATACAAAATATATAGTTAATTGCAAATTAATTGCATCAGGTGTCAATAATATATATTTTTGGGGACATTGTTTCTTGAGAGAAATATACTTGTATTCAGCAGTACATAAAATGACCTCTACTATGATGGGATTAGGCTTAATCACCACGTTTATTATAGGCTGATACTTTAAAATCACCTCTTCAATTTATAAGACGGCAATGCCGCGTGCTTACGGCAGGTGGCGCCACGAGTAACTGAAATAAGAGCGTAATTAAAATTATACTTCCCTTCTACGTATATTGTTTATATGTATCTGATGCGCTTCGAAACATGTCTCCTAATTACCTCTTACCACTCATCTCTCAGCCTCAATGGAACCAGACATGACAAGAACAAATTGTCGCCAGCGACAACACATCGCGGCTTCTTATTCATAATGCACGGAACAAACTTCTAGCAGCCTTGCCGGCAATAAAAGTTTTCCGGAGATACCCGAAGATTCACGAACGCAGTTGGGCCCATAGAGAATGGGAGGCAGTGAGATACTTTAGTACATATGTTTTTAGTAATACCTAGTTCTTGCTGATTTTCGACTTTGCATGAGAAAATATTAAGTGCAACCGACCAGACAGATCAGACGGCCGTTGGGACGGAAAGGTCCTCGAGTGGAGTACAGAAAACCGCAGCCGTGGCGGGCCCCCCACTAGGTGGACCAACGATCTGGTGATGGTCGCGGGAATCCATTGGATGCGAGCGGCACCGATCTTTGTGAAGAACATAAGTCCAGCAGTAGACGTCTATAGGCTGAAATGAGGATGATGATGTAGGCTTATAGACACAGTTTATTTCATTGATTTTCAACCTTATCTCGTCTGCATATAGTTAAAAATTTGGTGGTCCTGTATTGATGACAGCTTGGTTAAACGTTTAGTTTTTTTTGTACATTTTGGCGGACATACGAGCAGACGGCTCTCCTGATGGTTAGTGATTACCGCCGCTCATGGATATCTGCAACACATCAGGCATCACAGATGCGTTGCTGGCTCTTCAGGGAAGAATAAGCTCTCAAATGAAGATCACCAGATATATTGATTTCTAAAGCTCTCGCTCACGAGAGAGTGACTGGATTAATACTGCTATAATTTTTATTATGTTACATAAACCCCGAACCATTTTTTTTCTCTAACCTTAACCCGTGAAATCCTGGGTCCTGGATTTTGGATCCAGGATCCGTTTTCTAGATCAAGCAAAAAGTAGATTTCAAATTTTCTAATATAACACGGGTTTGTGATCATTTATCTACATTACCCGTATTATTATACGGCGTGTGGTCCCCGGCAGAGTAGAAAAGGCCACCCTTACTCTTACCGAGGTGTCGTAAAAGGCGACTAAGGTAAAGTTGCTGACATGATCATCAGCACCCAGAGAAGGAAAACTCTGCATTTATATCAAAACCCTCGCCAACCCGTCTGCCAAGCGTGGTGAGTATGGCAATTACCCCTCATGTGATTGAGGGAGGCCTGTGCCCCAGCAGTGGGGACTTAAATGACCAGAGAGCAGACCACATAAAAAAGGAAGAAGAGACAAGGAAAAAACAATGTACCTATTTATAGAGATAGGAAGTGAGTTTTGACACGGGACTTGAATACATTTAAGTCCCCACTGCTGGGGCACGGGCCTCCCTCAATTACATGAGGGGTAATTGCCATACTCACCACGCTTGGCAGGCGGGTTGGCGAGGGTTTTGATATAAATGCAGAGTTTTCATTCTCTGGGTGCTGATGATCATGCCAGCAGCCATTTACCTTAGTCGCCTTTTACGACACTTCGGTAAGAGTGAGGGTGGCCTATTCTACTCTGCCGGGGACCACACGGCTAAAAACTACTCGTAGAACTGTTAAGTTCCTAAATTTCCTCACTGCTTCTGCCCCGTGTGAGGCTTAACTCGAATTTCATTTGTCTTCAACGGGTGTTGCCTGTGTTTTGTTTTACGTGTAGAGAAACGGTGTCGCTCGCTAAATACGATTTGATTTGTGCCCCGGCTTTTACGTCGTCGTTTAGATCTAGGGTGTTTCCTTCCTTTTGCAGTGTTGAGACAAATTCTTAGATTGGGAGTTGGAATGTTTCTCGTAACAAGTTTTCGCAATACGGAACGTCGAGATGCTGAACATGGAACGTATCTAGGTGCTGGTAGGATAAAAATGTGTTAATCTTGTTATTTTTTTACGTGATAAATGGCAGACGAGCATACGGATCACCTGATGCTAAGCGATTGTCGCCGCGCATGGACGCCCGCGACACCAGTGTTGTCACAAGTGCACTGCCAACCTTTGAACCCCATTTCCCCGGATTGAACCTCCGGTACCTTCACTCACGCAGCGAAACACAGCACAGTGCTGCTTCACGCCGGTTTTCTGTGAGCCGTCGAGCCGGCCTAAAAATACCCTCCAACCGATTAAGGCTACGGCGGCCGATCTCAAAGATCAGCCACGTTTGCAGGATATATTATAGTGCTTAATGTGAGCGCTCAAGTGCACTCTCTATTCCCTTACACTAATATTCCGATGGGACAACAGCGTGACACGACCGTAGAGAGATTAAGCGCAGGACCATCGGCTTAACGAGTCTTCGGAGGCACGGGGGTACATGACCACCGACTTCTAGACTCCGGGCTGACACTGAGAATTTCTGACCAAAAACTTAGGTACACATTTTTGGCCCGGGGATCGAAACCGGGATCTCTTGCGCAGCCGTCGTTTTAAAGTGCGACTTACTAACAATTGCGCCACCGAGGCATGATCACATGATCATCAACCTTTATTAGTTGCAAGTTAATGGACTAAATTGGTAAAAGCTGTGTATTAGAGTTGCAGCACATGCTGAGTTTGAGAACTTGTTGACCACTTGATTTTGTTGGTAATGTTTCATGCAACAAGCGACCTTGTCAGCCCATTTAAGTCCCCACTGCTGGGGCACGGGCCTCCCTAAATCACATGAGGGGTAATTGCCATACTCACCACGCTTGGCAGACGGGTTGGCGAGGGTTTTGATATAAATGCACAGAAGTTTTCCTTCTCTGGGTGCTGATGATCATGCCAGAAACTTTACACTAGTCGCCTTTTACGACACCTCGGTAAGAGTGAGGGTGGCCTATTCTACTCTGCCGGGGACCACAAGCGACCTACTTATTATTTGTTCCTTTGACGAAACAGCCGCTCCATAGATGCGATGCCAGTCCCTTATATTACGCAGCCACGACTTTTTCTTTTTTCCAACGCGTCGCCTCCCCTCTATTTTCTTCTTCTTTCTTATCTATGCCATTGACCATCAAATCAGATCATATGACCTTTTTTTTGTAACATAGCTGGCAGATGAGCAGACGGATCACCTGATGGTAAGCGATTGCCGCCGCCTATGCACACCCGCAACACCAGCGGAGTCATAAGTGCGCTGCCAACCTTTCCCCTCCCCTTCCCCCCTTGATTGGGCCTCCGGTACCTTCACTCACGCGGCGAAACATAGCACAGCACTGCTACACTCCAGTCGAGTCGACCCATTCATGCCGAAGCGTGGCTCTCCCATGGTTACTTTAGCATTGTTTTTGAGCTCCACTTACTGTCGCCCACTGTGTGCCCAATGGGAGTGCGTTCTTAAATGTAGTTATTTTTAGGGTTCCGTACCTCAAAAGGAAAAAACGGAACCCTTATAGGATCACTTTGTTGTCCGTCCGTCCGTCTGTCAAGACCCTTTTTCTCAGGAACGCGTGGAGGTATGAAGCTGAAATTTATATCAATTACTCAGGTCTACTGTCCCTTAAAGCTGTGAAAAAATCAAACTTCTAAGCCAACGCAATCAAAAGATACAGCCGCAAATTTTCGACACTTGTAAGGGAATCAAAACCTACAGGGTGCTTCCCGTGAACTCAGAATCTTGAAATTTGGTACGAAGCAACGTCTTATAGCATAGATAAAGGAAAAATTACGAAAACCATAAATTTTTAGTTACATCACATAATATATATTTTTTTAAATAATTTTAAACTTACTACCCATTTCCTCATAAGCGCGTAGAGGTATTAAATTGAAATTCATACCAAATACTCAAGTCTATAATACCTTTAAGCTGTAACAAAATCAAACTTCTATGTCAACGCAATCAAAAGAAACAGCAATTTAAGCTGCATGTTTTGAAACTCGATAGTACTCGCAAGGGAATCAAAACCTAAAGGGTACTTCCAGTCGACCTAGAATCTTGAAATTTGGCATGAAGCAACGTTTTATAGCACACATAAAGGAAAAATTCCGAGAACCTTAAATTTTTAGTTACATTACAAAATATATATTTTTTAATAAATATAAACTTATTACTTTTTTCCTCATGAACGCGTAGAGCTATCAAGTTGAAATTCATATCAAATACTTAGATCTAATTGCCTTTAACCCGTGAAAAATAAAAAATCTAAGTCAACGCAAAAACGCAAAACGCAAAAGTACAACCATTGATACCGCATATTTTGAAACTCGCAACTACACGCAAGGGAATTAAAACCTAAAGACCACTTCCCGTTGACATAGAATCTCGAAATTTGGTAAGAAGCAATAGCTCACAGCACAGGTAACAGAAAAATTCCGAAAAGCTTAAAATTTTAAGTAGTTATACCACCAAAAAAATTGTGATTGTAAACATAATTGTAGTTACAGCAATGACCGCGAGTTATTATACTATGTATGGGGAGGGCAACATTTAAAGAAGACGAAATAGCCTTCTTCTTTATATTTCGACGTTCTTTTATCGAAATTATATGTGTTTATATAAAATAAAGGATTACTTAAACGATAAAGAGATCTTTGTCTTAAATTTATGCTCCTCCATCTTTCCCCATTGTAATGTTATGAATTTCATTTTGCAATAAAAATACCATAGTTATGACTCGATTGTCGTAATGCACGAACTTTGTAAACCTTGCAGGTTTGTACGGAACCCTCGGTGCGCGAGTCCGACTCGCACTTGGCCGGTTTCTTTTCTTAAATTAGATGTGAGTTAAGAGAAAAAAAATTATGCTCATGGTTTAAGTATAAAGAACCACCCGTGGGTATAGAATGGGGTCACGGGAACTGCAAACCCACGGGGTGTGCGGCCACGCCCCTCCTCAGGCTAGGAGGAGGGGGGTTGGGGACAGCCGGATGAGCTGAGCCGTCCCCAACGAACGGTGGAGGTGCCAATGGCAGTGCCGGCACAGGGACCCCCGTCCCTGCAGCCGGCATAGTGGCCCTTACCCAACCATAACCAAGTCCCTTTGGATATTTGAAACTCTAACACCAAAGCTTAACAGCCTAAAAAAATAGCTTTATCTCACCATGAGCTTAGCGGACTTAACTAATAGCCAAACAAAAGCCTAACCCAAAACTAAAACTCGGCTTAAAAGCCCGATGCAGTGAACAGCAACGCGTCATCGCTTGAGGTAAAACATTTATTTATGCGAAAACTTGTTTCATTTTTCTTCCCGGCCATTCCAGAGAATAAAGCCGCCGGTACGCCGCTCCAGAACATAAATAACACCACATTAAAGATGTATGAAGAAGACAAACCCGAGAATAATTCACAAGAGGAAAGGACTGGCCGAACTCTTGCCCTTAAGTATGCGGGTTTGTGGATCAGATTGACGTGTGAGGAATTTGAGGGTTAACAGACAGATTGGTGCCCTTTTTCTCTCCACTAAATGTTGGGACAAGTACACATTTAACCATTTAAATAGTGATTTTTTGGGTTTAGAAAGACGCGAAAGATGTGGTTTCAAGCATTTAAATACAATAAATAAATATTTCACAATATCACATACATTGATATGACTCGGAGATAGGTAGCTCAATCACGAGTGTTACGGATATCAGAACCAACAGCGGAATTACCTACTAATATATGCATTTAATACTTTTCTTTTCTAAATACATACTTATAATAATGTATAGAAAACACCCAGGCCAATACAAACAGATATGTTCATGCACACAAATGTTTGTAGGTACTGTGCGGGGATCGAACCCGCAAGCCTTGCACCAGAGGCAGCGTTTACTACCACAATTATATAAATATATTAATAGTATCGTTTCGTTATTATAATATATATTTAACAGTGGGAGAGCTACGCTTCGGCATGAATGGGCCGGCTCGACCTCCTCACAGAAACCGGCGTGAAGCAGTGCATGCGTTGTGTTCGCTGCGTGAGTGAGGGTACCGGAGGCCCAATCCAGGGGGTTAAAAGGTAAGCAGCGCACTTGTGACACCACTGGTGTTGCATGCGTCCATGGGCGGCGGTAATCGCTTACCATCAGGTGATCCGTCTGCTCGTCTGCCACCTATAACATAAAAAAAATGTTATGTTTTTCAATTGATTTCTTTAATATATATTTTTTTATTATGTTCTTGTATCGGGTGGGCATAGAGCCCTGGCATAATATAATATGTTGACAAAATGTGCTGAGTTACGTCATAACGCCGGCTCCCTACATCGCGTGATCGCTACGCACACACTCATGCGCGCATACATTGATCTCGCCATGGTTCGGCGTAAGACAGAGACGACTATACGAAAAGTGTGCGGGAGATGGCCATTCGGTATATTGCCTAATGCATAAGTCATAAAAACTCTCTCTCCGACTTCAATATCAAATAGAGCCGACCATCTGTGTTTGTTTATAGAAATATACTCTTTATTGCATAAAGTTTTACAGAACTTAATGTTTTATCACTTATTTTGTGACCCTGCAGACCAGGAGCCTGATTCTCGGAATTTCCAATATGAAAATATATTTTTTGTTTTTTCCACCCGACTACGGCGAAGCAAAAAGGAGGGTTATGATTTTGATCTATATGTATGTATGGTTGTTCATCTGTTCCCTCATAACTCCTAAACTAGTTATTATATTTGAACAAATGGGGTGTCGTTAGAAGCGTCTTGTTGGTCTTCTGGTTATAGGCGACATGACGTCACGTTAAATTGACTACAGCGACTTTGAGTAAAAACTAAAAAAACATATTTTCTTGACGGTCCGTATGGGGTATCAAATGAAAGAGCTTTTTCAGCACATTTCAAATATATCATTATATTTACATCACTAAAAATAAGTTATATAAAAATGAAGTTTCAAAACTAAAACCGGACTACCAAAAACACTCTCTAAAAAGTACGAAACGCACTTGAAATTTGGATTAACGCTATAAGTGGCCGTTTTTGGCGGTAATTCAATGTTTTAGTACAAAAGCAGACCCAAAGATAAGTACGTAATAAATAAATAGTATACGTGTTTTCCGAGAGATTGTAGCCTCGAAATTGTTAAAAATTAAAATCAATTGGCGTCGCTAGTTGACCCTACCCGTCACCTTAAGATGTCGCATTTAAAAAAACTATGGTAAAAAAGGTTTATCGATTTTCGATCAAAATCACAAGAACGAGAATTGGTCTTATGGTAGCAGAGCAGAGCAGAGAGAGGTTATAGATAAGAATTTTAACTTCGTGTATCCGAGTCTCAAACCAAGGGGGTTTGAGACTCGGAAACCCAATCATATTAGACTGCAACATCTAATATGATTGGGTTATGATAATAATTATAGTGACGGGTCCGACAGCTTAAGGTAAAATGCTATTAATAATATTTTAGATTAAGGTGACGAGTAGGGCACACTAGCGACGCCAATCGATTTTTATTTTTAGCTACTAAACCGGATCTATATTAAACGATTTCGGGGTTACAAACTCTCGGCAAACACTTATACTGTTTATTAAATAACCATTCACAAATGTTGGGTCCGTGCACAAACGTGGATTCGCGTACAAAAATGGATCATACATTTTAAGAGCAGTTGTTTATATGCTAGGTTACAAACTTACCTTTTCAAGGCATTACAGAAGATATTAAAATTAATATATTTTTTTTTAAATATTCTCTAAAGGTCACATGTAATTTTGTCAGTAAAATAATTGTTGAACTTGTCAGCTATTGTAACTGGATCTGTTATAAAGCCATTATCAATATTTAATTGCTGTATATGGTCTTTGGGGTCGTTTAATTTGGTGTTATTTATAATTCCGCATGTCGATTCAGCTTTATTTTTAGATTTTTTATTAAAGTAGTAATTTTGTGCCCTTTGAGTTATTCGTATTATCTTTTTGAATTTTTTAGTATAGCTAATAAACCGTGTTTTGTTCTCCACTGAGGGTTTCAGTCTACTTTTCCAGAGAAGTTGCCTTTTTATTTTGCTACTTACTTTACTAACTTAATTCCTCGCGATATCCAAGTTGGTTTTTTCATCACTGGTATTGTAGTTAGATTAAATGGAAAACACAGATCATAAAAAAGTTTGAAATCTTCCATGTAAGAGTTAAATGGGGGGAGGGGAGGGTTTTGGGGTAAGTGGATATTTTATGTTTTGTTTGCAAGCTTGTCCCTAACCGCGTCATCACCCCGGCGGATAGCTATTTTGAGTTTATACTCGGTGCCTTCGATGCCATGGATAAAAATATTAATGTATTATTTATACAAACTAAAATCAATAAATTAATATTAAAAAATGTAATAAAAGAATATTATTAAAAATTTAATCTATTACATTTTAAAATAAATTCAATGTCAAACAAAAACCAAATAAAATTAATATTTTTTTAACTTAGTGGTCTTAGCCTAAAAATTTGTCACCAAAGTATTATTTAGGATCATAATAGGCCTTGTTGATAAAATTCTTCAAGTAGTTAAATTACACAAATCCAGGTTTAAACTTTAATTCACTCCTACCGAGCAACTTCCAAGCAACCTAAAGAAACTAAACTGTTCGACCGTTGGAAAGTCTATCGGAAACCCATTCGAATTACAAAAAGACCGAGTGAGATTTGAAAATGGAACTATTTCAATTAAAGAACGCAACGGTCCATTTTAGAACTTTGTTTCAAATTGCAGTCCGGCTCCAGAAGTCAGTTTCGAAGTCTTTCGGTTGCAATCGATTTTAGTGATGTGAAATCGTTTGATTTGTATGATCAATTGAAATGAATGGAACAATTGAAGATCGGTGGATTAAAGATTCGAATCTAAATATTACACCTTTCGATTTTTCAAATCTATGTGCATATTAGCTCGGTCAAAAAACCTGCACGTTTCGGATAGTTTCTAAAACATTAAGCTTTAAAATCTTCCGAGTGTAATTCTCAGTTGTATTTAAAGCTTTGATACACAACTGGGAATACGCTAAAATAAGGAGAGAGGCAGCAGATCATAGACAACCCGGGTTTTGGGGTGGGACCGCACTGACCGGGTCTGAACCGGTAATAAGGACCCGACACGACTACCCTTTTACGCTCTTTGTCAAAGTAGTCCCACTGAGTAGCGATTAGAAAAAAATACCTGGTATGTGAGAATGACTATAATTCTCACAACATCTCATACGTTGACCTGGTTCCGTACTAAGTAGCTCAAGCACTTGTATTACAGATATCAGACAACAGATGAACACAAATATATACTTAAATACATATATTACACCCAGACACTGAACAAACACAAGTGCTCATCGCACGAATGTTTGTCCAGGGTGGGGATCGAACCCACCTTTGGCGTAAAAGGCAGGGTCACTACCAATTACGCCGTCCGGTCACTATGTTTCGGTATATTCACATAAATACTGAACTGTATTATGAAATTTTTGGTAACCTCGATGATGTCCAAGCGAGGACAAATCCAGGATTTCCAATCAGGTCAATTAAAGAAAGTAATTTTTTAAACATGATCTAATTTAAAATTAAAGACCGCGCCACGAGAGGAGTCCCGCCGAAAAATATGAAAACTAAATTTTGATATTCTTTGTGGCAATAGGCATATAGCTCAAATTTGAATGTTGATGGCGACTCAAGACTGCTTTTCACAGGACTTCTTTGTTAGCGCGGATATATGTCAACCTGATATGACCGAGGGCACCGAGGCCGAGGGTCCAATCCGTGGTAAGAGTTTTTAAAATGCATTTATAACTAAATGTTTATTATATCACGACCCGTTTGAAACAGTGCTAGTAAACGCTGCCTTTGATCCAAGGGTTGTGGGTTCGATCCCCGCACAGGACAAACATTTGTGTGCATTAACATGTCTGTTTGTATTGGTCTGGATGTTTTCTATGTATTATAAGTATGTATTTACAAAAGAAAAGCATTATATGTATATATATCCCACTGTTGATTCTGATATCCGTAATACAGGTGCTTGAGCTACCTATCTCGGCGTCAGATCAATGTATGTGATGTTGTGAAATATTTGTTTTTTATTTATTATATACATGGATTCCTTCAAACGAAGCGTGAAGAAGCATCTCGCGGGTTAGTATGGCGATGCCAACGCAGGTGATGCCTTGAAATCGCTTCCGTTGTAATTGCAACTTGGGCTCTTCTATTGCTTACCATATCAGGAGGAGAGCTAATATACTGAGCCTCTATTAAAAAAAAAACTTGATGCTTTCACTAAAATTTCTGGTGGAGTCAAATCCTAAAAATGCTTCTCTACTATTTTCCCACTCTCAGACTCTAAATAAAATAGATAAATTCTATTCTATTAATAAGAATTACAAATTAAAATGGCGCGAAGTCGACCAATTGTGTGTAGCCACAGATAACTTTCATGTTGAGCGCGCATTTTGTATGGGGGTTTTCAGGGGTTAATTTCTAAATTTTTTGGCAGTACGAATGATGATAACTTTCTCCTAATAAATTTGGCTGTTGCGTAAAGTTGAATTCAATAAAAAATTTTACTTTCGCGTTGCAATATACAAATAATTAGAGGGTGACATGAGAGGGTATCCGAAGATTCACAAGCCAGGCGTAGCAGACGACGCCGTGCAACTCCAGTCTTATATTTATCTATGCTCCAGTGGACTCACTTCGACCGTTGTAACGCGGTCGAAACGTCGAGCTGTGAGTATATGCTACTATGAGTATGCACTTAAATATAAAAATAACCGCGTATTGTCCCGTGTACATAAATTATTTGTATAATTCAATAAAACTTGATTCCAACGAGACTTTTGTACAGCTAGGAACCGAATAGGCTGTGTACTCAAGTAATACAAACTGAGCACCAGAATTACCAAGTAAATAACATGATTAATTCATAAATACTAACTTATTTAGTTATTCTAGTGGATAATTTACGAAATTACGGGGCAAAGTTGCGATCGTTAACGTAAATTTATTTAGTTAATTATTTCACAATTCGAAAAGAAGATTATTATAAACTTGAAGTTTCACCTTGCCCGTAGGAGAGCCACGCTTCGGCATGAATGGGCCGGCTCTACCGGAGTGATACAACGGCCTCACAGAAAACCGGCGTGAAGCAGCATTGTGCTGTGTTTCTCTGCGTGAGTGAGGGTACCGGAGGCCCATTCCGGGGGAAACGGGAGTTCAAAGGTTGGCAGCGTACTTGTGACTCCACTGGTGTCGCGGTTGTCCATGGGTAGTGGCAATCTATTTATTTATTCTAGTGGCAGTGGGCTGGCCATATTAGCCGCAGAACCGACAACCGATGGGGTAAACGAGTTCTGGAGTGGAGACCTTGGCAAACGTAATGTAGGGCGCCCTCTGGCTAGGTGGGGGGCGATCTGCGCAGGATGACTGGCAAGAGCTGGATGCGAGAAGCCATGGATAGATCACAGTGGCGAACAATTGGAGAAGCCTACGTCCAGCAGTGGACTGCGATAGGCTGATGATGATGATGATGAATGATGAGGAGTTTACAAGTTCATTAACCCAACTATGCACTAAAGACGGCTTATTCGGTAAAACAATAGTGAAATTATCGCTTACCATCAGGTGATCCGTCTGCTCGACTGCCACCTATGACATAAAAAACCCTAATTAAACTATGAGTTTTTTTTATATGAGTGGTGGCAGACGAGCAGACGGATCATCTGATGGTAAGCAATCCCGCCGCCCATGGACACCCGCAACACCAGTGAAGTCACTAGTGCGCTGCCAACCTTTTCCCCTTCACCCCCATTGGGCCTCCGGTAACCTCACTCACACGGCGAAACACAGCGCAGGCGCTGCTTCACGCCGTTCTTCTGTGAGGCAGTGGTATCACTCCGTTCGAACCGGGCCATTCATACCTAAGCGTGGCACTCCCATATTTGCAAATTTTTATAGGTCGTAGGTCAAATGAGCAAATAGATTACCTGATGGTAAATTAATTTTTGGCTTACGTGCTTTATGGTGGTGTTTGATACTATTTATAGCCTCTTTCTTCGTGACGTAGTGCCTAGTAGGAGCGAAGGCTGTGCTAGGGTTGGGGTTTGATCCCCGGGCAAAAATTTGTACCTGATTTTTTTTTGTTGAGAAATTCAGAAAACATTGTAAATTTTTTTAGCTAATGGACTGTTGAAAAGGTTCTAAATTTGTGAGGTTGGTATTATTCTAATAAATGTAGGTTTTTAATGTTTATGCCATCAGTAACTAGCACTTGACTGCCTCGGTGGCGCAGTGGTTAGTGGATCGCACTTTAAAGCGACGGCTGCGCAAGAGGTCCCTGGTTCGATCCCCGGGTCGGGCCAAAAATTTGTACCTAAGTTTTCGGTAAGTAATTCTTGTTGGCAGCCCGGATTCTAGAAGTTGGCGGTCTAGTACTCTCGTGCCTTGGAAAGCACGTTAAGCTGTTGGTCCTACGCCCTCAACGTTCGTGTCACAGTAGTGTCCCATCTGAATATGAGAAAGCCTCTGGGCATTAAGTAGGCCTATCGCATCGTTTTGTGCAATAAAATTTTAAATAATAATAATAATATGAGGGTAAGGGAATAGAGAGTGCACTTGTGTTTGCGCACACACTTGAGCACTATAATATATCCTGCGTACCTACGTAAAGACTTGCGAAATTGGCCGCCGTAGCTGTAATCGGTCGGAGGATATTAAACTTACATTGATTAGTACTTTCTAAGTAAAATACCTCCATCTGACGACCCGATTGGAACAGTGGTAGTGAACGCTGCCTCTGATACAAGGGTTGCGGGTTCGATTCCCGCACAGTACAAACATTTGTGTGCATGAACATGTTTGTTTGTATTGGTCTGGGTGTTTGCTATGTATTATAAGTATGTATTTACAAAAGAAAAGTATTATATGTATATATTTGTAAGCCCACTGTTGATTCTGATATCCGTAACACAGGTGGTTGAGCTACCTATCTCGGAGTCAGATCAATGTATGTGATGTTGTGAAATATTTATTTATTTATTTATTTATTATTTATTTATCTCCATCCACCATCCACCATCTCCACTTAGCGTTCCGTGCTCCATATTTCCCCAACTTTCGAATTCGTCAACCACGGATGCAGCTTCTAAAGTTCTCCTCACTTCATCGTTACTGTAATATCATTGAGGCAAAACATATTCCAAGTAGAGCTCGGTCGACACCAGCGCGAATACTAACGAACGAATCCGCGAAGTTAGTAAAGATTCCATAAAACAGTTCCCTCGTTTTAATTACAAGACTCCGCGTATGTCAGCTAAGTTGCTTGAGACTTGCAAGGTTTTCTGTAATTAACTGATGAAAAGGTGCTTAATTGTTTAGAATGTTCGGAAAGTGTACTCAAAAACCATTTAACATCTTAATTAATTATATATGACTTAAAAGTTCTAATAGGGTATCTGACCGAAATACAAGATTTTAATTTATTTCTAGAATAGAAAATATCATACCAGGCACTTTCCGACACACTTGATCCTCTGTCATTGCGTAGAGATGTAGTAGCATCACTGTGCATCTTCTATCGCATTTACAATGGGGAATGTTCCGAGGAGCTGTTCGGCCTTATTCCAGCTGCAATTTTTCACCACCGCACATCACGTCAGAACGCCAAATTCCATTCACATCACCTGGATGGATTTATATCGACTACAGTGCGTTTCTCACGTCATTTCCTACCACGCACAGTAAAACTGTGGAACCAGCTGTCATCCGTGGTGTTTCCGAACAGATACGACCTGGTGACCTTCAAGAAAAGGGTACTCCTTTCTTAAGAGCCGGCAACGCATATGTGATACCTCAGGTGTTGCAGATGTCCATGGGCGGCGGTGATCACTTTCCATCAGGTGTGCCGTCTGCTCGTTTGTCCGCTATAATGTAAAAAAAAAAATCATAGATACAAGGGATTCCCCCTTGAGAAAACTTGAGACACCTTCTAAGGCATATGGTTGGAAGCCTCAAACAAAAGGCCTATAGAATCGGAAATCACGACTAAATGTTTATCCCCGTATTTTTCACACGCGTTGTATATTTCTTTTGTTTTGATGCGATATGTACATTTTCGTTCGTTACAGAACGATTACAGAGCAATACCACGGTCTTACATATGGTTGGCATGTGAGAAATAATTACTCGACCAAACACAGCTCATGGCGCTGCTTCCGTGGTATCACTCCGGTTTGTAAATAAGAAAAAATAAGTGAATATGGGCTAACAAATAAACATCGCAAAAACAACAGAATTTTTTATGACAAAATTGTTATTCCTTCCGGTGCGGATTTTTAATTGACATTTTCGAATGAGGAAATATAATTATTTTTTCGAAATAAGTTTCGAGATAAGTAAGTTTCAAAAGAGGAATCATTCCTATACTTAGTTGAGCCGGCCTATTCATGCCGAAGCATGGCACTCTCACGGTTCAAGATACATAACTAAGCCAAGCAAGAATAAAAATGTGGAAACATTTTAGTAATTTACGTACATGATTTCCATACATACCCCCCAAGAGCTGCTCTAATTAAAACCCACCAAAATAAGTTACTCTTAGTCCAATGAATACTAACAAACGAATCAGCGAAGTTGAATAAAGATTCCTTAAAACATTTCCGTCGCTTTAATTACTGGAGACAACTTCGCAGCGGGTGCGTCAACAAAGTTGCTGGATCTTCTCTACTCGCGACTTGGAGGCTGCGTTTGGTTTGCTGATGGAATTGTCTTGGAAAATACTGAGTGGGAGCTCGTGAAATATACGAAGTGACGGATGCGGAACGAGAAAATACTTTTTTAGCTTAGGATACAATGTTCGGTTCGTTCGATCGGGATGCATTTAAAAGCAATGGAAAATTACAAAATAAACAAAAGTGTGTTTCGAAAATTTGCTTTTAAATGCAAACTATAGATATCGAGACAACTATAATTAAAAGGCCAAGTACATTAGGCTCGATTCCCTGAGAGACAATTTAGAGAACGGACTCTTTTTCAGATCTGTTTGAAACGCCTCCAGCTAACATCTTAAAGTGGTCTATTGTACAAGCACTGTATAACAAAACTTTCTTATTACATTGTGGTACAAGAAGGGTGTCAGATGTTTCTGGTGGTAGATTTATGATTTCAAAATTAAATTAAAAATACTGAGTAACATACAGTTTCATTAAAATTAGTATGTTCAGGGTTCGTCCATCGAGCCCCTATCCCACCCCGTAGTCCTGGATATGCCGGAAACGGCCGCAGTGCTTTGAGGTGACGGGTAGGGCACACTAGCGACGCCAATCGATTTTAATTTTTAGCTCCTAAACCGGATCTATTTTAAACAATATCGGGATTACAATCTCTCGGCAAACACTTTTATTAAATAACTATGCACAAATGTCGGGTCCGTTTTTGTACGCGAATAATTGATTACCGCCAAGAACGGCCACTTTTAGCGTGAATCAATTTTTCTCGTACAAGCGTTGGGTACCAACATGTTTGCATGATTATTTAATAGATAGTTATAAGTGTTTGCCGAGAGGTTGTCACCCCGAAATTGTTTAAAATAGATCCGGTTCAGGTAGCTAAAAATTAAAATAGATTGGCGTAGCTAGTGTGCCCTACCCGTCACCTTAATGAATACTCCAGAGACTAAATCTTAGTTTGTAAAGACATTTTCATCGCTCAGGCAGATAAAATCTAAAAGGACAACGCGAATAGTGCTGTTCATTTAGAATCACAATGGTTCATCGGCAGAATCGCTCAGGAAGAATCTATTAACGGCAGAACAATCCCGAAGCAAATGAAGTCCGTTTTTCTCAACACCCTGTAGACCGTCGGCTTCCTCTTTAAGTTTTTGTTTTTATTACGGCTTTGGAACTGTTGGCGAGAGTTTATAGATCTTTAATTGGTGCGCCAATTGAACACGATTGCGAAGAGATTGTTCTATGGGAGAATGAAGTAAGCGTTTGCTAAACTATTTCTACTATTATGGCATATTGGTTTAAGAAGGTTTATTCCCGCTGTCCACCCTCTGCTTGTCCACCCCGGTGGACAGTGAAACAATAATTGTTGAAAAAATTCCCGCTGTCCACCTGTTCTTGGTTGAAAGAGGGGATGGACAGCGGGAAATTTTTTAACAGTTGTTTCACTGTCCACCTGGGGTGGACAAGCAGAGGGTGGACAGCGGGAATAAACCGTTTAAGGGTTAATACGTTACCACAAATTATATATATTTTTTAAATGAATTGAACTCTTTTTCTATGTGAGTAAATCAGTGTTATGTTAAAAGTTGGTAGTCAACAGTTGAATTCAGTTCATTTTACACAAAAAAGCACCGGTGCTTAGTGTTTTATCATTGTTCGAAATTCTGTCCATAGAATTTGGTTCGGATTGTTTTTTTGTTTCATCAGAATGAACAGAATATTCCAGGGCACACCGGAAATAAATTCCATTTAATATTCATTTTAATATCTTCCATGTCTAAATCTTTCGAAGCTGATACTCACCAAACAAATCACCACATTAGTCTCTGTATCATCATCATCATCAGCAACCCACACTCGTCCACTGCTGGACATAGGTCTCCCCTAATGCACGCTACTGCTCCCAATTTTCGGCCACTCTCATCCAGCCCACACCAGCCAGCCTTCGAATGTCATCATCCCATCTTGTCGCAGAGCGTCCTACACTACGCTTACCGAGTCGCAGTCTCCACTTAAGGACTTTACGGCTCCAACAGTCTCTTTATAGTTTAAAGTATCTAAGTCTTCAACAACCAGTAAAATGTGACAAAACATAAGAAAACTAGTTATAAGTTTAACAATCAACATTTACAAAAGACTACACAAAACCCTGGTTGACTGTATAGAACGAAGATATATCTGTCACATCCAAACAAAGGAGAAACACAGTGCGTGTAAAAGGGGGATTCGATACGTCCAGTTCACGCTAAGCCACTATCACTATATATTTGCAGGGCTGTACGCCAGCTTTGAAAAGCTGCTCAACACAAAGTCAACACAATCAAAATTTACAAAAGACTACACAAAACCCTGGTTGCCTGTAAACAACGAAGATATATCTGTCACATCCAAACAAAGGAGAAACACAGTGCGTGTAAAAGGGAGGGGTTCGATACGTCCAGTTCACGCTAAGCCACTATCACTATATATTTGAACACAGTGCGTGTAAAAGGGGGATTCGATACGTCCAGTTCACGCTAAGCCACTATCACTATATATTTGCAGGGCTGTGCGCCAGCTTTGAAAAGCTGCTCAACACAAAGTCAACACAATGTCAACACAAAGACGGACTCGTCTCATCGCTAGGTGTACATCGGACGAACTTGTGGAATTTAGCAGAATGTAAAACAATAAATATCTTATAATTTAATACAACATTCATTTATTCAACAGGGATTGGGCGCCGACTTCGGTAAAACCTTTTCTCGAGTGTTCTGTTATAGAATGTTATTTGAAGTGTATAAAGTGTTAGAAATATTATTTTTATTTCTAGCTTTAGAGTGTCTCATTTTTTGGCAGACCCCCCCCCCCCTTTCACCCTCGCCAAATAACTAAATAATTAATTTTGACTACAGGTTTGAAAGAGTTATCCTTTAACTCCTTACCGTTGAGGAGTTGACCTACCATCATCAGCCACAAAATTAAAACAGTCATGCGTAAATACTGGCGCAGTTTTACAAAAAGATACAAAAATTACGTGTCCCTATACAATTTGAGAGTTTCTCTCAATTACTCCAGGATCCCATAATCAGATCCTGATATCCTGATTATGGTACCAATCCGGGACTATCTATTTTCCAACTGAAAAAGAATCATCTAAATCGGTTCATAAATGGCAAAGTAATTTGCGAACAAACATAAAAAAAGAGAAATATATACATGTCGAATTGAGAACCTTCTTTTTTTTTAAGTCTGTTAAAAAGAAATTCACATACGATTGTCGTGGCCATAATCGGCTGTAACCAATCAAGCTATCTATATTGAATAGTTTAGAATACCTATGTAAGTATTCACCAACCAGTAAAATGCGATAAATATGAAAAAGAAACTATTTTAAGTTTAACAATCAGTTCACACAATGACTTCACAAAACCCTATCACTGCATATTTGCAGGGTTGTCTCCGCGAGCTGTGAAAAGCTGCTAAGGCACAAAGACAGAGACGTGAAAGCGTTCGCTCGTCTCACGTGTATATTGGACGAACTTGTGGAGTTTAGCGGAATGTAAAACAGACTAACTTGCCGAATAGGCTTGCCTCAAAGTAGCGGCCATATTACGTGTTGGGATAGCAATTTAGAGGCTCTGACAATATGGAAGGTTATTTCTAGATGCAAATATGTAATATCATTATAATACGACGGCCTTGCAGAAAACTGGCGTGAAGCATCACTGTGCTTTGTTTCGCTGGGTGAGTGAGGGTACCGGAGGGGGGCTTAAAGGCTGGCAGCGCACTGGTGTCTCACTCTACTGGTGTCGCGGGTGTCCATGGGCGGCGGCAATCGCTTACCACCGTGATCCGTCTACTCGTCTGCCGTCTATCACATAAAAAAGATAAGTAGATAGTTTATGTGAAAGGGTAGACGAATACACGAATCATCGTACGAGGAATCTCTACTTACGAAGCCTCATCAATACTTTAGTAGGGTTTCTGCAAAGTCATGTTTTTTCTTTTCATAATTCTTTTATCATAGAAGTTAGAGGGGGGAAGGGCCCATTTTGCCATTTTGGAACACTAAAAACTAACTTTTCAACACTAACCACACCTTTTTTTATAATCCAGCCGTCAGGATGTGTCGTACATCTAACGATCTCATCATCATCAGCCCATTTAAGTCCCCACTGCTGGGGCACGGGCCTCCCTCAATCACATGAGGGGTAATTGCCATACTCACCACGCTTGGCAGACGGGTTGGCGAGGTTTTTGATGTAAATGCAGAGTTTTCCTTCTCTGGGTGCTGATGATCATGCCAGCAGCTTTACCTTAGTCGCCTTTTACGACACCTCGGTAAGAGTGAGGGTGGCCTATTCTACTCTGCCGGGACCACACGGCATCTAACGATCTAGTTAAAGCATATTCTCATGGAACTCTACCGGTACACTCTTATCCAATTCAAGAGGTACGTTTTACAATGCATCTGTGATGAATTGTAGAACACTATGTCCCTCTTCTCTATGCGATTTTGCATGTGAGTGGGTTAGCTGTGGATTTTAGTTCTAGTTTTGATTATATTTTAACTGTTGGCTTTCTTGTGATGACTTTTGTCTGTTTATACAAGTAAAAAGAAAACTTCTTGCAGTCGAGAACATAATGAAATTACAAAATAATTAACTCATATAAGAATGTTACATGTATTGTATGCCAAAATAAATAAATGAAACTAGTAATAATTTTGATAAATAAATAAAAAAATGATAATTTAGCTCCAATTCACCCATTTCGTTATTGAGTAAAATAATAAAAACTGGGACCTATTTAGGGAGAGGGGGGAAGGCCGCGGACACTCTAGATTGTCCGCGGCCTACACTGACCCCTAGGGGTCAGGCCTTTTGAGTAGGTACAGTTGTTCTTGTTCACTAAGGTACCATAGCTCCTAGAAAAAGCGGTCAAATGCAAGTCGGACTCGCCCATGAAAGGTTCTGTAGCAGCAAGTTAATTGTAAAACAATGGAAAGTTTACGGCTTACAACGAACTAAAAAGACTACTTACTAGATGTAGTCCAAACCAATTTTCGTTGTTAGTTTTCATGGTAATGTATATCATATTTTTTTTTTAGTTTTATAATTATTTTATTATAGAAGTTAGAGGGGGGCGGGGAGATTCATTTAACACTTTGGGAGCACCTCTTGTGCAAAGTATTGTTTAGATTTTCTTAATAAGAAACCTCAACATCATTTTTAAAGACCTATCCATAGATATCCGATACGTATGGGTATGATGAAAAAAAAATGAGTTTCAGTTCTATCTATGGGGACCCCCTTTTTTTTTAAAATTATATTTTTCATTTTTTTTTGTGTAAAAATATATCTGTTTACCAAGTTACAATAGTGTAATTCCTATAGTTTCGGAAAAAAGGACTGTGACATACGGGCGGACATACGGACAGAATCTATAAGGGTTCCGTTTTTTGCCATTTGGCTACGGAACACTAAAAAGAAATTAGCACCTATTAAAATCAATCCATAATACCGCCAACCTGCACATTCGTTAGTGAGACACAACTCCGCGTCGAAGCTTTTAATTCAGTTACCGGAAGTTGCCTCGGCCGGAACTGACGCCTTCGTTATTTATTCGCTCAAGTTGCCACTGTGTCACCGTGTCCCAGCTAATTTTATTTTGTTGGTATAATTGAGTTGCGTGTCAAAATTTTCTTCGAGATTCGCGGATGTGGTGGTAATTACTTACGGACTCTTTCGGGTAATTCAAAGGTGACAATAATTGAATCAGTGTCTTAAGAATGTTACGTACTTATTATCAGAATGTGGGCTTCATTATAGAAATTTAAATGTTCATCATCAGCCCATTTAAGTCCCCAATGCTGGGGCACGGGCCTCCCTCAATCTCATGAGGGGTAATTGCCATACTCACCACGCTTGGCTTTGATATAAATGCAGAGTTTTCCTTCTCTGGGTGCTGATGATCATGCCAGCAGCTTTACCTTAGTCGCCTTTTACGACACCTCGGTAAGAGTGAGGGTGGCCTATTCTACTCTGCCGGGGACCACACGGCAATTTAAATGTTATTAAATCAAAATTCGTTTTATTAGTATAAAGCGAATTCATAAAAACGCGAAATACTTACATATGTTTGTTGCTCTTTCATGAAAAAACAACTGATTGCATTTTGATGAAACTTCACAATAATACCTATAGGTTACAAATATATCAAAATACCTTCATTGTACAAAATATGTCCATAATTCATTAATCATGCAGATAAAACCACGGCACGCAGTCTAGTTCAAAATATTTCCGTTGGAGAACTAGCGTTGTCAATAGTATCGATACTATCGATAGGAAAATTAGATCAATACTATTGATAACGCTAATACTATCGATACTATCGATTGTTTAATGTCATTTAATCAGATAGCTATACTTTTTTTGTGTGATAGGTGGCAGACGAGCAGACGGATCGCCTAATGGTAAGCGATTGCCACCGTTCCTAGAATCCTGCGACGCCAGTGGAATCACAAATGCGCTGCCAACCTTTGAACCCACTTTCCCCCGGATTGGGCGTCCGGTACACTCACTCACGCAGCGAAACACAGCAAAGTGCTGCTTCACACCGGTTTTCCGTAAGTCCGTGGTATCACTCCTGTCAAACCGGCCCATTCATGCTGAAGTGTGGCTCTCCCACGGTCAAAATTATCGGAATATAGCTAACTATCTATAGTACAAATTAATTCTGTTAGGAAACAATACTATCGATAGTATCGAGCATTAAACAATCGATAGTATCGATAGTTTTAACAAATAGCAATATAACGAGTGAGTCAGGTGACCGAAGGACTATCTATTCACTTCTCTTCTTCCCACGAGTGCGAGTATAGACGCAAATAGTGTGCGAGCGAGAAGTGAATAGATGCGCCGCCATTTCTGATCCCATTCTTTATCCGCACAGGTTGTATATAAGTTACTCTACGACTCTCATAGAGTTGACAGTGACAGCTGCTTGACGTTATTACCTGACCATATGAAAAAGTACAGTCTAATGAAGTGTATGAAATACATGTGCGTATTTTTCAATTTAAACGCATTATACTTTATCCTACCAAATATGAATGATAAGTCTGAAACATCGTAAAATGCAAACGTTATCTTTAAATCATTAATAAAAAAGTTTTTATATCTCTTCAAATATTTCTGATTAGTTTCCAAAGAAAAAAGTTTTGTTTTCTCTTCTACATTCTGACACATTTCTAGCGGATATGCGAAATTCGCCAACAGAAACAAGTAACTTTGTTTGGGAACAGTTGGGAACCAATCTCACCCGGTGCTGTCAGTCATCCGTCATAGTGTGACGTTATGAAATATGGTCAGCTTCCCGGAGGGATAACTTTCCGGAAGATTTTGTAAGTGATATTGTATTGATAGTGTTCGCAAAGCAACTGATAGGATTGATAAATGTGGCGGTGTAACAGCAGTTGTCTGTGTGGCCGTGGTAGCACTCCGGTCGAAGCGGCCCATTCGTGCCGAAGCGTGGCTCTCCCACAATTATGAAGTTATGGAAGATTCCTAGGATTTTTATTCATTTCGATAGTTCTGTTCCCCTAACACCTTATTATAAATCGAGATCTAAAGTTATTACTGTACTAAATCTCATGTCATGCCGTTCCGATACGCAATGTTAAAAGGGGCTGGCACAAATTTTGTTCCGGGACTTTATAACGGGACTTTAAAATTTGTACTTCGTATGTTTATCTGTCTGATCAGTTAGTCCTTATAAACCATGAATGAATGAATGAACTTTTCTTGCACTCAAATAAAGTATGAAAACCTTAAGCCGTCCCTATTACAGGAGATACACAAAAAGGTGGACCGTGACAGCTTGACAAGTTAAATATTCACAGACGATATGAAGTATGTATTTCTGTTGCCGCTATAACAATAAAAACAAACAAATTAATGTTTTTACTTTTTCAATGTCATCATCATCATTTCAGCCAATAGACGTCCACTGCTGGACATAGGCCTCCCCCAATGTTCTCCACACAGATCGGTTCTGTGCCGCCCGCATCCAATGGATTCCCGCGTTCTTCACCAGATCGTCGGTCCACCTTGTGGGGGGCCTACCACGGCTGCGACTTCCTGTGCGTGGCCTCCACTCCAGGACCTTTCTGCCCCAACGGCCATCTGTTCTCCTCGCTATGTGCCCTGCCTTTGGGCTATGTCTGTAACCTTAGTTCTCCTGCCGATCTCATCATTTCTGATACGATCACGCAGGGAGACTCCGAGCATAGCTCTCTCCATTGCTCTCTGGGTGACTTTGCACATTGGCACATTTTTACTTTTTCAATGTAATGAAAATAAAATCACAAGCAATATAACTAGTTAGTTAAATAATATCAGATCTTTGCACACCATTTTATCGATTAAAAAAAAACTCGTAAAGTTTCATTCGAATAGAAACCATATTTCTGTGTACTTTAGCACAAAAATGCAATGTTCACATTCAGGTGCCAACGAAAAGCAAATTATTGTTGCCGAGCAAAAGAGGAAATTACAGATTGGGTCAACCAGGAAGCGTTTTGCTGCCAGTTATCGCCAACCCGGTCGCACACCGATATTGTCTCGCGTTTATATTGGCTGTGGAGACACGGGTTATTTTGTATGAAACATTATTTATGGCAAATATACACCGTGATTTTTGAATACCCACGAAACTTCTCGAGGGCATTATACTAATGAAAATAGTGAGATTCAGTCCTTTTTGGGGAAATATAGATGTTTCCCTAAAAAGGGCTCAAACTCACTATTTTCTCTCGAAAAAAAATGTTTTTTTTGGGTATATCACCTATCGTCAGTTCACGGCGATAAAAAAAGGCACTTACAAAATTCGTCGACTTACCAAGGTCTCCGGTAGTTTAGTCAGTAAAGCAGTTGCCCGGTTAGCAAAAAATCGTGGGTTCGAGTCCCACCCAGAGACTGTCGATAAATCTTTAAGTGCATTATTTTCTTAAAAAATAGCTTTCCCATACAATTAGCATAAATCAGCTGATCATTTTTTAACAGAGTCACATTATTTTTTAGGTTTGACTTTGGCTTGAGCATGTTGACATGTAAAACAGATTTCCAGAAATCCTATTCTCAGCCATGAGCTTTTCACACAACGACCTAACTTAATTTAAGAAACATTATACAACTTCTTATACACTTTGTGTTGGTTCAGTGCTTTATTTACCGGGCCGTGATTTCGGGATTCTGTCTTTGATTCCCGGGTCGAGCAAAAATAATGTTACGAAATTATGCGAATACAGCTCGGATTTGTGACCACCAATCCGCCTTAGGCAAGTGTGATCATTTATTTATTTTTTAGGATAGCAAACAGCTTGAACATGAAAAAATAACAACAACATTTTTTTATGATATAGGGGGCAGACGAGCAGACGTATCACTTTATTGTAAGCGATTACCGCCGCCCATGGAAAAATATCAAAGAGCTATTGACAAGCTATCATATTAGCGATGATTTGATTTCAATGATAGAGACATGTGATCTGGCAGTGGGACTATTTATGAATAGGTTGATACTTTTTACTACTTTTATACCTTCCCGTTAGAAAAATAATTAATTTATGAATTAAGAAACTGTGGACGACCCCTGTCTTAAATGGTAAATTAATATCAAGTTGCACATTGTTCGCCGGCGCTAATCGGATGAGTGCCGCTTAGCTGCAGTGGATCGGACATGTTTGTTCAGCTGGTTTGCTTGTATTTGTTAATGGATTTGCATACGATTGTTGCCTGCGCGTTTAGTACTTAGTTCAAATATTTAGCCACTGGAAGGCACATTTAAATGTCCATTTTTTAAATACAAATATGCGTAACTCAGGGTTTTATAAATAAAACGTTTCATTTCATGTTTTTTACGTAACATGACCCGTATTTGTTCGTCATCCGGTGAGATTAGGTCAAACGCTAGCCTATTCTATAGTAGGTACATCAAAAAAGTATTTTCATTAAGCAATTTCATTAAATTAAACAATGTAAACTTCAAATTTTCCCAAAAATTTAAAAAGCAAAAGTTTTTTCTCATACATAATTTGTGAAGCTCAAAAACGATTTATTACCCTTATAGAATCGTCATGTCTGTCTGTCCGTCTGTCCGTTCGTCCGTATATCACAGCCACTTTTTTCCGAAGCTATAAGAACTATACGACCCGTTTGGAACAGTGGTAGTGAACGCTGCTTTTGGTCCATGGGTTGCTGGTTCGATCCCCGCACATGTCTGTTTGTATTGGTGTGGGTGTTTTTTATATATTATAAATATGTATTAACAAGAAAAGTATTATATGTACATATGTATTTGTAATCCCACTGTTGATTCTGATAGCCGTAACACAGGTGCTTGAGCTACCTATCTCGGAGTCAGATCAATGTATGTAATGTTGTGAAATATTTTTTTATTTTATTTTAAATATACTTTTGAAACTTGGTTGCATGTTGTTAACCGCATTACGATTTTTACACAAAAATAGGATATTTTTGTACAGATAGAACAGTTTTTGTTATATACTAATATAACAAAAAGTGTTGTCAACGTCTGAACCAATCGGCAATTAATATTGGCAGCTCAAATCGGATGAGTGAGACGCGCCGCGCTGTTTTGAGTCTTACCGATGCAAATAGGGTTTATAAAGATTAGCAGCGCACTTGTGACTCCACTAGTGTCGCGGGTGTCTATGGGCGGCGGCAATCGCTTACCATCAGGTGATCCATATGCTTGTGAGGCATCTACCACATAATAAAAAAAAGAGTGATTATTGCTATGTCTACGTTGGTTTAGTGGTTTAAGTACCAGGCCGTGATTTGGGGTTCCTGGGTTCAATTCCGGAGTCGAGCAAAGGTATGTTTCGAACTTTTCGAACATAGCTCGGGATTGTGATCACCAATCCGCATGGCAAGCGTGGTGATTAAGCCTAATCCCATCATAGTAGCGATTTCTATGATGGAAGCCTTTGCCCTGCAGTGGGACAGTATATAGGCTGATACTTTATTGCTATGTAATATTTTGTCTTTTATCGTATATCGATGATTTAAGTAAAGCAACTGGGCCACTAGTTACTTATTCTAATATAAAGCACCCCACTTCGTTTTGGGACTTTATAGTCAGCTTACGGTCAATTGACCGTGGGAGAGCCAATCTTCGGCATGTATGGGCTGGCTCACAGAAAACCGGCCCAATCATCAAGGAAAGGAGGGGGTTTAAAGGTTGGCAGCGCACTTGTGACTCCTCTGGTGTCGCGGGTGTCTAAGGACGGTGGCAATCGCTTACCATCAGGCGATCAGTCTGCTCGTCTGCCACCTATCACATGAAAAAAAGATTTACTTTCACTTATCCTACTGACGCTTAGATCATTTTGATGCTGACTGTACAAGTCACCCGTGGTCTGAAGACTATGTTTAGCAGAATTTTGGCAAATGCCTGAGCAGTTAACCCGTTCGCTACCGATCGTTCCAGGCTATCACACTGATACTTCATTAACCCCCTCTCACTACATTTGAGTTCGGTTAATCGTTCGGAACAGTGAGTTATGGTCGGTGTGAGTTGTTGTGTGGTTTAAGTGATGGGCAATGGCGTAGCTTTAGGTGCGTTTTTCTATGCATCACAAATACAATAATATTTGATCCCAATTTAATAAAAACCATAAAATATAGTCTTAAATCAAAATAAAATTATAGCATGGTGACTATTTGCTTAAGAAAGGACTTATACATCTCATTGTGTCTATAAAAAAGAGAATTTTATAGGTAAAGACCTAATCTATAAATATATTAGATTACCAATTTATATTTGTGGTTCCTTTCACCACCCCTTTCTTCCAAGACAAACCTTGGTAGAATAATATTTTTAAATTTAATTACCTACTTGGCCTATGTAAAGTGTTATTTTTATTAACTCTATGGAGTTTAAGTAGAGCTCCGAAGTTGTGGCTTTGAAGCCCAGAGTACAATTAAACAATGATTTATTTGACTGACCGGATGGCGCAATTGGTAGTGACCCTGCCTCTTACGCCAAAGGTCGTGGGTTCGATCCCCACCCTGGACAAACATTCGTGCGATGAACACTTGTGTTTGTTCGGTGTCTGGGTGTAATATATGTATTTAAGTATATATTTGTGTTCCTCTGTTGTCCGATATCTGTAACACAAGTGCTTGAGCTACTTAGTACGGAATCAGGTCAACGTATGAGATGTTGTGAGAATTAATTCAGGATTTGGGAAGTCTAGTAATTTAGGCATGGAGTAAGTAGACCGACTGATTATATTACCAGTCCGCTAGTCGCTCGTGCTTACAGCCTTCAGAATTAGGAATAACCAATGACGTGGCAACAATTTTATGGCATGCCGATGCAAAGTACTGTGCGTGTTTGCAACTCCAATAAACTTGCGCAAACGCGCTTTTTTGTAATCTAATCTTATTTATCACGCTGCTTATCTGTGTGCTGGAAAAGGAACAATTTTTTTTATGTGATAGGTGGCAAACGAGCAGACGGATCATCTAATGGAAAGCGATCGCCGCCGCCCATGGACACCCGTGACACTAGTGGAGTCACAAGTGCACTGCCTACCTTTAAAACCCCCATTTCCCCCGGATTGGGCCTGCGGTACCCTCACTTACGCAGCGAAACAGAGCACAGTACTGCTTCACGCGGGCTTTGCTGTGAGGCCGTGGCCCCTTTATACTGAAGCGTGGCTCTCCCACGGTTTATTTGGTTGGTGAAATAAATTGGGAAACACAAACCTTGAGAAGGAATAAATTGGGAAGTGGTGATACCACGGCCTCACAGAAAATCGGAGTTAAGCAGCTCCAGCATCGTGTGTCCATTGTTAAGGTGATGGGTAGGGCACACTAGCGACGCCAATCGATTTTAATTTTCAGCTACTAAACTGGATTTATTTTAAACAATTTTGGGGTTACAACCTCTCGGCATACACTTATACTATTTATTAAATAACCATCCACAAATGTTAGGTCCGTTTTTGTACGCGAAAAATTTATTCACGCTAAAAGTGGCCGCTTTTGGCGGTAATCAATTTTTCGCGGACACAAACGGACTCAACTTTGTGCATGGTTAAATAATAAATAGTGTTTGCCGAGAGGTTGTATCCATTTGACCGGTCGCATCTAAAGGAGACACACGGTGCAAGTGAAAGAGAGGGAAATTCCGATTCGGTCGTAACGTCTGCTTTAAAATTAGGCCCTCTTTAGAATGTTGCGAGGCTCAGACGGCAGTCGCTTCATTGTAAATAGGAGACATTCAAAATCCTGGATCAACAGCTTTGGACGCAAATGGGAAGGACACAATTAGACGATAAGTCTTAACCATGTTTTTACTATTCCACCAAAACACATCATCATCATCATCAGCCCATTTAAGTCCCCACTGCTGGGGCACGGGCCTCCCTCAATCACATGAGGGGTAATTGCCATACTCACCACGCTTGGCAGACGGGTTGGCGAGGGTTTTGATATAAATGCAGAGTTTTCCTTCTCTGGGTACTGATGATCATGCCAGCAGCTTTACCTTAGTCGCCTTTTACGACACCTCGGTAAGAGTGAGGGTGGCCTATTCTACTCTGCCGGGGACCACACGACCAAAACACATACAACACGGTTACACCTTTAGAATCATCATCTCAAATCCACAATTTTGAATAGCTATCGGAGACGTGCAGGTTTCCCCACGACGGTCAAAAGGTAGAATATGCACATAGATTTGAAAACCAAAAAGTCGCGTTCCACACCACTGAGCTAACCCCCCCCCCCCCCCCCTCCTCATCTTAGCGTGTGATTCCCAGTTGCGTCCAAAGCTGTCTCTCCTGAGCCCGTGCTCATGCCCGTGCGCATCAAGAATTATGGTCCAAGCGTACCCCGTGGTACGCTTGGACCATGATTCTTGATTTGGGGAGTCTGGTAATTACAATGAAGCGACTGCCGTCTGACCTTCGCAACCCTTTCACAGGATAACCAAACCAACAAAATCATGGTTACACGTTTCACTCCACTAAGCTACCATCGCTCCAAGATAATAGTATATATATAATAAAATATATATCATTTGTATGCTCTCTTTATCTAGAACCCAAGTCACACTCCACCAACAGAAATTAAAAGAAGCAATACATTTCCCGAGATAAAACCCCAAGTTCTTGTTGCAATAAATTTTCCACTTTAAAAGGATAGTGTTAAACAAAACGCTAGTACGTCTGGAGACAGCCGGGGTATAAAGGATAACCGATGCTGCAAAGACACCCTTCGTTTCAAATATTTAATTATACGAGAAACGGCCCCAAGCAGTTCGTTAGAGAGAGCAAATCAAGTTCACTGCAGTTTGTGATAGTTCAGACAACATCAGTAAGTCCTATCCGTTTACAGACGGGTATGCGTAAAAAAAAAGAAGAAAAAAAAAGGCCTTTCCGTTTCACTTCGGTCGTAATGAAACCTACGCCTACGCGTTTCAGAAGTTATTCTGAACGAGTAACCATGTTAGAATTTTTCTGTGCGTCTTGTGAAAAGTGATACAAGTCGACTTATATCGAATTTGATTTTCTTCTTGCTACTTCATCACAAAAAAATACTCCATTTTTCAGTCTGATCAGACAGAATAAAAGAGATTTTTTTCAGAAATCAAATTCGATATAAGTCACTTTTCACTTTTCACAGGACGCACAGAGTTATTTACGGGATTTCTACCATGTGCCTTTATTTTTGAGTTTCCGATATTTCGTTAAAAGCGCCATGGTCACGGAGTAAGTGAAGTTTTTGCGGGTAAATTGTTTCTGGCATACAAATCGGTGTACCGTCTTTCGCAGTCATTTACTACGCGCACCAGCGGTACCACTGTTTACTAACTCACTATTTTCTCGCACCTGTTTTCGACGGGTCTCCTACGTTGCTAGGCAGTCGGTTGTTTGGTTTGTCGTACTCCATCTTGTTTAAATAAATGAACGATGTTTTTCTACACCAAACTGCTTTTTATTAAATCACAATAGTAGTTTCGAATTCCGCTGTCGCGACGCAAATGTTTTTCGAATCAGCGTCTTTCGCGACTACATCATTCATGTCCATAAGTTTTCGAAACTATGAGGCAGTAGAAAATAAAATTCGCAACTGCGTGCGTCGTGATAGAGGCATTCGAAACTACGTAGGAGACCCGTTCTTGACACACAATACTCACAGTATCTGGCCACGAAACGAAAATTTGTTTGGTTTTCCGGTTCTTAGATTTTCGAATCACTGTATTCCCTACATTTGACAGTTTTTGTACGCGAAAAAATGATACACGCAAAAAGTGGCCGCTTTTGGCATGAATCAATTTTTCACGTTTGTGCTCGAACCCAACATTTGTGCATGGTTATTTAATAAATAGTTTAAGTGTTTGCTTAGAGGTTGTAACCTCGAAACTGTTTAAAATAGATTCGATTTAGTAGCTAAAAATTAAAATCGATTGGCGTCGCTAGTGTGCCCTACCCGTCACCTTAAGAGTAAACCTTAGAGGTTTTTTTATAACTATCTTACCCAATGGTTATTGCTTGTGTATTTAATAAATAAATGAAAAAGAAAATACCACTTTGTAAAATAAAATAATATTACTTATTTTTTATTCAGTAATTCCTCTGTTGTTCTCTACACTGTGGGAGAAAACTGTTCTATCTCCGGTAATATCATCAACAAATGCTATAAGACATTTTGAAAGCGGGAGAATTGGCTTAGTACTGACTCTGTGATGCATTTGAGTCCATACGGATTCGTTTAAATCGCCTGGCTTTGTCTTTAATTCTTTTAAAGACAGTTTGAAAATAAGTTAAGAGTAGAAATTTTCTTCGAAACTAAACTTATTATTTTATTACTTATTTTCATGCTAGAGGTGAACAAACGAGCAAGCGAGTCACCTGATGGAAAGTAATCAACGCTGCCCATGAACATTCGCGAAAACAGAGAGATCGCTAATGTGTTGCCGGCCTTTTTTAAAAAGTACGCCCTGAAGGTCTTGGAGGACTTAGTTTCAGCTTAAACAGACACATTTATTACGTGGAATAACTGCATAAGTAGCAGTAGAGTACGAAGTAGATCTAATTTGAATTGACGCACACTGGAACGCCGTCATACAATGCGAGGCTCATAACAGTTTTTTTAAAAGTAGGTATTTTGATAATTTTTCGTCTCTGGAGGTGAAATAATAAGTAGTAATCAGGAGCCCAATTCTCGTGCTTGCGATATTTTGAAAACATGGCGGATATCACGTGAAAACCATACAAAAAAACTATGTTTTAGTGATATATGTCGTATGAAAATAAATATCACGAGCACGAGAATTGGGGTCCAGTTACTATTCTCCAGTTTCACTGCGTAGTAATTGATAAAGTGCTTTGACGATACCGTCGCGATTAAGGGTCTTATTTATAAAAAATTGATCTCACTTTTAGAATTTTATAGTAGCCTACTCTACCTTAACACAAATTGCTATCTTAAATACATAAGTTTAAATTGTATATAAAAAACTGTTTAATGAAGAAAGGCTATTATAAAATAGACGATTTTTTGAATGACAATAATTTAGGGACATATTAGGTAACACAAAAATTGTACTATATTTTAAGTTAATGGTGACATTTTGTAAAACATTTTTTTTTTAAAGAGTAACTGCTGAGTTTCTTGCTGGTGTCTTCTTGGCAGAAAACTACATTCCGAACCAGTGGTAAACATGTTGACATTCATAAGTGTTCTGTATGGACCTAAATTGAATAAACCATTTTCATTTCATTTCATTTCATTTCAAATGATTACCGTACTAAGGCTCATGTCATCCTATTCTAACACGTAATATCAAAAAGGGCTAGCACGAATTTTATTCCAGGACTATCCCTAATTCGCGATTTGTAATAAGGGAGACTTTATAAGATAGAAGGTTCTAGTTTTTCCCTACTTATAAATACGAGGCCACCCGTATCCAGTAGATACGTGATCGACAGTTAAAGAGTTAAGCAATTCATTACGACCGTGCCGGGAATAATTTGTCGGAAGGAACTCAAATTGCAAATTGCAACGTAGTCCAATCAAATATTTGTCTTGGGGCGCTAATTTCGAACAATGGCGGTTGCATGGACGAGATTAAACAACGTATGGGCATCAGAAAAACGGCGATGGACAAGATGGCAAAAATATGGAGGATTAAAAACATTACAAAGGCCACGAAGACCAGGCTCGTGAAAACACTTATATTCTCCATATTTCTATACGTAGCTGAAACATGGACTTTGAGAGAAGTGGAAGTGGATATGGTGCTGGAGAAAAACGCTTGGAGTTTCGTGGACCGAGTTTCGCACGAACGTCTCGATACTTCAAAAACTGTATCAAGCAGCGTCTTTTCTATAGCACAGTTTCGCATCCTGACGTTTTCCGGACATGTTTCTCAGCGTGGCGATCAGTCTATAGACCGTCTCGTCATCCAAAGAAAAGTAGAATGCACTGGACCACGCGGGAGGTCACCCACACGTTAGACTGACCAAATCCAGTCTGACATTGGAGACTCAGTCAACGAGTGCAGCAGGACGGCCTCGAGTGGACAGCGGTGGCGGCATCTATTGAAGCGCATCACAACTGACTCTACCCACACTACGAGAACATGACGTCGTGATCGTCATCCACTCTGCCAAGAGTGTACCGGCTAAGAAAAAGACTAATTACGAAATCAGGTCAATCTATTAAATGTTTTATGAATAACTACAAAAATACAAAGTACAACGTTCAACCCCCATCTGCTGTCATAAATCGACTTCTAATTTTCCGCCCACCGCCATTTGTTAACATTCACCTGTAGCATAGCACCGTAGGCAAACAATCCAAACGATCCATCAAACGTTTTTGAGTAATCGTCCGCCAGATATGGACAGACGCACAAAAAACCAGATAAAACGGCGCGTCATACAAATTTAGGTCGCGAAACACACGATATATCACGCGTAGGGATGTGCAAACATAGACTTTTGACAGTGGGAGATCCACGCTTCGGTGCAAATGGGCTGACTCGATCGGAGTGATCACAGCCTTACAGAAAACGGGCGAGAAACCGCGTCTGCGCTGTTTCGCCGAGTGGCGGGACCGGACGGAGCCCCAAAATGGAGCAGAAGAGAATATAGGTAGAACTTATCGCATAAAAAAAGGATTCTGCAAATTGGTCAATAATTGGCGGAGAAATCGGTGAACATACATAAAAAAAACACACATTCAGTCGAACATAGAACCTCCTCCTCTTTTGAAATCAGTTATGGTTTTTTTTTTCTCGTTCGGTTTTGTTTTTCGTAAAAAATAAACGATTATTAACTGTTATTTTAATAAAATCGTATATGACAAAAATCCGAGCAAACACTTACTAAATTATAATTCCGAGATTCTGTTAAATTAAGCCTATTAAATACGTAGAATTTTCCAATGCGTGGATATGCTTTATTTCTGACGAGTTTTTTGTCTATCTATCCAGCTGTACAGTTGCCTGCAGTGAAGTGACTCTTTTACCTTGACTCTTTAGGCGCTAATAAGGTTCATATTTGAATGATGTTGCATACTTATTAGTGCAAGTGAATGTACTTGCACCAGGAAGCTTTTTCTTCTGAATTAGAGCTCTAAAAAGTTATATTTCCATTCTACCTGTCAAAAGTAGATTAGAGAATTTAATGATGTACCTACAGACGTCTGTACGTACAGCCACACATCAAAGTATATAAAACTGTCAAATTTCTACAATCGATTCTCCTTTTAATGTCTTAAACGTTCGGTTCAACATCAATTGAGGAATTTCGACAGATGGTAGTAACCTGGTATGTGGTTTTTGACGGTACAGTAGTACCGTCAAAAACTTATTCTTTTATACAAAACAATAGCTGCTGAAGAGTTTTTTTTTTATGCTAGAGGCGATAAACGAGCAAGCGAGTTATCTTCGCCGCCCATGAACATCCTCGAAATCAGAGAGATCGCTTATGTGTAGCCGGCCTTATTAAAAAGGAGTACACTCTTCGCTTGAAGGGCCCTAAGTCGTACCCGTCGGGAAATAGTCCCACAGGCAAACCGTTCCACAGAACTGAGGTAGGTGGTAGAAAGTTCCGCGAAAAAAGCACAGTATTAGACAGCCATCCATCTAGATGATGGGGATGGAATGGCAATCGCTTGCGTTAAGTTTGAGGAAAATAATGTCATATCCTAATTATTTTATCTACTTAAGCAAAAAAGACCATAATCGATTATAAAACTAATTGATTTCTACAAATCTACCTTTTTTTTTCTTCATCTCCCTGGTGATGCCGCCGGCTGGTGATGTAGTTAGGTCGACTTCCTTTAGCTTACGCGCCGCTGGTAGGGCGGACGGGTTACGTCGGTCTCTCTTTCGGCCTGAGATATACCCACTTAAACACCAGGGGTGCTCCCTTCTACGCCTAAGAAGGAAGAAGACAAGAGAACTAACTAAAGAGCCTCATTTTCAGGTCCCTCCCCAGGCGAAGGCTCGCTTACAGAGTGGGCCCGATACTCTTCCCCTCGGATGGGCTGGGAGGAGTGATGGGGACAGGCGGCATTTTTACTGTCGATATGATTTTATGTTTTCATATTTTGCCACCTATTAAATTTTGATCACGGTTATTTGGCAAGTGGCAAAAGTCGAAACTAATGCTGTTTTGACATTTTCGGATAGAAAATAAACGTATTTTCTAACGCGGCGTCGTTGTACAACGTCACTCTCGTCAATTTCACTGAAGTGCCTTCTATCAATATCAATACCAGCGCTGTAGCTGTTGCTTGCGGCAGTTGCAGCATATGCTGAGGCTGAGCCTTGTTGGCCGCAACTTTTATGCTATGTACCGTTTTTATTTAGTATTTATTTTACTGCCTGACAATGGCGAAGCAAATAGGAGGGTTATGATTCTGACCTGGATGTATGTACGTATGTATGGATGTTCATCTGTTCCATCATTTAAACTAGCTATCATATTTGAACAAATGATGTGTCGTTAGAAGCGTCTTGATTGTCCTCTGGTTTAAGGCTACATGACGTTACGTTAAATTGACTACGGCGCCCTCTAGGGGACTTAGAGTAAGGAACTAAAAAGAATTGGCTTGGCGGCACCGTCTGGGGTATCAAATGAAAGAGCTTTGTAGCACATTTCAAATATTTAATTTTATTTACATAACTCAAAATATGTTAAATAAAAATAAAGTTTGAAAACTAAAACCCGACTACCAAAAAAAAACGCTCTAAAAAGTACGAAACAAGAAAACTGTATCTGCTGAAATTATTATGCCGTATTGCCGTGGGCGTATGCCACCTACTGTAGCAAAACAGATTCATTATAATAATAAAATAAAATCAATGTGGCATAATAGTTTCAACAGAGACAGATTTCGTTTTTCGTACTTTTTAGAGCGTGGTTTTTTGGTAGTCGGGTTGTATGTATTATGTGCTGTGGTCTATAAATAGTTGTTTCCTTCTTTCTTTCTAATAACCGATTTCCATGGAAATGTGACATCACTAACCGTGCGTGGTAGCTCGGACCGCATTGTAAAGGGTTAAAAATCACTTGGCATAAATCCATGCGCTATCTGCCTAAATGACCCGAGGCGACGTTGCAGGGTTAAGCGATAACGCGTCAAATGTAGTTTTTCATCCGACAATAGATGGCGGTATTAATCAGAGGGGGTTAATGATGGTTTCTGTTCGGAGTTTCTACTTAGAATGGCACGATAACTGAGCTGAGGGGATTGCTTTTGCCTCAGTGATGGAATGCGTTCGCCCTTTAGTAAAAGACCGGTGGAGGAGCTTGTAAAAGTAAATACATAACAAAGAGTTTATTTTCATAGAATGATAATATCGTGAAACCATTTTGGCTATGGTGGCCGATCAAATACAAAGACGCGTTTTTTATGTGATAGGTGGCAGACGAGCAGACGGTGATCCGTCTGCCGCCCATGGACACACGCGAAACCAGTGAAGTCATAAGTGCGCTGAAAACCTTTAAACCCCCCTTTCCCCTGGATTAGGCCCCCGGTACCCTCACTCACGCAGCGAAACAGGATTGAGGAGTTTGGTAATTACAACAGGGAAATCAGACCAACTGAATAGTGGTTACACGTTTCTAAACGAAACTATCCAAAACGTGCAGGTTTCCTCACGATGTCTTCCCTCGCCGCCGATCTAATGGTAGAAATACGAACATAGATTTGAAAAATACAGAGGTGCATGCTCGGATTCGAACCAAGACCCCCGTACGGAAGGTGTATTCTGAACCTATTCTACTACCGTCGCGTCTTATAGTCCATGGTTGTGCATTTAAAATTCCAAACAGCTATGCTTTTTTTTTATGTGATAGGTAGGCAGACGAGCCGTGTGGTTCCCGGCAGAGTAGAATAGGCCACCCTCACTCTTACCGAGGTGTCGTAATAGGCGACTAAGGTAAAGCTGCTGGCATGATCATCAGCACCAAGAGAAGGAAAACTCTGCATTTATATCAAAACCCTCGCCAACCCGTCTGCCAAGCGTGGTGAGTATGGCAATTACCCCTCATGTGATTGAGGGAGGCCCGTGCCCCAACAGTGGGGACTTAAATGGGCTGATGATGATGATAATGATGAGGCAGACAAGCAGACGGATCACCAGATGGTAAGCGATCGCCACTGCCCATGGACACCCGCGACAGTGGAGTCACAAGTGCGCTGCCAACCTTTAAACTCCCCTTTCCCCAGATTGAGCTTCCGGTACCCTCACTCACGCATCGAAACACAGCACAATGCTGCTTCACGCCGTTTTTCTGTGAGACCGTGATATCACTCCGGTCGAGCCGGCCCATTCATGCCGAAGCGTGGCTCTCCCAGGGTCAAAATAGGTAAAGAACTATAAAGCTAGTGCTTATGTCAATATACACTTAAAGCATTACAACAGGTTCTTTGTCCTAGATTTTCAAAAGAATGAATAATGTTTTCGGCCTTTGAAAAACACCGGTATATTGAAAACCTGGAAACCTCGAGTAATAAAGCCTGTTGAGCAATATTCAGTTTTCATGCATGAAACTTAGAAGGTACATGTATGGTGAAAGTTTTAATATTCGGAGTTAAAGTATGAAATTGCCGAGTTCCATAGTAACATTTATTAATTTCAAAGTTAATATTAATGATACTGTTTCATTGTTAACTCTGCTTTAATGGACAACGTTTAGGTATATGTAGAATAGGTTTTCAGAAAAAAAAACATTGTTTATTTAAAAAGTTATGATAGCGTCAATTCTGCTTAACAATAGGTAAATTGAAAATTTTAAAAACCGACCGATGGCGGCCATTTTGGATTTGAAATTTGTCACAATAAATATATTCTGCTACTCAAGCCCTTTTATATGATACCCATATTGTGGGAGTTGTGTTAAAACATACAATCCATATCTTTGTTACGGCGGAAATCTTGGATCGATTTGTATCCAACATAGCTAAGAACACTCCCCCTTATTCATCTTTCAAACAAAATAGAAATCGGTTCATTTGATCGAGAACTACGATTCCATAGACAGACACACAGACACATGCACACCCAGACCCGTCGTTTTTGCGTCGGGGGTTAAAAAAAGAGTCTTTTTCAGAATTATTTCTCAATTCTATCTGATTTGCACATTACCCACTTTAGGCACGTGGTCTTTAATAAAAAAAAAATAAAGGAATAAAAAAAAGGAAGAAAAAAACCGGCCAAGTGCGAGTCTGACTCGCGCACCGAGGGTTCCGCCGTTATCTTTTGATTGCGTTAACTTTTGTTTGATTTTTTCACAGCTTAAAGGGACAGTAGACCTAGGTATTTGGTATAAATTTCAATTTGATACCTTTATTCGTTCGTGAGAAATAAAGTAGTAAATTTCATTTTATTAAAATATTTTTATTATTTTATTTAACTAAAAAAATGTGATTTTCGCAATTTTTCCTATATTTGCATTATATGACAATGCTTCATGCCAAATTTCAAGATTCTGAGTTTACGGGAAGTACCCTGTAGGTTTTGATTCCTTTGCGAGTGTCGAAAATTTGATGAAAATATCGATATAATCGGCTGTATCTTTTGATTGCGTTGGCTTAGAAGTTTGATTTTTTCACAGCTTCAAGGAACAGTAGACCTGAGTAATTGATATGAATTTCAGCGTCATACCTCCACGCGTTTCTGAGAAAAAGGGTCTTGACAGACGGACGGACGGACGGACAACAAAGTGATCCTATAAGGGTTCCGTTTTTTCCTTTTGAGGTACGGAACCCTAAATAAAATAAAAGTAAAAAAACTAAAACCCAACTACGACAAAAAACGTCGCTGAAAAAGTATAAAACAAGCCTTCGTTGTCAATTTATGCAATATTCACTATGTAGAGATAAAATTTCATGTTTGGAAATCCGCAGTCACACGTTGTCAAAGGGTAGTATATTTAACGTGTGACTACGCCTTTCCAAACATGAAATTTTATCTCTACATAGTGAATATTGCATAAATTGACAACGAAGGCTTGTTTTATACTTTTTCAGCGACGTTTTTTGTCGTAGTTGGGTTTTAGTTTTTTTACTTTTATTTTAATTGTACTATTTTGGTGTCCAAGTGCTAGTAATATATATATATTCAAAATGTACAAGTCAAGCGCTTTCAAATGTTACCAAACACGGCATATTTATCATAACTTTATTTTTTTACTCTGTATGTTTTGTCCGCTAGAGGGCGCCACATTAGATTTTGTGAAACTTCATATAGCCTATAACCAGCGGACGATCAAGACGCTTATAATGATATGTCATTTGTCGAATTCTGATAAGTAGTTAAGAAGTTACGTGGAAACAGATGAACATACATACATACATACACACATACATACATACATAGCCTGTCAAAATCATAACCCTCCTTTTGCTTTGCCGTAGTCGGGTAAAAACGACGATTCCATCATCATCATCAGCCCATTTAAGTCCCCACTGCTGGGGCACGGGCCTCCCTCAATCACATGAGGGGTAATTGCCATACTCACCACGCTTGGCAGACGGGTTGGCGAGGGTTTTGATATAAATGCAGAGTTTTCCTTCTCTGGATGCTGATGATCATGCCAGCAGTTTTACCTTAGTCGCCTTTTACGACACCTCTGGCCTATTCTACTCTGGCGGGGACCACACGGCGATTTCATACTTTAACCCTATTACTTACTCGTAATTTCATAAAAAACAAAACAATCTCTTTATATGTGATAGGTAGCTGACGAGCAGACGGATCACCTGATGGTACAACAGTGGACTCACAAGTGCGCTGCCAACCTTTAAACCCCTCTTCCCCGGATAGCCTCCGGTACCATGACTTACGCAGAGAAGTACGCGTTAAAATAGAGAGAAATACGTGCTTCACGCCGGTTTTATGCGAGGCCGTGCTGAAGGCATTCATACTGAAGTGTAAAGCATGGCTCTCCCACGGTCATCCTAGTGTTCGATAAGTAACTAAGTGTAAAAAATATTAATAATTAATTTTTATATAATTAAGTATAATAATGTGATATCTTGATAACACCGTGGTACGCGCGCACTAAATAATGTTCAACCTTACTTTATACCTACCGTACTTAGAATAAGATATGTTTTTGTAGGCACATTTTTCCATTGTAAAATGTAGTTTATGACTCAGGGACGAGCCATGCTCGGCGTCTCTCTCTGAGATCGGATCCAAATTGAGGTGATCCGGCAAAGTCATCGACATTGCTCACCGGATTAGCAAGCTTAAGCTTGGCTGGCCATATTAGCCGCAGAACCGACAACCGATGGGGTAAACGAGTTCTAAAGTGGAGACCGCGTCTTGGCAAACGTAATGTAGGGCGTCCTCTGGCTAGGTGGAGGGACGATCTGCGTAGGATGGCTGGCAAGAGCTGGATGCGAGAAGCCATGGATAGATCACGGTGGCGAACAATTGGTTAGGCCTACGACCAGCAGTGGACTGCGATAGGCTGATGATGATCATGATGATGATACTCAGGGTCACGTAGCATTAGCGACAAAGCCCTGCAGGATTTAGTAATTCTTTAATTTAAACAATACGACTGCTATCTTGACCTTCTCTTAATTAGGAAACTACCCCAACATGGTCATGAATATAAGTTACAATTCATTTTTGTTTATAGATATTCTTTTAGCACAGCAACAACTTACCTATTGGTATGGTACGGTCAGCATCAATAGTAGCTTAACACTTTAGTACCATGTCAGAGTAACTGTTCTGCCTATTATAGTCAGTTTCTAAGGAGTACGTACAAAATAGACATAGTCAAAGTTAAATAATTCTTTATTTGCATAGGCTTGTACACAGCACTTACATATTGTCATACATTTGAATGATTTAAGACTATATTTATAAGTACTTATGTAATAATTTACATATTAAAACATAAATATTTTGATACATAAAATATAATAAAAAAGGTAAACTAACATAATGCGATTCTACCACCAGCTCGGAAAGTTGTTTCTGGTCGAGAAGATCCGGCAAGAAACTCGCCAGTTGCTCTTTTTAATCGCCAACTTTTTATACAATGGTTTATTATCCTCATACCAAGTCATACAGTCTAATGCAATACAAAATGGAATGAAGCAAATTGAAAGCTACATATGAGGTAAACCGAAGCGGACCAGTCCCCAAAGGTGGCACCTGTTCACAAGTATGACGTATGTGTCAGCCATCATTTCACTCAACCATATTAGAAGGAATGGTATTAATATGTTAAGTTATTTTTGATGCTGACCGTACCTGCCAGGACCAGGACCAGGACAGTCAGTACAATAAAGCGGTCTCCTCATATGACGATCCGTTGGGAACAGTGATATTGAATGCTGCCTTTTGTCCAAGGATTGCGGGTTCGATCCCCGCACAGTACAATAATTTGTGTGCATGAACTTGTATGTTTATCCAATACAAACATACAAGTTCTGGGTGTTTTCTATGTATTATAACGTCGACCTAATTCTAATAGGAAGTATCTCATTTTTTAAAATTGGGCTTCTGGAGCCCAATTCTCGGGATTTTCGATATGAAGAAACATGGTGGACGTCACATGAAATCCATACAAAAAAGCTTTGTTTTAATGAGATATATTCGTATGTTAATAAATGTCACGAGCCCGAGAATTATTACGAGATAAGTATGTATTTACATAAGAAAACTATTAATGTATACATTCGTAATCCCACTGTTGATTCTGAAATCCGTAACAAAGGTGCTTGAGCTATCTATCTCGGAGTCAGATCAATGTATGTGATGTTGTGAAATATTTATTTTTTAAAACGAATTCTTCGATTTTTGTAGACTGCCACGAAAAGTCACATCTCAGTTCTGTAGACTGCCACGAAAAGTCACATTTCAGTACGTCGTTACTCTAGTCTATCTCGAAAAATCACTCATGCTTGTCGTTTCGACCGCGTTACTAATTATTATTGTTACCCTGTACTGCCCACTGCAGGGCAAAGGCCTCCCTACCCTCTTTCCAACGTTTTCAGTCACGAGCCGCAGTCGTCCAATCCTTTAGGTGGGCATCGAGTTCGTCCCTCCATTGTTTTCTCGGCCTGCCGCGTGGTCTCTTCTTATTTTCGGGCATCCATTCTGTGGTGACTTTCGCCTTAAAATTATCCGCGTTACTAATGCTTTGATATTCTTTTTATGATTAGTAGATTTAAATTTTTCAATTTTTGCATATTGCATTCTACTTTTTTTGCGCTAAGAAACATAAAAAAATTACAATAAAACCCAAAAAAAACGTACCCATGTATTCCTGATTAGAATTCCCAACATGAGTCATGGGTAGGGCGCAACTTTACAATGGCACAGAAAAATGCGATGTTGCGTGCGTGACGTCACGGGGGCGATGGCCCCCATGGGACCGATAAATAGCACAACTTTATTGCAGCTTTGAAAGATAAAACTATTAGGGAGTTGCGATGCGTGTACTCTGACGCGTTTTTGAACTGTTGCGTAAATTATTTTGAAGTTTAAGGGCCTCTTTCACCATCTCTGAGTAAAGTTCTAATTCGTTACTTCCCGATTAACACTACTCAGTAATTAAAAGTACACAGTAAGTTTTCTCAATTTCACATACGAAAATGAAGTTCCGATAAGCTACTCAAAGGTTGAAATATTGACTTGCTTTAACCATTCATTCTTATTGTTTAGTTCACTCAATTCTGACAGCGATTTTAAAATGGCGCTAGTTATTTACGTCATAAACCAAATCTCGCGGTATTTTCCTTCTCGTATGTTTATTATTTTAGGCGTATTTTTGATAAACTGCTTGATTCCTCTAATTCAAGAAAAAGTAATTACTACATTAAATTACGCGTGGTTCACTGCATGCATTGTGTTTGGATAAGCGAAATCTTGCAAAAAAAACTTGATCATCAAGTTCTAAAAAATAATCAACACGGACATTAAAAGCTCGAGTTCTAGGGATCCTTTGTATTGAATAATATTTATAGTGCTCAAGTGAATGCGCAAACACAAGGGAACTCTCTATTCCTTTACTCTCATATTCTAATCTAGTAATTTGTGTTCTGTGGCCAATAAAAAAATCCGAAGAGGGATTGGACGCCAACGGCTTAACGTGCTTTCCGAAGCACGGGGTACAATACCGCCTACTTCCATACTCCGCGCTGACACTAATAATTTCCTATAGAAAACTTAGTCATCTAGGCATAATCGTCAATTAAATATTTTACTCAATAGTCGAAGCTACAAGTAAGTTACATGCACTTTGATTATCATTACTCAGAGATGGTGAAATTCGAAAAAAAAATACTGGTCACTTTAATCGACGAGTAGCCTACTTGAAACTTTACTCAAAGATGGTGAAAGAGGCCCTAAGTCACATTTGGGACAGTAGTAGGCACATCTTAGCGTGTCATGCCCGGCTTGTTTGTTTTTTTTTTATGAGTTGCAGACCAGCTCAGACCAGTCCAAGGCGTTGATACAGGCGTTCGAACAGAAACGAGCTGTAGAAATTATAAAACTGAGTAGAGGACATGTTAGGACACTTACTTGGACCTCACTGGGTACTGCAAATTAAACAAGCACCTGCACAACATGGGCCTTTCAGATACCAAAATCTGCAGGTTCTGTCGCGAGGACGAGGAAACGATTATCCACGTCCTCGGCGAGTGCATAGCGCTGCACAGCTGCAGAGGCCGGCACCTGGGAGCACACATGATCTCGGCAGATGATATCAAAAGCTCCCCCATCAGCTCCATTCGCCATCCTGGAACTGGAGTTTCATGAGATGCTGTAATAGATTATGGAGCTTCCACATATAATAAAATCTACTGGTCGCAGTGGCTATGAGACGCAAGGCTTACCCCATTTCTATCAAATAATAAAAAAAAAGCTCAGACAAATCCTCTGACAGTAAGCATTGGACACTCGCAACATCAGTCGAATAAGGTGCGTTGCCAAACATTTTCTCCTTTCCACCAAATTGGGTCTCCGGCGCTCTCACATACTGGGCGAAACTTAATTCAGGCGTTTCTTCACGCCGGTTATTCATGCCGAAGCCGTGTCATGCCGGTCAAAATGGTTTTTAGTATTTTGGTAATGAATAGTTCGAGGATGGGAACTTGACATCATCTCGAGAATAGAGATATTATCTCAAAAAATCAGAACAGATATTGTATAGTGACAATCGTATACATATAAAAAATTGTCTCTATTTTTATATTTTCACTTCCAGTCGCGGAGCTTCTATCGCAAAAGGAAAACATGACCCCGCTTCTCTCCCTATTCCTTTTTGTATTTCGATCAACCATTTTAAATTTTGACATACTATAAGTAATGTGTCTTATTTAGTTAATCCTACGTAATGCAAGCAATCACATAAAGTGTCCCCAAACAACGCCCACCCATCATATTTAATGAACCTTAAGGAAAAGAAAAAAAATCTTTAAAAGTACGATCCTAAACGCATTTTTAATTTCGCCGCGCACCATCCATTTTCGCAAATCGAACACGTCATCAATTAAATTACTTACCCTATTGTGTTGAGCAAACGTATACATTTTCCCCCAACATCCTATGCAACCGTAACAACGTATAATCAACTCTATTTCATTTGCCGTAATGTTCAGTATGGTCGTTCAATTAAGTTGGTTAAAAGGGGAGACGGGAGCAAGTTGGCACAGAACTCTTGTTCCCCCAATTTTCTTGCAAGGGTACTGTTTATGGCGCCTCCCAGGGGACCTGCAGTGCAGCGGGGTATTCTGCAACGGTCTTGTTTGTTTGACTACAGAGGATCATCATTTACGTACGGGCTTAAGTGGGATAGAGCATTTTAGAGCGTATAAGGAAAATAAGCGAGTATTAAAATATTCATTTGACAAGTTTTTGTTTTAAGTCATGTATAACTCAGACTTGGACTTGAGAAAGCACTTCAGTGACAGTCGCAATAAGGTTACCAGTAATATGTAAAAATTGTAAGTTGGAAATTATTAGGATGAATTTGAGAAACCTTATTTTAATTGACGAAATTATGATAGTAAACACAGTTGTTCTCTATAATTTCATATAAAACGGAACATCTTCTCTGCAATAATGTATGGATCAGATTTTTTGATGATCTAACTTTTTATAAAAGACTTTGTAAATTAATTATTATATGTCATCATAATTATTTCAGCGCATAGATTATTTCAGCCCATTGCTGAACAGTTATTAAAAATTGTTTGACTATTTTAATTCATGAATGATTCATAGCTATTTAATTTAAAAATAATTGTTAAAATAGTAGGTCGTTTATGTAGGAATTTTTGGAGGACAGTCGCCAGACTGTCCTCCAAAAATAGCCATACACTGCTGACATTCAGTGACATTTTAATCAATTGTATGTTAGTTCCGATTTTTGCCACGTGCCAAATAATCGTTATCGGACTATACAATGTCTATTATGGGTCGCCTTTACCTGTAGTGTGAAAATGTATTGTAAAGTTGACTGCTGTTTCCGTACTTAGACTCATACTTGGTCCATCGTGCGTTTTGGGTCCTGGCTATTCTAGAATAGCCAGGACCATGCTCACTCCGTCCAAAACGTAGAAGCTTCCTAAGAGACTCCAGAATGAAAGCTGCAAAGTTAACGTTCCCCCTAACCACTCTAAATAAAGTCGAGATTTTGTCACCCCTCAAAAAGACACGCTACGCTACAGCACTCTTGCCTAATATGCAATGGTGATTACAAACATGTTCGAAAAATTCGAAACAAACTTTTGCTCGATCCGGTAATCGAACCCAATACTCCGAGATCACGGCCCGGTAATTTAACCCGAAATTGTTCACAAATGCAATGGAGGATATGTTCAAGACGCTGAACTGGAAGAGACGTGGCATCAACATCAATGGCGAATACATCTCTCACCTGCGATTTGCAGACGACATCGTCATAATGGCAGAAACGCTGCAGGACCTACAACAGATGCTAAATGGCCTGGTTGACTCTTCTAAATGCATCGGCCTACGGATGAACTTGGACAAAACCAAGGTCATGTTCAATGAACATGTTATACCGGAACCGATTGCAATTCACGGCGCCGTCCTCGAAGCTGTTCAAAAATACGTATACCTCGGGCAGACTTTGCAATTGGGTAAAAACAACTTCGAGGATGAGGTGAATAGGAGAATCCAGTTAGGTTGGGCAGCATTTGGAAAATTACGTCGTGTCTTCGTATCGTCGATACCACAGTGCCTAAAGACGAAAGTCTTCAATCAGTGCGTCCTACCCGTCATGACATACGGAGCCGAAACGTGGACACTTACGGTACGGCTGGTCCACAAGTTAAAGGTCGCTCAGCGGGCTATGGAACGAGCAATGCTCGGCGTCACTCTCCGAGATTGAATCCGAAATGAGGTGATCCGGCAGAGAACCAAAGTCATCGATATTGCTCACGGGATAAGCAAGCTTAAGTGGCAGTGGGCTGGCCATATTAGCCGCAGAACCGACAACCGATGGGGTAAACGAGTTCTAGAGTGGAGACCGCGTCTTGGCAAACGTAATGTAGGGCGCCCTCTGGCTAGGTGGGGGGACGATCTGCGCAGGATGGCTGGCAAGAGCTGGATGCGAGAAGCAAGAGCAAGAGCTGGATAGATCACAGTGGCGAACAATTGGAGAGGCCTACGTCCAGCAGTGGACTGCGATAGGCTGATGATGATGATGAATTTAACCACTAGACCAACAGGGCGTCACCACCGTCATCTTCAGAATTTTGTGTACTTATGACAATAACATACAGCACGCCTACTAGTGAGCGCAAAGCTCCCGATGGCACACGGGTGCGACATGGGTTAGAAACGACTCCAAGTCATCTTATTTTATTACGACTTAAGTCAAGGCAGCTGATCACTTTCCATCAAGCAATCCACTGGCTCGTTAACTTTCCTCTCACAAATGTGCATCTTTCAACCTTTTCGTACTTGTTTTATACATCAATTTGCTCACACGTGAGGCCATTCCCACCCCTCAAAGGCGAGTTATCTGCCCTGAATGGAGTCATAAATTGCAATGCCCTGCTCTCAGGAGTCACGGGAAATTGAAACATGTCGACTTTTTGCCATATGGTGTACTCGTCTTGATAAGTGTATCCCTGGCCCTACTCCTCGATGCATCGATTGACAGGGCATTCAATCGTTTTACTGACCTATTTTAGAGAAGAATTTATTTACGCGAGAAAAAAGGATACACGGATAATGTTAAAAAAAAACACTGGATCTTTCAACTCGCTTATCTATCAAGATTTAAAATTTAATATTATAAAAGTTTTGCTGCGATAGAAAGGGACAAAAAGTAGGTTATGATACTTTACATCCCTTTAACTATCTCTTACAAAATCACGTTAATCCATCTCTCCGTTTTGCTGTTAAAGATTGTTATAATATAGGCCTTGGGGTACGCGGTAAGTAGTAACCATAGAATAATAACAAGACTAGAAACCTAGTCTGCGCTCACAATGTGAAGCAACTCAAATGGAGCCGTACGGCTCCAAACGCCCGGACCGCTCCGCAGTCGTCCATGTCAATGCCTGTCAAACGCATCTCGCGAAAATTAAGTTACTATGACGATTTGTGCGGTAAAATTTTGTCACAATGATTCGGACAAGCATAAGAAGTGTGATAACATCACTTTTCACATGAAAGCCTTCAACATTTCATAGTATGTTGTGTTTTATAAGCTAAATATACAAACGATTTATTCAAATTCTCAGTGTTACCAGATAATGAAAAAAAAATATTTTCCCCATTTCAACTTTATTATAAGATTTGATTGCTCAGACTGATTAATTTAATCAGTTGCTACTGATTTTTACTGCGTGAAGCAGTGTCTCTACTGTGTTTCGCTGCGTGCGGGTACGGGAACTTTTATTTGTTTATTTATTTATTTATTTATTGTTATAAGGACACATTACAGATAACAGTTAAATAAAAACAAAACATTAGAACAAGTAGCTTAAAACTGAACTATTACCTAAAAGCATGCATCCCTGACATGGGTAGGTAAGTTATTAACTTACAATAAAATAAAATAAAAAGTAAAAATCGCGTTACACATTAGTGCCCTAGGGCTTAGGGCTAAACTTATCTAAAACGTATCACTAACAGTCATTGTGGGCCCTAAGAGCCCTCTTGAAAGCAAATTTATTGGGGTTAAAAATATCAATATCTTGACTTTGAGATATATCGTTGTATTGGCGACACATCCGAACTATGGGATTATAAAACGACGTATTATTTCGGTATACTTGGAGCGAAAATAACTTATGATTACGTGTTCTATTATAAGTGTTAAACTTCAACGCTGATAGGAGTGTTGGAGAATCTATAATTGAATTGACAATTTTGTGCAAATATATAAGTTCCGCTTGCTTGCGTCTAGCTTCCAATGTGATCATATTGAATTTTTTCAATCTACTCTGGTACGTGCCCAAGGTTCGGTGAAAGCCCTGTCGGAAAGAGAGTATTCTAAGGAATCTTTTCTGTAAGGATTCAATGCGTAGACTATGGACAGAGTAAAAAGGTGACCAAACAATGGATCCATACTCTAAATTAGTTCTGACAAGTGTGCTGTATAAGTATATTATAGCACTAGACTTCCTAAAAGGTTTTGTATTCCGTAAGACAAAACCCAAGAGCTTAGAGGCTTGTTTATAAATTTGATTATAGTGGTCCCTAAAAGATAGTTTCTCATCAAATACGATCCCCAAATCCTTAGCCCTGCATGATCGATTTAAGATCATTTGATTAAGCTTGTATTCAAAGCATATTTTATTGGTTTTCCTGGTAAAAGACAACACAAAGCATTTATTGACGTTTAGAAACATCCGATTCTTAATGCACCACTGAGATATTGTATCTAAATCAAGTTGAAGATTTTCTGCATCTTTGATACTACTAATGTTTGAAAAAATTTTGAGGTCATCTGCATATGAAAGGCATGGGCATTTAAGGTTTTCAATGAGATCGTTAATGAACACGTTGAAAAACAAGGGACCCAAATGCGAACCTTGGGGAACCCCGGAAGTAACTGGTATAGGATCAGACACTTCACCTGTTAAAATAAATAAACAAGAATAATTTCAAGATTTATTTAGGTTGATGTGTTTCTGACAATGAAATACATAGATTCACATTTTACATGAATTGAAACTCACTCTGATAACCCTTAAAATAAGTGGGCAGCTCTTGATTTATTTCTTTCTTATCCATTATTCGTCAAGGCATCACAAATATCAAAACATAACTTGCCATCTAATTTTATAATCACAGTTAGGCAGATACTTGTAAGCGTTGTTCTAGGTAGGTACAATTAAAACAGTACAGTTACTACAATAACCATTTCCCATGTTTAAGGGAAATATGTTGTGACTGGTAACATTAATTAGAGTTTTTATGTTGATACGACGTACATAGTACCAACTTGAAAAACCAAAATTTGTGCTTCAAATTTGAGGTGACAGCAGTAAGGAAACTATCCTTCTAGTCTTGTTATTGTTCTATGGTAGTAACCAAGATAAACAACATTTTTAAACCTCATAGAACAGAACACGTCATAAGAATGAGTAAAAAAGCATGCCAGTAGGTTCCTTAGTTTACATAGTTGAGATTAATAATCTACAACAAAGATGGACAAATAGACAAACAGGCAGAGACAAACAATTTTACATTTGTAATATTGAGTATGGATCATAGTCATTGGTATGGATACATTCGGATGTCAAGTTACTTCAACTAATAGGGTTCCCTGTATTATGAGTAAGTAGGTAATCAGCTGAAAAAGCCGGGATGTTTCCAAACACAGCTTACTAGACCCGAAAAAAAATGGAAAAGTACCTTTCCTACATCGGAAACTACTACCCTAAAAGTGGTAGCTAGTTACCGGTCAGAGCCCTATATTTTACTCTGGTCTAGTACTAGTTGTACTTTTCTCTAACGACACTGGATTAGTACTAGAAGTACTAGGCTCTAACGTCTGGGTAGGTACTGGTAATGGTAGGCTCCAACGATACTGGATGAGTATTAGTAGTATTAGGCTCTAACGACACGGGATTAGTACTACTAATACTAAGCACTTATGACTGGATTAGTACTAGTAATAGTAGGCTTTAACGACAATGGACGAGTATTAGAAGTTAATACTAACCACACGGGATTAGTACTAGGAGTTCTAGGCTGTAGCGATAATGGATTAGTACTAACGACACTGGACTAGTACTAGTAGTACATGGCTCTAACGACACGGGATCAGTAATAGTAGTACTAGGCATTAGCGCTTGGATTAGTACTAGTAATAGTAGGCTTTAACGACAATGGTTGAGTATTAGTAATTAATACTAACCACACGGGATTAGTACTAGTAGTTCTAGGCTATAGCGATATTGGATTAGTACTAGTAGTATCAAGCTATAACGACACTGGACTAATACTAGTAGTACATGGCTCTAACGACACGGGATTAGTAATAGTAGTACTAGGTACTAACACTTGGATTAGTACTAGTATTAGTATTAAACTAATTGTAGTTTATAAGCCTACAACTATTAGACCTAATCCATTGGGATTAGGTCTAATAGTTATAGGCTTATACCACACGTGATTAGTACTAGTAGTAAAAGGGTTAACCGACACGAGATTAGTACTAGCAGTACTAGGCTTAAACGAAAACGGAATAATAATTAGTAGTATTAGGTTTAAACGGCACTGGATTAGTACTAGTAGTTCTCCTCATCTTATCGTGTTCCCAAGTTGCGTCTAAAGCTGTCGCTCTGGTGCCCGGGGTACACCTGGACTATGATTCTTGATTTGAAGACTCTGATCTCTAATTATAACGAAGCGACTGCCGTCTGACCTCAAGGGAACCAGACCAACTGATCCATAGTTACACGTTTTAGAAACTATGCGAAAACGACACTGGATTAGTACTAGAAGTACTAGGCTCTAACGTCTGGGTAGGTACTGGTAATGGTAGGCTCCAACGATACTGGATGAGTATTAGTAGTATTAGGCTCTAACGACACGGGATTAGTACTACTAATACTAAGCACTTATGACTGGATTAGTACTAGTAATAGTAGGCTTTAACGACAATGGACGAGTATTAGAAGTTAATACTAACCACACGGGATTAGTACTAGGAGTTCTAGGCTGTAGCGATAATGGATTAGTACTAACGACACTGGACTAGTACTAGTAGTACATGGCTCTAACGACACGGGATCAGTAATAGTAGTACTAGGCATTAGCGCTTGGATTAGTACTAGTAATAGTAGGCTTTAACGACAATGGTTGAGTATTAGTAATTAATACTAACCACACGGGATTAGTACTAGTAGTTCTAGGCTATAGCGATATTGGATTAGTACTAGTAGTATCAAGCTATAACGACACTGGACTAATACTAGTAGTACATGGCTCTAACGACACGGGATTAGTAATAGTAGTACTAGGTACTAACACTTGGATTAGTACTAGTATTAGTATTAAACTAATTGTAGTTTATAAGCCTACAACTATTAGACCTAATCCATTGGGATTAGGTCTAATAGTTATAGGCTTATACCACACGTGATTAGTACTAGTAGTAAAAGGGTTAACCGACACGAGATTAGTACTAGCAGTACTAGGCTTAAACGAAAACGGAATAATAATTAGTAGTATTAGGTTTAAACGGCACTGGATTAGTACTAGTAGTTCTCCTCATCTTATCGTGTTCCCAAGTTGCGTCTAAAGCTGTCGCTCTGGTGCCCGGGGTACACCTGGACTATGATTCTTGATTTGAAGACTCTGATCTCTAATTATAACGAAGCGACTGCCGTCTGACCTCAAGGGAACCAGACCAACTGATCCATAGTTACACGTTTTAGAAACTATGCGAAACGTGCCGGTTTCCTCATGATGTTTACCCTCACATCTGAGCTAATGGTAGCACACACACACACACACTCTCTGCACATGCACACGCAAACTCACACTAAAAATCTAGATTGGCATTCATATCTAGCAATAGTTTAATACACTGTTTTAGTTAAGCATAAATGTTGATGTTAAGAAATGAGGTGGGCGCTCTCACTGCGACACAGTTAACTATAACTTTCGCAATCTGAGAACGTCACAATAGTTTTTATATCACCCTGTAACATTATGATTCAAATAAACATTTTTTTTTGTTTATTTCATTTATTTAATTTGCACAAAGATATGAAAAATCCAGAGGTGCATGCTCGGATTCGCAACCGGAAGGTTCGTTCTCAACCACTGAGCTCTCATCACATCAGATTAGTACTAGAAGTACTAGGCTTCAACAATACTAGACTAGTACTATAAGTACTAGGCTCTAACCACAAGTAGGTCCTGTTTGCAACCACAGTTCTGTTAAAGTATTAATATAATGCACTGTAAAGTCGAGGCTAGACAAAACTTGTTCTTGGTTAACGAAGTATCTTTTAAAAATGTATAAACCCGCCAACTTCTTAGTTTGGCCCGAGCCTTACTTTTTCTGGTATTTAAATATTCAGTTCCTCTTACCGACAAGAAATGGTCTGAGGAGGTTTTGATGGTTAAGGTAAGTACATAAAAAACCTCAAATGTGATAAAATTAAAAAAACATTTTTATTTTGCCACAAAAGCCATCATGGTAACTTTCATGGAATTTTCTTGAAAATATTCGTATATCTACCAGGTCTGTCGTAATGAAACGCAAAACTATGTTAATATCTTTTTATACTCGTACCTATGATTATAAAGAATAAATATATTTTTTCATTAATGTCAACTGGTGTCGCGGGTGTCTATGGGTGGCGGCAATCGCTCACCACCAGGCAATCCGTCTGTTCGTTTGCAACCTATCACGGAAAAAAATTGTAGCAGCGGTGGTCCTATCCATTCTATGTACCTTATCTGTTAACAAACATTGTGAAGAGAGAAATAAATGGTTATTGAATTTAAAATTATATTAATACATGGGAAAACATTAATAAAACTGAGTTAGACCCACTGTAATCTCTTACAATATTGCAGTGTTCTTTCAACAAAACAAGACGTTATTATCTTGGCTTCAAAACAAAGTGAAACTATAACCTCCAAAGATTTCATTTTAAATGTTCAGCCCGGGGGATTACTTCGAAACATATTATTTATTCAAACAGCTATTTTAGTTTGGACTTGTAAAATGAACAGCACAAAGACTGAATTAATCTATGTAAGTCTATGATACAAACCTAGTTTCAGTTATGCCACTTAAGGAATTGGATGTATGAGCATATATACTACCCCACTGTAGGTCAAAGGCCTCCATAATAAAAATCAAGCTATCGCTTCTATGATGGGATTAGGTATTAAGCCTACGCGGATTGCTGATCCCAAACCCGAGCTATGTTCGAAAAATTCGAAACACATGCTCGACCCGGGAATCGAACCCAGTGATCACGGGTTTGTACTTAAACCACTAGACTAACAGGGCGTCCTAGACCAACAGGGAATTGGATATCCTTTCCCGAAATCCTGAATCGTGGTCTGAGCGGAAGCGAGGCTTCAGAGCTCCAGAACAGAAGAAGGAGTTGTCCATGAGCAGCGACAAAAAATTAAAAAAAACCTCGAACCAAACAGTGTAAAATTATATTTTGAACACTTTATACAATATATATATATATATATATATATATATATATATATATATATGTGTGTCCTATTGAGAACCTCTTTCTTTTCTTCTCAAGTCGGTTGAAAATACAAACACGTTACCTAACATATTTGTCTATTGTAATGATATTTGATGGTATACCAAACACTGTGCTCAAGTGTGTGCGCAAACACTAGTGCACTCTCTATTCCCTTACACTCATATTCTAATGGGACACCAGGGTGAAACCACCGGAGAGGGATCGGGCGCAGGACCAACGGCTTAACGTGCTTTCCGAGGGGAGGGGATACAAGATCGCCAACTACCAGACTCCGGGCTGACACTAAGAATTTCTTACCGAAAACTTAGGTACAAATTTTTAGCCCGACCTGGGGATCGAACCCAGGACCTCTTGCGCAGCCGTCGTTTTAAAGTTCGACCCACTAACCACTACGCCACCGAGGCAGACCTATCCACCTATATATAATACGTACAGCCCGTCGCTGCAATCTTGTATGCTGATGATATTAAATTTGACGGTATGCACACTGCGCCCCATAGTTTGTTGAGCGACTTCAAGCTACCATTAGACACAGTTAAGAAGACGTACGAACAGCTATAAATTCGTTCGTTCCGCTATCGCTCACGCCCTCTAGCGGCTATTAAGGGTACAAGACAAGCGAATGCGCGCAAACTTCTTCGTCGCACTCTGCATCTGAATCACCTCGGGGAATTGCCAAAATACAAAGGTTTAGATGACTGGATGTTCTTTGAGTATTTCTGCCGCCCGCTGACTAAAAGGACTGAATGAATATATGTAAGTTTATGATGGAAACCATGTTTCAGTTATAGTTGATATTTTATAGCAATCTTTTGCGATTTATTCTTAAGTAAATAACACAATTTTTGTAATAATATTTCCACTGGATATTGTTAATATACCTACAATATTGATGAGACTATCGACAGCTCATGTCGAATCAAGCACTTACAAATTTCGTCGACTTAGTAACGCGTTCAGTGGTATAATTGGTAGTACATTCACCCGGATTGTGGAAGGTGTGGGTTCAAGTCCCGCCTGAACACGAGATGAAATAAGTGTGTTATTTACTTATAAATGTTTCAGTTATATTTGGGCTTGTTGTTGTAAGCGAATGCCACTTATGGAATTGGATAGTATCAGCCTATATACTGTTCCACATGCAGGGCAAAGGCCTCCATCATAGAAATGAAGTTAGCGCTGCTATGATGGGATTGGGCTTAATCACCACGTTTGCCAAATACGGATTGGTGGTCCCAAAACCCGAGCTATGTTTTTTTTTATGCTAGATGCGGATAAACGAGCAAGCGAGTCATCTGATGGAAAGTAATCTTAGCCGCCCATGAACATCCGCGAAATCAGAAAGATCGCTAATGTGTTGCCGGCCTTTTTAAAAAAGAGTACGCTCATCTCTTGAAGGTCAGACCGTTCCACAGAATTGAGGTACGTGGTAGAAAGTTCCGGGAAAAACGCTCAGTAGACCGCCATCCATCGAGATGATGAGATGATGATGATGTTCGAAAAATTCGGAACATACCTACTCTTTGCTCGACCCGAGAATAGGACCCAGAACCCCGAGATCACGGCCTAGTATACATAAACCACTAGACCAACAGGTAATTCTAGACCAACTGGGAATTGGATAGCCATTCCCCAAATCCTGAATCATGGTCAGGGCTCCCCTGGTTCCAGAGCGCTAACTTTCCGGGAACCGGGAATTACATGCTAAAATGACGATGAGTTGTCCATGAGCCGCGATGAAAAGTTTCGATACAAACAAGTTACAGTTAAATTATTTATTGTAATGATATTTCATCTGTTAAAGTTAAAGTTAACTAAAACTGACTAAAAGGTCACTAAGCCACTGCGACTCCCTTTGGCTTAGCGGCATTTTAGTTAGCGGACGGCAGATTTATGCACTGAATATTTATGTTAAGTACATTTAAGTATTAATACAGCGAAGCAAAAAGCACTTACAAAATTCGTCGACATACCAAGCTTGCCCGGTTAGCAAAAGATCGTGGATTCGAGTCCCACCCGAAGGCTATCGAAAAAATTTTAAGTGCATTACTTACTAAATAATAAATTGCAAAAGATTGCGATAGCCAAAACATTAATATCAAATATGCGTTTGACCTTTTTTTGTCGCTGGGGAATGCCGCCGGCCCGGAGTGCAATAGCCACCTTTCGAGACTCTTCTCTGAGGGGCTTCTCCTAACGAGAAGCCGGACTAAATCCCAGCGGTTGTCCCACATCGCCCTTTAGTGAAGACGAGTCATGGGTTCAAAAAGGGTGAACCGTGTTACTATAATGACGCTCCTTGAGCGGAAATATGATGTAGACCTTACGAGAATGTTAAGATAGATAATTTCATCAACTGAATCATGGTTACACGTTTTAGGAACTATCCGAAACGTACAGGTTTCCTCTCAATGTTTTCCTTCACCGCCGAGGTAGTGGTGATACGTAGATTTGAAAAATCCAGAAGTGTATGCTAGGATTCCAGCCTACGATCGGCATTGGAAAACGAGTTCTTGTCCACAGAGCTACCATCGCTCTACGCCTAACCGTACAAACATTTGTGTGCATGAACATGTCTGTTTGTATTGGTCTGGGTGTTTTATATGTATTATAAGTATGTATTTACAAAAGAAAAGAAAAGTATTATGTATATATTTGTAATCCCACTGTTGATTCTGATATCCGTAACACAGGTGCTTGAGCTACTTATCTCGGAGTCAGATCAATGTATGTGATGTTGTTAAATATTTATTTATATTTATTTAAAAAAAACTATCGACCGTGGGAAAGCCACGCTTCGGAATGCATGGGCCTGCTTGACCGGAGTGATGCCACGGCTCCACAGAAAACCGGCATGAAACAGCGTCTGGGCTGTGTTTCGCGTCGTGGGTACTAGAGGCCCAGTTCGTGCTCATTCGCAGCTCGTCTGCCACCTTTTTTTTAGCTCAAAGAGGCCCACTGCTGGGCAAAGGCCTCCTCTAATAGCCTCCACTGCTCCCTATATGAATAGGGAGCAGTGGAGGCTATTAGGCCAGCGCTTGCCAGTTACGAGAGTATTGGTCCAGGTCGTCACGCAATCTCTTTTTCGGCCTGCCTCTTGCCACCTATCACATAAAAAAACATTAACCAATCTTTTAGCTAATATATATGTCTTACAAATGTATGCCACTTCCAGATCAATCTATGTTCTCGTTACAAACACAAAACAGACTTCATATTTGTAACCCTTACTGTTATCTAATTTGAACTATTTGCAACATTACAAATTCTTGGTGCGTTTGAATTCAAACGAAAAATTTGTATGCGGTTGTTACCACTCAGTAAATTTAGTTCAGAATTTAACGAAGGGTCAAAGGCTTCTGTTTATAAAGTTACGACAAAGTTGAGGCAAAATGCTTAGGGATTTGCCGTTTTGGAGTTTTAAGGATCGCGTGATTGCATTGGTCATCATTCTAGAGTGGAAACACGTAAAATTAAATTTGGAACACCCATCGCTATGGTAGGCCACCTTCTATTTTTTCTTGAGTTTAAATGCTAAATTTTATGGAGCCGACGTGTACAAAAAAGAGTGATCGCCACATGGGCATTTTCTAAAGATTTTGAGAAAGATGGCTGGTGTGAGCTGGATGCAGTCTATAGTAGACAGGACCGGATAGATTCAATTTATATTTTTATATCATTTTTCTGAATACGTTTTCATTTTAAAACTTCATTAGTCTTTAATAAAACATCTATTCCTTTACATTACGTTTCACATTTCCTTTTAATTTCCTGTCTTATACTATTGTCCCTGTACCCTTTAATGTACCAATTTTATTAAAAAAAACAGAGACATTAATTTGCCAGAGCTTTGTAAAGGGCCCTTTAACGATTCCTAGGGCCATTTAACTTAAGGGAAGGGGTGCAATGAATAGGGTCGACTAATCAAGTGTAAATGTCTAATGTTTTTATTTGATTCGTGAATAAAAAGCAACATCCTAAATATAATTTACGTAATTTAACTAAGCTTTTACCTCATTCATCAAAATCGGCTAGGTAGGTAGGCCAGAATCTTGGAACATACGAACATATTTTCATACATACATAAACTGCTAAAATCATAACCCTTCCTTTTTGGCTTTGCTGTAGTCGGGTAAAAAAATGATCTTGACGAAGTCTTGTAAACAGATTTTTGGTCTTTCCATACGAGAGGTAATTGAGAGATTTGAATTTAAGCATGCACTTTTCAATTTTTTCAAGTCTATGTACTATGTATTTCTACCATAAACTCGGCCGTGGGGGAAACCTGTACGTTTCGTCTATATAGTGCTCCTTTTCACGATTTTTTCAAATAGTTTCTGAAATGTGTAACCATGACCATTCAGTAGGTCTGATTCCCCTATTAAATGATTACGAAGGTCAGACGGTTGTAAATACTAGACTCCCCAAATCCTAGATCATGGTCAAAACGTGCCGTGGGTTCCGGTGCCAAAGCTTTAGACGCAACTGACTACCTACAAGCTGAGATGAGAATCAATTTCATTTTAAACGGAAGAAAGAAAATGAGCATATTCTAAATTATATTTTTTTTACAAACAAATTGTTCGCCAATTACTTGGCCATTTATAAAACGTTTTTGGTGATTCTTTTTTAGTTGGAAAGAAGATAGTCCCAGAATGGTACCATGATAAGGATATCAGGATCTGATAACCCCCGACACAACTAAAGCTCTTTCATTTGATACCAATATTGAGGCAGTTGGAACAACAAACAGGTTATTCGTCATTTTCTGACGGTGGCCATCTTGGATTTTAAATTTTTCACAATTAATATATTCTGCTACTCAAGCCCTTTTACATGATACCCATATTGTGGGAGTTGTGTTAAAACATAAAATCCAAATCTTTGTGACGGCGGCTATCTTGGATCGATTTTTATCCAACATAGCTAAGAACATTCCTTCCTTATTCATCTTTTAAACAAAAAAAAAACAAAATCAAAATCGATTCATTTGTTCGGGAGCTACGATTCCATAGACAGACACACAGACACGTCAGACTCATAACACTCCGTCTTTTTTGCGTCAGGGGTTAAAAAAAGTTTACAATTTTTGTTTTGCGAAAACAAAACGCATTCAAAAACCACGAACTAAAAAGTGTAAAGTAATATTTTAAAACTTTATACACTCGAGGAAAGGTTTCACTAACTTTTTTTTTTAATAATTGAATGTTACAAAATAGTATTGGGCGCCGACTTCGGTAACACCTTTTTCTCGAGTGAACTGTTATAAAAAAATATTTGAAGTGTATAAAGTCTTAAAAATATTATTGTTCGTGGTTTTTGAAGGCGGTTTTTTTTGTAAGATTTTTTTTGCAACATGACAGACATTAAATTCACAACAAAACTTATTACTTTAACTATGCAACACATATGAAAAACAAACACTCCTGGGGGTTCGCGAGTACAGTCTAAAAGATATTCTTTCATTCGTTATAATTTTAATCCGACAGTCCCTGGAGACGGGAACTTTTATTTATATTTGCATTCAACTTGAATGGCTTGCGTTTTTAAGTAATTGCTAGCATTTTCATCCAGGGTAGGGTAAATACGAGCATAGAATTTAGAGGCGAAACGTTAGGATTTCTGTTTTTGGTATTACATTTTCAGAGGGTGACTTTCACCTTCCCCTAATATAATGGCCATCCGACACGTACAGCATTGAGTTACTCCCTCGCAGTGAAAATATAGTACTTGTGTCTCAGACTCAAGGTCCAATGTTCAACAAGAGTTCAACTCCACTTGACGCCGTGTGTACAAGAACGGAGTGAACGCTACGGGTTGAAACGTACCTACCTAAGTAACTTTTTTATGCAACAGCTGGCAAACAAGATTGCCGCCGCCCATGGACACCCGCGACACCAGTGGAGTCACAAGTGCGCTGTCAATCTTTAACCCCTCTTTTTGGGCCTTCGGTACCCTTACTCACGCAGCGAAACACAGCACAGTGCTGCTTCACGCCGGTTTTCTGTGAGGCCGTGGTATCACTCCGGTTGAGCTGGCCCATTTATGCCGAAGCGTGACTCTCCCATGGATTAACTATATTGTCTAGTTCTTATTGCGGATAGCTAAGGAATGGAATTCCTTGCCAAAGTCTGTGTTTCCTGATCATTATAATCTGGATCTGGACTATTGAGTGACGATATATATCCAAGAATGATAAGTAAGGCCATTGGATAGGTATGGATGGAGAGGCTTGGAGGAGATATTCATCAGCCGTCTACCTAAAAAAAACTTAAAAACTGAAATTGACTTCGTTGTATCTGATACCCATTTGATTTACGCTTGATCTCATAGCTGATTTATAATGCTTACGTATACGTGGTAGTATTATTGTAATGGAACCATTGCTCCGTATTCCCAGATTTATCACTCTCAAACTTTTTACAGTCATCAACAGAAGTCATACATTATCTTTAATCGCTTCCCTCTTGTTCTAAGCAACAAATACAATAAATTAAACATTAGCCGCGTAAGAAAGTGCAGGAGGACCTAATGGCCCGTGGCAGGGAACTTTTAAATTAGTACCGAATTGTGGGGATATCGCGTGGAAAATTGACGCAAAGGAAAAAATGCGGTCTGCCTTGTTTGTTCGGAGTAAGGGTTTGTCGCTAATCTATTGTTTTTGAGTGGATGATTAAGTTGTGAGTGAGTGTACCTACGTGTGTTTGTTTAGTATCTATCCTGCTTGACGACTGCTTCGATGGCGCAGTGAGTAGTGGGTCGTACTTTAAAGTGACTGCTGCGCAAGAGTTCTCAGCTTTGATCTCTTGGTCGAGCCAAAAAAACCTACATAGTTTTCGGTAAGAAATTTTGTGTCTGCCCGGCGTCTAAAAGTTGGCAGTCTTGTACTACAGTGCCTCGGAAAGCACGTTAAGCCGTTGGTCCTGCGCCTGATCCCTCTCCGGCTGTGTCTTACTGGTGTCTCATCAGAATATGAGGGTAAGGGAATAGACAGTGCACTTGTGTTTGCGCACACACTTGACCACTATAAATAATTATCTTACTTGGCTAATCATTGAGATTGGCCACCGTAAACATAGCCTAGGTTTGCTGCGCCTTCTTTGGATATTCTCTGGAGACTACTTATATCTATTTTCGCGTTTGTAATAATGAAAGAAAAAAATATCCAACCCTGACTAGTTTAAGGTCAAGACTGGTTGACGTCACGGGTGATAGGAGATTTTTTTGATGGCGCCACTGCCGCTTATGATAGTATTGGTTTGGCACCCGCGAATGCCATTTTTTTTTTTGCTGTTTTGTTGTTTTTCGTGTTGTTTTTTTTAAATATAATTTTAATGTTTTAAAATTTGTTATGTATCTATGTGTTATTATATCTTTGTTTTATATATGTAATTTTTCATTTTCTTTTTACTTGTTTTTATTGCATGTCAATCTTTAGTATAATTTTTTTCAATGCAAAGGCGTCACCCAAGGTCCAGCCTGAAAACCAGCGCTGTAGCTGCTGTGTGTGGCAGTTGCAGCATATGCTGAGGCTGAGCCTTGTTGGCCGCAACTCTTTGTCTCTGTACCTTTTTTTTCTGTTTGTTCTATGGGTAATGTGGTCAATAAATTGTTTCTTATCTTATCTTATTTGTAGTATTTCTGGGCCAACGTTTAATTTGGCCATCCAGAGAGGAAATACGCTGAGTCTCCTTTTTTGTTGCTGGCCACGATACTAGTAGGTGGCAATTTGGAGGACATATTATATTAAAAAGATATTTGTGAATATTAATGTTTTTAGTTTATTATAGTAGTTCGTAGTTGTTTTTTTTTAAGATTTGTCCTTCATATATACTTATGTAGCTAATATTTTGTGTGTTGTGCAAAAATAAATTATCAATTTACAGCAATTTTTTAATGAATATCTTTAAAAAAAAAGTGCCCGGTACCAGCCATAAACATGCCTCCTGATAAAATTCAGGTTCTCCTATGGATAAATGAAATCGTTTCTCACATTGATCATAATTATGAAAACACATTCCCCATCCTTTGTTGACTTTCCCAGGTATCTTAATTTATCCCCTAAATTTATGGAACTAAAAAAAATATTTATGATTAAAAAACCCATTAATGCATTTGTTACGATAATACAATCATCATCCCCTTACCTTTGTAATCATACTACGCGGACCCTCCCTATTTTGCGTGTTGTAAAAAATAATTGTTTCCGTTTGAGCCCCTTAGGGGTTCGAGTAATGTGCCCAATATCGTTTAATTGTTTACATTCAATACGGCTAGAACACGACATTTTTATAGCTCAATTTCAATGTCAGTTTTAATCAAAAGTGTATAATAATAAACTGAATTTATACGCACATACTATATAGACATAATAAATATAATATATTAAAAACTATCTATATTGGAGGGGAAAATCGAAGGCAAAAAAGGGAGGAGTCGTAGAAGAATGACCTGGAAGGGCAATCTTAAGGAAAGGACCGGTACAAAAGATGCTGCTGAAGAGAGGCATATCTCAGGGTGGTCGCCGACATCCGATGAGGGTAATAATAATAATAATATCCTCCAACCGATTTCGGCTACGGCGGCCAATCTCCATGATCAGCCACGTACGTAGAATATATTATAGTGCTCAAGTGTGTGCGCAAACACAAGTGCACCCTCTATTCCCTTACCCTCATATTCCGATGGGACACTACTGAAAAGAGGTCGAGCGCAGGACCAACAGCTTATCGTGCTTTCCAAGGCACGGGGGTACAAGACCGCCAACTTCCAGACTCCGGGCTGCCACTAAGAATTTCTTACCGAAAACTTAGGTCCAATTTTTGGCCCGACCCGGGGGTCGAACCCGGACCTCTTACCTGATGAGGGTATGGCACAACAAGAAGAAGAAGTATAATATTATATATTATAATATTACACAGTCCTACATTTTTTCGATGGCAAAATAGCTACTGCAGAAAAATACACAGAGAATTATAGGGTCCAATTCAAACACAAATATTAAAAATATAATAAATATGTCAAGGATCGACGGCTGGACCAACTTCTTTTATATTATTAATGTTTTTATACTTTTTTTGATATATTATTATTTTGTTTTATGAATTTTATTATTGTGATGTCTATGTCTGTGTCTGATGTACCTGAAAATACACTTGTTTTGCTGATATCAGTAGTTTCTATTACCATCTCATCGCCAGCGTTGATATACAGTCTAATCGCCACAAGTTACAAAATAACCAGTTAGTATTTTTTTAAGTGATAGTTAGCAGATGATTATTAAATGACAAGCAATTGCGGTCCCCTATGGTTGCAACACCAGAGGAGTAACAAGAACACTGCCAACCTTCTAACTCCCCTTCCCTCTCAAATGAATACCTACTCCGACACTACCACCATTCACTCGATGAAACGCAGCGGAGGCGCTGCTCCACGCCGGCTGTCGGAGTGATCGTGGTATCATTCCGGTCAAGCCAGCCCATTTGTGTGGAGGCTTGGCTCTAAAGCGGTTAATATCTTTCAATCGATTTGCATCACTAACGCAAGACATATTTTAGTGCTCAAGTGTATGCTCAAACATAAGTACACTCTCTATTCCCTTGCTCTCAAATTCCGAAGGGACACCAGGGGTTAATAAATATAGATATTTATATGTTTATGCTTATTAATGAAAAGATAAACCTAAATACTTTTTTAAGTTAACCTTCCCTTCTCTATGGCCATAGTGCCTGGTGCAAGAAAAAAAATATATTCAAAATTTGACAGTGACACATACATATTTATGTACGAGATAATTTTATAAATTTTTCAGTTGATGGATAGCTATGGGTTTCCCTATCCACCACCGTTCCCCCCCATGCGAGTTGATGGGGAGTTTCCCGACCATGGGGATGGTTTCGGGGACTACTATGGTTTGGGACCGGTGAACGAAGATCGAGATGGTGCAAGGTACAAGTGTGTGCACAAACACAAGTGTTTCTTTATTTCCTATCCCTCATGTAGGACGAATGGCTTAACGCACTCTCACAGGAACTAGACCGCCAACTAAAAATTCTCGGCTGGCACTGAGAATTTCTTAACAGATTTTTTTTTGATAAAATTTTAGCCCGTTCCCGGATTCGAACCCAAAACCCCATGAGGCCATTATCCACGATGCCCTATCGGGGAGACTGACATATTATTATGTACCTAAATATTTGCAGCTTAATTTTTTCCTATCCGAATCCTTACTACTCAAGTTTCTGTACTCCAAAATTGTCTAGAAGTAATTTCTTTCAGCGAAAAGGCCGGTTTATTGTTGGTACTGTGATGTGAAAGGTTGCCTGGAAGAGATTGCTCATAGTAATAAGGCCGCCTTCGTTGTACATATCCTGTAATACCTAGTACTAAGTTTTCTTACTATACTTTGAGTGCAATAAAAGTATATTCATTCATTCATTCATCTGTTATATTCAGTGTATCCTAGTTTTGTTTTGTGCAATACTAGAGAAAAACTTCTCACTATCTGTCCTTTCGACTCTCAGCACCACTTTGTAGTACATTTCGCAGAACGGACATTTTTTTTTATGTGTTAGGTGGCAGACGAGTAGACGGATCACCTGATGGTAAGTGACCGCCATCGCCCATAGACAACCGCGACACCAGTGGAGTCACAAGTGCACTGCCAACCTTTAAACCCCTTTCCGCCGGATAAGGCCTCCGGTACCCTCACTTACGCAGCAAAACACAGCACAGTGCTTTACGCCGGTTTTCTGTGAGGCCGTGGTATCACTCTGGTTGAGCCAGCCCATTCACAAAACTATTTGAATCAATCTTATTATTACGAATTTCGGAAATTTATTTGCTATGAATACTTCGAACCCTATACCCGTTAGATAAAGTTCATAACCATTGTTTATTTTTTTATCCCCAGGGCCAGTCGATCAACGCACCCCATACGCAAGCGCAAAGAATCCAGACGCTCCCACTCAAGAAGTGACTCTGCCACCAAAACACGCTCCAAGTCCCGGTCCCGATCTCGTAGCCGCACGCGCACGTTCACTCGTAGCCGTAGCCGAAGTCGTAGCCGTTCTCGTAGCCACTCCCGTAGCCGCAGCCGAAGTCGAAGCCGAAGTCGTAGCCGGTCTGGTAGCCGCAATGCAGAAAGAAACTATAAGGAGCCAAGTTTTTTGGACGCGTTTAGAGTTTTGTATCTGACACGTTAGTTTGTGGATTTAATCATTATTATATGATTAGTTAGTCTTAGTCTTATTACTTAGTACGCGGGAGATCCACGCTTCGGTATGAAGGGCCGGCTCGACCGGAGAGATAGCACGGCCTCACAGAAAGCACGGCATTAAGCAGCACTGTGCACTGTGCTAGGGGAAAGGGGGGTTTAAAGGTTGGCAGCGCACTTGTGACTCCAATGGTGTCACGGGTGTCTATGGGCGGCGGCAATTGCTTACCATCAGGTGATCCATCTGCTCGTCTGCCACCTATGACATAGAGATAAAAATGATATGTTTTGATCTGTAGAGTAATTTTATTTTGAAAAGTAGTAAAGGTAACTGATGCAATTAATAATTTAATTAAGTACTAATTAGTTATTTTAATACTTAATTAGTACATAGTTTGTGTTATTTGTACAAATTGATAGTAGAATAACAATTATTAGAATGTATTGTTTTAATGCTCCATTGGTCTAATGGTTTAAGTACCGGGCCATGATCTCGGGGTTCTGGGTTCAACTCCCGGGTCAAGCTAAGGTATGTTTCGAATTTTTCGAACATAGCTCGGGTCTGTGATCACCAATCCGCATTTGGCAAGCGTGGTGATTAAGCGTAATCCCATCATAGTAGCGATGACTTGATTTCTATGATGGAGGCCTTTGCCCAGCAGTGGGACAGTATGTAGGCTGATACCTTTTTGTTTTATCACTGCTTTTGTGTGTCGGGTGAGTTGTTACGTGGAGAACTTGCTCAGGTCTTAATTAAGTCTTAAAATTAAGAGGGCCTCGACAGAATTTGTTGATAGTTAAATTCAGTAAAACGGCGTGAAGCAGCACTGTGCTGGGTTTCGCTGCGTGAGTGACGGTACCGGAGGCCCAATCCGGGGGAAAGGGGGTTTTAAAGGTTGGCAGCACACTTGTGATTCCACTGGTGTTGCGGGTGTCTATGGACGGCGGCAATCCCTTACCATCAGGCGATTCGTATGCCCGTCTGCTACCTATCACTTAAAAAAAAAACTCGAAAACCTTGTTCTATTGAGTGACTTTTAACTTATTGTATTGTCTGTTGTTGTTGCACACTTGTAACAATATTTATCTACATTTTTATCTAATAGCTGTACTTGACAATGTCAAAAACTTCAAAATATTGTTTATTTCACGGCAGTTTGTGCACATTTAGGACCTTGCATGATTAAGTAAATGACTTGCTTGCTTAGCTAGAAACTTTGCAATTCAATGTTTCTATTAACCCATTGACTGTGTAGATCTGAAAGTCGCGCCCTTGCTAGCTTCATGGCTATACTTAAAAGGCAATTTGAATATTTTTGCATTTTCATGACACCGATTTTGGCCTAGATTCCAATTATGAACAAGTGCGGCTTCACTTTATTTCATTTTAATAGTATGTAGCCCTTGTCTTGTCTGATAAAAGGTTACCGAACCTTTCCGGCTACGTAGCCGTAATCTCGTAGCACTTGCTACAGCATTTCGTAGCACTACAGTCGTAGTTGATGTGGCGATTTAAGGGATTGTCATTACCTTTTTTGTTGTGACTAGAGGGCTGCATTCGCGTCGTTTTTTTAGTTTTGAACTCTACCGATAGATGGTGCTGGGAGTCGGTTATATTGCGCAAGTCTTTCGCTTTTTTCGGTTTATCCAAAATCCGTGTAGCTGTTTTTAGAATTTACATGTTTATCAATGGTATATATAATATTTCCTATTTTTTTTGATATGAATAACTATAACACGTAATTGTGAATAAATTAGAGTAGCTACATACGTTTATCGTCATTATTTACGTATGTTATAAACAAACTCACCACCATGCAAAGGATGTACCTACATATATACATATACATAAGATAGTCTAAACATCCATACAAACCGACAACCTGTTATTGTGATGTTTACAAAACATGTATTGATTACACTTTAGTATCTTATCTAAAAATAATACTATAATTACCATATTACTTCCATGTAAAAAGTAGAAGTCACATTAATGTAAAATACTTAAGACAAAGTATTAAAGTGTCTTTGCAGCCGACTGTATACTTATACATTTTAGTATCTTATCTAAAAGTAATACTATAATTACTATATTACTTCCGTGTAAAAAGTAGAAGTCACATAAATGTAAAATACTTTAGTCAAAGTAATGAAGTGTGTTTGCAGGCGACTGTATATAGTATTTCCAGTCTCTGACCGGTTACACCAGTGAGTGAAATCATCATACTAAAACAAAACCCTAAATAAAGTTTTTAGTACTTAGCTTTAAACAACGAGATTAATTTAGTTAACAAAGGTCCATTAAACCTTATGTTATCGCCAATTAAACTAAGGTCAGCTCATTAAAGATAAACTATTGTTAATGACAGCCAATTTTGTCTAACGTTCTACAACTTTAACTTGGCCTTCATTTCATTTAAACTTGCTAAATATTTTTACAGCTAATTATAGTAAATATCCACTCTAAATGTTAAAGTTGTTCGGTTGGCATCAGAAGTGTTCATCTCGTTTGACGTGATTACAGTAAACATTTTTCGAAGTTGAACGTTGGCACCGATGGTTTTCTCGAGTCGTTGACCGATGCAGACTCTGGTATAAACTCTTTTACCATAGTACAAAAATCTTAGTAGCAATACTCAAACCCTTTTAATTGTCTGACAACAGCAAACACATTAATCTGACCTAGTTACACCAACAGCATAAATAACTTAGTGATACACCATTATTTTTTTATCGTTTACATCCCGAAAACCACATAGTGGGTGGTAATAAAGTCCATTCAGCATGTTAGATCAAAAATATAAGCGAAAAAAAATCTGCTGTTTACATTATCGCCGGGAAGAAATTCAATTTTGATCACCTCACCGCCATGAAACAACAACGTTTAAGTTCAAATATTGTACCACATGTTATTAACACCTGAAGTAACACGAGTTCAATACCAGCTTTTCTACCAAACATTACGGATGATTAAGTTGTTATTAAAGCGTCTTGTATTTATGTAAAATAAGTCAATAACATTACTTTTTTAAATCATAGAATTAAAATTACCATTAAATAATTTATGTGAGTGTATGCTTTTAGAAAATAAGTGTAGGTATACTATTGTACGATCATTTTATTGCAGTGGCAACATTGTAGTATATTGTTTGGTCTTGAATTCCAATTTCGAGTATAGTGGAAACGCAACCGTAAGACTGGAGAATGGAGAGGGCTATGCTCGGAGTCTCCCTGCGTGATCGTATCAGAAATGATGAGATCCGCAGGAGAACTAAGGTCACAGACATAGCCCAAAGGATTGCATGCCTCAAGTGGCAATGGGCAGGGCGCATAGCAAGGAGAACAGACGGCCGTTGGGGCGGAAAGGCCCTCGAGTGGAGGCCACGTACAGGAAGTCGCAGCCATGGCAGACCTCCTACAATGTGGACCGACGATCTGGTGAAGATCGCGGGAATCCATTGGATGCGGGAGGCACAGGACCGATCTGTGTGGAGAACATTGGGGGAGGCCTATGTCCAGCAGTGGACATCTATTGGCTGAAATGATGATGAACCGTAAGACTGCATTTCCACTAGCTTCTCTCAGTCATTTAGCATTTACCTAGCTTCTCTCGGTGAAGCGATTCTATTGATTCTTAACAAACACATTCCTCGTAATACATCCTCTGTCATATCTAGTATAAACGCAGCTTTACTACTGGGATTATTTTGTACTGTGATTGAATGTAGCTAGAGTTCTAGCCTAATTTAAACTTTTGAGGGCCCCCCAACTTTAAAACGACCAGTTAAACCTCCTTACTGTCAGCGATTAATTTAGTAACATTTTTTGTACACTTCGAAACCTGGGCAAGAAAAGTGTAGGCTTTTTGTTATTCTCTACATTTTTCTTTCAATAACAATTTCATTCAATAACATAGGTCTCCCCTAATGCCCGCCACTGTTCCCGATTTTTGGCCACTCTCGTCCTGCCCACACCAGCCAACCTTCGAATGTCATCATCCCATCTTGTCGCAGAGCGTCCAATACTACGCTTACCGAGTCGCGGTCTCAACTCAAGGACTTTACGGCTCCAACGGCTGTCAGTTCTGCGGCTAATGTGACCAGCCCACTGCCATTTCAGTTTGCTAATTCGGTGGGCTATGTCGGTGACTCTGGTTCTCTATTGGATTACATCATTTCTGATACGGTCCTTCAGAGATACTCCAAGCATCAGCTAGGTGCACAGTATATATTAAAGTGCACAATGTGTGCGTCAACACAAGTGCCGCGTTTGACCGTACGAGAACCACGCTTCGGCACAAATGGGCCGGCTTGACCGGAGTCATACCACGGCCTCCTAGAAAACCAGCGTGAAGCAGCACTGTGCTGTCAATTTTTTATGTGATCGGTGGCAGTCGGATCACCTGATGGTAAGCGATTGCCGCGGCCCATGAGTACCCGCCACACCAGTATAGTCACAACTGCGCTGCCAACCTTTAAACCCCCCTTTCCCCCCCGGATTGCGCCTCCGGTACCCTCACTCACGCAGCCAAACAGCACAGTGCTGCTTCAAGCCGGTTTTCTGTCAGGCCGTGGTATCACTCTAGTCGAGCTGGTAGTTCATGCCCGTGGCACTTCCACGTAATGACTTATCTTTATCCAATGACTTGCCTTTTTTTTCAGCAAGTAAAAGCAAAAAGAGTACCACAAAATACCTGGCCACCAAAAAGCGGCAGGATAGGATCCAGGAGATCCTCAAAAGCGACGGGCTGGGCTCCAAACGGTGGCGGTTCTACCCTCGGTCCCAGAACCCTTGGCCGTCCCACAGCGAACCGGGACAGGTCCCCGGGTCAAGGGACAACTGTGATCAGCGGGTAAAGGTAATAATAATAAAAACCTAATAATAACGCCGTGTGTCCCCGGCAGAGTAGAATAGGCCACCCTCACTCTCACCGAGGTGTCGTAAAAGGCGACTAAGCTGCTGGCATGATCATCAGCACCCAGAGAAGGAAAACTCTGCATTTATATCTAAACCCTCGCCAACCCGTCTGCCAAGCGTGGTGAGTATGGTAATTACCCCTCATGTGATTGAGGGAGGCCCGTGCCCCAGCAGTGGGGATTTAAATGGGCTGATGATGATGATGATGAATATCGTCCAATCGATTTGACAAGGGTGGCCGATCTTAGGGGTCGGTCACGTTCGCAGGATATTAATTTGTGGTGCTCAAATGTGTGCGCAAACACATGTGCACTCTCTATTTGCCCTCATATATTCCCATGGGACACCAGTGTGACACGACCGGAGAGAGAACGGGCGCAGCACCAACGGCTTTAAAGTGCTCAATGAAACACGGGGGTACAAGACCGCCAACTTCCAGCCTGACACTGAGAATTTCTTAACAGAAAAACTCTGGTAGAAAATTTGGCTCGACACGGGGATCGAAACTGGGACCCTAAGCCGTAAACCGAGGAAGAGTCACGCTTCGGCATGAATGGGCCGGATCGACCGGAATGATACCACGGCCGCACAGAAAACTGGCGTGAAGCAGCACTGTACTGTGTCTCGCTGCGTGAGTGAGGGTACTGGAGGCCCAATCCGGGGGACAGGGGAGATTAAAGGTTGGCAGCGCACTTGTGACTCCAATGGTGTAGGAGGTGTCTATGGGCGGCAGCAATCGCTTACCATCAGGCGATCCGTCTGCTCGTCTCCCACCTATCATATAAAAAAAGCGCAGCCGGCGCTTGTGACCCGCTACGCACTGCGCCATCAAGGCAGGAAAGTCTATTAATACACCTCTAGTTTTTCATCGATTACATCCCGAAAAGATCACGAACCTGTTAAAGCATGTTAGATCAACAAAATTGAAGTAAACATAAAAATCATCTGTTCCATACAAAATATAATATCCAGCCGGCAATACTGTATGGAATTTGACTGACCGGATGGCGCAATTGGTAGTGACCCTGCCTCTTACGCCAAAGGTCGTGGGTTCGATCCCCACCCTGGACAAACATTCGTGTGATGAACACTTGTGTTTGTTCAGTGTCTGGGTGTAATATATGTATTTAAGTATATATTTGTGTTCCTCTGTTGTCTGATATCTGTAACACAAGTGCTTAAGCTACTTAGTACGGAATCAGGTCAACGTATGAGATGTTGTGAGAATTATTATTATTATTATAATTACAGCCGATTGTTATTTTCGCTAATGCGAAATGTATTTTATTCACAATACCCATTATGTGGTTTTTGTGATGTAAATGATGAAAAAATAACGGTATGTAGTATAGAAAGTAAATAATGTGCTTATAAACTCCTCAATACGTTCATAAAAGAAAGAAAGATAATCCATTTTTTGACCATTACAACACAGAAAAAATAAATACAGTAGGCATAACACGACACGACAAACGTACACAAGTGGTACGAAAAAAGATGGTGTGATTGTGTGTGGACCTGATTGGGATCCCGACCTTAGCATTACTGCTATGGCTTTCACTTCAGTGCCGCAGCAGCGAGGGTGTTTAAGGTGGGCCCTAGTTGCGTCAGAGTGTGTAGGGAAATAACTAGAAGTATATACACGTATAATACATATAAGAAGATGTGTTGACTATGTGGCAGATATTTTTACTCTTTTAATTAGGTATTGTACTCTTTTAATAATTAATAATTCTCACAACATCTCATACGTTGACCTGATTCCGTACTAAGTATCTTAAGCACTTGTGTTATAAATATCAGACAACAGAGGAACACAAATATATACTTAAATACATTTATATTACACCCAGACACTGAACAAACACAAGTGTTCATCGTACGAATGTTTGTTTAAGGTGGGGATCGAACCCACGACCTTTGGCGTAAGAGGCAGGGTCACTACCGATTGCGCCATCCGGCCAGTCTATATTCGGCCTGCTATATCTATAATATAAAAATGAATCGCAAAATGTGTTGGTAAGCGCATAACTCAACAACGACTGGACTAATTTGGCCAATTCTTTTTTAAAGTGTTCGTTGAAGTCCAAGGATGGTTCTTACGGCGAGAAAAATCGAATAATTGTCGGGAAAACCCTAAAAACAGTTCTTTTCTTTTTCACATTCAAACGTTTTCTAACTAAAACGTAGAATCAATTTGAGTTTTATTGCTATTATATAAAGTTCATATTTGTTGCCACATTACAATTTTTTTTGACAGTACGAAGTCTGTCGGGTCAGCTAGTGCAATATAGATTTGTACCTACATAACAGATTATAGTTTCTAGATTCGACTATAACCTTTTAGCAACCAGGTGACTGCTCTAAAATGTTATGTAGGTATTATCATCTACTTCAGGTCGATGGTGAGTTCTTCAGGAAGTACAAGAGACGCAGTAAGGTGGACGCGGATGCGCCAATTGCAAAGCTCAAGAGGTGGGAGCTAATATTTTATAAGAAGTTAGGTTTTATACAAGCTGTTTGATGGTCTAGTTGATTAAAGTACTTTTATTCTATTTTTTATTATTTACCATCTAACAACATTACATTTTAAACATGTACAGTTAGAAGACTGCACATGAAACCACAGAGCTTTGTGCTGTGTCGTGATCTATGAGTTTTACAAACTTCTATTATAGGAATTAAAAAAACCGGCCAAGTACGAGTCGGACTCGCCCATGAAGGGTTCCGTAGCAGCAAGTAAGATATATAGAAGGTAAATTGCGGTTAACGGTTTATAACGTATTAAAAAAAAACTACTCGAGAGCGGGGGGGGAGGAGGACACACAATTTAACACGTTGGGAACGTCTTGCGCAAAGTATTGTGTCGAGAAAAAAACCTCAACATCATTTTTAAAGACCTATCCATAGATACCCCACACGTATATGTTTGATGAAAAAAAAATTTTTGAGTTTCAGTTTCAAGTATGGAGACCCCCCATTTTTTTATTTTTTCCAATTTTTTGTGTAAAATCGTAATTCGGTTAACAAAATACATCTATAGTTCTTATAGTTTCAGAGAAAACAGGCTGTGACTTACGGACGGACGGACAGACGGACAGACATGACGAATCTATAAGGGTTCCGTTTTTTGCCATTTGGCTACGGAACCCTAAAAATTGCATTCGAGCGACACTATAATGAATATGAGTACATGTATCAACAGTATTTTATACAACTATCCTATCAATTGCTTATCGAAATTTTCATCCATTTGTAAGCGTCGATGTCAAGATTTCGTCAAAAATTGCACACCTAAAACCGATCACTGGTAATGATATCTTACTATATGAATGACCTGTACAGTCAACTCCAAAAATATGTATACACTTTAGGACCTTGTCACAATACTTACCTATGAGAAAGTAGAGGTCTACTTTCTTATATTATATATTGTGACAACGTCCTAAAGTGTATACATATTTTTTGGAGTTCACTGTACAACAATGACAGTTAAGACAGTCGTGACATACTGAGTAAGACATAAGCCTCAAAACTTACGAATAAGTTTTCTATAGTTACCTATGAAGCATTTGTTTTTATATTACAGCAGGCAAACGAACATACGGCACACATGACGGTAAGTGATCTTTGTCACCCATGGATATGCCTTAAATTCTGTACAATAACAATGAACAGTTCTGAGAGTGGATCGAACAAGCACCCTTAATGAAATATTTATCATATAAGCCTAGGTCACCTGTACAGTAATAAGGAATCGATTGGTACCTCATTCATCAAAATCGGCTGGGTAGTTGAAACCGAATCTTGGAACATTAAAAAATATATACATAATAGTATAATAAGGGGAATAATGTTGAAAACAACTCTAAAGCGTTCAAGTTGGAAGCAAAATAGAAGTCATTTTTATTAGTGAGCCCAATCCTTTAGACCGATCGGATCCAATTTAAATCACCAAAAGTAATTCGATTAAATAAAATGCAATCGATTTTAAAAATCACATTAAACTGAATCGAGTCCCAAGTTGAGTTATCAGGATCCGAACTTTACAATACGAATAAATCATTGTGCTAATAATTATCGGCAAGATTTACGACAGTTCTGAGTTAGTAACGATTAGGATCGAGAAAAAGTGGCTAAGTGGGTTACAATCACGCAATCAACTAGGGTTCTGTATAAGAAGAAATAACGCGAATGTCAGTTATCATGATCATCATCATTTTAGCCAATATACGTTCACTGGGACCGTGACCGAGCCACGCTACGGCATGAGTGATACCATGGCCTCACAGAAAACTGTCGTGAATCAGCACTGTGCTGTGTTTCGCTGCATGAGCGAGGGTACCGGAGGCCCAATCCGAGGGGGAAGGGGAGTTTAAAGAGTTGGCAGCGCACTTGTGACTCCACTGGTGTTGCCATGGGTAAGCAATCGCTTACCATCAGGTGATCCGACTGCTCGTCTGCATATCTCCCTACCTATGTCATAAAAAAGCTGCTGAACATAGGCCTTCGTCAATGATGTCCACACAGATCGGTCCTGTGCCGCCCGCCCAACGGATTTCCACAACTATCACCAGATCGTCGGTCCACCTTGTAACAATGTCGGTCAGATCACGGTTGACAATATTGGTTAGATCTAGCGTAATAGATACTTCTCGCCATTAACAAAAGGACACGCCTCACTCATTTCTATCTACCAGATCTACTGAGACCACTCATTTTATAATTTTAAACTTGCAGTACTCACGCTACGGTATTTGACTTTTTTTATTTTTGTAATCAAAAGACCTCTCAATGATAGAAACATCGCTGAAAGGATCACTTGATTCTCATTTAAACTATCTGAGATATCACAACTTCAAAATTACATTATTTTGGGCAAACCCAAAACGCTCCATAATTTTTTTTTTATTATGAACTGTTGGCTAACGCTTGACCACAATCTCACCTGATGAAAAGTGACGATGAGGTCTAGGATGTAACGCGTTTGCCTAGAAAGTGCCTGTTCACTCTTGCCTTAAAGATGTCCAGATTGTAGTGGTCCGGAAAAACAGACCTTGGCAAGGAGATCCATTCCTTAGCTGTCCGCATTATGAACGTGGAGGCAAATCGCTTCGTGCGGATAAGGGGCGGATAAATGGCTACTTACATGTGACGTAACACGTAAGTATTGTGTATTACATAAAAAAATAAGCGTGTAAATCCCAGTTGCCTCCAAAGCAGCTGTCGATCTGGAGCCCGGGGTACGCTTGGACCATGATTTAAAATTTTTCGAGAAATACGCACATATATTTGAAAAATCCAGAAGTGCACGCTTGGGTTCGAGCCCAGTCCCCCCATACGGTAGGCGCTTTCTGAACCACTGAGACTAAATTAAAGTGAAAGAAAACATTAAGGGTATTCCACATAAGGCACAAATAAACATTAAAGCGCAAATTCTCAGAACCCACTATTCATTATTTGTGTAAGGAATCTTAAAAAGGCGCGAGTGACTTACCGATTGGAAAGAAAGAACAATTAAGAAGTAAGATAAATTGGGAATCGATGAATGCTTAATGGTTCCCTCCATTAGAGGGTTTTGAGTTTGCTGAGTACTTTTTTAAAAAGAAAATTTTAACTACTCCCCTCGAAAGTTTGAGAAAAGGCATAGATGTAGAGACGATGGAAGTGACATTACAGTAAATGTCTACAGAACGCTTCTCGTCTATGAAATCTTAGAAAATTGGGATGATATATGATAAATGGATTTTAAACTTACATTTTTTGCTCCAAAATACAAAGTAAAAAGAACTAAAACTCCTTTTGTTTTAGCATCTATCATGGGGAGTGCTCTGAGGAACTGTTTGATCTACTCCCTGCAGCCGAATTCTTACATCGAACCACTCGCAAGCGATTGTCATTCCATCCTCAACATCTCGATGGATGGCGGTCTAATACTGTGCGTTTCTCGCGGAACTTTCTACCACGTACCTCAGTTCTGTAGAACGGTTTGGCTGCAGGAGTATTTCCAGACGGCTACGACTTAGGGACCTTCAAGAGAAGGCCGGCAACACATTAGCGATCTCTCTGATTTCGCGGATGTTAATGGGCGGCGTCGATTACTTTGCATCAGGTGACTCGCTTGCTCGTTTGTCCGCCTCTAGCATCTAAAAAGAAAAGCATCTAAATGTATTTTTTTTTATAAGTTAGTTTAGTAACTAAAGAACTTCCTGGGTTTCCCCAAAAACTGGAAATTATACGTTTTTTTCATCTCATAATACGTATAGTCATTATACGTCACTTCGACGGTTTGGTGAAGGTCGCGGGAATCCATAGGATGCGGGTGGTACAGGGCCCAACTGTGTGAAGAACATTGGGGAGGACTATGTCCACAGTGGACGTCTATTGGCTGGAGTGATGATGTTGATGATGATGAATATGCATCATATTGTATGAACGCGAGAGATGATGGGGTACCTTGGTTAGGGGATAAGAATGCAATTATGCATTAGTGTACCTTCCAAATCCAAGCATGCACCTTAGGATTTTTCAGATAATTGTGCGTATTTTTACCATTAGCTCAACGATGAGGGAAAACCACGAGAGGATACCTGCACGTTTCGGATAATTTCGCAATCATCATCATCTTAGCGTTTTGACTCGTCGTCGTTCTGGAGTCCGGGTTCTGCTTTCCTGCTACTCGGAGGAGTACTGAAGTGAAAACTTCGCGCGATTTTGAGCTATCGGGTTGGTTCCGCACTTGTGACCCTACTAGTGTCGCGGGTGTCTATTGGCGTCGGCTAACGCTTACCATCAGGCGATCCGTCTGCTTGTCACATAAACAAATCTATTCAGATCTATGTTTTAACAATATACGTTCTGATAGCTTCACAATATTACATAAAATAAAACATAACGTAAACTTACAATTACATAACATTTCCAAGCGCACTTCCAGTGAATCTTATTCCATACCACAGCGATGCAGAATACTGTTCCTTAACTTTGCTTTGAGTAGAGCGTTCTATTCTTAACTCACTTTTTGATATTCCGCAACTTCAGCTCATTTAGATTTCCTACCACTTTTGTGTACGACTCCACTTTTACGATTCCAGTTCGCAAATGGTAGCTAGGCGTGCCTAGGTATCCACAATTTTGAGAAACTACCCGAGAAGTGCAGGTTTGTTGTGAATCTTAGTTGTCAATGTGGCAGGAGGGGATTTCCTTAAGATATTTTCCCTCACCGCCGAGCTAATGTTATAAATATGCACATAGATTTGTAAAGTTTGACCGTGGGAGAGCTACGCTTTCGCATGAATGGGCCGGTTCGCCGGAGTATTACCATTGTCTCACAGAAAACCGGCGTGAAGCAGCACTGTGCTGTGTTTCTCTGCGTGAGGGTAACGGAGTCCAAATGCGGTGGAAGGGGGTTTGAAGGTTGGCAGTGCACGTGTGACTCCACTAGGTGTTCTTGGGCGGCAACGGTTGCTTGCTATCAGATGATCCGTCAGCTCATCTGCCATCTATGAAATAAAAAAAAAGTCTAAAGCATGCATGCTCGGGATTAGAACCACGAACCAAATGGAAGGAACGTTCTTATCCACTGAGCTACCATCGCTCTTACCGACATCCAATCTATTCGGGAGTAACTCAAATGTTTTGAAGCCCTTCAATTTTCCGATACACTTCAAACCGCGGCGTGCTCCACGCTTTTAATCCGTGGAAAACCCGCGATTTTTCACCTGGAACCAAGCACTGAACTGGATTAATGGGAATAAACTTTCTAGTTTCAGTTTCAGTTGCAGTTCGTTGCGAAGGCGCAGTTATTTTCGTAAAAAATATCGCAGAAAATCGCAGTAATTAAATCAAATGTGAGCTGTCAACGGTAACTTACATTGCGAGTTGAAGTTAGTGTTGTCACGTCACCAGTCGATATATTAAAATTTGTATGTGATAAGTGACATGACAAGATGAGCAGACGGATCACTTGATAGCAAGCGATTGCCGCCACGCATGGAAGCCCGCAACTCCACAGTGGGAGAGCCACGCTTCGGCATGAATTGGCCGGCTTGACCGGAGTAATACCACGTCCTCACAGAAAACCGGCGTGAAGCAGTGCATGCTCTGTGTTTCTCATGCGATTGAGGGAGGCCCGTGCCCCAGCAGTGGGGACTTAAATGGGCTGATGATGATGATGATGACAGATTAGCAGACGGATCACTTGATAGCAAGCGATTGCCGCCACGCATGGACGCCCGCAACTCCAGTAGAGTCACAAGAACAGCGTAAAGCCACTGTTACATATATGCTCATTTGTAGCCTGCTTAAAAACATGCCAAATATGAGCATGCTCAATGAACTGTCCACATTTGCTATCAATGAGAATGCTATTAGCCATCTATTAGCATGCTTAAAAATAAGCAAACCCCTGTTTACATGTGCTAAAGCATTCCGCCACACTTCCCCTTCTACCCGCAGTATAGGTAGCATGCTCAAATATCGACCGGCGTGTAATTTTTGAGCATTCTTATTAGTAGCACGTCCATTCACACATGCCACTAAGTAGCACTTGCTGAAGAGTAGCATGCTTTAAGCATGAAAATAAGCATGTGTAAACCTGCAAGTTTAGGATTTCTCAAACTGGGTACCCACGGATATTGGAATAATTGCTCTGAATGTGTGACCATGATCCAATTATTCAGGTTCTCCTGATTTACTGAGTCCTGGAGTGGAAACCGTATCTTGGTAAACGTGTAGGGCACCCTCAGGACAAATGCAGTGACCATGTGCGCAAGTTGGCTGGCTGTATGCGAATATAGCCGAAGATCAAGTGCCGCACATTTGAGGTGAGGTCCTGTGAGACTGCAACAGGCTGGAAATGATGATGATGAAAGTCAAATAGCAGTCGAATTCAACAATTCTGGATTGCCTATAAATGCAAGCGTTTCCAGGGGTTCGAAGCAATTATTTTTCCAGAAAAGACATGCTGAAAAGGATGATATATTATAAGTAAGTTAATCTTAAAACAGCGCACAAGAGACTCCTTTGGTATTGCAGGTGTCCATGGGCGGCGGTAATCGCTTACCATCAGGTGGTCCGTCTGCTCGTCTGCCCCCTTACTCATAAAAAATACTTAGTCAAAGGCTGTTTCCTATACCTGAATTGAAATAGCAACTCTGTTCGATTAATGTTATCGATAAAAATGGATGTTACACAACCCTAGATACGAGTGATAATGTGATTCAGCACTAAATAGTAACTAACCTTTCAAAATCGACCTTATTCTAGAAGAGCTAAGGGTGACATTTCATTTGTAAAAGTCCGTTGCAGTAAGTAGAAGAAAACGTTTTGAAAGTAATTTTTTTTGCAGAGCATATTTTATTTTAATTACCACTACTTTAACACGTTAGTACCTTTTGATTAGTTATATCCTGTGAGTGGTTTTAAAATGGTGACATACATTTTATATTCATTAATATTGATTAAATCAATCAACTGTGAGGAGGCCCAATCCGGAGGCAAGGGGGGGTTATAAGGTCGGCAGCGCATTGTGTACATTTTTGATCCTGGGAGAGCCACGCTTGAGCATTAAAGGGCCGGCTCGACCGGAGTGATACCACAGCCTCACAGAAATCCGGCTTAAAGCATCACTGTGCTGTGTTTCGCTGCGTGAGTGAGGGCACTGAAGAGCCAATCCGGGGGAAAGGGGGATTTAAAGATTGACAGCGCACTTGAGACTCCACTGGTGTCGGGGGTGTCTATGGGCAGCGGCAATCGCTTACCATCAGGTGATCCGTCTGCTTGTCTGCCACTTATCACATAAAAATAATGTGACTCTTGCCATCAGGTGAACCGTGGGCTTGTCTCTCACCTATTATATAAAATAACGCAATGAATAGCAGGGCATCCTAGGCATCCCATGCTACACAAACCGCGATCTCCTTGAACCCCTTTATCCATTAGGATCCACTATTTCGATCCAACGGTGGATTAAATAGCACGCCGAAGTTCACTGTGATCCACCAATTGTCTCAATGGATCCTGTGATACTTGCATCTTCTAATATGCTCCACTAGTGGATTGAATATAGTTCAGGGAGTTTGTTAGGACAGTGCCATAATTAGGCATCACAGTCTCTTACACCAATTATCGACGAAAAACATCAGCCACACCAGTTTATTCATTAGAGTATATCAACATTTGCAAATATTCCAACATGGCCAACACTTCAAAGCTTTCTCCTCCATATTTTTATTTAATAACGATTCTACAAGATACCCCAGACGGTTTGTTAACCTAAATCCGTAGGTTTAAAAGGCACACTTGGAACATCCTTTCACAAATAATGAAGTTTAAATTAGAAAGAAATTCTTTAGATTCGCGACGCGTGAATAGCCCGGCTTGAAAAGGACGAGCGGTGTAAAAAATAACATAAAATAAAATATAAATAAAGAACGGAAATCCCTTTGCAAGTCTCGAGTAACTTGTAAGCCTTAAGGTGTTTTGTTAAGGTTCAAATTGGCGGTGAATATACGAAGGATGTAAGGGTGGCTTTCGAGCCTGTGTTATTTGTTTAGGACTCGGATAATTGAGATGACGCAATTTTTGTGATAACTTAATTTGCAGTGGGTTTTCGAGTTGGGCTAGGTTATCTTCCCAGAGAAGAGCCCAACATAACTCGTGCTGGCCCCCCGTCAAGCGGCTATGCCTAAAGATGTCCCTGTATTGCACTTCGCAGGGGCCGCATTTCTACAGCGACCACAAAAAAAAAGAAAGAAAGGTACTTTGCACATACGACAAACGAAGGATCAAATGCAAGGACGTAGACCTCCCTACGTCACTGAATTACAAGATTGGAAATTTGGCAGTGGGAGACCCATGTTTCACCCGGAATTTTGCCGAGTGACTAAGCGAGGGAGTACAAACCAGGGGAGGTTAGGTTAGGAGGGAGTTAAAGTGTGCTGCCCGTTGGTACTCTCCTGGTATTGTGGTGGTCAATCTGCGACTGCATTCGCTTACCATAAAGTGATCCGTCTGCTCGTTTGCCATCTATCAAATAAAAAAGGAGCACACATCTTGGACTTTCGCATCGCTTAGATCTATCGCACCGCTTAATTGCAATTAGCATGTATTGGGCAATCCAAATAATATAGTATTGAGAACATAAAGACTCGAATAGTCGCATCTCTACCGCAGGGGTGTTGTACAAAGGCCCGTCCATATTCATGCAAGCCCGGATGAAAAAGTTGGTACAATACAAGGCGCGTCATTAGAGCCTGCCGGGCGCAGAGTGGTAAGTTGCTACGTCGCGCCACAGCGGAGACGACTGGCCGTGAACCTACTTGCTTCTGCGTGTTGGTAAACTTAGGACTCCCTCAGGCCAGATACTTACTTCGGCTCGGCGACTCAAAATGTGTCTTGGCCTTCAATACAAGTCTTCACTTGTACCGATCATTCGCGGTTTCACGCCAGTCGAAGGTCGTGACGATCTGCATGACATCATCCCAGCGATATCAGGCTGGATGTAGTGACGTATTGAGCAAAATGGTTAGCAGAAGGTGCGAGTAGCAGACATTTGGAGAGGCCTATCTCCAGCAATGGATTGCTACAGACTGATGATAACTTTCTGTGAGAGCAATGGTAGCTCAGAGGATCAGATACGAGCCTTAAAAATGGATGTTTGAATTCTAGCATGCATCTCTGTAAGGCAGTGTGGCTATATGTTGATAAGAAACCTGATCTTTTTTTTGTGATCATACCCAGTTACATCTAAATCCTTTACTTCGGAGTCTGAGGTATACATGGACTATGATCCAAGATTTGGGAAGTCTGATTATTACAATGAAGCGAATGCCGTCTGACCTTCGTAATCCCTAAACATGGGATCCAGACCAACTGGATCATATTAACACGTTCAGGATTATCATCTCAACAATTAAGAATCTATCTAAAACCTGCAGGATTCCTCTTGATGTTTTCCCTTACCTCAGACGGCCCGTTTGGATCAATGGTAGTGAGAGCTGCCTTTGGTGCACGGTTCAATCCCTACACAGTACAAACATGACATGTGTTTGCATGAACATCTCTGTTTGTATTGGTCTGCGTATTTTCTATGTACGAATATTATAAGTCATCATCATCATCAGCCTATCGCAGTCCACTGCTGGACGTAGGCCTCTCCAATTGTTCGCCACTGTGATCTATCCATGGCTTCTCGCATCCAGCTCTTGCCAGCCATCCTGCGCAGATCGTCCCCCCACCTAGCCTCTGGCTAGGTGGGGGGACGATCTGCGCAGCCCTACATTACGTTTGCCAAGACGCGGTCTCCACTCCAGAACTCGTTTACCCCATCGGTTGTCGGTTCTGCGGCTAATATGGCCAGCCCACTGCCACTTCAGCTTGCTTATCCGGTGAGCAATGTCTATATATATTATAAGTATGCAATAATATAAGTGTATATTTACAAAAGAAAAGTATTATAATAAATAATAATAATAAGTTTTATTAAAAAACCACGAGAACAATATAAATACTTATAATCTACTTATACTAAGGGAACTAATTTTAAGTTTGTTGCCTGAACTAGGAATATCCTGTATCTCAGGCAAAAACGAAAGAAAGAAAAGGACAAAAGGAGCTTATCAATTTTAACAATAAAACATTAAATTATACTAACACTTCATCCAAATTTAAAAATAAATAAACCTGACTGACAATGATTCATGAATAACCTAGTTAACAATTTGATGACTCTGAAATTTACATGACACACATACCTTCACACTTAAAAACGTTTATCTAGCAATACTACGAAACACCTTACAAAGTCTTTGATTTCCTAATAAAATAAAATTAGTAGGCACTGAATATAATTTAAAAATATAAGCTATTTATAGTAAATATAAGTACACTAATTAAACAATAGCGATATTAGGCGCCTCCGTTATCAATCGATCGAATATATCGATTTTCGGCCATTTTTCTAGCAGGGCAGTCAATGTCACCAGTTTTATGATTGGACTGTTTTTTGTAGTGCAGGCAAGTATTGTATTAAATGTATATATTTGTAATTCTGCTGTTGGTTCTGATAACCGTAACACAGATACCTATTTTATTATTTATTATATAATTAGGAATAGGTATATACGTATTTGTATAAGATTAAAACTAAAGTTTTTATGTTACCATTATTTTTTGGAAATTGGAATAATTACATAAGTCCTCTTTTCGCCGCACCATTGTCTTTCCGCATGAAAGGGAACGGGGCACTAAGTTCGCCTATTGTATCGTTTTGTGAAATATTTTTTTTATTAATATTTCATAGCCATATCAATGTATGTGATGTTGTGATAATAACACAATTTTTATTACCATACCACGGCCTCCACTCGAAGACCATTCTGCTCTAATGGCTGTCTGTTCTCCTCATAATATTCCCTGCCTGCCAATTGAGGCACGCTTTCTGCATTTCTTTGGGAACTTAGTTCTATTACGGATCTCATCTACTGTCTATAAGTCCTCTTTATTGTGCTCCAGCGATTCCTTGACGGAACTGTGGCGTGGCAGCGTGGCTAGTGTTGGAACTTGCCAAGTTCGGGGTTTTTATAACTTGTAAGGGTGAAGGAAAGTTGCTGCGAAACCGGGACGCTGGTTATGAGTTGTGTGTGATCCTTTGTGTTTTAATATTGTGGTGTGGGCTTTATTATACGTAGGTTTTATGGTATCACTCTGGCAAATTGTCATTGTATACAAATGTGTGTTGTTACATACGATTTAATTTTATGGAAATAATCAGTATCCTTTTCATTACGTATCTTTTTCTATATGTGTCCGTCAGTACAACGCCATTCATAATAATATATAAATAAATATTTCACAACATCACATACACTGATCTGACTCCGAGATAGGTAGCTCAAGCACCTGTGTTACGGATATCAGAATCAACAGCGGAATTACAAATATATATATATATATATATATATATATATATATAATACTTTTCTTTTGTAAATACATACTTATAATACATACAAACACCCAGACCAATACAAACAGACATGTTCATGCACACAAATGTTTATACTGTGCGGGGATCGAACCCGCAACCCTTGGACCACAAAGACAGCGTTCACTACCACTGTTCCAAAAGGGTCGTCAATTCATCTAGGGCAGTCTTATGATACTAGATGACGATATCCGGGGAGAAGATATCCATTCTTTAGAAAAATTATTAAGAAAAAAATGTTTTTCACTGGGTTGGGTCACTAACCGGAATCAGAACACAGGATATTTCACGTTTGAACGCACCTCAGCCACCGCTCTTACGATTTTGACAATATTTTGTAGCATGGTGTTATTACTATAATGTATCAATACGGGGATTAACACGATCTTTATTATGTGAAACAACATTGTGTACTCACATATTTGGCTCGACGTTTCGGCTACGTTACAGCAGCCGTGGTCACGAGCGGACTCAGTCCGCTACGAACGTAGCCGAAACGTCGAGCCAAATATGTGAGTACACAATGTTGTTTCACATAATAAAGATCGTGTTAATCCCCGTATTGATACATTATAGTTATAATGCAACGCGAAAATCTAAAAAACCATGGTGTTATTGTTATGATCATTGTTATCATCGATATTGATATGGTCTGTTGTTGTGATATCATACATGTATTTTGTTTTTGTGCAATAAAGAATGGATGAATCTAGATAGATTCATCCATTCTTTATTGCACAAAAACAAAATACTGATACGCACTGTACTATGAATACGCACAGTATGATACTGTGAATACGCACAGTTTACTGTGCGTCTTGCGCACTGTCATCCGTGGTGTTTCCGAACAGATACGGTCTGGTGACCTTCAAGAAAAGGGTGTACTCCTTTCTTAAGAGCCGGCAACGCATATGTGATACCTCAGGTGTTGCAGATGTCCATGGGCGGCGGTGATCACTTTCCATCAGGTGTGCCGTCTGCTCGTTTGTCCGCTATAATGTAAAAAAAAAAATCTTCCCGACGGTTACGACTTAGGGACCTTCAAGGAGATGAGGGTAATCTTTTTTTAAAAAGACTGGCAACACATTAGCGATATCTCTGATATCGCGGATGGTGATGGGCGGCGCGACTTTCTATCAGGTGACCCGCTTGCTCGTTTGTCAACTCTAGCATTTTTTTTTACGTTGAGTGTGGCTCTCACACCGCACTCGACCAAAGTTAGTTATACACCGGGCTGTATATTGTATACCATTTGCGCTGTGATTTTTCAAATGAGTGCTGTAGGCCGAATTAGGGACAAAGGAAAATTTAAAGATTGGCACCACGCTCTTTTAATCATCAATCAATCAAATAATTATTTAATTGCATAGGCTTTACACAGCACTTACAAATCGTCATATACTTGAATGATTATATGACGATTTGTAAGTGCTGTGTACAACTATTTATAAGTACTTATGTATAATTTACATGTTAATAGATTTATATGTTGATACTTAAAATATACTAAAAAAAGTAAATAAACATAATGCGATTCTACCACCAGCTCGGAAAGTTGTTTCTTGTCGAGAAGCTCCGTCAAGAAACTCGCCAGTTACTCTTTTTAATCTCCAAACTTTCATACAATGTTGTCTTCATCATACCAGGCCATACAGTTTAATTGTAACACAAAATAAAAAATGGAAATAATAAAATCCCAGTCCCCAAAGGTGGCACCTGTTCACAAGTATGACGTATGTGTCAGCCATCATTTCACTCAATCATATTAGAGGGAATGTAATGACCCGCCACATAGCGCCAGCAGCGTTATACTATATACGAGTGACATGCTGGGCGACCTTCTTTCTCTACCGCACCCGTATAGAATCTACGTCAGGGCCGGTTGGATCTCTTTCACACTCTGTGACGTTTTTTTCCAAAACTGGCACATTCCGTTTTCTTGTTCCACACCATCAGGTGACCCGTCGACTACCACCTACCACATAAAAAATATAATGACATTTTACTTCTGTCGAGTACAGACTCCCTGGATCAAGTTTAGTTTTTTATAATGTTTTTATTTATATTGACAGAAGTTGTCATTGCTTTTTGTTTCGTTCTTGTCTTAAAAATTTTGCTTGGAAATTTGGTTTGCATTTTTGTATTATATATTTTAATAATATTTTTGCGCGTTTTCTTTTGTCTGCCACAACTTTCTAAAAGTTTTTTTTTCTTTGACTGGGCATGGAAGTTTTTACTCTTATTTCATGACAAGTAAGGTTCTTAATCTGCTGTAATCTCTTTTTCATCAGTCCAGTTGAAGTTTTCCCATAAATATTTCTTCTCTTTCTACAAAAAATCCTCCGAAATCTAAAAACACAAGTGGATTGCTCCCCAGGCACCTTGATCCCTCAAGCCGCGCAACAGGGGCTATAAGTGCCATCGAGTCCCGTCTCGCTTGCGACCCTCCGACGGTCGCGCTTGTTCCCTCGCTGGCTGATCGATCTAGTACTAATGATAAGGTTTTAAATTCGTCGGTAGCTCAGTGGATTACGCACGAACGAGAGGTCATAGGTTCGAATTCGAGCATGCCTTATTTTTTTTCAAATCAATGTTTGTATTTCTAGAACCTAGTCAGGGCTATGGGGAAACATCGTGGACAAATATTGGTTCCAAAGAAGATAGGCAGAGAGTCATGTAGTGGAAGTACCGTGTTATTACGCAATGTGGGATGGTTAAAATATTTTAAATCTCGTAACTAGAAATGTAATTGTATCATATCGCTACAACTGTTTGATAAAAAGTTAAATGCGTTTAAGTATTACGTTAAAATATGGAAAACAAAACGCAACAAAAATAAGTTTAAAAACTAAAACCCGACTACCAAAAAAACACGCTCTAAAAAGTACGAAACAAAAAAAAATAAAAATGTCACTGATGAACAACTTGCATCTGGCTGAACCTGCATCAGACGCGGCTAAACTAGTGTGTGAGATGATTCTTCATCGATGATTGAACTATGTACGTATATAGTGTCTATTTAATATAAATATATCATGTAACGTAGTTAACTATATCTTTTAAATTGTAATAATAATGTTTAGGTTACGATGGGACTGACATAACACAAGGTTAAAGTCCCTAAACTAAAAATAGAATTTTAAAAAAAATGTCTGTGTTGAAATTATAATGCCGTACCGCCGTGGTCATATGCCACCTACTGTAGCTGATTCATTTCCGATTCAGATTTCAGTCAGATGTGACTCAACCTGTTATTTTGTTCTTGTACAGTGTCTCAAAAAACTAAGCAAGAACGTATCAAAATAAATAACGGTCTTATACATTTCTGGAAAAACAATGTTTGTGCGATGTAACTTTGCACAGCGATATCTATCGGAAATTCTTAGAACTAAAATTGTTTGTATGTGTGGTTTGGAACGAATTTTTACTTTTTTTATGCTAGAGGCGGACAAACGAGCAAGCGAGTCACCTGATGGAAAGTAATCATCGCCGCCCATGAACATCCGCGAAATCAGAGAGATCACTAATGTGTTGCCGGCCTTTTTAAAAAAGAGTACGCTCTTCTCTTGAAAACTTTTAAAAGGTTCTACTTTTTACTTTTTAAAGGTTCAAATATTAGACAGTTTTATTGGAGACAAAATTTTTCGTTAGGTATTTAATACCTAACGTCCGATGATGATGCAAAGCATTAGTATCTTATCACACCTCAGCTTGTAATTCCGGTTGCGTCATGCAATTGCTTTGAATTGGACCTTCGCAGCCCTTTGACAGGGGAACCACACCAACAGAATGCTGTTTTTTTTTATGTGATAGGCGGCAGACGAGCAGACGGATCGCCTGATGGTAAGCGATTGCCGCCGCTCCCAGCACACCCTGCAACACCACTGGAGTCACAAGTGCACTGCCAACCCTTGAAACTCCCCTTTCCCGCGGAGTGTCCGTTCATGCCGAAACGTTGCTCTCCCAAGGATAAACTATATCGTCTCGTTCTTATTGCGGATAGCTAAGGAATTGAAATCCTTCCCAAAGTCTGTGTCCCTGATCATTGTAATCTGGATCTGGACTGCCTCGTTGGCGCAGTGGGTAGTGCGTCGCACTTTCAAGCGTCGGCTGCGCTTGGTATCCCGGGTTCGATCCTGGTCGGGCCAAAATTTGTACCTGAGTTTTCCTGTTAAGAAAGTATCAGTGTCAGCCCTGAGTCTGAAAGTTGGCGGTCTTGTACCCCTGTGCCTCGGAAAGCACGTTACGCCGTTGGTCCTGCGCCCGATACCCTTCTGGTATATTTTCAGATATGCAGATTTCCTCCTTATGTTTTCCCTCGCCGGTTAATGATAACACGCATATAGATTAAAGAAACCCGGAAGTTCATGCTCGAATTCAAACCTTCGAATTTTTATATGAAAGGCGCGTATATAATCGTGTGTCGCCGTGTGGTCCCCGGCAGAGTAGAATAGGCCACCCTCACTCTTACCGAGGTGTCGTAAAAGGCGACTAAGGTAAAGCTGCTGGCATGATCATCAGCACCCAGAGAAGGAAAACTCTGCATTTATATCAAAACCCTCGCCAACCCGTCTGCCAAGCGTGGTGAGTATGGCAATTACCCCTCATGTGATTGAGGGAGGCCCGTGCCCCAGCAGTGGGGACTCAAATGGGCTGATGATGATGATGATGATGCGTATATAATCACGGAGTTACCATTGCTCTTTTATTTAGCATCCAACAATAAGGAAAACAATTCCGTCGTCACACGATTCCCGTCTCCATCTTATTAATTATCGTACGAAACGCAATTTATATGGACACGCGAAAACCTCCTTGAGGCGGAATTAGGCGGAAAACATCTGATGTTTCGTAGAAATAAATAATAAGAATAAGAAAAGTTTATTTGCGTAACAGATGACATTATCACGTTATAGACAATACCGACAACATTATTATTATTATTTGATAGAAATAATAATAAATATTTCACAACATCACATACATTGATCTGACTCCAAGATAGGTAGCTCAAGCACCTGTGTTACGGATATCAGAATCAACAGTGGGATGACAAATATATACATAATAATACTTTTCATTTTGTAAATACATACTTATAATACATAGCAAACACCCAGACCAATACAAACAAACATGTTCATGCACACTAATGTTTGTACTGTGCGGGGATCGAACCCGTAACCATTGTATCAGAGGCAGCGTTCACTACCACTATTTTTTTATGTGATAGGTGGCAGACGAGCAGACGGATAGACACCTGCGAAACCAGTGGAGTTTTTAGTAATAGTATCAGCCTACTATATACTGTCCCACTGCAGGGCAAAGGCCTCCATCATAGAAATCAAATTATCGCTACTATGATGGGACTAGGCTTAATCACCACGCTTGCCCTAATGCGGATTGGTGATCACAAACCCGAGCTTTGTTCGAAAAATTCGAAACATACTTTTGCTCGACCCGGGAATCGAACCCGACATCACGACATAATACATAGAAAACACACAGACCAGTGGGATTACAAATATATTCATATAATACTTTTCTTTAATAAATACATACTTATAATACATAGAAAACACCCAGACCAATACAAACAGACATGTTCATGCACACAAATGTAGAGAAACACAGCGGAGCCGCAGAGCTTGGCGCCGGTATCCTGTGAAGCCGCGCTATTACTCCGTTAGAACTGGCCCATTCAGGCCGAAGCGTGGCTCTCCCACGGCCATCAACTACTTGTTCAACTCCAGTAATCTCTTCGTTACTGCTGCTAAGCATAAACCCCTTCTCCCATTTCTTATACGAGTTCTATAAACATTCTAGTTTCAAATTCAACACGTATTCATCGCCTTATGTTACATTGTAAGGTTTACGATGTACAATAAAGGTGGGAGGGACTTACGGTACAGCTGAAGGAGAAACAGTGAGTAACATAAATTTATTTATTTATTTAAGGACAACCAACAAAGCATACACCTTACATGGATGATCTTATTTTTATATCTACATGTTATAGTGTTGCCTTACTTAAACGCCGCCACGGCATGCACATATTAACAAGTCGGTAAGCGACTGACAAACACACATGTCATTAGGGTATTTCTTCGAGGTACCCCCGGCTCCCCCCGTCCGATTCACAGGGGCTCGACACACTGATCATGTAAAGCTTAATTAAATCATTACAAATATTTCTTAAACTTATGACATAAACCTTCAATTCCCAATAATACTTTTGAGCCCATATGAAGCAGACAGACGGAACCGGGAGCCTGATACCGGAGAAATAGCCATTAGATAACTAAATATGTAACTATCCAGTAACCACCACTAAATAAACATTTTGCACACAATATCACTTTAGTCAACACAAAGACTCGCGGCAGACGGAAGATTAATTATTAATGAAAGGACAACCTCTATTTTAGTTCAAGTGGCGGCCATATTTTTTTTTAGTGTAAGTATTCCGCAGGACTTGTCCCAAATCTTGACATTTGACCATCAAGGAAACAAGTTCTAACAGAATACAGAAATTTATTGCTGTATTTCGCAGGAATTGTCCTAAATCTTGACATTGTGTCTCATAATATATGTGTATGTATGTAGTCTATTATTTTATTTTATTTGAGCATAACTTATCTATTTATTAGTTTATAATATTGTATTTTATTTATGTATTAGGTTATAAATTTTAATTAACTATTTAAGTTTATCCCTTTTTATTTATTTTTTTCCTTATTGAATATTACACCACCCTTCTCTACTATGAAAGTGTCCTTTACCCGAAGGTTGTCTGGTAGAAATCGCTTTCAGCGATAAGACCGCCGCAATTGTACACAAAATTTCTGTAATGCCTAGTTCTTAAGATGTGTATTTTGTGCAATAAAGTATATCTATCTATCTATCTATTTGACCATCAAGGAAACAAGTTCTAACAGAATACAGAAAATTTTTGGCCGTCACTTTGCCTGCCTATGCCTGCTTTCATGCTGCATGCAAGCTTGCTTCATCATCATCATCAGCAACCCACACTCGTCCCACTGATGGACATAGGCCTAATGCACGCCACTGCTCCCGATTTTCGGCCACTCTCATCCAGCCCACACCAGCCAGCCTTCGAATTTCATCATCCCATCTTGTCGCAGGGCGTCCTACACTACGCTTACCGAGTCGCGGTCTCCACTCAAGGACTTTACGCAAGCTTGCTTGCAGGTTTTTATTTAGATTCTATTTATAGTATTTAGCAAATTATGTTATGAAACATTACGTTAGGACCATTGACCCTTGCCTTTTATGTCTTAACAACATTATAGATTGTAATAATTAAAGGAAGCAATTTTAGGACATAATTATATTAGGGATTTTGATTTTAGGGCAAGTGATATTATGAGAAATTAATGTTTGGGCTAATTGTTCATTCGGACAAATTAATGCATGATTCGGCAACAAAACATTATGACACGTTAGATTATGGAAAAAAATGAAACAATACAGAGAACCAATTGCTTTACTGTTATTTACAAACCTTGGCTTAGGGAAGTTGATGATTTTTGCTACCAAAACTACGTCACGTTACGTTGTTACGTTATAATGCGTTGGGTCGTATTTGAGAAGTGACATGGGTCGGTGACGTCATCCCGGTATTGGTCGGGATTCGCTTCTCGGTGGCGGTTTTTCACGTCATCGCCAAATGATTTATTACGGTGGATGGAGGAAATCTTTATTTACAAATATTTTTGTGCCTTTAATAGCATCCTATTACATATATTTAAATGTAAATTCATATAAAGTACTTTTATTGATTCTGATTCTCATCATGGGTAAATACTCGCATAGTTAAGTATAAGAATCAACAAGGGAACCTCAGAAATACTCCTTTAAAATTGTTTTATTACTATACTAACCTGCAATTAAATTATATTACGGTATACTAGCTCACTCATCGACTTCTGCGACACAGGCCTGCGAGCCTAGTGCACAAGTCACCGACTATTTAAATTGACACAATTTTTTGCCAATAAAAAATTTATTTATTTATTATACTCGTAATGGTCTCGAGAAGTTTCTTGGGTATTCAAAAAGTCACGGTGTATATGTCACCGGAAAATAACAAGATCCGTAAGTTTATCAATTTACTAGGAAGTTAATAAACTTTCGTGGGATTCTAAACGGGAGATAAATTCTATTATTTTACGTCCACACTTTCGTACATTTATCAATTTCCGACGTCACATGGTAAATTTATAAACTAACGGATAGATAAGTAGATAGATAGATAGATATTCTTTATTGCACAAAATTGAAATACAAGCATGATACAACAGCAACAGACAGTACAATAAGGCGGTCTTATCGCTTGTAGCGATTTCTTCCAGACAACCTTTGGGTAGAGGAAAGAAATATCGTATTCGTAATAAGGGAAGGCAGTGCAAAGTAGTTTAACAAATGAAATTGAGAATGGCAGAAATATATTTTTATATATTAATATTAAGACGGAACTGGTTTTTTATTTCTACCGTCTCCCTGTCTGAGCTCCGAGGGTGCTTTACAACTGTCTGACTTCACTTATCGAGGGTGTTATAAAACATTGGTCATTGATTGGTCCTTCGAGCCGGATAGGGAGACGGTAGAAATAAGAAACCAGTTTTGTCTTGAATGCTTGCGTTTTACTTTTGATCTGACTAACCTAGGCAGGCGGCCTGGGGTCATTGTCCCGGTGACACGCTTTGCTTGCGCGATGCAAAAATGCATAGCGCCATCTACCGGAACAACGATGAACCGCCTGCTTGTTTACTTTGTACAACGGTTAAAAAAGCACGGAGTATAGGCTGATACTTTAGTACTTTAACAACAATTTATTTTCCCAGAACTAAGGATTCCTAATTTAAATATGACAAAGATATAGGTAAAACGATTAGCACCATTAATAATTCCAACGGTTTAACTACCGTCATTCATTTTGCAAAATCATGCTAATCCGCTAAAAACCTACAACATGGCAACAATAACGATAACAATTGATTGCAATACAAATTGACGTCGCCATTAATCAGCACAATAATAATGTAATTAATATTAATTAAAGGCATAGAAAGTTAGGGCGACTAACTGATTGTGAAATCCGGGACACAAACGTGGGGGTAACTGACCGACTACCGACCGAACTACGTTTGGGTACCAATGGGTTGGTTTAGCCGGAGTATACAACGACAACACGGCAAAAATTTGACGATAAAAAAATTCATTTCATTTGTTTGCATGAACATTTGTATTTGTATTGGTCTGGGTGTTTTCTATGTATTATAAGTATATATTTACAAAAGAAAAGTATTATATTTATATATTTGTAATCCCACTGTTGATTCTGATATCCGTAACACAGGTGCTTGAGCTACCTATCTCGGAGTCAGATCAATGTAAGTGATATTGTGAAATATTTATTTATTTTATTTATTAGAAAAAGGTCGTGATATCGCGGTATATTCCGACATACAGCATATTAATCTTGATACCATACTAATATTCTTTTTTATATTATGGATCTACCCAAAGATATCTTGCTAATGTTGCAGATATCGCTTAACATCAGGTGATCCGTTTGCTCGTCTGCCGCCTATCACATAAAAAAAATGTCAAGTAACTTATTGAGAATAAGTGAGTAGTCAACAGTCGAAGTCAAAGACACAGTCACTCAATAAAACGCCGGTGTTTTACGTTTTATCGAACTATGGATTTTGCCGATACATCGTCATCATCGTCAGCCCATTTAAGTCCCCACTGCTGGGGCACGGGCCTCCCTCAATCACATGAGGGGTAATTGCCATACTCACCACGCTTGGCAGACGGGTTGGCGAGGGTTTTGGTATAAATGCAGAGTTTTCCTTCTCTGGGTGCTGATGATCATGCCAGCAACTTTACCTTAGTCGCCTTATACGACACCTCGGTAAGAGTGAGGGTGGCCTATTCTACTCTGCCGGGGACCACACGGCTTTGCCGATACGACTCTAAACAATCGCGGGTTTTAAGACTCTATTAGGTCCAAGCAAGTTATCCGTGATAACTCACTCGACACACAAAATAGCAGTGTTAAGAACGATACAATTCAACGATTATTATTATCAGGATCACTTTGCGGCACTTCACTGCACAAATAAACACTAAATTTGTTCACTAAAACCACTAGATACTAATTTAGATAATTAAATTTTTAGGGTTCCGTAGCCAAATGGCAAAAAAAGGAACCCTTAAAGATTCGTCATGTATGTCCGTCTGTCTGTCCGTCCATATGTCACAGCCACTTTTCTCCGAAACTATAAGAACTATACTATTGAAACTTGGTAAATAGATGTATTTTGTTAACCGCATTACGATTTTTACACAAAAATTGGAAAAAATAACAAAATTAGGGGGTCTCCATACCTACTTGAAACTGAAACTCAAATTTTTTTTCATCAAACCTATACGTGTGGGGTATTTATGGATAGGTCTTTAAAAATGATGTTGAGGCTTTTAACATCATTTTTTTCTAAACACAACACTTAGATTTGATTTAGATATGGTGAGTATTTTTTTTTAATACGTTATAAACCGTAAGCCGCAATTTACCTTCCATATATCTTACTTTTTTAATGTGTCAATGTTACCTATGTTTTCTAATGAGTGTTCGTTCATTGTTAAATTATTTATTGTAATGATCAATAAAATATTTCTTTCTTTTCTCTCTTTCTTTCTTACTTGCTGCTACGGAACCCTTCATGGGCAAGTCCGACTCGCACTTGGCCGGTTTTTATTATATCGAACACGGTAAGTCGATAATTCAATTGTGCGATGTTTTATTCCGCCGCGATGCTTTGTCAGTGCGATGTGTAACGTTTGTGCGATAAACGTTACAGAGCGATTGCTTATTAGTTCGGTAATTTTTTACTTCTGTGGTATGATGTATCGAATTAATAATAACCATTTTTAGTTATTTTATTTTAAAGTAAAAATATACAACAAGAATGTAAATCTGTCTTTATTCTTTTCATATTAACAAAAAAGTCCTACCATGATGATGACTTAATAAAAGAGAGGTAAGTATTTGTTGAGATGGCGTGTGTGCTGGGGCTGGGGCAGGTCGATCCAATGACTGGCCGCCGTCTACGAGTGGACGGCGGCTAAGCGAGCGGCTGGCGAGCCCTTCTGCCCCCGAGAAAGGGAGGCGCGAAGAAGAGAGGATCGCCAGCAAATGACGGAGACATGGTCGGCCTCTCTCCAGGTGGAGAGGTACGGCCGTCCCACGCTCGCGGCGCTCGCCCCGGTCTTGGACCGGTGGCTCGAGCTGGGCAAAACTGGGTGAATCGAACCCAGGACCCCGAGATCACGGCCCGGTACTTAAACCACTAGACGAACAGGGCGTTCTTAAGCCACTAGACCAACAGGGCGAGGGCTAGACCAACAGGGCTCTATTTACTATTTTTCATTTATTTTTAGGTGCGTTTAGTAATAAAAACTGTTCATAAGGTCTTTTTGGGATTTCTCCCAATTTAGTTGCAGCCTAAAACTTTAACACTTCATTCGAAAATTTTGTCTAAAATATAAAGTTCAGAATTCAGTTAAAGTTTTCAAAGAAAAGCACAGAGTATATTTTATTTGAAAAGTTTAGTAACATTGAGATAAGTCAGGACCATTTTATTTTAACAATCTACAGAAGTAAATGTTTTAGAAAAAATAACGGTTCACTGAATGCTGCTTTGTTTAATTTTATAAAGTCTGAACGTTTTTAAAACTGATATTTTATTTACATACAGGGTGTATCTGTGAACTACATCCCTTTAACCACGAGTTCTACCAATAATTCTGTACAAACCTGTGCGGATACGCACTGTACGCACCCTGGGGTGCGAGTATAGACGCAAATAGTGTGCGAGCGAGAAGTGAATAGATGCGCCGCCATTTCTGATCCCATTCCTTATCCGCACACGTTGTACAACATTAGTTCTAGGACTTTTCGAAATTCGTTGGATTTTTTTTCGATTCCCCATACAAAATGACCAAGTCACGAGACCGACTTTGAATGAAAAGTTGATTCTTTTAAAGCGAATTCCCAAAATTCATACAACAACGACTTTTCGAAATTCGTTAACTTTTTTTTTTGATTCCCCATACAAAATGACCAAGTCACGAAGACCGACTTTGTATGAAAAGTTGATTCTTTTAAAGCGAATTCCCAAAATTCATACAACAACGACTTTTTGAAATACGTAAACGTTTTTTTTTTATTCCCCATACAAAATGACCAAGTCACGAGACCGATTTTGAATGAAAAGTTGATTTTTTAATGCGAATTTCTAAAAGTCATACAACAAACGTTATTCATAATGGTTGGAACACATGGTTAAAGGGATGTCCCATCAGATTATAAGGGTAAGGAAATAGAGAATGCACTTGGGTTTGCGCACACAGTTGAGCACTATAATCCTGCGTACGTGGTTGATCCGGATCGATCCCCGGGTCAGGGTCAAAATTTGTACCTACATTTTATAGTATAATAACATAATAATTCTCACAACATCTCATACGTTGACCTGATTCAGTACTAAGTAGCTTAAGCACTTGTGTTACAGATATCAGACAACAGAGGAACACAAATATATACTCAAATACAATTATATTGTGTGTGTGTGTGTGTGTGTGTGTGTGTGGGTGGGTGTGTTTATATTTGTGTGTGTGTGTGTGTGTGTGTGTATGTCTGTTTGGACTTGACTGGAGGTGTGTGTATGCCTGCACATTATATAACTTATACATTTAATAATTTATCGTAAAGGGTAAGCAGTTAGGAATTAGTTTTGTTTTTTTTTTTATTTATTTTATAAACAATTCTATTTCATCATAACTCTTTGTTTTTAACCACCAGGGTGTTCTTGTATATTGTGCCCTGTGGCTAGGGGCGTTTAAGAATACTGCCAAGGTGTTCCCGGCCTGTCGTAAGACTAAACGGACCTTTGGAGTACGTGAGCGACCCATTTCTGGGTAGTAGCTAGCTCAGCATACGACTCCGCGGAGAACGACGTTACCGGGTGTCCTGGTAGGTCGTACAGCAATGAAGGGCTGCTTTGCGCCAGGTAGGCGTGAAGCGGCGAGCGCGATCAGAGGTGCGGTCTAGTGCCAGCTGTGGGGTTTCCGACCGCTATTGCGCACAGATGGACACCCAAGGGGTTTTGTTTAGGATTAGAGTCCCACACACCACCATGTTCCCTACACGTAGCAAGGTGTACGGCCATGATGATTTCCCCTGGGAACAAAAAATGTTATTGCATATAGCCCGTTCTAGCATCCAATAGCATTGGTCACTGCATCAACGATGATGGATAACAACAACATAACTATGACCCACGATAAATCATGTCTAGGCAACGTAACAAGCCGTAAAAAGTAATTCGAGTCCCAAATTTCGCTGCTTTTTTCTCTCATCAAAGAGAATTAATTAGTAAATGCGCTCAACAGGTTGATCGCGATCTCGGTCGAGTACCTCGCTACTAATTATATTCTTGCTAAATTTTCGAGAGAACATCCCACGGTACACTATTCGAAAATGGATCCTATGGCTGTGCTTTTAAAGGTGCGATGATTGTTCTTGTTGAATTTTGGATGGATTTTATATTCGATATCGGGATGATTTTAGCAGCATTTTTAATTACTGCATGTTTGTAATGGGCAATGTATTTTTTATTAATCACGGTAAATTGGATTACTGCTGTACGGCCAGCATCAAAAGTGGCTTAATACTTTAGTACCATGTCAAAGTAACTGTTCTGCCAGTTTCTAAGGGGTACGTAAAAAATGATACTTCGACATGGTACTAAAGTGTTAAGCTACTTTTGATGCTGACCGCAATAACTTTGGTCCAAGTAGACCGTAGCCGGCTAGGTAGCCGGTTGGACCTTGTTGACAACTTGGCTTTTCTTGGTAATCTTTCGTAAAGCTATGCAACAGGAGACACTTATTATTTGTTCCTTTCTGTCTTATTGTTAACATCTTGTTGTATTTGTATTCCTGTTTGTGGTCAATAAATAAATAAATATTTCACAACATCACATACATCACACGTCCTCACAGAAAACCGGCGTAAACCAGTGCATGCGCTGTGTTTCGCTGCGTGAGTGAGGGTACCGGAGGCCCAATCCAGGGGAAGGGGGGTTAAAAGGTAAGCAGCGCACTTGTGACACCACTGGTGTCTCAGGCGTCCATGGGCGGCGGTAATTGCTTACCATCAGGTGATCCGTTTGCTCGTCTGCCACCTATATCATAAAAAAACATTGATCTGACTCCGAGATATCAATATATATCTTACTTACTAAAGTATGTTCTTCTACTAATATTTCGGTTAAGGCGGTCCAGCAATTACGTTTTACGATCTGCCAAGTTTATGGCTTTGTATTAAGGTGAACACCTGATCAAGGAAACCCCCAACACCAGGTACAGTCACAATTGCGCTGCTAACCTTTTAAACAGGACCTCTTGATTCACTCACTCGGTGAGTCAGGGAACCTTCACTCACTCGGTACAAACGCTACTTTATGCCGGTTTTCTGTGAGGCCTTCGATGATGAGATCACTTCGGTCAACATGACCCATTCATCCCGAATCGTGGCTCTCCAAGAGTTATAATGGACCTGAATAGGAAAGACCCGTCTCACTCCAGATAACCACTTAAACGAGGCCCTGAATTATTATTCAAAACACTCCCCAAAACTTCTACATTTTCTCAGCGCATTCTCACAAGGCTACATAATTAAAACATCTCATTTAAACTTGACTTAATTAAACTACTGAAATATTCCCCTAGATCTTACTTAAATTAGAATAGAATGATATATAAGCATAGTTTTAGTTGACGTCAAAAACCGGGCAAGTGTGTTCGGATTTGTTAGTGGGGGTTCCTTATAAAATCCTCCAACCGATTACGGCTACGGCGGCCGATTGTAACGATCAGCCACGTACGCAGGATATCTTATAGTGCTCAAGTGTGTGCACAAACACAAGTGCACTCTCTATTTCCTTACCCTCGTATTTTGATGGGACACCAGCGTGGCACGACCGAAGAGAGATCGGATGCAGGACCAATGGCTTAACGTGATTTCCGAGGCACAGGGGTACAAGACCGCCAACTTCCAGACTCTGGGCTAGCACTAAGAATTTGTTACCGAAAACTTAGGTACAAATCCTAAGTACTTAGGTCTCTCCTTATCGTTTGTCTAGTAACGCATAATGAAGCAAGTAGAAGAAACAGATGTCCACTTTTCATTGCTGTCTAATCCTGGTGCTAGCAATGCATATCTATATATTTTTACCGTGGGAGAGTCATGCTTTGGCCGTCTCGACCGGAGTGATACAGCAGCTCTTACGCTGTCACTGAATGAGGGTACTAGAGACTCACTTCAAGGAATTGAAAGGAAGGTAGCGCATTTGTGACTTCACTAGAGTTACCAGGTGTTCATGGGCTGTGGCAATCGTTTACCCTCAGATGATCGGTCTGCTCATCTGCCACTTATCACATAAAAACATCAATCATTTTTTGTCGTGTATGTCTTTTGCAGGATATAAATCTACTTCATGCTGCGTGATGGATTTGTAAATTAATATCATTTATTTCAACAAATTTAAAGATAAAGATTTCTTTTTTGGCCGTAGATGATGGCCAGTGATCCGTCTGCTCGTCTGCCACCTATCATAAAAAAAGGAACACAAATTTAAACACAAGTGACATAAATACACAAATTGAACCAATTCTGTAGCCAACAAGGCCCAACCTTAGCATTTGCTGCAGTGGCCGAAACCGCTGCAGCGCTAGTTTTCAGGTTTTCAGGCGAAGCCTTGGCGCCATACATGCACACATACATGCAACAGAAAGAAAGACAACAATTAAATGTTTAGTTCAATCAAAATTGGATATAAATGTCAAGTTTTTATTAAAATTATCATAATAATAATCCTTTACGACGCTTGCCTAGCCGTGGTGAGCCTAGCTCCATGACAAGTCTGCTTCAACGAATTTTGCTTTCAAAATTAATTTAACAGTGGTAGAGCCACGCTTCGGCATGAATGGGCCGGCTCGACCGGAGTAATACCACGTCCTCACAGAAAACCGGCGTGAAGCGCTGCATGCGCTGTTTCGCTGCGTGAGTGAGGGTACCGCAGGCCCAATCCAGGGGAAGGGGGGTTAAAAGGTAAGCAGCGCACTTGTGACTCCACTGGTGTCGCGGGTGTCCATGGGCGGCGGCAATTGCTTACCATCAGGTGATCCGTCTGTTCGTCAGCCTACATATTACATTAAAAAAAAAGTAATCGTCAACCAAAAGCCGCTCTTCCAATCAGACGGTTCCAAAATTTCAAAGAACGGTGAACGAAACCCCAAAATATCTTAAATATATTTCCATCTCTTTAAGTTCACCTGGACTTACAAAATTACTGTAGAATACGTTTTACCCTGTAAATTTGTTTAATAAAGCAAGCACAGTTGATTTATGCAAGAACTTAAGAGTTACAACATTCAAATATGCAAAAAGTTAGCCGTATATAAGAGTCCTATTAGACGATAAGAAAAATATGATTACAGGGAAATGACTTAATTACTTTCGATTGAGTTATGGTCGAAATTAAGCAAATGAATTAATTAATAATTTATCTAAATAGACTTTAATACTTCAACCAGGATATCAGACTAAAAGTTATTAAAAATAATATTTTTGATAAATTTCTCAGAAGGGTGCAAAATGTACGTTTGGGATAAGAGTCCTCGATGTATATTGAATAAAAATTATATTTTCAAGTTAGTGATTCTGATGTGTGTGAAATGTAATTATATTCCACTTGGTCTAGTTATACCTGACTAGGAGTTGCCTTGTAAACATATCCGGAGTTCCAATCCAGGGGAAAGGGGGGTTTTAAGATTGGCAGCCCACTTGTAACTCCACTGTTGTCGCAGGTGTCCATGGGCGGCGGCAATCGCTTACCTTTAGGTGATCCGTATGTTCATCTGCCATCTATTTCTTTTTATATGAGGTGGCAGACGAGCAGACGGATCACCTGATGGTAAGCAATTCCGCCGCCCATGGACACCCGCAACACCAGTGGAGTCACAAGTGCGCTGCCAACCTTTTCCCCTTCCTCCCCATTGGGCCTCCGGTAACCTCACTCACACGGCGAAACACAGCGCAGGCGCTGCTTCACGCCGGTCTTCTGTGAGGCAGTGGTATCACTCCGGTCGGGCCGGCCCATTCATGCCTAAGTGTGGCTCTCCCACATTTGCACTATCACATTAAAAAAAATCCTGGATAATAATCCATAAGCATTTTTCATAAGGTACTGCGTTAGGTGTATAAAAATATTCAGTTTATCTCATTCTATTTATTTTAATATTTCGTTCATTATATCTTATGTTACAATTAAACTGTATGATTTAGTATGAGAATACATTGTTTGAAAGTTTGCCGACTAAAACGAATAGCTGTCAAGTTTTTTGCCGGATCTTCTCGACCAGAAACAACTTTCCGAGCCAGTGGTAGAATAACATTATGTTTAGGTAAGTATATTGTTTTGGGTATACCCAAAATAAAATATATTTTATGTACTCATATGTAAATTACACATAAGTTCTTATAAACAGTTTTAAATTACTTAAATCAATGACCATTCGTAAGTTCTGTGTAGAATCCAATGCAAATAAAGTTTTTTTATTGACTGATTCAGAATGCACACGTGACTATTTTTTTATTTACAAAAATTATACGTATATCATCACATAACTTCTATCGATGATTCTTTAGTCCGAAATTTGATCATTAATACTATCTAGTGAATTAATTACTGGAAAATTTATTAGTAACTTAACGAAAACATTTGCAGGCTAATCTGACAGCGAAAATAAACAAAGCCAATTATCATAAGAAACTTCAAGAGAAGCAGTCTAATTTGCTACCTCCATAACAATGCAGCGTTCTCGTACAATCCACAACAAAAAAGCTAAAACTCCTCAATCTCAGACAAATTGACGTACACTCACAGCCGGCATTACTCGTATCTTGAACAAATACATGGTAATCCACAGCACTCGAAACTCCGTCTCATTGTAACAAGATTTAGAGCGAAAAAGGTCGCGAGTCCGTCAGTCCGTCTGTCTTATAAATCACTTTACATCTCTGCGCTGGCAAACTTTTCAATTACAAGCTACGAGTGGAGACTGCGACGTAGAGTGTGGAAGAAACAGATGATGTGGATGCGGCTGGTTTACTATGCAATTTGGCATAAATGGGCCGGCTCGACCGGGGTGTCACCATGGCCTCACAGAAAATCGGCGTGAAGCAGCACTGTGCTGTCGATGCATGGGTGAGGAGGCCCAATCCTGGGAAAAGGGGGTTTAAAAGGTTGGCAACGCACTTGTGCCTCCACTAATTTCGCGGGTGTCTATGGCGGCGGCAATCACTTACTGTGGCAGGCAGCTGTGGGGTATCCAACCAAGATTGTGCTGAGATTGAAGAGTCAGAGGTTTTAGTTAGGTAAGAGTCCCACACAATCTTTTTCCTCACATGTGACAAGGTGACAGCCATGATGGTAAAAAGAGTTTCTGAGAAAGTCCAATCTCATCTAATCACTGTCAATTGTTATATTTTAACGTCCTCGATGGCACAGTGCCTATGGCATAGATTCCGATTGCGAAAAGTTACAAGTTCCATTCATGATCGGTTGGAAACATTTTTTTCTAAATTTTATGGTCATTTGATTTTTTACGTGATATGTGGCAGACGAGCAGACGGATCACCTGATGGTAAGCGATTGTCGCCGCCCAGGGACACTCGTAACACCAGTGGAGTCACAAGTGTCCTGCCAACCTTTATACCCTCTTTCCCCCAGATTGGGCCTCTGGTACCGTCACTCACGCACAGCACAGCACAGTGCTGCTACACGCCGGTTTTCCGTGAGGTTACTGGTCAAGCCGTTCCATTCATTCCGAAGCATTGCTCTCTCACGGCCAATTTTTTTTTTGCTTATAACAGGCCGGTAACCGCCGCCCAAAGACATCAACAATGCCAGAGCACAGTCATCCCGCTATCTACCGTGAAATGAGGAACTCTTTTCAAACCTTGTTTAAAAAAGGACATGTCATAGCAATCAGGGAACACCGCAGCTGGAAGCTCATTCCAGAGTTTGCACGAGCGTGGGAAAAAAGAGCGCTGGAAACGAAGCATAATAAAGCAGAAGAATTTAGTACTCACTAGCGGCCGCCCGCGACTCCGTCCGCGTGGAAAAGTAACTTTTTACCCCCCTTTCAACCCCTTACAACCCCCTTTTCGCAATAAAAAGTAGCCTATGTGCTTTCTCAGGGTCTAGATTATCTGTATACCAAATTTCATTTAAATCCGTTGAGTAGTTTTGGTGTGAAAGAGTAGCAGACAGACAGACAGACAGACAGACAGAGTTACTTTCGCATTTATAATATTAGTATGGATGACACAAGGAATGTCCTATTTTCAAACCAGGTGACCGATAGTTTTTTAGATTTTATCGTTGCATTATAACTATAATTAATCAAGACGTGCTCCGCCAGTCCATTCGTGACCACGGCTGCTGTAACGTAGCCGAAACGTCGAGTAAAATATGTGAGTACACAATGTTGTATCACATAATAAATATCGTGTTAATTTCCGTCTTGATTAATTATAGGTGGAAATAATAGGTGTTTTAAAAATTTATTATATAATAGATATGCCTCCTCCACAAATCTGTCACATTCCCACCTCCATACGAATAAAACTGGGCCCGTAGCAATCTCAAGAAACACAGAGCCGCGCCTTAATAGAAATTTGAATAAAATCAATTTATTCTAACGCGGCCCGCGTTTATCGCACCCTTAATAGATTGCTCTTCGGGAAAAAAATGAAAACCCGGAGTTACTTTTTTGGAAAACTTATTAAGAATCTCGGTTGGATTTTTGTGGAGCCCCGATTAAAACGAAAGTTTATGGACTTTGTAATTATGGATCTGCATATTACTGTGCCGTGACTAAGGACTGAAAGTGTTATTCTGCTCGCTGAATCGTTTCAGTTAAGTTAATAACTCTTGAAATATTCTGTCGCCTTTATTTATCTGTTTTATCTGCATGAGAAGGTTTCCATTAAGCTATACGCTTTCTAACTTGACTGACCGGATGGCGCAATTGGTAGTGACCCTGCCTTTTACGCCAAAGGTCGTTGGGTTCGATCCCCACCCTGGACAAACATTTGTGCGATGAACACTTGTGTTTGTTCAGTGTCTGGGTGTAATATATGTATTTAAGTATATATTTGTGTTCCTCTGTTGTCTGATATCTGTAACACAAGTGCTACTTAGTACGGAATCAGGTCAACGTATGAGATGTTGTGAGAATTATTATAATGGGCCCATAATATAATAATAAACTAAACTAAAGGTCGTTCAATATTAAATGAACGTGGGAGAGCTACGCTTTGGTGTAAGTGGGCCGACTCGACCGGAGTGATACCACGGCCTCACAGAAAAACCGACGTGAAGCAGCACTGTGCTGTGTTTCGCTCAGTGTCAGTACCGATGGCACAATTCGGGGGATAGGGGGGTTTAAAGGTTGGCAGCGCAGTTGTGTCTCCATTGATGTTGCGGGTGTCCATGCGCGGCCGCAATCGCTTACTATCAGGTGATCCGTCTACTCGTCTGCCACCTATAACATAAAAATCTCTTGAAAGTCTACGCAGTCACCTTTATTTACCTGTTTTATCTGCATGACCGCCGTGTGGTCCCCTACAGAGCAGAATAGGCCACCCTCACTCTTACCGTGGTGTCGTAAAAGGCGACTAAGGTAAAGCTGCTGGCATGATCATCAGCACCCAGAGAAGGAAAACTCTGCATTTATATCAAAACCCTCGCCAACCCGTCTGCCAAGCGTGGTGAGTATGGCAATAACCCCTCATGTGATTGAGGGAGGCCCGTGCCCCAGCAGTGGAGACTTAAATGGGCTGATGATGATGATGATGATCTGCATGACAAGGTATGGGCACGTTCTCAATAAGAACTCGCGCCTTCTAAACAAAAGGTCGTTTAATCTTAAATGTACGTCAGCATCAAAATGATCATAGCGTACCAAGAATACCAGATGCTCACCATTCAGACAGATCATTTGATAAAAGATATACAAAAAAAACATTTTCATTTGTTTTTCGAGAACAAAATAAGGGTAGTAATATAAGGTAAGGTAAGGTAATAAGGTCTGTACTAAAAGTGATTTTTGTCAAATACTCAGATATTTTTGATCGCTAAGTTAACTTTATGAAACTTTATTGGCAATATACATTTTTTACAATTATTACATAAAGCTGGTCCTCACACTAGGCTAAGTCTGTCCTGTGAGGAACAGTAGACGATTTCAAAGAAATTGTTACTGTATCATGCATTATTGTACATTAAGACACGGTTTGGTATAATACCTAACTGTCATGTCATGTGTGTGTAGTTCATTTCTATGCTGATTTTATTTTTTTATGAGAAAGGGAGGCAAACGAGCAAGCGAGTCACCTGATGGTATGTCATCACCGCCGCCCATGGACATCAGCCACACCAGAGGGAGTGGAGATGCGTTGCCGGCCTTTTAGGAAGGTATAGGCTCGTTTCTTGAAGAACCATTGAAGTTGATTGCACCAGACCCACCAAATAGAAAAGAATTTTACGTTTTTTTTTGGGCAGGCATATTTATTTCTGATATACAACGGGTTGATGACTTACCGTAGGTTATAATATGCAGGCTAGCATTGACTGACCGTTGGGACGTTCCATTTTGTTTCATCAGCAACCCACACTCGTCCACTGCTGGACATAGGTCTCCCCTAATGCACGCCACTGCTCCCGATTTTCGGCTACTCTCATCCCCCATTTTGTTTCGTTGTCAGCCCATTTAAGTCCCCACTGCTGGGGCACGGGTCTCCCTCAATCACATGAGGGGTAATTGCCATACTCACCACGCTTGGCAGACGGGTTGGCGAGGGTTTTGATATAAATGCAGAGTTTTCCTTCTCTGGGTGCTAATGATCATGCCAGCAGCTTTACCTTAGTCGCCTTTTACGACACCTCGGTAAGAGTGAGGGTGGTCTATTTTACTCTGCCGGGGACCACACGGCTGCTTTTTGTTTTGTTTACTACTTAATTACCATTTTGTTTACTATAATAATATACATTTGACACTGTCTGGATATGATTGAATATATTTTTGTTTTTTTTTCCTTTTGTTTTTATTTATATGTATTTTTAATTGTTTTATGTTTTGTTTTGTTTTCTGTTTGTGCCAAATTGTGTTCTGTTTACAATTGCTATAAGTTCTGTGTTGTGATGTCTATAATAATAAATATTTTCTTTCTTTCTTTCTTTCAAATCCTGAATCAAGCTACTCCTAATGCTATGGATTAAGCTACTCCAAAGCTGCATGTTGAGTGCCCAAATTAGGATTAAGGCACTGTACAGTAAACACTTTATACTATTTCATATTTCCTTAAAAATAAATTGGAAAAAATTGCTATTAAATATCAACTATTTGACTTCTCATTTCTTACACGGAAGGTGTAGTATTAAGACAAGGTTCTACCTATTTATATTGTATACATCTTTTTGCAGCCGACTTTACCGATGTAATAAAGTATGTTTTTTATGTGATTGGTGGCAGACGAAAAGACGGATCGCCTGATGGTAAGTGATTGCCGCCGACACCCGCGACACCAGTGGAGTTATAGGTGCGATGCCAACCTTATAACCCGGTACACTTATGCAGCGAAACACAGCACAGTGCTGCTTCGCGCCAGTTTTCTGTAAATTCGTGGTATCACAACGGTCCAGCTGGCCCATTCATGCCGAAGCGTGGCTCTCCCACGGTCAGATTCTATCACAAACTTGACCTCCACAAACTCTCAACAAATACCTAATCTGTGAACAAGTCTAAATCATTAGATACATAAATAGAGTTGAACTTTCCTAACAGCCTTCGGCCACAATTGCGGAATAAATTACACCAGATGCTTCCCAAAGTTTGTTCCCACAGGCCAATAGTGGGCGAACTGTGCCCGTGGCAATTTATTTACACAAACGATTATCTAAATTGCGTTAACGACATCTGCTACTTTTCGCACCCGGGCTCCTACACTATTCCAAGGTCGGGGCATAGACTAATATTAAATGATACAGAATGGCGATTGGGCAATAAGTATTTTGACAGCGTTTAACACAATGTATCTATGATTATTTTTTTTATGTGATAGGTGGCAGACGAGCAGACAGATCACCTGATGGTAAGCAATTGCCACCGCCCATTAACACTCGTGACACCAGTGGAGTCACAAGTGCGCTGCCAACCTTTTCACCCACCTATCTCCTGGATTGGGCCTCCGGTGCCCTCACTCACGCAGCGAAACACAGCATAGTGCTGCTTCACGCTGGTTTTCTGTGAGGCAGTGGTATATCTCCGGTCGAGCCGGCCCATTCATGCCGAAGCGTGACTCTCCCACGGTCGATTACCACCACAGTATTATTAATTGCAATGCGTTTATTAATGCAATCAACAAAAAAGTATATACATATCAAGATTGCACCGCCCTACACCATCATCATCATCATCAGCCCATTTAAGTCCCTACTGCTGGGGCACGGGCCTCCCTCAATCACATGAGGGGTAATTGCCATACTCACCACGCTTGGCAGACGGGTTGGCGAGCTACACCATCATCAAGTGTCTTTTACCTAAATGTTGCCTGAAAGAGATCGCTTAAAGTGGTAAGGCCACCTTCATTGTACATTGTATCCTGTAATACCTTAGTTTTAAGTTTTCATACTTTATTTTGAGTGCCATTAAAGTAAATTATTTCATTCATTCATTCATTCAACAAATATATTACGAATCTCCCCCTTAACGTGACGGGTAGGGCACACTAGCGACGCCAATCGATTTTAATTTCAAGCTATTATACCGGATCTATTTTAAACAATTTCGGGGTTTAACCTCTTGGCAAACACTTATACTATTTTTTAAATAACCATGCACAAATTTTGGATCCAACGGGTATGCAATAAATTTATTACCGATAAAAGCGGCCACTTTTGACGTGAATCTTTTTTCCGCGTACAAAAACGGACCCAACATTTGTGCATAGTTATTTAATAAATAGTATAAGTGTTTGCCGAGAGGTTGTAACCCCGAAAATGTTTAAAATAGATCCTGTTTAGTAGCTAAAAATTAAAATCGATTGGCATCGCTAGTGTGCCCTACCCGTCACCTCAATAATGTGCCCATGTATATCTTTTATTTTTGTCATAGATGGTGTTTAAACGAAAGAAAACTCAATTAAAGAGTTCTCAAACCATCGGTCAAGGTCAATTATTTTACCTTATCAGATAATTTCTCATTCAGGCAAACTTTTTAATATCACGAAATGATACCCCACGGTTTTACAGAATACCGGCGTGAAGCAGTGTCTCTGCTGTGTTTCGCTGCGTGAGTGAGCGTACCGGAGACCTAATCCAGGGGAAAGGGAGTTTTAAAGTTGGCAGCGCACTTGCCACTGGTGTTGCGTGTGTCCATGGGCGGCGCCAATCGCTTATCATCAGGTGATCCGTCTGTTCGTCTGCCACCTATCACATTAAAAAGGCTTTAAGAATAAAATTAACGGCATCATGCTAAATCATGCTAACCATACACGTCTCACTAACTTATATTCTCTATATGTTATTCACTTGATACCACGGCCTCACAGGAAACCGGCGTAAAGCAGCACTGTGTTGTGTTTCGTTGCTTAAGTGAGGTTACAGGAGGCCCAATCCGGGGAAAACGATATTTAAAGGTTGGCAGCGCAATGACTCCACTAGTGTCGCGGGTGTCCTGGGCGGCGGTAATTGCTTACCATAAGGTCCATCTATCACATAAAAAATGAGTCTGGCTCCATAAATAAATGTACAACACATGAGACCCAAATCGTCTGACCTTGAGAAGGAGATAGTTTTTTCTTGATCTGGACAACTTGATTAATCCCACACAACTTGGACTCCTTAGGGTTATTGCGTTTACTTTTCTGTAAGCCGGTATTAGAAAAGTTATTCATCTCAAGGGAGTTTATATATGTGTTGATATTTCTGCAAAGGTTGAACAAGAATTACGGTAGCTCAGTGGCTCGTGCCTTCCATACAGGGGGTCCTGCGCCCAATCCCTCTCCGGTCGTGTCAAGCTGGTATCCCATCAGAATATGAGGGTAAGGGAATAGAGAGTGCACTTGTGTTTGCGCACACACTTGAGCACTATAATATATCCTGCGTACTTGGCTGATCGCTGAGATTGGCGCTGTAGCCGTAATCGGTTGGAGGATATTATTACAGGGGGTCGTGGTCTTTAGGCTTTTCAAAATATATGTGCGTATTTATACCATTAGCTATACGGTGAGGGAAAACTTCGTGAGGAAACCATCTCGAATAGTTTCTGAAACGTGTAACCATGATTAAATTAATCTGGTTACCCTATCAAAGGGTTGCGAAAGTCAGACGGCAGTCGCTTAATTGTAATTACCTGACTCTTCAAATCCTGAAAGATGAATACATTGAAGCCTTATGACCTTCGCAACTCTTAAACATTAGTAATGGACTAAGGCAGTAATATACTTGTTTACTGTTTTCTGGAACACCAGAATGTTTAAATCATATTTAGTTTCCCGAAGCTATTGTTACCATAGGCGGAGACTTATTATTGGCACTGCTTTTTCTTATTGATATAAGTTTAGTGTATTATTTAGCTGTTAGTCTTCCAAATAATAAATAAATATTATAATTGCTTTCAAAAATGTTTAACTGTTACCCCTCTGTATCCAACTACTCTTTGTCTCAAATTTCGGACAAGGAGCTAACATATAAATTACTCCGGGCATTAGAAATGCAATTTGGGTATCGTTCAAGAACAATTTGAGGCCCTCCCTTCCTGGACCCCCTTCGGAAATTATCGAAGGGTCCTTTATTGTACCTAAGGTCACAGTACACAAATAAAGGGGACGATTATTGCTGCATCTTGGGTCAAATTGCACGTGTTTTGCATTGGGGTATTTTACGGATTAAGTATAATTACCATTTCTTTATTCAAGTTATGCACTTATGAACATCGAAATAATGTACAGGCCGCGTCAGACAAGTGAGTAAGCGCAGTGCAAAAATAGCTCTTATATATGAGATATAAACACGGTCTAAAATCCAGGGTAACGCCAGGTGACGTCGTGTGCACATGTAATCTATCGCTGGTTTGGAATATAGATTTCTACTAAGTACCTACTTTCCATTGCCGTGTGGTCCCCGGCAGAGTAGAATAGGCCTCTGCATTTATATCAAAACCCTCGCCAACCCGTCTGCCAAGCGTGGTGAGTATGGCAATTACCCCTCATGTGATTGAGGGAGGCCCGTGCCCCAGCAGTGGGGACTTAAATGGGCTGATGATGATGACCTACTTTCCGTTTATTTGCCATCTGCAGAAACTTAAAACACACACATGTTTGTGTGAGTTTGATTGTAGATTCCCAATTCGTCGCGAATGGGCCGTGTCAACCGCATTGATACCACGGTCTCACAGAAAAGCGGCATGATGCAGTGCTGTGTTTTGCCGAGTGAGTGACAGTACCGTTGGCCCCATGGTTAGAGGAGTTTAAAGATTAGTAACACACTTGTGACTCCACTGGGATTGCGAGTATCTATGGGCGGCGGCAATCGCTTACTATCAGGTGATGCGTCTGTAAACGTTCATTCAAAATCAGGATTATTTAACTCCCCTTCCCCACCAGTGAACAAATCACCGATTAAGCCAACGGTACTCTCACTCACTCGTCAAAACATAACGCAAGCGCGGCTTCTTGTTTTTTGTGCTAAAAGTTAAGTCAGTTTCTATAGAAAAGTATATTTCAAATAAAATATTGTATGTATAGGCACAGTACAACAAGATATTTTTTTATACTGTAGTGTAGGTATCAATATGTTAAGGTGTGACGCAGTCGCAAGCATAAACAACTAAAAGAGCGTAAGCAACCGATACCTAAAACTCCAGAATGAAACAAAGCACACCCTCATCATACACACATAACACATTTACGTCGCACAAAAGTGTGCCGAAAGCCGAAAACGCTGAATTATACCGGCGACACTGTCCGCGTTCGTCCGCAATTTCAATTTACGAGTGCCGATGCTATAAAATCGGCACGTGATCGGCCCCGGACAAATAAGCGGGTGGTTATATGTGTATTAGCAGTAGTAGTGAGGTGTGGATTTGGTAGGGAGAGGGGCGTGTGTGCCGAATGTGTTTTCCAGCTGTTTGTTAGAAATGCGACCTTCAAACTTTCAAGAAAAGGACGTGGTTATCAATTCGACTGCATGTTTCTTTTGCATGTTGTATGTTTGTGCGCGCATTACTAGGCCAATTATGAACTATTTTTTATGAGAGCATTCTCCTGGCTCGTTGAGGTGACGTTAGATGGAGCCAATCCATAACACACTGGTAGCCAAGGCAAGAGAAATGACAAAGAGGATGCCCATTAAGCAGATGGGCTGACGACCTAGACAGAGCGGTAGGTAAGACCTGAATATGGCCGGCACATGACCGTTGCCACTGGCGAGCACAGGAGGAGGCCTATTACCCTGCATTGGGGTCATAATACAGGCTGATAATGATGATGATGATTCTGCTGAGGTGGTTCCAAGGTAGCACACTTGCAACTTTCTTGTTTTGGGTGTCCATATGCAGCTGTAGTCGCTTACTATTTATCTGCCTTTTATCTGAAAAAAAAAAATAGCGGTAACTATGGTGTGTTGACTTTTGTAGAGAGTGCACTCACCAGGGAAAGAGCCCTGAGGATGTACCTGGTGAGATTCGGTCTAAATGCTGAGAGGGTATTAAGGACCATGGGCTATTAAACATCAAAAGATACTCGTACCAATATATCTTATATAATAGACATTGTTAATTGCAACATTTGATTCATGGAATGTCAGCAGCATCTGAACACCCGAGAGACCCCGAGAGACTTTCTTTTTAGGTCTCCTAAATGTCATCATACCAGTTTTTCATTCTCGCATGTGTATAAAACCATTGCTACGAAGCCTGGCGTACGATATTTTTTATGCTAGAGGCGACAAATGAGCAAGCGATTCACCTGATGGAAAGTAATCAACGAGGCCCATGAACGTCCGCGAAATCAAAGATATCGCTTATGTGTTGCCGGCCTTTTTAAAAAAGAGTACATTCTTCTCTTGAAGGTCCTTAAGTCGTAGCCGTCGGGGAATACTCCCGCAGCCAAACCGTGCCACAAAACTGAGGTACAGTCAACACCAAAAGTTGATGCACACTTTTCGCAGTTAGTGACTCTTTTGATTCTCGAAATAAGAACTACAAACTGCGAAAAATGTGCAGCTACTTCTGCTGTTGACTGTACGTGGTAGAAATTCCGCAAGAAACGCAAGGTATTAGACCGCCATCCACCGAGATGATGGGGATGAAATTATAATCACTTGCGTGTGGTTCGAAGTAAGAATTCAGCAGCAGAAATTATATCAAACAGTTCCTCAGAGCACTAGAATGAGGACATTAGTAGAGCATGGTCCAGAATTTTTCAGTCTGGTAATTTACAGCAAAGCGACTTCCATCTGCCGTCATCCTTCTCATCCCGTCAAGACGGACCAAACCAAAGGTATCTGGGAGGATACAGTACAACCATATTTTCTCACTGCATATTATTATTTTTTATTTGAGAGGTGGCAGACGAGCAGACGGATCACCTGATCGTAAGTGATTCCGCCGCCCATGGACACCCATGGGCGGCGGAATCACGCAATACCTGTGGAGTCACAAGAGCGCTGCCAACCTTTTCCCCTTTCCTCCATTGGGCCTCCGGTAACCTCTCTCACACGGCGAAACACAGCGCAGGCGCAGCTTCACGCCAGTCTTCTGTGAGGCAGTGGTATCACTCCGGTCGAGCCGGTCAATTCTTGCCTAAGCGTGGCTCTCCCACATTTGTGGCTCTCCCACATCTTATGCGCATAAGATAGAATGGCAACTTTCAGTACGCTCTATGTGAATGAATTCTGATTCATATACTTGTAACATTCACTGTCCTGAGGGCCTAATTTAAAGCAGACGTTACGACCGAATCGGAGTTTCCTTCTCTTTCACACGCGCTAACAGTCTCCTTTGTTTGGACGCGACAGGTATTTTCTCGTTCGTTACGGGACGTCTTTAAATTAAGCCACCTGGTTTCAGACTTAGGTTTGAACTTGTATTATGGTAAGCAGACTGGCCGTGTGGTCCGCGGCAGAGAAGAATAGACCACCCTCACTCTTACCGAGGTGTCGTAAAAGGCGACTAAGGTAAAGCTGCTGACATGATCATCAGCACCCAGAGAAGGAAAACTCTGCATTTATATCAAAACCCTCGCCAACCCGTCTGCCAAGCGTAGTGAGTATGGCAATTACCCCTTATGTGATTGAGGGAGGCCCGTGCCCCAGCAGTGGGGACTTAAATGGGCTGATGATGAAGCAGACTAGAAGCACAAGCATCAAGATGTGTATTTTATCAATAGTTGGCACTGAATTGAACCCTTGCGTCTAGACCAGCGCTCAAACTACTCATATAAAAGATAATAAGACATCTTGCCCGCTTTTCTATAACTTCTATGTCACACCCGTAGCGCATGGGCCAAAAACTGGAGCATGCAATGACAAACGATGTATTGTACAGACCTTCCTTCAAATTAGCTGCCATGCAGCTGCGAACACAAATAACATATTTTGTTGTGTTGAAATAAATGTGGGGCGCGTTTCTAAAGAATTTGATACGTATTAGAAGTATTGAGTGATATCGCTTTAAGACAAAAATAATATTTTTAGGTACGTGGTTTTACGTTTTTACCATTTCTAGGTACATAAGTTAATCATAATAAATAACCAGCGGACGATCAAGACGCTTATAATGATATGTCATTTGTCGAATTCTGATAAGTAGTTAAGAAGTTACGTGGAAACAGATGAACATACATACATACATACATACATACATACATACATAGCCTGTCAAAATCATAACCCTCCTTTTGCTTTGCCGTAGTCGGGTAAAAATGGATAATCAACTAAATAAGCGATTATTGCCGAGTGGATATTCTATGTATGAAACAGCAGATTTTTTTTTGCTTATTTTGATGTTCTAACATGCTAAATGGACTTTATTCACAATACCTATGAGGTTGTGTGTGTGTCTGTCTATGGCATCGTAGCTCCCGAACGAATGCACCGATTTTGATTTTGTTTTTTTTTTTGTTTGAAAGTTATGTTGGATAAAAATCGATCCAAGATGGCCGCCGTCACATATGGATTGTATGTTTTAACACAACTCCCACAATCATATAAAAGGGCTTGAGTAACAGAATATATTTATTGGGACAAATTTCATCAATCCAAGATGGCCGCCGTCGGGGTTTTTTTTTATATGAGAGGTGGCAGACGAGCTGATGGATCACCTGATGGTAAGCAATTCCGCCGCCTATGGACACCCGCAACACCAGTGGAGTCACCCCATCGCCTATTTTTTTAAGACATAGGTGGCAGAAGAGCAGACGGATCAACTGTTGGTAACTCCCCAAGATTGGGCCTCCGGTACCCTCACTCACGCAGCACACAGCAAACACAGCCCGGTGTTGCTTCACGCCAGTTTTCTGTGAGGCCATGGTATCATACCGGTCACATCACGTACAATTGACCGAAAGAGAGTCTAAGTGCGAAAAAGGGAGTCCACATTACATTACATCATCACGGTCGAGCAGGTCATTCATGCCGAAGCGTAGCTCTGCCACGATATGTAAACATCTTGCTACAGGAAAATACATATTATGGTCATATGCTCCTATAAACCCACGCAAGCTGGCACAAGCTGACGACATTTCGCTACAAAACAAATGACTTTGATAAGGGCTAGACCACAATATGAGGAGGGGCCGATTGCCAAACTCACATAAATAACTCCACCCTAAGAGAAGAAACTTAACGGCAAATTAAACCACAATTTGAAGAAGAGTAGGGTGAATAAATTCCACCTCGATACGGAGGTAATTTCGGAATGATGCTGAACCGAATTTGATACGAACACGCGGCTCGCTATTAGTATCGTTTTTGAAGATTAAAGTCGGATTAGGCGTGTAAATCTACTGACAATTTGAGTCCTGATGGGGTGCGGTGGTATAAAATTTAAAGTTAAGCCCTTATTTTAGGATAAAAGTTTCAATAAATACGTTAAATAAAGACAATAACATAATAACTAATATAACTTGACAATAATAATTTATATGAATGTATATCTAGTCCTTTATATTATTTTATCTAAGCTTTACATACTTATTTATTAGTATATGATATTACGTTTATTTATGTATTAGTATTAAAATTTTTAATATAAATACAGTTTACATTTATTTCCCTTTTCAATATTAAATAAATAAATAAATATTTTACAACATCACATTCATTAATCTGACTCCGAGATAGGTAGCTCAAGCACCTATGTTCCGGACATCAGAACCAACAGCGGAATTACAAATATATACATATAATACTTTTCTTTTGTAAATACATACGTATAATACATAGAAACACCCAGACCAATACAAACAGACATGTTCATGCACACAAATGTTTGTACTGTGCGGGGATCGAACCGCAACCCTTGGGCCAAAGGCAGCGTTCACTACCACTGTTCCAAACGGGTCGTCGAAATATTACACCACCTAAAGGTATTAAAGGTTGCCTGGAAGATATTGCTCATAGTAATAAGGCCGCCTTCGTTGTACATATCCTGTAATACCTAGTATTAAGTTTTCTTACTATACTTGAGTGCAATAAAAGTATATTCATTCATTCATTCATTCATTCACCTAGTCCTCGTCTACTATCAAATGTCCTCTACCTGAAGGTTGTCTGGTAGAAATCGCTTCAAGTGATAAGACCGCCGAAATCGTACATCTATGTTTCTATAATGCCTAGTTTTTTTATGTTGTGTTATTTGTGCAATAAAGTCAACAACAATATAACTTAATACCTAATAATCACATAGTAACAATATTATTACTTAGCATACGCGAGTTGTCTGCCCGGCTATTCGATATTTCTTAGCATACGCGAGTTGTCTGCCCGGCTATTCGATATTTCAGTGACAGTAAAGAGGTAACGCCGTCACCATTCTGCGGACGATGAGTAGCGGCAGAGGCGAAAGTAGGGGCAGACCATACTCTTTTGTAAATATTTCTCAGCTCATCTCTTGTGTCCACACCGCGGTTTGTAAGACTGATGTGGATACGCAGATTTCCATATTAATGATTAAAACCATGACTCGTGCGGAACTTTGTAGTGATTTTTTTTACCTAAATAATAATCGACGGATAAAATACCCAATATCACATACATTCATCAACATCATCTGACTTAAAATGGCAAAGATCGCAATATTTATGACGTGCCTGTAGAGAGCCTATTATATATTTTTTGGTATTCGATCGTCGACACTAATGCTTACCAATCGATTTATATCGGCTGTTGCATCTTAAAATACTTAAAGGAAAGAATAATATTTTTCAAACGCTTAACAATATTTTTTACACGCGACAAGAAACTGTAGTGTGTGATGCACCTCGCCCCTGGGTTATGATAGTATTTAAGTAAGTTAGTGTAATAAAGAGATAGTCATAACGCATCACTTGTTTTAATTACACGTCCCGAACCTCCGTCATTGCGAAACAATAAAATCTTTATCTAAAAAAATAAAAGTAAAAAAGTTTGTCATAAGAAGAGTTTGTCATAAGTCTGTCTTAAAAAACAGTTAATAATTTCCTTCAAGTATTTAGGAATGTACTTACTTAAAAAGTCTCTCAAGATCGTCACAATCAAAATTATTAATCTTTTGGCCTTGCTAGTTTCGTTAATGTAGAGCCTTAACATTTCGCTCTGATTTGGCTCTGTATGCGGAAAGGTTAAAACCAATTTATCAGTGGTGACGAACATTTTCCAAAAATAACGCAAAAAATCCGCCCTCAGTTCCAAACCCAATTATTCTTAACCGACCATTTTGTGTGCATTAATAGCGAACGAAAATCGCCTGTTACGAACGTCGGACCAAATTTATAGTGGCCGTCACCCCAAAATTTATCGAAGAAAAATACATCTTTTTCATCCGAAACGGTTTGTCAACGTCGCTCGGCGATTCGGTGAAATGAGCCCCATTTGATATGAACCCGCTTCTGGTGGAAGGAGGGCGTGTTTTAACTTAAGGAACTAAGCGGTTTCCGGATTTCTTTCGGAAAAATCTTTGGGAAACTTTGTATTGTTCAACTGAAGAGCCATATAAAGTTACTCAATCAATCAACCTTTCACTTTCCACTACTGTAAGCAGGCCTCCCCAAAGAGTTCCTACTATCCCAATCCTAAGTAATTTGCATCAAACTCACACCAGGATTTTTTAAATCACTAGTTCGTCTTGTTATGCTTTGTAAGGTTAGACGACCACTCGTCCTATTAAAACTCATCCCAGAATTTTGAGGTTTCTTTGCTGGTCACTGTTCTAACCTTTAGCAGGTCTACATTATCCATGCGTAACGTCCACATTTATAAGCAATGACTCAATGGCTGAAAAGTCTTGTAGCACAAGGCAAGGTTGAAGCTCGCAGCAGGTCACTAATATGTTAGCCCAACTAAGTAAATCCAGTTGGCATACTTACAACGAATTCATCTCCTAACGAACAAGAATATAAAAGAAAAGTATCAGCCCATAATCTGTCCCACTGCAGGGCAAAGGCAACATAGAAGTCATGTTATCGCTGCAATGATGGGATTAGGCTTAATCACCACGCTTGCCAAATTGGTGATCATAAACCCAAGCTATGCACAAAAAATTCGAAACATACTTTTCGCTCGACCCGGGAATCGAACCCAGGACCCGCAGATCACGGCCCGGTACTTAAACCACTAGACCAACAGGGCAAGAATATATGTCGCATCGAAACAAAGTAGACACACAGCGAAATTCAAAGGAAGAGAAACTCCGATTCGGTCGTAACGTCAGGTGCTAGGCCACCAGCCCTCAATTGTCCACTTCTCAAATGCACTAGAAAAACACCGTTGCAGGAGGAATGGCAAAGGATTATGACGTAAATCATAAACACTGATATAGTGACAACCACGTCGAATCTACCAAGATTGTGACAACAAGAAGAAGGAACAATTAGTTTAAGATATGTGTACTCATGTTATGAAATGAAAACTTTTCCTCATGTAGCAAAACTGGCACCGTGCAAGCCTTAATAGATATAATACCAATTTTTGCTGTTATAAGAATTTGCCTACTTTTTACGGTATAACGCTCTTAATAATTTATGACTAGATCCTATTAACATTCTTTATACGACGCACAATAGCAGCTTCGCTAGTCGTGCAAGTAATTGCATGGTACATGCATCTATGGGTAATAGTCCACACTAGCCCCTTAAAAATTCCGTCATAATTGAATTTGGGTGATATTTATGAGTTCCGCGCAATTTTTATAGCCTCCTGCGGTTAACGGGCCTGCCGCCAACGATTATGAGAAGCATGCTTCTTGTCACCCTATGTGTGGAGGGAGATCTGAGAATGGGAAGTGTATAGAGTTGTTTGGTGTAAGGTTGTTTATTGTTTGTATGGATTATGGTACTCATTATACACTGTAACGTTAAACGTACATTTTTACTCAAAGTAAAAAATAATAATAACTAATTAAAAGATAAAAAAAACCAAAAAAATAATTAAAATTAAAAAAAAAACATTTTAAACTTCTAAAATCAATTAAAACTACTTAAAATTAATACAAATCTATTTTTATATTTACATTTAATGTACAATAGTATACCCTCTTTATATGGGCAGGCGAGCAGACGGATCACCTGATAGTAAGCGATTACCGCCGCCCATGGGCACCTGCAACACAAAAGTCACCTGAAAAGTCACAAGTGCACTGCCGACCTTTTAAAAAGGAATAAGCTCTTTTCTTGAAGGTTTGCAGGTCGTATCTGTCCGGAAATACCGCAGGCGGTAGTTCATTCCATAGTTTTGTCGTACGAGGCAGAAATTTTCTTGAGAAATACTTGAGAATACCTACTGTGACTTTTTGAATCTCCGAGATACATAGGTTTGTTTGTGATTTTTGACCGTGGGAGAGCCACGCTCCGGCATGAATGGGCCGACTGGACCGCAGTGATATCACGGCGTCATAGAAAACCGACTTGAAGCAGCACACTGCTGTGTTCCGCTGCGTGAGTGAGGATACCGGAGGAATCCGAATAAAAGCGGTGGCTTAAACGTTGGCAGCGCACTGGTGTAGTCGTGGGTGTATATGGACGGCAGCAATCGCTTAATATCAGGCGATCCGTCTGCTCGTCTGCCATTTATTACATAAAAAAAAGTATTTTGACAGATCAACATTGCAATTGTAATTTTTTACTCATATTTCTTGACTTTACCCGAATGTTTTTAAATTAATTAGAATTGAACCCACTGCTGATTTTAATGCTCATTAGGGTTTATAAATAACCACATTCTGAATTAATACACGGACTGCTTCAAACAAAGCAACTCAAGGTTCAATCATCATCATCATCATCAGCTCATTTAAGTCCCCACTGCTGGGGCACGGGCCTCCCTCAATCACATGAGGGGTAATTGCCATACTCACCACGCTTGGCAGATGGGTTGGCGAGGGTTTTGATATAAATGCAGAGTTTTCCTTCTCTGGGTGCTGATGATCATGCTAGCAGCTTTACCTTAGTCGCCTTTAACGACACCTCGATAAGAGTGAGGGTGGCCTATTCTACTCTGCCGGGGACCACAAGGCCAAGGTTCAATACGGAAGTGATACCCCGCCATGGCGCCCACTGTAGATGGCAGACGAGCAGATGTATCACCTGGTGGTAAGCGGTTGCCGCCGCCCATGGACACCCGTGACGCTAGTGGAGTCACAAGTGTGCTGCTAACCTTTCGAACCCGTTTTCCCCCGGATTGGGCCTCCGATACCCTCACTCACACAGCGAAACACAGACACACACACACAAACACATCACACAAACAATCTTATAATACACAAAATATAATGTTTTTATAAGTTAATACTTCGGAACGCTGACTACCTCTAGTCGGAGGTGGGCGTTAATAGCTGCAACACAGTTATTAAACTAATGTAACTGTTTTCGAACACTCACTGTTATTGCACCCTGTAAAAGTGTTACTGTTAATAACAGTTTTTATTTTCACTGCAATCAGAAGTTGAAACCGTTACTACTTGTATTATAATATCAGTGCCGTTACCTAGCAAAAACATTGAATTAAAAAAAAAATACGTAACTGTATTCGGTTTTATCAACTCTATATAAACCCAAAAATTTCCCATCTCCACAGCATTGCATAGCGACATATTACAAAAGTGGCACCGGAGGAAATGTGGGATTATTTATATTAAATTATGGAGGGCACAACGCAAACTACCCACAGCGCCCGCGGGCAGGGAACTGTCCTTGCTTTCTTTTGGCCATTGTTGATTGTGACTGTCGAGGGGTTTCTCTCGAAGGTAAACAATAGGGTGCTTGAGACTTGCTAAGTAAGGGATTTGGTGAACAATAGCTAATGAAGAAGATAAAATATGGAAAATAAATGTCATGGAGTGACTTATGTATGTCTCCGTGGGATTATTAATATTGTTGTAGGTTCTAACTAAACAATAGTCTGGAAGAAATATTAGATAGATAGATAGATAGATACACTTTATTGCACAAAATTTACAGATCTTAGCCTAAGTTATTATACTAAAACAATGTAGGCGGTCTTTCGCTAATAGCGATCTCTTCCAGACAACCTCAGGGTAGAGGAAAAGTATAGTGAATTAAGAAAAGGGGTAAGGCAGTGCAAGTCAGAAAAAGAGAAAAAAAAAGACATTGTATAAATACAATATTGTACCCTACCTAAGGGAAATGTTTTGAAAAATGGTTCGGATTGATTCCTGCCGCTTCATTTCGTCCCCTACCATTTATATTTAGATGGAAAACTGTCAGTGGCAGTCCATAACTGTGCATTTCTTAAAAATACTTTCTGTCTCGTACAACAAAACTGGGAAATGAACTATCCACTGTATTTCGGGGCCAAAACTAAATAAAGAGTATTAGCCTAAATACTGCAGGGCAAAGGCCTCCATCACAGAAGTCAAGTCCTGCTGACCTTCAAGATAAGGGCGTACTCTTTTTCTTAAGAGCCGGCAACGCATATGTGATACCTCAGGTGTTGCAGATGTCCATGGGCGGCGGTGATCACTTTCCATCAGGTGTGCCGTCTGCTCGTTTGTCCGCTATAATGTAAGAAAAAAAAAGTCATCGCTACTATGATGGGATAAGGCTTAATCACCAAGCTCGCCAAATGCTAATACGTGATCGCAAGAAATATTCGAAACATACTTTTTGCTCGATAAAAAATTAAATCCAGGACCCCCAGATCACGACCAACAGGGCCAAACCTTGATAAATTGGGATTATACTCTTTTAAGGTAACACATTCTTAAAACTAGCGCCGCCGATAAATCTGTAAAAATTGTGGCTAAAATGAGACATTAAAAAAATTAATAACAACGGTGAATACTTAAAGGAAAGTATTTTACTTATTTGACTGTACTTTTTCGTTATGGCGTCTGACTGGCATACTGTGATTGGCCCCCCCTTTCCCCGGATTGGGCCTCCGGTACCCTCACTCACGCAGCGAAACACAGCACAGTGCTGCTTCACGCCGTTTAACGTGCTACGGTGTTGGCATATATGAGAGAGTAAAACGGAATGGAAGATGCGTAGAATGGAGCGGAGTAAGAGTGAACAGAGAACGAATGAACGAAGGGAATGATTAAGTTATCTGTGGGTGTGAGACGACGAAAGACGCGAATAGGCTTGCTCTGCGATTATAATAAAATAAAGAAGATTGGAAGACCCTGAAATCCTGTTTACTTATCTCAAATCCCACATACTGTGATTGGCATCCTGATTTTTCGGGCATGCTGTTTGCATGTGTGTTCTTCTCTCTGTTCTTCAATATTAATTTACCAAAAAGCTTTATATATGTATGTATGCATGTATATTGTTGAATTGTACAGTATAACGCTTATTGAACGGCCGTGTGGTCACCGGCAGAGTAGAATAGGCCACCCTCACTCTTACCGAGGTGTCAAAAAAGGCGACTAAGGTAAAGCTGCTGGCATGATCATCAGCACCCAGAGAAGGAAAACTCTGCATTTATATCAAAACCCCCGCCAACCCGTCTGCCAAGCGTGGTGAGTATGGCAATTACCCCTCATGTGATTGAGGGAGGCCCGTGCCCCAGCAGTGGGGACTTAAATGGGCTGATGATGATGATGTTAATAATAATGAATAATAAATAAATAATAATAAATAAATATTTCACATACATTGATCTGACTCCGAGGTAGGTAGCTCAAGCACCTGTATTACGGATATCAGAGTAAACAGCGGAATTACAAATTTTATAATAATAATAATAAATTAAAATTATTTTCTTTTTATTATTGCCTAATAGTGGTCACTTTTAGCAATTACAATAATTATGGTTACTTGTAGGAAGAAATTATGATATTGTTTTCTATAAAAAATATTTTATTAATACTTATTTAACTATTAATTGCAGTGGAGTCCCCATATTGCTGCTTCGGCAGGAAGACTAAGTTCCGCTGCATATGCAGTAAGAAAAATTAGGCGTCTGACTGATATTGAGACGGCAAGACTGACCTATTTCAGCTATTTCCACAGTGTGACGTCATATGGCCTACTGTTGTGGGGGTCTGCTGTTGACATACAAACTATTTTTGTATTACAGAAAAGGGCCATCTGCGCTATATACAGCCTTAGATCACGTGACTCACTTAGGGAAATATTTAAAGAAATAAATATTTTAACCGTGGCTTCCCAATTTATCCTCGACTGCATTATGTATGGACGTAAGCGCTTGCACACTTTTCCAAAAAAGTCCGATAGTCATAGTCTTAACACCAAAAATAAACATAGGCTTGCCGTCCCGGTCCTCAGACTTCCTAAAATCGGTAATTCATTTGTTGGCTTAAGTATTAAGATATTTAATAAGCTACCACAAAATGTCATTAACCTAGCAATGGATAAGTTTAAGTCTCATATTAAAACCTGCCTAATGAAGAAAGGTTATTATAGTGTACAAGACTATTTAAATGATAAGGATTCTTGGTCACGTTACTTGATTAATCTTTTGAGTTGTTATTCATAGTAGTCTTTTAACTTTCATATTTTTTTTTCTCTTCTCAATTGAAACTTAGTAACATCATCAATATTTGAAAAGAGTAACTACTGAGTTTCTTGCTGGAGCCCAATTCTCGGGCTCGTGACATTTATTTTCATACGACATATATCACTAAAACATAGTTTTTTTGTATGGTTTTCAGGTGATATCCGCCATGTTTTCAAAATATCACGAGCACGAGAATTGGGCTCCTGGTGTCTTCTCAGTAGAAATCGACATTCCGAACCAGCGCTAGATATTATGTATCTATTTTGACATTCATAAGTGTTCTGTGTGGACCTAAATTCAATAAAGATTTTTTTATCTTTATCTTAAAAGTATGCTTTGTGGATTCACCATTGTACTTTTCTTGAAAAGGTCTAATAATCACCACAACTAGTACAAATCTATTGACGCTAGTTTCGTCGATGTGACACCTTAAAAGGCTTGCAGCGCATCTGTGTCTCCACTGGTATTGCAGGTGTCCATGAGTGCCGGTAATCGCTAACCAATCAATCGGTGACCCGCATACTAATCTGTCACTTTAAAAAAATACTGTAACATTTTTGAAATCGCGACAAACTAGACCTTGTAACGTCGAAAAAGATCCCCGGATTCGGCGGGTAGGGCTAAAAGAAGCCGCGTGGGCTGATGCAATTCAAAGGTTTTAAATTAGTGTCTAGTGGTTTTTAGTGTGCAAGTTTGGTGTTTATTTGTGCAGTGAAGCGGGGCAAAGTGATCCTAATAATAAGAATCGTTGGATTGTATCGTTTTTAACACTGCTATTGTGTGTCGAGTGCGTTGTCTCGTGACAACTTGCTTGGACCTAATAGAGTCTTAAAACCCGCGATTGCTTTTAGAGTGATATCCGCTGAATCCGTAGGTCGATAAAACGCAAAACACCGGCGTTTTATTGAGTGACTGTAACTTTGACTGACTTCGACTGTTGACTACCTACTTGTTCTCAATAAGTTACTTGACATTGGCGAATTATCTTCGGTTGTCCCGCTTAATAATGCATAAAATGTAAAACATGATAATGGCAGGAGTAATTCTCAGTCGAGAAGTTGATTGCCACAAATAAAATAAGAAGAAGAAGGAAAGATCCCCAAATTTCGAAGTCAAAGATTCTAAGCATAACAGTGATTATTTATTCCAACCCAAGTCCATTGTGAAATGAGGTTTGTGATCAAACGGGACGGTTGAATATGAAATGGAAATCCCGCGGAGTGTCACACGAGGTATTATTTGCATATACACACTTTTTCCTATTGGCAGAGGGGAGGCGATTTTGATAACTTTTGTTTGCGCAAATGACAAGGGTGGAATAAAAATCTAGATGGTTTTCTGTCTCTGGATTATTATTTAGGCCTACATACGCTTTTTTTTATTTCAGTCATGTACTTTTTCATGTGATAGGATTTTGACCGTGGGAGCCACGCTTCGTCATGAATGAGCGGGCTCGACCGGAGTGATACCACGGCTTCACAGAAAACCGGTGTGAAGCAACACTGTGCTGTGTTTCGCTGCGTGAGTGAGGGTACCGGAGGATACCGGAAAGGGGAGTTTAAAGGTTGGCAGCAACTTGTGACTCCACTAGTGTCACGGGTGTCCATGGGCGGTGGCAATCGCTTACCAACAGTTGATCCCTAGTCTGCTACCTTTAACATAATAAAAATTTAAACAGTTCATTTTAATCTTGTTTTAATTTTTTTTTTTTTATTCAAATTTCCAATAATTGTATGTCATGTTGTTAATGTCAATGCTGTATACGCCTATAATAGGGTATAAGAATTGTAGCTACTATTATCATCTATTTGGTGCAAGTCCTGTATTATAAAAGTTGTTGATGCACCCTTTTAAATAAATAACATTTATTATTGTACAATTGTTAAATGTCATCGCATTTAGGCACGGTAAAAATATATCTTTTCCACTTTCACATTCTTATCCATTGAGATACCACCACCTAAATACCTAAACAGACATTATTAGTAGGTACAATTGGTACTCAAATCAGCGGAGTCTATCGACAATCCATGAAGTCTACATTTTACCCATTCCATTGTCACAAGCGGTAACTCCGTTGAAAGGAAGGGAATTTGCCCCCTAAGAATCCTTAGAATGTCCGAGCCTCCTCAAAGTGAACTGTATTCGGGTTAGCATGCACCCATCTTTGAGTACATGATTACTGAAATTGTGACCCAATTCGATTTATTGACTTATCGATAAAAATAAATGTTTCTTTCCTCTACCTAAAGGTTGTCTAAAAAATCGCTACTAGCAATAATATCGCCTCATTGTACTGTCTGTCGTTGTACCATACATGTATGGTATTTGGTTCCTGTGAGCTAACTGACTGATATGAAGAATGTCCATCTATCGGAAACCAATCTTTTCGGAATACCGCTTTTTGAGAAAACTTTTCAATTGCTATAAGGATGCGTTCAGATCTCACGAACGAACGCGCCGCGAATTCGTAGCTTTCGTATCGCTCGCGAGCCACTCACAAGTTGCTTGCAAGCTGAATGCGAGCGTTTTAAGGTTCATGTGCCATTGCATCGCTTCTCGCGCGCAATTTGTCAGATATGGACGTACCCTAATAACACCACACTTTGTTACACTACCGAAGGCTTCTTTATCAATCTTTCTCCGTGAATTAATCTATGGTATAACGTCAAATTGTATAGAATGACAGTGCTATACCATAGATTTAGTATCGGAATAAGATTGGTCGAATCAGTCCTCAGTCAGATCAAAATAAACATTAATTAAACTCCGTATACCCAGACACCATATCACAAAATCAAATCGACATTCCAACATATAGAGATATCAGTAATCGAGTTCCACGACTCCATTGTTTGTCCAAAGTTATTATCTTTGCAAATACTCGGAAAATATGCTGGCGAAGACAATATTTTCGGTTATCTACTGTAATTTATGCGCGAACTTGCCGAAACTTGGTCACTTAGGGAGACAATCCGAGTTGCAGATGTCGATGGAGATAAAATCGAAGGAAGGATTGCGGGGAATGCTAAATAGGCGGAATCAATCAAGGTTCGGTTGGAGTTTATTTAAATCTGGTCTCACTGAAAACCAGCGTCATTGCTTTTCTGGGCCGTGACTAAAGCTGAATGAGGGCCATAACACACTTTTTATTTGGTATTGCCTGGATATGATTGATTTTTAATTGTTTTGTGTTTTTGCAAATTGTGTTTACAACAGCTGTGTTCTCTGTGTTGTGATGTCTTTAATAATAAATGTTTTCTTTTTTCTTTCTTAATTATTGGTCACTTAAAGCTACAGTAGTGGACATTCGTAGGTCAACAAGCTGTGTCTGTCCACGGCTGAAGCTAGGCGCAGTGATCGCAGGGTGGATCGCGTGTCATCCAAATATTGGTTTATATTTAGTACCTGATGAGGTTTAACAAGTCCCACCTCTTAAATCTAGCGTTTAGCGTAAGTAGTGGGGATTTTTACGCTCACTAAAATTGATTTCTTTGCACTTAAGTTAATGGCGTGTCTTGTGTACCCATATAGGCTATGCGCGCGATACCTAGCCTTGATATCCTTCAGATAGATCAGAAATGGTAGGGAATCAGTAAAACAGGTGAAAGTCGACAAAAGAGCAGACGAATCACCTGATGGTAACCGATTTCTGCTGCTCATGGACATTTGGGCACCCGCAACACGAGTGGACTCACAAGTGCGCTGCTAAGCTTTTCCTATTCCCTTGAATTAGGACTCCAGTACCTTTACTCACTCGGCAAACAGCGCTGCGGGATGAGGAGATGCCTCCTCTAATTCCCGGTTACGTCTAAAGCTGTCGCCCTCCAGGGTGACAGCTCCAGCCCAGGGTACGCTTAGACTATGATTCACGATTGGGGAGTCTAGTAATTACAGTGACAGCCGTCTGACCTTTGCAACCCTTTACAGGGGAACCTGACCAATTGAAGTATTATTATACGTTTTAGAATCTAGGTGCATGTTTCCTCACGATGTTTTCCCTCACCGCCGAGCTAATGGTAGGAATACGTGCATAGATTTGAAAAATCCAGTGGAATGAGGAGGTACCTACGTGGCGGGAAATGTCACTTTTTAACACACAGAACTAAACAGTAAAGCAAATATCACATGAACCGCGTTATACACAAAGCTCAGAATAACAGACTTAGCAAAAGGAAATAAGGATGAGCGTAAATTGAAAGCGAGCCGTAAGGAAATGCACGCCACCGCTGAGTTATGTGGTGTTTTAGCTCAGGAAGTGCTATAGTTTTTCAACAGTCAGCCAACCCTGGGACGGAAAGAGGAATCTATTTGTAATGTTAAATAGTTTAAGTATCAAACAAAGAACTTTAGATTGTTGTTGTATAGTTTTACGAAAGGATTATGATAATTAATGATAGTGAAATCTGCAGATTATAACGAATAAATATAGTTAAATAATAACTATATTTACATTTCACTATTTCAATAAGCGTCGGCCACACTTCAGCATGGATGAACTGGCTCGACTAGAGTGATAATTATCACGGTCTCACAGAGAGATACTCGTAGGTGATATCTCATCTTGATTGAGGTGATTCTCAAAACCTTTTTACTGCTATAACAGGAACCCCTGTGCTAAATTTCAAGTTTCTATAGTTTATTTCCTGCATTGATAGATCAGTCAATTACTGCCGCACTCAGAGTCGTTGATTAACCTAGTTGGTTGCATAAGAAAATATATTGATACTTATTTCAATTCGCATAGAGACTACCGATAGTTAAGTTAATGAACTTACTTAAATGACGTCTCTGAGTGCGAACTTTTGCTTATATATATTTATATTAGGTATATACTCAGATTAAATCAAAATAGAGGAAGATACTGTTCCATTCAATTAAACAACTGAAAACGAGCTTGATGCATGCACACATACACACAGCTCTATGACACATTTTGTTTAAATTGCTACGGGATTAGAAGACAAACCTATTTGTTTGACATAACTGTGAGCATGGCAATTACCCCTCATGTGATTGAGGGAGGCCCGTGCCCCAGCAGTGGGGACTTAAATGGGCTGATGATGATGATGATGAACTGTGAGTAAGTCAAGCGTGCTACGAGCAGCTACGCTTCAGAGTTGAGTCCTGTCAAAAGGACTTAACTCGTCACACATAAAAACATCGTATATTCCTATCTCGCTCGACATAAAAGTGACCAAACATTAATTAATAAAAATATCTAAAAATATCCTGAGAAATTAAAGCTTTTTCCTACTTATGAGTGAAATCTGATTCCATCAATTTCTTTTTTCATAATTTGTACAACGCGTAATAGCGCACGTAGGTATGTTGGTAACCTTTATCTCACTTAAAACAAAGAATACTTTTGTGTAACACGACCGCTTGTCAGAAACGCCAATTTGCGACAGCGTGCGTTAAGGGGGACCTAATTTAAGCGGTCCACGCGGTATATACGAGTCACCTATCTTCCGCTATTTTGATTTAAACTAAGGGTGTATACCGTTCTTTTTAAATCGTTTACATCCCGAAAACAGCATAATACGTATATTGTGAATAAAAACTATTTAGCATGTTTGATCAACAAGATTCAAAGCGAAAATAAAAACAGCTGTTCCATACATTATCGCCGCGTGGAAATTCAATTTTGTATGGAACAGCTGATTTCTTTTTCGCCTTTTTGTTGATCGAACTTGCTTAGTGGTCTTTATTAGTTCGTCTTTACCGTGTACCAACTGTTATAACTTTGTTTCCTGTGTATTGTGATGGTCAATAAATGTATTTTCTTTCTTTCTATTCACAATACCTATTATGTGGTTTTCGGGAAAAATAAAAAATAACGCATGTATAACATCCCACTTTATAACTTTGTGAAGATTCACTTAATAACAAACTAGGTTGACGCAGCGGCCCAAAGTGAGCCTTGGCCTCCGATAATAAGAGACTGGCAGAAGGTGACGCAAGATCGACCTAGATGGGGTCCTGCGCCACGTCCTGCCAGTTATCCGCCAGAAGTACCTACACGCAAATCCTTTTCGCCTCGTCTCTCCAGCGGTACCTTCGACGGCTGACTGGCCTTCGACCATTTCTACGTCCCAGATACGTTATTTTTGCCGAAACGTGGCCGCTTACAATGTGCCGATTAAGGAGGCTCAAAGTCACCATGAGAGCAATGGAGAAGGATATGCTCGGAGTCTCCCTGCATGATCGTATCAGATATGATGAGATCCGCAGGAGAACTAAGGTCACAGACATAGCCCAAAGGATTGCATGCCTCTAGTGGCAATGGGCAGGGCACATAGCGAGGAGAACAGACGGCCGTTGGGGTGAAAGGTCCTTGAATGGAAGCCACGTACAGGAAGTTGCAGGCGTGGCAGGCCCCCCACAAGGTGGACCGACGATCTGGTGAAGATCGTGGGAATATATTGGATGCGGGCGGCATAGGACCGCCCGATCTGTGTGGAGAAGATTGGGGGAGGCCTATGTCAAACAGTGGACGTCTATTGGCTGAAATGATGATGATGATGAGGTACGTTCTTTTTACTGCACAATTTTCTCAGGCCAAGCCAGCGAAGTTGATGTATTTTAGTAACATATATTCGTATCATAAGAAGCCTTGCTTATTTATTGTATTGCGGGTGCATTATTTATCACTCGCCGCTCGCCAGTCAATTTCCTCGCAACATAAACCACTCATCCACGAGTTATGTCCCGCTTGATACGGGAAATGCCGGTTTTTCAGTTACAAATACGAAAACCCTTTACTTGGCTTTTTTTTCAAGTCACAAGTGACAGTCGAAGAGACGGATCGCCTTAACCATGGAACCAGTGGAGACGCAGAGGTTCACCCAGGGTGGCAACCGAAGTCCATAAGCGAATACCGCCGCATCTGGGCACCCAACGGCCAACACCACTGTAGTCGCAAGTGCGCTGCTTAAATTCCCCTTCCCTCCGGATTGGGCCTCCTCAATCTCTCCCTCCCTCCTCCCTCTTTAATCGTATCATACGAAAAAAAGGAAAATAAAGGTTGACTGGTAGAAAATTCCTCTGGGCATAAAGTTCGCCTATTGTATCGTTATGTACAATTAAGTTTTAAATCCGGGGGAAATGGGGGTTCAAAGGTTGACAGCGCACTTTTGACTCCACTGGTGTCGCGGATGTCTATGGGCGGCGGGAATCGCTTACCATCAGGCAATCCGTCTGCTCGTCCTGCCACCTATCATAAAAAAATATGAAGTGTGATTGCCAGTGGTACCCCTTCGCCATATCAGGGTAAGGGTATAGTGTGTGTAGTTATGTCTGTGCACACACTTGTGCACTATAATATGCCTTGGTCCGATGGCTGACTATTATGATTAGCCGTCATAGCCGAAATATCGGCAAGGATGACATTAATGGATATAATTTAGTGATAAATTATATTTCAGTAGATTGCGGAAATCCCTTAGATGCGGGCGGCACAGAACGGATTAGTTTCGAGATCCTTGGGAAATTCTATCACAAAATAAGGATTAGCTCTAGCTGACTCACGGTGGGAGAGTCACGCTGCGGCATGAATGGGCCGGCTCGACCGGAGTGATACCACGGCCTCACATGAAAACCGGCGTGAAGCAGCGTCCGTGCTGTGTTTCACTGCGTGAGTGAGAGTATCGGTAGCCCAATCTAGGGGAGGTTTAAAGGTTGTAAACCCACTTGTGACTTCTACAGGGTGTTGCGGGTGTCTATGGGCGGCGGCATTCGCTTTCCATCTGGTCATCCGTCTGCTCGTCTGCCACCTATCACAAAAAAATATGTGTATAAAACGAGGGTCCCTTTTTTCCCAGGGGAAACCATCATGGCCGTCACCTTGCTACATGTAGGAAACAATGTGGTGTGTGGGACTCAAACCCTAACCAGAATCCCTGGGGTGTCCATCTCCGCGCAATTGCGGTCGGAAACCCCACAGCCGGGACTAGACCGTACCGCTAATCGCGCTCGCCGCTTCACCTCTATCTGGCGCCCACCCAGTAATGTCTTCCCCCGCGGAGTCGTATGCTGAGCAAGCCACTCCCCAGCAGTGAATACGCTCACGTACTCCGAAAGCCCGTTTAGTCGCCTCTTACGACAGGCCGGGAAAAACCTTGGCAGTATTCTTAAACGCCCCTAGCCAGGCGTAGGGTCCTAAGTTAGCATTAAACTTTGCCGTTTTTAAATTATTTAACAAAGACAAGTATGTATCTACACGAATGTGTGTCCATAGTCGCAATTGAAGCCCATGACCCTTAGAGCGTGAGGAACGGTCACCACCAACTGCGCCATCGAGCTAGCTCATTAACTACCAAGTTTTCCAAACGTCTTTCTCTTCGTTAATAGCCCATAAAAATTCAAATGAAAACCCGAATTATTGAGAAGGAAAAAACCTTGGAATCCTTTGAAAACGTCAGATTTACGGCTCCGCGGAAATCGACTGAGCATCCGCTTAAATAAATAACATCCGCGGATCTGCAGCCTGAACGGATGTTAGCCTTGAACTTGTTCCATTCGCGGCCCGCATTTGAATTGTAAATCTACCGTAATATTCCGTAGCCAAGTTTTTTTCGTCGCTTTTTTTGACTGCCTCGGTGCAGTGGATAGTTGCCCTAAAGCAACAGCTGTACTTGGATACCGAATGGAATTATTTTTTAAATAAAAAAAAACTATAATTTTATTTCAGATAAGTAACATCCATATGATATGTGTTAGTAACATTCAACTTAAGGACTATTGTTAGTAAATAAGTAACTTAATTTATAAATTGTATTGAAATTGAAAATAATTTATTTATTTATTTAATACATATTACAGATTACAATTATACAGAAATACAATATCAGTTAAAAGGTTTGATCCAGATCATAATCCAAAAATATGTGTAGTTTCAAAAACTGTACGAAGAATTAAAGGAAAAATCTATACTATATTTAATTGTAATTCTTAATTAAACTTATATTTTACTTATATTTTAACACGCACGCCGACCAGTCCCAGAGTAGGAGCTGGGTACGACGAGTGGGGGATGGAGGATATCTGTCAATACTTTAATATATTTAGTAATTCGTGATTCAAACACATCAATTCCAGGAATTTGAAAATAAATTTAAATTTAGGGTGAATACAGTAATCACCGAGACATGCTAGTTTCCGGGATCACTCTTATCACAAAGCACCTCCAAAGTGGTGAGGTATACCTGTCCGCCAATGTCATCAGAATGCTATTGTGACTGTTTCGGATCCTGCTAATCAGGGATACTGTATTTTTGCGGATCAGTTTGGTTCTGCGCAAACATTCCTGACGCGCTTACAAAATCGAGGTACTCTCAAAAGCATCCTGAATACATTATTGTACTGAATGCGCAGGGCTTCGATTGATCTTTAATTTTATTTGTGTTTTTTTTATACACCGTTCTTTTTTTAACGTTTAGATCCTAAAATGTCCCTGGTATACTATTTTTGTGTAGAACAGCTGTTTTTTTTATTTGGGCTTATTTTGTTGATCTAACATGCTAAATGGACTTTATTCATGATACCTGTTATGAGGTTTTTACGATGTAAATGATAAAAAACGAAACGGTGTATATGATAGCCGTACACCTTTTTATCCTTGTCTGTACGGATCACCTGAGGGACAACCGCAACACCAAACACAGGTAGAGGTCACAAGTGCGCCTCTTCCACTTCACTCCGATCGAGCCGGCCAATTCATCGAAGCGTTACCTCTCATGTACCATGAGATGCAATTTTACCAATGGCATCACATTTTTCGCGGCTTAAAAAAACAGATTACTATCATTAAAAAAATTACAAAAATGATAAATAAATAGTGGCTTTTTTATGATATAGGTGGCAGACGAGCAGACGGATCACCTGATGGTAAGCGATTACCGCCGCCCATGGACGCCTGCAACACCAGTGGTGTCACAAGTGCGCTGCTTACCTTTTAACCCCCCTTACCCTGGATTGGGCCTCCGGTACCCTCACTCACGCAGCGAAACACAGCGCATGCACTGCTTCACGCCGGTTTTCTGTGAGGACGTGGTATTACTCCGATCGAGCCGGCCCATTCATGCCGAAGCGTGGCTCTCCCACTGTTAGGCTAGTGAAATATGAATCGTATCCAGTTCTCTGGCCATCAGAATGCTGGCAAATACCTTGGCCAACGTTTATTGTTGGCCATTCAAAGAGGCAAACTGAAAACCAGCGAAGGTCCAAATTGAAAACCAGCGCGGCAGGCTCCAAACCACTGCAGCACACGCTGAGCTTGGGCCTTGTTGACCACTTCACTTTGTTCCTTTTTATCTTCCTCGGTCCTTGTTTGTGGTCAGTAAATGTTTACTTACTTACTTACAAGGCTGCCAGCATTGGGGGCACGTTGGACAAAGTCAATGAGGCATACAATTTTGCCTAGTAAATATGTACATTTTTTATTTAGGTAGTTATTAAATTACATCTAGGTTTTTTAAAGTTTAAAACAGGATTAATCTTAAATGTAAATATTTTCGTAAATAAATAAATAAAGTAGCTTAAAAAGATCCTTTCGTCAACAAAACACCCTGCACAGAAAGTATTCAGTATCTTACATGCCAGTGTTTAAATAAACGAACTACATATACGGTACATTCACACTACCCAGCCTGTACATATTTATGAAACCCGCACCAATGAAAATAAAGAAAACACTCTTCCAAATGAGCCGACCCCGCGTGTACCACTCAAGAGCCTGCATAGTTCAAGGGCCACCATAAAACACACCGACATCGCAGACGCCGGAATTATTACACTGTAATAGTGTGTAATATTCGGCACGCGTCCGGTAATACGCTGTAATATTTTAACCCGCCACTTGCGAGGGAATGGGCAATAATCAGATACCTAACAGATGCCTGCTTGAGAGCTGGCAAAGATTAAGTCATGGCAGTAGGGGCACCGTAATAGTTACATGACTACTAGTCAAAGAGTGAACAGGAATCTTTTAGGCAAATGCATATCATCCTAAACCTCATCGTCGCTTTCCATTAGGTGCGATTGTGGTCAAGCGTGGCTAACGGTATTGAAGATTTTTTTTTAATTTTATACTCGGTAAGTAATCCTTAGTGAATATGTAAAGAGATTATGTACTTTTGAATTATATAATAAAAAAAACAAAATTGACGTCACCAGATTGATTTTTCTCTGCACCTAGCTTTTTTATTTCATCATCAGCCTATCGCAGTCCACTGCTGGACGTAGGCCTCTCCAATTGTTCGCCACCGTGATCCATGGCTTCTCGCATCCAGCTCTTGCCAGCCATCCTGCGCAGATCGTCCCTCTACCTAGCCAGAGGGCGCCCTACATTACGTTTGCCAAGACGCGGTCTCTACTCTAGAACTCGTTTACCCCATCGGTTGTCGGTTTTGCGGCTAATATGGCCAGCCCACTGCCACTTAAGCTTGCTAATCCGGTGAGCAATGTCGATGACTTTGGTTCTCTGCCGGATCACCTCATTTCGGATTCGATCTCGGATCTTTTTTATTCATAAAAGTAAAAATAACTTTTCATAAATAGGACAGAGTTGCAAAAAATTCACGGTAAGCGTACATGCGTATTTCGAAAAATAGCCATGACGTAACTTTGAAAAAAAATCACAACACAAAAAAGATCATACAAAATTTTGAAAATAAGAATGAAAACTGCTTTATAACACCGTGTTAGTTAACAAAGATTTAACAAACATTTATGAATAAGACCCAATGTTTAATTCGACATGTGAAAGAATAGCTCCTCTGGATGAAGTGTTACTCTATGACCTACCCGACGAACTCAAGAGCGAATGACAGATGGGCGACGACTGCGGCTGAGTCGCGTGACAAATGCGGAGCCTGTCCGCAACATGGCCACCCGCTCCGCAACATGGCCACGCGGAGCTTTTCATTATCGTTTCGAGCTAATAAAATAAGTTGGTTGTTACCTATCTAATCTAAAAAGTGTATGCACTTCTGAATATTCTATTAATCTGTGTTTCGCCAAAGTGAGTGAAGCTACCGGTTGTGACTTGTGACTCCTTTGGTGTTCGAAATGTCTATGGGTTGGGGCAATCACTTACTATCAGGTGATCCGTCGGCTCGTCTGCTACCTACCACATTAAAAATTCTTTGGATGCAACTGCACACTAGCTAAACGTGATGATGGTTTTATTAGTAAATATGTCCGTAAAATATTGTTTGTGCCGATCCAAATTTGTGAAAGGCATTTTTTTGGTACAACCGCTGTCACGGTTAAAACCACGAAATTTTTAGAACCTGAAATAACCGGCTTTCTGTGAAACCGTGGTATCACTCCGGTCAAGCCGGCCCATTTATGCCGAAGCGGGACTCTCCCACGGTGAAAACGGTACCTCAACTTATTACTACAAAACATCCGATAGAATAAACTCTCAAGTCCTCATAATACACATCGGGCCACGAACAAGTATACACTGGGACATCCATTGTAACCGGTATTACATAAGCGAGTTTGCATTGCAGATTGCTTTCAGTGCAATGCAAATACTAATAGACGCACGCTATTGTACAGTGGGGGACAAAAACACGCCGGGCCGAGGCAAATTGAATTTTCATAGATACGCTTGTGGATTTGCGCCGCTTTGAGCCCGGGATATGCCTTTATAATGGCTCTTTAGTAATTGATGTGTTTATTGTGTACATTATTCAGTGGCCGTAAGTGTAATGGGTTGATGGATGTTCACGATTTTGGTTGAGTGTTTTAGGGTGTTATGTTATAGGAAAAATAGCTTTTTGAACTCCGAAACGACTTTTGGCGAAACCGAAACACTAATGCTTTTTTTTACATTATGGCGGGTCAACGAGCAGACGGCTCACCTGATGGTTAGTGATTACTGCCGCCCTTCAGATACGTTGCTAAGCTTTTTTTTTTGTAAATCACCAGGACATTTCTGTTTGGAAACACCATCGTTGGCAGTTGATTCCAAAGTTATACTGTGCGTAGTAAAAAATGCGGTGATAACTTTTAAAAGAAAAGATGATTTAATAGGATCACTATGTCGGCCATCTTTTTTTTATGATATAAGGGGCAGACGAGCGTATCACCTGATGGTATGCGATCACTGCCGCTCATCGACACATGCCACGTTAAAGGAGTCACAGGTGCGCTGCCAGCCTTTTTAAAAGCTAGTACGCTCTTTTCTTGAAGGTTTGCAGGTCGTATCGGTCCGGAAATACCGCAGGCGATAGTTAATTCCACAGTTTTGTCAGTCTTACAGTACGCCTTAAAGTGATAGTAGATTAGTGGATAAGAGCGTAGTTCATCTGAACGAGAGGCCGTAGGTTCAAAACCTTTCATGGACCCCATTTTTTTTTTAATTAGAAGGTAGGATGGCAGTCGTTTCATTGTAAATAGACTGACTGAATGGACAACATTTCATATTTTTAACATGTCCATATTGTTTTTTTATATGAAAATAGACATAAAATGAACGGACCCATATTTTTTCTTTTTTCAAAATTTGGCCATTTTCATGCATAAAATAATTATTAAAATTCTTTATATTCTAAATAGACGTAAGCGCCAAATGACGTCATCGGACGGCTGAATACAGCGATATTCCTTTGCTTATCATTGTTTTAATAAAAAAAAGGTACTACTGTCAAAGGTAAATAATACTAGTGTCAACATTGTCAACGTCATTCATTCATTTATCGTTGACAAGTTGTCTTTTTTTTGACAGTTGCATGTCATGGGTCTGGCATTTCGTAAATTTAAAACTATAATGTGCTAAGCAAAGAAATATTTTACATTCTGCCGTCCGATGACGTCATCTTACGTTTTTTAGTTTTTAATTTTTTTCTCAATAAATAAGCAATATAAAAAATTAATAAATATATATTCGCGCAGCGGAAAAGTAAATAAAGAAATGGTATTTTTTGTTCCAGAGCTTAGCAATTTTGAAATGTTGTCCATTCTGTTGGATCATGATCCTTATCATCAAGTAATCCATCTGCTCGTGTGCCGCCTATTACATTTTACAGAGGTGGCCACGTAATTAAAGACACCACTCTATTTTCATTTCAACTTTGAAGCCTTCGTTCTCGGTCAGGAATTGATCTAAAATAGCATGAAATGTATGGAAATCCTGAAAGTTGAAACATTGATGCCTACACCTCCATAAATTATGTTATTTATTATTTAAATTATGTACCTACGTTTTGTTTAATATATCCTGCGTACGTGGCAAATCGTTTTAAACCTCCCTTTCTCCCGGATTGGGCTGCCGGTACCCTCACTCACGCAGCGAAACATAGCACAGAGCTGTTCCACGCCGGTTTTCTGTGAGGCCATAGTCCGGTCGACCTGGCTGATTCATGCCGAAGCGTGGCTCTCCCACGGTCACTTCTTTCGCCAGTGGCACACCTCCGCCGCGGTACGCACGGAATATACTGCTGGTCCGCTATGAAGCGGAATACTAGCAAAATTACCTCTTCTAGCACATACAATTGATTACAATGCTGTCTCTTTCATTCTGCTTATAGCGAAGGTTTGCTCCCGGCGTTAATGCTACCAAAACTATCATCAATACTGTCTATAAAGAGGTAAATACCCAGTATTTAAGTTACTCTATGGGTAAATCCTATAGACAGCGGCAACGCTTATAGGCAATCAGAAAATACGAAATGCTTGCGCGATGTAATTGACACCTAACGCCATCTATTGGTATGAAGTGGCACTTATGTCCCAAAACGTAGTAAGGGCGGGCCACTAGTATAATAATATCATACATTGGTAAATGAAGCAGCAATGATGAAGAAGTAATTTATCCGATCTAGTCAGAATCAGCCTCCGAGTGTGAGCCCGGTAATTACACTATTGTGGAGTATCAATGCGGTGATTAGCGCGAGGCGTATAGTATAGGAGGTCACAGTAAAATTCGGAGAAAATACCAACGATAAACATATCTGTTTAGTTTTTACATACACGGCAAAACAGAAGAACGGCGAAAATACGACTGATTTGTCATGAAACCTGCTTAATTTTTCGCATTGGAGTATTTCATTAGATTAAAAATCATAAATCCGCAGATTAGCAGATTATTAACAGTGTAATAAAAAAAAGAGAAAACCAGAAAGAAACTCTTTACTAATACGAGCTGGCTTTATAGAAAGTAAGTCGAATTTCGTAAAATCAAAAGACATTACCTTGATCGTCAATCATTCCTCGTCACCGCCTGTACTATAGAGTTTGCGGCCGGCAGGTGACGCGATCATCTGCTTTAATGACGTCGTTAACTTGCGCAGTTGGGAGCGTGTGACGTCACACTTGCCGAGACGAAGGCTGCTGCTGAAATTTGTGAAAAACATTTAAGTAGTGTGTTATTTGTGTTCACACTAAAACACTTCTTTCTATAAATGTATATAGAACTAGGTGGCCTGCCCTCACTTCATTTTTCTGATTAATTTCAATTAGTTCCAAACTTATAGCAATAGATGGCGCTGGGTATCGATTACATCACGCAAGGATTCGCCTTTTTATTACCTATAAGCCATGTCGTTTCTATATAAACTACGTCTTTATAAATATTAGAGATAATATTTATTTGCGTCAAGCTTTAAGCAGGGTAATTAGCGAAAATTCTTTATTTTCAAGATTTTTTGTACTGTTTGAGGGCCACGCTTCGGTAATAATAGGAAAGCTCGACTGGGCTAAGGCCTCACATAGAGCGCTTGAGCTGTGTTTTGCCAAGCGAGTAGGGATAGGGAAGCTAAAAGGTTGGCAGCGTACTTATGTTGAGTATTAGTTTTGCAGGTATCCATGGGCAGCGGCAGTCGCTGACCATCAGGTGATCGATCAGTTCATTTGCCATTCAAGATCACCTGTGGAGTCACAAATGCGCTGCTTTCCTTTCACCTTCCTTCCCCGATTGGGCCTGCGATACCCTCACTCGTAGCCACGAGTGAAGGTCGCAGGAAACCGGTGAGAAGTAGCCACTTCTCACCGGTTTCTTTCGAGGCCGTGGTGTCACTCCCATTCATGACAAAGCCTGGCTTTCCCACAGTCAAACCACGGTCTCATTTCTCGGTCTTCTATTTTTGTTTGAAGTCTGCCTCGTTGGCGCAATGTAGTGCGTCGCACTTTAAAACGACGGATGCATTTGGGGTCCCAGGTTCGATCCCCGGGTCGGGCCAAGATGTGTACCTGAGTTTTTCTGTTAATAAATTCTCAGTGTCACTGTGTGAAATATATTATTATATCCGCCTGAAAACCAGCGCTGCAGCGGCTTCGTCCACTATAGCATATGTTTTCTCTTTGTGTATAATCTTTGTAAATTTGTATAATTAATGTAATTGGTTAGCAAACTACCGTGCTAATTATAGTCAATAAATAAATAAATAAATAATATGCTGAGGTTGGGCCTTGTTGGCTACAGAATTTGTTCTATTTATGTATTTATGTCACTCGGGTTTAAATTTGTATTCTGTGGCCAATAAAGAAATCTTTATCTTTGTCTTTTATCTTTTATTATTATTTTTGTTTTCAAAGTACCAGCAGCTCCATTTCCCCTGTCCAGCCTGTGGTTGCAAAGGGGTCACGCCGCTAACTACTAAGCGGCGTCATTATTGCAATGTAATGTCGGACGCGCTGTTTGTCTGTTAGCGCGGTCTCGCGGCGACATGCCCTGATTAGCGAATTAAATTTCAAACATAGTCAAAGTGCATTTACATTGAAGCACAGGGAGTTTGGGAGAGAGCCACACTTCGGCATGAATAATGCATCATCATCATCATCAGCCCATTTAAGTCCCCACTGCTGGGGCACGGTCCTCCATCAATCACATGAGGGGTAATTGCCATACTCACCACGATTGGCAGACGGGTTGGCGAGGGTTTTGATATAAATGCAGAGTTTTCCTTCTCTGGGTGCTGATGATCATGCCAGCAGCTTTACCTTAGTCGCCTTTTACGACACCTCGGTAAGAGTGAGGGTGGCCTATTCTACTCTGCCGGGGACCACACGTTAGCATAGAGTAACTTATATATTATATTGAGATTTGTAAGCTAAAACAGTGCTATTAAGCAGTTTTGACGTTTGAAATAAAAAGTACTCATCCAGAATTTTCTAAAAAGCTGCTTTATAACACCGTTTTAGTTAACAAAAGTTGATTAATGAACTCCGAATTATGATAGCAATAAACAACATTTTATTTTAGATGGATATACTTTATTGCACAAAAAAAACACAACTTAAAAAACTAGGCATTACAGAAACTTTTTTTTTTTATGCCAATGGCGGATAAACGAGCAAGCAAGTCACCTGATGGAAAGTAATCATTGCCGCCCATGAACATCCGCGAAATCGGAGAGATCGCTAATGTGTTGCCGGCCTTTTTAAAAAAGAAAGAAAGAAAGAAAATATTTATTATTATAGACATCACAACACAGAATATAAGAGTACGCTCTTCTCTTGAAAAGTCCCTAAGTCGTAGCCGTCCGGAAATACTCCTGCAGCCAAACCGTTCCACAGAACTGAGGTACGTGGTAGAAAGTTCCGGGAAAAACGCACAGTATTAGACCGCCATCCATCGAGATGGTGAGGATGGAATGACAATCGCTTGCGAGTGGTTGGTTCGATGTAAGAATTCGGCTGCAGGGAGTAGATCAAACAGTTCTTCAGAGCACTCGCCACGATAGATATACTTAATTGTACAATTTCGGTGGTCTTATCGCTGAAAGTGATTTCTACCAGACAACTTTCAGGCGAAGGACATTTGATAGTAGAGGAGGGGTAGGTGGTGCAATATTGAAAAGGGAAATAAAAGTGAATATATTAAAATATTAATAATGCTAATACATAAATAAACACAATATTATATACTAATAAATAAATATGTAATGCTTTTATTTATATATTTACTTCCGGGTTAAGGTATTTCTGGCCGTGGAAGTGTCCCGTAAGACCATCGTCCTTTTCAGAAACTATATCGCATTAACCACCACATTGATTAATTAAATAAGTTACTGCCAATGTGAATATGATTAATACTGAGGCAAATTCATTCCACCAAGTTTGTTTGAAAATGACACAGTACAAGTCGTTTGAGACAGCAACTTAGCAAGCTAGACCAATTGACATAGTATAACAATTTATTGAACATTAAAGTGCCCTAAAAAAATTGGATAAGGATCCAGCTCCATCATCAAATCAGACCCTATGACGTAGCGTTCGGTACTAGTTGTTTTTAATGTGATAGGTGGCAGATGAGCAGACGGATCACCTGATGGTAAGCGATTGCCGCCACCCATGGACACCCGCGACACCAGTGGAGTCACAAGTGCGCTGCCAACCTTTAAATCCCTCTTTCCTCCGAATTGGGCCGCTTGCTGCTTCACGCCAGTTTTCTGTGAGGCCGTGGTATCACTCCGGTCGAGCCGGTCCATTCATGCCGAAGCGTGGCTGTCTCACGCCGGAAGTGACCGAGATGTCAGATGGCGACGCCCTATCAATCACTGATGGGATTTAATAATAAGACGTATATATGCCGAATGCGTTTATTGCTCTGATTTTAATAATTTCATTTTAAATAGAGTTGTCAGTAGTCATACAATAAAATGTTCGAGTTGACTCATACACCCTAGTAACTAATCTTAAAATAACGTACTTCTTAATACGGATCAAATGAGCTCGATAGAGTTGCGTCGTTTCAAAATACTCTTGATGAAACTAACAAAAATTAAAGTATTTCTTTATTTAATTAATGGTGGGCTGTCATGAGAGAGGATGGAATCGTGACTGATTTTTGAAACATAGGTGGTAGACAAACAAACACATCAGATGATGATTAGCGATGGTCGCTGTCCATGTTCACCCCGCAAAATTATTTTAAAAAGGAGAACACCTACCCTTCTCTATTAAAGGAGTTGTCACACTGGCGGATTGCGTGCGTATTAAAAGCGGAGCGCAGCAAAAAACGGATTCGCCGGCGTGTTTCTGCGCGAATGCCACAAAAAAACAATGGTGTACAGACTTATCTCCGCGGCGATTCCGTCACGCATCCGCGGCGTTAACAATACGCAGCCGCGACATGTTCAGTCCGCTTTAATAACGCTCGCAATCCGCCAGTATGGCAACTCCCTTAGAGGTAAATAAATTAATAAATAAAGTTTAGGGTCACCTTTGGGGTCTGGTCCGTTTCTGTACGCGAAAAATTGATTCACGCTAGAAGTGGCCGCTTTTGGCGGTAATCAATTTTTCGCGTACCAAAAATTACCCAACATTTGTACATGGTTATTTAATAAATAGTATTAGAGTTTGTCAAGAGGTTGTAACCCCGAAATTGTTTAAAATAGATCCGGTTTAATAGCTTAAAATTAAAATCAATTGGCGTCGCCAGTGTGCCCTACCCGTCAACTTAAGTTACTGATTCAGTAGCCGTACTATGGTCCTGTGGTGCATGTTATTTCCGTGCCAGCCTCTCCAAGGAGTTGACCTAATTATTTTATAGTTATTACTAGTAAATATTCAACATGGCTTAGTTTGCATACAATAAAGTTAGTTTTCAGATTCATTTTGACCAACACCGACACAATTATTTATTTCTCTATTTAGATTCTTTTTATAGGCGGCAGACGAGCAGTAAGCGATCGCCGCCGCCCATGGACACCCGCGACACCAGTGGAGTCACAAGTGCGCTGCCAAATTTTACCCCGGATCGGGCCTCCGGTACCCTCACTCACGCAGTGCTGCTTCACACGGGTTTTCAGTGAAGCTTTGCTACCAATCCGGTCGATCCAGCCCATTCATGCGTGGCCGTCTTATAGTCAGCTTATTTCTGATAAACACTTGTGACTCAAACACTGTACACTATAATATGTCCTGTACACTATAATATGTACTGTACACTATATATTTTTGAAAAACTATACATTTGGCCTAATTATTATCTAGTCGGATTTTGAGAAAAATGGTTATAATATTTGTTTTAATTTACTTACCTAACCATGAATCTGACTGGAAAAAAATGAGTTAAATACCTATTGAGAAAATAAATATTAGACAAGATCACATACATGAGGGTACAGGAGGCCCAATCTGGGGGGAAAGGGGAGTTTTAAGATTGGCATCGCACTTGTAAAGTAATCAATATAAAGTGTTAATTTATTCATTAATTTATTTATTCACTTGTGACTCCACTGGTGTTGCGGGTGGCAATCGCTTACCATCTGGTGAACTGTCTGCCACCTATGCCATAAAAAAATATCGACCTGATCTCAAAGCATTTCATCGTCATCGTCAGCCCATTTAAGTCCCCACTGCTGGGGCACGGGCCTCCCTCAATCACATGAGGGGTAATTGCCATACTCACCACGCTTGGCAGACGGGTTGGCGAGGGTTTTGATATAAATGCAGAGTTTTCCTTCTCTGGGTGCTGATGATCATGCTAGAGCTTTACCTTAGTCGCCTTTTACGACACCTCGGTAAGAGTGAGGGTGGCCTATTCTACTCTGCCGGGGACCACACGGCATTACACAAAGCATTTAGGCTTAGGCTTTATGTTATTAAAATCAAAAATAACGAAGAAAATACAAACATATAAGTGACAATGTTCCTAGATCCTAAACAAAATAAGTAAGTGTTAATCACAGCAATTAAACCAATTCAAAAAGCGAATTTCGATACCTTTTACGTTTTTAAAAACCAATCCCTAAAAAATGCAGCGAAAATCAAACGAGATAAAAAAATACGGAAACAGATTCAGAAATAACACCACCTTTATTGCCAACCGTTTTCCCGGATATAGCCAACATATTAACACATAAACGACAGAACAAAATCCTTTATAAACATGTACGGCCGAGGGTCAAGCACACAATAGCTGGGCATTATTTGCATTTTCACTCAACTGGCCAATCTGCAATGCAAACTTGGTCTATGGTATGTAAACTTTGACAGCGCCAACCCTGCCGATAACCCTCCAAACCCACAACCTTAACTCATCGAAATAATAACGAAAATCGAACAGCACGTTTCACAAGAGATACAAAACTAGGGTTGTCTATCTGTAATGTTGGGATGTCACAGGTTGGCTCTGACGTGATCAAATGTCATGTACAAACAATGGCTTGAACGCTTAGCCTATCTATCGGAATGTAAATCTTATCGCTTTGTTAGTAAAATATGATTTTGCATGCAGTGATAGGTTTGCGGAGTGGAGGCTTAAAATGCAGTTAGGGTTAATTTGTTTCAGTGGTGATGGCCCTTCTGCGGTGACTTTGTCTTTGTCTTGCTAATAAATTGGTTTCTAACCGATTTTAGGATAGATTGGTTTTGTTATGAATTGGATCCATAAATATTGGTAGGTATAAAACCTGGGTATTATTTTGGATCTCTTTGACGTTTTTCTTGGCAAGGGCAGGCATTCTTAATAAAAGCTCTTGCGAGTATTTTAGTTCGATGCAATGTGATGTCTCATAAAGTTCTTTTTTTTATTTTGACAGGTCTAAACAAAATCGTCGTGTTGTTTTATACTTAAAAATGCGTGCTAGCACCAATGAAAGAAACTCAATTAGTATGATAACTCTCAGATATCTCTGAGATTTGTTAATTATGAAGACGGTTTGATAGCAACAGTTGCTATAAATGGCATAAACAATCGAAAAGTATTTAATTATTGAATATAAATCTTTTTATACAAAACTACGAATCGTTTTCAAAACATTTGATCAATTGGATTGGATTTATTCATTCACAAACGCGCAAGAGGAACTATTGAAACCTGGATTCTGATAGATAACGGCAGCGTTGCCAGGTTGTCTGCTCTAAAGGATGCCTTATACACCGTGCTTTTTTATCCGTCTTACTCCCTTATCGAGGGTATTATACTGATGATAACAAACATTTTTCCTCAAGGAACATAAGGTCTAATCTCAAAAAAAAAATGCCTTCCCATACAATATGCACCAATCAGCTGTTAACTTATGTATGGTGACTTTTTTCTGAGATAAGACCGTATGAGATAAGACCGTACAAAAAGTTCAGCTTGGTAAGTCCAACTTCCAGAAATAGGTCGATCGACGAATCCAACTCGGCTTGGCAGTGTTCGGGAAGCTACGCAGCATATTTTCGGCCCATCTACCGCAGTGTCTCAAGAGGAAAGTCTTCAATGCGTGTGTGTTGCCAGTGATGACATACGGAACCGAAACGTGGCCGCTTACAATGTGCCGATTAAGGAGGCTCAAAGTCACTCAAAGAACAATGGAGAGGGCTATGCTCGGAATCTCCCTGCGTGATCGTATCAGAAATGATGAAATCCGCAGGAGAACTAAGGTCACAGACATAGCCCAAAGGTTTGCATGCCTCAAGTGGCAATGGGCAGGGCACATAGCGAGGAGAACAGACGGCAGTTGAGGCGGAAAGGTCCTCGAGTGGAGGCCACGTACAGGAAGTCGCAGTCGTGGCAGGCCCCCCACAAGGTGGACCGACGATCTGGTGAAGATCGCGGGAATCCATTGGATAGGACCGATCTGTGTGGAGAGCATTAGGGAAGGCCTATGTCCAGCAGTCGACGTCTATTGGCTGAAATGATGATGATGAAGACCGTATTTTCCTTGGGGTAAAATGATTGTTTTCATTAGTATAATACCCTCGATAAGAAAGTAAGATGGTTGAAAAGCACGGTGTATACAGCCTCAATGCATAGGTTGCACATACAGCCTCGCTGCATTGTGTGCCACGTGCACTAATAAGTAAACAACCTCATTCAAATATTAACCTTATTGTTCCGCCTTAAGGTGAAGGGTATACCCCACTAGTGACGCCAATTGATTTTAATTGTTACCTACTAAAGCAGAGAATTGTTAGCTACTATTTTAAACAACTTCGTGAATCCCGTCTCTCGGCAAACACCTATACTAATTATTAAATACTTACAGTATGTACATACTAACTTTAAATATTTAGTCTGCTTTTGCACTCGAATTTTGAATTACCGCCAAAAGTGGCCACTTTTGGCGTGAATAAATTTTTTGAGTACAAAAACAGACCCAAAATGTGTATAATAAATAGTATAAATGTTTTCCGAGGGACTGGAGCCCCGAAATTTTTTAAAATAGACTAGGTTTCATAGGTAAAATTAAAATCAATTGGCGTCGCTAGTGTGCCCTACGCGTCATCTTAAGAGTCGAAGTGTTTATATTTCGAGGTGTTGTACCTCAATAAACCGATGGCGATGTAACAAGGATGATGATGATGATGTAACAGGGATAGATTTACCATTCATGCCCATTCATGCCGAGCATGGCTCTCTAGCCATGCTCGGCATGAATGGGCCGGAAGGGCAGAAGTAAGTACCTACGGCCTCACAGAAAACCGTTATAGAGCAACGCTTGCGCTGTGTTTCGTGAGTGAGGGGACCGAAGGCCCAATCAGGGGCGAAAAGGAGATTTAAGAGTGGCAACGCCCTTGTGACTTCATTACTATTGAAGGAGTCAGCAATCGTTTGCCATCTGGTTGTCCGTCTGCTTGGCCTATCACTTAAAAAAAGATCTATAAAAACAATAAAACCAGGGTGTGTTGTATCTACTTTCAAACGTGCAGTCTCTCACTGTTACGATTTAGTGGTGGAAATACGTATATATTTTCATTCGATTTAGAATTTCCCTTTTGTTCCACAAAAGTGAGTCCAATCTTTTGCCTCTTAATTGGTAAAATTGGAAGCTTATGTATTCTGTCGATTGCATTAAATTTACATTCCACATACGCTACTAATATAATCAAAAGCAGCCTAAAATTCCCTCCTAAGCCAAGTATAAAAACACATTCCAAACGTCTAAACCGCTATCCCCAAGGATGTTAAAAAAATATACGAAAAAATCTCGCTTGAAACTCCGAATCAAATAACGTTACCACATTTCATTAAGCAAATCCCGTAACATTCAATCTCAATAAACGTATCAATGTGATTGCTCCATTTGAGTGAGCCCGACGCTCTCATTTTGCAAGGAAATGCTTTAGTCACAAGCGGTGGCGATTAGATCGTTAAACGTAGTCGACACCATCAGGCTAGGTGGCGTGACTATCTGCGCAAAGTAACGAAGTGTCGCCAGGTAATCATCAAACCCAATCCGTTGAAAAGGGGGTTTTAATGTTGGGAGCGCGCTTGCGCACCAGTGTTATCTCATACCATCGCATACTTGTGTAGTCGCGTTTTTGTAATTTGATTAAATAGTAAATATAATGTATAGATTTAAATACAGCTTATTTATTATTAATAATTTTATCACTGTTTTGACTTCGATAAATTCAGGTTACATCCTCGTCCAATCAAAACGATTCGCCCCTACTTTAACCCGGCGCAAGGCCCGCCACCACTACTAATGGTCGAGCTGGCGTGCTGTGCGTCGGTGAAGGGGCATTCGGTTACGGACCGTCATAGCGAGCACTAGTGCTAAGAGGAATCTATGTTTGATAGTTACTAGCAGAGTGAAATAGTGTATGTGAGTTCATCAAAATAAAAGAAGCTGTAAAGTAACACGGCGTTTTAATTACAAGTTCCTGCTCGGTGATCACCTCCTGCTTCACTTGGCTGCCACCTGTCACATAAAAAAATGAAGAGCCTTTGTCCAAATTGATCCAATAGTGGATGAGGTTAAAACAATAAGAAATATTTATTTGCTAATCACAAGATACATTACAGACAAAAACACTAAGCAACATAGGATCTAAATTAAAAAAAAAAAACAAAAATATATTATGTATTATAAATAATTATTAAACCATGATAAATAAAATATTCTAAAATCTGTACACCAAATGCAAAGAAAAAAAGACAGACACTTTCGCTCAGGCAGGGCAAGCAAAATTTGTGTCCTGGTGTGTCACGGTGAACGCTAAAAAAAGGAGCTAACTCAGTTTATTCTATGGGTTCCATGGAGGTAAGCCCTAATTTACACACGGACGACATCTATGTATATATTCATTCCTAAATAAAATGTTCCAAGTAGCAATTGGTCTTCTGTATAACCTGCCTCACTGTGTGAATACGGTCTATGGTGCTATAATGATGTAATCCGACAGAGAACCAGAGTCACCGACATAGCCCACCGAATTAGCAAACTGAAGTGGCAGTGGACTGGTCATATTAGCCGCAGAACTGACAGCCGTTGGAGCCGTAAAGTCCTTGAGTGGAGACCGCGACTCGGTAAGCAGTAGTGTAGGACGCCCTGCGACAAGATGGGATGATGACATTCGAAGGCTGGCTGGTGTGGGCTGGATGAGAGTGGCCGAAAATCGGGAGCAGTGGCGTGCATCAGTGGAGACCTATGTCCAGCAGTGGACGAGTGTGGGTTGCTGATGATGATGATGATGAAGTAGCAATTGGAACTGATATACCCTATCAGTTCCAATTGCTACTTGGAACATTTTATTTAGATCAGACCCAGTTACAGAAGTACAAAAGTAAAATTGACTGCATAACAGACAAAAATCGTTCCGCTCCGCTCACCAACAAAATCACCATCTAAAAATTGGAAGCAAACCTCCTCGTTACGTATTCCGTCAGTGAATAGTTTGCTTGTTACTCGTTATGATAGTTATGATAGAGCGCATATTATCGCTCTTATGGAGCTCTAAACCACAATAGAATAAGTCGCAGTGAGACACTTCCTGAGATTGAAAGGATGGGCATTAGTGACAAGATATGTGTAGCTTTCATACTCAAAAACATGAGATTAAAAAGATGAGTAAAATTTCTGATTTGAGCTTGGCGGCGACAGAAAACATCCCGAGAGAATCTGCACGTTTTAGGATGGATAGACCACCAACTTACAGACTTCGGACTGACTGACTAACACGGGAAACCTTCATAAAATATGGATTCCTTCAAACGAAGCGTGAAGAAGTATCAAGTGGGCCAGTATGTCGGTCCCAACGGAGGTGATGCCTTGATATCGCTTTCGTCGTAATTGCGATATGGGCTCTTGCTTACTATCAAGCTGAGGAGAGCCAATATACTGTGTCACTATAAATAAAACCCCAATAGGTCACAGCGACATTGAGGCTGTCCAGACTGCCACTTGAGCTGAGGCTGTCCACTTGAGCCCCCCCCCCCCCCCCCCCCCCCCGGGGCCTAGGACTGGCCTCACGGTTTGAGGAAACCCCTCTCTTGTGGCCTCTTTTGTTCCGGGCGCGGGGCCCTGTCCGGCGTCACCTCACACGCGATTGCGTTTTGACGTGGGCCCCACCAGAGTGGAGCGCGTTCGGGCGCAGTAGGTGAAAGGCCTTGTTCGGAGTCCAGCGTCGAATCTTTGAGTCACGGGGCTCGATAGTTGGACGGTGTTGCCAACTTTACCGGCCCCGTATCCAGCGGAGTTGGGTTTCGCGGCGGCTTCGCTTTGAAGCCTGCGGGTTTTATTTCCAAAACTCACTCTGCAGCCAACAGTGTAGGGTGGGGAAGGTACCCGCAGTCCGTCTCCCGGTGGTGTTTGCACTGCAACCAGCAGTGTGGGTGCCATTCGGGGGGCGGTGTTTGGTGGACCGTAGGAGAGGCCCTGGGTCCGTTGGACCGGGGTATAGAGAGAGGCCGTACTGGCGAGCATCTTTCGCCCTGAGCGGGTTCACGGAGACTTAAAAAGGCTCGTCCTATAGTCCGTGTTCTTCCGGGCGAAGGATGGAAACTGTCGCAGAGAGTTTAGTGGGTATGCCCCTGGTAGCACCTCATGGGAGAGCCCCACACTACCCGGCCGACTCCTAGCGGCCGGGCGTGCATAAAGCGGCGTCCACCAACGGCGGCGACATCGGCTCCTTAAGAGCCGGCGGCGTTCTCTCTACGTTACCAAAAAAAAAAAGAATATCCATCATCATCATCATAGCGTATTGTCCCAGTTGCGTCTCAATCTGTTGCTTTGGAGCCCGAGGTCTGCTTTCCTACTCCGACTCCTTCACCACGGTCTTGTGCATCTCTAGTGGACAATTTATGAGCACGTATGTCATCCTTTACGATGTCAAGCCACACCTTTTTAGGTCTACCCTTTCTACCGGCACCCAGTGGTGGTGGAATGGTCAGACCACAGATGTGGCCAGACATTTGTTTCCCACGTAGCTGTCCAATTTTCGCAGGACATACCGTACCAAGGAAGGCCACCAGTTTGTCTGCTATTTCAAGGACAGGAAGGCTTCAATGCATGTGAGTTTCTCACGCGGTCTTTCCGCATAACTCCACACATCCACCCATCATAGCGTGTTATTCCCAGTTGAGTCCAAATCAGTCGCTCTGGAGCCTGGGGTACGTTTGGACCATGATTTTTGATTTGGAGAGTCTGATAATAAAAATGAAGCAACTTTCTTCTGACCTTCGCACCCTTAAACAGGGGATCCAGACCAATTGAATCATGGTTACACGTTTCAGAAATTATCCAAAACGTGCATGTTTCCTCACGATTTTTCCCTCACCGCCGAGCTAGTGGTAGAGATACACACATAGATTAGTGCATACTTGTATTTGAACCCAGTCCCCCCATATGGAAGGTGCGTCAGGAACTACCATAGCTCCCGTATCTCCAGACATCCACCGCAGCATATTTATAGGGCAGAATATCCATGCAATGTATATTCTGCCCTATAAATGTAAAAGAATATATAAAGAATAAAAGATAGTATAAAAGAATTCTTTAACAAGTGATATTGAAATTTAATAATACAAATATTGACATTCAATTTTTGACATCATGTAATACAATTTTTAGTTTTCATTCTTCATTCTATTTTGTTATTAATATATAATATTTGTATGCTAGGTAACTAGCAAGACACGAGATCTAATAATGTAATTTCCACCATGTATATAAACCGTGTTTTATGCAAATAAATATCTTGAATCTTGAATCTTAAATGATAAATACTCGAGACTTAGATACGCGTATTAACTTAATCACAGATGCCATAGCTATGGCAAACCAAACAACATCCGCATAATTCGCATTAGAAATTCGCATGCAATTAGAAGATGATCAGTTGCTGAGCAAACGCAGACTGCCGACTGCCACAAACACGAGGGTTTGACTCAGCCGCGAATATCCTAACAGGTTGAGGAGCTATTTTATATGCAGCGTGGCGGTGTTTTGACTCATAGATGAATATAAATTCATAGATCTCTCATCTCCGCGTTGTTCTCGGTTGCATCCATGATTCTGTTTGTTAGTAATTAGTTACTTAGTAATGTTTAAGATTCCTATAGAATTCCTATACTTATTAATATTGTAGCAGCAAATGCGGAACCTGATTGATCACACACATTGGAGCTCTAAACCACAATAGAATAACTCTATTTTATATGTATTTTCTACTTGTATTTTTTTTTTTCGTGTTCTGCTCTGCAACATATTAAAAGTAATTTTCTATATTCATTTATTTCCATAACAAATGCTAGTTAACACACTGATCATAATTCTCACCACATCTCATACATTGATCTGATTCCGTACTAAGTAGCTTAAGCACTTGTGTTACAGATATCAGACAACAGAGGAACACAAATATATACTTAAATACATATATTACACCCAGACACTGAACAAACATAAGTCTTCATCGCACGAATGTTTGTCCAGGGTGGGGATCGAACCCACGACCTTTGGCGTAAGAGGCAGGGTCACTACCAATTGCGCCATCCGGTCAGTCTCTTATCAGTATATTGTCTGCTGAAAGGATTTTTGCAAAGTGTGTTGTACATAATGTAAGGGTTTCAATCTAGCTCCTAAGTCAAAAATATATAGCTTGTTATTCGTATTAGCTGTAACCTGACTATTGAACAGACCGTGGAAAAGCCACGCTTCGGTATGAATGGGCCGGTTCGACTGGAGTGATGCCACGGTCACACAGAAAACCAGCGCGAAGCAGCACTATGCTGTATTTCGCTGTGGGAGTGAGGGTACCGGTGTACCAATCCGGGGGGGTAGGGGAGTTTAAAGGTTGGCAGCGCACTTGTGACTCCACTGGTGCTGCGGGAGTCCATGGGCGGCGGCAATCGCTTACCATCAGGTGATACGTCTGCTCATCTGCCACCTATGTCATAAAACCTGTTTTGTACATTAATAAATAAATAAAGTCGCAGTGAGACACTTCCTGGGATTGAAAAGACAGCCATTAGTGACAAGATTGTGCCTGTCAACCTCATATTTGGATTTTACGGCCGCTTACCATCAGGCGGAGTGAGGTCATCCTGATTGGCCTTTCTATAAAAAAAAAGATAGGTGTAGCTTTCATACTCAAAAACATGAGATTAAATCTAAAATTTAAATATGTGTGCATTTTCTGTCTTTAGATTGGCGGCAAGAGAAAATATCCAGAGAGAACCTGCAAGTTTCGGATGGATAGACCACCAACTTTCAGACTTTGGACTGACAGAGAAATAGGTATAAAGTGGCCTGACCCGGGAAACCTTCATACAATATGGATTCCTTCAAACGAAGCGTGAAGAAAAAACTAGTGGGCCAGGGCTTTTCTCGTAATGCCATCATATATATACTATAACTGCCTCGGTGGCGCAGTGGCTACGCAATAGGCCCCGGGTTCGATCCCAGGGTGGGGCCAAAAATTTGTAGCTAAGTTTTCGGTAAGAACATCTTATTGAATATTGCACCCCCTACCCCTTCTCTACTATCAAATGTCCTTTACCCGAAGGTTGTCTGGTAGAAATCGCTTTCAGCGATAAGACCGCCGAAATTGTACACAAAATTTCTGTAATGCCTAGTACTTAAGTTGTGTATTTTGTGCAATAAAGTATATCTATCTATCTATCTATCTTAGTGTCAGCCTGGAGTCTAGAAGTTGGTGGTCTTATACCCCCGTGCCCGGGAAAGCACTTTAAGCCCATGGTCCTGCGCCCGATTGTCTCAACCTCTCGGCAAACACTTTACTATTTATTAAATAACCACGCACAAATTTTGGGTCCGTTTTTGTACGCGAAAAATTGATTCACACCAAAAGTGGCCGCTCTTGGAGTTAATAAATTTTTCGCGTACGCGTTGGACCCAACATTTGTGCGTGGTTATTTAACGAATAGTAAGAAGTGTTTTCCTAAAGATTGTAACCCCGATATTGGTTAAAAAAGATCCGGTTTAGTAGCTAAAAATTAAAATCGATTGGCGTCACTAGTGTGCCCTATCCGTCACCTTAAGCCGTTAGTGTGATGCAATATATCTCTATTTTATAAAAATTCTAATAAATTTCACACCGGCCGTTTAGCACACTGCCACTAGGTGGCGCGCTGTTTTTGCTAAAAGCCCGGCTAAAAGCTAGGCGAATTAGCTGCGGTCGCCGCACTAAAGGCTTCTGTGAACATTGTTAAAAGATTTCTATAACACTATACTTTATTTACACTTAGCGCCCTTTTAAATTCATTTTCACCCGACTATGACGTAGCAAAAAGGAGGGTTATGATTTTGACCTATATGTATGTATGTATGGTTGTTCATCTGTTCCCTCATAACTTCTAAACTAGTGACCATATTTGAACAAATGAGGTGTCGCTAGAGGCGTTTTAAAGAAAGAAAGAAAGAAAGAAAATATTTATTATTATAGACATCACAACACAGAACATATAGCGATTATAAACAGAAGACAATTTGGCACAAACAGAAAACAAACCATAATACAATTAAAAATACATAAAAATAAAACAAAAACAAAACTATATTCAATCATGTCCAGACAGTGCCAAATGAATATTATGATGTGTTATGACGTCTAGTATAAATGGCCCTTACTCAGTTTACCCTTAAAGGCCTACAGTATCAAAATTGATACCCAAACATTTCGTTCCAAAACCACTGTAACTCTGAGAATTTTATGTATTTGGGCTGTATGTATGTTGTCTTTGCCTATTACTACTCAATCTCAAACTGAAAACAGTTAATGTCAGCTGTCAAAAGTTTAAAAAATATGACATTTCTTTCTTTGCCGCGTTTCCATCAAAGCGGGTGTTTCAAAAGGAATATATAATCGTAAATAAATGTGAGGAATTGGAGTCTTTTTTTACGGGAAAAATATAATTTTGTATTGGTAAGTATTTTTCTTTGCCGTGTAGTAATTATATTTCTTATAGGTTTGATCTAATACCAAAAAAAAATGCGTATTGTGTCGGTATCATAAATGATACTTCAGGCATTCAGGCATGTTTGAAAACCGCATCACATACATGTTTATGGATATTTTATATTTATTGTTTTGCGTGTTCCTAGTAATAATTTTGCCTGTTATCGCATGTTTTGGTGATGGTTGGAATGCTTCGCTATTTTTTTACAGGTATTTGACCATAATAATGAAGCCAGATGATATAGAAGATATTTTGAGACGATTAGAAAATGGTGAAATTTCAGAGGATGAGAGTAGTGAAAATGCAGATGAAATATATTACTATTGAAGTCGAAATGAGCTTCAAGCTGATCTAGAAGACGAAGAGGAAGACTTACCTGAATACATTGATTCTCACCCCGAACCTGACATTTATTCGACAAAATTAGACAATTTTTTCACATGAACGACGATACAAAACATTTGCCAACTGATCACCCAAAACATGATAGACTCCACAAAGTTCGACCTGTGATAGAATACCTAAATCAAAGATTCATTAGTGTGCCATTTGATCATCGGCTCTCGTTGGATGAGCAAATGTGCGCAACTAAAATAAGGCATTTTATGAAGCAGTATCTGCCCAAAAAACCCCACAAGTGGGGATTCAAATTATTTGTGTTGTGCTCTCTCATGGGGTATGCGTATAGTTTTGAGGTTTACTCAGGATCAGATCATGAACGATTGCCAACCGAACCAAATTTAGGAGCTGTGTCTAATACAGTTGTTCGTTTGTTGCGACCGGTCCCACGATACGTCAACCATATCCTGTATTTTGACAATTTCTACACCAATTTACCGCTACTACATTATTTGACGCAATTGGGTATATTTTGGCTCGGAACTGTTCAAAAAAACAGGCTTGGAAAAGCGTGCAAGTTGCCTGACAAGAAAGATGTGATGAAGTCTACAGTACCTAGAGGGGAGTATCACGAAAATGTGGCGACGTTTGATGGAGTAGACTTTTCAGCAACAAGTTGGAAAGATAACAAGCTGGTTATATTATTGTCCACCTATGTTGGCTCCGAACCTGTTGAGGAAATATCCCGATATGACAAAAAACTAAAGAAGAAAATTCAAATTCCGTGCCCACGAGTCGTCAAAGAATATAATGCACATATGGGTGGCGTCGACTTGATGGACAGTTTCATTGGACGATATCGGATTCGTATAAAATCTCGTAAGTGGACCATGAGACTGTTCTACCATATGCTAGATATGACGGTGATAAATGCGTTAGTTTGTATAAAAAGGTGAACATGAAAAAAGGGAAGGCTCAGAAAGATATAATGAAATTAGCAGAATTCAGGACTGAACTGGCAGATACTCTGTGCCGTTACCAGAGTCGGCAGGAAAACAAAAGGGGAAGGCCAAGTACAAGCCAAAAAAACCCAGTACCTAATCCTAAAAGGTATCGGGCAGGAGTGCAAATTGTGCCTTCACCAGACGTATGTCATGATGGTGTGGGACATGAGAAAATATTTGCAGAGTCCAGAAATAAATGTAAATCCCATATTTACATTTATTTCTGGATTGCCGAAAGCTGACATCATGGATGTGTAAAAAATGCAAAATTAGTCTTTGTGATAATAAAAATAATAAATGTTTTGCCTTATTTCATGCATGATAAATTTTGTAGGGTAGGTGTAATTTTTTGAAATAATTTTGAACTAAATGCCTAAAGTATCAAAAATGATACCTAACATTTTTTATAAAATAAAGTCTTAAAAATGCAAAAATGATTTTTTCTATTATTTTTCCTATAATAAGTATGCTTACCAGATTACATTTCTATTTTTTAATTTAAAAAACAAAAATTCAGGCCTCTAAGGGTTATGTCACAGCCCAGACAAAGGCCATGACGCTGGTTTTCAGTGAGACCAGCTGAATGAGTGCCACGGACGCTTGTCTAGTGTATTTTGTGTACCTAACGTGTATGTGTAATGTGGGTATATATATCTACTAAGAAGAAAATATCAAATAATAATGAGATACATACTATTAAATTATTATAATGAATAAATAGGAGTGTGGGTATCTACAATTTAAATATAAAATTATTACGGCTAACAAATCAAAACAACTTCTAGCGCGCGCATACAGTTATAATGCACCTATAATTAAGTACCTATATCGACCCATGGCTACCGGACGAGGCATCGATGATTAACGCTGTTTTGATTGTCTTCTGATTATAGGCGACATAAAGTCACGTCAAATTGACTACAGAGCCCTCTAGGGGATTTAGAGTAAGGAACTAAAAAAATAAATTGCTTGACAGTACCGTGTGGGGTGTCACATAAAAGAGTTCTTTATCACATTTTAAATAGGTATGTAGTTTTATTTAAATAACTAAAAGTATGTTAAATAAAAATAAAGTTTACATACACCAGGGCGATACGGCATAATAATTTCAGCAGAGACAATTTTCTTGTTTCGTACTTTTTAGAGCGTGTTTTGACAGTCGGGTTTTAGTTTTTAAACTTTATTTGTATTAGGTATCCACCGTACTGATGCCTATTCTGACTGATAGTGTACCTAATTAAAAATATACAGTGTTTTTAATTTTTCAATTATACCCTGCCAAAAGGATGTATAATTACGCGTTTGTCCAAAAGAAGCCTTTTAACTCTTGATACTAGTTCTCCGACTGCCTCGGTAGCTCAGTAGTTATTGGGTCGTAATTTAAAGCGTCGGCTGCGCAAGAAGTCCCTGGAGAGCAAGGGAATAGAGAGTGCACTTGTGTTTACGCACACACTTGAGCACTATTATAATATATCCTGCATACGTATCTGATCGTTGTACATTGGCCGCCGTAGCCGTGATAGGCTGGAGGATATTATTGCTAGTTCTCAAAGAGTATCTACTGAGTTTCTTGCTGGTGTCTTCCTCAGTAGAAATCAAAATTGCGAATCAGCGGTAGATTATAATATGTGTACCTATTTTGACATTCATAAGTGTTCTGTAATGGACCCAACTTGAATATAGATTTTTTTTTATCTGTAGTGTTACAGAATAGACACTTGTGACTGCGCAGTTGAGATCGGCCATCGTTGCCGAATCGGACCAGAGGTCAATAGAATCGTAAATAGACTTATTCAGCTCTATTGGATTTGAAATTATTCCTACTTAATATACCGTACCTAATATTGACATAGACAGGGACCACTTAGTTACATTTAATTGAAATTCAATTAGTTTGTTGTCTTGGTAAATTGATTTCTATTACGAGTAATTAAATATTCTTAAAAATACAGTAAAATGCAAGTACATTTTCCGAACGCCCTATTTCAACTCTTCGAATAACAGTCTCCATTGTTAAGGCACCATTCATTATAATCCGTAGATTAACTTAACCCCGGTACAAAGATTAACAAACAAAACGTAGGGAAGCTTCGGTCCCCGGCGTCTTGCAGCTCAAACAGCTTTCTTTGTGTAAGCTGAGCTAAGCGAGCTGAGCCGAGCGGCTGGACGAATAGCTCGTGAAATGTTAACGCGCGCCCGACCTTTCAGCGTTAAGGGTGGCGGATAGTGGGTGCCGACACATATATTAAGGGAGTTTAAGTATCTTGGCCATGTGGTTACCGAGGATTTAAAAGATGATGGAGACATCGAAAGGGAGAGGAGGGCGATGGCGGTCCGCTGAAATATGTTGGCTCGCAGATTCGCGCGGTGTAGTTTAGGGGTCAAAATAACCTTGTTTAAAGCATACTGTCAAAGTCTCTACACCTGCAATCTGTGGATTAGCTATACGCAGCGGGCCATCAACGCACTCCGAATCCAATATAATAATGCGTTCAGGGTACTGGTGGGGCTCCCGCGCTACTGTAGTGCATCTGCGATGTTTGCACACGCGCACACTGACGGCTTCCACACCGTGGTGCGGCGCCGCATCGCGTCGCTGATGCACCGCACGCGCGGGAGCCACAACACCATCCTGAGCGTGCTCAGCCAGAAGCCGGACAGCCCCGCGCTGCGACACTGGGTCCAAGTGCATGTGCGCTTGCCCGGGGTCGCAGCGCGCGGCAGATACCTAAATTAATTGGTTGTGGTTCTACTAACATAGTTTTTAAGTATTTTTGTATATTAATAATATTAGGGGCGAATCCTGAAATAAATTAATTTTATTTTATTTTTTATATTAATTATTTATTTTATTACCTACACATGTCCTTAAACCTCATCATGTATTTTTTTAATGTAAAAGGATCCCCTGATTGGGACTCCGATACCCTCACTCACGCAGCGAAGCACAGCACAGTGCTGCTTCTCTCCGGTTTTCTGTGAGGCTGTGGTATCACTCCGGTCGAGCCAGCCCATTCATGTCGAAGCGTGGCTCTTCCTTTCTCCCACGATAATATACAAAAATTGAATTAAAATTGTCAAATTATGAAAAATCTGATCACCTGTTAATGCATTTGGTAATGTGACGCTGTCTCATGCGAAAAAGGTCGTGAGTTCCATAGTTGGTATTCTACTGAATCTTTCCAAGTATAGAGCTCAACGTAACCCCACTATATATAAATAAATAAATAAATATTTCACAACATCACATACATTGATCTGACTCCGAGATAGGTAGCTCAAGCACCTGTGTTACGGATATCAGAATCAACAGCGGAATTACAAATATATACATAATAATACTTTTCTTTTGTAAATACATACTTATAATACATACAAAAAACCAGACCAATACAAACAGATATGTTCATACACACAAATGTTTGTACTGTGCGGGGATCGAACCCGCAACCCTTGGACCAAAGGCAGCGTTCACTACCACTGTTCCAAACGGGTCGTCTAGTATATAGGTGAAGTAACGGGCAGTATATAGGTGAAGTATATAAACGTATGGAATGTCGGTCCTAGGAGTGAACTGGAAAAATCTGCCAGGATCACCTACAATGAAGGTTCCAAAATTCGTCTCATTAATTTTTACTTTCATTACATAATTTTTACGACATTTATTCTATTTCTTCCAGACACGTGGTAAATATTAAGGCTACATTACAGGTTAAAAGAAAATTGTAACAACGTATGATTTACAACTTAGAAAGTGTACCGTATCCTTTTAGAAGGGTGGTATCTACGATGAGAATGAAGGTCACTTATATAAAAAACATAAAAATATATAAACAATAGAATTTATTGAAGAACCCTCAGGGAGCAGGTAACAATCTTGCAACCGTAAAATCACCGCCGATTTAACATCAAAAACCACTGTCCTCGTATTCTCCAGTAGGCGGTGCGGCGTAGTGGGGTAGCTCAGCGGAGTGCAGGACGGGCAGGTAGGGCAAGTAGGGCATTTGGAGACTCAGTCGGATGCAGAAAAACAAGTTTCTCCAGCTTACTAAAATTCCCGGAACCGAGACCCCGATACCGGGGTAACACAATTTCACCAGATAATATTATGTAAACGTTATAACTAATTATTGAATAAGTCGGCCACTTGTTAAATCAAACAATACATATCAATGTAAGTAGTAGCTGTGTCCTTGCAACAGAAGCGGTGCGTAAGGAATGTCCGAGGACATTCATACGTAGTCGCACAGTTGACCCGCGGAGATTACCTGCCGTTCACTCATTACCGTCTATGCATTCGCCTTCTTAATATTTCAATGAGCAATGACACCGGGACTATTTGTTTTGCGTGTAATTAAAGTTAAGTATTATAAGTAATTCTGATTTGGTGTAATTATTTGTTTCATTATAATTTTGTTAATATTGTATTATAGTTTAGTTTTATTATTCTTATATGTTTGTTTTGTTCCTTTTTGTAAATATTCAAAAGTTTGTAATTATTAGTTAAATGTTAGTTACAATAAAGTTATTTAAGTTTTATTTATTTGTATATAGGTAGGGTTTTGTAGTTAGTTAACGAGTTAGAAACCGTTACAAAAGAAAGAAAAATATTTATTCAGTGTATAACAATAACATTAAACATTTAAAATAATGACGGTACCCAGTAAAACACCGAAAAGGCACATACTCAGCATGTGTCGGGGTGTCGCGCCATCCCGACGCTGGTATTCTGTATGTACCCATAGAAAGAGCACTGCTATAAAAATAAATACAATAAACTAGCGTTGGTGTTACAAAAACAACTAAAAAATAATGCAACCGCTTCATCAATGCTTAATGCCCCTTTGTTTCTCTGAAATCGCATTAACAAATCCTGAAGTAGTCCATCCTAAATGGACTACTTCATACTGCCGATATTGTACGATTTAAGTTTTGTAATGATATACGTTTTGTAATACTTTGTGAAATAAAGTATATCTATCTACTTGGGTCGATCATCTAAGAAGCACCCAGTAGGGTCCCTAGATATTGCTGGATACACCAGGTCGGAATATTTCGATCATCTACAAAGGCCAGATTGGTGACAGTTTGAAAACAGAACAGAATGTCGAATTCTCGTGTCAGAGACCAAGATCCACTTCGAGCCGCTGAGACAGCATAGTAAATAAATCTAGATATTCGGCAATTGGTTTTTTCAAATAACCTTTTTTTGAGTCGGCAAAAAGGATGATCATCCTTTCACCCAGTATCCGCCGTACCTCTTCTTGCTTAAGACTGTCCGCAGACGAAACTCTGCATTAATGAGCAAGGATCGGCGGCCGCTCTAATTAATATTTAATAAACACCGAAGAATAACCAACGAGGCAGCGACCGGATCTTAAAATACCGATTAAAGAAATAGGTAAAAATTTGTTAGTACATTGAAACATGGATTTTTTTACAGTATAGCGGACAAACGAGCAGACGCCACACCTGATGGTGAGTGATCACTAGCCCATGGAAATCTGCAACACCCGAGGATTTACATATTCATTGCCGGCTCTTAAGGAAGGAATAAGCCCTTTTCTTGAAGGTCACCATGTCGTATCTGTTCAGAAACACCACCGATGAAAGTTAGTTCCACAATTTTACTATGCGTGATGCAAAAATGTTGTATTAAGCGCAGTGTAGTCGAAATAAATCCGAACAAGCATAAAATTAATAACAAAAGACCCCTACATCCTGGCCGATGTATAAAGCATGCGGCCGTTTGCATTTAGATGACGATATTTTTGACTACTGGTTGAGTAGCAAGAATGTTGTTAATTCTTCTTCGGCAACTGGTTGTGAATCTTAGTTGTCAATGTGGCCGGAGGGTGTCTATTGTTAGCATTAATCAGCGTGTGTATGTGTCACATTTGAGAGTTTCAGTAATTTTCACTTCCCACATAGTGGAAGTTCAAAATATTCAATAAGATTTCAGAGAGACGATGCATACGTTTGAATAATCCGGCGGCTGGCGCGGGCAGGCCTTTGTCCCTGAATGCAGTAATGGCATAGTTTAAACATAGGCGGCTCTGGCGCGACGACAACACATAAATTTGAATGGTCAAGTGAGTTCGGACATAGGACAGAGGTGAAGAACCTTTTCTTCCTGGAGCCCAATTCATTGTGAAAAACATGGCGGATTTAATAAATATCACAATTTTGAAAATTGGGCTCTTTGACTTCTGTCAGTTGATTGGATAATATCATTGTCAGTAGATTTGTTGACAGTTGGTCTAGTTCCCCGTTAAAGAGTTGCAAAGGTCATTGATATTACCAGACTCACCAAAACCTGAATGATAGCCTAAGGGAATAAGGAGGACCAATCGTAGCTAGACGACTTATTTTGTACACCCTGTTTTGTACACCCTGAAAACATTATCTACCTATTTGTCTCATAGGTATATTGCATTTATCACCGTTTAGCAATCTGTGGTATAGTGCTCCATTTTAGAAAATTACGACGCTATGTGACAAATTACACAAACAACATTATCCATTATATTATAGGTAGAAGTTTTCGAACCTTAGACCGGCAAACTGGTTTTGTGCAATGCTTTTGCTCGTTTTGTTCTATTGTTCGGCTCAAACGACAGTACATTTTCTATTTTTTTTTTTAATAACCGCCGGACTAATGCTAGTCACGGTTGTCTAGGGACAGACAACCGTGAAAGTTGTCTGTCCCGATGTAACTCAAAAAGAAATTGTGACGCTGTAAAATCACAAAGTATTGAGTCTTGTAAGTAACCGTTCCATTGGGAAGGTTGCTCGTCTCTGCTCAGCAGTCAGACTGCGGCCGCGACGCCCGGAGCTGTTATATCATGCACAAGTCGATTCACACCCTGCATAATGCCGTATACATTGATATACAGCGTATGGGATTGGGGCTTTATAAACCACTGGGCTGGATAACCAAACCTGATCGATTGTCTTATCCATTTTGTATGTACGTATATCTGGATACATAGACATAACTAGAACACCTAACGTGCCCAGACATTTTGGTTCCTGGTCCTGATTCTATTCATCTTAGCGTGTAAATCTCAGTTGCTTCCAAAGCTGTCGCTTCGGAGCCCTTGGACTATGATTCAGGATTTAGGAAGTCTGATAATTACAATGAAGCGACTGCTGTCTGACCTTTGCTTCCGTTAAGGTGACGGGTAGGGCACACTAGCGACGCCAATTGATTTAAATTTTTACCTACTAAACCGGATCTATTTTAAATAATTTCGGGGTTAAAACCTCTCGACAAACTTTTAAACTATTTATTGAATAATCAACAGTGGGAGAGCCACGCTTCGGCATGAATGGGCCGGCTCGACCGGAGTAATACCACGTCCTCACAGAAAACCGGCGTGAAGCAGTGCATGCGCTGTGTTTCGCTGCGTGAGTGAGGGTACCGGAGGTCCAATCCAGGGGAAGGGGGGTTAAAAGGTAAGCAGCGCACTTGTGACACCACTGGTGTTGCAGGCGTCCATGGGCGGCGCTAATCGCTTACCATCAGGTGATCCGTCTGCTCGTCTGCCACCTATAACATAAAAAAAAAAATAGTAGCAATGACTTGATTTCTATGATGGAGGCCTTTGCCCTGCAGTGGGAGAGTAAAAAGGTTGATATTCTACTTTTTTTTTACTTTGTTTTCTGGAACTGGGTGAAACATGTCCAAAAATAGAAACAACCGTGTTTAGGCCCGTCATTTAGCAATCAAACGTCAGGTAGCCGGCACAAAGCAGGATGCTCGGATGTGTGTCAGTCAGGTATGGAGGGGCATCAACGCGACTGCAGATTGCAGGGAGAAAGCGCAACTTGTCATCCATTTTAAAATCCGCCGCAAAGGTGTGCGGTCGCGAAAACTGGTGACTTACACCTATATTGCATCTGGAAATAACATCAACTAAATACATGATAAAACCATTTTTATTAAGGTGACGGGTAGGGCACACTAGCGACGCCAGTCGATTTTAATTTCTAGCTTCTAAACCGGATCTTTTTAAAACAATTTCAGGGTTACATCCTCTTGGCAAACACTTAAACTATTTATTACATAACCGGGCATGTTGGGTCCGTTTTTGTATACGAAAAATCAATTTTTCGCGTACGAGTTAGACCCAACATTTTTGAATGGTTATTTAATAAATAGTGTAAGTGTTTGCCGAGAGGTTGTAACCTGAAATTTTTTTGTCTTGAAAATTAGCTAAAAATTAAAATCGATAAGCGTCGCTAGTGTGCCCTACCCGTCACTTTTACATGAGATAAAGATAAATACTATCGATATTATCGATTGTTTAATGTTCGACAGTATCGATGGTATCGGACACATTTAATCAGGCAGCAATACTATCGAAACATAGCTGACAATCGATAGTATCGATAGTTTTTGATTAATTCTGTTAGTAAACACAATAGTATCGGTAGTATTAGCGTTATCAAAATTGAAGATCAATTTTGCTATCTATAGTATCGATAGTTGTGACAAATAGCAATACTATCAATAGTACTATCGATAGTCTGATTTTAGAGGTCAACTATCGGTAGTTCCGCAACACTATTGTTAATACATTTTCTACCAACTCAAATGCTGTTTTAAGGCGACGAGTAGGGCACACTATCGACGCTAATTGAGTTTAATTGTTAGCTACTAAACCCGATCTATTTTAAACCACTTGGCGGCTTCAGTCTCTCGGTAAACACTTATACCTACAATTTATTTAATAGTTATAGTTAGATATTTGATTTATTTGGTTTTGCACTCGAAATTAGAATTACCGCCAAAAGCGGCCTTATGGCGTGAATCATTTTTTTAGTACAAAAACAGACCCAACATTTGGGCATGGTTATTAAATAAATAGTATAAGTATTTGCTGAGAGACTGAAGCCCCGTAATTATTTAAAATATATTTGTTTTGGTAGCTAACAATTAAAATCAATTGGCGTCAATAGTATGCCCTACCCGTCGCCTTAACTTTCGGCTGCTAAAATAACATGCAGTCGATTTCATGACAGAGAAAACAAGAACCTTTTAAAGTCAAGATGTAGCCAATGACCCGTTTGCTCGTTTGCCATCCATTATTCATCATCATCACTTCAGCCAATAGACGTCCACTGCTGAACATAGGCCTCCCCCAATGTTCTCCACACAGATCGGTCCTGTGACGCCGTGATCGGTCGATTGCCGCAATCTTCACCAGATCGTTGGTCCACCTTGTAGGAGGCCTGCTACGGCTGCGACTTCCTGTACGTGCACCCATTCTTAATTAAGGCAAAACTTTGTCCTAGCTGCCACTACCACAATTATTATATTTTGAGTATGTTCTGACTTCTTTTTACCGTTTTTTGGAAAATTACAAGGTAGGATCGACTTACACATGGTGATTTTTTCCAGTCCGTTCATTTTATAATGAAGACTCTAATGAATAATTTTGGAGTTCAAAACTTTATCCATCTTCAGATGATCTAGTCACGTTTTGCGGCTTCGAGAGACTTCACTTCAATTCAAGGCAGAATATTGATCTCTCAGTCACACCCTTCGAAAAACCTTATCTTGGTAGGATTGCTTTAGATTTAACAGCAAATGTTTGTCGATTGCGATGTGTTTATTTTTTTTTGTCCATTCATAGATGTAATGTCTATTTTATCCCTCTGCAAAGGCAAAATCAAGTCATCACTACTATGACGGGAGGCTTAATGCTTAAGGGCACACTAGCGACGCCAAACGATTTTAATGTTTAGCTATTAAACCGGATCTATTTTAAACAATTTCGGGGTTACAACCTCTCGGTAAACACTTATACTATTTATTAAATAACCATGCACAAATGCTGGCTCCGTTTTTGTACGCGAAAAATTTATTCACGCTAAAAGTGGCCGCTTTTGGCGGCTGTGCTCATATATGTATATCTTGGAATTGGATTGAATTAAATGTCTCTAATGTAAGGTAAAACAATGTATCTAAAGGACCTGTAAAAATGTTATTGCCTGAAATAAACGATTATTATTATTATGTATGTCAGTCGTTCCATTACCACGGGCAATTAACGGGATGTTATATTACTGAAGAGTTATGCTTAAAAAATGAATTTTTTATATTATTTTTCCATTTTTATCTCTGTAGTGTAAGGTCCTACAAATAGGTCTAACCACAGAGAACTTCGAATGCTCTTACAACTTGAAATATTTGCATGCTACAATTTAATGGCTAAATAGGTTTAAGCAACATGTAAATTTATAACATCTACATTCTATGTAACCACCCTATTTATTGGCAAATAAAGTATTTTGTATTTTTTGTATTTAATTATGTCCCGGACTTTTGGAAGGCTTTTGGAAGGTACGTGGGGCCGAAGCCAACACGTCTGTGAAATTGACATTTTTATTATTATATATTTTGATGTCTTAATGTTTGGACTTTTAATTGTTTTTTTCTGAATAGGTGTGGGCTTTGTAAAAAAAAACAAGTTCACAGCTTTCCCAACAGGCACGAAGTGAAGTTATGATTTATGGAACGGTGCAAATGGGTTACGGTGACAGCGGACGCACTGTGCCGTAATTATGCGCGTGCGGTGACAAATGGACGCTTCGGACTGAGGGTCTGAGGGCTGAGCTGCACCAAAACGTGCGAGATTCCACAAAGATTAATGTTGGCGCTAATGTTCTGGAGGAATGGAAGTCGTGTCGGAAAATTGGAGACGTGGATAGGAATTTACGTGTGCAGGTTGCAGTAAAAGGTGTTTGTGGAGCGTTTCGGCTTCTGTTTTCTAAAAGTGACAGGTGGAATTCTTGGAACATTTTCCATACATACGCTTACGTTTTATTTCGTGAATTCCGAGGTAAAATTTGGTTAGGTAATTCAACTTGTATTTTAGATTTTGGGACCGTTTCGGGAACATTTCGGGACCGTAAGAGAGACACGCTTTGGCATGAATGGGGCGGCTCGACCGGAGTGATAATACAGCCTCACAGAAAACCGGCGTGAAGAAGCAATGTGCTGTGTTTCGCTGCGTGAGTGAGGGTTCTGGAGGTCCAATTTGGGGGACAGGGGGTTTTAAGGTTGGCAGCGTACTTGTGACTTCATTGGCGTCGCAGGTGTCTATAGGCAGCGGCAATCGCTTTCCATCCGGCGATCCGTCTCCTCGTCTGCCACCTAGTACATAAAAAAAGTTGGGTGAAGCTTAGTAGCTGGTAGCTTGTATTGTGTTTTTGGCCCGACCCGGGGATCGAATCCGGAACCTCTTGCGCAGCCGTCGCCTTAAAGTGCGACCCAATCACCACTGCGCTACCGAGGCAGTCAAATTATTACATTAGCTTTCTACGTGTTAGTATCAGCCTTTATTCTGTCCCTTTACCTACTCTTACACTGCTTTAGTTTATCAATTGGGAGAGCCACGCTTCCACATGAATAGGCCGGCCCGATCGAAGTAAATACCACGTCCTCACAGAAAACCGACGTGAAGCAGTGTATGCGCTGTGTTTCGCTGCGTGAGTGAGGGTACTGGAGGCCCAGTCTAGGAGAAGGGGGATTAAAAGGTAAGCAGCGCACTTGTGACACTATGTGTTGCAGGTGTCCATGGGCGGCGGTAATCGCTTAACACGAAGTGATCCGTCGGTTCGTCTGCCACCTATATCATAAAAAAAAAACAAAGTTTGACCGTGGGAGAGACACGCTTCGGCATGAATGGGCCTGCTCGACCTGATAATACGGCCTCACGACGTTGAGAACACGGATGTCAAGTAGCGTCTGCGTTGTATTTCGTCGAGTGAGTCCTCACTCACTCATCCTCATACCATATGCTCAATCCATGGGAACGGAGACATTAAAGTTTGGCAGCACACTTGTAACTGCAAAAGTGTCCAACCACTTCCCATCAGATCCGTTAGCACTTTGCAATCTATCACAAAAAAAAGTCTCCCAGACCAGCCGATCAACTTCATGACAAATTGGGCGTTTTTTGAACCTGGTAATTTAAGGAGTCACCTGGGAGCAATTGCCCACTTTTACCTCCAATCTTCAACCCTTGCAGAGTTACCCAACTCTAATTACTTGGCTATCAATTTTTAACTTGGCCCATTTTTCGGGCCCTTGGTATCGCCACCTCTGGCGTCCTAGTTAAAAGTTCGATGGAGTCGCCTCACCCTAGTTTTTGTCAAAACGTAAGTTAACAAAGCTCGGGGTTTTTGGAATCTCTCGGCTTTATTTCGTTTAATTAAAGTTCAAATTACTTACTTTAAAAACAGTTTTTTTTACTTGTTAGGTGGCAGACATGCGTCACCTTTCGAGCGATTTCCGCCGCTCATCACAAGCGGAGTCACAAGTGCATTGCCAACCTTCTTCTTTTCGCCTCCCACCGAATATTAACCGATTTTTTTTTTCTATTTATTATCACTCAGTAGAATAGGCCACCCTCACTCTTACCGAGGTGTCGTAAAAGGCGACTAAGGTAAAGCTGCTGGCATGATCATCAGTACCCAGAGAAGGAAAACTCTTCATTTATATCAAAACCCTCGCCAACCCGTCTGCCAAGCGTGGTGAGTATGGCAACTACCCCTCATGTGATTGAGGGAGGCTCGTGCCCCAGCAGTGGGGACTTAAATGGGTTGCTAATGAATGATGATGATTATCACATAAAAATCTTACATATTACATAAATCAGGTTTATACTTAGCACTGCAAGTCACTACGGTTTATAATTATATACTAAGTATTATATTTACGCCGATCCACATTTACACAAAGAACACATACAAGACTTGGACGAATACATTTTTTATGTACCTGTGATTATATTTTTTCTCATTTAAATCTTAAATATTAATTAGGGAATTCAGGAAGTGTAATTTGAGCTTATATTAGATTTTGTTTGTAGCCAATTCATCTCGTAATTCCGTAGGTAGTTTCTTTATTAATCGAGGAACAATATAATCCGATGTTCGCCTACCATACTCATTGATCGCGCCGAACGAGTTGCAGATCATCGTCAGATTCATCGTCGTCATCGTCATCGTCAGCCCATTTAAATCCCCACTGCTGGGGTACGGGCCTCCCTCAATCACATGAGGGGTAATTACCATACTCACCACGCTTGGCAGACGGGTTGGCGAGGGTTTTGATAGAAATGCAGAGTTTTCCTTCTCTGGGTGCTGATGATCATGCCAGCAGCTTTACCTTAGTCGCCTTTTACGACACCTCGGTAAGAGTGATGGTGGCCTATTCTACTCTGCCGGGGACCACACGGCAGCTCAGATTGGTGGCTGATTATTCGTCGCAAAGAAAATTTTTTTCAGCAATACAAGTTTAACCTGGACCCGTGACCGTGGGAGAGCCACGCTAGAGCCAACTATGGAACTCACAACCTTTGGCGCATGAGACAGTGTCACACTACCAAATGCGGTTTGGCTGCAGGAGTATTTCCGGACGGCTACGACTTAGGGACCTTCAAGAGAAGAGCGTACTCCATTTTAAAAAGGCCGGCAACACATTAGCGATCTCTCTGATTTCGCGGATGTTCATGGGCGGCGTTGATTACTTTCCATCAGGTGACTCGCTTGCTCGTTTGTCTGCCTCTAGCATAAAATAAATGCATTAATAGGTCTGTCAAACAAACGATCAGATTTTTCTTAATTTGTCAATTTGAATTAATTTTTTGTTAATTACCGTGGGTGAATTAACCGTGGAAGAGCCACGCTTCGGCATGATTGGGGCGGCTTGACCAGAGTAATACCACGGTCTCACAGAAAACAAACGTGAAGCAGCACTGTTAGCTTTCGCTGCGTGAGTGAGGGTACCGAGACCCGATCCGGAGGAAAATGGGATTTAAAGTTTGGCAGCCCACTTGTGTCTCCAATGGTGTCGCAGGTGTCTATTGGCGGCGGCAATTGCTTACCATCAAGTGATCCGTCTGCTCGTCTGCCTATCACATACCAAAAAAACTCAGGTACACATTTTGGCCCTACCCGGGGACCGAACCCAGTACCCCGAGCGTAGCCATCGCTTTAAAGTGCGACGCACTACCCACTGCGCCCACGAGGCAGTCAACTGCAACATGTACCTGTACAAAGTACATATACCTCTCTCTATATCTAATAAATAAATAAAATATTTATTGCAAATAACTTAAATCTATCACAAACTTATGGGCATAATCATACATCGCACTCTTAGTAAGATAACGACTTAACTCAAAATATCGGAAAAATGAGTTTTAGTGAAAAATCGACCTTATGGAGCAAGGGTCACAGCATACTTCTTTAAAAAGCAACCTTAAATTGACTGGGTGGTTTCATGAAATAATGACGCATCACAAAATTGTATTTTCAAACATTTTTTTTTAACTATCATATTGTATAAATTCATTTATTTTTTTGCTAATTCTAGAAGAATATATTCGAAGGCTTAAAAGCATAATTTTAGTTTCTTCTTACTCATCTTAATTAAAAAATTATAGGAGTTTAAAGTATATGCTCTAAAACCACAAATATTTTTATGCCATTTACCAAAACTCAGCAATTTCGAATTGAGTCATTATTTTATTAAGAGTGCGAATATTAGTACTTATATTTGACATTTTGCCTGAACTAGGATACCTTGTTTTTCAGGCTAAAAAATAGGTCCTAGAAAACTATATAGGTAAAAACAATAAATTACAACATAAACTTAATATTACTCTACGCTATGCTTACAATTAGGTATATAAATACATAGTTATTTAGGAATAGAAAGATCTTAGATAACAATCATTTTCAGTTATAAATAAATATACCATTTCAATAACAGATATAGACAATAATATCTATGACGGCGCATCTAGGAAATAGTGAAATGACAATTTAAAACCATAAATCCAGAGTTATAGAAACTCTAGCGTTGCGTCTGTGGAAGCGGGGCGGCCATCTTGGAATGCCAGATTTAAGTTTCAGCCCATAAACTGTCCCACTGAAGGGGAAAGGCCTCCATCATAGAAAAAAAGTCATCCATCGCCACTATGATGGGATTAGGCTTAATCACCACGCTTACCTACGCTACTTGGTCGGAATTATATATATAGGGATCTGTGGGTCGGAAGCGCACCATACGTTCGGCAACCAATTGCTTAGGATTTTGTTATTTTAAATCGTTTTTATTTGACTTCAAACCTTTGAGTATACTCAAAGCTTCAAACACAATACTACTTACGTTAAAAGCAACGTTGTCTTTGTTTCGAATAATTATTACAAGAATTTGTTGAAGATTGCTCAGATCATTCTAAGAATCATTTTTTTTATTAAAATAATTCTCACAACATCTCATACGTTGATCTGATTTCGCACTAAGTAGCTTAAGCACTTGTGTTACAGATATCAGACAACAGAGGAACACATATATATACTTAAATACATATATTACACCCAGACACCGAACAAACACAAGTATTCATCGCATTTTGGGATGTTGGTGATGAGCCTTTTGGGTTTAGAAGTAAAACACCAATTGAATGTGAAGAATGGAATGTATTTAGGTGAGAAAGCTTAGACTAATATATACAATAGGTTGGTACAACTAGCGGATTGCAAAAGGAGCTGAAAATGATTTATTTTATTTACAATAGAGGGCGCATGTAGTGAATGAAACAGTACTAGGTAAGAGTGAGACGGAAAAAGTTCGGCGCATGCGCGAGCGCGTGAGCTTTATCTGCGCGTCGTATAAATATCGCCGGGCCGAGGTGTTCTCGTTAGTAACCAGACGGCCGGCGATGAGGACGCCCGTGGCTAGCGGTGAGAGCCGGTGACATGGACGATGTATGACAGCTACAGTACTCCCCTTCAAGCGAAGCGTACGGGTGTGTGCACTCTTCGGCCGGAACGAGTTCTTCGCTCTGGTGCATGTGAATGCTGATTGCTTGCTGTAGCTGGTTCGGTGGGGGCGTCGTCTCCGTGTTGCGTAGTATTTAATGTATACGCCGGCTTCAATCTGTCGACGGACACGGTGACTTTTCTTCCAGGGAGCTTGATGGTGAAGAATTTGTCACTCCGCTCGAGAACAGGGTACGGGCCTTCGTATGGTGGTTGTAGGGGCTTCCGTACTGCGTCGACGCGGAGAAACACGGAGTCACACGTCGCTAGGTCGTTATGCACGAACATACTACGCTTGTTGGTGTGCGGTAGGTATGTCGGCGTACTGTTGGTTATTGACCTGTGCAGCTGATTGACAAACTCGTGGTCCATGACCGTTGATGATGACGATGATGATGGTGCGATGAAGTCCCCAGGCAGACGGAGTGCTTGACCGTAGGTTAGTTGTGAAGCGCTTGTGTTCGTATCAGTGCGAATAGCTGAACGGAGTCCCATTAGCACAGTGGGTAACTCGTCGGTCCATCGCGAGTTCGATTCCAGTCTAGCCATTAAGGCGGCTTTCAACGATCGATGCCAGCGTTCGATGATCCCGTTAGATTGTGGGTGGTACGGGGTTGTTCGTGTCTTCTCTGCGCCAAGTAGATTGGTTAGTGCGCGAAACAGCTGACTTTCGAATTGTCGTCCTTGGTCGGTTGTTATTGTCTTAGGACAACCGAATCTTGATATCCATGACTCATAGACTTTTCTTGCGATGATTTCGCTGGTCATCTCTCTGATAGGGATTGCTTCTGGCCAGCGAGTAGTGCGATCAATCATCGTTAGTAGGTAACGATGTCCGCGTTCGCTAGTAGCGAGTGGTCCCACAATATCTATGTGCAGATGGTCGAATCTGTCGCAGGTTGGAAACGTTGATATGGCGGTGTGTGTATGTCGCTGTATCTTCGCACGCTGACACGATACACACGATTTCGCCCAGCTGCCGACGTCGGAGTTCATTGAGGGCCAAAAGTATCGCTGTTGGATGAGTTTTCTTGTAGCTCGCACGCCGTGGTGACTGACGTTATGCACGGCGTGGAATGCGATGCGACGAAAGTCAGTAGGTAAATAAGGTCGTATTTGCGATGTTGTAGTTTCGCAGTAGATATTGCAGTCGGTGTTGGGTATCTTGATTTTCTTAAGCTGTAGATTTGCTTGTTGTAACAATGCAGGTAATTCGGTGTCTTCATTTTGTGCTGTGGCTAGTTGCGCGTAGTCGATGCTTGTAGGGCAGGTGATAGTTTCGATGCGTGATAAGGCGTCGGCGACTAAGTTATCTTTTCCGCTTATGTGGCGGATATCAGATGTGAATTCGCCAATGAATAATAGTTGTCTTGCTCGACGTGGAGTTTCGCTGTCTGACGTTACTTTGCTCAATGCGTAGGTAAGCGGCTTGTGGTCGGTGAAAATAGTGAGTTCTCTTCCTTCAAATGTTTTTCGGAAATGCTTCATAGCCATATAGATGGAGAGTAGTTCCCTATCATAGGTACTATACTTCTGCTGCGTTATGGTGAATTTCTTCGAGTAGTATCCGAGTGGTTGCCAAGACTTGTTAATGTATTGTTGAAGTACGGCTCCCGCACAGGTGTTCGACGCGTCGCAGAATAGTGCGAGCGGGACGGAGCTATGTGGGTGTGCGAGTAGTGCAGCATTCTGTAGGCATGTCTTAGTTTTCTCAAAGGCTTGGATTGCTTCGCTTGACCATTGAATCTCTGTCTTGTCGCGTTTTTTTGAGTTGTGCAGATATTCGTTGAGCGGTGCTTGAAGTGATGCGGCGTTCGGTATGTGTTCTCGATAATAATTGATCATACCGAGATACGTGCGTAATTGTTGTACTGTCTTCGGTCTTGGGTATTCGTTGATAACAGATACTTTATCTTGGGGTGGAGTGATGCCTTCTGCCGATACTACATAACCAAGGAATTTGACGGTTTTCTTTCCGAAGTTGCATTTTGACGGGTTGATAGTGATTCCGGCGTCTTCAAGTCGCTGTAGGACGATTCGTAAGTGTTCTCTGTGCTGTTCTTCTGTTTTGCTTCCTATAAGAAGATCGTCGACGAAAGGAAACACGAAGTTTAGTCCTCTTAGCACGTCGTGAATAAAGCGTTGAAAGGTTTGACCGGCGTTTTTCAAACCTGGGCACATTCTCGGAAATTCAAATAGCCCGAAGGGTGTTATTAAGGCTGTCTTCTCTATGTCAGTCTCCTTATTGGGAATTTGCTGATAAGCTCGGTTCAGGTCCACGGTGGAGAAGATGGTAGTTCCAGCAAGTTGGTAGGTGAAATCCTTTATCCTCGGTATTGGGTAGCGATCTGGCTTGGTGATAGCATTAAGTCGACGGTAGTCACCACAGACCCTTAAGTCTCCATTCTTCTTGGGTACAACATGGAGTGGGCTGGACCATGCACTCTTGCTTGGTCTGCATAGGCCTTGTTGAATCATCGACTCGAACTCCTTCTTGACTTGCTCATATCGATGCGGAGGTATGGGTCGGGCTCTGCTGTGTATGGGCGGTCCGGTGGTCTCGATGTGATGTTCCACCCGATGTTTTGGTGTAAGCTTCATCGAAGTCAGTCTTGTAATGCCGGGGAATTCGCCAAGGATGTCATGGTATGATTGTTCTAGGTCAATGCTGCGCACGGTGGGAACGTCGGTGTAACAGCCAGGAGCGTGTATTGATAACTTAGTTACGTTATCAATAAGTCTTCGGTTCTTCATATCCACTAGGAGCGCGTGATGGCAAAGGAAGTCCGCCCCGATGATCGGCTTGCTTACGTCGGCTACAATAAATTTCCACTTGAAAGGTCTTCGTAGATTGAGATTCAGTTCTAGTGTTTTTTCTCCGTACGTGTTAATCGTGGTATTATTCGCAGCGTAGAGTTTGAATGGCAGTGGCTTTATAGTTGAACCTCTCTTCCGTGGTAAGACTGATACGTTGGCACCAGTATCGATGAGAAACGTAAGTCTTGATTCCTTATCAGTGACGAAGAGACGGTAGGATTTGCCTAGAACGTCGGACCCCGCCTCGTCTAACGTTCTGTCTAGTTTAACGACGAGACTTCTTTATTCTTGTTGTGTTGATGTTGATGCGAGTCGAAAGAACACGGCGATTGGCATTTCTTCGCATTTCTTCCAAAACGGTTGTGGTAGTAGCAGTAGGCGTCGGAGCGTTGATAAGAGCGCGAGCGAGATGGCGATCGTGCGTTAGAGCGAGAGCGCTGCGCGCGCCGGTTAAAGGGTGAGCGCCCGCTGTGATACGGCGCTTGTGTCCGGAGCGCTGCTACTTCAAGCGATAATCGACGTATTTCTTCGATCAAAAATAATTGTGGATCTTGGTTTGCAGGCGGCGAATGTGGTGGGTGCGACGATGTGCTTGCTATTGACGATGTTGATACTGCGTGTATTTGCTGTGTTTGTTCGAGCATCTTGTCGGCAAGTAAGGCTAATTCGTCGAGTGCTGCGGTTTTGCTGATGCTGTCGCTGACGACAAGTACTGATCTCACGTGGGCCGGGAGATGGTTCATCCACATGAGACGGAGTGTAGCGTCGGGCACTTTATCTCGAGCTAGGTCTCGCATGCGGCGTAGGAGCTGAGACGGTCTTTGTTCCCCGAGTTCCATCTCGGATAGGAGCTTCTGGAATTGCCTTCCTTCGGATTCTTCATACACCGAAATTAATCTCTGTTTCAACGCGTCGTAGTATTTGTCGGATGGTGGGTTGTACATGAGATCGCTGACTTGATCAATATCCTGCCTCTCTAACTGCGTGATGACCATCTGAGCCAGTTGTGCTTGTCCTTTCTTCAAGTCGACTGTTGCAGCTTCGAATGTGATGAACCATAATCTGGGTTTATCGCGCCAGAATGGAGGAACACGAAGTGACAGTGCGATGCCGGCTACTTCGGTACATTGCTGCGTGGTGGTGGTGGTGGTGTCTTCGGCGGCTTGCTGTTCGGCCATAGTGGAAGCCTTGTTACTTTGTTGTTGAGGTTGCGTACAGTTCTTCTTTCGGGGTCACCACTTTGGGATGTTGGTGATGAGCCTTTTGGGTTTAGAAGTAAAACACCAATTGAATGTGAAGAATGGAATGTATTTAGGTGAGAAAGCTTAGACTAATATATACAATAGGTTGGTACAACTAGCGGATTGCAAAAGGAGCTGAAAATGATTTATTTTATTTACAATAGAGGGCGCATGTAGTGAATGAAACAGTACTAGGTAAGAGTGAGACGGAAAAAGTTCGGCGCATGCGCGAGCGCGTGAGCTTTATCTGCGCGTCGTATAAATATCGCCGGGCCGAGGTGTTCTCGTTAGTAACCAGACGGCCGGCGATGAGGACGCCCGTGGCTAGCGGTGAGAGCCGGTGACATGGACGATGTATGACAGCTACAGCATGAATGTTTGTCCAGGGTGGGGATCGAACCCACGACCTTTGGCGTAAGAGGCAGGGTCACTACTAATTGTGTCATCCGGTCATTGAATTTCCACGCCCATTGGAAACTACTACAGATGCCGGATTAGAAGAAACCGGACATTTCTGATAAACATCTGCCCTAAGCGCTTTTATCTATAACAATCTTACGCGCATGTAAATAATATAGACTAACTAAATAAATACAAATAAACCTGCTTGCCTAGGACATGAACAGTGACCTGGTTAGCCAATTCGATGATACTGATAATATCATGACAATACCTCTTGACTAAAAAAACTAATGAGGTTTCCAAATGGGTTTTCCACGCACAGTCCCACTTTGCATAGCAAAATTTTAACCCAACCTTTGTTTATAACAACAAGCGTAGCCCCTGCATATTTTAGGTGAAAAATTTGAAAACTTTTTCGGGATTAACTCATACTTTTAATGGAGTACCCATTACCTCGGCTGAAGCTTTCGGTTTTCTGATTTCAGTTTTCAGTACAAAATCCTCTTCCGTACTACATTGTTCCGTATTGTTGTTGTATTAACAACATTTTGTTTAATAATTTGTATCGTTATGGGCCTGAGATTTTTTGTGCCAATGTCAAGTGATTTAAGAAACACGTATAAGAAGATTGAAATTGTCTTTTTTTTGTTTAGGCTTGTTAAGTTTAGACACAACACAACTTTAATAAAAACACCAACCCCGGAGGCCATGGTTTTTTAAGCGAAAAACCGAGGACAAATTCGTCATCTCCACTATTTCTCGCCTGCGTATTGGCCACGCTTGCACTCCGGTCTTCCTGAACAAAATTCACTGCAGAGACACTTCGCTATGCGAATGCGGTTTAGAAGAGGGTTGCACAGATCACATTTTCTTCAGCTGTCAGAAATACCCTATCTCGCTGTATGACATCCTACCTCCAAAAATTCCCCGCCCCATTAACTTTTCTTACTTACTGTCTCTTTCTTCTTCCTCTGTTATAGAATATTTATGTAAATATATTTACAAATATAATATAAGACTCTAATTTTACATGAGAATCTCCCTTTAATATTGTGTCGTCTTTGTGTATGTTTTGTTCTGTCTTGGTTTTAGATGGTGTTTGGTGCAAAACTCAATTAAAATAAATATTTAAAGGATTTAAACTCGCCACACCGGTCAATAACCATAAAAATAACGTGTCTCTCTAATCACTCGACACTGGCAGAGTTATTATGTGTTCGCCAATGGCAACACCAGTAGCAGCCACCATTTATAAAAAAAAAAAAAAAAAAAAAAAACACCATCTAGTTATAACAAAACAAAACATAACATTACACAGAACATTATTAGTCAGGAGATTCACAATTCAGATACAGATAATTCTATTCAGAGTGGTGAACTAAGGTATGGTATAGTATACTGTGACAAATTATCTATTAATTGGCGGAAGAAGACAAATTAACAAAGGGTGAGGAGTTAAAATTTTCGATAAAAAAATGTTCAAACGGATTCATTTATGAGGCAATTCCTTCACGTACACTAATAGTCCCGTTTTTTAACAGGACCAACGGCTTAAAACCCTTTTTTTTTAATCCTCAGAAACAAATTATACCCTGGCCCGGGAATCGAACATAAAACGTCAAGCACAGCTGTCGTTTTCAACAGAACAATATACAATGCTCAATGTTATAAAAAACCCTAAGCCATTTTTAACCGACTTAAAAAAAGGAGGTGCTCAATTCGACATGTATATATATATTTTTTTTATGTTTGTTCGCTGATTACTCTGCCATTTATGAACCGATTTAGATGATTCTTTTTTAGTTGGAAAGTAGATAGTCCCGGATTGTTACCTTGATCAGGATATCAAGATCTGATGATGGGATCCTGGTAAAATTGAGAGAACTCTCAATTTTATAGGGACACGTAATGTTTTTGTATCCTTTTTCAAAACTGCACCAGTATTTACGCCTGACTGTATTAATTTTGTGGTTCTGCTGATGATGGAAGGTCCTCATCGGTAAGGAAATAAGGGATAGCTCTTTTTATACTGTACTCACAATTAGTTTTTTAGTTATTTGGCGAGTGTGGAAGAGGAGGGAGGGAGTTGCCAAACAATGAGACACTAAAAAGGTTAAAAAAAAAATTTCTGTGACAAAAACCGCCTTCAAAAACCACGTCTTCGGTAAAACCTTTTCTCGAGTGTACTGTTATAAAATTTTATTTAAAATGTATAAAGTGTTAGAATTATTATTTTACACTTTTTAGTTCGTGGTTTTTGAAGGTGGTTTTTTTCACAGAAATTTTGTTTTCCCATTTATAATCTGATACTGATTAAAGTGCTGTTTTAAAACTAAAATCTTTTAAGTTTTCACACCATAATATGCTTGAATAACCAGTGCCGTCATTACCCGTATGAAATTCTAAAACCCTTTATAATTCGAGTAAGCCTTGCTTATAACATCTCACAGTGCGCGGATGCAGGGTTGCTAAGAAGCTGAAAGTGTTATTTTATTTCTGAACTAGTTGGCCCGCCCTCATTTCGTCCGGGACGTTAGTTCTATTTCAAATCAATAGATGGCGCTAGGTGTCGATTACATCGCATGCTTTTCATATTACATATAAGCGTTGCCACTGATTTTTTAAAAAAAAATACTAACATAAGATACAGCGTTGAGTAAAATAAAAAATACAAAAATATAAATTAAATAATACGCACGCAGGATCAAAGCAGTACATAGCGACAGATTGCGAGATTACTCTTCAGGATCTTATTTTACATGGGTTTTTATGTGATAGGTGGAAGAATAGAAGACGGCCTGATGGTAAGCTATTGCCGCCGCCCATGGACACCCGCGACACCAGTGAAGTCAAAAGTGCGGTGCCAACCTTTAAACCCCCCTTTCCTACGTATTGGGCCTCCGTTACCCTCAATCACGCAGCAAAACACAGCGCAGTACTGCGCTTCACGCCGGTTTTATGTGAGGCAGTGGTATCACTCCGGTCGACCCTCTCCGGCTGGCCGGCCGGCTCTCTCACAATTTTCCCACCACCTTAACCAAATCAAGGAAATATTTGCCGACCCATTTGGAACAGTGGTAGTGAACGCTGCCTATGGTCCAAGGGTTGCGGGTTCGATCCCCGCACAGTACAAACATTTGTGTGCATGAACATGTCTGTTTGTATTGGTCTGGGTGTTTTCTATGTATTATAAGTATGTATTTACAAAAGAAACGTATTATATGTATATATTTGTAATCCCACTGTTGATTCTGATATCCGTAACACAGGTGCTTGAGCTACCTAACTCGGAGTCAGATCAATGTATGTGATGTTGTGAAGTATTTATTTATTTTATTTATATGTATGTATAGACAAACATTGACGGCGCAATGTTAACAGGGAAATGCGTTTTTATTTTTTTATTGCACAGTAGGTCTCGCTCGTCAAATTTGGACACCCCTATCATTTGCCCACTGCACTTAACTTTATTAAAAATGTAACTCCATGCAAAGGAGTTTTTTACCTTTGCTCTTATAATTAAGTTACGTTAAAACGCCTCTCTGTTACGTTCCAGCCTATATTTACGAAAGCCTTTGGTCGGAAATGTTGCATATTTTTAATACAGCGAAAACTCCATGTTGTTATGAGAGAAATAACATCATGCGGGATTATGCAAGTCAAATGCAGAGCTTTTTTTTTTAAATGAGCAGAATGTTATTTATTACCAGTTTGGTTATTTTTAATTATAATCTACCGATTTATTTTATTTATTCTCTTTAAGGAAACATACAGTACTTAAAATTAATAGTATTTAACACACAAAAACATAATCTTAAATCAATTAAGTTTCCACTAATAACTAATATTATAAAAACCGCAACATGATGTTCGTAATATAAAAAAGGAAGAATTGAGCAATTGACAAATATCTACTTTGTAAAATCAGGAGACAATTTACCCTCAACAGCCTTTTTATACGCTCGCAGTGTAGTGTTAAATAGATCTAAGTCACAAAAATCGCTGTTATATAAAAAACGATATTTCGGCTGTGGAAGCCAATTTGAAAAAAGCTACCCTACGTTACGTCACCTTACGGTTATTTGGCACATGGCAAAAATCAGAACAAATGCTGTTTAATATTAGTGGTTTTTACGTTTTCCCATCGAAAAAAATATTGTACAACGCCCTCCTGTCCATGACACCGAAGTGCCTTTTGATCGTTGTTGTACTGTAATTCCTAAGACAGGGTGTATTTAGTCGACGGGTATATGTTTAGAAGAATATAACATTCTTCTCAACATATACCCGTTATTATACGATTACCAAAAATGAGGATGGTAATATTTTTAGAACAACAATTTTTTTTTCTAATTTGTAAAAATACTCTTTTTTACTTTTTATACATATATCACTGACTGATCTGGACCCCAATTCTCGCGCACATGTATTATCATACGACATATATCACTAAAACATAGTTTTTTTGTATGGATTTCACGCGACATCCCCCATGTTATTACATATCGACAATCCCGAGTGAAGTAGTGACACTCTAGTGAAACTCTAGTGAAACTCTAGTGAAACTCTAGTGAAATTCTAGTTAAAATTGGGCTCCTGGAGCTCAATTCTTGAGCTCGTGACATTTATCATCATACGATATATATAACAAAAACATAGTTTTTTTGTAAGGTTTTCAGGTGATATCCGCCATGTTTTCTCAAATCACAAATACCGAGAATTGTGCACCTAGCCCACTCATGCCGAAGCGTGGCTTTCCCACGGTGTAATGGTAGTGACCATACGTTCATGATTCAAGCACACATGAGAATTATCCCATCCTTACAAATCTAAATATTTAAAAACTTGACAAAGTCCTCTTTTTAAAATATTTCTTACTACAGTAATAATTCCTTATAAAACAGCAAAGTGTCGTGACGTCACAAGCTCAGTTATGACGTCGGAAGCGCGAAGTTTGGCGCGCTGGAATTTTAAAGCGAATTCGCCATTAGCGCAGCTGCGAGCGTGATGTATGCGCTGTTTTATATTTAGAGTGGGCTGAATTATACAGGTAAATTACCTGGTACTACATACGAGGTAGAATAAGGAGTAATATCCTCCTAAAAGATTATTTGCAGCTATGGCGGCCAATCTCAACGATCAGCCATCGACGCTGCACATAATAATCATTATTATAGAGCACGCAAATGGTGTGCGCAGACACAAGTGCACTCGATATTCCCTTACGCTGGGTACACGACTGCCAACTTTATAACTCGGGACTGACACTAAGTGTTTTACTTAGAGTTCGACTTACAATAGAGTTTCACTGGTGTTTCACTGGAATTTCACTAGAGTTTCACTAGAGTTACACTAGAGTTTCACTAGAGTTCCACTAGAGTTCCACTAGAGTTTCACTAGAGGTTTACTAGAGTTTCACTAGAGTTTCAATGGAGTTTCACTAGAGTTGCACTATAGTTTCACTAGAGTTTCACTAGAATTTCACTAGAGTTCCACTGGAGTTTCACTAGAGTTTTACTAGAGTTTTACTAGAGTTTTACTTAGAGTTCGACTTACAATAGAGTTTCACTGGTGTTTCACTGGAATTTCACTAGAGTTTCACTAGAGTTACACTAGAGTTTCACTAGAGTTCCACTAGAGTTCCACTAGAGTTTCACTAGAGGTTTACTAGAGTTTCACTAGAGTTTCAATAGAGTTTCACTAGAGTTGCACTATAGTTTCACTAGAGTTTCACTAGAATTTCACTAGAGTTTCACTGGAGTTTCACTAGAGTTTTACTAGAGTTTCACTAGAGTTTCACTAGAGTTGTACTAGAGTTGCACTAGAGTTTAACTAGAGTTTCACTGGAGTTTCGCAAGACTTTCACTAGAGTTTCACTAGAATTTCACTGGAGTTCCACTAGATTTCACAAGAATTTTACTTTACGAGAATTCATTTCCGAAAAAACTTAGGTTAAAACAGATTGGCCCAACCCAAAAGCGAACCCGGAACTTTAAGCACTGCCGTCGCTATAAAGTACAACCCAATAGCTGCTACCAATAATTAATCATTAAAACTAAAATTAATCCCAGCCACAAAACCCAAATTACTTCAAGCGAAATATTTACTCCGCTTCTGATAACGTCAACTAGATGAACATCCTTCACCCTTAATCACAGACCCTCAGATAACCAGCGACGCGTCACAGCATAACAGTTCTATAGCGAACCGTGACGTAATGATAACAGATGAAGGGCCCTACAAGCCTGGGCTTTGGGGGATTCCTGCCTTCAAGGACGCAGGTACCATGTGGAATATACGGAAGGAGAGGCTAGCAAGCGGAGATGCAAGGAATTTGTTTTTAATCATATTTATTTCAGTTCTATGGGAGTAACAGTGGGAGAGCCACTCTTCGGCATGAATGGGCCGGCTCTACCGGAGTAATGCCACGTCCTCACATTTTGTAAAATCTTTTTTTTTAAAGAGTAGGTAACTGCTAAGTGGAGGTTTCGGCGGGTAGAGCTAAAACAAGCTGCGTGGGCTGATGCAATTCAAAGGTTTTAAAATAGTGTCTATTGGTTTTTAGTGTACAAATTTGGTCTTTATTTGTGCAGTAAAGCGCCGCAAAGTGATCCTAGTAATAAGAATCGTTGGATTGTATCGTTTTAAACACTGCTATTGTGTGTCGAGTGAGTTGTCTCGTGTCAACTTGACAACTTGCTTGGACCTAATAGAGTCCTAAAACCCGCGTTTGCTTTTAGAGTGATACCCGCTGAATCCGTAGATCGATTTTAAACAAAACTTTTTTTTTTTGGTGAACCAAAAGAAATGCGTTACGCATACCGTTAAGGTTATGTCGGACTCTCCTCTGGCAACGGCTTCTCCTAATGAGAAGCTGGCCAGAGGCATACCGACTAAAACTTCTGGGACTCTCCGTCATCTGTCCATGAGTGGGCGAGTGGCATAGGGCCAAAGCTCGGAGACTTTCACCACGTCACATATTTAACAAAACCTAAGTTGAATGACCTTAACTGGTCTGATCCGGCTCAAACCGGCATGACCGTCATGCCCGCCATCTTGTTTTTGCTTAAGTTTTTTTGCAATTTTAATGTGCCAGGGAAATATTGTAGACCCTTTATTTGCCGATCTCTACATCTGTGTGTACAAAATGTAAGACAAATTGGAGTCTTTACATAATAATCGCGGCGTAAGTCACAGTTAACGCCGTCAAAAGGCGGCCATTGTAATTTTATTCCGCATGGTTTAATTATAGGACGCGTTCCGACATTTTGTTCCGCGTATTCCGGGAATTAGTGACGTCATTTGCGCTAAGTTGAGATGTGGAATACGTAAACACTAGTAATGTAGGAAGTGTACGGAAACAAGGCTGCGACAGAAAAGTGACATTATCACAGGGCGTTGGTAATATTAACATTAAGTTACAAAACGAAACCAGCGGGCCTCTAGTAAATGCAAAAGGTATTTTCATAAACGCTCTATAAATCTTTGCTTATTTTAACTCTTATATTGTATGTTTTTTTGTATCAAACGTCAAATAACTATTTGTCAAATAACCACTGTTAACTAACTAACAAAGGTTTATTGAACGCTTACGAATAATTACCCTCAGCAAAAGGTTATGTTTAAAGCATTAAGAGTCAAAAATCAAAAAAATCAAAAATATCTTTATTTATAACACGTAGTTTTTAGAATGTGTGGGTCTTTTCTTTTAAGTTTGAAAAAACTTGTATTAGAAAAGACCCCTCTCTTATCCGTATACAAAAATAGTTGTTGTTACAAAAGATTAGTTATTTTTACATCTAAAACTATATTTTGACTTAACTAAAAACAACGACATAAACAAAAATACATGCCTCATAAGATTTGTTCAATGAGTAGGTATTTGTGTTTATTACACAGAATATTTTAAATCACTACATTGATATACTAACAGTTTGATAGTAGATTTTCTATGGAATTGCGATTTTGCATTTTTAGCCATGATGTTACTTTCTTTTTACATCCATAGTAAGTAAGCGAATAGATGTTTAGAATTCTGTTTATTTTGTTATAGATTGATACAGATTGGGACATAAATTGTTTGCGAGCAAATACTGTTTTCGTAGCTTTAGCTTGAACTGCTGTGTTGACTTTACGTTTTTTACTTAATAAGCCATGATCAAAAGTATAACTTTTATGTATTTTTAGAATGCATTGTAGTACGTATAATTGTCTAACCGTTAAAACATCAGCCTCTTTGTACAATAGATAAGTACTGAACAGTTTTTTCTTGCGCAACATAACTTTAATAATTAGTCGTTGCACCCGCTCAATATTTATAAATGATGTCTTGTAAGTACCACCCCATATTATAATACAATATAATAGCAGAGACTGGACAAGGCTAATGTAAAGGTAAATAATAAGGTCTCTGTTAGCAATATCACGAAGGCGTTTAAATAGCCAAATCAGTTTGCGTGCACGATTTCCTACCATGTCCAGCTGGGGGTACCAGGACAAGTTTTTGTCAATTATGATACCTAAATATTTTGTGTTATCGACTTGTTCTAATATATAGCACTTGCAGCTACGTAAGTTGTTGTCAGTTTTGCATGTATGTGCAGTTATTGTGAGATAATTATCAGGTTGCATTGAGTTACGTATCGAAAAGGCTATATAATTTGTTTTAGACATATTTAGAGACAACATATTAAGGTTTAGCCAGTTTATGACTTTAGCCAAACCACTCTCAGCCGCAGCAAAAGTGTCGGGCCAGCTATTTCCGTGAAAAAGAAGAGCAGTATCATCTGCATACGAAAATACACATCCATTTTTAAGTCTAAGATTAGTCAAATCATTAATGTAAATTAGGAACAAAGTCGGTCCTAGGACACTGCCTTGTGGAACACCATAGTTATTGGTAATTTGGCTATTACTATACGTGAGATTATCAAGTTTGACTATTTGCGTACGATCTTGGAGATAATCTGTAAGTAATTTAAGGAAACTGCCTCTAATTCCGATTTTATCTAGTTTATGTAGAAGGGTGGGGATACAGACGGTATCGAAAGCCTTTTTTAGGTCCAAGAATATACATAAGGTCTTTTTTTTGCTATCCAGGTATGTTGTTATATTTTTTGTTAGGTCTAGAACGGCATTTTCAGTACTAATACCTGTACGAAAACCATACTGATTTTTTGACAGAATGTCAAAAGTATCAAGAAAGCTTAGCAGACGCTTATTTATGATTTTTTCCATTATTTTAGAGATGGCGGTGAGCACCGAAATAGGCCTGTAGTTATTAAGATCGCTCTTATCTCCACTCTTATGAATAGGATGTATAATCGCGCGCTTTAGATCTATCGGAAAAATGCCATGCTCGAGTATAAGGTTCCCTAGTAAAGTCAGTAGTGGAACAAGAGCTGTCTTCGCTATTTTCAAAAACCTGGTTGGAATCATATCCCATCCCGCAGCTGAATCTGCTTTAAGGTTATGTATAATAGATTTTCTTAAGGAGCAATATGTTGCGTAGTTGTCTTTATATGGGATTGGTTTATCAGGACATATACGACATTCAGTCAGTACAATCATGTCAATAGTTTGGTTAAGTAAACTGAGGTTCAAATCTAAATCGTCGAGATTTGAAGATTTATGAATGCTTCTTATGTTTTGTACAATTATTGAGAACTTTGGTTGATCATAGGGGATATGTTTATATAAGTTGTCTATAGAGCAACTGAGAGTATTAAAGTTGTTTATTGTGTCTAATTCCTGTAATATATCAGTTTGTTCATCCATTGTCATAGGAAGAAGTATTGAGAGTGTGTGAGTTGTGGTGACTATACATTATTACAGAGTATGCATGTAAAGAAGGAAAACAGTTTTTTAAGGACATTTTTAGTCTTTGAAAGTAACTTTGCATAATATATAAAATTTACGATGTGGAAAATATTATTAACATCTTTATAAGAGGCTGTGTAGATTGTTTTATACAAACAATTCTGGTATAAACAAGTAAGGTTAGTAAACATTTTGTTACACAAGTAGGCAGTATATAGGAAAATCGAAATCATTAATATGCTCATGGATAGTCACTTATTAGCTAATAGTTGAATTTGAGCTTCGCTAGTCACCGTGATGATAGGCGTGTTGTCGTCCAAACGTAAGTATACCTTTCCATAGCTTGTCCAGCAGTATTTATAGTTTTTTGATATTTTCAGGTCTCGTGCGAGAAAGTGGAGCCTTGAAGCTTTTGTCGTTAGGTTTTCAGAAATAAATATCGGGTTATCATGATTAGTTTTTAGTCCCATATGCTGCGCCCTTAGTTTGGAGTCCTTATTTTTATAGTTGTAGGCCTTGGCTGCCTTGAGCATATCAGTCTTTATGAACGTATTTGTGAACTCCACAACAATAGTACTTTTTTCTTTTTTGTTTATTTTTATTATGTCTTTAATATCTGGTTTTGTAATATCTACTTTTATTGTTTCTGATAAATGTTGAATCATTTCAAACAGTTCTTTTTTGGTTTCATTTCCCTTTAGTGGTACATTTCGTATTTCGATGTTCGCTTTACGATCTGTTCTTTGACTTTCTTCCAATTTTGACTCCAATTGTTGAGTTGCAAATAGTCTCTGCCTGGAAAATATACTAGATTATCATTGTCAATCAAAATAGTTTCCCTACGATTTCTTACTTTACACATTAACGGCCGCACTCAGAGACGTCATTTAAGCTAATGTTCATTAATTTTAGTATCGGTAGTCTTTATGCGTGTCACAATAAGTGTCAATTTTTTTTCTTAAGTAGCCAACTAAATTAATCAACGACTTTGAGTGTGGCAGTTAATGTACTAAATAAAGATAAAGTGGTGTATGAGACTGCACATAACTTAATGCTAATTAAAACTCGCGAATGCTTTTAAAATCTCATATTGTGACAGTCACATAAACTACATATATAACACCGTTTTTACTCAAATTTAAAGCAAAAAGGAGGGTTATGATTTAGACCTGTATGTATGTATATGTATAGTTGTTCATCTGTTAGAAGCGTATTGATTGTCTTCTGTTTATAGGCTACATGTCGTCACGTCAAATTGACTACAGGGCTCTCTACTTAGAGTAAGGAACTAAAAAAAACATTGACGGTACCGTGTGGGGTATTAAATGAAAGAACTTTTTATCACATTTCAAATATGTAATTTTAATTAGATAACTAAAAATATGTTAAATAAAAACAAAGTTTAAAAACTAAAACCTGACTACCAAAAAACATACTCTAAAAAGTACGTAGTCGGGTTTTAGTTTTGAAATTTTATTTTTATAGTTAACAACAGTTTATTGAACATTTACGAATAAAGCCCCTGAACCTAAGATAAATGAAGCAGCTAACTTTACAGACAGTAATTACTCGTGTGTTCATAGCTGAGCCCGAGACAGTCGAGACGGAATAAAAAAACTTCCTTCATCCCAAACTTGTGGGTGGCTCGGGTCAAGGTCCATCTAGAAAGATAGATGAAGAAAAATTAATAACTAAAGTCATTTATTCGGTCACGACTAGCACTTATACTACACAACTAGCATTTTTGCTATTTGTGTTTCCTCCATTAGCGTTGTGGGGCGGAAAGATCCTCGAGTGAAGGCCCAGGAAGTCGCAGCCGTTGCAGGCCCCCCACAAGATGGGCCGACGATCTGGTGAAGGTCGCGGAAGTCCATTCGATGCGGGCGGCACAGATCCGATCTATGTGGAGACCATTGAGGGAGGCCTATGTCCAGTGGTAGACGTCTATTGAATAGATAGACAGACAGAAACATTTTTTCACTGAAAATACGACACACTACATTGTACAGATAAGTATTTAAACAAACAGAAAAAGAAACAAATACAAACTAAAACAAAAACTTTACAAGAATAAAAGGAAACAAAAAAAAAGTTAAGAGAAGAAAAAACAAAAAAATAAATAATTAAAGTATACATACGATACGGCTGCTCAAGCCGGGCAACAAGCATTTGCGTACAGGTGTGTGTGTATGAGGTGAGTTGCGATAGTCAGTGAAGAGTAGCTCACTCAGCTTCAGGCCATGGCGCTGGTTTTATGTGAGTCCTAATGTGACGCACGGACGACATAAATAGTTTATAAATATTGGCTGAAATGATGATGATGATGATTATAGCACTTGTGTTACCGATATTAGATGTCCAACAGAATAATTAGAAATATAATACTTTTTTTTATATGATAGGTGGCAGACGAGCAGACGGAACACCTAATGGTAAGCGATTGCCGCCGCCGGTGGACGTCCGCGACCAGTAGAGTGGACTTAAATTGCACCCAGACACCGAGTATGGCAATTACCCCTCATGTGATTGAGGGAGGCCCGTGCCCCAGCAGTGGGGACTTAAATGGGCTGATGATGAAGATGACTGAATACGTGTCATAACTACGTTAAATAGATTCATAAGCGGTAGTTATTTACAGTTATTTACTCAAGCACAAAAATTTTGAAGAATCGTATCGAATGCGTCATTACGCATGAAAAATCGCTAACGATAAATTTATCAAAAGCAATTTGTATGAAAACTAAAGAGCGAACTCTTTCGTACGTAAGCATAACTATCTTCTCTCTTACTTACTCACTTGAAATTAAAAGGTGACAAAGTATTGCGTGGGCGCGCAATGTTCGTGCTTACCCCATAGTGAGGTTCACGCTGGTGTCCGTCTAAAAAAAACAGAGTACCTACATAATTATTAAGTTACCTTAGATTGTTAATTTTGAATAGTTATTTGCAAGATGTCTACCCATACCTGTTTTTGAGTTTCCGATATCATCGTCAGCCCATTTAAGTCCCCACTGCTGGGGCACGGGCCTCCCTCATTCACATGAGGGGTAATTGCCATACTCACCACGCTTGGCAGACGGGTTGGCGAGGGTTTTGGTATAAATGCAGAGTTTTCCTTCTCTGGGTCCTGATGATCATGTCAGCAGCTTCACATTAGTCGCCTTTTACGACACCTCGGTAAGAGTGAGGGTGGCCTATTCTACTCTGCCGGGAACCACACGGCCTCCGATATATTGGCACTGTTACAAGCGCTATGGCCACAGAGTAAACAACGTTTCAAATGTTAGTGACCATGACCACCTTATTCTAAATCGCGATCTAAAGTTATTACCGTACTAAATGTCATGTCATCCCATTCCAGCACGCAATGTTAAAAGGGGCTCGCACGAATTTTGTTCCGGGACTATCCTTCGCGATTTTTTGTAAAGCAGTGAAAATTTAAATCAATACAGTAATTCTTTATCTATTCGTTAGTTTTCTTCTTTATTATAGACTAGCGGCCCACATTCACTTCTTTTCGGAACATTAGTTCCACTTTATACCAATAGATGGCACAAGGTGTCGATTCCATCGCGCAAGCGTTTCGTATTTACGAGTTACCTCTATGCGTTGCCGCTGGAGTTACCGTCTTTATAAATAGTACTGGTGTAAATTAAGTGATGTTACAAACACTCAATCGATTTTGTGGTCTAAAATAAACACTTTTTAGGAATCAGACACAATTTTTATTAAAAAAATACAAATTTATTAATCTAAAAATAGAAAAACCATTATTTAGATAATTACGAAAATAACTAAAATATGAACATATCACAAATGCAAAATTATTTATCTACCCTCGTTCAAGAATTACCGATACTCTCATGAAAACTACGCAACAACTAACTCGCACGACGGATGCCAGCAAAATAAGGGCGAGCACCCCTCTTCTGCCGTTTTTATAGCAACCTATCATCCTATCCCTACTCTAAACACTAATCATATCTAACACACTATTAATTTTAATTTGAAAAAATACCTACAACACAGCGAAGTGATTCCCTCACTGTTTTCTCACAGAATAAGCGCAATTCCTCATACTGCTTTGTTCTTCGCATGCAGCTCCACGAACAGTCACGTGGGCGGGCTTAATGTTCTGGAAAATTCACTTTGGAGAGGATTGCGGTTGCTGTTTTCTTATTTGTTTAAAAAACATGAGCATTTGTTTTCTTTAAACGTTTGTCGAGATGAAGGATTGGTGGGAATTACGGAGTTTCATAGATTTCTAACTAGGCTAGTTTAAACGTTGTGACTTTGTACGTAGCACCAAAAACCGAAATTTTTTTTTTTAGTATCCTAAAAGAACTCTGTGGTATCGCCGCGTTGGTCTAGTGGTTTAAGTACCAGGCTTTGATTTCGGAGTCCTGGGTTCAATTCCCGGGTCGAGTATGTTTCGAATTTTTCGAACATAGCTCGGGATGGTGATCACCAATCTGCATTAGGCGAGCGTGGTGATTAAGCCTAATCCTATCATAGTAGCGATGACTTGATTTCCATGCCTTTGCCCTGCAGTGGGACTGTATCCGTATATGTATCCGTGTATTGACCGTGTGGTCCCCGGCAGAGTAGAATAGGCCACCCTCACTGTTACCGAGGTGTCGTAAAAGGCGACTAAGGTAAAGCTGCTGGCATAATCATCAGCACCCAGAGAAGGAAAACTCTGCATTTAGGTCAAAACCCTCGCCAACCCGTCTGCCAAGCGTGGTGAGTATGGCAATTACCCCTCATGTGATTGAGGGAGGCCCGTGCCCCAGCAGTGGGGACTTAAATGGGCTGATGATCATGATGATGATGGGACTGTATATGTATAGGTAGATACTACTCTGTGGTACTACCACAGTAAATTGACTTATGATATAAGGCGATCCGTCTGCTCGTCTACCACTTATCACATAAGTAATGACACAATTTCTATGACGAGCCATATCTTCACTTAATCTGTGGACATTCACAAGTGTTCTGTATGGACCTAAATTGAATAAAGAATTTCCATTTCACTTTTTTGCTCTTCATCGTTTTCTTTTTAATTTTATTATCTACGTCAATTTCATATCTTCTCAAACAAAGCTACAGCCAAAAACTTGCGAGTTACAAATCAAATTACACTTATGGTAGAAAGTTTCACTCCTTCAGACGCATATTTGCATATCCAATCAGTAAAGTTATTTCCCCCGATGCGTTCACTGTACAAAGATAGCCGGTAAGTAAGTAAAGCATTTATGACCATAATATTAAAGTTGTTCTGATAGTTTTACGACACGACATTGGCGCCTTTCCTGCCGATTCCTGCCGCTTCATTTCGCCATCGTTCCACTTCAAAAAAATTCAAATTCAAATTCAAAATTATTTATTCAATAACACACATGATAATTGTGGTTGGAGCTTCCTTTTAAGCAACATATTTGCTTGTATTAGGGAACTCTGCTCTTCTTTAAATTATTACATATGTTATGTTTAAACTTTCCTTAATTTAAACAATATAACATTTATTTTTATTTTACTGTATTATAATTCAATTTTCATTTTTATTCTATAAAACAAATAGTGTGTGTGTGTGTGTATGTGTGTGAGAGAGAGAGAGAGAGAGCAAACAAAGTAGAGAGTTATTTAAATTAAATTTACGCGTGATAATATTTATGTAAAAAGTTACTAGTTTTTATTCTTTTATTTTAAAGTTGCCGTATAATGCATTCGAGATCGTCGTAATCTATTGTTTTTAACCAGTCTATCAAACATATGATAGGGGGTAAATGTTTATTTGTTGATTTATTTTGTTATACAGATAGGCCGACTGATACTCAAATTGCCGCTTAGCAAATGTTGACTTGATAACAGGCTGTGTTGCTACGGTGTATTTTCTTCTCTTAGAGGTTATATTTGGGTTGTAGCTGATAGATTTATGTTTATTTCGCACTATTTGCATTAAATACAACTTCCTTACTGACAGAATCCCACTCTCTGCATAGAAAGCATTGACACAGTTCCATCCACATTATCTAGATGGTTGGCAGTCTTCAACTGTATATTTCTCAAGAAACTTTCTACCTCGTACGAAAAACTATGGAATGAACTATCGCCTGCGGTATTTCCGGACAGGTACGACCTGCAAACCTTCAAGAAAATGGCGTATTCCTGCTGTTGCAAACATCCATGGGCGGCGGTAATCGCTTACCATCAGGTGATCCGTCTGATTGTCTGACCCCTGTATCGTTAAAAATGGCAATAAAGATAACGGTACGGACAAAGAAGCAAATGAAGTGGTCAAAAAGGTCCAAGGCACGGCATGAGCAGCAAGACCAGTGTGTGGCCGCTGCGGCGCTGGTATTTAGAATTTCAGTAAATAGCTGCTTTTGAGCCAGCTGCCCCATCGTGTGCTTATTTTCAATTCTAAGGTGCAGTGGGTATCCAAGAGCAAGCCCATCATAAAAAACCGGCCAAGTGAGAGTCAGACTCGCCCATGAAGGGTTCCGTAGCAGCAAGTAAGATACCTTCCATAGAAGGTAACTTGCGGTTCACAGTTTACAACGTATTAAAAAAATTACTTACTAGATCAAGTCCAAACCAATTTTCGTTGTTAGTTTTCATGATTATGTACATCATATATTTTTTTAGTTTTATAATTCATTTAGTATAGAAGTTAGAGAGGGGGGGGGGGGGCACAATTAACCATTTACATTTGAACAAAATCAAATCATTGCAAATTAGGATTCTAAAACTGTTAGTAGATTATAATGTGAAACAGTCATTGAAAGGGGACAATGAAAAACTGTTTAGGTTATGTAATGTGCTACCAGTAGATTTCAAAGTAAAAACAACTATTCTTATAGAGCAATACTATATCACAGAACATAAACAGGACAGGAGTTATGCCTACTCAACAAAATCAGCTGCCAGACCAAAGTTGATCGTCCCTAAGGTAAAAAACTATTACGGCAGGCGCACCAGGCGTTGGCTGACGCCTGTCCATATGAATGACCTACCACAAGATCTGGTCCAAACAGCATCTAGTAAAAGTCACCTTAAGATCCTGTTGAGAAGGCATTATTTATCCTTATGTCCATAAGTGGATATTGCTGTGACCTATGCATTGTATCGTTAGATCACAGCAACACTCACACGATGTATGAGTGTGTACTTGGACATGGTACGACCTTCATAAGGTTAATACATATATTACCTATATGTTGATCATATAGGTATAGCCGTGTAGTCCCCGGCAGAGTAGAATAGACCACCCTCACTCTTACCGAAGTGTCGTAAAAGGCGACTAAGGTAAAGCTGCTGGTATGATCATCAGCACCCAGAGAAAGAAAACTCTGCATTTATATCAAAACCCTCGCAACCCGTCTGCCAAGCATGGTGAGTATGGCAATTACCCTTCATGTGATTGAGGGAGGCCCGTGCCCCAGCAGTGGGGACTTAAATGGGCTGACGATGATGTTGATCAAACCTAAAACATACTAAAAAAATGCGATTCTACCGTCGGCTCGGAAAGTTGTTTCTGGTCGAGAAGATCCAGCAAGAAACTCGCCAGTTACTGTTTTTAATCGCCAAACTTTAATATAATGTGTCTTCATCAAACCAAGCCATGTACAGTTTAATTGTAACACAAAATAAATAAACTGAAATAATAAATAAATATAATAAGGTAAACCAAAGCAAACCAGTCCCCAAAGGTGGCAATGGTTCACAAGTATGACGTATGTGTCAGCCATCATTTCACTTATCCATCATCAGCCCATTTAAGTCCCCACTGCTGGGGCACGGGCCTCCCTCCATCACATGAGGGGTAATTGCCATACTCACCACGCTTGGCAGACGGGTTGGCGAGGGTTTTGATATAAATGCAGAGTTTTCCTTCTCTGGGTGCTGATGATCATGCCAGCAGCTTTACCTTAGTCGCGTTTTACGACACCTCGGTAAGAGTGAGGGTGGCCTATTCTACTCTGCTGGGGACCACACGGCACTGCGGTTTTTCACTTATCCATTATGTGTTAACTATAGGGAATGCAGATCGTGCCCGCCACATAGCGCCTCGACATTTGAGTGAGCATGACTACTTAAATGCCCCTCATAGGTTGTGACCTACCCTTGTGACTGAGGACTAAAAGCTAATAAATGACAGATGAGCAGATGGATCCCCTGATGGTAAGCGGTAACCGCCACCCATGAATCCGAATTCAATTCAATTCAATTCAATTCAAATAATTCTTTATTTGCATAGGCTTGTACACAGCACTTACAAATCGTCATACATTTGAATGACTTAAAACTATTTATAAGTACTTATGTATAATTTACATGTTAATACATATATATGTTGATACATAAAATATACTAAAGAAATAAATAAACATAATGCGATTCTACCACCGGCTCGGAAAGTTGTTTCTGGTCGAGAAGATCCGGCAAGAAACTCGCCAGTTACTCTTTTTAATCGCCAACTTTTTTACAATGGTTTATTATCTTCATACCAAGTCATACAGTCTAAAGCAACACAAAATAGAATGAAGCAAATTAAAAGCTAAATATGAGGTAAACCGAAGCGGACCAGTCCCCAAAGGTGGCACCTGTTCACAAGTATGACATATGTGTCAGCCATCATTTCACTCAACCATATTAGAGGGAATGTAATGACCCGCCACATAACGCCACCACCTCAGAGACATTTGAGTGAGCATGACTACTTAGGTTCTCCTCATAGGTCACAAAGAGTAGTAGTTACTTAATCTAATACTAATAAACTGCAGGACGAGGTGTACAATAGTAGGTGGTTAGCATCTTGTCAATTATTGAATAATCAATATAAATCAATTTTATACAGTAATAAATGCTGCTAAGCCTAATTTATTGAAATTCAGTAATTATATAATATTAATGATTTTTGTTAATATATATCAAAATGTTACAAGTGTGCAGGCATGGAGGTCATTATGTCCATGAATCCTTATCATTTAAGTAGTCTACAATTTTATAGTATCCTTTACTCATTAAACAGGCTTTCACGTGAGATTTAAATTTATGCGTTGGTAACTGAATAACATTTTGTGGCAACTTATTGTACATTTTAATACTTAGACCAACAAATGAATTATTAATTTTTTGAAGTTTCAGATTTGGAATCGCGAGCTTGTGTTTATTTCTAGTGTTAAAACCATGACAATCAGATTTTTCGAAAAAATATCAATGTTCTTTCGCACGTACAAAATACAGTCTAAAGTGTATTGAGAAGCTACGGTTAAGATGTTAATGCTCTTAAATAATTCTTTTAGCGAATCGCGAGGTCTAAGGTTGTATATGGAGCGGGTGGCCCTCTTCTGCAATACAAATATAGTCTGTATATCAGCAGCAGACCCCCACAACAAGAGACCATAAGACATTACACTATGAAAATAACTAAAATAAACCAATCTCGCGGTTTCAATATCGGTCAGATGTCTAATCTTCTTAACCGCATACGCGGCGGAACTAAGTCTTCCCGCCAAGGCTGCGACGTGGGGTCCCCATTGTAATTTGGCATCCATGGTAATGCCAAGGAAAACTGTTGAATCAATGACTTATACGTTCATTATTCATAGTGATGTTAGTATTGACCTGTCTTACATTGGGCATTGTGAATTTTACACATTTAGTTTTCTTAGCATTAAGAAGTAAGTTGTTAGTGGTAAACCAATGGAGAACTTGTGACAGAGTGTCATTTACATCGTCAAACGTACTTTTTCTTAGGTCAATATTAAAGATCAACGAAGTGTCATCAGCAAATAGCACTACCTCACAAAGGTCTTGTGTAAAGTAGGGAAGGTCATTTATATATATCAGGAAAAGCAGAGGCCCCAATATCGATCCTTGGGGCACTCCCATCAATAGAGGAGTGCCTGAAGAATATGTCCCATTAATGTTTACTTTCTGAATTCTATCAGACAAGTAAGAATTTATCAAACTTAGTGAAATCTTGGACACACCATAATGAGCTAATTTTAACAACAATGTTTGGTGCGTAACGCAATCAAATGCTTTCGATAGGTCACAAAATACTCCAACAGCATCCTGCTTGTTTTCCCATGCATCAAAAATATGCTTGATAAGTGCAACTCCTGCATCAGTTGTTGACTTACCTTTAGTGAACCCAAATTGTTTATTATGAAGCAGGTCGTTAACTTTAAAATGAGACAGCAACTGAACGAATATGACTTTTTCAAAAATCTTACTCAGTGCTGGTAATATAGAAATAGTTAGAAGGATTACTTTTATCACCTGATTTGAATAACGGTATGATTTTGCTATACTTCATTAAGTTAGGAAATTGGCCTTCGTCAACACATCTGTTGAATATCATTGACAAATGGGGTGCGATATGCAGTATTATATTTTTTAAAATGTCTACGGATATTCCCCAAAGATTTTCAGTTTTTTTATATTTAGATCTTTAAAAGTTTTTACTATTATCTCAGGTGTTACATGGGTAAATCTGAAAGGTGTTTTACATTCGTCAACTTTTGCTTTTAGCAAGGAGACAGCAAGATGTGAACTTGAGTTTAATGTACTTGTCGTTGTCACTGGTATATTAGTGAAAAAAGACTCAAATGCATTTGCCACATCAGCATCAGAGTCAAGTTGTTTGCCATTGATTTTTAGAGAGACCTTGTGTTCTTGTGTTTTGTTTTTACAAGTCTCTTTGTTTATGATATTCCATGTGATTTTAATTTTGTTAGTTGCTTTACTTATTTTGTTTTTAATGTAGTTTGATTTAGCAACAGCGCATACTTTCTTAAAGCATTTAGAATAGTTTTTTACATATTCTATTACTGTATGATCACATGAATTAGCCTTAATGTCATATAATTCAAACAATTTTCTTCTGCTTATGTATATACCTGTAGTGGCCCAGTCACTTAATTGATTTTTAGAATTATTTTTAATGGTCTTCTTTGTGAAGATGCCATTAAATTCCTTTTCAACAATTTCGAAAAGGCTTTCATATAATTCATCAACACTATTTTCAATACATGGAATTGAGGATATTTTATTACAAATATTCTTCTTGAACTTTTTTACATGCCCCTTAGTAATGGGCCTACATGTGAAACTAGTAGACGGAACATTTCGATGACAGTCGATAACAGCCATCTGACCACTGTGATCAGAGTTTATAAAATTTATTATGGATTTTTCCCCTACATTACAATTACAGAATATGTTGTCCAAACACGTAGCTGAAGTGGAGGTGAGTCTTGTAGGTTCATTGAAAAGGTGGTGTAAATTGAAAGACTTAAAAAGATTCAGAAACCTAATAGAGTTCTGTGAATCCTCTAGGATGTTAATATTAAAGTCACCGCACACAATAACTTTTTTACTTTTTGCACAAACTTTTCTCAAGACTTCTTCCATGCTAGTCTCAAATGAGTCATAAATTGCAGAAGGGGGTCTGTACACGCAGACAATGATATGCTGCTCCAGCTCTGCACACGAAATTTCAATAGTTCGTTCTATAGATAGGGACACAATGTCTTTACGTTGTTTACATTTAAGAGAATTTTTTAACAAAATGAGTGACCCTCCTCTTATTGCTGAGTCTCTCGTGAACGAACTGATAACTTTGTAATCATTAATACTAACAATTAATTGATGTTGATTTAACCAATGTTCAGTGAGACATAGTATATCAACATTCATTTCTTGTAAAAATAATTCTAGCTCTAATTCTTTACCAGGAAGCCCCTGTATATTCTGGTGAATAAGATTTAAGATATTAAGATCCTGCTTGGTCAATATGTTGCTAGAGGCGTCCTCTATTGTCTTAAACTTAAATTTAAATTGCTTGGAATATTTTCCAAAGTCTGACTAAATATATTATTTATATTAAATGCTAACCTACTTTGTTAGCATTTAATATAAATAATATATTTAGTCAGCCAGTTCTTTTTTTACATTATAAGGCAAATAAAATGTTTTGCCAGTCACTATAAACTTATAATTAATAAATTTATTTGTGTCAAAAAACACAAAGTTGTCGCTATGACTAGTCACTAAATTATATAATGTAGTATTCAATATGTGAATACTGTTATTTTTTTCTGGTAAATAGTGCCTAGAAAATGGGAAGGCACAAACAACAATTTTCTTTACAGCAATCTCTTTTAAGAGCGAAAATCCTTTAATAATGTCTTTCTTATTTGAATCTAGCCCATTCCCCACCAGTGGAATCACAAGTGCGATGACAACTTTCTAACTCCTCTCCACTCCTATTGGGCCTCCGATACCCTCACTCACTTGGTGAAACACAGCGCCAGCGCCACTTCAGGGCGGTTTTCTATGAGGCCGTGGTATCAGTCAAATTAAGCCGGCCCATTTTTACGGTAGAAAACATATCAAGCTACTGACCATAGTCATTGTATGTCATACAGTCAGCCCAAATTATGTCTAGACTGCACGCGATGCATTCTAATATAAAAAGTTTCATATAAAATTACGAAGGAAAGTGCCCATTCGTATGTAGATTAGGCCCTTCGTCACCGCAACACTTCGAAATAAAAGATGCAATCAGCAAAAGCTCGGAACTTCGCTTTTATGTGTTGCGAAAAAAGTTATTTGTCTACTTTACTAAAGTGGAAAGTCTTTACTTACTGGAATTTTACATCCTGTATATGGCAGGCCCCCCACAAGGCGAAGACGGTCTGGTGAAGGTCGCGGGAATCCATTGGATGCAGGCGGCACTGGACCGATCTTTGTTGGGAACATTGGGGGTGGCCTATGTCCGACAGTGGGCGTCTATTGGCTGAATTGATGATGATGATGTGGCTATCATAAATTAAGTATACTTTTAAAGGCACTTGACTTGTTCGATTGAAAGAGATTTGTTCTAAAAGTATCAATACTTTTCCACAGTTTGTAATTTTTGAGAAACATCTTAAGAAATAAACCGTCTCGGATTGTGCATTTAAGAAATTCTAGACCGGACAATCGGTAAAAATCCTGCAGCTATATATCAGAAATTTTACCAACTACCCGACAACGGCAAAGCAAAAGGAGGGTTATGATTTTGACAGGCTTAGTATGTATGTATGTATGCTCATCTGTTTCCACGTAACTTCTAAACTAGTTATCATATTTGAACAAATAAGGTGTCATTAGAAGCGTCTTGGTTGTTTTCTGGTTATAGGCAACATGACGTCACGTTAATTTATTACAGCGCCCTCTAGGGGAATTAGAGTAAGGAACTAAAAACCATTTTTGCTTGACGGTACCGTGTGGGGTATCAAATGAAAGAGCTTTTTTAGCACATTTCAAATATGTAATATATTTACATTACTAAAAATATGTTATATAAAAATAAGGTTTAAAAACTAAAACCCGACTACCAAAAAACACGATCTAAAAAGTACAAAACAAGAAAATTGTCACTGCTGAAATGATTATGCCGTATAGCCGTGGTCGTATGCCACCTACTGTAGCAAAACAGATTCATAATAATAATAAAATAAATTCATTGTGGCATACGGGCTCGGGCTCAATAAAAAGATCAAGATGCTTAATTTATTTTTATGTGATAGGTGGCAGACGAGCAGGCGGATCACCTGATGGGAAACGATTGCCGCCGCACATGGACAACCGCGACGCCAGTGGAGTCACAAGTGCACTGCCAACCTTAAAAACCCCCCTTCCCCCCGGATTGGGCCTCATTCACGCAGCGAAATACAGCACAGTTCATTGCAGGCAACATGTCCTGCCCACCTCCACTTTAATATAGCCACTCGTTTCGTTACATCTACGACTTTGCCTTGCTTTCGAAACCAAGCTTATGGTGCAAGCGTAAAATGGAGAAGAAGAATAAAAAAATATTCGCTAAGTCTACAACATTCTTAGTCCTACTCACAAATAAGCAGAGTGTTGTGTTAGCAGCGCCGTGGCAAAACGTGCTACTGGGCACCCCTGCACTCGTTACGGCTCGCGACTCGACTCGCGCCTAACAATATGTCCTCGCTTTGTGCCGGGGACAATGTCGCTTAGCTCTTTAAGTGTTTACTCCGAGGAGTCTAGTTGCTTAGAGCTGTTGTGTGGAGTGTTGTGATGGAGAAAGAGAAAAATGTTTTTAAAGAAAAAAGTGAATGTCTTCAGAATCTAATCAGACATTAATACCAGCCACTGGCGCATTTGGTATTGACGCTGTCTAATACGCCATTAGTCGTAGTTTGATACCCTGGACAAATATTCGTGTGACGAACTTGTTTTTTTTTTATATTGTTACATATCGACTTTTTTTTATAAAACGATATCAAACTAGCTTTACTTTCATTCGCATATAATACAGAAATTAAAAGTGGTAGTGAACGCTGCCTTTGGACCAAAGCGGGTTCGATTTCCACACAGTACAAACATTTGTGTGCATTTTTTTTGTTATGTGAGAGGTGGCAGACTAGCAGACGGATCACCTGATGGTAAGCAATTCCGCCGCCCATGGACACCCGCAACACCAGTGGAGTCACAAGTGCGCTGCCAACCTTTTCCCCTTCCCCCCATTGGGCCTCCGGTAACCTCACTCACACGGCGAAACACAGCGCACTACTAAAAATAAAAACGTCGAATGCAAGATTTGTCATTTTTAAAGCTATAGGCTTGACGTCGTAAGGAATGACATGCGTGCCAATAAATTGACCACAATGGATGCACAAGATCGCGCGAAGTAGAGGAGTCGAAGCAAACCACGGGTTCCAGAGCTTGGGACGCAACCGGGACAAAACGCTAAGATGATGATGCCGAGAGTCGCGAAAATTAGTGTTTGGGTTTTTCATACAAATTTAATTTAAACACACTGAACTATCCACCTAATTACCGCACAAATAAAACACTCTTATTATCAATAAACTGTATTAAAAACTTAAATGAACAAAAAAACATTAGCCGCTTAAGGGTAAACAAAAAAACGAAATGCTTGCGCGATTCAATTGTGCACAACGCCATCTATTGGCGGTCGTTGCACATCACGCCGCTCACGACTAATTCCCATCGCCACACGCTTTTATTGTATTTCAATAGATGAATATTATGTACTTGTTTTAACTCCTGCTAAGAAAGAAGAAAAGACAAGGTTTTGAAAAATTATGTCCCGTAACCAAGTAAGGGCAGGCCACTAGTGTATTATAAGTATGTATTTACAAAAGAAAATTACTAATGTATATATTTGCAATCTCACTGTTGATTCTGATATCCGTAACACAGGTGCTTGAGCTACCTATCTCGGAGTCAGATCAATGTATGTGATATTGTGAAATACTTATTTATTTAGATAGATAGATAGATAAAACGTTTATAGGTTACAACAACATACACACATCACAACATAAAACATATAAAAAGCATCCAAGTTACAATTTTAAAGAAAACAAAACAAAAAAAAATCATTTATTGCCAGAAGTAAGTACAATGGTCTTATAAATACAGCGACTTCCTCACTAAGCAAAAACTGGTTGTGTCGCAGAAATCCGGTGAAAAATAACTAAACATAGTTTCTTATCGGGTCAGACTACAATTAATTTATGATAATAATGTTTACCATGAGTAATAAAAGCTTATATTATGTAGATAGTTACAACGTATTGTGTGTTATTTATTATTAATACCTATTAAGGCAAATACAATTTTCTCCCCAAATAAAGTTGATAAGCGAAAACGAAGTCAACGAAAGGTAACTCGACTTTTCCTCTTAATAAACATCCCTTGAATCCTGACGAATCAGAAATGTCGTCGAGTCCCACGTTTTCCTCGCGGAATTAGTGTGTAACCAGGCGTGAGACGGGAAAAAACTATTGTAACATAGACTTCTTAGCCGTGAGCCCCCACGTCTCCAGCAACCTCACGCGTACGAAAATATGAATAGAGATATCGTGGGGTGCGAAGTATAAGAGATAGCGATTTTCTTTTTATATGATACATCTATGGAGTTCAGCCAGTAATTCCAACCTGGAGATACTTCTGCATGACCCAAAGGTTGACTGGTAGAGAATGCTTCTTGGCATTAAGTTCGCTTCATTGTCACAAAATTTGTGCAATAAAGTTTATATAAATAAATACTTCAGAGATTTCAAAACATCGCACTAAGAACGGTCTCCAACGCACACTGATTCGTGAGAAATTCATAAATGCATGAGTACCTCGAATATGCCTACTGTAAGGGTCAACAGCTTCACCAAAAGATACAAAGAGAGACTAAAATAACACAACAATATACTAGTCAAAGACCTGTCATTGTACCAAGAAATTGTAAAGAGGCTTAAAAGATGGCATAGCCTAGACTTTGACAACCGAAAGTGAAGGTCAATGATGCATAATCATACTTTATGGATACAATCAATATCCAAACTAATCCATTCCAGAGAATATCTGATCATGGCCAAGAAGCCGATTGCTGATGAAATAAAAATACTCATGCACGTTGAGTAGACATACTCGTATCATCTGATAAACGATTGCCACTGCCCATGGACACTAATGGACCGCAACACCAGTGGATACACAAGTACGCTGAAAAACTTTAACGTTCACCGACGTAGAGTGGCCGGTCTATCGGTTTTTTATAGGATACATTTTGGAGAGTGTTCGAATGAGCTTCACTACCTGATACCACCTTCTCCTTTCTACCACCGGACATTACGGAAGACGACAGGAATCCACCCTTACCCTGTGCAAGTTCCACCAGCTCGTACTAAGCGTTTCGCTTCTTCTTTCTTGGTACGAACTGCTAAGGAATGGAACAACTTGCTGGCTTCTGTATTCCCAGAGAGCTACAATTTGGGTGTCTTTATGTCGAGAGTGAATAGGCTTCTTCTGGGTAAGCACGCTACATCTTAGACCTTATTGTCACTTTCCATCAGGTGAAATGAGGTCAAGTGCAAACCCATTAAATATAAAAAAAACGTCCCCTTCCCACGGATTGTTCTTCCCGGTTCACTCATTTGGCGAAACACAGCGTTTACACCGGACATAAGCGATTGCCGCTGCCCATGGACACTAATGGACCGCAACACTAGAAGTGTCACAAGTGAGCTGACAACCGGTTAATTCCTCGTCCCCCGTATTAGACTTTCGGTACGCTCACTTACTTGACAAAACACAGTGCCTACGCTGTATTACGCCGTATGTGTATCCGTCTAGTCGAGTCGCGCACATCTTCTGTATTTTATCGATAGTATCGATTCTATGGATAGTCCAATCGGTTATTAGATTATTTGGGCCCCATTTGCATAATAGATTAATAATAGTACAATCGATTATCCGGCAACACTACCGTCTACTCTGCCACCTTTCATATAAAAAAAATGCTACAAAAATCGCTTATTTCTTGTCACTTGCGACTAGTAAGTATGCTTCACACGCATCCACTAATAGCAGAAAATATTCCGGTCACAGTACAGTCCCGGGAGTGCGGTCGGACACCGATAGGCGGCTATCGTTTGTCAGGGCATCTTAAATTATACTCCCAGTTTGCGATGGTGGGGATTCTTTATGTTGAAGGTTTGAAGGACCTTTTAATAGTAGTCAGTATAGGGTTGTGCGCGTGGAAAGAGTCATATATAGGTTGGTACAGTGAGCACCAAAAGTAGGTAGCTTAACACATTAGTATCATGTCGAAGTAACATTTTATTCGTAAGTACCCCGTAGAAACTGACTATAATAGGCAGAACGGTTACTTTGACATAGTACTAAAGTGTTAAGCTACTTTTGATGCTAATACATAGTAAGTTATTTTTTTACATTATGGCTGACAAGCGAGCAGATCTCTCAACTGATGGTAAGTAATTGCCGCCGCCCATGGACATCTGCAATAGATGGGGCATCAGAGATGCGTGGCCGGCTCTTAAGAGTAAAAAAACTGTTTTTGAATTCAATAATATGAAGCAGCGCCTGCGCTGTGTTTCGCCGTGTGAGTAAGATTACCGGAGGCCCAATGGGGGGGAAGAGGAAAAGGTTGGCACTACGACGGAATTGCTAACTAAACCGAAAACTTAGGTAAAATTTTGGTTAATTTGGATTGAAAAGCTACCATATGTAGAAGCTAATGTTGACTCTTAATGAATCGCAATACTGAAGCGTTAACTGCCAAGAAATTTTTAAGTGTTTTACTTAAGAATAAATTGCAAAAGATTGCTATAAAAATATATCAACTATTAAAGTAATGATGGTTATCATAACTTAAAGTAACGGACACGTTTCTATTCTTTTCTATTCTAATCAGTGTGAGATATGAAGTATCCCATTGATAGTATTGATGCTACTGAAAAATATGTCAATGCTGGCGTCAGATTCATTCTGTGAACAACAAGCCTAATAATACCGACGACAGTGAATAAACTGCACTTAAGTACAATCTACAGCCCCGAACTCAGCTACTTTAATAAAACTCCTCACGGAAAGCGTACTAAAAATAAAATACGCAAAAATATTCAGCGTTAAACGCCATCCTTCCTCTCCAGACGCCATTCCAGTGATCTCCGGCAGATGGCGGTAGTCGCGAGGTGTGACGTCATACGCGCGAACGCGTCCCACACGGCGACGTCTGTAGATTTATATGGGGTGGATTAAAGTATTTCTCGAGCACCAAAGCTGCAGCGCACCAACTTTGAAGTGGGACAATATTAAAACGCACCAACTTTAAAAATAAACCACTTTGCAGAGGACTAATTTAGCAACAACTCCGAAACGCCGCAACTTATAGCGCACCAACCTAGAGAGCACCAACTTAGAGCTGCACCAATTATGAGAGCACCAACTTTCAAACACTCAAACTTGCGCTTAAAAGTATTCACTTTCAGCAATAATCACGAGAATGTTGTTTGTGACATAAATACCTTAACGTGTACAAATAATTCTTAAAAATAACAGTTACCATATCCGACTACAAAGACATTCTTTTATTGAATTCTTAAATATTAATAAAATAAAAAAATAAAAGAGGAAGGAGGAAAGAGCTACGAAACTTAAGGGGCCTTCAGAATCAAACTATATATAAAAACACATCTACGAATAAAAAACCGCCTTCAAAAACCAGGAACAAAAAAGTGTAAAATAATATTTTTGAACAGTACACTTGATAAAAAGTGTTATGTACCGAAGTCGGCGTCCAATACTGTCATAAATTAGATACTAATCATGTACACATACTACAGTCCACATATTACATCGGTGCTACATTCAAGAGATTAAATTGCTTGGGATTGGTGAATTGGCGGGGAAATCGGTGAACATACATAAAAAAATACTCACAGTCGAACATAGAACCTCCTCCTTTTTTGAAATCGGTTAAAAATTATTTCATAATACAAAAGGCGTTAAACATCTTCTCCGTTCTAGCGATCTCCGACAGATGGCGGTAGTCGCGAAGTGTGACGTCACACTCCAGCGCGCCGCGCACGTGTTGGCACAGCGTTCGCATCTTTTAGATCTCCGGGAACATACCTAGTACGGAGTGTAGACCTGTTACAGAAATAAAAGTGAGTATAAAATGTGAAGTTAATGCTGTTTCAAAATTAAAAAGAAGTCTCGATATCTACTCACCGTCTGTGCAGTATAGTAGCACCTCTCTGTCTCAATGGCGCAATGAGTAGTTTGCTGGGCTTTAAAGCGACACGGCTGCGTAAGACGTCCCGGGTTCGATTCCAGGGTCGAGCCAAAAATGCGTAGGTACCTAAGTTTTCGGTAAAAAAATCTCAATGAAAGCCCGGAGTCTAGAAGTTGTGGTCTTTTACTCCCGCCTCGGAAAGCACGCTAAGCCGTTGGTCCCGCGCACGGCCCCTTCCCGGTCGTATCACACTAGTGTCCCATCGCATCATGAGGGTAAGGGAAAAGAGAGTACAATTGAGTTTGCGCGTGAGAAACTCACTCATACCTACGTGTGAACCTCCATATCCGTGACATAACAGACAAATTGCTGGAGAGTCGTTCCAAACGTCCTATGTTGGTACGGTCATGTCTTGCGAAAACCGGACAGCTACGTGGGAAACAAATATCTGGCCGTGGCACCAGCGCCGGGTCCCGGCAGAACGGGTAGACCTAAAAAGGCGTGACTTGTCATTGTAAACTGATCACAAGACCGTGCGAAGTGGAGGAGTCGAAGTAGTAAAGCGGACCCCGGGCTCCGAAGCGACGACTTGGGACAAAACGCTAAGAAGAAGAAGACTTGAGTTTGCGCACACACTTGGGCACTATAATATATCCTGCGTACGTGGTCAAATTGTTGTCCCTGTCCCTGTCCAGGAAAAGCTCACCGAAACACGTCTCAGATGGTACGGCCACGTCATGCGGAGAGACAGCGAGCATGTGGTCCAGAAAGCACTGGCAATCCCAGAAGGCAAGAGAGGAAGGGGACGGCCACCCTTGACCTGGTGGACCAGTACAGCCAACCTAGTCAAGAATTCCCAACTACCTGACCCGAAAACCCAGGACAGATTGTCCTAGCGCAGAAGGATAAGGAGAGCCGACCCCACCTAAAGTGGGAACAGGCAAAGAAGAAGAAGAGGAGACGTGGTCAAATTGTTGTGATTGGCCACCGCAATTGTAATCGGTTGGAGGATATTAGCTAAACTCATTTCTTTCTTGCTATTGTTACTAATGAATGAGGAATGTTTCGTAGCAAAGACATTACGTAGCACATTGTAGTAGATGTTCGTAGCATATTTCGTAGCAAGGTATTATATTAAATGATTTATTTATTTAGGTATGTGACGACCCATTTAGCGCAGTGGTTTGTGCGCCGGTTGAGACGCAAGGGTCGCGGGTTCCATTCCCGCACCTACACCAATGTTTGTTGATGAAACAGACATTTGTGTAGGATCTGGGTGTTTGTGATACCGTCGTTGTTTCTGGTTTCCATAGTATAAGGGAAAACCCTAATTTGGGACCAGTATATGTGATGTTGTCTCAATTTATTATACGGACGAAACATTTTGAGATACAAAGTATGTTTGTGCAATTAATGTAACTTTTATTGAGACACAGCACAGTACTGCTCCACGTACTACGTGAAGCAGTACTGTGCTGTGTCTCGCTGCGTGATTGATGGTACTGGACGCCCAACCCGCGGGAAAGGGGGGTTTAAAGGTTGGCAGCGCACTTATCATCATCATCATCATCAGCAACCCACACTCGTCCACTGCTGGACATAGGTCTCCCCTAATGCACGCCACTGCTCCCGATTTTCGGCCACTCTCATCCAGCCCACACCAGCCAGCCTTCGAATGTCATCATCCCATCTTGTCGCAGGGCGTCCTACACTACGCTTACCGAGTCGCGGTCTCCACTCAAGGACTTTACGGCTCCAACGGCTGTCAGTTCTGCGGCTAATATGACCAGCCCACTGCCACTTCAGTTTGCTAATTCGGTGGGCTATGTCGGTGACTCTGGTTCTCTGTCGGATTACATCATTTCTGATGCGGTCCTTCAGAGATACTCCGAGCATAGCCCTTTCCATAGCTCTTTGAGCGACTTTGAACCGGTGCGGGCAGCGCACTTGTGACCCTACTAATGTCACGGGTGTCCATGGGTGGCGGCAATCGCTTACCATCAGGTGATCCATCTGCTCGTCTGCCAACTATAACAAAAATAAATTATGACTCATGCCACGTGGAGTGACAATCTACGTAGAATGGCTGGGTGGAGCTGGATGCGAGTATCCAAAGATCAATAATAATAATAATAAATAAATAAATCTTTATTTCGGATCAATCAATCGGAGTAGCAAACATTAGGAGAGGCCAATTCCAGCAGTGGACTGCAACCGAATAATGATGATGAAATACCCCGATGACATCTATCCTGAACTATTCGCAGAAGACTGCCTCCGCGACACATTTTGCTTGACTATTTCCTTGAGTTTCCCTGCTAAATCTCATTTGGGGAATATTTAAGTATGTGATTTGTAGCACACATAAACACATCAGAGGCGGACGAATGTTTATTGCGACGAACATTAAAGTTGGCGGTACGATTAATGCAGCATCTAATGCTTCTATGGTACTATTGGAACTCGAAAACTTTTCGCTTTGTCAATTTTTGGGTGAAAAGTTCCCGTAGCATTGTTGATATCCTGTGGATGCCTGGAGCCCAATAGGGTATTTGACTAAGCTCGAGATTTTACAAAATATTTATTAATAATAATAATATTGATAGCAAAAATTCTTAATTACAAAAATAACGTCTAGCCGGTTTTATGGTATTTCAAAGATTCACTGGGCAAGTCCATTTTAAAAGTATAAAAGTATTAAAAAATAATTATACCATCAATAACCAATAGAATCATTGATATAAACGAAACATTTGATATAGCTACCAAACAAAATTCTAATGAAATGCATACTTTAAAATACTTGCGTGTGACGTCACATCTCAGTAGCCATTTGTATGGAGCGTTTTGGGTTTGCCCAAAATAATGTGATTTTAAAGTTGTGATATCTCAGGTAATTTAAATGAGAATCAAATAATTCTTTCAACGATGTTTCTATCATTGAGAGGTCTTTTGATTACAAAAATAAATAAAAAATAGTCAAATACCGTATTCTCCTGCTCGTGACATTCATTATCATACAACATAATATCACTAAAACATCGTTTTTTTGTATGGATTTCATGTGACATTCGCCATGTTTTCAAAATATGACGAGCACAAGAATTGGGCTCCTGTTGTCTTAAACCGTAACGTAACTATTTTGATTTTAAAAGGATTTGGATAAATGGTAAGCAATTGCCATGGACACCCTATCATCATATTATCGGTTTTTTTGCTATTTGATACAAGTTATCTCCTGTCAAAATTATGCTTATGTTTCGCTGTGAGTTCGGGTTCCGGAGGCCCTTCACATTCAGATACTGAATGCACTCTTGTGCATTTCTATAGTCCATTCAGTACGTCGGTTCTTCGCACGGTCGTATGACAATTAGGGCAATAGCTATTTTGCTGTTGCCCTAGTCACCTATATAATTATATTGATAGATGAAAATTGATCTTTATTTTCTCTCCCTTAAGATCATCGAATATATTCACATGCCATTGACCCATAAATTGACCTACTCGTAATTACGCACTGATATCAGACAACAGGTGAAAAAAAGGGTTGAAGTATGAAATTGCCGATTTGTATGGATAAGTGCCTGGTTGTAAATCTCCCAGTTTTTAAAGAAGAACCAACTTTCTTTCTATCTCAACCATAGTAGTACACTTTTAAACGGAATTATTTATTAAAATTCCATTCTTGTCTTTCTAGAGTTTGTTGACATCATGTTTTCTGAGAAGTTGTGTTACCCATACTACTAGTATTATAATATCTGTGCCCATACTTTTTTTTTCTAGCTCAAATGGTCCCACTGCTGGGCAAAGGCCTCCCCTAATAGCCTCCACCTATTAGGGGAGCTCCCTATTCATTGCCAGCGTTTGCCAGTTACGGGAGTATTGGTCCAGGTCGATAGAAATCGAACCCATGACCTTTGGCGTAAAAAGTGGGGAATCACCACCACTACTCAACCTGGTCGACTACTCGAATTCGACACCATAGAGAAACTTATATACACTGAGATCAGTCGGCTAGCCAGTGCTAGCGCTATCTAGAGGAAAACGACCAATACTCAACGGCTATGTAGTACCGCCACCTTCAAGAATCAGTCAGGAAGACGATTAAACAAAATATCAGATAAAATTTAATTTACTTTATAACAAAATTCCCAATATGTTTATTTCCCTTTCCTTTCCCATACTTTTGAAATATTTTTTTAAAACAGGCGACTTGAGGTCATTTTTTCGGAAACAGGCTTTATTAGCGCGATGTGAAAATTATCATCATCATCGTCATCATTGCAGTCAATAGACCTCCACTGCTGGAGATAGGCCTCCCTCAATGATCTCCACACGGATCGGTCCTGTGCCGCCCGCATCCAAGGGATTCCTGCGACCTTCACCAGATCGTCGGTGCCACCTTGTGGGGGGCCTGCCACGGCTTCGGCTTCTTGTACGCGTCCTCCACTCGAGGACCTTTTTGCCCCATCGGCCGTCTGATCTCCTCGAAATGTGCCCTGCCCATTGCCACTTCAGGCATACAATTCTCTTTCGATGTGAAAATGCATAGTGACATCTACCGAAACAACGCCGAACCACCTGCTTGATTGCTTTTTAAAACTACGTCTGCTTTTTACAAGCTTTATATGACCCTGTTCGACACAAATTCCAGTAGTACCGGTCTCCGTCCAAAACGTACGGGCATAACTCACAAAGCTGCTGCAGAGTGGAGTTAGCCGTTTCACTTAAATGTGTTCATTTATTGTTCGCGCGGTACGAACGGTTTGATAAACTTGTTCCCTGTACGGAATGGGGTAGATGGCTATGGTCTAGGGATGTGAATATTATCGGTTATGGGGTAACATATATACCTCTACATTTGTCAAGTCTATGTACATCCGACAGAGTTCCCAGTAGACCACTTTTCGACCTTTTTCCATTACTTTAAGGTCGAAAAGTGGTCTACCAGGAACTTTGTTGATGTTGTACATATATAAAAAAATCTAAAAATGTTTATTGCAGTAACTTAGTCTAATAGAACATTTTGTGTATGATCCCTTTAAGCTCATTTGCTTGTGATAGGCAACACCGCTCTTTCATAGCATAGTGACAATAGAATAAAATCACTTAAATTAATTAATTTAAATTGAAGTTGAAGATACAACAATAGTTTTGTGTGTGTGTATGTGTGTATATGCCTGCACATAATAAGTTTTTTAAATGTTATAATTTATTATCTATCATAAATGGTAAACATTTATTTATTTTATTATTTTTATTATTTTTTACCACAATGACATCCACGTTCCGAAAATTGTTATGAACGTGTTTCCATGGTCCATAAGTCTGTGTGTGGGAGGGAAGCGATGGTTGTAAGGCACCGCGTCCCGGCGAACAGAGAATATAAGGTAACTCTCTAGTGAGCCTAGAGCCCCTTTGTCTTAGACGCTCCCCTAGAGCCTTAGCCCTGCCTATCCAAAGGAATAAATACATATATAGATAAGGTGATGGGAGCTTGCTCCCGGGTCGCCCACGGGACGCTTGCTCCCGTGGGCGACCGAGTCAGGACGGTAGGTAGGAGGGGAACCGCTGCCAGTCGAGTTGGCTCACTCGACTGATCATAGTGACGGCTAAAGGTGTCTTGGCCGCAGCGGGAGAAATGAGACCCAACACAAACGGCTGAAATCTGTTTATTGTAAGAAAGTAAATAGTTTATACATTGTTTATGTTATTATCACATTAAAAGGTGTTTGCTAGTGTGTCGTCGGTGGAAGAAGACGGTCCATCGGTCAGGCGCGCTGCATGTAGGTCGTTGCTGAGTTGGTCTGTGCGACGTAGCTCGTACAGTCTGGTTCCTCTGTCTAAGGTTTGCGAAGGTAATACAGCGACCGTTTACCTGTAATTGTTTTCATTTTTTATGTGATAGATGGCAGACAAGCAGAAGGATCGCCTGTTGATAAGCGATTGCCGCCGCCCATACACACCCGCGACCAGTGGAGTCACAAGTGCGCTGCCAACCATCAAACCCCCCTTTCCCCCGGACTTTGCCTCCGGTACCCTCACTCACGCAGCGAAACACAGCACAGTGCTGCGTCACACCGGTTTTCTGTGAGGCCGTGGTATCACTTCGGTCGAGCCGGCCCGTTGATGCAGAAGCGTGGCTTTCACACGGTCATCAAATTACAAGATTTCTTCAATCCTGGAAGCGACAACTTTGGACGCACCTGGGAATGACAAGCTAGGTTGATGATGGAATAAATCGACTCATCACGGTTAGCCAATAAAGCTTAGTCTATGAATGATGTAATAAAATTCACGCAACAGCTATTATACTTTACTTATTCAAAACTTTCGGCTGTGTGACTATTACAATCATCATCATCATCAGCCCATTTATGTCCCCACGGCTGAGGCACGGGCCTCCCTCAATCACATGAGGGGTAATTGCCATACTCACCACGCTTGGCAGATGGGTTGGCGAGGGTTTTGATATAAATGCAGAGTTTCCCTTCTCTGGGTGCTGATGATCACGCCAGCAGCTTTACCTTAGTCGCCTTTTACGACACCTCGGTAAGAGTGAGGGTGGCCTATTCTACTCTGCCGACTATTACAATCCCATTGAGTCAATTTGAAAATGTAGGAGTAGGTACGCAGGATTCATAAATCAAGAATATAGCAAACAATTAAAGAGGTCGATTTAATCTGATCGGGTATGACAATTATGAAGTAAGCTAATTTCAAAATCACACTTTGAGTACCGAAAGGGAGAATACTATGCCCTATATTATTTCTTGTGAATATTAATAACTTAAATTGGCATAAATAAATTTATAAATGTGTGCTTTAACAAAACGTTATGCTAATATAAAATATGTAGAGCGAACCCCCCATGTTAATGTCTGTCTGTCCATCTGTCGGTCTGTCCGTCCGTCCGTGTGTCATAGCCACTTTTTTTCGAAACTATAAGAACTATACTATTGAAACTTAGTGAATAGATGTATTTTGTTAACCGCATTACGATTTTTAAACGGTTTTTTATTATTATTATTTAGCTCACCCCGTTTGTTTTATTATTATTTATTCTTGGGTCAAATTTGGTAATTCAAATTTCACCCTCTTCCTGTCAACCGATTAATCTGAATTTTTGTATACACTTTGGATTTTGGTGACAATACAATTATGTTTATTCATTATCATTATAAATTCAAGATGGCCGCCGCTACAAAATGGCGGATAATTTATGTTTTATTAATCCCATCAATATGGGTATCAAATGAAAGGTCTCAACAAGTAGAATACAATATACTTTAAAAAATTGAAATCCAAGATGGCGGCCGCTACATAATGGCGGATAACGTAGGTTCTATCAATCCCATCAATATGGGTATCAAATGAAAGTGATCAACCAGTAGAATACAATTAACTATATAAAATTAAAATCCAAGATTACGGCCTCTACAAAATGGCAGATAACTTAGGTTTTATCAATCCCATCAACATGGGTATCAAATGAAAGGTCTCAACAAGTAGAATACAATTTACTATGAAAAATTGAAATCTAAGATGGCCGCCGCTACCAAATGACTGATAACAATTTTTTATCAACCCCACCAATATGGGTATCAAATAAAAGGTCTCAAAAGGTGGAATACAATTTACTATGCAAAACTGAAATCTAATATGGCCGCCGCTACCAAATGGCTGATAACATTTTTTTATCAATCCCACCAATATGGATATCAACAACAGTTAAGGACCTCAGAGGGGGAGTTTTGGGGTATGTTAATACTTTATGTTTTATTTGCAAGCTTGTCCCTAACCGCGTCATCGCCCCGGCGGATCGCCATTTTGAGGTTGTACCCGGTTATTTTTTCGATGGTAGCTTTCGATGCTATGGATATTAGGCGCGCTGTGGCGTCGTTAGTGGCGTTATCTGTATAATATACACAAGTTCTTGTGTGTCTGGAGATGGCTACCACCGCTTGTGGGACACTTTGCAGGAGATGGGACTGTTTGACAATTCTGACTATCGCAACGTTCTCGAACGTCTGTCCCTGGGCTTCGTGGATTGTCAGAGTGCGCAATCCTTCGTCTGATCCGTACCCCTGGCTGATTAAGAGAGATTTAGAGAACAATAATAATTAATACTATAGAGATTACAAATTGACTTATGTCACATTTAAAAATTCTTCAATAGAGTAAGGACTTTTTTCTAGTAAGAAAGCCTTCAGTTTTTAAACGGTTTTATTTAGCTCGACCCGTACGGTATTTATTTATTTGGGTCAAAATTAGAAATTGAAATTTGAGTACCTTCCTGTTGTCAGATTGATCTTAAATTTGGTACACACCTTTAGTTCCGATGACAATATAATATAGTAATATCAATAACGTTGTAAATCTAAGATGGCCGCCGGTACAAAATGGCGGATTTCATATTTTTCCACAACCCCCTCAATATGGGTATCAAATGAAAGGGCTACACTACTACTACTAGTAGAATACTGTGATTATGACAAAATTTAAAATCCAAGATGGACGTGGTTACAAAATGGCATATTAGGTGAGGGCATGAGTAGTCGTGTCCAGAACAGTTATGTCCAAGATTGTGTGACGTTAAAATGACAGATCAAGTCTCTGGAAGGGCTATGTATTGAGGAATTAGATTGTAATAAATTGTCAGGTAAAAAACCATGTAATAATGATGCACTAAAGGTAGGTATTTCCGTTAAATACTAAAAAGTATAAAATAAAAAATCGGTAAAAAAACTTTTAAGTTAAACGGTTTTATCTTATGTGCACTGAAAGCTAGAAAATAATAATAACAATTAGGTATTTTGAACTTCTAGTTCAGAAATATTCTAATACCAAGCCGAATAGCTTTTAGGCATATTAGACTAAAATAAAAACGTGGGGCCCCTCTGAAATCCTACCTATGGCAAAGCATATCTTTATACTTTGGTAGATCATGAGCTGGGCGTTCGCTGGTGAAGCCGCCACGGCTGGTTATTGATTGTCAAAATCTCCAGTTACGATTATAGTAAGTCGATGCAATCCACACTTAGTAAAGAAGAAAGTATTACAGCAATAGTTAATGGGCCCCATGTTTTTATTTTAGTCTAATATGCCTAAAAGCTATTCGGCTTGGTATTAGAATATTTCAGAACTAGAAGTTCAAAATACCTAATTGTTATTATTATTTTCTAGTTTTCAGTGCACATAAGATAAAACCGTTTAACTTAAAAGTTTTTTTACCGATTTTTTACTACACAAAAATACTCCTAGGATTTTTTTTATAAAATCCATACGTGTGGTATTTATAGATAGGCCTTTCAAAATGATGTTGGGGTTTCAAATTATTTTTTTTCTAAACTTAATACTTTGCGCAAGAGACGCTCCCAAAGTGGCACTTTTTCTGTGTGGCACTTTCAAACCTCAAATTCATGTATCCATGAAGCGTGGCTCTTCCACGGTCACGGTTCTTGGCTGATCGTTTAATCATTTACATTTCCCACTCGACACAACAATTTCTGAAGCAAAATCTAAAAAGCTCCATCGCTTACCTCACTTCAATCATATTTCGGCTTTGGCACGACGCCTTATCACGCCAACGTTCCAGGCACGAATTAATTTTTGCGCCAACAACACCCGGCTCCTCCACCTTACTGCATGCCAAATAAGGTTTGCTTTCCCACATCCATTTCAAAAAGTCGTAACTTATTTGCCTTTAGAGGCGTTATTAAAACTTCCTCTCATATTGCGGCACACGTTGGGCTGTGACTAGAACTAATATCGTATATTACAGGCTAGATTGTTCTGTAGTGTTTAGAGGCCACATGGTTTTTGTCATGGCTGTTTTAATATATGCGGTGGTATAGTGGCTGTATAGCGTGCATAGATAACGGCTAGACTGTGGCGCAGTCATAAAGTTTAAAAGAACACAACTTCTTTGTTTGAGTGGCCCGATAGCGTAATTGGTAGTAAATGGTATATATACGAGGCATGCCTTTTAACACGTTCAATGCCACTAAGATTTGCTTAATGCATTCCCAGGTGCCGCCTATGTTTTACCATGGACTCGCCAGGCGAGTCGTCGGCACTACATACTGATTTAAGTGGACTCGCCAGTCGAGTCCACTGGCAAATTATTTAGTTGTACTCAATTATTTGTTAGCATTGTGGCCGTCACAGTCGCCGCAGCGTTTATACGGATGTAAACAAGTGTTTTCCAAGTGTTTAGTGCGTTTCGACATTATAAAATGTCTACAAACCCTATAAATAAAAAACAACGTAAGTTTCTTTCTTTATTTATGCAGGGATTGTAAAATTGTGAAAAATAACATTAGTTACGTTAATTGTAAGAAAACATATTGATTTAAATCGGTTTTAGGGAAGCAGCTTTTTTCAAGTGTACTGTTATTAATTATTTTACACTTTTCAGTTCGAAGTTTGCGAAGACGGTTCCGTTTTCTTTAAAAAATATCAGTTCATGATATGCTGACAATGAGACCACTTGGGAACCAAACCCTATTGGACGAAAGACATTTTTTTCAAATCGTTCCATGGGTCTTCGAGTAATCGGCGAACATTAATTAAAAAAAATATCCCGACGAATTGAGAACATCCTCCTTTTTCTGAAGTCGATTAATATCATTATTATATGCTCATTACTAATTTTCCCTATATTTCTCTATTTGCGTGAAAAATACTTCCTAACGCGATGACGTAGGTCAGTAAAAAGAAATTATCTCTGATCGGAATATTGTAATGCAATTTTTTCCATATTCAGCGTTAATAATAATTAATATTTTATGTACTGCTGTGTAATAAAATCATTTATTAAAAGGTTGAGGACCTGCTTCACAGAACTCGCCTAGCGAGTTCACTGCAGAGTATAATTGAACGGAGTTAGTGCACATTCGGCACATAGATTTGAGATTAATCCAGAGGTGCATGCTCGAATTCAAACCACGACCCTCGCATGGAAGAAGTGCTCTTATCGACTGAGCTACTATCGCTTTCCAAATTCGTTATTTATCAATAATTTGACAAGACTAGTGGTAGCCCTCTCTGTGTTTAGTCCCAGGGGTGTCGTCAATAACATCGAGAACTACAGGGTTGTTTTGTAACCCTGTATGGAAATATAGGGATGACACCTTTAGTTACATGTTATAGGCACTGGGGAGATTCATTAGTTCCAATTATTTAAAACTCCATCACTATTATTGGCTTATTTATTTTGACGGCCCGTTTGGGTCAGTGGTAGTAAATGCTGCGTCTAGTGCAATGGTTGCGGGTTGATTCCCCGCACAGTACGAACATTTGTGTACATGTCTGTTGTATTAGTCTGGGTGTTTTCTATGTATTATAAAGTATGTATTTACAAAAGAAAAGTATTCAATGTATATATTTGTAATTCCGCTGTTGGTTCTGATATCCGTAACACAGGTGCTTGAGCTACTTATCTCGGAGTCAGATTGTTTTAAGGTATTGTTTTATCTATTTATTATATCCGGAAATTTATTTTTTAAAAGAAGTGGTTAAAAGAGAAATAGATGATCACTATTCCCGATATTCAATTCCCGGTTCGACAAAAAGTATGTTTCGAATTCTTCAAACATAGCTCGGGTTTGTGATCGCCAATCCACATTTGGCAAGCGTGATGATTAAGCCTAATCTCATCATAGTAGCTATAACTTAATTTCTATGATAAGTTTGCCCTGCAGTGGGACAGTTTATAGGCTGATACTTAACCTAAGGATTCATTAAATGAACAAACACAGGTTTACTATGTATACATTTTATTGATTTATTTATTTATATATGAGCGACGGTAGCTCAATGGATACGAACGCGTCTTTCACGCAGGTGGTCGAGGTTCGAATCCGAGCATGCACCAATGGTTTTTCCAAATCTATGTGCGTATTTCTACCATTACCATCGCTCGGCGGTGAGGGAAAACATCGTGATGAAACGGCATGTTTCGGAAAAAGTTTCTGAAACGAGTAACCATGATTCAGTTGGTCTGGTTCCCCTGTTAAAGGGTTGCGAAGGTCAGACGACAGTCGCTTCATTGTAATTACCAGAACCCCCCTAATCCTGAATCATAGTCTAAGCGTACCCCGGGCTCCAAAGCGACAGTTTTGGACGCAACTGGGTATTACACGCTAAGATGAAGTCATTTTATTGTTTATTTATCAGTTAGACTTTATTTGTTTCGTATCGATCTCGTCTCGTGTTCTTCCAAAATAGCTAAACATACTCTGAAAAGCTTAACTACATCCAACTTATCACACCCAATTCATGTTCTGAAACCGATCAGTTAACACCCAACCACTTTGTTTATAGAAACATGTCAATCAACCCTATACCTCTCTAATTGGGCCGATGAGACCCAACCCTTCAACTCCTCAAGGCTTTGCTCTCACTTAATTGAGTCAATACGTAATAGTGTTAATCGAATTCGTAAATACAATTTCCGTGGTTGTTAGGACAAACTTGTAAATTGTAAACAAGCTTTCGAGTTTCAGAGATGAGAATTTATCGAAGTGCGAGGGTTAAAATAGGTTTAAATTACAATCGTGTGATATCCTCGGACTTTCATATATGTTTGTCCGATATGAAAGAGCCAGCCATAAAAAATATTTAGATATTCTGTTAGGACCATGGAACTATAAAAAATTGCGCTTTAAACGGAATATGCCATTTTCTGGAAAAACGTCACAGAGTGTGAAAGAGATCCAACCGAGCCTGACGCAGCTATAATAAAGAACTAAAGAACTTACGTAATAATATTACAAAAAAACAACACACATACCAAAATACTCACATGTAAATTTAGAAATATACATATATTTTTAAGAGCACATACCTACCTACTATATTTCGATTATTTCCTTTATTTTATTTTGTGTAACAATTAAACTGTATGGCTTGGTATGATGATGACACAACATTGTATGAAAGTTTGGCGACTAAAATGAGTAACTGGCGAGTTTCTTGCCGGATCTTCTCGACCAGAAACAACTTTCCGAGCCGGTCGTAGAATCGCATTGAGTACTTTTATTATTTTTTAGTATATTTTTTGTATCAACATATATATATATATACATGTAAATTATACATAAGTATTTATAAATAGTTTTTCATTTAAATGACTTTCAAATATATGACGAATTGTAAGTGCTGTGTACAAGCCTATGCAAATAAATAATTATTTGAGTTTGAGAATTTGAGTTATAACATATGCGGAACAATCATAGCAATGTTTCTTATTCTTATTATAATTAAGACTAGCAAAAAAAAGGCACGGACCCAGAGTCTGTGTTTGTAACATTCACTCAATAAAAAAGAAAAGTTTATTAATAAGCCCTATATCAAATTTAGTTCTAGTCAACACAAAGTTCGTGTTACTTTTACAATGTTGATCTAATATCGTAATAACCAATACTCCAACTCGCATAGACACGGCAGATGGATCAAAACAAAATTTTGTCAATCAAAAACTCACATTGTTCGGATGCGAGTGACGTAAAACATTCCGGTTTGAGTGCAGCGGCGGCGCAAGTTACGAAACCATGGGCTTGTAGTTTCTGAAAATTTCATGCGTCACTCAAAACTACCTAACCTAACTTACCAAATTAGTGACATGTTAGGGCACTCACTCGGACCCTCACAGGGCACTGCAAATTAAACAAGCACCTGCACAACATGGGCCTTTCAGATACCAAAACCTGCATGTCCTGTCGCGAGGACGAGGAAACGATTATCCACGTCCTCGGCGAGTGCATAGCGCTGCACCGCTGCAGAAGCCGGCACCTGGGAGCACACATGATCTCAGCTGACGAGATCAAGAGCTCCCCCATCAGCTCCATTCTCGGGTTTATCCTGGAACTGGAGCTACGTGAGGTGCTGTAATAGGTTACGGGGCTGCCACAATAGATCATCTACTGGTCGCAGTGGCTATGAGACGCAGGGCTCACCCCATTTCTATCAAATAATAATACCAAATCAGTCCAGTATCAAACGACTTAAAACAAATATTTTTCTCCAAAGAACATCGATAGGTAGAGAGATACTCTTTCATCATCATCATTTCAGCCAATAGACTCCTCAGTCTTTTCCACATACACCGGTCATGTGCCAGATGATCCAACTCGTGGGGGGCCAGATGGTCCAACTCGTGGGGGGCCTGCCAAGGCTGCGACTTCCCGTCCGTGGCCTCAACTCGAGGACCCTTCCGCCCCAACAGCCTCCTTTGTCTGTTCTCCTCGCTTTGTGCTCGGCCCATTGCCACTTGAGACATGCAATACTTTGGGCTATGTCTGTGACCTTAGTTCTCCTTTGGATCTCATCATTTCTGATTATATCACGGAAGGGTACTGTTTATTGAACAAAAACATTCTAGATATACAAAGATAAAACAGCACGTAAGTATAGTTGGTTACTACAAAACTGCAAGAAGAGGCAAATTTTGGTTAGGTTAGGCCATTTAAGTCCCCACTGCTGGGGCACGGGCCCCCTCAATCACAGGAGGGGTAATTGCCATACTCACCACGCTTGGCAGACGGGTTTTGATATAAATGCAGAGTTTTCCTTCACTGGGTGCTGATGATCATGCCAGCAGCTTTACCTTAGTCGCCTTTTACGACACCTCTGTAAGAGTGAGGGTGGCCTATTCTACTCTGCCGGGGACCACACGGCATCTTTTTTATTATTGTAACGCAAAATATGCCGAACCAGCCAGCTATGCCGCGTGAAAGCTACGTCACAGCCAGCCATGCCGCTACGACGTCCCCTACCACTGCTACGACGGCCGTAGTAGCAGAGCGGGGATGGCCGTAGCCGCCAGCCAGCCTTTATATAGCCGTGCGCGGTGCCGATCGGCGTCAGTTTCGATCTATTTATTATTCGTAAGGGGTAACTCTGCCCGACTACCGTGAGAAATTACTGATTTTAAAGATAATAAGGTGTTACTATGCCCGTTTGTGATTAGTTCAAATTAATCAATTATAAGAAACCAGTTTATTATGTCCATACGACCACTGTTAGGTTATATTGTTTAATTTATATGTTTATTATTTAACTTACTTTAGCTTGCAAATTGCACTATTTAAGTAATAGTGCAATTTGTAAGCCCTATTATAATTTTCTTGGCCCTATGTTCTCTTAAAAATTTGAGTTCCTAAACTTCGCAAGCATTTACAAAAAAAAATATAGATATTTATATTCAAAAGCTACGAGTACATTCATCATAGGTAGTCAATTGTTTAAGTGGGTAGTCAAATACACCAAAAATCTACAAAAAATATTTTCCCCTTTCTTTTCTAGGTGTTGTAGGTAAATAACTTATTTATAATAATAATAGGAAGAAAGAAAACTCGCTAAAAGGGAACCAACCTCAAATCACCTGCTTAATTTAGCAGGCAATTTGAGCAGATAAACCAAAGCGAAGAAACGTATTTTAAATCACTTGACATTGGCAAAATAAATTGTAAGGCAAACACTCCACAATAAACCAGTTTAAAAAAATATTTATTTTTTTCAAACTTTTTTACAAACCTTAAGGTGACGGGTAGGGCACACTAGCGCCGCCAATTGATTTTAATTTTTAGCTACTAAACCGGATCTATTTTAAACAATTTCGGGGTTACAACTTCTTGGCAAACATACTATTTATTAAATATCCATACACAAATGTTGTGTCTGTTTTTGTATTCGAAAAAAATCGGTAAAAAAACTTTTAAGTTAAACGGTTTCATCTCATGTGCACTGAAAACTATAAAATAATAATAACAATTAGTATTTTGAAATTATTATTTTCAGTTTCAGTGCACATGAGAGAAACCGTAACATTAAATATTGCTGTAATACTTTCTTCTATACTAAGTGTAGATTGCATCGACTTACTATAATCGTAACTCAAGATTTTAACAATCAATAACCGTGGCGGTTCACCGCGAACGCCGAGGCTTGCATGCTAATATGAGTTAACGAAGCGGACCAGTCCCCAGAGTGGCACCGTTCATAAGTATGACGTATGTGGCAGCCATCATTTCTACCACCATATTAGATGGCGGAATGTAATGGACCCGCCAACATAACGCCACCTACTCAGAGACATTTGACCGTGAGGCATGATACTTAGAGTTCCCCTCATAGGTCACAGAGTAATTATCAAATACTAAAAACTGCAGGACGAGGGTAAAAATAGATAGGTGGTTAGCACTTGTCAAGTGTTTGATAAACAATACTAATCAATTGTATACAATAATAAATGCTGCTAAGCCAATTTATTAAAAAATCGATAATTATATAATAATAATATTCAGTAAATGATTTATAAAAATTTACTACATGGTGCAGAAACGGAGCGTCCATCATGTCCATTGAAGCCCCTTTCATTAAAGTAATCTACAATTGCTTATAGTATCCTTTACTCGTGGTAGGTTTTGCACGTGGGATTAAATTTATGCGTTGGTAAACGCAATAACAGTTTTGTGGCAAATTATTGTGTACATTTTAAGACTTTGACCAACAAATGAAACTATTAATTCTTTGGCGCTCTTCAGATTTGGAATCGCGAAGCGTGTGTTTATTTGTAGTGTCAAACCATTACAATCAGATTTTAGAAAAAAAGATCAAGGTTCTTTCGCATTCGTTTTACAAAAAGACAGTTCCAAAATGTATTGGAAGCTACAGTTAAAATGTCGATAATTCTAAAAAAGTTCTTGTCAGCGAATAGCGAGGGGGCCTAAGGTTGTATATGGAGCGGATGGCCATCACTATTTATTAAATAACCATACACAAATGTTGTGTCCGTTTTTATATTCGAAAAATTGATTCACGCTAAACGTGGCCGCTTTTGGCGGTAACAATTTTCGCGTCGCGTTCTGGACCCACACTTGTACATAGTTATTTAATAAATAGTATAAGTGTTTGCCGAGAGGTTGTAACCCCGAAATTGTTTCAAATAGATCCGGTTTAGTAGCCAACAATTAAAATCGATTGGTGTCGCTATCGCCTAACATATTTAGTATAACACAGGATGTCCAAAATCTGGCACTCGCTACAGCGTGTGCCTAGGCTCGGCACGCAGCGTGCGCGTGACGCAGGACGCCGGCCGCGCATAACGAATGTCCAAACACTGAATAGCTGATGAACAATTTGCATACGTGAATCGTTTTAGAACAGGGCGTCAAGGTACTCGGAGTTGGATGGAAAGTTTCGGGAATAAGCGAGACACTAACTATTCGATTTGGAGATTTTGCGCATCTTCTGACTGACCGGATGGCGCAATTGGTAGTGACCCTTCCTCGTACGCCAAAGGTCGTGGGTTCGATCCCCGCCCTGGACAAACATTCGTGCGATGAACACTTGTGTTTGTTCAGTGTCTGGGTGTAATATATGTATTTAAGTATATATTTGTGTTCCTCTGTTGTCTGATATCTGTAACACAAGTGCTTAAGCTTCTTAGTGCGGAATCAGGTCAACGTGTGAGATGTTGTGAGAATTATTATTATTATTATTATTATTTATCTTGAGTAGAGAAGAGCTTAAAATAATAGTGTATTAAATATGACTGAAATAACCTTGACGGTGGGAGCTACGCTTCGGCATGAATGGGCCGGCTCGACCTCGCCTCACAGAAAACCGGCGTGAAGCAGCACTGTGCTGTGTTTTGCTGCGTGACAAACGAAACGGTACTCCACGTGTCGCCAAGACTCGTAACTTTAAGAATTTATTTATTTATTTATAAGGCATACACTACAGTTGACAATCATAATATGTTAGTATATAAAAGGTATAAGGTTAGGTACGATAACTAGATTGACAACCAATTTGCTTACGCACTACATGCCAACATTGTTCTATTGTCACAGTAAAAATAAGAGTTAATTCAAAGTTTAGCAATAAATTAACTTGAAATGCAAAATATTAAAATATATATATATAAAGAACAATTAAAGATTAGAAATCGCAGTAATCACTTCCACAGCACGCTCAACATTACTCTGCGCATCACCGCGAAGCGACGATCTGAGCACATGCCATCAAAATGCGGAAAATCGAATACCTAGGTTACGTACTTAGGCACGAGAGGTACAACTCATTATGTTGGGTTAAATAGAGCACACTTCGGCGTGAATGGGCCGCCTCGACCGGAGTTATACGAGCACGGCCTTACAGAAAACCTGCGTGAACTGTGCTGTGATGTTTCGCTGCGTGAGTTAGGTTAAGAAAGGCCCAATTTGGAAGAAAGGGGGGTTTAAAGGTTGGCAGCGCACTTGTGACTCTACTGGTGTCGTAGGTTTCTACCATCAGGCGATCCGTCTGCTCGTCTGCCACCTATCACATAAAAAAACAAATAATACGACATTTAAGTACATCATCATCATCATCATCAGCCCATTTAAGTCCCCACTGCTGGGGCACGGGCCTCCCTCAATCACATGAGGGGTAATTGCCATACTCACCACGCTTGGCAGACGGGTTGGTGAGGGTTTTGATATAAATGCAGAGTTTTCCTTCTCTGGGTGCTGATGATCATGCTAGCAGCTTTACCTTAGTCGCCTTTTACGACACCTCGGTAAGAGTGAGGGTGGCCTATTCTACTCTGCCGGGGACCACACGGCGTGAATACGATAGTATGAAGTACATAATATGACAAATTGCATAAATTAAGGGCACTTTCTATATGTTTATAAACTCACTGTGCTAATAGTACTATATACGCGGCGTTGCTTACTATCTATCAGGCGACTCGCTTGCTCGTTAGTCGCCTCTAGCATAAAAAAAAGATAACACAGCCAAGAGATCCAGATGTTTCATTATATCGTTGACAACATGAGCCATGAGCAGTCTGGCTATAGCAGTGCCGAAACTCATTGGCGACATTGGCGAGGGCCCGGTGGAGCCCCGCCGTCGCTCTTCATTCTTCTACCTGCCCCCGATGTGCAATTGTCACGCACTCAACTTCCCGATGCGGAGAGTTCTAGAATTGCTCAACCAACTATTAGTCACGCGTCCCCAAGTAGATTTATTCGCAAACACACAATTTTTTGATTAGTCAGAATTGTTTTTGACTTTTTATTTAAGTGAGGTGGAGTAGAGGTTGATGTTTCCAGTTTTTTTTTAATAATCTCACGAGTGAGGGACTGGTGCTTGATATAGGTTTCATAGGAAACCCGTGATACAGGTCACCAGGGCTCTTCCCCGTGGTGTACAAGATAAAATCAGTTTGCATAGATAGGTAGTAGGTAATTCTTAAGTTACAAATATTGCGTATGATTGAGATTTGAAAATGAGTGAAATGTAAATAATTTATGCTATCGTTAAAGGATAACAGAAGTTTAATAATGTCCGTCTGCTCGTCTGCCACCTATCACATAAAAAAACTATTTTCATTTTTCTTTGCCATGATGTCCTCATAGCAAGACTTACAAACCCGAACTCATGGAGCACCTACTCCGAACCGAACGTTAGTACTATTTCATTGATTGAAATGTCCACCGGTTTGATGTTCGCGGAATAACAGCCAAAGCCGGGCGCATTTGCATACCTTCTGCAAGAAGTGCCTTCAACCGGTTGACGATGACGGAGATTTAATGACATTGTTTGTCTTTTTTATGTGATACAGTGAGTTAGCGATTGGACACCCGCGAAACCAGTGGAGTCACAAGTGCGCTGCCAACCTCAAACCTTTTCCCCCGGATTAGGCCTTCGGTACCCTCATTCACACAAACTCTCGTACTACTTATTAATGTGGAATAAGATCAATATTATATTATTCATCATCATCAGCCCATTTAAGTCCCCACTGCTGGGGCACGGGCCTCCCTCAATCACATGAAGGGTAATTGCCATACTCACCAAGCTTGGCAGACGAGTTGGAGAGGGTTTTGATATAACTGCAGATTTTTCCTTCTCTAGGTGCTGATGATCATGCCAGCAGCTTTACCTTAGTCGCCTTTTACGACACCTCGGTAAGAGTGAGGGTGGCCTATTCTACTCTGCCGGGGACCACACGGCTGATTATTATATTACTGCTACATAATAAATATAAATCTGTAATACAATGGTAATTGGTTTCCCGCGATACAAGCTTTAGTTTGGGTACCCCTGGAAATGAAGTGATTTTGTATATTTAAGCATTTGTAAACATATTTCTAAGTTAGTTTTTAAGTCCATTCTGTTCCAATAATTAGAGTTTTAATTTTTTCATTCATGCAGCGAAACACAGCACAGTGCTGCTTCACGCCGGTTTCCTGTGAGGCTGTGGGATCCCTCCAATCGAGCCGGCCCATTTATGCTGAAACTCGGCTCTCCCACGGTCAGTATCACTCCGGCTGAGCCGGCCCATTCATTCACGGTCACTGATGTCTGATGGACTGTTTTGGCTACTAATGAGTTTGTTCATCAGGGGTTCTGTGGATACTTCCTGCTGATGAATTCTCACATCGAACCACACGCAAGTGATTGTCGCTTCATCCCCACCATCTGGTAGTGACCTGCCTCATACGCCTAAGATCGTGGGTTCGATCCCCACCCTGGATAACGATTCGTGTGATGAACAGTTGTATTTGTTCAGTGTCTGGATGTATTAAATATTATCATCATCATCATCATCAGCCCATTTAAGTCCCCACTGCTGGGGCACGGGCCTCCCTCAATCACATGAGGGGTGATTGCCATACTCACCATGCTTGGCAGACGGGTTGGCGAGGGTTTTGATATATATGCAGAGTTTTCCTTCTCTGGGTGCTGATGATCATGCCAGCAGCTTTACCTTAGTCGCCTTTTACGACACCTCGGTAAGAGTGAGGGTGGCCTATTCTACCCTGCCGGAGACCACACGGCGTGTGGTTCCCGGCATTAAATAATATATTTGTTATTTACTCTGTTGTCTGATATACGTAACACAAGTGCTTAAGGTGATGGGTAGGGCGCACTAGCGACGCTAATCAATTTTAATTTTTAGCTACTAAACCGGATCTATTTTAAACAAGTTCGGGGTTACCTCTCGGTTATAAACACCTCTACTATTTATTAAATAATCATGAATTGAATATTTGTGCATGGTTTTTAATAAATAGTATATGTATTTGCCGAGAGTTGTAACCCCGAAATTATTTAAAATAGATCCGGTTTAGTAGCTAAAAATTAAAATCGATTAGCGTCGCTAGTGTGCCCTACCCGTCACCTTAAGCTACTTAGAGTTAGTACCGAATCAGGTCAATGTATGATATGTTATAAATGAATTTATTATTATTTCTATAAATTTATCTAGCTGGATGGCGGTCCACCAAAGAGTAACTTATATATACTGAGATAAAGGCAGACGACACGTTTGGAACAGTGGTAGTGAACGCTGCCTTTGGTCCAAGGGTTGCGGGTTCGATCCCCGCACAGTACAAACATTTGTGTGCATGAACATGTCTGTTTGTATTGGTCTGGATGTTTCCTATGTATTATAAGTATGTATTTACTAAAGAAAAGTATATTATATGTACATATTTGTAATCCCACTGTGGATTCTGATATCTGTAACACAGGTGCTTGAGCTGCCTATCTCGGAGTCAGATCAATGTATGTGATGTTGTAAAATATAAAAAAAGGCATCAGTTGGCTAGCCAGTGCTAGCGCCATCTAGAGGAAAACGACCAAAACTCAACGCTATATTGCCGTACTAGGCAACCTTCGAGAACCAGTCAGGGAGACGATTAAATAAAATATCAGAAATAATTTTATATGCTACACAACAAAATTCCCTATACCTTCTAGATCTCTGGTTTAATTGCCATACTTTTAAAAATTGCCAATATGGGCCGTTGAGTGTTAGGACAGTTAATATTTTTCTGTCTAAAAAAGTCCTTTGGTCTCATAAAAGCAAGATCATTGGTTATTTTTGAACGTGATTTGTCAAAATAACAATTTGACGATCGAAACATTCAATGGTGTTGAAGTTGGACCAACATTAATAATAATAATAATAATATCATAATAATTCTCACAACATCTCATACATTGACCTGATTCCGTACTAAGTAGCTCAAGCACTTGTGTTACAGATATCAGACAACAGAGGAACACAAATATATACTTAAATACATATATTACACCCAGACACTGAACAAACACAAGTGTTCATCACACGAATGTTTGTCCAGGGTGGGGATCGAACCCACGACCTTTGGCGTAAGAGGCAGGGTCACTACCAATTGCGCCATCCGGTCAGTCAACATTACTTAATCTAACGGATTATTCACACGCGATAGCTGCCATTACTCATTCATTCAATAAGAACGGATTGAGCTTCATCCCGGACTGAGAGTCCATCGAATAGAACGACCTAATGAAAGTCTTAAGCACTTTGGTCACGAACAAGATTTACTTCAACGCTACGCGCTACGAAATGCTACTAACTGCTACGAGGGATTCGGCGGGTAGGGCTAAAAGAAGCCGCGTGGGCTGATGCAATTCAAAGGTTTTAAATTAGTGTCTAGTGGTTTTTAGTGTGCAAGTTTGGTGCAAAGTGATGCTAATAATAAGAATCGTTGGATTGTTATCGTTTTTAACACTGCTATTGTGTGTCGAGTGCGTTGTCTCGAGACAACTTGCTTGGACCTAATAGAGTCTTAAAACCCGCGATCGCTTTTAGAGTGATATCCGCTGAATCCGTAGGTCGATAAAACGCAAAACACCGGCGTTTTATTGAGTGACTGTGACTTTGACTGACTTCGACTGTTGACTACCTACTTATTCTTAATAAGTTACTTGACATTGGCGAATTATCTTCGGTTGTCCCGCTTAATAATGCCTAAAATCTAAAACATGATAATGGCAGGAGTAATTCTCAGTCGAGAAGTTGATTGCCACAAATAAAATAAGATAAAAAAAGAACTTCTACGAGAATCCACGACGTGTTTTGTCGACTACGCATCGCTCATTTGATTCTCCTTACCATTACTTTACTACAATTAATGTAATTATTATAATTGAAATAAAATAAAATGATTATTTATTGTAATTTATGTAGGTGAAAGTGTGTGTGTTGGTTGCGGTGATGGTACAAATTAAAAATGTATCAATTTTGTTTTGGTAAATAATTTTACAATAATATCGACCACTACGCACGTAAATACAATATTTTCATGACTGAATTAAATACAGCTTTAAAAATAGTTAGTCAAAAAATCAAAATCAAATAACTTCTTTATTTGCATAGGATTTGTACACAGCACTTACAAATCGTCATACATTGAATGATTTGAAGACTATTTATAAGTACTTATGTAATAATTTACATGTTAATACATATATATGTTGATACCTAAAATATAGGAAAAAAAGTAAATAAAAATAATTCGATTCTACCACCAGCTCGGAAAGTTGTTTCTGGTCGAGAAGATCCGGCAAGAAACTCGCCGGTTACTCTTTTTAATCGCCAACTTTTTATACAATGGTTTATTATCCTCATACCTAAGTCATACAGTCTAATGCAACACAAAATAGAATGAAGCAAATTAAAAGCTAAATATGAGGTAAACCGAAGCGCACAAGTCCCCAAAGGTGGCACCTGTTCACAAGTATGACGTATGTGTCAGCCATCATTTCACTCAAGCATATTAGAGGGAATATAATGACCCGCCACATAACGCCACCACCTCAGAGACATTTGAGTGAGCATGACTACTTAGGTTCCCCTCATAGGTCACAGAGTAGTAGTTACTTAATCCAATACTAATAAACTGCAGGACGAGGTGTACAATAGTAGGTGGTTAGCATCTTGTCAAATAGTTGTATTTTAACTTAATTACTGTCTGACCCTCGCAACACCTTAACAGGGGAACTAGGCCAACTGAAACAAGGTTACACGTTTCAGAATATATCAGAAACGTGCTGGTTTCCTCGCGATGACTTCCCTCACCATGGAGCTAATGGTAGAAATTCGCACATAGATTTGAAAAATTAGAGGCCCGCATGGAAGGCGCGTTCTTGTCCACTGAGCCATTATCAAAGCATCAGGGATGTTTGCAGAGGCGAGGGTCAGCTGCTACACGGCAATGCGCAAGCGGCTTCCTGGCCATGACTTCCAGTCGGTCAGACTGTGTGTACATAAAAATAAAGCATAAAAATAAATATTTATTTCAAATAACTTATGTCTAATACAACTTTTGATCAATAAATCTATATAATAGTACACATATTTAAGATTTTGCCTGAACTAGGGTGACCTGTGTTTCAGGCTAAAAATTGGTCTTAGAAACTTTAATCATATAAGCAATAAATTACAAGTTAAGTTAAGTTACTTAATCTTACTCTACGCTAACAATTAAAATGAGGTGATAGTTCATCATCATCAGCCCATTTAAGTCCCCACTGCTGGGGCACGGGCCTCCCTCAATCACATGAGGGGTAATTGCCATACTCACCACGCTTGGCAGACGGGTTGGCGAGGGTTTTGATATAAATGCAGAGTTTTCCTTCTCTGGGTGCTGATGATCATGCCAGCAGCTTTACCTTAGTCGCCTTTTACGACGCCTCGGTAAGAGTGAGGGTGGCCTATTCTACTCTGCCGGGGACCACAATTCACGGGCAAGGTGATAGTTATTTAGCGACAATGAGTAATTTCTCTGTATCATCGTAGGACAACTTCAGGAGCACCTCCTGAAGGTGTTTTTAGCGCAGTTATAGGTTAGTGGATATATATGGCGTTAAGTCTATTATAGAGAAGTGGGCCCAAGAAACACTAATCATTGCTGCTTCAAAGCCTATGAAGTGGAGCAGAAATGAGTCATGTATAATTATATCATAATTATGTTTACCAATGTAAGTCTAAATTACTTAAATAAATTAAGATATTTTTTATCGTCAACATCCCAAAAATAAAGTCCTAAATGGACTTGAATGCATGTCCACGCACCCACGCATACACCCTCGAACATCTACACTCATTCATACACTGTTAGGCATTGTGCTATTACGTTGCTGTACAATACGTACCTATTTTTGTAACATAAACTGTTAACAAGTACCTATTAATAAAGTTGTTTGTTTCGTTGACTGGTGACGCTCCCTCAACTAACTGGCTTCCACAGAATACCAGTGGTGTGATCGGGACTTCCCCCCCGCCGGCCGTGCCATATGCTGAGTGGGCGCCATTTTAGATTTTAGAATAAAGATTTTTCATTTCATTTTCATATCAATATATCAACAAAATATTCCATACATTATTGCCGGGCGGGTATTATATTTTGTATGATTTTTTTTTCGCTTATTGGTCTATCATGCCATCCATTTAGAACTTCATTCACGATACTTATTATGAGATTTTCGGGATGTAATCGATAAAAAAATAACGGTGTACTTAAAAAAAAAATAACGGTGTATATAAATTTAAAGTATCCATAAAATAAGGGATCTTCCCTTATTTTATGGAAAGTAGAAACAACAACGCCTTCTTCAGATCCAATACAAATATCTGTCTGGATTCCCAAATAAAAACATCAAACATATACTCAAAGGATTACAACACCAACTTTACATGCCAACATTGAAACCTGTACAAAATCTTTCAGCCCCCACTTAACCATTTTAACATTCTGGGCCTTCACGGCCACAAGCAAAAACATTTTTCACAGCAGACAAGCACGTAAGTAAAAAAGCCATGATTTCTCAAAGGAATGTTTGTCAGCACGATCGTGCGCACGCTCGCTGACCGCCGCACGTGACGAGCATGGGTAGTCAAAGGGACCACTGTATTATATATTATTTTTTGTGCTCCAAGTGTTTTGGGTTAATTTTGATATTTGATGTTTTTGAACGGTGTGATGCGATTTGGAAGTGGACTTTTGAGGGTGAATCCGGTAAGGATTGAGTAAGGTGTGTGAATTTTTATATCAGACAAAAGCATGATGGCGTATTTGGTAGTATTTGATAGATAGATAGATAAAACGTTTATTTGTACTGCTGCATATACACACATTAATACGACAAAGGTCGTGAGAATAGTTGTGCTTATTCAGTATCTGGGTGTAATGTGTTTTAGTATTGTAATTCCTGTATTCTCTGATATCCGTAACCAGTGCTCAAGCTATTTAATACGGAATTTAATGTTAACGATAGAATGCCTCAGGCATTGATGCAGGATCTTGGTTGCTTACAAATTTCCTCAGACCCCAATTTTACGGAGCTCGCGTGTATGCTTACTTCTCTCTCTCTACTATTACTCAAGTACAAATTCGTATTTGTATATGTACTTGAGCGCGGTTTTCACGGCACTTCTTTGGTGAACTCTACCATTTTTTTTTTGTTCTCCCAGGGGAAATGCATTACGCATACCCGTGGCATTAGGGACAGCCGAGGGTGAGCAGCCGTCCCTAACGGGCACTGGAAGTGGTCGGTGCAATGCCGGCGCGGGTACCCGAGTACCGTGCGCCGGCTGGCCACCTCTAAGAAGAGGAAAGAGACGCGCATATTGTCGGCGTCTCCGACCCCTCCTCGCTCTTCGGAGCGCGTCTGCGGAAGGATCTTCCTCCCACGCGCGCTCCGCAGCTTCCTTCCCTGCCACCACCTCCTCAAAGAAGGTGGCAAAAGCCTTCCAGGCCTCCTCCTCTACCGTGGACTCTACCATCGCTTAAGTCAGTACAACTATAACCCGATTCTCAGACCGCCCATCGCTCAGCTTATACTTTAAGCCACACTTCGCCCCTAGGACCCGGTGTGTTTTTTCGGTTCGATAATTTTCACCCAGATCTCTTGTTGATCTGAGAAGGCGAAATTCAGTCCGGCACGTGATCGAGTTGTGTAATATTGGCAGTGGCGCCCGCGGCCGCTTGTTAACGGGTTCTGTACGCAGCGGTTTCCATGTTTGCTCCTTCGTTAGCGAGAGGTGCAGCATGCGTGGAGGCTTGCGAATTTCTTGTCATAAAAACCGGCACCAGCTGGTTAGTTTTTTTTTTATGATATAGGTGGCAGACGAACCGACGGATCACCTGATGGTAAGCGATTACCGCCGCCCATGGACACCTGCAACACCAGAGGTGTCACAAGTGCGCTGCTTACCTTTTAACCCCCCTTCCCCTGGATTGGGCCTCCGGTACCCTCACTCACGCAGCGAAACACAGCGCATGCACTGCTTCACGTCGGTTTTCTGCGAGGACGTGGTATTACTCCAGTCGAGCCGGCCCATTCATGCCGAAGCGTGGCTCTCCCACTGTAGTTACTTTAACACTTTTTTATATGCTAGAGGCGGACAAATAAGCAAGCGAGTCACCTGATGGAAAGTAATCAACGCTGCCCATGAACATCCGCGAAATCAGAAAGATCGCTAATGTGTTGCCTACCTCTAAGTTCGGATAGCGCCATCTATCCTACAGCGGCTGAAACGCCTGCTTATACCAATCACATACATTCAAAGTGTATGTCATGTAGGACAGATGGCGCTGTCCGCAAGTAAAGCTTACCGCCACCAAGTGGCGATTAATCTAACTCCGAATCGAAGAATAAAGTCGATGAATTTTCAAATAGCTCCGTTTTTTATTTAAAATCCTCATAAATCCTACCTTGGCTGAACTGAGAAAGAGACGTGTTTTTTTCTTTTTGCTAGAAAAGCACTGTATCGTGTCAGTAGTTCGATTTCCACTGGTTCAGTTTAATGCACGGACAGCCATACATCATCATCATCATCAGCCATCATCATCGATTCTCACTTTAATGTCAAAGACGTTTGATTCAATATCAATTGACTAATTTGACAGATTGTACTAATCTGATGTGTGGCTATCTGTACGTAATATACCGAACTAATTTCAAATGAATCCTAACTCTCTATTGGCAGTAGTTTATGGTATTTAGCACGCTAACCTTTACCCTTCTATGCCAGCTGAAAGCTTAAACACCCTAGCTTTTCACCATCCATCAGTCTACTTCCACTTTTTACCCTCCAGCACATAAGTTTAGAATCCCTACTTTAGAACTAATCACCTAAAAGCCCCGACCGGCAGTAAACAAGCGGAACCCCGATATATTTGCACGTCGGACATCTTGGTGGCGTTAATTTTTAATGTGGCGCTCTCCGCAGGTCCGCTCCGGTCGGCGGTCGATGCAAGACTGATGGTTTTCGGCCGGGGAGTGGACCACCGCTTACTTATTCCAACTACCCTCATTTGTTGGCTTGTAGCTTTTAAATTAGAGGTCGGGTTGAAATTGTTTTCTTCGGGTTAAGGAGACTGGGCTGAATGTGCGGCTTGCGCGGGTTGACGACTTATTCAACAACTCTTTGGGAGTTCTTTAGGTTTATTCGTGACCTGTGTAATTGAGGTTGCTAGCTGCTTAGGTACAGCTTATCTCACGGATAGCGGTTACGGTAGCTTAGAGAGAAGTAATCCTGTTTTTCAAACCATAGAAAATGCCGCCCTATGGTTTAAACAGACCCGATGGCGCATTTGATAGTGTTCCTAACACATAATATGTCATCATCGTCATCGTAGATTCAATCCCTAACCTGGCCAAACATTCGTGTGTTGAACGCTAGTGATTGTTCAATATTTAGGACTAATATTTATCAGACTTGGAACAATTTACGCCATCTTCTACGATCTCCAGCTGCGTTGATGGTTTCGCTTTAGTGTAAGTGGTTTATGGGAGAATCAGAGTCGGTCATTGCATAGGGCTGCGTTCTCTTAGTCTTTTCCCTGGGATCTTTCCAACGACACACAGCTTTCTCTGGTGATGTGTCAAAAAAATTCGAAAATGGTGCAAAGCAAATGGTGGAGAGACAGATAGTTATGAAGTTTTATCGGACTATGCGTTTTTATGGGATTTGAAGCATTTTTCTCTAACTTCACATTTCAATAGTGACTAAGCCTAATCTCATCGTAGTTGCGATTGCGACTTGATTTCTATGATGGTGGCCTTTGCTTGAAAACTGGACTACTAACAACCTTTTTTACCTTTTATATTAATTTCTTGACACTTCATACGCAAGTTTACCTAATTGTAATAGATGTCGCTGTATTAATATGTATGTAACAGTTGCCACTATGTCACATAGCAACGCCATCTATTCCAAAACCTTTAAACTACTAGTAATTTGTTACAATTTATCTAAGCATTGTAATTTATGCATATGGTTCAGCCTATATGAACTAGAAGGCGTTTGTTGCACCTGCAAAAGGATAATTTGTAATTGGCCTGTCACTCACTTCTACCTGGGAAATACACTGAGCAATACCGAAAATATCTTTTTTCGTTCTCCTTACCTCCCTAGCATTCCCTCCTCCAGTATCACATTTCGAACGCGTCGATGCGTTGCCAGTCAGCTTTCTTAAGGGCAAAAACAAGAGTAGGTACAAGATGCTTCTTAGTTCTGTACTGTACCGTGTCTATAGTGAAGGCATTTTTCTCCTGTCCCACCTGCCGCAGTAGTGACGCGCACTCAATGTTAGCGAACAAAATAAAACGTAATCTGTAACGCGGCAGTTGCGCTGAAATATGACCTGAAGCAGCGCGCCTCCGCTGAGACCGGGGACTAAGCTTAGACTAGTCACAGAAGACACACACCATTCCAATTATTGTTAAAGCAACATTACCTATAATAGTCAATAGTCAATTACGTTTATTGCATTCATGAATGAAGTTAAGGTGTCACAATGGACAACATTTCATATTTTTAACATGTCCATATTGTTTTTTTATATGAAAATAGACGTAAAATCAACAGACCCATATTTTTTCTTTTTTCAAAATTTGTCCATTTTCATGCATAAAATAATTATTGAAATTCTTTATATTCTAAATAGACGTAAGCGCCAAATGACGTCATCGGACGGCTGAATACAGCGATATTCCTTTGCTTATCATTGTTTTAATAAAAAAAAGGTACTACTGTCAAAGGTAAATAATACTAGTGTCAAAATTGTCAACGTCATTCATTCATTCAACGTTGACAAGTTGTCTTTTTTTTGACAGTTGCATGTCATGGGTTTGGTATTTCGTAAATCTAAAACTATAATCTGCTAAGCAAAGAAATATTTTACATTCTGCCGTCCGATGACGTCATCTTACGTTTTTTAGTTTTTAATATTTTTTTCTCAGTAAATAAGCAATATAAAAAATGAATAAATATATATTCGAGCAGCGGAAAAGTAAATAAAGAATTGGTATTTTTTGTTTCAGAGCTTAGCAATTTTGAAATGTTGTCCATTATATTCCTGTACATCATGTTACCCTTTTGGGCATAGCCTATGAACGTGAAATGGATTAATGATATTAATTTTAATGTTAATGCATTTATTTATTTTACTAATTTAAAAATTTTATAATGAAAATCATGTTAGTGTTAATTGTCGCTGAAAAATTCGTGCATATTATAATAACATTTGTCTATAAGTAGTACCCTCAGTTTTCTTTTAAACGTGGGTAAATGGTTATGTATTTTTTATCATCATCATCATCATCAGCCCATTTAAGTCCCCACTGCTGGGGCACGGGCCTCCCTCAATCACATGAGGGGTAATTGCCATACTCACCACGCTTGGCAAACGGGTTAGCGAGGGTTTTGATATAAATGCAGAGTTTTCCTTCTCTGGGTGCTGCATTACAATATGGGCTGGAACCAAACATTGCCAAGCAACTCTTTGGTAGTTTATATTTATTTAGGTTATTCGTACGTGGGGTGTATCGTCTATTACATAATGATTTATCAAAGATGTCAGGGTGGATTCTTATAAATTTACTTATTTCAAAAATGTATATTGATGTTAATGACACATTTTAAATATTTATTCACCATCATCATAGTGCACATTGTCACCTCACGGTGACAGTGAGTAAGGGCCTCCACACGAGCCGGGGTTCTTTGCCCATGTATCAAAATTCAAAATTCGTAAGTACTTTATGTGCATAGGCTTGTATACAGCTCTTACAAATCGTCATACATGAAAAATATAAATTATAACTATGTATATTATACATGTAATTAAACTTATATGTCGATACAAAAAAATATACTAAGAAATTAATAAATATAATGTGATTCTACCACCGGAATCGGAAAAATGATTGTGATGAGAAGATCCAGCAAGAAACTCGCTAGTTAGGTAGGTACTCCTTTTAATCGCCAAATTTTTTATAAGTACAATATCACGGGTGTAGGCGAACAGTTTATCATTTCCACAAATTCTTGTCATTTAAGTAATCATCAACTGTATAGTAGGTTTTTGCCATTAAATCATTTTAACATGTGATTTAAATTTATTCATTGGTAAATCAACAAAACTTATGAGGCCCGGGCCCGGAGATGATATTCCTACTATTATTTTAATACTAGGAATATCATCTCCGGGCCCTTTCAAATCTATGGAGTTTTGGAGTAGGCCGATAGAAGTTACTTGATTCTCGAGCGCTGGCGTTCTTGATGGTGGTAGCTGGATGTCAGTAACATGTCAAGTCAGCTCCTCTGATCTCCCAGATGTTCATAGTCGGTGGTGATCACTAACTATGATATGGCTAGTTAGTGGCATAAAAAATAATTAGAGTAATCTTTGAAATTCATTTCCGAAATTGAGTGTTTGTGTCGTAGAGACATGGTTTTTAGCGACAGCAAAGCCGATTCAGACCAACATTTGTACGCAAGTATTTTTGGTTAGAAAAGACGCAATAACGACAATCGTCTAAGCTATGTACGATTATTGCTTATTATGCTACCAAAAAAGTACATCACATCGCATTTCAAAGAAATGGCCCATCTGCGCGAATTTTGATAAGATTATTCTATGGTTCGGCGCAAAATGGTTAATATTCATGACAGTCTGTGGGCCGCGAGTGAAATTGGTTCACATTTTTTATGTCTACCGTCGGTACTCCCTCTTTGCAGTCAAACAAAAGTGTTTTGTCTTTTTCGGAGTTCCGCCCTGGAATATTTAGATAGGCGTTGTTTAATACGTGGCGTGAATAGTACGTGCCACTTGCTCGACTTGAGGCGTGACTTAGTTTCTTTGGAGGAAAAATATGCAATACATTTTTAATTTGCTTATTTTTTTTATTGGTGATGGGCTTCCTCTTGGCTACCCTAGAATTGAGAAGAAACCTACGATGGAGCGAGCTTACCCAGATGTAGTCGATTCATTTTAGCTTTAGAGATTTTGACGAACTGCAAGCGTCTAAAAACAAAGGCTGGGAGATCGTTCCACTTCTTGGCAGTGCGCATCACGAATTTGCCGTTTCTTGTACTGAGGGTTGGAGGATGATCAAATCAAAATACAAAATATTCCATCACTACCAAAGTACATACATTAAAAAAAGATACAGTATCCTAAAAATGAAAGAGGAATAGGTATTATTAAACAGAGATGAAGGATGGGATGAAAAATATTCCCAATAATATTCCTCTTTCATTTTTAGGATACTGTAAATAGTTACTTAATTTTTCATTTTATTTTAAGATCTGTAATATATACACGACATGTAATATGTAATAAAATAAATAAATTTATTTCAGAAATATATATACAGTCGAACATAGAACTTACTCCTTTTTTGAAGTTGGTAAATAGGCGAGGATTCACCCTTTGCACTTTTGCAAGAAGAGGCCACACTTCGTCACTAACGTATCATTGTTTATAAGTAGAATACAAAACTAAATTATTTTAAAATTATAAATTTACAACAACTGAATTAATAGCAAACCGAAAGGACAACAGTGAAGAGTGAAAAACCGACCATTCCCCCACATTCGATGCTCCACAATAACCAATCATCCATCTGAACGAATGGCCGGCTTTTGCAGTGATGCGATTTGAGTGAAAAATAACAGTGTACCATGGCGTCACGTCGTGTTACCCTTTGGACCGTCCTGATATATATGTATACCTTATATATGTACACATACCTATAAGGAGGAAAACTAAGTTCACAGACATAGCCCAAAGGATTGCATGTCTCAAGTGGCAATGGGCACAGACGGCCGTTGGGGCGGAAAGGTCCTCGAGTGGAGGCCACGTACAGGAAGTCGCAGCCGTGGCGAGCCTATCTGGTGAAGGTTGCGGGAATCCATTGGATGCGGGCGGCACAGTGCTGATCTGTATGGAGAACATTGGGGGAGGCCTATGTCCAGCAGTGGACGTCTATTGTCTGAATTGATGAAGATGATAATGATACCTATAAAACCACGAGCGCTATTTTTCCATTGCGGGGGCGGGGAGGGGTATTGGATCTATACATTGTATATCATTCAACAAGAAAGCATCATTTTAGAAATTAAATATTTCTCTTTGACATCAATTTTTTTTTCACATGGTATTTTTTTTTCGATGCCTCTTGAATAAAATAGGAATGAGTGGTATCACTAGCCCGAGCCTCAGTGACCCACGGATCGGCTCGTAATATCCGGTCAGTGAACGACTCTCAGGGCCCGGAAATTTCATCAAATCGTTCGGCCGCGTTAACTTATCGAAAATTAATAACCAACTAGTACCGGCAAATGGTTAGAAATGTATTCCTGTTTTGATAAGATATGGAGAAATTAATAAACTGCATTTTCTTCTTCTTCTCCATGTCCAATTACTGAAGATTGGTAATCGGGTCTTTGGATCGTGGCTCACCGATAGCTAGCCTAAAAAGTTCTTTGGTGGATTTCAGGCCAGTCAAATGTCGTAAATTCTTTAGCCATGACATTTTCGCCTTCCGATTCAGCGTTTTCAAGGAATTTTTCCCATCATGATATTCTGGAGAAGGTGATATAACTATTATCAATTTCTACTAAGATATAGAGAGAAATGTTAATTTAATCGAGGTAAATTAAAATTGGCGAGGGTTTTGATATAAATGCAGAGTTTTCCTTCTCTGGGTGCTGATGATCATGCTAGCAGCTTTACCTTAGTCGCCTTTTACGACACCTTCGGTAAGAGTGAGGGTGGCCTATTCTACTCTGCCGGGGACCACTCGGCTTTCGGCCGTCTGCCAAGCGTGGTGAGTATGGCAATTACCCCTCATGTGATTGAGGGAGGCCCGTGCCCCAGCAGTGGGGACTTAAATGGGCTGACGATGAAATTAAAATTTGTACCCTGTTACTCCAATTGACAGCAACTATGAAAGGATGTTCAAATTATCTTCATTGTTAATAAATTCCTGAATCTTGTATAGCACCAGTGATGGTTCCAGAGGCTCATTCCAGGGCGAAGGAGAGTTAAAAGGTTGCCAGCTCACTTATGACTCCATTTGTGTTGCGGCTGTCAATACGCGGCGGCAATCCGTTTGCCCCTCTGCCACCTATGACAAAAAGATTTTACAGCTTCAAATATTTTTATTACAGTTTAAATGTTTGACGAGGAACGTTCTAATGTCGTAATACATTAATCCTATCTTCAATATATTACTTTTCTACGCATTCCATTCTGAACTCTTATCTTGAATACTTCTATGCCATTAGTAGGCCATTTTATTTGAAATAAAGTAAGGAGTAAAGTTAAAAATCGCACCGCATATATCCCGCGGTGCGATATCGCGAATGACAGAGGAGGGGAGCCATTCCATCAGCTCTTGAGCGATCCTCCTTCGTGAGCTGGTTAGGGTTGCCTATAGGAAAATAGGACTACCACGTACCTCACTCTTACCGTGGTGTCGTAAAAGGAGACTAAGGTAAAACTGCTGGCATGATCATCAGCACCCAGAGAAGGAAAACTATATATAAATATATAAATGCAGATATCAAAACCCTCGCCAACCCGTCTGCCAAGCGTGGTGAGTATGGCAATTACCCCTCATGTGATTGAGGGAGGCCCGTGCCCTAGCAGTGTGGACTTAAATGGGCTGATGATGATGATGATGATGTAGCTCAGTTATGTCCAACGGTTGGGCTGGAGGAGTATTTCCCGACGCCTGGGACTTAGGGTCTCTTTTTTAATAGGGCTGGCAACGCATTAGCGATCTTTCAGATTTCGCGGATGTTCGGCGTTGATTACTTTCTATCAGTTTACCGCTTGCTCGTTTGTCGCCTCAAAAAAAAAAACTGACTATGTGCGAGTTGGACTTGCCCATGAAGGGTTCCATAGCAGCAAGTAATATATATGGAAGGTAAATTGCGGTTTACGGTTAATAACGTATTAAAAAAAACTACTTACTAGATCTAGTTCAAACCAATTTTCGTTGTTAGTTTTCATCACCACGTTTGCCAAATGCGAATTGGTGATCAAAAACCCGAGCTTTGTTTTAAAAATTCGAAACCTACTTTTATCGCTCGACCCGGATATCGAACCCAGGACCCCGAGATCACGGCCCGGTAGGTCAACCACTAGACCAAGAGGGTGTTGTAGTATGGAAAGCGTGTATATAAACCACTGAGCAACTTGTATTGGGGCGTGTTTTTTGGATATTTTATTTTTCTTTATTAAAGAACACAGACAGTTTACAATCATTACAGATAATAACTTAGTATTGTTTATCAAATTTAAAACAATTGGTGCATCACAAAACAAAGTTAATACACAAAAAAATATAATTGGTGAACATTGAAAATACATTGAGCATTACATTAAAATCAAGATAATAATAATAATAATAATAAAAAATAAACTACAATGTTATTATTATTAAAATTGGAATTGAGAGTTGAAAAAAATAAAATAAGACATCATATTATTATAATTATAAAATTAACAGTACTAAGTATTAAAGAGGGTTTTAAGACTCCTCCTGAAAACATTAAATGAAACCGGATAAATCATAAAATGACCTATAAAAATCAAGTGTTTATGAGTGGCAGCCCTATCGTGATTCGCTCAGTTCACAATCGCTCTATTAGTCAACCTGCGGGAATAGTAACGCTCAATTTTAGTCCGTAGAAAACGACTGCATATACCTCCTCCGATAGTTTGATTTAAAACCTTTACCAGCGAAATGACTTACATAATTTTAAAATATTTTTATGTGATATGAGCCTTTTTATGTGATGTGATTTTATGACGCCGTGTGGTCCCGGCAGAGTAGAATAGGCCACCCTCACTCTAACCGAGGTGTCGTAAAAGGCGACTAAGGTAAAGCTGCTGGCATGATCATCAGCACCCAGAGAAGGAAAACTCTGCATTTACATCAAAACCCTCGCCAACCCGTCTGCCAAGCGTGGTGAGTATGGCAATTACCCCTCATGTGATTGAGGGAGGCCCGTGCCCCAGCAGTGGGGACTTAAATGGCTGCTGATGATGATGATGATGATGATGTGATATGAGGCAAACAAGCGTACGGATCCTAACGGTAAGCGATGCCGCCGCCCACGGACTCTCGTAAGTCAATGGAGTCACAAGTGCGCTGATAACCTTTTAAATCATCTTCCCCCGGTACGCCCTCCGGTACCCACACTCGCTCGGCGAAAAACAGCGCAAGTTCTATTTCACGCCGAATAATTAATAAATAAAGGTTTATTGCAAATAATTTATATCTAGTACAACTTATCCACTCAAATGTGACATGTCCTCAGCTCAGCGAACAATCGAGGTGACGGGTAGGGCACACTAGCGATGCTAATCGATTTTAAGTTTTAGCTACTAAACGGGGTCTATTTTAAACACTTTCGGGGTTATAACCTCTCGACAATCACTTATACTATTTATGAATTAACCATGCAAAAATGTTGAGTCCAACGCGTACGCGAAAAATTGATTCACGCCAAAAGCGGCCACTTTTGGCGTGTATAAATTTTTCGCGTACAAATACAAACCCAACATTTATGCATGGTTGGTTATATAATAAATAGTATAAGTGCTTGCCGAGAGGTTGTAACCCCGGAATTGTTTAAAATAGATCCGGTTTAGTAGCTAAAAATTAAAATCGATTGGCGTCGCTAGTGTGCCCTACCCGTCACCTTAATATTAGACATGTGTAAAGTGTCCTCTCAGCGGACGCAAGAAATGCTGATTCGTAGTCATCTCGTAGTATTCGCGCGTTTCTTATTTTTAACCCCCGACGCAAACACGACGGGGTCTTATAAGTTTGACGTGTCTGTGTGTGTGTGTGTGTGTCTGTCTAAGGCATCGTAGCTCCCGAACAAACAACGGATTTTGATTTTGTTTTTTTTTTTGTTTGAAAGATGAATAAGGAGGGAGTGTTCTTAGCTATGTTGGATAATAATCGATCCAAGATGGCCGCTGTCACAAAGATTTGGATTTTATGTTTTAACACAACTCCCACAATATGGATATCGTTAGAAAACTTGTGTAGCAGAATATATTAATTGCGAAAATTTTCAAATCTAAGATGGCCGCCGTCAGAAAATGACGAATAGTAGAGTTTGTTGTTCAAACTGCCTCAATATAGTTATCAAATGAAAGAGCTTTATTGTGTCGGGGGTTTTTTTATTTTCAATTTAATTTTTGGAAATCAAAGCGCTTATATTGTGTGCCATATATAGTTTTTATGTTTACCATGTTATAAATGTATTTATATTTTTAAACAACAAAATAATATGTTCTATTTAATTTGAATGTGGCTTTCATTTATGGTTGAAAATTCCTACATGAGTAAACATTGTATTCGTTCGATTATTTTAGGAAAATCCTTTTTGACAGATATAACATTGTACCAACGTCAAATTTTCTAGAGATTAATATTTTAATAAGTTTATAAAAATAAGACCCGAAACAAAATGAGGGTGGACCACTATTTATCACTATGTATATCCATCGGAGTATCTCTGAAGGACCGCATCAGAAATTATGTAATCCGACAGAGAACCTGAGTCACCGACATAGCCCACCGAATTAGCAAACTGAAGTGGCAGTGGGCCGGTCATATTAGCCGCAGAACTGACAGCCGTTGCAGCCGTAAAGTCTTCGAGTGGAGACCGCGACTCGGTAAGCGTAGTGTAGGACGCCCTGCGACAAGATGGGATGATGACATTGACAGGTGTGGGCTGGATGAGAGTGGCCGGAGCAGTGGCGTGCATTAGGGGAGACCTATGTCCAGCAGTGGACGAGTGTGGGTTGCTGATGATGATGATGATGATGATGATATCCATACACATGAGAATATTTATTACGTTTGTTTAATGACATTTTATATTTTTGGTGTGTAAAAATTGAATGTAAAATCTGGCTCTTCATCTGAACGTTACTTTAGCACGTCTTTAGTACAAAAAGTAAAAAACCTCAGGGATTGCCGCGAAATTTTTGTATTTCCATATATTTAAGATATAATTTAAAAAACACCTAGTTTTACCGCCCTGCTAAAGCAGAGACGTTTGCGGTGGCTAGGGCATGTGCACAGGATGGAACCTTCTCGTCTACCCCGGCGTGTTCTGCTCGGCGCTGTAGCAAATGCTATAAGAGGGGTCGGAAGACCTATGCTGCGCTTCAAAGATTGCGCTAAGCGGGACATGGCTGCGTTAACATCGACCATCAAAGCTGGGAGAAGTTTGCTGTGGATAGGGACGAATGGCGAAAGTGTGTGTTCGATGGGCGTAAAACGCACGATGATACCTGGTTCTCTGGTCTCGCCTACAAATCGCAAAAACGACACTTAAGCATGCATCAGCCAGTCTTCAATTCCACCTTCTCTTGTAGAGCGTGCGGTAAATTATGCCGCTCCCGTATCGGCTTATAGAGCCACGAAAAGTCTTGCCTCAGACACTGATTAAATCGTCTGTCACAGAAGTATGAGGCCAATGATGATTTAAAAAAAAGAATATTAGACACAATCAATCTTTGAATTTTTAATTAATCAGAAAAGAAAAGTTTGGTTTTAGGTAAGTCATATTATTTCTCATAGAACAGTGCAATTAAAAATGCAATTTAAAATCAAATGAAGAGTAGGAAATAACATTAAAAAATATATGATTATCAAAAAACTAATGGTAGTTATACATCATTCTAGCTAGATTTAGAGAAATTCGGGTTTTTAAAAACCTAGGTATACGTCAGAAATTCGACATTTAAGAGCCCACTGGTGTGTGGTTATGATAATAATCTTACATATCAGTCTAATATTTGTCATTTTGCTAGAACTAGGATGCCCTGTGTTTTAGGCATAGAATAATAACAAGACTAGAAACCTAGTCTGCGCCCACAATTAAAAGCATCCCAAATGGAGCCGTACGGCTCCAAACGCCGGGACCGCTCCGCAGTCGTCAATGTCAATGCCTGTCAAACGCATCTCGCGAAAATTAATTTACTATGACGATTTGTGCGGTAAAATTTTGTCACAATGATTCGGAAAAGCATAAGAAGTGTAATAATATCACTTTTCACGTGTGAGCCTTCAATATTTCATAGTATGTTGTGTTTTATAAGCAAAAAACACAAACGATTTATTAAAATGCTCAGTGTTACCCGATAGGGAAAAAAATATTTTCCCCATTTCATATTGTAAGATTTACTGCTCAGACTGATTAATTAATTTTATATCAGTTGTCACTGATGTTTACAGCGTGAAGCAGTTTCTCTACTGTTTCGCTGCGTGAGTGCGGGTACCGGAATTTTTATATGGTAAAAATAAATAAGCAAGAATTTCTTCATTCCATAATAAATTTAAGATATATATAGGTTGATGTGTTTCTGACAGTGCAATACATGGATCCACATTTTACACGAATTGAAACTCATCCTGGTAACCATTATAATTAGTCGGTAGCTCTTTATTTTTTTATTTCTTACTAGCTGACCCGACAGACTTCGTCCTGACAAAAAAAATTGTAATGTGGCAACAAATATGAACTTAATAAAATAGCAATAAAACTCAAATTGATTCTTGTTGAATGAGAGTTTTAGTTAGAAAACGTTTGTATGTGAAAAAGAAAAGGGCTGTTTTTAGGGTTATTCCGAAAATTATTCGATTTTTTCTCGCCGTAAGAACCATCCTTGGACTTCAACGAACATTTTAAAAAAAGAATTGGCCAAATTGGTCCAGGCGTTGTTGAGTTATGCGCTTACCAACACATTTTGCGATTCATTTTTATATTATAGATTAATTATAGTATGGTTAAGGCATCATAAATATCAAAACATAACTTGACAACGAATTTTATAATCACAGGTACTATTAAAACAGTACAGTTACTACAATAACCATTTCTTGTCAGGTTTCAATGGCTTCTTTAGAGTGTTGAAAAGCTATTCCGATTCGGGTTAATACGGAACAAATTATAACTCATACTCCAACCAAACCATCTCGTGAGAAATTGGACGAAGTTCATAATAACGCGTACAATAAGCCATATACACAGGGTGTGCATAAAATCATAATCGGCCGCAGTTACCCCGCAGCTCTCCTCCGGGGGCGATCACATGGTATATGACTCCGGGACACGGGTAGAAATCATTTCAGAAGCAAAGGCACCCAAACTTAGGGACATCCCTAAAATTTCTTTCTATCAATTAAAAAACATAAGATACCAGCTTTTGTGCTGAGGTGGTGGCGCTATGTGGCGGGTCATTACATTCCCTCTAATATGGTTGAGTGAAATGATGGCTGACACATACGTCATACTTGTGAACAGGTGCCACCTTTGGGGACTGGTCTGCTTCGGTTTACCTCATAATATTTATTTTATTATTATTTCCTTTATTTTATTTTGTGTAACAATTAAACTGTATGGCTTGGTTTGATGATTGATGACACATAGTATGAAAGTTTGGCGATTAAAAAGAGTAACTGGCGAGTTTCTTGCCGGATCTTCTCGACCAGCAACAACTTTCCGAGCCGGTGGTAGAATCGCAAGATGTTTATTTTTTTAGTATTTTTTATGTATCAACATATATATGTATTAACATGTAAATTACACATAAGTACTTATAAATAGTTTTAATTCATTCAAATGTATGACGATTTGTAAGTGCTGTGTACAAGCCTATGCAAATAAAGAATTATTTGACTATTGACTATTGGAGTAAAATACCGTCTCACTCTGTTCAGAATCCCGAGTTTACGGGAAGCAGTTCTTATTACGCTCTCGATATAGTCCCGTTGATTTAGGTTGTCTACGGTCACGGCTTAAAGAATTTACCCCTTGACATAATATATATTGAGAAGCTACGACTTTTGGCAAGTAGTAATGTGGGTCGTTCGCGTTACGACTTTCACTTCTAATAACGTTATGTAAAGTTATGCTATCGGGAGCCCGGCTTTGTTCTGCTCATGAATAAAATTAACGCCATTCGCGACAATCTCAAATACACGCTTCAGATGTACCGTTGGAACGCCCTGTGGCTTACGGAATTTTGCAGGCTAAGAGAAAGATTTTTTGAAGTAGATCTGGGAAAATTTTAACAGTGGGAGAGCCACGCTTCGGCATGAATGGGCCGGCTCGACCGGAATAATACCACGTCCTCACAGAAAACCGGCGTGAAGCAGTGCATGCGCTGTGTTTCGCTGTGTGAGTGAGGGTACCGTAGGCCCAATCCAGGGGAAAGGGGGTTAAAAGGTAAGCAACGCACTTGTGACACCACTGGTGATGCAGGCGTCCATGGGCGGCGGTAATTGCTTACCATCAGGTGATCCGTCTGCTCGTCTGCCACCTACATCATAAAAAAAAAATGTTACGCCCTGTTCGGAACAGTGGTAGTGAACGCTGTCTCTGGTGCATGGGTTGCGGGTCCGATCCCCGCACAGTACAAACATTTGTGTGCATGAACATGTCTGTTAGTATTGGTCTGGGTGTTTTCTATGTATTATAAGTATGTATTTACAAAAGAAAAGTATTATATGTAGATATATATTTGTAATCCCACAGTTGATTCTGATATTCGTAAGACAGGTGCTTGAGCGACCTATCTCGGAGTCTGATCAATGTATCTGATGTTGTGAAATATTTATTTATTTTTATTATTTATTTATAATATTCTTTGGCTAAGAGATAAATTGTTTGAAGTACAGTCAACATCAATAGTAGCTTAATACGATAGTACCATGTTGAAGTAACATTTTTACGTACCCCTTAGAAACTGACTATAATAGGCAGAACAGTTATTTTGATATGGTACTAAAGTGTTAAGCTACTTTTGATGCTGACCGTACCTAGATCTGGAAAAACAAACTGTAATGGCGAAACATAATTTATTCTTTGTTTTTGTGATTTTTAAATTAGTTTTTTATCATCTAAAGGCTTTTTTAGTAAATCCTTAATATATAAATATCAATAAGGGGGGTCGCCGTGTGGTCCCCGGCAGAGAATAGGCCACCCTCACTATTACCAAGGTGTCGTAAAAGGTGACAAAGGTAAAGCTGCTAGCATGATCATCAGCACCCAGAGAAGGAAAACTTTGCATTTATATCAAAACCCTCGCCAACCCGTCTGCCAAGCGTGGTGAGTATGGCAATTACCCCTCATGTGATTGAGGGAGGCCCGTGCCCCAGCAGTGGGGACTTAAATGGGCTGATGATGATGAAGGGGGTCAAAAATAGCCTGAATTGCTTCGAGAAAAGGATAGTACGGCCGTGCCGCTTTTTTTGCTCCACTTGGCGGGGGCACTGCCGTGTCCCCAGATATATAAAGTCAAATTTATTTATGCCTCACAGAAAACCGGCCTGAAGCAGCACTGTGCTGTGTTTCGCTGCGTGAGTGAGGGATCCGAAGGCCTGATCCGGGAGAAAGGGGGGTTTAAAGGTTGGTAGCGCACTCGTCTGCCACCTATCACATAAAATAAGCCAAAATCCCTGTTCTACAATAGGTACCTACACCTTAACCATAAACCAAAATGTGCTTGTGGTAAATTGAAATCTTCAAGAAATTAACCCACTTCTTCAAAGGCTGGAGCCCATCTTGGAGCATGTCCCTCGTGGTCTGTACCCTGGTGTGCTGGTTTGATCGAAATCAGTTGTGGATCATTGTGGAATCAACTTCCCGCAGCAGTATTTCCGAACCGGTACGACATTGAGATCTTCAAGAAACGAGCTTATACCTTCCTAAAAGGCCGGCAATGCATCTCCACTCCCTCTGGTGTGGGTAATGTCCATGGGCGGCGGTGATCACTTACCATCAGGTGACGCGCCAGTTTGTTTGCCTCCCATTCTCATAAAAAAAAATCAGGCATTACGTCCTGGCTGGGTGTAGAGCTTCAATTTCAAAGTCAGATGTTTCGTACTGCGAAACAGTGGAATCAGCTGCCTGAAATGGTGTTCCCTAGAAGCTACAATTTGGGGGTTTTCAAAGCGCGAGTGAATAGGTATCTTCTAGGTAATCGTGCTACATCTTAGACCATATTATCACTTACCATCAGGTGAAATATGGTCAAACGCTTACCTATCTACAATAAAAAAAGGTCTCCCGCCTGATATCTTGCCCATAAAATAATATCATTAAATTTCTCAACACTATCGTACCCATAAAGGTTCAAAAGCTCAGAGGACGCTGTCCGAGCTTTCGGACCCTTATGGGTTCAAATTCAGAATCAATACCTGAACAAGGTGTATCTATAGTTTTGAGAAACTTGTAGAACTGCTCCCAACTAGGCACTTAACGTAGGCCAGACAGACTCAAAATGCCCTACGATTTAGTACAACAACAATAAAACATATCCTATCCAAAAACTACGAACTAGGTCCAGGGGCGTCTTTACCTATAGTGCAGGGGTGGGGGGCCCACGGCGCGTGTTAGGGGGCGCCGAGAGCCGCTCGCGACAAGAACTTCCACTAACGATTCGCAAGAAGCGAGCGTCCAACCATTTATACATGATGTTTCATTTAAGGTGACGGGGTAGGGCACACTCGATTTTAATTGATAGCTACTAAACCGGATCTATTTTTAAAAAAATCGGGGTTACATACTATCGGCAAACATTTATACTATTTATTAAATAACCATGCACAAATGCGGACCCAACATTTGTACGCGAAAAATTTATTTACACTAGCAGTGGCCGCTTTTGGCAGTAATCAATTTTTCGTGTACAAAAACGGACCCGACATGTGTGTATGGTTATTTAATAAAGTGTATGCCGAGAGGTTGTAACCCCGAAATTGTTTAAAATAGATCTGGTTTAGTAGCTAACAATTAAAAACGAATGGTGTCGCTAGTTAGGGCTACCCGTCGCCTTAAGATGTCAAGCCGAAGACCATGGGCAGCCTTTAGGCTACCCGAAACACCCCCATGTACATCCTATGATTTAATGTAGTTTACAAGTTATGAAATTTATCCATAGTCTTCGGCTTGACACCCTAAATTAAACACCCTGTATAAACGAGGTGAGTGCAACTTCATCATCAGCCCATTTAAGTCCCCATTGCTGGGGCACGGGCCTCAATCATATGAGGGGTAATTGCCATACTCACCACGCTCGGCAGACGGGTTGGCGAGGGTTTTGATATAAATGCAGAGTTTTTCTTCTCTGGGTGCTGATGATCATGCCAGCAGCTTTACCTTAGTCGCTTTTTACGACACCTCGGTAAGAGTGAGTCTACTATTCTATACTATTCTACTCTGCCGGGGAACACACGGCAGTACAACTTACTGCGTGTTTTAAGCACCAAACTATTCCATTTTACTTGCGCATTTTGATACAAGAGGGCGCCAAAATAATTATTGATTGCACCCGGGCGCTACATGGGCAAGAACCACCTCTGACTGACTAGGTCGTATATTAAGAAATCACTCGCCAGAAAAGGGTCGCTTTAAGCGGCATCGGTCCACACCAGGGATATTTGCGCGAAAAGGTATTATTTACACGATAAAGTTGACGCAAAAAGATATTTCGAGACATTTGTAAACAAACTGCTAGGTTCTGAGGGTTTGCGAGGAAATAGTCTCGCGAAATATAGTTTACGCCTGCGGTGGTGGAAAATGTGAAGAGTAAGAAAGAATATTGTGCGCGTGATTGGTCTCAAAATATTTACGTACTTACGTCGTACATTGTATGAATGACTTATAGATACTCAATACTCAATATCTTTATTGCATCTATAGGTTACATAATCAGTTGGATCATAACAAATATAGGTATCACTATAGACCCGGGAGGGCACTGCAATATGGGAGATAGTTATATAGCTAGCTCCGAAGTGACAACATAGGACGTAACCAGGAAAACAAAATCAAAATCGATTCAATAAACTTTAAAGATGATCATGAAAAATAAAGACCCAAGGACACACAATATCCGCGCCCATCCCCCAAGAGTCGGCCAGTATAACCGTTGGTATGGCTATGGGAGGTGGTGGATTGTCCTCCCAAGCCTATTGCGACTATGCCGTCAAAAGAAACGCCCATCAGACCCTCGGTGAGACGAATGATGGCTCCGCAGAGAGGTGCGCTTCGGCGCGGTCGCAAGACGGGGACGGTCCACCGTCTGTGCAGCCGTTGGCCGTCGGATAATAATATAGGTGGCCCCAATTACTTCCTGTCGTTGCCCAGGGGATACCGGACCCGGCCGGTACCAGCTTCTCTGGCCCTAAAAGATCACAGGAGCAAAAATACTACCAGCGGGGCCACTCGGAGAGGTCGCTGCACCTTAGTCCCCCAGAATGAAAAGACCTTGTCACCACTTCGGTAAAGGCCTTTTCCTCACCACGGGCGGTGAAGGCACCGCCGAGCTAATGGTAAAAAGACTCACATAGATTTGGAAAACTCCAAGATGACCTACCTACCAAACGTGGAGGTTGGTGCATATTCTTACTCACTGAGCTAGCATCATTCGCTGTTTTAGTATGATTTTTTACATTAACTGTGCGTTTCTCACGGAACTTTCTACCACCTACCTCAGTTTTGTGGAACGGTTTGGCTGCGGGAGTATTTCCCGACGGCTACGACTTAGGTACCTTCAAGAAAAGAGCGTACTCTTTTTTAAAAAAACAATCTTTCTGATTTCGCGGATGTTCATGGGCGGCGTTGATTATTCTCTATCAGGTGACTCGCTTGCTCGTTTGTCGCCTATAGTATAAAAAAATATATAGCGAATATTCGAGCATCCGGCTCACCTGACGCAAAGTGATCACCGTCGCCCATGGAAATCTTCAACATCCGAAGCATCACAGATGCGTTGCCAGTTCTTATGGAATAAGCTCTTTTCTTGAAGATAACCAGGTCGTATCTAGTCGTATCTGTTTTTCTTCAACAACTTTATGATGCCTTATGATGCCAGTTGTTATGCAGATGAATATGTCCAAGACAAAGTCCAACCGGTCTGGCATCTTATTACAAAACATTATGGTAGGTGGTGAGGCTCTGGAGTCTGTGGACAAATATGTTTACCTTGGACGTATTCTTTCTTTTGACAAGGAGCTCCAAAATCAGGTAAGCGGCATTAGGTAGCTGAAGGATGTTATGAGTTCGGAAAAGATTCCATAATGCCTGAAAACCCCTCTCTACGATCAATGTATCCTGCCAACAATGACTTGTCGAGACCAGGAGCCCAATTCTCGGGCGGCATTTATCATCACACGATATATATCACTAAAACATAGCTTTTTTGTATGGATTTCATGTGCCATCCACCACGTTTTCAAAATATCACGAGCACGAGAATTGGGCTCATGGACTCTCAATAAGGAGAATGTGGAATAAATTAGAGTTGCACAAAGGGCCATGAAACGACTAATGCTGGGCATCAGACTCCCAAGATCTAGTCCGGAACTCTGAAATCCGTCGCAGGACTAAAGTCCATGACGTTGAATCAAGAATGATAGAAGAACTAAAGGGTAATTGAGCAGGACACTTAGCTAGGCTCGTGGATGACAGCTAGAGTTGTCCTATAACCGGCGGTTAAAAATCGGGTCATCCAACAGTGTCACGATGGGTCCATGACATCACCAAAATCGTGGGGACTACATGGATCCGAGCGGCTCAAGACCGGGTACATTGGCGTAAAGGAAAGGAGGCCTATACTCAGCAGTGGGTACAATCGGGCTGATGATAAATGAATGAATATACTTTCATTGCACTCAAAATAAAGTATGAAAACTTAAAACAAGGTATTATGATGATGATCGGTTCTCGGGAACTGCACCGATGGCATCTGGTTAGTGATTCCCCAGTTTACAACCCCCGACGCAAAAACGACGGGGCGTTATAAGTTTGACGTGTCTGTGTGTAGGTGTGCGCGTGTGCGTGTGCGTGTGCGTGTGCGTGTGCGTGTGCGTGTGCGTGTGCGTGTGCGTGTGCGTGTGCGTGTGCGTGTGCGTGTGCGTGTGCGTGTGCGTGTGCGTGTGCGTGTGCGTGTGCGTGTGCGTGTGCGTGTGCGTGTGCGTGTGCTTGTGCGTGTGCGTGTTTTAGCTATGTTAGATAACAATCGATCCAAGATGGCCGCCGTCACAAAGATATGGATGTATGATTTAACACAACTCCTACAATATGGGTATCATATAAAAAGGCTTGAGTAGCAGAATATATTTATTGTGACAAAATTCTAATCCAAGATGGCCGCCGTCGGGGGTTTTTGAAATTTTCAATTTAATTCACAATTTTAATTAGCGCGGTAAGAAGTAACGTGATAAATGCACTATCAAGTGGAAAAAAAATCTATAATTAAAATATTAATCTCTGCTTTGGGAAAAAGGATCCATCGGAATGTGCAGTGGCCATAGCTGATGTGATCAGTATTGGAATGAAATACTACATTCCATTCACCGATGTCACCAGCGGTCGCAAAGATGTGCTCTGGTTCAACCGGGAGTGTGCTGCAGCCGTTCAAGAGCAACGGGCGGCATACCGCACCTGGGCTAGGGCTCAAGCAATTCCAGGATCCTAACATAGCCTCCCTAAAGCAGCCTATAACAAAGCCACCAATACCACTAAGAGGGCCTACATCGGAGCGGATGCCCAGCGTGTTGCACGTGTCGGCCAGGAACTAATTGCGCACCCCACGGGTAGCCGTTCCTTCTGGCGTCTGGCTAAACATGTGCAATCCAACTTCTGCCTACCTTCGTTGCCCCTGCTAAAATATCCCGATGGATCACTGGCTCATCAGCCGCAAGAGAAGCACAGCCGCCTAAAATCCCAGACTGCGGCACCACAATGCCTGATATTCGTATCAGGCAATGTAGCGTCGGCTCTTAAAATATGCGCAGCGGAGTTGTCTCCAGTACTTACACGCCTGTACCGCCTCTTTTATTCCTCAGGTTTTGTGCCGAAAGCTTGGAAAGTGGCGAATGTTCAACCTATTCCCAAGAAAGGGGATAGGTCCGACCCTGCTAACTACCGGCCTATAGCTATAACCTCAGTGCTGGGTAAGGTGTTTGAGCGGATAATTAATACTCAACTTATCCGCTACCTAGAGGATCACTCGCTGCGTCATGACCGACAATATGGTTTCAGACCGAAACGGCCCACGGGCGATCTTCTAGCGTGCTTATCGCACCTCTGGGGGGAGGCATGGTGAATCGTTAGCCTTGATATCGCCAAGGCTTTCGACCGTGTTTGGCATCGTTCGATTTCTGGAGGGTCGTAGGATTCGTGTTCGCTGTGATGGACGCGCTTCTTGCTGCCTTCCGATAAAATCTGGAGTGCCTCAAGGTTCCGTCCTGTCGCCGACATTGTTCCTTCTGCACATCAATGACATGTTATCATGTGGCAACATCCATTGCTATGCAGATGACAGCACTGTCCACGCACGCTTTTTCGGAAGACCTGCGGCAAAGCAGACCGATACCGAGGAAAAGAGAAATCTTCTTGTTACTGAGCTCGACGGGGTTCTGGACCGCATTTCCAAATGGGGTGCCAGCAATCTTGTCGAGTTTAACGCTAAGAAAACACAGGTGTGTGTATTCTCTGCTAAGGTGTCACCTTTCCTATCGTATCCCACTCTTCAGAGCACTCTTCAGAGCATTACCAATACAGGATAGTCTCAGCATCCTTGGCATCGATGTTCGTAGTAACCTAAATCAACTGGACTATATCGAGAGCGTAATAAGAACTGCTTCCCGTAAACTCGGGATTCTGAACAGAGTGAGACGGTATTTTACTCCGGCGCAGCTTTGTCTCCAGTACAAGGCACAGGTTCGCCCGTGTGTGGAATATTGCTTCCATCTCTGGAATGGTTCTGCTAAGTACTTGCTGGAGGCTCTCGATAGGTTGCAGCGATGTGCTATCCGTATTGTTGGAGATTATGAGGTGACTAAGTCCCTAGAACCTCTTCAGCTACGTAGAGACATTGCCAGTCTAAGTGTTCTCTACCGCCTCTATAATGGCGAATGATCTGATGAATTATTTCAACTTATCCCATCCTCCCCTTCCACTTCCGAACAACACGTGCTGGACAGCGTTGCCATCCGCATACCATCCAGACAATGACGGCGCGCACCAAAAGGTTTGGCTCATCGTTCCTGCCCCGAGCCATCAAGGCATGGAATGCCCTCCCAGCTCATGTGTTTCCTCCTTCACACAATCCGGGGTCTTTTAGGCGGGGCGTGAAACGGCATCTTAGCAGGCCATTAGGGTGAGGATGGCAGACACACTGGGTACTTTGTTAGTTCTTCTGTGCCTGTCAGCCTCATATTTGGATTTCACGGCCGCTTACCATCATACGGATTGAGGTCATCCTGATTGGCCTTTCTATAAAAAAAAATCTAAATTAAGTAATCATTCAATTCCATAATCTAAGTTATATTGAATGAAACGTTCCATCCATTTCAATCTAACTCTAGACCGATCGAATGATTGTATTAGTTAACCGAATATCCGGTTAGATTTCAAAGCGAAACTCGATGTAGACGGTCAGATATTCCAGTTCCGGCAGGTGAGTTTAAAACCCGGGTGTAATTAGGCCTAAACCGGTAATTAATGGCGCGGTTTGGCGGACTTTACGCCACTTTAGACGATGGTTATTCAATTTGGCTTTGCTAATACTTAAGACCTCTGTTCGATCCCTTGGCCTAGGGGGCGCCCATTAATCACGTGGGGCCCAAAGAGTGGGGTGGGGGGGTCCGAGAAAAAAGTACCGAATATCACCAGGAGGGAGGCAGTCTCACGAGATAACATGTGTATTTATTTTCTATTCGTTTTATTTATTTATATCATAGGTGGCAGACGAGCAGACTGATCACCTGCCGGTAAGCGATTGCGACACGAGTGCCAGTGAAGTCACAAGTGCGCTGCCAACCTTTAAACCCCCTGGATTGGGCCTACGGTACCCTCACTCATGCAGCGAAACACAGCACAGTGCTGCTTCACGTCGGTTATCTGTGAGGCCGTGGTATCACTCCGGTCGAACCGGCCCATTCATACCGAAACGTGGCTCTTCCAGTAACAAATCTTTAATATATTCGTTTTATATTTTAGTTTAGCTAGATCTTGAGGATTGCATGCCTCAAGTGGCAATGGGTAGGGTTCATAGCGAGGAGAACAGACGGCCGTTGGGGCGGATCGGTCGCTAGTGAGGTAAACCCTTCACCTTAAGGTGACGGGTAGGGCACACTAGCGACGCCAATCGATTTTAATTGTTAGCTTCTAAACCGGATCTATTTCAAACAATTTCGGGGCTACAACCTCTCGGCAAACACTTATACTATTTATTAAATAACCATGCACAAATGCGGACTTAACATTTGTACGCGAAAAATTGATTCACGCTAAAAGTGGCCGCTTTTGGCGGTAGTCAATTTTTCGCGTACAAAAACGGACCCGACATGTGTGCATGGTTATTAAATAAATAGTATAAGTGTTTGCCGAGAGGTTGTAATCCCGAAATTGTTGAAAATAGATCCGGTTTAGTAGCTAAAAATTAAAAACGAATGGTGTCGCTAGTTAGGGCTACCCGTCGCCTTAAGATGTCAAGCCGAAGACCATGGGCAGCCTTTAGGCTACCCGAAACACCCCCATGTACATCCTATGATTTAATGTAGTTTACAAGTTATGAAATTTATCCATAGTCTTCGGCTTGACACCCTAAATTAAACACCCTGTATAAACGAGGTGAGTGCAACTTCATCATCAGCCCATTTAAGTCCCCACTGCTGGGGCACGGGCCTCCCTCAATCACATGAGGGGTAATTGCCATACTCACCACGCTTGGCAGACGGGTTGGCGAGGGTTTTGATATAAATGCAGAGTTTTCCTTCTCTGGGTGCTGATGATTATGCCAGCAGCTTTACCTTAGTCGCCTTTTACGACACCTCGGTAAGAGTGAGGATGGCCTATTCTACTCTGCCGGGGAACACTCGGCAGTGGAACTTACTGCGTGTTTTAAGCACCAAACTATTCCATTTTACTTGCGCATTTTGATACAAGAGGGCGCCAAAATATTTATTACCCGTCGCCTTAACCTTGTTACAAATTTTACCTAGTTGTAGGGGCCGTCCATCAATCACAATATGATTATGAAATTTAGTTTTAAGTATGATGATTGTGACATGAATTGCGTGTACAAAATAAGCTGAAATAAACACAAATATTTTTCCACTTTGACCAACTTATTATAAATCGCGATCTAAAGTTGTTACCGCACTAAAGCTCATGTTATCTCTTTTCAACAAGAGGACAATCCTTGTTCGTGGTTTGTAATAAGGGGGTTTACCCCCTTTCAAAAATTGTTTTAGACTTTTAAGGTGACGGGCACACTAGCGACGTAAATCTATTTTAATTTTTATCTACTAAACCGGATCTAGTTTAAACAATTTTGGGGTTACAATCTCTTGGCAAACACTTACACTATTTATTAAATAGACGCAAATAAGCAATAATGTGTTAACCCACCTAACTGTCATTCCGAGAAAATGGCGTTTGAAAATTCAGAACAAGTTTTAATTACTTTGTATGAAGATTTTCCAAAATATAGGCATGTTTGATGATATATCAAAGTCAGTTATTTTATTAAACGTATTTCCATATAAATAATAGAAAAATAAAGTTGGTATTAGGAGAAAAAACAGTTTCTTTTTATAGCAAAACTTTCTATAGCTTATTTACATCAAATAAAACATTTCAAGTAACATAAAATGTTTTTGTTAAATTACCAATTGATCATGGTAGTTTTTTTTTAAATGCGTTAAGGGCTTTGAAACACTTTTGTAAAAATAAAAACCGTTGTTGAGTAGCTTTAAGAAACAAATCATGTTACTTGAGTTGTTATTGAATAATTTTTATATGTGTTATCTTATTCCGCATTTTTATATCATTAAAAACCAAACTTCAAAAATAATCAACTTTATTGTATAAACGTTACAAAAATAAATTGGTAGGAATTTCTTCACTAATTATTAGGAACTTATTTTTAAGTTAAAAACAGTCTTAATTTTTTCAATACTCTGTTAGTGTATCTTTATTTCTATCATTGCACTTTTGGTATAGGTATTTACGTATTTTTAATACTTAGATAATAAGCAGTCTCTATTTTTTTATACTTATAATAATAAATAAATATTTCACAACGTCACATACATTGATCTGACTCCGAGATAGGTAGCTCAAGCACATGTGTTACGGATGTCAGAATCAACAGTGGGATTACAAATATACACGTATAATACTTATCATTATCTTATACATCTTTGTTATTTATATCAGTAATAAAATCAAGAAATTACAAGATGTCATAATAAATCACTTCGCCATTTTTGAAAATATTACTAATATGATCAATCAAACATTTTTGTTTTTAAATAATAAAATCATTATAAGAAAGGTAAAGAAAATACAAAACGAAAGTGGAGATCAAGCCCTCTTCTTCTACTCTTCTCTTATTAATTCTTCAACATCAAAATCTATACAAGAACCAAACCCATCTACATCATCGTTAAAACCACCACTTCTTGCTGTTTTTAAAAAATTATAAAAGGCTCACTATAACGTTGTCATGGGGGACTTCAACGCTAAAGTGGGTGTACAGACTTGCAGTGAATCGATGTTGGGATCATGCGGCTTTGGGAGTAGAAATCATAGGGGGCAAATGCTCGTCAATTTCTTAGAGCGCGAGGGGCTTTTCTTAATGAACTCGTTCTTTAAGAAACAGCCCCAGAGGAAATGGATGTGGCACAGCCCCGATACTATGACTAAAAATGAGATCGACTTCATCATATCGGACAAAAAGCGAATATTCAGAGATGTCTCAGTGATCAATAGGTTTAAAACCGGAAGTGATCACCGACTTCTCAGAGGCACTCTGAATATCGATTTTAAGCTTGAACGTTCTCGGTTGATGAAGTCCACGCTCCGGCCAAATCTGCTCCAATCGCTCGCTGGTTCCGACGCCCTCCAACTAAAATTGAAAAATCGGTTCGCTGCTTTGGAAACCACAATTGACGTGGATATCGACGAAGAACTCGACCAAGTGGTGGAAATCCTTCGGGACGAGGGTGCGAAATTTTGTGAGTTGCGACGTATGGGCAAGCGGTCTAAACTTTCGAAAGAGACTCTGGACCTAATGGACAAGAGGCGGAACGATCCATCAGTCACTTCGGCAGAACAACGGGCTCTGAATAAGTCCATCTCCAAGCTGATAAGACGTGACCTCCGAAGTTCCAATACACTCTCAATACAGAGAGCAATTGAGCAGAACCGGGGGTCCAGAGTCTTCGTACAACAGCTTGGAAGGAGCCACCTGTCGAAGGTGACCAAAACAAACGGAGAAGTCGTTACGTCAAAGCCTGAGATTCATTCGGAAGTTTACACCTTCTACAGCCAGTTATACGCGTCGCACTCACCTCACTCTACGCCGGATGAGAAGGATTTAAGAGCCACATTAACCCGCCATGCGACGGAGAATCTTCCCGACATCAGCCTGGAGGAGATCGAAGCAGCTCTTGGGCAACTTAAAAATGGAAAAGCCCCGGGAGAAGACGGAGTTACTGAAAGCACCGAGCTTCTGAAAGCAGCCGGCAAGCCGGTGCTGAAGGAACTTCGGCGTATATTTAACTCAGTTCTTTTCTCCGGGAGAACTCCTAGGGCGTGGCAGCGGAGCTTGGTCGTATTGTTCTTCAAGAAAGGCGACAAAACTTTACTGAAGAACTATCGACCAATTTCTCTCCTGAGTCACGTCTACAAGCTGTTCTCAAGAGTCATTTCGAATCGCCTTACACGAAGACTTGACGAAGCTCAACCTGCAGAGCAGGCCGGATTCCGACGGAGTTATAGCACCATAGACCATATTCACACAGTGAGGCTGGTTATACAGAAGACCAAAGAGTATAACCAGCCCCTGTGCATGGCGTTTGTGGACTATGAAAAAGCTTATGACTCCGTCGAGACCTGGGCTGTTCTAGAGGCCTTGCAAAGGTGCCAAGTCGATTGGCGATATATCGAGGTGTTGAGGTGTCTGTATGACGCTGCTAATATGTCCGTAGTAATCCAAAATGGCCAAACTGGAGGAGCGCGGAATCAATATTAATGGCGAGTACAAGTCACACCTACGATTCGCAGACGACATCTTCATCTTGGCGGAAACCCTACAAGACCTTCAGGAGATGGTGAGCAGCCTGGCTGAATCTTCCAAAGACATCGGCCTTCGGATGAACTTGGATAAAACCAAGGTCATGTTCAACGAGCTCGTTGATCCGGGACCGGTCGCTGTTAATGGAGTACCTCTCGAAGTTGTTCAGGAATATGTCTATCTAGGACAAGCGCTCCAATTAGGCAGAAACAACTTCGAGAGAGAAGCCAATAGAAGAATTCAGCTAGGCTGGGCAGCATTTGGTAAACTTCGTCAAGTCTTCTCGTCACCCATCCCTCAAAGTCTTAAGTCGAAAGTCTTCGACCAGTGCGTCCTTCCGGTCATGACTTACGGTGCCGAGACGTGGACACTCACGGCTGGACTAGTCTACCGGTTCAAAGTCGCTCAAAGAGCTATGGAAAGGGCTATGCTCGGAGTATATGCTCTGAAGGACCGCATCAGAAATGATGTAATCCGACAGAGAACCAGAGTCACCGACATAGCCCACCGCATTAGCAAACTGAAGTGGCAGTGGGCTGGTCATATTAGCCGCAGAACTGACAGCCGTCGGAGCCGTAAAGTCCTTGAGTGAAGACCGCGACTCGGTAAGCGTAGTGTAGGATGCCCTGCGACAAGATGGGATGATGACATTCGAAGGCTGGCTGGTGTGGGCTGGATGAGAGTGGCCGAAAATCGGGAGCAGTGGCGTGCATTAGGGGAGACCTATGTCCAGCAGTGGACGAGTGTGGGTTGCTGATGATGATGTGATGTTGTATCAATATATATATACATATATATTATACTACAAAACACCCACCCTACAACCTAGAAACATTTGTGTAGGCGGGGAAACGAATCAGCGACCCTTGTGTCTTAGCCGGCGTCTAACCACTGTGCTAAAGGGGTCTTAAAAGCTGTTGAACAAGCAATGTAACCTAATCCAATAATAAATTGCTAGATTAATGCGTGATCACATCCTTGGATACTTCTAAAAGTAGGGTAGGGCGGGGCTAAAAGGTCCATTTTGCGTATATTGAGTCATAACTAAGTACGTTTAAGGTTCCTGGGAAAAAATTTAATAATAATAGAAAGTTTAATCCTTCATCTATACGTTGCAATAGGTGAATACGGCCAAAATTTACCAATGCGCCCAATATGGGCGATACAAAATGTCATGTCAAATGGTCCTTTTTACCCCGCAGGTGGGGTAAAGAGGACCAGTCTTGGGGTAAAAAGAACCACGACAACTAAATCGTATTTTGTGGTCAAATGTAGGAAATAAATAAAAGTAAATAATCTTTATATTTATTTAGAAAATCGCCAGATATGTTACGACCTATTTTGCACTGGTAACTAAGTTATATAATTATGGCACAGTTATAATCAGTCTTAATATCAAATCTTTAGGTCTTTGGTCTTTTTGATCTTGATAAAGGTAAAATCTTAAAACAAAGGTAACATCCCATAATCGTACATACTCATAAAAGAAATCGGTAACATCTTTAGCAACTTAAACAATTAAAAAAATTAAGTAAATCAACAAAAAACTAATAACTAATCTTCATCAGACTGACAATTCTTACATTCGTATGCAAGAGATGATGAGTGACATTTGGCACACTTATCGTGGGCCCAACCTTTACAGGCATTACATTGAATCCAGCCTTCTCCTGCAACACTATCAGCAAATGACTCGCAGCATTCCAGACAAAGGCAGTCTTCTTCTTCGGAACTCGAACTCGTATCTTTTTCTTGTAAAATCTTTCTTTTCACTCGTTTATTTTTATTTGTATCTTTTTCTTGTAAAATCTTTTTTTTCACTTCTTTATTTTTCTTCGAGACAGCTTTTTTACGAGAGACCATTTTCTTCTTCTTTTTATTTTCTTGTTCCAAAGACAACGCTTCCTTTTTGGGTGTGTCTGTTAATATAGCTGCCTTTCGTCGTTTCCTGCTGGTAACATTACGCGGTCCTGCCTGAGGGAAAGGCCTGATGGATTCCGGAGAAAATGTTGATGGCTGAACAAACAAGGATGAAGCTGACGTAGATGGTTGAAGCTCAATGTTTGAAGATGGAACTGTACAGGACCTTAATGGCAAACGATCTTTTTCAACAGCAGCTGTAGAAGACAACAGTGGGTCACTTGAGGTCAGCAAAACTGAGACGGTAGGCAACTGAGGCCCTACTGTAGACGACTGAGAAGGAGATACAGGAGACATACTTGCTACAACTTCGGGCTGCGAAGAAATTAACAAACTTGGTGAACCTGGAGAAATAGGCAACTGGGGCTCTGTGGACATAGGCGACTGTGACTCATTAGGTGTAGAAGACGTTGTTGGCATTCTGAAAATAAATATAAATTAATACATAGAATCAAAATAGTTCGTGGGGCTTAAAGGTCCGCCGCGGTCCTTTGTGCCCCAATGGTAGGTGGACTGTTGTTTTAGGTTATGTAGAAAAACAAAGTGATACAAACAAAAAAACAATGTCACTACGTGAAACTTAATGCCACTAACCATTTATACAGAGAAATTATGCTTCGTAAGTTTAAAAATCGAACAATGAGACTAAAACTAAGTAACATCTAAAACATTACTTACGTGTAATTTTCGCACGACTTGCGCGTACTCTTTCGCCGGCTCTAGAAGACTCACTGCGCGGGGCGCCATGCGTACCCGTCCCTCACCCCCTTCTTGCACCGGTCATTCCGTTGTCTAACGTGCATTTAGTTTCGGAGATGGGCATGGTGGACCTTTTTACCCGCGGACCTTTTAGCCCCGCCCTACCCTATAGGTTTTCACTCATTTACAACTTATAAAAAAAATCATTTGAGTACTTATTACTTTTTGGCAAAAATATGCTAAAGATCATGAAACGAAATTGTATGCTGAATGTTGCCTTAGATGTTTCTGCAAAAATCTATTAAGTAACATAAGCATAAAACAAACTTATAGCTATCGTGGATTCACAATTTTGCAAAAACGAATTAAGTGACTTTCGCTCCGAAAAACATTATTAAACTTATGAATTTGGTTATTTTTGCACTTTGAATAGTTTGAACTTAACCAATTCTTAATATATTTGAACTTTCATTCACAATATAATGTATACTTTTTACTTAATTAAACCGAAAACACAGATAACCTAACCTGTAAGTGAATAAAAATGACTAAATAAACCATATTAAACACTTACCTTGCAAAAACCAATGTTTCTTGTTAACTTTATTATCTCAACATACTAATACACCAGTAATATTTATATACAAACAACTTTTGTCGAAAAAAACTCTTATCAAAGAAGCTAGCACCGTACGGCTACAAATCGAAGTATTTAGTGTTGCTGTTTCGCAATAACTTGTCATGCTTCATGAGTTGTTATTGCGAACTAACAGGTGGCGCTAAATGCTCAAAAGTGTAAGTCAAGGCATTTAGCAATTTATTGTAAATTTATGTAAGGTTCATAGGGCGTTATCATAAATAAAAATACGTGTTTTTTTAATGATCTAAGGTGAATACTTGATAAAACGTTTTTGAAAAATGTTCTTAGACTGGTTTCTAATAGAACTGCATACTTAATTCATTTTCGGAAATTTTGTGGGTTAACGACTTATTGCTTATTTGCGTCATTTATAACCATGTGAAAATGTTGGGTCCGTTTTTGTACGCAAAAGTAGATTCATGACAAAAGTGACCGCTTTTGGCGTGAATCAATTTTTCTCGTACGCTTTGGATAACTGTTTGCCGAGAGTTGTAACCCCGAAATGGTTTATACTAGATCCGGTTTAGTTAGCTAAAATTAAAATCGATTGGCGTCGCCAGTGTACCCTACCCGTCTCATCTTAAAAGGGGCTGACACGAATTTTGTTGCGGGACTATCCTTCGTTCGCGATTTGTAATGAGGGGGTTTTTCCCCTTTCAAAAATTAATGATTGATTAATTTTGATTTAATGTATTAATATAAAAATACAATTAGCGGTGCCAATGATCCGTGAAACCCCCTTTACATTTCTTTTACTGTTAATAGGGTGTACAACTGTGGCGTCACTCCAAGGTTTACTCTGGTCCCTCGATAGATGTCTCTATCTCTGTCAAATAACCCGAATAACATAGGCTGACGCAAGTTTTAGGAAAGTAATGACCCTGTACTTATTATCATTTATAAATTGATGACCGTGTATAATTTTGTTCACCTGTTATAATTTAATATGTAAATAGCGACATCTATCGCAAACACAGTCAACGAAATCAAATAAGACAACGATTCTACCGCCATCTACTCTTTCAACGTTATTAAGCGTGTTCACATAAAAGTTCAACGTAACATCGCTAGGCTAGCACTGTATAGGACAAATTAAAATAAATTTAAAATATTTAAGATTGAGTTATTTAATAATAGTATTAATAAATTGCTAACCGAACCTAACCATTTCTGTTGTACAATACTACAAGAAATACTAATTGCACTACAAAATCATATTTTCATGTGCAATTAGTATTTTTGGTGTGCAATTAATATATTCCCTTTACAAAATATATTTTTTTATAAAACTATTTAATTTTAATTCAAATCTTGCTTTTTAATAAGAATTCGTATATTTCAATTTCTGTCTGTTACTGTATGTGAATGTTAGTATGTATATCTATGACATAGAATTCGGAGAAATAATCCGAATATTACTAGTCATTACGAGATGGCAAAATATACTCTAATGGAAGACGAACGTTAAAAAAACAAATATATTAATTTTAAAAAAAGGACTAAAAGTATACTCTTATTCGACCGTGACAGGACTCGAACCTGCAATCTTCGGATCCGAAGTCCGACGCCTTATCCATTAGGCCACACGGTCCTTGCTTTGCTCAGGCGAAAGTATGAGTTAGATTCAGAATTTAATCGATTAGTAAAAACAGACGAGATAGAAGTTATCTTACTGATCAAGACATATTATTTTTATTTAAAATTTTATAAACCCCGACATAAAATAAAAAGTATGAATTTAAAAAGTCCAAAAATAAGTTGGAACTGCTATTGACTGTCCTAACTCGTACGTATGATTTATGAACATATTGTCACGGACTGTTCTAATTTAGTACTTTAGCCTAATGTGGTTTTTATAAGTACCTAGATAAGGAGCGGCCCCCCGACGCGACATTATAGCAAGAAAGTTGGTTCTTCTTTCGCAACTGTAAGTTACCCAACCAGGCGGTTGTGAAACATCGCAACTTGTTGAGTAGCAAGAATGTCAGTTGGTTGTCAGTTCCTGCAACTGGTTGTGAACCTTAGTTGCCAATGTGGCCGGAGGGAAATTTTCATACGTAGGAGTTAGAACAGTCAACGGCAGTTTTAAATTCATACTTTTTATTATTATTTGTCGGGGTTTTAATTTTTTTTTATTTAAGTACAAATCACTTCCCGGTTTTAATCGACACCCCACTCAAGCGTATTTATTATTTCGCCAATTTTTTTGGGCGGCCATCTTGGATTTAATTTTTTATAGTGTATTGTGTTTTAATATACTCAAACCCTTTCAAATGATACCTTTATCGAGGGAGTTTGTCAAAGAATATTTTAATCCAACATTTTGTAACGGCGGCTATCTGGGATCAATTTCTATCAAACATAGCCAAGAACACTCCCGACTAATATTCACCTTTCAAACACAAATATTATTTTACAGTTTTTAACCCCCGACGCAAAAACGACGGGGTGTTATAAGTTTGACGTGTCTGTGTGTGTGTGTGTGTGTGTCTGACTATGGCATCGTAGCTCCCGAACAAAAGAACCGATTTTGATTTTGGTTTTTTTTGGTTTGAAAGATGAATAAGGAGGCAGTGTTCTTAGAAGCTATGTTGGATAAAAATCGATACAAGATGGCCGCCGTCACAAAGATTTGGATTCTATGTTTTAACACGACTCCCACAACATGGGTATCATATAAAAGGGCTTGAGTAGCAGAATATATTAATTGTGAAAATTTTCAAAACCAAGATGGCCGCCGTCAGAAAATGACGATATTTGTGGTTCCAACTGCCTCAATATAGGTATCAAATGAAAGAGCTTTAGTTATGTCGGGGGTTTTTAAATTTTCAATTTAATTTTAAATTATTAGTTCGTGGTTTATGAAGGCGGTTTTTGTATCGGAATTTTTTTTTCTTTCAGTATTGAAAGACAAGACCTTTAACTCCTTACCGTTGAGGAGTTTACCTTTAGCAAAGCGACACAATTAAATACGGATGCCTTTAAAACTTGAGGGTTCGCCTCATTTTTCCCAGGATCCCATTATCAGATCCTGATATCCTAATTATGGTACCAATCCGAGAGCATCTACTTTAAACGGACTAGCGAACTAAAAAAAAATAATCTAAATCGGTTCATAAATGGCAAACTTATCGGCGAACAAACATAAACAAAATACATGTCGAATTGAGAACCTCCTCCTTTTTTTGAAGTCGGTTAAAAAAAACAAAATAAAAATCTTTATATCCGTTCGGGAGCTACAACGATGCCACACATACACACACACACAGTGACAGATGTCAAACTTGAGGTAACGGGTAGGGCACAGTAGCGACGCCAATCCATTTTAATTTTTAGCTATCGGCTATTGGCGTGAATCAATTTTTCGCGTACATTAACAGACCCAACATTTGTGCATGGTTATTTAATATATAGTATAAATGTTTGCCGAGGAGTTATAACCTCGAAATTGTCTGAAATAGTTGCGGTTTAGTAAATAAAAATAAAATCGATTGACGGAAATCGATTTTAATTTTAGCCAAGTACTAAACCTACGATTTGTAATTTTTCAAGCTTATTTTGCACACGCCATTCATGTCAAATTCATCTCTTTTCTCCATCATCATCATCATAATATCTTTTCATTTATTTTCTTAATTTCATCTCAATCAAAAACACTGTGGCAGCACCATTCCGTAAGGGCATCATTCTTACGTACAGACACACATCGGTAAACAAAACTGTATAAGGAGATTATTGTTTCTTGTACACAGGAAGTAATTATTACCACAGATAATATTATCAACACTTACCTAAGTTCGTCTCAATAAATCAGCGGCACTAACGCAATACTAGTATCGTCGCATGGCTCAAAAACAGACCAAAAGTAGTAGTAAGGTAGTGCATTAGATACCATAGTATTACTGTTTGCCTAGAGACTGGAGCTTCGAATTTGTTAAATAAAGATTTGATTTAGTAGCTAAAGATTTAAATCAATTGGCGACGCTAGTGTGGAGTACCCGTCGCCCCCTAATATTTTCCTCGTTACCGGGTTATTTTTGGGGTTCGGTTAATTTTTTTTTCGGAAATAGCGCCATCTGTGTTAAAATAAGTAAACCATCACACAGTGAAATCACAGGTGAGATGAAATCATTGGACCATCTTGCTAACAGCAGAGTGTATGGTGATTCTCGTAAAGCGCAATAGATGGCGGGGTATACTTCACAAATATTTTAATAGATGGTGTTAGATTATACATATTATTTCGTTTTCTTTCAACCGCATATGGGAATTTGTAATTAGCTTTTAATTATATATATTAATGAGATATAACATTGTAAGCAGTAAGTTTTTCTTAAGGTGATGGGTAGGGCACACTAGTGACGCCAATCGATTTTATTTTTAGCTACTAAAGCGGATAGGTCCGTTTTTGATCGCGAAAAATTGATTCACGCTAAAAGTGGCCGCTTTTAGCGGTAATTAATTTTTCGCATATAAAAACAGATCCGACATTTGTGCATGGTTATTTAATCAATAGTACAAGTGTTTGCCGAGAGGTTGTAACCTCGAAATTGTTTAAAATAAATCCGGTTTCGTAGCTAAAAATTAAAATCGATTGGCATCGCTAGTGTACCATACACTACACTAGCGTATTTATTAAATAACCATGCACAAACTTGGGGTCCGTTTTTGTACGCGAAAAATTGTTTCACGCTAAAAGTGACCGCTTTGGCGGCGTAATCTTTGCAGGCGTAGATTGTCCTGTAGAGATTTCGATAACGCAGTTTACATCTATATGTTCTGAGAATATGCTGTAAAATACCCAAAAACGTTATAATAATGTCGTCCTAGGAATTTTGTTGGACTCTGGAATTCCGGTTATCAACATGGCCCAAATTTTACCATAACCATGTTCAAGTTACATATACCTTAAACATGTTAATTTCTTCCTTTCTGGCAACATTATCTGTGTACGTGATTTGATCCCCATTGTTAACAAACACTAGTCTCAATGAAAATTTTGTGTCATGAAAATAGTAGGCAATCAGTTTAGCGTGTAAAAGAATGACAATTGTATGAAGTGTTGATAAATGAGCTTTAAACAAATACAAATACATACGTTTATTAAGACATGATAATATAAGAAACATCATCGTCAGCCCCATTTAAGTCCCCACTGCTGGGGCACGGGCCTCCCTCAATCACATGAGGGGTAGTTGCCATACTCACCACGCTTGGCAGACGGGTTGGATATAAATGCAGAGTTTTCCTTCTCTGGGTGCTGATGATCATGCCAGCAGCTTTACCTTAGTCGCCTTTTACGACACCTCGGTAAGAGTGAGGGTGGCCTATTCTACTCTGCCGGGGGCCACACGGCATAAGAAACATAGCAGTGGGTAAATTAAGTAATAATATAAGCAAAAGGAGGTGGCTCAGCGTATGCTGCCACAGAATGAGACATTCCAAGACAACGCCACACGTAGGTTGGATGAAAAAAAAATTGAGTTTCAGTTTCAAGTATGGAGTTTTTTTTCAATTTTTGTGTAAAAATCGTAATGCAATTAACAAAATACATCTACGTATTAATCAAGTTTCAATAGTATAGTTCTTATAGTTTCGGAGAAAAGTTGTTGTGACATACGGACGGACGGACGGACAGACATGACGAATCTATAAGGGTTCCGTTTTTTGCTATTTGGCTATGGAACCCTAAAAGTACATAATAAAACAAATAAAAGTCTGATAAATAAAAAATCAAGTAACTACCTAGCATTAAACTTTGCAAAATGAATGTATGGCTTTGATGAAAAAAAAATTGAGTTTCAGTTCTAAGTCTGGGGACCCCCTAAAATAATTTATTATTTCCTTTTTTGTGTAAAAATCGTAATGCCTTTTACAAAATACATCTATTTACCAAGCTTCAATGGTAGGGTAAAGGCGGTATAGAAGCCTCACTTTCTAAAATATCCTCCTAATTTTGAAAATATTAATTTTATATAAAAATTGTCTATGAATTTAGCTACTTCGATCCTTTATGTTTAACTGTGATTTGTTTTTTTGGACGTATCAGTTCCAGATTTTGCAGATTTTAGCTTTTTATAGAACTTCTTTATTGAGGATAGATGCCTACCGGTATGGATAGTTGCCCCACCTTGAAAATAGGTACTATGAAGGATAGATGCCTGCGGCGCGGGACAGAAGCCCTTCATACTGTATTAACGAAAAAATCAACCAAATTCAATTATGTTTTGAGGACAATTGGTGTTTTAGCAGTAGTTAGAAGGCTACTCCTAAAATAGAAATTGTTTCCTAGAAACACGGTAATAATAATAAAAAGCATTTTGCAGATTCTTAAATCTTTTAATTGTCATCGTTAGAATAGAATTATCATATGAGATCAAATAAAATAGTAACAATAAAATTCACAGATCAATTGTGCCCGTGCCCCAGCAATGGGGACTTAAATGGGCTGACGATGATGTTGATGAATCTAGAAAGTAGTATTTTTCATTTCGGAAAACGATTTTTTTGTCGTATTGTTCATTAGGCAGGTACAACCTGTGCGGATAAAGAATGGCATCAGAAATGGCGGCGCATCTATTCACTTCTCGCTCGCACACTATTTGCGTCTATTTATTTATTACTGAAAGTACCTACCTCTGAGTAAGTACACAGTGTCTTTTAAGAATGCATGCATTTGTGTCCTTTGATGCAAATACATTTATTATATATCTATCTAGGCTTGTATTATTAAAAATATCTCCCAACTGCATTTGACCAGTAACAGGCCCAAATATGGCGTTCAATACCAACAACCTGCTATAAGGCCTATTAGGGGCCAGAAACGAAGCCGGGCCTAACAAGCTCACTCGACGGGAGTGGCGGGAGACGACTCGAAGTGTTTCCTGGGCCTGGCAAATTGCCACTCCAATACAGGGTTAAGATTTCTACGGTTACATACATTAGAGTAAATTTGAATTTAATTTTATTTATTTATTATGTAATATTTATTCTTATAAGTAATTTAAATAATTTTAATTTTAACCTTTTAATTTTAATTTTGATTTTAATTGTAATTTATTTCTATTTTCTATAATAATTTTAAACTGAATGAATAAATAAATATAAAATATAAATAGGACGATAATATGACCATGGTTGAAATAATTTTAAGTGGCAGTGGGCTGGCCATATTAGTGGCACAACCGACAACCGATGTGGTAAACGAGTTCTAGAGTGGAGACCGCGTCTTGGCAAACGTAATGTAGGGCGCCCTCTGGCTAGGTGGGGGGACGATCTGCGCAGGATGGCTGGCAAGAGCTGGATGCGAGAATCCATGGATAGATCACAGTGGCGAACAATTGGAGAGGCCTACGTCCAGCAGTGGACTGCGATAGGCTGATGATGATGAAATGAATGATTTTTTTTATTACATTTTTTTTAATTTTTTGGGTAATAGAGGCTTTCACTAGGTGCGTGGTGATTAAGCCTAATCCCATCATAGTAGTGATGACTTGAATTCTATGATAGAGACCTTTGCCCTGCAATGGGACATTTTATAGGCTAATATTAAGCCGACGTTTTTAATTGTTAGCTACAAAACCGGATCTATTTTAACAATTTTTCGCGTACGCGTTGGACCCAACACATTTGCAAAATTGTTAAAAAAAGATCCGGTTTAGTAGCCAAAAATTAAAATCGACTAGCGTCGCTAGTGTGCCCTACCAATCCCACCATGGTAGTGATGACTTGAATTCTATGATAGAGGCTTTTGCCCTGCAATGGGACAGTTTATAGGCTGATATTTAGTTTATTACAGGGTGTATCATTATGCGATAGTAGGTCAATGGATCAGAACGCGCCTTTCATACGGAGGGTCGTGGTTCGGATCCCAGCATGCACTTCTGGATTATTCAAATCTGTGTCTGTTTCTACCAATAGCTCGGCGGTGAGAGGACACATCGTGAGGAAACCTGCACTTTTCGGATAGTTTCTGAAACGTGTAGCCATGATTCGGTTGGTATGATTCTCATGTTAATAAAGAATTGCGATGGTCAGACGGCAGTCGCTTCATTGTAATTACCAGAGACTTTCAAAATCCTGAATTATGGTCTTAGCGTACTGGGCATTATATAATCTGTGCCCTGGACTCCAAAACAACAGTTTTGGATGCAACCGGGAACTACACGCTAAGATGAGGAGGGTACCTAGGACTACATATTTGTTATGGAAGTTAGAAAGGGGGGACACAAATTTCACCAATTTGGGAGCATGTATTGCGCAAAGTATTAAGTTTAGAAATTAAATATATATAATAGATCTAGTCCAAACCAATTTTCGTTGTTAGTTTTCATGATTATGTACATCATGTATTTTTTTTTAGTTTTATAATTAATTTATTATAGAAGATGGGAGGGGGGGGGCAGACACAATTTATTCCTTTGGGAGCATCTATTGCGCAAAGTATTGTGATAAGAAAAAAAAAATATGTTATAAACCTCAACATCATTTTTATAGACCTATCCCCACACGTATAGGTTTGATGAAAAAAAAATTTGAATTTCAGTTCAAAAGTATTAGGAACCCCAAAATTATTTATTTTTTCCTTTTTAGGGTTCCGTAGCCAAATGGCAAAAAACGGAACCCTTATTCGTCATGTCTGTCCGTCTGTCCGTCCGTCCGTATGTCATAGCCACTTTTCTCCGAAACTATAACAACTATTGTTAACCGCATTACGATTTTTACACCAAGATTGGAAAAAATAATAAAATTGGGGGGTTCTCCATACTTGAAACTGAATTTTTTTTTCATCAAACCTATAGGTAAGTACGTGTATCTATGGATAGGTCTTTAAAAATGATGTCGAGGTTTTTAACATCATTTTTTTCTAAACACAATACTTTGCGCAAGAGACGCTCCCAAAGTGGTAAATTGTCCCCCCCCCCCTCTAACTTCTATAATAAATGAATTATAAAACTAAAAAAAATATATGATGTACCTACATAAACATGAAAACTAACAACGAAAATTGGTTTGGACTAGATCTAGTAAATAGCTTTTTTTAATACGTTATAAACCGTAAACCGCAATTTACTTTCCATACATCTTACTTGCTGCTACGGAACCCTTCATGGGCGAGTCCGGCTCGCACTTGGCCGGTTTTTTTGTGTAAAAATCGTAATGCGGTTAACAAAATATATCTATTTACCAAGTTTTAATAGTTTCGGAAAAAGTGGCTGTGACATACGGACGGACGGTCAGACAGACAGACAGACGGACAGACGGACAGACGGACGGATAGACAGACATGGCGAATAGGGTAAATATAGCGCCAAGTGAAGTTACCCTTGTTGGACTTTGGACCGTCCTTAATCTCTGATACACAAGCGCTATTTTTGCCGGCGTGAAGCAGCATTATGCTGTATTTCGCTGCGTGAGTGAGATTACCGGAGGCCCAATCCGGGGGAAAAAGGGGGGTTTATTTGGTGGCAGCGCCCTTGTGTTCCACTGGTGTCGTGGGTGTCCTTAGGCGGCGGTAATCGCTTACGATTAGGTGATCTGTCTGCGGCCACCTATCACATAAAAAACAAAACATATATCACTAAAACATAGTTTTTTGTATGGTTTTTTATGTTTTAAAAATGAGCCCGAGAACTGGGCTCCAGATGTACCTATAGATATTTTATGTGCCTATCTAAAACAAAGTTTATGGAATGTTAGTACCTAGTATGTTAGATACTCAAAATGAATAGGTATTTTAATTCGTTTTATTTTTCAAAATCTACCAACTACTGCCGCACCATCAAACAGTAACATATCATTTTGACAAGCAAGCTGCATACGTGGGCTTCAATTAAAACCTTTGTAGTTATACACTTTGATAACCGCCTTGTATGACAATAATACAACTTTGTCCCTCACACAATAACCACTCTAAAGTTACATGAATAAGGTTCAATGTTACATGCGTGGATTGTTGTAATCTTCAGTAGTATTTATAGAGAGCTGTCAATTTAATGCATATCACAACACCGGAGGTCGATTAAGAGGCATCTGTTTTCACAGTCACTATGCACTCATGTTACTATCGATACTTGATATTGAAACTTAAAAGGGAAGACATAGGGTTGAAGTTTACATGTGTTGGGGATTTAAGTGGGTAGATCGAAGATACCAGTGATTTTTTCGTCATTTTTCAAGCAGCGGGTGGCCAGAACTATCTTGAGCGTGTCGGCCAATCGGTGAGGTGCGGCTGAGATAAAACAAAGGCGCGGTCGCTGTGGGCGGGGCTTGCTTTGTTGGGTACAATGGGAAGACGGGTCGCTCCCTTTGTAAGCTTTGTTCGGCCCATTGTTCGGGTATATACGGCTTTTGTTCGGCCTTTGTGTGGGTGGGAGAAATAAGGGGCGGCTGAAAATTGTTTTTACCTAAACTCTGGCGATTGTGATTGGCAGTTTCTGAAGGCGCATGTGTTAAGAATTATTTGGGAAAAATTGAGTAAGTATACCTAACTACTTGTAGTCGTCAGGCTTAGACGGTATAATGGTTAGCTTAAGCTACCATCGGTCTCACTGATGGAACTACTGAAAATAAGTAAGAAAAGTTTAAGCTCCAATGATCGAGGTTCGAGTGTTTATTAACGTGGGAAACTTTAATAAAGACTCATGTTTAGAATACTAACTGCAACACGCAGAGATGTCCAATTAACTTTAATGGTCAGTTAAGAAAAAATGTTAACAGTTATTTCAATACGTATAAAGACTATCCATAATTAAGTTAATGAACATTTAGTTTATATTGACATCTCTGAGTGCGGCAGTTATACTATTTAAGGTCTACTTTGTAGTTAGATCTATTACCTGGGCTGTTTGAAAAGTAAGAGTTTTTTTTACCTTTTTAAGGCATTGTTCGTGGGCCGGGTAAGAAAAAAAAAACACGCCGCTCATTTGTTTTTTTTTCACTACGCCTCTGTCAAATGAGAGCATTCGTTGCTATTTGTAAGTATGGAGAAAGAACTGTTATCGTTCGGTAACGCGGTTCCTGTTTTTGGAAGGTAAAACTTGTGCGAGATAACAGTAAAGTTGCAGGCTGTTTATAAGGACTGTACTCCTTCCATGACTACCGTAAGATATTGGTTTACCTAATGATTTAAGCGTGGCAGAATATCCGCTTTTGATCAGGATCGTTCAGGTCCGGCCGATTGAGGTGACAACTGAAGAAATGGTAATAAAAATTGAAAATGGCCGACCGACGAACAAAAGTCAGAGAAATTGTTGACATTGTAAATGTTTATATCAAGAAGGTCTAGTACAGTGGCGGACACATCAAGCTATACAAAACTGTCAAATTTCTTCATTCGATTATAAACCTTATATTGTTACACATTGAGTTCGAAATCGATTGAGGAAATTTGACAGTTTTGTATAGCTTGACCTGTCCGCCACTGTACATAATAGAAGAAAAAATGGGCATGAAGAAGGTATCGGCAAGGTGGGTGTCGCGTTTACTTACCGAAGAGCATAAACTGAAGCGAGTGACTACTTCGGAGTACTGTTTGGCCAAAAGGAGTTTCTGCATCGTTTCGTCACGGTGGACGAAACATGGATTCACCATTTCACTCCGGAGACGAAACAACAGTCAAAGCAATGGATTTTACGAGGTGAACCTGCTCCTAAGAAGGTATTGTACTCCCGTGCGAGGCACGGGAGCTACAAACAACCACGGGAGGTAGGTACAAAGCCTTGTGTTGGTTTTACTAATCATAGGGAGGGTTTGGGCCTACACCCACCACGCCGGCCCAGTGCGGGTTGGTGGGGAACGCCAGAGCCTCCTCCGTTTTGCAGCAGAGCGCGCCACGTGCAGTTGAGGTTGACTTAGGCTCCGTTAGATTTTGAGGGGGACTCCTTACACCCATTTTTATGCTGACTGTACCTAAACTCTATTAGTACCTACTCATAGAGATACACAAATTTATGTTACAATTGGAAAACTATTTGCGTCCCACAAAAGCTTTTATCGTTTCAACAGACCAGACACAATTCCTAGAATACGAAATATATAAATACATTCTTCTCGTCCTTTGTGGAAAATAGGCACAGAATAGTCTGAGCCTAGTGCTGGGAGCCTAAACCCTAGCAACCGCACAATGGTTCCTTCGCCATAATGCCCATTATTCCAACGTGTAAAGGGTCCACGCATCGGGGAAACTTAAAGATAGGTTGTAAGTTTTTTTTTTATGTCATAGGTGGCAGACGAGCAGACAGATCGCCTGATGGTAGCCGATTGCCACCACCCGTTAACACCAGCGTTACAAGTGCGCTGCTAACCTTTAAACTCCCCTTTTCCTCCATTGGGCATCCGGTACCCTCACTCAAGCAGTGAAGCAGCACAGCTGCTTCACGCCAGTTTTCTATGAGGCCGTCGTATCACACCGCTCCGCCAGCCCTTTCATGCCGAAGCGTGGATCTCCCAACGTTGTAAGTTTGATCGTATTTTTTTGAAATATTGCCATCTCAGCGTCTGGTTTTTCCTATTCTATGCTTCTTCTATAAGCACTGAATAGTCTAAGCCGCCTAGTGCTGAACTGAGTGTAAACCCTAGCAACTGCACAATGGCTTCTTTGCCATAATGTTTATTCTTCCCTCGTTTCCTTCGTGTAAAGGGGCCACGCATTCGACGGGTTATAAGTTTGATTGTCAATTGTGTAGCATAGCCTTCTCAGCGTATCTGTTCTATATGGGATAGGCACAGAATAGTCTGAGCCTAGTGCTGCGTTGAGTCTAAACCCTAGCAACCGCACAATGGCTCCTTCGCCATAATACCCATTCTTCCCTCGTTGGCTACATGTAGAGGGGCCACTCATCGGGGAAACTTAAGTACAGATTATAAGTTGGAGCGTCATTTATGGAATATTGCCATCTCAGCATAAGTATCCATCCTTTAGGAATAGGCACAGTATAGTCTGAGCCTAGTGCTGGGTTGAGTCTAAGCCCTAGCAACCGCACATAGCTTGTTCGTAGCCATAATGCTCATTCTTTCCTTAGTGGCTCCGAAGAGAAGGTTCCACGCCTTGGGGAAACCTAGGGACAGGTTATAAGTTTGATCATCTTTTGTGAAATATTGCCATCTCAGCGAATCTATCTTGTATGGAATAGGCACAAAATAGTCTGAGCCTAGTGCTGGACGGAGTCTAAACAATGACTCATTCGCCATAATGCCCAATCTTCCCTCGTTGGCTCCGTAGAAAGGTTCCACGCCTCGGTGAAACTTTAAGACAGACTGTAAGTTTGATCTCTCTTGGAGAATAGATGCTGAAAAGTCTGAGCGATATCGGGAAAGAACAAAGCTGGTATTTAGCGGCCGATGGGGCAGAGAAGGTGTTAGAATGGAAGCAAGCGCAGCGTATCAGTAGAACTGATAAAGATTGCAAGAATACGCTGGATACAGGACGACGAAAACAGCCTACCTCCCTCATCTACCTACTTGTGTAATAGTTTCATACACAAGGACACCGTCATCACGGCGCTACCTTCTTTTTCTTGCTAACTTCTGAGTATTCTATAAGGTTTTTGGTATAATATTACTTTAGTCCCGTTTGTCCCGTGTAGTCGGTGGACATGGCGGCCCGTGGCCCAAATGTCCCGGCGGCCGTGGTTGTCGCGCGATCGATACCATTGTCTGCCCGCTCCGCTTGCGTCGGTTCGGTACCACTTTTATGTATCGCCAGATTACACACAAATACACTGTGTTACTGTTATTTTATTTTGTGTTAAATGCTGATGAAGTTAGTAATATTCTTTAGGCTAAACGTACCTACCTTGGTAGTAATTTATGATAAAATTTAAATCATATACCTAATTCTTTATTTGCATAGGCTTGTACACAGCACTTACAAATCGTCATACATTTAAATGATTTAAGACTATTTATAAGTAATTATGTATAATTTAAATGTTAATACATATATTCGTTGATACATAAAGTATACTAAACATAATGCGATTCTACCTACGAATTTTTGTAATAGGAGATTTTGTAGGTCTTTGTCTTGGATTCGTCATTATCCCAGCCCTATTGTTCGTCTTCAGACATCTTTGTCTTCGATCTCCTCCAAACATGTTAAATGTCATATCATAATCTTCTTGCACTCTAATGTATCGCAAATCTCTTCATCGTTTTCTTCATTTCTAAAGGTCATGCCTTTCTTGAAATGCCTTTACCGAGGCGGTTACAAGGCTGTCCATTCTTCTCTATCTTCAGCTGATCTTACGGCAATCGGCAAAGTGATGTATCGCAAGATTGAACTGAAAATAAGTGTTTTACCGACTGTAAACTATATTCAATTAGTTGATGGTATATTGATTTTTATACTAAATACCTACTGTACTTATTCAATGAATTTAAAGTGTTAAACATTAATTTGAGAACCGGGAAACAAGAGTGAACACGCAGCTTCTAAGCAAACGCGTTACATTCTAGACCTCATCATCACATTCTATCAGATGAAGTGGTCAAGTTCGCCGATCGTAGAAAACAGTAAAATTTATCTGAAGGTTATAGTAACAGTCTAATGTGGCTGCCTGTAGGTATTTGTATCTTTGTGCGCTATCAAAACACACCAGTTCGTTCTCAAAGCCGCTTTCATAAAACCAACTTTCATCTTCAACAATCCTATTCCACAATAATCAAGATAACCAGCAAAATGCAGTCTGTGAACAAAGCCAGCGGGGAAGACACTCACTGCCGTCGTCAGTTCGGATCAAGGCACAATGCAGCAGATGCATTTTAATTACTGAGGGAACGCAAATTGCAGGGATTGTGCGCTTTTGCAGCCGTTGTTTCGGAGGTTCAATTTTGCTTATCGTTTGCCATTTAAAGTCATCATTATCATTTCGTTGAAGAAACAATTTAGCACGACCTGGTGAATGATCCAACGGTTATTCCTTTACCTTATGACGTTTCGGAAAGCGCACATGATGATTAAGTAGGTACTGATGAATGAAAGGTAGTCTGTTCTTTGCTATGTAAAAAGTCGTAAGTCAGTAGTCACACACACAAAAACCGTACAATTTTACCTAAGTTTTAGCAAGGTAGATCAACAAAAATTCGATAAATAAATCTGCTGTTCCATACGTGTGTGAATGGGTTAGTAGTTGGATCCTATTTCGCTTTTAATTATATATAGATACTAGTTATATATTTATATATTGGAGTTGAGCATTCATGCTCAGCGTTTATGCAAGCTCCATCTGGAGAACACGCTTTCTTCGCTCAGTCGAAGACATGCGCTCAACTCAGCCCAGAAGCTTTCGCTCAGCATAGATGCTCGCTTCACTCGGCGAAGACATCCGTTCCGCCCAGCGTAATAGCTTTTGCACAGCGTAGACACTACGCTTCGCTCAGCGAAGATGTTCGCCCCGCCCAGCTTTTCGCTCAGCGCAGACGCTCGCTTCTCTCGGCGAAGACGTCCGTTCCGTGCAGCGTAAAAGCTTTTGTAAGCTTTTGTAACATGTAAATTATACATAAGTACCTGTAAATAATTTTAAGTCATTCAAATGTATGACGATTTGTAAGTGCTGTGTACAAGCCTATGTAAATAAAGAATTATTTGAGTTTGAAAGTTTTGCACAGCGTAGACACTCGCTTCTTTCAGCGAAGACGTTCGCCCCGCCCAGCTTTCGCTTAGCGTAGACGCTCGCTTCGCTCAGCAGAGGTACGGTACACTACACGCGTTGCGCGGATTTGCCTAACAAAGCGTCTGACGCGTCGTCTCGACATCCACCGCTTGTACGGTGACCAAAATTTAAGAATAGTTTTAATAGGCATGACTTTTACATACGTGATTTTGATAATTAAGGTTCGAAACAAAATTTAGATAAAAAGTCACTTGTGGGTTTTTAGAGTCAAGGCAATTCCTCTCGCACTTCTCGCAGTAATGCTTTTCTAGTTCATTTGTGAAGTGGACCATTAAGGGGCAGTTTTACTTGGTCGGTTCAGCGCATTGGTGACTTGCTGCGCTCTTTTTTGCCTTGCATAGTGATAATCAGATGTTGAAATTTCTACGCATTGAATTCGATTGTTGTTTGTTTGCGGGCTACTAAGCCCACTGTCGATTTAAACACGCGATTGCTCATTCTCTTTCCTTTTCTTACATTTTTGCTACCGTGGGAGAGCCACGCTTCGGTATGAATGGGCTGGCTCGACCGAAGTGATACCACGGCCTCACAGAAAACCGGTGTGAAGCAGCACTGTGCTGTGTTTCGCTTGCGTGAGTGAGGGTACTGGAAGCCCAATCCAGGGGAAAGGGGGTGTAAAGGTTGGCAGCGGCACTTGTGACTCCGCAGGTGTCACGAGTGTCCATGGGCGGCAGCAATCGCTTACCATCAGGTGATCCGTCTGCTCGTCTGCCTCACATGAAAAAAATAGAATTACGTCACATCCAATTCAATAAGGAACAATTTTCTTGTATGGAAATTTCGTCGCCACGTCTATCCCAAAACTTCTCCCAGCCTTGTCGCTGCTGCCGGGTGGGGGAGGCCCCCACAATAGCGGTTTAATAATATAATCGGGACGACGCCACTTCCCATTAATTAAATTTAAAATTTTCATAGCGCCCGCCCCATTGTACAAAGTGATTATTTTAAAACTTGTTTTTGAGTAGGTATTGTTACACAGTTGGAAGCTCAGTGGAAAAGAACACGCGCTTTAAAGGGCACTTGTAGGTTCGAATTCGAGCAAGCACCTCTGGAATTTTCAAAACTATGTGCATATTTCTAAAATTAGCTCGTTGCGGAAACACACGCTTCGGCATGAAGGGGCCCGGCCGGCTGATAACCCGGACTCACAGAAAACCGGCGTAAAGCAACACTGTGCTGTATTTCGCTGCGTGAGTGAGGGTACTGAAGGCTTAATCCGGGGGATAGGGGTGTTTAATGGTTGGCAGCGCAATTGTGAGTTCATGGTATCATGGGTGTCCATGGGCGGCAGCAAACGCTTACCATCAGGTGATCCGTCTGCTCGTCTGCCACCTATTACAAAAAATCTAACTAGGTATAATATTGCGCAAGAAATGCATAGGTAGTGTTAGTAGAGCGCATGAATAAAATAAAACACCCTATCGTATGTTTTTTTTTAGTTAGAATGTATATAAGGTTTCCGTGGCTACCATATGGGGGCATCTAGCCTTTTATTAGGTGAATACACAGTTTGATTATAAATCCATCATTCATAACATTGATCGGGAAGCGACCCATCAAAAATAATGACTCCCACTCACCAATCCAGCTGAGTCACCAAACAGTTTCTTTCCACAAGGACATTTAGTTACGGCCGCGTAAAACACCAAAAAAGCCCATGGGAGCCGAGCATTCCTTGCCACCATCCCGTTGTGTCGTGAATGCATTTTTTATTGCACCTCCTTCGTTCAAACGATTAGTTTCATACAACCTGCCAGACACAATTACCGGCCGTCTGTCAACATATTCTACGTTTAAAAAGTTAAAGTTCAAATTCGAACGCGAAATTCGGCCAGTCACCCATTTGGTCAATGAAATTTGAAAAAATAAAGTCAAGATGGCCCCCGAGTTTTATAGGGTTACCGAAATGTTTTTTATCACTTCCTCGTCTTTGATGCTTTTTTTTCTGTTACCATTTTTAAATTGTATTGCGATAATAAATGAGCAGGTGTTAGGTTATAAAGTTGCACCGAATGATTAGGCGAACGGGTGGGTTGTTAGTTGGGTTTTGTTGTCAATGGGGGTCTTTAGGATCGGCCGCCATTATATTTCTTTTTTTGACATTGAATGTTTTATGGCGATTGTAGAGGTGTCTGTTTTTTTCTTTAAGATTGATAACTGGTGTTTGCAGGTTGTATGTTTTTTAACAGTGGACATAATCGGCTAATCTTAATGGATGGGTAGCTAAATGACACCAAGGTTTTGATAAGTTTCAACTAAGAATTTAAATAAAAGGGAAACTTCTATGAAGCTTCACTTCTTTTACAAGATCTTTCTACTTTTAAAACCTTTACATTGCCTTCCTATTTTTATGACAACTCATTTGGAACATTAGTAGTGAACGCTGCATCTGGTGAAAGGGTTGCGGGTTCGATCGCGCAGTACAAACATTTGCGTGCATGAGCATGTCTGTTTGTATTGGTCTGGGTGTTTTCTATGTATTATAAGTATGTATTTATAAAATAATTTTTAAAAAGTATTATATGTATACATTTGTACTCTCACTATTCATTCTGGTATCCGTAACACAGGTGCTTGAGCTGCCAATCTCGGAGTCAGATCAATGTATGTGATGTTGTGAAATATTTATATTTAAAAGCAATATATACAGTGACCACTTAACTGAACTGGTCAAGAACTTGTCTGTTTGTATTGGTGTGGGTATTTTCTATGTATTATAAGTATCTATTTACATAAGAAAAGTATTATAATGTATACGAGTACCTACATTTGTATCCGTAACACAGGTGCTTGAGCTATCTATCTCGGAGTCAGATGTATGTGATGTTGTGGAATATTTATTTTGGTAACGAACGACCCGATTGAGTATCTTCACTCGATGAAAGCGCAGGCGCTGCTTCTTCTCGGTTTTCTGTGAGGACGTGGTATCACTTCTGTCAAGCCGGCCCATTCACCCCAAAGCGTGACACTCTCCACCGTATGTCCTGTATGAGCTCTCAAAATTTAGAAACGTTTGATTAAGATTATTAGCTTTCAGAACTCTTTATACCTACATGATTAACCAGTTGAAAAAAGAGTTGTGAAATTCTCACTTATAGTCTCAATCAGAAGTAGAAGGCCCAAAAGTGAAACAATATGTCATAAGCAGTACACCCCGATCAATATTACCCCACGCACAGGTGCGGTACTATTCAAACTACCCGGTAGCAAGGCTCTGTCTACCCCACTGCCACAGCTGAGTACTCGCCAGTAAGGAAACTTCGCTCAATTTACTTTTAAGGTGACGGGTAGGGCACACTAACGACGCTAATCAATTTAAATTTTTAGCTACTAAACCTAATCTATTTTAAACAATTTCAGGGTTACAACCTCCTGGCAAACACTTATACTATTTATTAAATAACCATGCACAAATGCGGACCCAACATTTGTATATATTTAATAAATGGTATAAGTGTTTGTAGAGAGTTTGTAACCCCGAAGTTGTTTAAAAATTGCGGGGTTTTAGTAGCTAACAATTAAAAACGAATAGTGTCGCTAGTTAGGGCTACCCGTCGCTTTAAAAAATAAATACAAGTATTTGATCATTGAACAGACTATCTATACCTATCATCGTCAGCTGAAATAGGTCCACTGATGCGCTTAGTCGTCGCTCATTAACTTCTGTTGTATCCGATCACAGGTGGCCTGCATTCAGCGAGTTCCCGTGACTTCAATGATTAATAGATATCTACGAAAGCAAACAGGAACTTACGTGACTTTATTTATGATTATATGTATGTATAGGGCCTAATGTTCCACTTTTGGGCTATCCAACAGCAAGATTTCAAAAGCAGGAGACAAAGCTTTTGAAATATTGCTGTTGGATTATCACTAATGTGATGTTGCTATGTTATTATTAACATAGCAATATTTTTCTCATGTTCACCAGTAGACTGGAGGACATTTACCCCCTTAATTACAAATCGTGAACTAAGGATAGTCCCGGAACAACATTCGTGCCAGCTCCTTCTAACATTACGCGTTGGAATGGGATGACATGAGCTTTAGTACGGTAATTAATTTAGGTCGCAATTTATATAAAGGCGGATAGTGGTGCCCCAGGAATGTGCGGTTACACTGTCGACTTCTATATTGTGTTTCCAGCAGTAAACCGTGAAGCGGCCGTAATTCGTCTATTGGGGACAGTCGCGTACAATACGCCGCATCGATCGGCTTTGAAGGCGCAATTTGTTTTAATACTTCTTCGACTGTGAAAAGCTGAACTTGTGAGGCTTTAGTCTTTACAAACCTTATCTTTAAGAGCTATCGCCTATATAATTATCATCACGTCCAGCTTTATGGGACTTTCTCTTATCAACACAGAGACATCCTATCTTTGTTCCATCTATCTCAGACAGGGATTCAAGGTAGGGGAACATGGCCATTAAATTTTGCTTGCGTATTATTATATTTATAACTTAGGAGCCCGAGATACGCCTGTACCTTGATCCATGATTTCGTGAGTCTGTCACTGAATCAGAGTTACACGTCCAGAATCATTCTGTCAACAAATCTCCACAGTTTAGAAACTACTCAACATGCACATGGTGTCCTCACGATGTTCTCCATCCACCGAACAAATGGTGGACTAAAGAAATGCAAATTGATTTGAAAAATCCTCATGCTCGAGTTAGAACCTTCGACCATCCGTTTAGGAGGCGCATTGATATGGCGTCATATTGGTACAACGCTTCATCAGTAATTGAAACAAAAGCTCCAGCTACATTTAACCAATTTCTATCTTTTTGTTCCGTAAAAGTCATTACCATATACCTCATTACAAATACCTAAGTCAGAATCACTCACCGTTTTCACACGGCTGCAATCAAGAAACAAACTAGCGAAAACAAGTATGTAAATAAAGTGTACGTCACACACAATTCAATACTCTATCCATTTTCCAGCTAAATTTTCAAGCGACGTTGTATATACGAGTGTTCGTATCTACTCCTGCAGACGGTAAAGGTTGAGACGCACCAGGAAAATATCATTAACCCTCTATAGGCAAATTGGAAAAAAGTTCCCACCAAATTTTGAATCTTATATCTGTCATGACACGAGAGCAAAAGCCAATAAAAATTTTCATTGATTTGTGTCTTATTGAAGGTTAGAGCTACATACATTTATTTCTATCTAATATTTTAATAATGATTATTACACTTAACTGTATTCCAAATACTGCATGCTATTTAATATGGCTAAAAAGATATAAGGCAAGTTTTATAATATTACCTATGACCATCTACAATCTCTGTAACACCCCTGTTTAATAAGCAATAAAAGTATTTTGTTTGTCTATTTGGCTAGCGCCGAGTACTTAACTACATGGCAATAAAGTCTAAAGTATAGTATTGGCAACTTTCTCGATCAATCCTTTACTCTATTCAGTGTCCTCATCTCATATTACTGTTGCATAGAGGTTATCAAATAGTATGAGGAGTTTTGCCATCATAATATAAGCATGGTTAGGAATAGTAGCTTAGGTCACTACTAAATCAGTGTTATAGTGGACTTTCATATTTTTATGTAGTCTTTGAGGTAGGCAATTAGTTCATTGTTTTCAGAATATCAGGGAATGTGGTCAGTAAAGTCTTTCACGGGATTTGAACCCCTCTGTGTTTTTGTCATTTGATAAGGTCAGCAACGCATGTCTAAATGCAATCAATTTAGTTGCTGATCAGTGTTCGCTATGTCTGTCAAAAACTACGATAAATAGATGCGTTTCCAAATTATTGGTTGTCTCATTATTTTGCACCTGATAAAGTGTGACTATCACTTTATCAGGCGAGTGGACATTGCATCTATATTTATTGTGTTATAACGTTATAAAATGTTGTTACTGACAAGAATCCATTCCTAATACTGACGCAATAATACATCAGATTTTGTCTTATCCTGGTACACCGCAGCCTTACCCTTTGCTACCCTGAAAACGGTCACAGTCTTACACAACGCACAATAGTTGAAAACGATTTTATGTCGCTAACAATAAGAGTGAGTTCCGACATTGCCGTTTCCTGAGCCATCACCCCTCTGTCGTCCGCACAGAGTCCACGTTGGCCCGGCAATGTGTCTCAGTAATACCCTGGGTAGACAAGCGCGTATTGTGACGTGCACACACGATGGGACCATTGTCAGTTTTGTAATATTATATGAGTTTCGTGTATGATGGTGTATTGTTCGGCTAGGGTTTCTGGAAGAGCCTAGTTTTATGGATATAGGTATTACTAGGAAGCAGACATTGATCTACGTGAAGAAAAGAACAGCTATCAATTTGTGGGCATAATTTCAGCTGAGTCCAGCAATAGTCGACGATGCGTCTTTAATATAGTCTTGCATCAGAACTGTACGCTTGTTTGCTACCGTAGTGTTATAAATTATAAAGAGTTAATAACAGCTTACCGATGATGAATATTCCATTGATCCTTGATTGAAAAAATATTTTGAAAAGCGCAGTCTTTGTAACTGATCCTTGAGACCCATGAGAAAATAAGGAGATAAGATCATGTGAGCCGACAGACGTTACCAAATGCTCTAAGACAAGTTGAAGATAGAACAGAATGGATAGACCGTAGCAGCGCTTCGGTTAAGGAATTTCAAGAAAAGCGCAACTTTTAGGAATGGATTAAGTAGTAATATTTCATGTAGATACCTACTGGCAGGAGCCATTGGTTAGTAGGAGATGGTAGAGCCAAATTCTGAAATATTATCAATACAACTTATTTCTACACTTGCACTAAGCGATTCGATTTCACATTTATACATGAAGTTGAGGAAATTAACAACCTGCCGAGGTCTGTTTTTCCTGACCACTATAATCTAGATCTGGATCCTCTGGGCAAACACGTATCGCTTTCTATTAGGTGCAATGGTTAACTGTCAGCCTATAGTCTACAAAAAATCTTAGAAAGTTGACCCAACCACTGAATAATAACTCGACAGCGGGACGCATCCTTTATCGGATCTAGAATAGGGATTGCACCAAATCCCATTGAATTACCGTATATCGATTACCCGTCTATTCCAGTAGCAACCTACATCCCCGCGGCATTATATCGAATTGTGATGTAAAACATTTGTGACGCCGGCCTGAAACGCGCTGTAATGGGAACATTGTTTTATTGTCCGCCATTGTGTCGCTTTGTGTTGCTTGTGCGCAGCGTGTGTTAACTGCGGCGATCGCGGATGGCTTGTGTTTTTAGTCTTTATCGCTAGTCCTTGCAGAGTTTTGGGGACATTTTATTTGTTCTTTTCCACAGTTTAACTCCACCTTTATTTTTCCTAGCGCAGAATTCCCTCGTTTTTATACGAGCTATGCCTGAACCATGATATAGGATTTGCCAAGTCTAGTAGGTAATTAAATTTAATGTTCAACCATTTGACAGAGGAACTAGATCAATAAACCAGACTGCAGTGAAATTCAAAGACATAATAGTTATATTATTTAGATACACATAGCTGTGGAATAATTTCGAAGATTTTTCTAATGTTGTCGGTGGCAGTTTAGAAGCATTTTTCTCTACACTGCAACAGCTCTACTGAAAATAACCAACGATCGGCACTTGTCCCACCCACGGTTTAGTCAATTATATTAGATGAATAGTCCTCACAAGCTATCTTCAAACACACAATATGGCTGTGTCAGACACGAAAAGAACTTTTGGCAATAATTCTGGAGTTCCAGTTCTAATAACTAATAACTACTAATGTGCAATCATAACGTGCCTATCAGAAAACCGGTGTGAAGGAACGCATACCTACTTGGTGTTTCGTGAGTGAGGGCACCGGAGGCCAAACCCGTGGGAAACAGGAATTTAAAGCTTAGGTACTTACACTTGTGGCTTCGCTTCGCTTAGATGATCTGTTTGACTCCGTCTTATCATAAAACATCAAAAAATCGTTTCTTTCGATTCAAACCAATGCAAACTTTTTAAAATACTGAAAAATAAAAAAAAACACCTAAAACTCGAGCCATCGAAACAAGAGCATCTACAGCGCATTTTCTGAAGCCGATTGGCAATTAGGCACAACATCGGAGTATTGTCGTCGAAAACTTTGATTGGTCGCGCCAACCTCCAGAATACAGCCAATTATAATGAATACGGGCAGGCAATTATTCAACGCTACGAAGTTTTATTGTGCTGTACGGAACCGGCGTCACAGCCAGGGGTGAATGGGCCAATAATTAAAACCTAGAGATCGCCTCCTTGCGACTGGATTCGCTTTTTAATTAATTGAATTGTTCTAGTTTTTGGTTTGCGGCTTCAGATATTTGCTTACTCTGCTGAGGATTTCTTTGTTTTGCGTACGAAGTTGAGTTATATAATTCCCTTGGTTGCTATCCACTTACCACAATTAGGTGAAATTAAGGGGAGGCGACGCGTTGAAGAGGAACATGTCGTGGCTACTAAATATAAGGGAGTGGACTGGAATCACATCTAGGCATCTTTGGAGCGGCAGTTTTCTTTTGCAATGAACAGAGATCTTCAGAATTGAAGAAACTCCCACTTGCGTTATTTAAGAGGATGAAATCAATGAAGGGATTTCAAATGTAATTAACTTAAATCCAAGTGTATATTATCAAAATACTCAGACACAGAACGAATAGAAATTTAATTTCGAATGTATTTCCGAATGGGAAATTCAGCCATGACTCTTAGAGCATACGTGTTTAAGCACTCTCCCATGTTATGATATCATACAAAGCTTATTTATACAATAAAAAATCCCCATACAAACGTATCACTTTAAAAATGAATTTCAAAACCTGATACAACAATACGAGGAGTGAATCCGGCTGTTTATCTGTGAGGACAGACGGACTGACATTATTATTTATAGAGATCCGTATCGGCGCGTGCACAGCCCTGTTTAATTAAAGTATCGCGCCTACGAGATGAATGGGACAATGGTTATAATGAATTTAATGTAAATCTAATAATGGGTGGAGGATGCGACTTCTGGTTGGTTATAGGCACATATATTTATAGATTTGTCTTTCTTAGGGTTACGCAAGTATTATTTGGTTCTTCGACAGTCAACACCTTTTTAAACTCATCACTTTTTGAACACTCTAATTTTATTTTTAATGTTTCACTGCTTTGGATAGTTCTTCCTATCAACATAGGTAAGGAAGATTTAGGCTTATCCACCCCTGAAGACCAAAAATCGCTAGCAGCTGGCATAGATTTTTGTTTGAAAGTGGTTACACGCCAGAATCCCTGACAGTACATAGCACAAGCACTGTTTCCTGGCACAGGCAGGTAACTTATGAAGGCTTCTTCAACAATGTACATCTGTTGAAAGAAATATTTTTCATAGCAATTAATTGTTAGATTAGCTAGATAGCCCAAAGGATTGCATGCCTCAAGTAGCAATGGGCAGGTCACATAAATAAAAAAAAAATGCATAAATTATCATAACATTATTGGTGTTGAGACATCCCCAGTAAGTAATGCAATACTTGTGTTGGGAGTCACTCGCTCCTTTCTAAGATTTGAATAACATTGAGCACAATAAAATACATAAGGTTTATTTATTAGTAATAATAATAATAAAGTATTTAATTTAAAATATGAATTCATTTCGTTTCATTTTGAATCTGAATTTAATTAAAATAAAAAAGCAATAATTAATAACATTAAAATTAAATGGTCAAAGTTCCTATTGTTAAATTAATGCCGTAAATTAGCGAGGTCAGTCCATCGTTGAGACGGATAGGTCCTGGAATGGAGGCTGCGTACAGAAAGCTGCAGCCGTTGCTGAAATGATGATGATGATAGAGATACGCGGTATTTACCCATGTGCTCATAAGCGGTATTGAATAAATTGATCTCCTATTTTCCCTATTTACTTAATCTATTACAGTATTTCCTAGTACAAATATAACTCTGTGATTACCAGATCCACCCACGTGCTGATACATTTGATACGCCCACACAAGACTGCGGCGGGGCTCCTATGTAACAATCATGGTACGCTACGTAACAATGGTGATACAATTTACAATGATTTTGTAATAGCAACGGCACGGACGGAATGGTCTGGGTGTAGCTGGAGACGCCTCTGGGCAGTGGAGCAGGTTGTTCTGATAGCCAGTTTTTTTCATTATTGCATATATAAATTTAAAATTGAGTATGTCATATTAGCTTCTGTTGGTCGAACTCGTTGCTGTAAGGAAACCTGTACCTTTCGGGTAAGTTGTATTTTTTTTCCTCAACACTTCATTTACCTAATGCTTAAACTCGGTAATGCATCATCATCTTCAGCGGCGGCTCCAGCCCAAGAAGCGCCCGGGCGAAATCATAACTTGGCGCCCTCTTGTTTCAAAATGTACGAAAAAAATGGATACTTACATATTCGACTACCTATGGGCAGTCGTTTCATTGTAATTATCAGATATCCCGAATCCTATAATGGTCCAAGCGTAACCCGGGCTTCGAAGCGACAGCATTGAACGCAACTGGAAATCACACGTTTAGATGAAGAGAACGACCGCGCCTCTAGGTCGCGCCCGCTCCTTGCGGAGCGTTACTCTCAGCGCCCGAGTGCACCGCACCCCCTGAACTTTAGGTAAAGACGCCCCTGATCATCTTAGCTGCGTCCAAGCCTCGTTTGGGCCGTGATCCAGGACTTAGTTTAACATTTAGAATAGTTATTTACGGGATTTCTACCATGTACCTTATTTTTGATTTGTCTCTTTTTTAAGGTATAAATCCCGTAAATAACTATTCTAATTGCTAAACCAACTCATGGATCACGGTCCCAATCGAACCTTGGACGCAGCTAAGATGTTGATACATTACTGAGTTTAAGCATTAGGTCATGGTCTTATGACCACCTTATTATAAATCGCGATCTAAAGTTATTACCGTACTAGCACTCATGTCATCCCGTTCCAACACACAATGTTAAAAGGAACTGGCACGAGTTTTGTTCCGGGACTATCCTTAGTTCGTGACGAGGAGGCCTAAGTTTAAAACAATACCTTTATTGGTATCACGATGTTTAACAATGAAAAGACTTCTGTCTCACCTTCATAACGAGACCTACTGAAGCATGGCTATACGTATAGAATAGATAACTTTCATCATCATCAGCAACCCACACTCGTCCACTGCTGGCCATAGGTCTCCCCTAATGTACGCCACTGCTCCCGATTTTCGGCCACTCTCATCCAGCCCACACCAGCCAGCCTTCGAATGTCATCATCCCATCTTGTCGCAGGGCGTCCTACACTACGCTTACCGAGTCGCGGTCTCCACTCAAGGACTTTACGGCTCCAACTAACTAAATAACTGAATAGATAACTTTATTTGGTAGAAAACAAGAACTTCAATCGGTAATTTAACCTACACATAAATAATAAAAGCGACTACCTTTTTGGGGTTGCGTAGCAAAAAAAGGAAACGGAACTTATAGATTCGTATCCGTCCGTCTGTCTGTCCGTCTGTCCGTCCGTCTGTCTGTCCGTCTGTCTGTCCGTCTGTCCGTCCACACAGCCAATATTTAACCATTGCGCTTCTGTTCCATTTCCAAGTGACAAACGCAAGAAGGATATTAAGATTGTGAAACAAACAGAACACTAAAACATACCAAAACTTTGTAATACCTTATTGCATTGTATTCTTGCAAACAAATAATTGATTGATTGATTGAACAAAAAAAAATAGAATGATTAGGTATCTCAAAAATGTTGCATAGCCACAGTATGAAAAATATATGTAGGACAGGTTTTCTCATGATGTTTTCCATCACCGTCCATCTAGAGACAGAACTCAGTAGGTACTGCATTACAGCGAAAATACCAACCTAATTTATACTTCCAAAACTGAAACCACAGGTCCCCAAACTTCTGAAACAGCCGATCTATCACTCAGTTTGTATTATTCTCCGATCACATTAAAACAGAAGCGCTCAAAGAGTCGTAAATAACGGGACACGATGACTGCCTCACTGGAGTTACCAACTAAACACATATTTCAGACCCGCTGTCATTGCGGCTACTGTGACCAGAATGAGAGAGTCGGAACGGACAAGACCTAAATTTATGTAGCAAACGGATTACCTGATGATAAACAATCATCGTCAGCCCATTTCAGTCCCCACTGCTGGGGCACGGGCCTCCCTCAATCACATGAGGGGTAATTGCCATACTCACCACGCTTGGCAGACGGGTTGGCGAGGGTTTTGATATAAATGCAGTTTTCCTTCTCTGGGTGCTGATGATCATGCCAGCTGCGTTACCTTAGTCGCCTTTTACGACACCTCGGTAAGAGTGAGGGTGGCCTATTCTACTCTGCCGGGCACCACACGGCTAAATAAACAATGGCCGCCGTCAATGGAGGAGGATGTTTTGAATTTTCTCGAGTGAAGCAATATTAGTTACCTAATTGACCGAGGGAGAGCCACGCTTCGGCATGAATGGGCCGGCTCGGCTGCAGTGATAGCACAGCATCGCAGAAAACCGGTGTGAAGCAGCACTTTAGTGTGTTTCGCTGCGTGAGTGAGGGTACTGGAGGCCCAATCGGGGGGAAAGGGGATTTTAAAGGTTAGCAGCGTTTATGACTCCACTGGTGTCGCGGATGTCTATGGGCGGCGGCAATCGCTTACCATCAGGCGATCCGTCTGCTCGTCTGCCATTTATTACATTAAAAAAAGAGTCTAGGCCTCCGAAGGGTGATCTCTTCGGAGGCCCTAGTTTAGGCCCTAGACCCTGTTTTTTTCGACTTCGATTGATCCTGCACTACTTTTTGACTATTATTCACCTGGAGCTCGCCCAAATCACTTCCAAGATGTCTTTCCAGCGATAGGATTCCCGTGGGCCGATGTCTCCCAGTTGGCCGACCAATTTATTGCTGGTATGACCTACTTTTATACATTTCCAAAATTTAGAACGTCCTTAAAGCTTGGGGTCGTCATTAGACTTTAAATATTGTTGCTTTGTTTTTTTGATACTACGACTGTGGCAAACAACCATGCGGCTCGGTTGATGGTAGGCGACTACCGCAGCCTATACGTCTGCCACTCCAGAGGACCTGCACACGTATTGCCGACCCTTTATTTGAGTGATAGTGCCCAAAAGCAGCTATTATTATAAGCGTCAATATCTCGTGAGACAATGTAATTTAGTTAGCCTTGGAACTCCGTTATTGGCTAAGTGTCTAATCTTAGTTTTCAGGATGGTCATTGTAAATATGCTGTTCAGTTTCCATTTTTTTTAATCAGCCTATAAACTGTCCCACTGCAGGGCAAAGGCCTCCATCATAGAAATCAAGTTATCGCTACTATAATGGGATTAGGCTTAATCACCACGCTTGCCAAATGCGGATTGGTGATCACAAACCCGCGCTATGTCCGAAAAATTTGAAACATACTTTTCGCTCGACCCGGGAATCGAACCCAGGACCCAAAGATCACGGCCCGGTACTTAAACCACTAGACCAACAGGGCGTTAGTTCACTTCAGTTTCCATAATCAATAAAAAAAAATCCTAAGACCCTCCTGTTATCTGGCCACATTACCCTGCACTGTACCCTATATGAAAAACACCTATTGTCCTGTACCCCGAGGAGGACTTTAAAAAACTCCCTCCTCAAGATTACCCTCTTATTGATTATGAGAACGATTGTTTGAGTTATTGACAGCTCCTTTGCGAGGGGGGGACTTGTTTTGCTGTCCTCATTTTGGATACTATTGAGGAGTTGACAGAAATGAGTGTCGGAAAATGGATGTTGAAAACACGTCCCATTTTGAATGTCAATGACCTGAAGGGTCATATGTTTACTCGTGTTAATTGTGTGAAATATACACCCTAATAGTTCTGTTTGAGTGCCACTATTCGATTGAGTTTGAGTTGAGTATGTGGCTTGTATGAAATCGACAATATTTGGTATATTGGTTAATTTTATACTTTAGTTTGAAACGATTAAGGCCCGATTCGACCAACCTTATTCTGATACTAAATATATTGTGCGTGTTGTGTCATCTGTATGTCCCTAACAACTATCGATGTCTTCGGAAGCACAAGTTATTTGCAGTGCCGAGGTATCACACAGTAGCGCGAGCACACTCACCTGAGGCCTTACCATGAGTTTTAAATACTGTCCTCGCTATCCAAACAAAAGCCCAAAGGATTGCATGTCCCAAGTGGCAATGGGCGGGGCACATAGCGAAGAGAACAGACGGTCGTTCGGGCGGAAAGGTCCTCGAGCGGAGGTCACGTACAGGAAGCCACAGCCGTGGCAAACATGACTGAAGAGGGATCTGGCGCAGGCTCGACAGCTTAACGTACTTTCCGAGGCACGGGGGTACACGACCGCTAACTTCTAGACTTATTCATATTCTTTATTACTCTCTATCATGTTACAAAAGATGGTAATAACATAGTACAGTACAATTATGGGCCCTGTCGGACTTCGGATTGACACTGAGAATTTCTTCCCAGAAAAAGTCAGGTATAAAATCGAACCTGGGATCCCAAACGCAGCCGTCGCTTTACAGTGCGACGCACTACGCACTGCACAAATGAAGCAGTCAATAAAGTAAGTGGTTAACAGTGTTTACAAACTTCTAAACTCTAAGGTGCATCGCTCTCACGACAGCCGAGGCGGCGGCGAATTGGAATCGAGGCGCGTTTTAGGATTGGTCTCTATGTAGAGTCGAGGCGCGGGCGGTTATGCTTCTTTCTCATTTTTACCCGACTACAGCGAAACAAAAGGAGGGTTATGATTTTGACCTGCATGTATGTATGTATGTGTGTATAGCTGTTTATCTGTTCCGCTCATAACTGCGAAACTAGTTATCATATTTGAACATATCAGGTCAAATCAAAAATCAAAATAACTTTATTGTTAACTACAGGTAGTTGTTATATTGTGTAGGGCCTCTTCTTTTAAGTTTGGCAAACCTGTATTAGAAGAGACCCCTCTCTTTAGTATACATTAGTAAAACTGTAGTTGGGTACAAAGAAGAACTTATAATAAATTGAATTCTGTTCTAATCTATTTATGATAATTAAAAAATAATGTTGGTGTAGGTTAAAATTGTCTCTGCTGAAATTATTATGCTGTATTGCCGTGGTCGTATGCCACCTACAGTAGAAAAACAGATGCATTATAATAATAAAATGAAAGCAATGTGGCGTACGACCACGGCGATACAACATAATAATTTCAGCTAGGACAATTTTCTGGTTTCGTACTTTTTACAGCGTGTTTTTTGGTAGTCATCTTTTAGTTTTTAAACTTCATTTTTATAATAAATTCATCCATACGGACGTAACGAAAAGACAAAATCGTGGCGCAGGCACACTCCTACGCTGCCGCTGCGACTCCGCGCCGCCGCCTCGACGCCGCTCCGACTTCACCTCGCCGGTGCCGCGACTCGCCACACGCCATTTATTTATTTATGAAGAGACCTTAGGTACGTTGCGGCGCTTATGCGCCTCTGCCTCGATTGTATTGTGACCGACGAGCCTTATTCAGTAACCTGTGCGCCTATACGTTGATTAAGCTGTCTGTATGTTTGCTGTCCTGTCTGTCGGTCTGTCTCGTTAGTAGCGACGAGATATATATATGCCTCTTAATGTTTTTCACGTCCACACATTGCCTCTAAGTGGCTAATGACGTAATGAACTACTTAGGTACGTAGAAAAAAGATGCACAATTCAAATCAATATTTTTAAACATCAAGTGGGTTTTAGAATCTTAGATAAGTATTTATGTTTTTGTGCGTGTCTATACTTTTGTAAGGTACTTTTGAATCTTAACGGTTCTTTCCGTAAAAACAAAGTTCAGGTACCTACTGATGTACTCTGTTATTGCGTTGTTTTTTTTATGACATAGGTGGCAGACGAGCAGACGGTTCACCTGATGGAAAGTGATTGCCGCCGCCCTTGGCCCGCCCGTCGCAAGGCCAGTGGAGTCACAAGTGTGCTGCCCACCTTTATACTCCCCTGCCCACCCAGATTGGGCCTACGGTACCCTCACTCACGCAGCGAAAAACAGCACAGTGCTGTTTCACGCCGGTTTTCTGTGCGGCCGTGGTATCACTCCGGTCGAGCCAGCCCATTCATGCCGAAGCGTGGCTTTCCCACGGTTTTTGCTTTCGTATTGACATTATTTAATGTTCTTTCAGTTTGTGATTTTATAAAAATGACAATACTTATTATGCTAAGTATTTATATTATACTTATTAAAAAGGTTGCGCCACCAATGAAGTCCTTTGTAAAGCGCGCTTCGGTCGCCATCAACATTCAAATTTGAGCTTCATGTTCATAGATAGGTACATGGAAACTCAAAAAACGAGCCTATATCTTCCTAAAAGGCCGGCAACGCATCTCCATTCCCTCTGGTGTGGCTGATGTCCATGGGCGGCGGTGATCACTTACCTATCATCAGGTGACTCGCTTGCTCATTTGCCTCCCTCTCTCATAATTTCAGTTTCGTGACACGCCGCGAGATTTCTTTCAAGGCGCAGATCATGGTCTTCTTTTGATGCGGGAATCTAACCCAGGGGCTCTAACGCTACGGGTAGTCGATGGTTTATCGATCTCAGTAGTTGAACGCCCTTTAATATCACCAAACAATAGGATAAAATTGAAAATTTCCTGTTGACAAAAATGTGACCAACCGTGAGACGCAACTTAACTTGCAACAAAAACTATTTAAATTCAACTACCACAAAATCACTATCAACCCATTCAAAACATACGCAAGTTGACAGGAGGCTGTCAAAGTCTCCGATAACAGTTTAAAGCGCACGCGCCGGCACGTGTCAGGGTGACAGTTGACAGGTCGGAGCTGTCAAACTGAGCGGCGGTGGAGAAAATGGCGGGCGGTCAGCGCTTTGTTCTGTAAATTAACTTTTGGCCGAGGGTCAAGTGAGCTTTTGACGTTAAGATTGAGATTGGCTAGAATTTATAAACGTAGAAGTTTATTGTACTAAATGAATAATATCTGTATTTGTTATTAATAATATAGGATTAAAGATCACAATTTAGTTTTCAATGGCAGTTTAACGCAGCAACTGTTAGTCGAATGTAATAATAATAACCTCCAACCGATTTCTAGTAAGGCGGCCAACCTTAACGATCAGGCACTTGCGCAGGATATATTACATATATCGCTCAAATGTGTGCACGAACACAAGTGCACTCTCTATTTCCTTGCTCTTATATTCAAATGCGACAGAACCGGAGAGGGATCGGGCGCAGGAAAAGATCGCCAACGCCATGACCGACCCGGGGTTTGAACCCGGGACCCCAAGCACAGCCGTCGCTTAAAAGCGCGACGCACTATACACTGAGCCATCGAGGCAGTCGATATTCAAATGTACTCCTGCCACCTACACTTAATTACTACCAGATACATAGATGGTGCTGCCACATGGGGCCAGATATTTAAATCGTACTGGCCCTTTTAGTCAAATAGTACTGCAACTAGTAGGCACTTCCTACTGCACGATAATTAGATCCCATACTCTAGTATCAGTCATCATTGGCCTTTGCATCTAATCTATAGCAGATGTTTTAAGCAGCATCGCGCGGTGTGGTGACATTACAGCTGCGCTCGTGGCTGTATAGGTAGTCCTATGCGGGAGTGAATTTTCCGTCCGCATTTGCGAATTGAGAGCTGCTACGGCATTGGGGTGCCAGGCATGGCGTTTAGCACGTTTTGCCGCAAGCTGATCTGACCAGGCCTTATCGTGTTCAACTAGACCCTCCGACACGATTCTCCTCCAAGTCAATCGTTCAACAGCGAGCTCCTCCCACTCTGCTACCTGGATCTGAAAAGCATGCATGTCGCGCTTGGCGCAATCTTTCCACAGGAGCATGGGCCTTCCGATGGGTCTTTTAGCATCAGCTATTGCCGCCTTGGCCATGGCTAGTATCAGTAACATACTGCTATCTAAATGCTCCATTTTCACTTAGAATGGAAACCTATACAAAATATTGATTACATAATTAATATTTTCACCAAGAACATACATTTCCACACTACTTTGTACAGTCACTTTGATTCAGCCTTTGTTATAATTATTATTTACGACTCCGTGAAGGGTGTATTGTAACCCCATAGATATAATTACCACGTGGGAAACATTGTCTGTCGTGTTTGCTTTGGAAATAGCTCCTCAAGGTGTAGAACAATCATTGTAATACGTGTAGGTAAAGGGTTCTAGGGTGCTGTGTAAATATTGGATATAACTTAAGTCGATAGTCAAAATTTCCTTTCACAGTTTCTTTTTTGGAGAATCCACACAAATCCGGAAATAGGAATGATCTATGGACATAAGATAACAACCATCATTGGCAAGACAAAGCTCACCTTTTTTTTCTTTTTACTCGGTCTCCCAGAAGAAATGCAATTACGCATACCCTCATCCTCTGGTCATATCGGACTCGACCTCCGTCGACGGGGTCTTAAACTCTTATGGTGCTTCCGTCCGCGCCAGAGTGGGAATAGGATATGAGAATCAGACTAAGAAGTCTCCCTTCATATCCCTCCCCAGGCGAAGGCCCGCGTACAGCGCGGGCCCGACACTACGCCCCTCGTTTGAGCTGGGTGGGCAATAGGGACAGCCGGGAGCACCGAATTGTGCCTACCTGGCTGCAGACCAAAACGCACCCTGGGCCATTCCAGAGATTGGAAGAATGTGCCGTAAAGGCTGCACATTCTCTTGATTCGGCCCAGGCGCCCGGATGGCCGGTGGGCCGACAAAGTTGACCGGCCTAGGTATCGCTGGAAAGACGTGGTCGAGACTGATCTGCTGACTAGAAGTACCTAGTGCAGGATCGATCAAAGTGGATCTCTTTTAGGTCTATCGTTTCGGAGGCCAAGACTCGGTTCCGGTCGATAAGTCATTGAGGTGTGGCTGAAACAAATGAAAGAAGAATATCATGTTATTAATGTCAATGCTGTGTACCTACGCCTTAAAGGGTACCTATACCTACATAGGTATAAGAATTGTACCTAATATTATCTATTTACTACGAGTGACAGCACTTGTACACCGTTATTTTTTTTTGTTTACATCCCGAAACCCTAATAATATTAAAAATACAGAAAAAATACAAGTTTTGAGAATCAGCTAAAACAGTTCTTGATTTCAAAAAGTTATAGCGTAAAAGAATTTTTTGATGATAATACTAGTTCATAAATATTAAATTTAGATAATAAATGTAATTTCAAAGTCTATAATTTTATTCGTAATAATTAATGTAAATTATATATTGTATGTTACCTACTCTCACTAATAATTTATGGAAAATTTGATGTATAATCTACAAATAAGTAACAAATAGTGCAATAATATTTATATTTCTTTAAATTCTAGTAATAAGCAAAATTTGGCATTCAAGATAATAATATGTAGTTATAATGTGAAGTATGACTGATTAACATTGCTATGCCCTTACAGGGCGCTACATTGTATTAATAACATCTTATGTACGTACCTACATTTATTATTTAAGATACTTTGTACCCAATGTAGCACGCAATAAAATATATTGATTGATTGATTGACCCTTATAATAGGTATCGTGAATTAAGTTCGTATAGCATATTAGATCAACAAAATAAGCGAAAAAAAAATCAGCTGTTCCATTAATTATTGCCGGGTGAATATTCTATTTTGTAACTACTGTCGCTAGTTAGGGGTACCCCTTGCCTTAATATAACTATTTATTGCACATTCAAGGAGCAAGTAGGCACAGCGTATACATAACCCTTATTTGGCGTTGGGGGTAAAAAACCAACATTTTTTACGAACCAATTCCGAAGTCCCACTTAAAAACTTTAAAATCACAACATCATTATCAGTTCCCTGTCCTTCGGGTTTACCCTGCCACGGGCAGTAGTGGAAGGTGTATTTATTAGTCATGATGTTGTTTGCATTGAAAACAATCGGTTCTGCATCCGACGCGGGTATTTATTTTGGTTCGTTTTGTCATAATAATGCGTAGCGGGGGAGTGGAGGTGCTGAGTTGGGCTGTATAGGGTGCTCCTTTAGAATTATGAATTATTTCGCGTTTCGTTCTTAACTATACGAATGGCGAATGAAAGAACTCTTTAAATAGCCGAAGTGATATCACGGCCTCACAGAAAACCGGCGCGAAGCAGCACTGGGCTGTGTTTCACTGCGTGAGTGAGGTTACCGGAGGCCCAATTTCGGTGGGGAAGGGTTTAAAGGTTGGCAGCGTACCTGTGACTCCAATGGTGTCGCGGGTGTCCATAGGCGGCAATAGCTGACCATCAGGTGATCCGTGTGCTCGTCTGCCACCTATTACATAAAAAGTACCTACGTACAATCAACTGGATAGGTATGACGATTATCTATACTTGTCCTTTTCTGTACCTACATATTCAACTGCCTTAGTTTAATTTTGGTTTCAGGCAGCGACCAAAACCCAATTTACCTATTAGGCGTAGTTTTCTTCATTAACACAGTGTCGGCAGGTAATAAAAAAACCGGCCAAGTGCGAGTCGGACTCGCGCACCGAGGGTTCCGTACAAACCTGCAAGGTTTACAAAGTTCGTTCATTACGACAATCGAGTCATAACTATGGTATTTTTATTGCAAAATGAAATTTATAACATTACAATGGGGAAAGATGGAGGAGCATAAATTTAAGACAAAGATCTCTTTATCGTTTAAGTTATCCTAGGACGCATTTAGATTATACAGCTACACTTTGACTGACCGGATGGCGCAATTGGTAGTGATCCTGCCTCGTACGCCAAAGGACGTGGGTTCGATCCGTGGGGATCGAACCCACGTCCTGGACAAACATTCGTGCGATGAACACTTGTGTTTGTTCGGTGTCTGGGTGTAATATATGTATTTAAGTATATATTTGTGTTCCTCTGTTGTCTGATATCTGTAACACAAGTGCTTAAGCTACTTAGTACGGAATCAGGTCAACGTATGAGATGTTGTGAGAATTATTATTAATTATTATTATTATTCACGAAAACATCGGGATTGAATGACGATGAGTGAGGTCGTCTTTGCCGCTTGAAAAATGTTGCCCTCCCCATACATAGTATAATAACTCGCGGTCATTGCTGTAACTACAATTATGTTTACAATCTCAATTTTTTTGGTGGTATACCACTTGCTTTTCGGAGTTTTTCTGTTACCTGTGCTGTAAGCTATTGCTTCTTACCAAATTTCGAGATTCTTTGTCAACGGGAAGTGGTCTTTTGCGCGTGGGTTTTAATTCCCTTGCGTGTAGTTGCGAGTTTCAAAATATGCGGTATCAATGGTTGTACTTTTGCGTTTTGCGTTTTTGCGTTGACTTAGATTTTTTGTTTTTTTTCACGGGTTAAAGGCATTAGATCTAAGTATTTGATATGAATTTCAACTTGATAGCTCTACGCGTTCATGAGGAAAAAAAGTAATAAGTTTATATTTATTAAAAAATATATATTTTGTAATGTAACTAAAAATTTAAGGATTTCGGAATTTTTCCTTTATGTGTGCTATAAAACGTTGCTTCATGCCAAATTTCAAGATTCTAGGTCGACTGGAAGTACCCTTTAGGTTTTGATTCCCTTGCGAGTACTTGCGAGTTTCAAAATATGCAGCTTAAATTGCTGTTTCTTTTGATTGCGTTGACATAGAAGTTTGATTTTGTTACAGCTTAAAGGTATTATAGACTTGAGTATTTGGTATGAATTTTAATTTAATACCTCTACGCGTTTATGAGGAAATGGGTAGTAAGATTAAAATTATTAAAAAAATATATATTATGTGATGTAACTGAAAAATTTATGGTTTTTGTAATTTTTCCTTTATCTATGCTATAAGACGTTGCTTCGTACCAAATTTCAAGATTCTGAGTTCACGGGAAGCACCCTGTAGGTTTTGATTCCCTTGCAAGTGTCGAAAATTTGCGGCATAAACGGCTGTATCTTTTCATTGCGTTGGCTTAGAAGTTTGATTTTTTCACAGCTTCAAGGGACAGTAGACTTGAGTAATTGATATAAATTTCAGCTTCATACCTCTACGCGTTCCTGAGAAAAAGGGTCTTGACAGACGGACGGACGGACGGACAACAAAGTGATCCTATAAGGGTTCCGTTTTTTCCTTTTGAGGTACGGAACCCTAAAAATGTAATAATGGTATGTCAATGGGATAGGATTTCTACAGGTATTGTGAAGAAATTACAAAATGACGTCTTGTGCTTTGTCAGAAGAAATCTAATTTTATTAAATAAACCGTAATTTAAATTTCATCTACAAATTCAAGAAGACTTGCCTGCTCTACATTCTCGCGAGACCGTATGCCGAGCACACTCGTACGAGAGTGTATTTTGTAGCACTCGCCCCGCCTCGCGATGTCTCAGAGTTTCTCGCTCTCACTGTGGTGGCCTTTGGCGGTATCTTGCGCCAGGGTCTCGGGAGAAACGCAGAGATCATTGCTGTTACTCTTGCCAAACATCTCTGAAACTACTCCATGGTCTGAGGTCAAAAAACAGTCCTATTTCTCAAGGAAGTGGACAACGAAATCGATTACAAAATCGACAGAGGTGTCCGAGGAAAAGACAATATGTTGCCCAAATGTCCGGTATTTTGGCAGTGTTTTGCCGGCGTCGGCAATTTAGGTGATGGCAGCCCTACCTTGTACCAATGAAGATATCATAGAAAATAAGCACAACTCATTCTCTAGCCTCTCTATACTAGTCGCTGGCAGTTCTTACCTGTGTCGGATTGGATACCTAACATGCAAAGAGAAATTTTCAGTATAAAATTACGAGTCTCGCCGTCGTGGGTTATTTACTCTATTAGCTAATGCTAACTTACGCTTAATTGCTTTAATTGGTATTATGCACGTTTTTTTTTTGACTTCTGACTTATTCTCGAATGGCAGCTCCTTATAATTTAAAAGGAAATCACCCTGTACCTTCCCACCTACCTATTACCGGAGGGTTCCGTCAATTGTTTATGTTATTCCAGCGTATTTTGCCATACAAAAGACAGGCCAGTTGTTTATTTTATGCCAAATCACTACCCCACCCGGCGCAATGATATCTATCAAGTGCGCATATTTTATTGAAAAACATAGGGGAATATTCAAGCGTACGATATGAAATATTCTTTATTTAGGTTTACGATGAACTGTGCTAAAAAGTTAACCCTTACGATAAGCACTTTAGAGTTCAAAATAAATTCATGGGTCTATAGGTCCTGCCGTTGTAATTGAAAGGTTATTTTAAAGAATTTAAAAAGTGAAATAGGATGTGTTGATTGCAATATAAATATATTCTTTATGCTAAGTGATATGTTGTTTTAGGGTACATTGGTTTCAATGGATAGTAGAAGAGTCACTTATACATAAGTATATCTATTTATATTCGTATTTTTTATTTTTATTACTAGAAAATGGTCCGATCTGTTTTTAACGACGATAACGCCCATAAGGTATTTCATGTTGCAGTTAAAGAAGAAAATAAATTTTAACGTGTTTCACTGCATACCATAAACCATTAAAAAATACACAGTCACAGATATTATAATACTAGTTCATTCTAATCGGTGTTTTAAATAAAATTTCTTAAGTTAGATTTTTAATTATTTATTTAGGCATATATTTTAATTATGTTCTAATAGTCTCATCGTAACAATCGACTCCAACTCACAATAATGTTTCATTTACAAATTAACTTAATTATTCGTTTTATATTACAGTAACAGTTGAACTGGAAGTTACTATGGATCAACATTGCTCATTAAGTATAATTATATGTTCTTAAAAAGTAGCATACCAACTAAAAATAGTAAATAAATACCTTAGCAGATCAGCAAAAACCGGACAAAAACACGATAGGTTTTTCCTTGAACAATTTTCAAACCAATCGCTCAGGAAAGTTAAAAACTTTTTGCTGAAATATGGCGCGAAGCAGCATTCGGGGGAAAGGGGGGTTTAAAGTTTGGCAGCGCACTTGTGATCGGCAATCGCTTACCATCAGGTGATCCGTCTGTTCGTCTGCCACCTATCACTTAAAAAAAAAACAGGAAACCAGGCATCCTGTTGACTGTGTATAGAATCGCAAAACATCGATAATAGGTATAATAAATCAATCGATATTAGGAAACTCTTTAATGTAATTTATACAAGTGCTTCACGGGGAAGTAAAAATAAGTTTGTATTGACAATATTTTTCTTATGAGGAAATGGTTAAACAATAATAACAGACAGTTCAACATACGTTTATCTAACAGTTACAGGGTTAGGATAAAAGCCTGAGTATTAAATCTTCCCGTAATTTTATTACATTGTAATCTCGTCATTACAATAAGTTCTTCGATTACAGTTAAAACTAAAGAAAGATTTATAAATAATGTTTGTTTTATGGCAACAACACATAAATGCAATTTATGGCCCGTTCTCTGTGAACGTTGAGACCATAAGAGTAAGAATCATACAGAGAGAAAGCTTCATAGATAAATTAAAAAAAAACAACACGTTCGGTTATTAACATTTGTGAGATTTCCCCAACCGATTTCTCACCATAGTAATGGTTCAATTTCTATTGATAAAACTTGACTAATTGTTGTAACCTAAAGATAGGTATAATATACGAAATACGATACGACGACGATAAAGCGATTTTTTTTATCAAAATAAACGAAAATAATTATATTAAGCAATAGGCTATTTGACAAAATTCTGAAAACTATCTTAGGGTATTCATTTGTTTATAAGGAGCCCTAAAAATACTGTTCTGTTTTTATTTTAGATATTTTAATAAAAAAAACGAAAAAGAAAATGCAATATTCAAATATGCCGCAAAAACGCGTCTTTCAGCAGTAGCGGCGGCCAGTGACGTAGATTGTCCATAAATAAACATTTGAGCTTGTTGGTGTTTCAATCATAGACTTATTTTTTTGTTTATTTCTTCCTATGAAGGAAAGGCAATCAAGCATAGGCAGTAGACTTACGCGTAATCTACGTCAAGGGGCCGTCTTTAGTCACGTGACCCCTGTTTAAAAAATATTAATTTTAGAAGACGAATTTTGATGAAATAATGCAATATTTTTATCTCGCGTTATTACAAATCGCTCCACAATATATTAACACTGATGTTATAAAAGAAATGTATATTTTTATCACTGTCAAATAGCCTATTGTTAAACAAATATGTTTCCTACGTTACTAGGAAGTTTGCTGGAAAAATGGGCGTTGTAATTAAATTTTCAATTTACTTTTTAAACTTTCTCCCCATATTTTTCTCAGTCACGCAGTTAACACTGCTATTTTTTAAGCAGATGGTCTAAGTAAACTATTTTTCTTAAGTGCCAATGAGGAGCAATAATAAAAATAAATAGATAACTATTTTATTACTTTACAGAAACGCACAATATCGAAGTGTGCGTATTAGACTATTTACAGAAACACCTAATTAATGAAAAGTCGTTGTAATTTAATTTGGACTTTTTGCGTAAATCCCATAATCGAATATTGCTGTAACACTACGCTGTTAAACATCAGTGGATTTATTATTCTATCATACAAAAAATTGTAGCATCATCAATTAGGAATCTTATTTCAACATAAATAAGAAATAACTAAAGACGCTAAATAATCCACGGGTATTGTAAGGCTTTTGCTGATTTAAAATATATAAAACAAAAGATATTTGAAAAAACGTTATACTACTTGATATAATTTATTTTAGTTTACTTTAGTCTTAATAATTTTAAATAAGGAAAAGAATATGTATTACAGCAATAATCAATTATCACTAAAATATTTATGAGATAACTAATTCCTATTTACAATTTACAAATATCGAAATTGGAATGTTAACTATTCATTTGAGTTATAATATATTTAATCTAAAAACTATATAAGGAAAATGAAAAAGGAACTTTGGAAAATCACGAAAGAAATCGTGAAAAGTATAATAAAATCACTGGGAACCCAGATAATTAATCATTAAAGCGAAATAAAAATATAAATAAACTCAAAACTAAACAATTTCTACTTATAAAACAATACATTTCCGAATTCGTATTCATGTAGCGAGACAGTCACCATGACAAAAAATGCGGAGTAAAGATGGCTACCATAAAGTGTGGTCTTAAGATACTGTTACACATTCTTATTTTCATGCTTAAAGCATGCTACTTTTGAGCAAGTGCTACTTAGTAGCATGTGTGGATGGACATGCTATTAATAAGCATGCTCAAAAATCAAAAATACCGGTCCATTTTTAGGGTTCCGTAGCCAAAATGGCAAAAACGGAACCCTTATAGTTTCGTCATGTCCGTCTGTCCGTCTGTCACAGCCGATTTACTCGGAAACTATAAGTACTACAGTGATGAAATTTGATGGGAATATGTGTTGTATGAACCGCTACAAAAATATGACACTAAATAGTAAAAAAAAGAATTGGGGGTGGGGCCCCCCATACATGTAACTGAGGGATGAAATTTTTTTTTTCGATGTACATACCCGTGTGGGGTATCAATGGAAAGGTCTTTTAAAATGATATAAAGTTTTCTAAAAAACATTTTTCTTAAAGTGAACGGTTTTTGAGATATCAGCTCTCAAAGTCGTAAAAAGTATGTCCCCCCCCCCTCTATTTTTATAACTACGGGGTTTAAAATTCTAAAAAAAATAGAGGTGATGCATGCTAATTAACTCTTTCAACGATTTTTGGTTTGATCAAAGTATCTCTTATAGTTTTTGAGATAGGTTGATTTAACTGTAATTTTGGACTTTGCTGCTACGGAACCCTTTGTGCGCGAGCCCGACTCGCACTTGGCCGGTTTTTAAACACACTGGTCGACATTTAAACATGCGGGTGGTTAGGTTTGGGCTTGCTTATTTTTTAGGATGCTAATAAATAGCTAATGCTTATTGATAGCAAATGTGGACAGTTCATTAAGCATGGTCATATTTGGCATGCTTTAAAAGTATGCTACAAATGAGTATGTGTAACAGTAGCTTATATCCGAAAGAACCGCGATTTAAAAATCGCAAATAGTTCAACATATAAAATGAGCAACAGTTCAAAACACTGAAAGTTCAACACAAATACGAAGCGTAAAACAACAAACAACTGAATCAACAACAACGAGCTTACGTGTCAGGTCAAAATATGACAGTTAGGGGCCTCCTGAACTCCGATCCTCCCTGGGTGCTCTGCGTGTACTGCCCGGGATACTGTGGCATGAGGATGCTGGAGGATCCTTGGTAGTAGGGGAGGGAGGGGGACGGGTTGGACCCGGAGGACGATGAGCCTTCTGCCCGGTCGTGAGTTTTCGCGGTCATATCTGGAGACTCCGTCGGGGATCGAGGGGAAAGACTCGACGGGGCTGAGTTGACGGCTGAACTGAGCCCAGCCATAGCGGCTGCTGAGGCCTCCGAATACATCTTACTGATGTCCATGGGATAGGACCGTTGTTGCTGCTGGTCCATATACATGTAGGCTTTGGATAGCGCCGCGGAGTCCAGGTAGCCTCGAGACGGGTCAGGGTACATGCCGTAGCTCCTGTATTTTTCTGCCTCGATGGAGTATTTTGACATGTCCATTGAAGAGCCGACCTGTGAACAAGGAAAGGTTTATTTAACCAAATGAAGGCTTGTAAGTCAATCCTGTTTGCTCGTTGGTTTTACTCTTATAATTAAGGGTTCTTCCCGGGTAAGTCAGCTGTTGAGAGCTAACAATCGGCTTATTAGCCAGCCGCAGACTACCGCGGGGATCGCGCTGTCGGTGCGTGAAATCCTCCAATTTATCCGACATGCAAACAACTTGACGTTTATTCGGTAATTTGATTTCAAAGTAGACGACTGTAAGTGAGAAGGAATGTTTTGGTGGAAAGAGTTTGTTTTGAAAAGTCGGGTTCTTGGGGAAACCTTTTGAGAGTAGGAGTAGAGATCATTGTACTAAATATAGCCGGTTTGACGTTAGTGGTAATTACACAACTTGTTAGTGCCTAAGTGTGTTTGTAGACTTCTTCTAAGACCTCATCATCGTCAGCCCATTTAAGTCCCCACTACTGGGGCACGGGCCTCCCTCAATCACATGAGGTGTAATTGCCATACTCACCACGCTTGGCAGACGGGTTTGCGAGGGTTTAGATATAAATGCAGAGTTTTCCTTCTCTGGGTGCTGATGATCATGCCAGCAGCTTTACCTTAGTCGCCTTTTACGACACCTCGGTAAGAGTGAGGGTGGCCTATTCTACTCTGCCGGGGGCCACACGGCTATTCTAAGACCTAATTGGTAATAACCTAGTTTTAGTGGAATTACAAATTAAAGAAGGAAGTCAACAAAATTAAGATAAAAATTTGCACCTAAAATACCATATCTGGAACTTTCAGCACAATTAAATAACTCAACCACAAGGTCTCATTTCAGAACCACGAAAGCTTTCCCTCCACCTAAAGATTACTATTATTTTTAACTCAATCCCGCCACAAACCCGTCAAACGCAAACTACTCCGCCCTAAGCGACCAAATTAAAACACTACTTGACACACAAACTTGTGCTATTATGTTTAGGGTTGCCAGCTTTTGCATGGTGAAGTCGGGGTTGGCTGATTCGGTTCTAAGATGAAAGTTCATGAAATCATGAATAAATGCGAGTAGAAATGTATGAGAACATTTGACGACGTGTTTGGAACAGTGGTAGTGAACGCTGCCTCTGGTGCAAGGGTTGCGGGTTCGATCCCCGCACAGTGCAAACATTTGTGTGCATGAACATATCTGTTTGTATTGGTCTGGGTGTTATCTATGTATTATAAGTATGTATTTACAAAAGAAAAGTATTATATGCATATATTTGTAATCCCACTGTTGATTCTGTTATCCGTAACACAGGTGCTTGAGCTACCTATCTCGGAGTCAGATCAATGTATGTGATGTTGTGAAATATTTATTTATTTATTGTAACTACACTTTAAGAGAATAACAAAACCTACTTTTAAAATGTGTTTTAGTACCAACAATATGAATATAAACCACTATTCGCACTAATTTACATTATACATAAAAACATTTAGGACATGTTACTTTATACGAAGAAAAAATAGGATATCTAATTATTATAGCACCCGATATTATAACACAAAACCATTAAAATTGCAGACGATTAGGGATGGTATTATTGCGAATATGCGTACATAATGGATAGTGATCATTATAGCAAACGCGTTAGGGATTTTGATTTTCGGACGAACGATTTTCGAAGAAGAAAGTGAGTACCGTCAAAGTGGGAAAGCGGTAAAAACGCAAAGATGATAATGGATATAGGTACATACAGTTTGTGAAATCAGTCTTTCAATCATTTACTAACCTATACTCAACCGGTGACGTCACAATCCCTGTCATCGTGACACTCTACAGCTAAGTCATTCATTTTCTTTCTCAAATTACGTAACGCACCTCGTTTTTTGTGTTGATTAGGGTTGCGAAGGTCAGATGGCAGTCGCTTCATTGTAATAACTAGACTTCTCGATTTTTGATCATGGGCCAAGCGTACCCTGGGCACCGAAGCGACAGCTTTGGACGCAACTGGGTATTACAAGCTAAGATGAGGGAGAGATCCATGACAGAAAGTTCACTCAACCTAGACTAATTAAGATAGTAGCATGATGTACCAGTCTGTTACCTGGTAGCTAACTCTTCTTCTTTTGACCCTGTTATTCCCGGTTGCGAGCCAGAAGCTTAAAGCTTGAGAGCTTTGGAGCTTAGGGTAGACCATCATCCAGAATTTAGAGTCGGGTAAAATTAAGCTATTGCAAGCGATTGCCGCTTAGCCGTTAAACCAGACTAACTGAATCATAATTAAAAACTATTCGATTCGAAATGTATAGGTTTCCTCACGATGTTTTCCCTCACTTTCAAGTATCTCAGATTTTACTAAAAATAAAACCGTTAAACTTTTTCTTCTTATTTTTAATAGCACAGTGGCAACCCCAATTACGGGACCTCCCTCCGCCCTCGATTTAAAAACTCCTCGATCTTCCCCGACCCTCTATTTGACGTTTAATCTCGTGGATGTGACGGAGACGCGTTAAACAGGGGCGTGAGGATTTAAAGATCGCGACGGTTTATTGGATTATTCTTATGATTGACTGAAACAGATTATTGACTTAGACAGTAGGTACTTCATCGTTTTTAGATATTATCCCCCTTATTACAAATCGTGAACTAAGGATAGTCCCGGAACAAAATTACAAATTGGTGCGAGCCCCTCTTGACATTGCGATTTAGAATAAGGTGTTATAAGTAAAGAGCCTCGTATTTAGAACGCGCGGGTTTGTCTGTAACCGGTGAAAGGGTTAAAGTCAGAACTTAAACGACTGCCATCTTAAACACCTTATTATAAATCGCGAACTAAAGTTATTACCGTACTAAAGCTCTGTCCCCCGTTCCAACACGCAATGTTAAAAGGGGCTGCGAAATTTGTTCTGGGACTATCCTTAGTTTGCGATTTGTAATAAGGGAGAAAATGTTTAATACTAGAATAAATAGGCTACTGTGCTGTGTTTCGCTGCGTAAGTCAGGGCCCAATCAGGGGGAGAGGGAGGTTTAAAGGTTAGCAGCGCACTTGTAACTCAACTGGTGTTGCGGCTGGCGGCAATCACGTGATCCGTTTGCTCCTCTGTCATCTATCACATAAAAAAAACTTGCTCCATCATACGCTTCTTCTCAGGTCTAGGGTTCAGTGTAAATACTTAAAAACCAATTATCAATTATTGTGACCACTTTTAACATGTTTTAAATATCTGTGGAAACTTTTATTGTTAGGTACATGTTCTATCAGTATTTGTGTTATTTATAAGTTTACAAAAGAATGTTTGTTTCCCTTAAAAAAATTAATAAATCAATAAAAACTTAGGTATAACTTTCTTATATAAATCACAATAGATAATAGATCGGATCGGACAGCCTCATAGTAATCCTTGCGTTAAAATGATAAATCATCGAATTCAAGGACAGTAATAATCTTATTAATCCTATCAAATTGCTTTAACTTTCAAGGCGACGATTCCGAAACCCAAACCTTTGCATAAATAATAAAAGAGTTTTTGAAATACTTAATTGTCTACTTATTAAACTATTGAAAAGGAATCAGTGTCTATTTAAATCCTGTATGACATATTCAAAAACCCATCAATTATTCATAACGAGGTATTAAAAATTTGAGTTCATCAAAATTAAGTTGACGCAAGACTGTTTTATCTACAAAACTCAAATTACATTTAAAATTGAGAAAGTCACTGTTAAATGTTCTCGACACAGGCCCGTAATTTTGAACAGTTATCTCTTTACATTGAACTGTCAAATGCAAACGCAGTTGCAAAGAAATAATGGGCCCGAGTTTCTAAAAAATCCATTCATTGTTTAGACACAGTTGTCATTTCCTTTTGTGCGTCTAATATTCGGTGGAAAATTATTTACAGGCTTCTATTGAGTAAGAGTCGAACAAGTGAATCTCGTTATTTTAATACAGTACTAAAAACAAATCGGTGAAGAGTCTCGGATTGGACCTTTTGGGTTGAGTAGAGTAGTTGCGTTCATGTAATTTCGGAATTGTACGATCATGCGTTCTTGAGTAGAAACAATGCTTTTTAAGGTGACGGGTAGGGCACACTAGCGACACACATCGATTCTAATTTATAGCTACTAAACCGGATCTATTTTAAACAATTTCAGGGTAACCTCTCGGTAAACACTTATACTATTTATTAAATAACCATGCACAAATGCGGACCCATCATTTGTACGCGAAAAATTGATTCACGCTAAAACGTGGCCGCATTTGGCGGTAATCAATTTTTCGCGTACAAAAACGGACCCACGTTTGTGCATGGTTATTTAATAAATAGTATACCTAAGTGTTTGCTGAGAGGTTGTAACCGAAGTTGTTTAAAATAGATTCAGTTTAGTACCTAACAATTAAAAACGAATGGTGTTGCTAATTAGGGCTACCCGTCGCCTCAATGGGTTGATTCTTAACCCCCCACGCAAAAACGACAGGGTGTTATAAGTTTGACGTGTCTGTGTGTGTGTGTGTATGTGTGTCTGTCTATGGCATCGTAGCTCCCGTGCAAATGAACCGATTTTGATTTTGTTTTTTTTTTGTTTGAAAGATGAGTAAGTGTTCTTATATTCTTGTGATAAAAATCGATCCAAGATGGCCGCCGTCACAAAGATGTGGATTGTTTGTTTTAACACAACTCCCACAATATAGGTATGATATAAAAGGGCTTGAGTAGCAGAATATATTTATTGTGACAAATTTCAAATCTAAGATGGCCGCCGTCGTGGGATATAAAAATTTTCAAATTTTACATTGTAGGGTTAAATCAACTGGCCCAATGGCATAACTCGTATACCTATGGCATATTTGATAGTGACTGCCTAAGACGCTAAAGGAAGGGCTTGAATGCCGAGATCAAGAAACTGGTGGTGAAGACCAACATAATTGTAGAAGCAAAAGCTCACAGACTTCGATGGCTTGGCCACGTGGAAAGGTTGGGAGAGGATCGCAGTGTCAAGAAAGCTTATTTGGGCCGGCTTACCGGTCGACACCCGGTCGGCCGCCCCAGATTTCGCTTGGATGATGTCGTGCAAGCAGATCTTCGCAATCAGCGAACCAGCAACTGGCGTAAAACCATGACTGGTCGGGGCCAGTGGAGGAGTCTTGTATCCGAGGCCAAGACACATTTTGGGTCGCTAAGCCATCGGAGTAAGTAAGTAATAGGAACCCATTGGAATCAGGTGGCTTACTTTAAAGCCGTCCCGTAACGAACGAGAATATACCTGGCGCATCCAAACAAAGGAGACACACCGCGCGTGTGAAAGAGAGGGAAACTCCGATTTAGTCGTAACGTCTGCTTTAAGTTAGGCCCTCTGGTCAGTAAGTGATGTTGTTATGAATTTATTAAATTTTCTTCGCGTCTCAATTCGCTGGGCTCAAAATATTGTTCAAATTAGAATTTAAAATTGAAATAAGAACACGTAAGGATACCTTTCCTTCTTTCAATTTAAACTTCTTCTGATTTCAATATAAACTTCTAATTTGAACAATATTTTTGAGCACACGGAATTGAGACGCGAAGAAACCGGAAGGTTGGGTCAGAGAATCACCCTAATACATGTTGTACAAAATATTGTTTTTATACAAGTAAGCCTTGTTAGATGACAAGAAAGGTCTTAAGCAATATCCTATAATAATAATCCATAATCTTATATTGATATTGTTATCAAGTCTTAATAATAAAACTAGAACTAACTACCCTTTTTCCTTTTTGTAATGTTATTTTGATGCTGTGTGTATACGTCTTTAGACTATTATCTAGCACGTATGTTTTTAGCTTATACCTATTTTACCGATTGTTACCAACATGTAACAATCGGTAAAATAAAAGCTAAATCCGTTACACAACAGTGTATACCACTAAATACCTAAATAAATCTGGCCGCACAATCCTAAAATTAAATTACCATAAAAATAAAAAAATAACCATTAAATTAACGTGTCTCTTTAATCACTCGACATTGGCAGAGTTATTGTGTGTTCGCCGTAGTCAACACAGTGGCAGCCATATAGAAAAAAAATAAAATTGTCACAATCGAATCAACCCAATGCCTCTATATTATTATGTGCCCAAACACGATCGCACCTTCGACTAATTGAAAGCAGCGTAACAATCGCGTCTTATCGTCAATCGCCTTTTGCTTTAAATCTTATTTAATTAATCAGTGAAAGTTTAGGTTTCAGTAGCGGCGTCCCCTGCCGATCCATCAGGCTTTGTGCGCTTAATAGACCCGGCTATCGGATGAAAGCGCATTTTTAGGGCTCCGTAGCCAAATGGCAAAAAACGGAACCGTTATGGATTCTGTCCATCGGTATATCACAGCCACTAATGTCCGAAAATATAAGATTTTTTTTTATGTGATAGGTGGTAGACGAACAGACGAATCACCTGATGGCAAGCGCTTGCCATGGCCGATGGACACCCGCGACACCAGTGGAGTCACAAGTGTGCTGCCAACCTTTAAACCCCCCTTTCCCTTGAATAGGGCTTCCGGTACCCCTCAGCGAATCACTCAGCGAAACACAGCACAGTGCTGCTTCGCGGCGGTTTTCTGTGGGCCGTGGTATCATTCCGGTCGAGCCGGCCCATTCATGCCGAAGCGTGGCTCTCCCACGGTCAAATTCTAGCAGTCTATGTAAAAATGTTAGTATGTTCCAAGATTCTGCCTAAAGTACTCAGCCGATTTTGATGAACGAGGTAATCGATTCCTTATTACTGTCCAGGTGACCTAGGCGTATATTTTTACACATATTTTTTTATCTTTTCTTATTACTGTAGTTGGAACTAGTGACCTGCCGGCGGCGTTCGCACGGGGCAATATTCAGTGATCGGATTTAGATGTGCAGTTTTTGACACGCCAACGACACCAGACCCATGGACACGCGCGACACCAGTGGAGTCACAAGTGTGCTGCCAACCTTTAAACCCATTGGTTTCCAGTCAAAGCCAATGGTTTCCAGTCAAAGCCAATGGTTTCCAGTCAAAGCCAATGGTTTCCAGTCAAAGCCAATGGTTTCCAGTCAAAGCCAATGGTTTCCAGTCAAAGCCAATGGTTTCCAGTCAAAGCCAATGGTTTCCAGTCAAAGCCAATGGTTTCCAGTCAAAGCCAATGGTTTCCAGTCAAAGCCAATGGTTTCCAGTCAAAGCCAATGGTTTCCAGTCAAAGCCAATGGTTTCCAGTCAAAGCCAATGGTTTCCAGTCAAAGCCAATGGTTTCCAGTCAAAGCCAATGGTTTCCAGTCAAAGCCAATGGTTTCCAGTCAAAGCCAATGGTTTCCAGTCAAAGCCAATGGTTTCCAGTCAAAGCCAATGGTTTCCAGTCAAAGCCAATGGTTTCCAGTCAAAGCCAATGGTTTCCAGTCAAAGCCAATGGTTTCCAGTCAAAGCCAATGGTTTCCAGTCAAAGCCAATGGTTTCCAGTCAAAGCCAATGGTTTCCAGTCAAAGCCAATGGTTTCCAGTCAAAGCCAATGGTTTCCAGTCAAAGCCAATGGTTTCCAGTCAAAGCCAATGGTTTCCAGTCAAAGCCAATGGTTTCCAGTCAAAGCCAATGGTTTCCAGTCAAAGCCAATGGTTTCCAGTCAAAGCCAATGGTTTCCAGTCAAAGCCAATGGTTTCCAGTCAAAGCCAATGGTTTCCAGTCAAAGCCAATGGTTTCCAGTCAAAGCCAATGGTTTCCAGTCAAAGCCAATGGTTTCCAGTCAAAGCCAATGGTTTCCAGTCAAAGCCAATGGTTTCCAGTCAAAGCCAATGGTTTCCAGTCAAAGCCAATGGTTTCCAGTCAAAGCCAATGGTTTCCAGTCAAAGCCAATGGTTTCCAGTCAAAGCCAATGGTTTCCAGTCAAAGCCAATGGTTTCCAGTCAAAGCCAATGGTTTCCAGTCAAAGCCAATGGTTTCCAGTCAAAGCCAATGGTTTCCAGTCAAAGCCAATGGTTTCCAGTCAAAGCCAATGGTTTCCAGTCAAAGCCAATGGTTTCCAGTCAAAGCCAATGGTTTCCAGTCAAAGCCAATGGTTTCCAGTCAAAGCCAATGGTTTCCAGTCAAAGCCAATGGTTTCCAGTCAAAGCCAATGGTTTCCAGTCAAAGCCAATGGTTTCCAGTCAAAGCCAATGGTTTCCAGTCAAAGCCAATGGTTTCCAGTCAAAGCCAATGGTTTCCAGTCAAAGCCAATGGTTTCCAGTCAAAGCCAATGGTTTCCAGTCAAAGCCAATGGTTTCCAGTCAAAGCCAATGGTTTCCAGTCAAAGCCAATGGTTTCCAGTCAAAGCCAATGGTTTCCAGTCAAAGCCAATGGTTTCCAGTCAAAGCCAATGGTTTCCAGTCAAAGCCAATGGTTTCCAGTCAAAGCCAATGGTTTCCATGCGACTTAAGATGAAGATTTCATATTTTTTTAGTCATAGTGGAGAGAGCAGACGTTCACCTAGTAAGCGAATTGCAGCCGCTCTCTCGCGACACAGTGGAGTCACAATGTGCTACCTTAACATGGTTTCCAGTCAAAGCCAATGGTTTCCAGTCAAATCTCTGATCTATACGACCTTAAAGCGCTGAATCCCGTTTATTGATCAGCAACAAACACTTCGAAGACAACAAATTTCAATATGACTTACGGCATTTTTGTCGTAAGTTAGATGGTGTAAAATACGGCCGGTCCTTGTGAGGCAGTAAAGCGTATAGTTGATGTCACCTTGTCCGGCTAATCCTGATTTAGCGTGCTAGCTGCGAAAGAGGACGTATGTTATGCTCGGGGACAGACGCGCCGCGCGCCTGCCGAGCGACCGATGGTTTACGAGTAGAGATGGGACTTTGTAGGACGATCCCTTTTTACCCGATTACGGTAAAGCCAAAATCAAAGGGTAATGATTAAAAAAAATAATTTAATAGGTGGTAGACGAACAGACGAATCACCTGATGGCAAGCGCTTGCCATGGCCGATGGACACCCGCGACACCAGTGGAGTAAAGTGCGCTGCCTATAAAACCATAATTTCCCCCTGTACCCTCACTCACGCAGCGAAACACAGCACAGTGCTGTTTCACGCCACTTTATTGTGAAGCCGTGGTGTCGAGCCGGCCCATTCATGCCGAAGCGTGGCTCTCCCACGGTCAAATTCTAGCAGTCTATGTAAAAATGTTAGTATGTTCCAAGATTCTGCCTAAAGTACTCAGCCGATTTTGATGAACGAGGTAATCGATTCCTTATTACTGTCCAGGTGACCTAGGCGTATATTTTTACACATATTTTTTTATCTTTCTTAGTACTGTAGTACTAGTACCTGCCCGGCTTCGCACGGGGCAATATTCAGTGATCGGATTTAGATGTGCAGTTTTTGACACGCCAACGACACCAGACCCATGGACACGCGCGACACCAGTGGAGTCACAAGTGCGATGCCAACCTTTAAACCCCCCTTTCCCTTGAATAGGGCTTCCGGTACCCCTCAGCGAATCACTCAGCGAAACACAGCACAGTGCTGCTTCGCGGCGGTTTTCTGTGGGGCCGTGGTATCATTCCGGTCGAGCCGGCCCATTCATACCGAAGCGTGGCTTTACTCCCGGATTGGGCTTCTATTACCCTAACTCATTAATCATCTCAGAGTGTCATTCCGATGTTGCATCCAAAGCCGCTGCTTCAGAGCCTGGGGTACGCAGGATCATGATCCAGGAAATATCTATATTTAAAGTAAAAAAAAAAGTTTATTAAACTTTTTAACAAATGGCAGAACGGGTTACAATATATTTTGGTTCTTATCATAATAGGTAAAGTTGTGGCGAAAAGCGCGTCATGTGCACAGGTTGTCTTGATTTAGCTACACTAGGCTAGGATTGTCACGTAGATAATCATTCAACACCGGTTACCACTTTACATTATGCGACTTATGTCAACTACAGACGATTGCCAAATAGAATTTACTTTAATTATGATTCAATTTTAACGTGCTAAGCAAATAAATGCATACTATGTAGGTAGGGTCCTGAGATGAACCTTTCAGAGTAACCTTTGAAGTAAGTAATTTGACTTTTCCCATCCCTATTTGCGAGTTTTACGACCTATAAAAGTTAGCGTTAGGTTCAATGGTTTGAAGGTTGGTTATGGGGTTTTTAATGTGGACACAATAGGAGAGGACGTGCGCTCAGGGTGGCAGGGTAAAGACGTGGACGTTTTTACAATCTATTGACTGGTGCATGTCTTAGATCAATTTTAAGAAAACATAAAAAAGTGTCAGCCTATAAACTGTCCCACTGGAGGGCAAAAGTTTCCATCATGGAAATCAAGCCATCGCAACTATGACGGAATTAGGCTTAATCACCACGCTTGCGTAATGCGGATTGGTGATCACAAACCCGAGGTATGTTCGAAAAAATCGAAATATACTTTTGCTCGGCCTGGGAATCGCACCCAGGACCCCGAGATCACGGCACTTAAACCAATAGACCAATAGACTCGTAGCGTTGTGGTAGCCCGCGAGCACTAAACGATATTTTACCATAGGAATGGGAATTGCTTTTGTGATGGTGGCAGTCGAGCAAACAGATCTCCAGATGGTAAGTGATTGCGCATAGAGGAGCTATACCAGATAAAGTATGTACCTACTTAGTCACAAGTGCGCTCCCAATATTTTAAACTTCTTTCAATCAATCTTTTTTTTATTGGGCCTCCGGTACCTTCTAATTCCCCAACCTTAAATTCAACTGCCGTGAAACCTCTGTGTATCGCAACCGGCCAGTATTTCCCTCACAATATTGTATAGGACTCACTTCATTAAAAAATTTAAAATTCGAACCATTATCCGTGTCCATTGTTACGATTGATTTGTGTGTTTGACCGTGTAAAATGCAGCATTACGCTCCCACACAGATGGTCCGTTTTAAACCTTATTTACGTAGTTTTAAGATTTATTTTACGTTTTGTAACCACTGATCTTATTCATATGAAAATGATAATAAATTTTCAATGAATTATTTTGTTTGTGAATTATTTTTTGAATGTTTTGTGTGACCGCACGTTAATCGCTTTACTATTAAAGCATGGACATATTTGACATGTAACAACTGTCAATTTTATTCGTCCAATGATTGTGTATGTGTACAGAATGGATTGTTGACAAAACCGACACGTAAATTCATACCAAGTATGGGAATTTTCTCATACGTCAATATGGACGTAATATTTTTACTATTGTCATCATTTAATATAAAAATAGGGCAGTTGCCGTCATAAGGAAAGTCTTGTGCGAAATTAGCTAGCGTGTAGGTAATTCCCGGTTGCGTTCAAAGCTTTCGCTTTTGAGCCTAGGGTACGCTGAGACCATGATTCACGATTTGAGGAGTCTGATAACTATAATGAAGCGACTGCCGTCTGACCTTCGCAACTCTTTATCAGGATAACCATACCTACTTAATCATGGTACACGTTTCAGAAACTATCCGAAACGAGCAGGTTTCCTCACGATGTTTTCTTTCACCGCCGAGATAATGGCGATGATATCAGCCTATATACTGATATACTGTCCCATTGCAGGGCCTAAGGCCTCCATCATAGAAACAAAGTTATCGCTACTATGATGGGATAAGGCTTAATGACCACGCTTGTCAAATAAAGATTAGTGAACACAGACCCGAGCTATGTTCGAAAAATTCAAAACATATTTTTTGCTCGACCCGGGAATCGAACCCAGGACCTCGAGATCACAGCACGGTGCTAACACCTCTAGACCAACAGGCCGTTGTCAATGGCGAGTAGGCAAATTGGAATCGGACAGTTATCAAAATTAAATATTTTTTTGATTGAATTTAATCATGTTGCACAATAAATTAACAACATTAGCATCCGTTGTACAATGCTCAGTCATTGCAATTTAACGGGGGATGGGTTCTCAAACAAACAGTTCCGATTAGGGTCACCATGGGTTAAGCAAGTTTAATTTTGTATTTTTGTAGTTTTAGAACAAAACGTTACTTTAAGTTCAGTAAAGATAAAAAAACATAAGCATCCTCAGGTGGGATAGCCAGACGCCTAGTCACATCTTTTCTTACCATCAAATGTGATTGCGGTCTCTAACCATTGGAAATAAAGGTTAATAAAATAGTATTTTTTTTGTGATGTGATAGATGGCAGACGAGCAGATGGATCACCTGATGGTAAAAGCTTACCGCCGCCCATACACACTCGCGACACCAGTGGAGTAACAAGTGCGCTGCCAACCTTGAAACCCCCCTTTCCCCTGAATTGGGCCTCCGGTACCTTCACTCACGTGACCTTGTGAGACCGTGGTATCTCATAAGGATTAAGACTCCCCTTACCCTAAATCATGGTCTCAGCGTACCCCAGGATACAAGAGCCCGGAATGCAACCATGTATTACATAAGTCATAAGTATTTATTCCATAAGTAACAATATACATTGCATTGTGTAACAATATACATACTTGTGAACAGGTGCCACCTTTGGGGACTGGTCTGCTTTGGTTTACCTCATAATATTTATTTTATTATTATTTCCTTTATTTTATTTTGTGTAACAATTGAACTGTATGATGCTTGGTATGATGATGACACAACATTGTATGAAAGTTTGGCGATTAAAAAGAGTAACTGGCGAGTTTCTTGCCGGATCTTCTCGACCAGAAACAACTTTCCGAGCCGGTGGTAGAATCGCATTATGTTTATTTATTACTTTAGTATATTTTATGTATCAACATATATATGTATTAACATGTAAATTATACATAAGTACTTATAAATAGTTTTAAGTCATTCAAATGTATGACGATTTGTAAGTGCTGTGTACAAGCCTATGCAAATAAAGAATTATTTGATTTTGATTTTAATTTTGATTGGAAATCACATCTTAAATTAATAAAATAAACCAACAATTCTAGTTATTGAGATAAAGAAATATATTTTTATTATGTTACAACAAATAAGATACCTACTATAATTGAAAAATGTGAAACTTGAATAATTTTAAAATTTAAAGTAGGTATATAACCATATACATACACGCTAATATGAAATCTGATATCCGTAACATAGGAGCTTGAGCTACCTATCTCGGAGTCAAATCAATGTATTTTTTTATGTAATAGGTAGGCAGACAAACAGACGGATCACCTGATGGAAAGGATGGACATCAGTGGCACCAGTGGAGTCACAAGTGCGCTGCCGACTTCTAAACCGCCCCTATCCCCCGGTATCACTCCGGTCGAGCCGGCCCATTCATGCCGAAGCTTGGCTCTCCCACGGTAATGCGATGTTGTGAAATTTTTATTTATTTATTTGAATGAGAGTGCATAAACCTCGAGCTTCTTCCGCCAACAGTATGTTTTCCCACATTGTATTAAGCCCTTGGCCACCCGCTCACCCCTCATTGTTTACACTTGAGACCGGTGAGTCGTCACAGAATAATTAGCGGCGGCGCAGGGGCCGTAGACACCGCCATCTGTCGCGTGGAGAATGCATTTAGATATTAGGTCAGGTAAGGGTATGGAGGAATTGTGATGGCTTTATTTTGGTTTGTAATAACCGAAATGGGAAAGCATTTGACTGCAATCATACCAAATGTCTCCATAAATCAGTCAAGCTAGCGACAAATGAAAAGAGATCAATTAATTTCTTATCCTTGTTTAGGATTTGTATTGGTAAATAATTACCAAATCTGTTAACAAGAATAACAGTTTCTCAAGAAACTTTCTACCAAAAACTATGAAATGAACTATCCCATGGTACCATGATCAGGATATCAGGATCTGATGATGGGATCCTGGAAAAATTGAGGATAATTCAAAATTTATAGGGACACGTGAAGTTTTTTTTTATCTTTTTTCAAAACTGCACCACTATTTAAGCATGACTGTTAATTTTGTGGCTCTGTTGATGATGGAAGGTCAACTCCTCAACGGTAAGGAGTTAAAGGATAACTCTTTTAATACTGTACTCACAATCAGTATTTTAGTTATTTGGCGAGTGTGGAAGAAGGAGGAGGGCCAAAAAAATTAGACACTAAAAAGTTAAAAAAATGCAAAAAGAACCGCCTACGTAAACCACGAACTTAAAAGTGTAAAATAATATTTTTAACAATTTGTACACGACAAATAACATTTTATAATAGTACACTCGAAAAAAGGTATTACCGAAGTCGGCGCCCAATCTCTGTTGAATAATTGAATGTTGTATTAAATTACAAGATAGTTTGGGCGCCAACTTCGGTAAAACCTTTTCTCGAGTGTATTGTTTTTTCGCAAAAAAAAATAATTAAATCGTATTATGTATAAGGGTGTTGCAGGTATCCATGTGCGGCAGTAAAAGGGTATTTGACTAAGCTCGATTTTACAAAATATAAATATTTTATCAAAATATAGGTTAATATGTGCCAATAGCAAAAAATCTCAATTAAAAATATAACGTCTAGTCGGTTTTATGGTAATTCAAAGATTCATGGGCAAGTCCATTCTAAAAGTATGAAATTATTAAAAAATAATCATACCATTGAATAACCCATACAATTTGCACCTGCTATTATAATAGAACCATTGACATAAACGAAACATTTGATATAGCTATCCTACAAAATTCATATAAAATGCATACAAAATACTTAGATGTGACGTCACATCTAAGTAGCCATTTGTATGCAGCGTTTTGGGTTTGCCCAAAATAAAGTGATTTTTAAGTTGTGATATCTCAGGTACTTTAAATGAGAATCAAGTAATTCTTTCAACGATGTTTCTATCATTGGGAGGTTTTTTTGATTAGAAAAATAAAAAAATAACAGTCAATTACCGTATTACTCATATCAGATGATACGTCTGCTCGTCGTCTTTACACCGTATGTTTTATCGTTTAAATCCCGAATACAGATAGTTCAATCCACGAAGACGCGCCCCACCCTTTCTCATTATCACTTACAAATTAGCAATGAGTGCTCACGCACACTATGATAAATTGACAGACGTCACGGGGTGACTGAAAAGATGCTCTCTACTTGAATTTTTTTTGTGAGAAGTGTTTATATGATTAATTTGCGTCTTGCCCAAAAGTGGTGGGCGCGTCTTCGTGAGTTAAACTATCTGAACATCATAATAGGTATTGTGAATACAGTCCATTTAGCATAATAATAATAAGTAAATAAATAAATCAATAAATCACAACATCACATACATTGATCTAACTCCGAGATAGGTAGCTCAAGCACCTATGTTACGGATATCAGAATCAACAGCGGGATTACAAATATATACATATAATACTTTTTCTTTTGTAAATGCATATTTATAATACATAGGAAACACCCAGACCAATACAAACAGACATGTTCATGCACACAAATGTTTGTACTGTGCGTGGATCAAACCCGCAACCAAAGGCAGTGTTCACTACCACTGCATGCAAGATCAACAAAATAATTAACAAAAAAAAAAATGCAGTTCCATACATTATTGCCGGGTGGATATTCTATTTTGTATTTTAGGGATGTAAACGATAAACAATGACGGTGTATAAACTACATTGACCCGAATGTTTTGATACAAACATTCGATTATTCGTAATTGATCTGTATGGAATTAAAATGATTGCACTATCTATATTTCAAACCTTTCTTCCTAAAGTTATTTTACTTTGAACTGCTCCAATAGTACAGTCAACTCCAAAAATATGTATACACTTTAGGACGTTGTCACGATATATAATATAAGAAAGTAAACCTCTACTTTCTTATAGGTAAGTATTGTGACAAGGCCCTAAAGTGTATACATATTTTTGGAGTTGACTGTACCTATCCAAATTATTGTATCAAGTATGATAACACGGAAGTGGCGTAAAATCACGCCATAGCGTTAAGGGATAACCGCTTTACGCGTGAAATTGAGTTCCGTGCGAGGTGAATCTCATCAGGCTGAAGCTGTGCTGACTGGCACATTTGCAATATGTGTTAATTTAATGTATCTAATAATATGACGGAAGAAAATGTTTTTGAGACCATAATGTCTAAGATAAGTACAAACATTTTGTTCGTTTCGATAGCGCATTTGGTATAGAAGCTTATTCACGCTCCATGGATCATTTTGTATGACACAGTATAACAAGAGCTTTCCTTAAAGTACAGTCAACAGCAACAGTTAATGAACACTTTTCGCAGCTAGTGACTCTTATACTCTTCGGAGTAAAAACAACAAACTACGAAATATGTGCAGCTACTTCTGCTGTTCACTTATTATACTTTGGTTTTGATTTCCATATTCTATGTTAATAATTTTATTACTTACAACGCTGGATCAGCGAACGGAAGTGGATCTTGGCCTCCGACACGAGATTTCGCCATTCCGGTCTGTTCTCGGCCACCTGTCGCCAGTTCGGCCGTTATAGGTGGGCAAGATCTTTTTCGATCTGGTCTATCCAGCGATACCTTGGGCGTTCCACCGTGCGTTTGTCAGTTGGTCAACCCAGGTATGCTCTCTTCGCAGCATGATCCGACTCCATTCTCACCACGTGGCCGAGCCAGCGTAGTTTCGCTGATTTCATTTCGCCCATTATATTTGGTTCAAATTTTTATTGAAATAGGTATATTTTTATATAGTAGTAGTGTTAGCCGAATAAAAATCGGATGGCTAGACATCACTAGTCGATTCCCCATACCTAGTGGCGTCTGTCACTCGAGCTGTCAGATTCATTGTAGATTTTCGCGCGTACTGATATTTGTTAATTAATTTATTGCTATTATAATTTTAATCCTACTCAGAATGCGTTTCATTGTTTATTAGTAGGTAGATAGATACTTTAGTTGATTCTGATAACCATAACATGTAATTTAGTTACTTATTATGAGGCCAGGACGATCTACGTGAAAAAAACGACAGCGGTAATCGTTTGAGGTGAGAAAAACCATGAATCTCACAGGTTAGGACCGAATCACACACTACGCTGACGTAGCACAAACATCGAAATAATGGTACCATATTCGCCACGTGTTAAACAGGGGCGGCCACATCCCTAATGAAGCGTTAAATAAAGTGCTAAATTAGTTAACTTATGAAATTTCGTATGTGTCTGCCGCCGGAAAAGATCAATTAATCAGTTTATTGCCGTCCACTACCACAAAATAGCCACTAGTAAATTTAGACCTCTAAAGAGCGCCAACAAACTCGGTCCCGAACAGTGTATATCCTACTCTCACCAGCCATATTTCTCAAATTTTCAGGCCATCGTCCTGCAGCCGTCCTGTACTACGTTTCACTCTATTACGTCGGCTCCATCGTTCATCAGTTCGTCTAGAAACATGAACGGACCACCTTCAGTTCAGCGTGCTGATCCGTGGTCGGGTAGAAAAAGGTGTGCAGGCTGACGTTGCAAAAATATCGACCTAATGATACCATATTCGACACGTGTTAAACGGGGGCGTCACATCCCTAATGAAGCGTTAAATAAAGTGCTAAATTAGTTAACTTATGAGATTTCGTAGGTTTTTGCCGACGGAAAAGACCAATTAATCAGCTTATTGGCGTCCACTCTTAAATTATGCTTCTCTTAACAAGCGCCAACCAGCCAGCAGTGTACGTACATTTTACTCTCACCAGCCATCTTTCTCAAAACGTCTATCCAACGTCCCGCAGCGCTGTCCTCTACCGTAGTCCTTTAGTAGTAGTGGAACGTATTACACTCTAGTACGTCAGTTCCATCGTTTCTCAGTAGGTACTTCTAGAGACAAGACCTGGCAAAAACGTATCTTTCAAAAGATTGGATCATTTGCATCTAGATCAGTACAAAGATGCAGAACAGTGAAACACTTCATTTGAATCATTTCGAACATCAAATTTCAGATAGATCGGTGATTAATTGTTTTTGTTACGAATGAATAATCGATCCCCTTCTCCTGTGCCATGTAATATACTTATCTCTTTTCCCCGCGTAATACATGGAAAGACGGTTACCGATCCACCCCGAACAGCCCATGGTTTACTCTTTCGCTCTGAATTTTGATCATTCGACTCACTCAGATCATTCGGATCATTCGGCTCACTCTTAACATTCAGTTCATCCGTATCCGTGAGCGAGAGTAATAACGCGTACGATTAAGACTCCCCTTACCCTAAATCATGGTCTCAGCGTACCCCAGGATACAAGAGCCCGGAATGCAACCATGTATTACATAAGTCATAAGTATTTATTCCATAAGTAACAATATACATTGCATTGTGTAACAATATACATACTTGTGAACAGGTGCCACCTTTGGGGACTGGTCTGCTTTGGTTTACCTCATAATATTTATTTTATTATTATTTCCTTTATTTTATTTTGTGTAACAATTGAACTGTATGATGCTTGGTATGATGATGACACAACATTGTATGAAAGTTTGGCGATTAAAAAGAGTAACTGGCGAGTTTCTTGCCGGATCTTCTCGACCAGAAACAACTTTCCGAGCCGGTGGTAGAATCGCATTATGTTTATTTATTACTTTAGTATATTTTATGTATCAACATATATATGTATTAACATGTAAATTATACATAAGTACTTATAAATAGTTTTAAGTCATTCAAATGTATGACGATTTGTAAGTGCTGTGTACAAGCCTATGCAAATAAAGAATTATTTGATTTTGATTTTAATTTTGATTGGAAATCACATCTTAAATTAATAAAATAAACCAACAATTCTAGTTATTGAGATAAAGAAATATATTTTTATTATGTTACAACAAATAAGATACCTACTATAATTGAAAAATGTGAAACTTGAATAATTTTAAAATTTAAAGTAGGTATATAACCATATACATACACGCTAATATGAAATCTGATATCCGTAACATAGGAGCTTGAGCTACCTATCTCGGAGTCAAATCAATGTATTTTTTTATGTAATAGGTAGGCAGACAAACAGACGGATCACCTGATGGAAAGGATGGACATCAGTGGCACCAGTGGAGTCACAAGTGCGCTGCCGACTTCTAAACCGCCCCTATCCCCCGGTATCACTCCGGTCGAGCCGGCCCATTCATGCCGAAGCTTGGCTCTCCCACGGTAATGCGATGTTGTGAAATTTTTATTTATTTATTTGAATGAGAGTGCATAAACCTCGAGCTTCTTCCGCCAACAGTATGTTTTCCCACATTGTATTAAGCCCTTGGCCACCCGCTCACCCCTCATTGTTTACACTTGAGACCGGTGAGTCGTCACAGAATAATTAGCGGCGGCGCAGGGGCCGTAGACACCGCCATCTGTCGCGTGGAGAATGCATTTAGATATTAGGTCAGGTAAGGGTATGGAGGAATTGTGATGGCTTTATTTTGGTTTGTAATAACCGAAATGGGAAAGCATTTGACTGCAATCATACCAAATGTCTCCATAAATCAGTCAAGCTAGCGACAAATGAAAAGAGATCAATTAATTTCTTATCCTTGTTTAGGATTTGTATTGGTAAATAATTACCAAATCTGTTAACAAGAATAACAGTTTCTCAAGAAACTTTCTACCAAAAACTATGAAATGAACTATCCCATGGTACCATGATCAGGATATCAGGATCTGATGATGGGATCCTGGAAAAATTGAGGATAATTCAAAATTTATAGGGACACGTGAAGTTTTTTTTTATCTTTTTTCAAAACTGCACCACTATTTAAGCATGACTGTTAATTTTGTGGCTCTGTTGATGATGGAAGGTCAACTCCTCAACGGTAAGGAGTTAAAGGATAACTCTTTTAATACTGTACTCACAATCAGTATTTTAGTTATTTGGCGAGTGTGGAAGAAGGAGGAGGGCCAAAAAAATTAGACACTAAAAAGTTAAAAAAATGCAAAAAGAACCGCCTACGTAAACCACGAACTTAAAAGTGTAAAATAATATTTTTAACAATTTGTACACGACAAATAACATTTTATAATAGTACACTCGAAAAAAGGTATTACCGAAGTCGGCGCCCAATCTCTGTTGAATAATTGAATGTTGTATTAAATTACAAGATAGTTTGGGCGCCAACTTCGGTAAAACCTTTTCTCGAGTGTATTGTTTTTTCGCAAAAAAAATAATTAAATCGTATTATGTATAAGGGGGCTATACCTAGTGTTGCAGGTATCCATGTGCGGCAGTAACAGGGTATTTGACTAAGCTCGATTTTACAAAATATGAATATTTTATCAAAATATAGGTTAATATGTGCCAATAGCAAAAATTCTCAATTAAAAATATAACGTCTAGTCGGCTTTGTGGTAATTCAAAGATTCATGGGTAAGTCCATTCTAAAAGTATAAAATTATTAAAAAATAATCATACCTACCATTGAATACCCATACAATTTGCACCAGCTATTATAATAGAACCATTGACATAAACGAAACATTTGATATAGCTACCATACAAAATTCATATAAAATGCATACAAAATACTTAGGTGTGACGTCACATCTAAGTAGCCATTTGTATGCAGCGTTTTGGGTTTGCCCAAATTAATGTGATTTTTAAGTTGTGATATCTCAGGTAGTTTAAATGAGAATCAAGTAATTCTTTCAACGATGTTTTGCTATCATTGGGAGGTTACTTTGATTAGAAAAATAAAAAAAAAACAGTCAAATACCGTATTACTCATATCAGATGAAACGTCTGCTCGTCGTCTTTACACCGTATTTTTTATCGTTTAAATCCCGAATACAGATAGTTCAATCCACGAAGACGCGCCCTACCCTTTCTCATTATCACTTACAAATTAGCAATGAGTGCTCACGCACACTATGATAAATTGACAGAACGTCACGGGGTAACTGAAAAGATGATTTTTTTTTTGTGAGAAGTGTACAAATTATTTATATGATTAATTTGCGTCTTGCCCAAAAGTGGTGGGGCGCGTCTTCGTGAGTTGAACTATCTGTACATAATAATAGGTATTGTGAATACAGTCCATTTAGCATAATTATAATAAGTAAATAAATAAATCAATAAATCACAACATCACATACATTGATCTAACTACGAGATAGGTAGCTCAAGCACCTATGTTACGGATATCAGAATCAACAGTGGGATTACAAATATATACACATAATTCTTTTTTTTTTGTAAATGCATACTTATAATAAATAGGAAACACCCAGACCAAAACAGACATATGCACACAAATGTTTGTAAGTACTGTGCGGGGATCGAACTCGCAACCCTTGGATCAAAGGCAGCGTTCACTACCACTGCATGTAAGATCAACAAAATAATTAACAAAAAAAACTGCAGTTCCATACATTATTGCCGGGTGGATTATTCGGGTGGATTGTATTTTAAGGATGTAAACGATAAACAATGACGGTGTATAAACTACATTGACTCGAATGTTTTAATACAAACATTCGGTTATTTATAATTATCTGTATGGAATGGACAACATTTCAAAATTGCTAAGCTATAAAACAAAAAATAACAATTCTTTATTTACTTTTCCGCTGCTCGAATATACATTTATTTATTTTTTATATTGCTTATTTACTGAGAAAAAAATTAAAAACTAAAAAACGTAAGATGACGTCATCGGACGGCAGAATGTAAAATATTTCTTTGCTTAGCACATTATAGTTTTAAATTTACGAAATGCCAAACTTATGACATGCAACTGTAAAAAAAAAGACAACTTGTCAACGTTGAATGAATGAGTGACGTTGACAATGTTGACACTAGTATTATTTACCTTTGACAGTAGTATCTTTTTTTTAATAAAACAATTATAAGCAAAGGAATATCGCTGTATTCAGCCGTCCGATGACGTCATTTGGCGCTTACGTCTATTTAGAACATAAAGAATTTCAATAATTATTTTATGCATGAAAATGGCCAAATTTTGAAAAAAGAAAAAATAAGGGTTTGTTCATTTTATGTCTATTTTCATATAAAAAAACAATATAAACATGTTAAAAATATGAAATGTTGTCCATTAAAATGATTGCACTATTTTTATTTCAAACCTTTCTTCCTAAAGTGGTTTTACCTTGAACTGCTCCAATAGTACAGTCAACTCCAAAAATATGTATACACTTTAGGACGTTGTCACAATATATAATATAAGAAAGTAAACCTCTACTTTCTTATAGGTAAGTATTGTGACAAGGTCCTAAAGTGTATACATATTTTTGGAGTTGACTGTACCTACCCAAATTATTGTATCAAGTATGATAACACGGAAGTGACGTAAAATCACGCCACGGCGTTTAGGGATAACCGCTTTACGCGTGAAATTGAGTTCCGTGCGAGGTGAATCTCATCAGGCTGAAGCTGTGCTGACTGGCACATTTGCAATATGTGTTAATTTAATGTATCTAATAATATGACGGAAGAAAATGTTTTTGAGACAATAATGTCTAGATAAGTACAAACATTTTGTTCGTTTCGATAGCGCATTTGGTATAGAACCCTATTCACGCTCCATGGATCATTTTGTTTGACACAGTATAACAAGAGCTTTCCTTAAAGTACAGTCAACAGCAAAAGTTGATGAACACTTTTCGCAGCTAGTGACTCTTATACTCGTCGGAGTAAAAACTACAAACTACGAAATATATGCAGCTACTTCTGCTGTTCACTGTACTTATTATACATTGGTTTTGATTTCCATATTCTATGTTAATAATTTTATTACTTACTACGCTGGCTCAGCGAACGGAAGTGGATCTTGGCCTCCGACACGAGATTTCGCCATTCCGGTCTGTTCTCGGCCACCTGTCGCTAGTTCGGCCGTTATAGGTGGGCAAGATCTTTTTCGACCTGGTCTATCCAGCGATACCTTGGGCTTTCCACCGAGCGTTTGTCAAAAAAAAAACAAAAAAAAAAGTTGGTCAACCCAGGTATGCTCTCTTCGCAGCATGATCCGACTCCATTCTCACCACGTGGCCGAGCCAGCGTAGTTTCGCTGACTTCATTTCGCCCATTATATTTGGTTCAAATTTTTATTGAAATAGGTATATTTTTATATAGTAGTGTTAGCCGAATAAAAATCGGATGTCTAGACAGCACTAGTCGATTCCACATCCCTAGCGTCTGTCACTGGAGCTGTCAGATTCATTGTAGATTTTCGCGCGTACTGATATTTGTTAATTAATTTATTGCTATTATAATTTTAATCCTACTCAGAATGCGTTTCATTGTTTTTTAGTAGGTAGATACTTTAATTGATTCTGATAACCATAACATGTAATTTAGTTACTTATTATGAGGCCAGGACGATCTACGTGAAAAAAACGACAGCGGTAATCGTTTGAGGTGAGAAAAACCATGAATCTCACAGGTTAGGACCGAATCACACACTACGCTGACGTAGCACAAACATCGAAATAATGATACCATATTCGCCACGTGTTAAACAGGGGCGGCCACATCCCTAATGAAGCGTTAAATAAAGTGCTAAATTAGTTAACTCATTAAATTTCGTATGTGTCTGCCGCCGGAAAAGATCAATTAATCAGTTTATTGCCGTCCACTACCACCAAAATAACTACCAAAATAACCACTGATAAATTTAGACCTCTAAGCGTCAACCAACTCGGTCTCGAACAATGTACATCCTGCTCTCATCAGCTATATTTTTCAAATTGTCAGGCCATCGTCCCGCAGCCTTCCTGTACTACGTTGCACTATAGTACGTCGGCTCCATCGTCCATCAGTACGTCTAGAGACATGAACGGACCACCTTCAGTTCAGCGTGCTGATCCGTGGTCGGGTAGAAAAAGGTGTGCAGGCTGACGTTGCAAAAATATCGACCTAATGATACCATATTCGACACGTGTTAAACGGGGGCGTCACATCCCTAATGAAGCGTTAAATAAAGTGCTAAATTAGTTAACTTATGAGATTTCGTAGGTTTTTGCCGCCGGAAAAGACCAATTAATCAGCTTATTGGCGTCCACTCTTAAATTATGCTTCTCTTAACAAGCGCCAACCAGCCAGCAGTGTACGTACATTTTACTCTCACCAGCCATCTTTCTCAAAACGTCTATCCAACGTCCCGCAGCGCTGTCCTCTACCGTAGTCCTTTAGTAGTAGTGGAACGTATTACACTCTAGTACGTCAGTTCCATCGTTTCTCAGTAGGTACTTCTAGAGACAAGACCTGGCAAAAACGTATCTTTCAAAAGATTGGATCATTTGCATCTAGATCAGTACAAAGATGCAGAACAGTGAAACACTTCATTTGAATCATTTCGAACATCAAATTTCAGATAGATCGGTGATTAATTGTTTTTGTTACGAATGAATAATCGATCCCCTTCTCCTGTGCCATGTAATATACTTATCTCTTTTCCCCGCGTAATACATGGAAAGACGGTTACCGATCCACCCCGAACAGCCCATGGTTTACTCTTTCGCTCTGAATTTTGATCATTCGACTCACTCAGATCATTCGGATCATTCGGCTCACTCTTAACATTCAGTTCATCCGTATCAGTGAGCGAGATTACTACCGCGTACCGATTGACCACAAGATCCATTTGAGTCAAATGATACACCAATGATGCATCTCACGAGCTATGAAGAACTTTACACGCTGACGTAAGCACAAACATGGAGATAATGATACCATATTCGCCACATGTCGGGGGCGTCACATCCTTAATGAAGCGTTAAATAAAGTGCTAAATTAGTTAACTTGTGAAATTTCGAAGGTTTGCCGCCGAAAGAAGGTAGCTCCTAAATGATTAATTTATGTGAAACGATTTGATTTACCTTAACGGTCGCTTTGAAGTTTTTACGGCTGTTGAGGACAAATAAGGACTTTTAAGATTACACGTACACTTCGTGGATGAAAAGACGCATCATAAAGTTAGCTTTACGAAAGTTAATCAAGAGGAAATATAACAAGGAAGTTGCATCATCTAAACTGGAAGTCGTAAACCTTCTGGACATTTCAAGTCCATGTCGGATTTCAACCGCAAGCTTAGAGGTATCGGAAAACATTGTGAGGAAATAAACTTCGCATTTTGGAGAGTTTCCTAAACCGTGGATACCCATAATTATTATGATAATGATTCTGAAAGCGTAACCGTTACCCAAACCGTCTGGTTTCCTTGCTTCATGTTTGCGAAGGTTAGCCAGCAGTCGCTTCACTACCATTGCCTACTAACGAAATACTAGATTATGCATGATTCAAACGTATCCCAGATTCCGAAGCGACGACGTCTTTGGACGGTACCAGCAATGGGCATGTTGAGATTTTGATGAATTGAAACATTCTTCTTTTTATCCCGTACACACTTAGTCTGGGTAGTAGCAGTTGTAACTGTTCTTCATTAGGTTCCGTCACCGCTGCCTGCTCGAGGTCATCCTGCTGCACTCGTTCACTGACTCTCCAATGGCAAACTTGATTTGGTCAGTCCACGCGTGGGTAACCCCCCGCGCGGTCTAGTGCCTTCTACTTTCCCTTCAACTTGAAAACTAATACGGTTAAAGAAATTCTTACCTGTGCATTAGGAGTCAGAGCTGCTGATATGGCGTTTTGCTGAGCAGCGGCTGCGGCTGCGGCCGCCATACTTGCTCCAAGAGGTCCATAGGCAGCGCCGTAGTAGCTACCCATGGCCTGACCCATTCCTCCTCCAGCCATACCTGAAAAAAAAAAAGGATTTTGAGCTTCTTAGATAAAGATAAAGATATTTATTTACGGAAACATGTGTAAGCACATATTAATACAGAGCATAACATGGGTTGGTACAGATTTACTGCCACACTCAGAGTCGTTGATTAACTTAGTTGGCTACTTAAGAAAAAATATTGACATTTATTTTGATACTGCATAAAGACTACCGATACTAAAGTTAATGAACATTAGCTTAAATGACATCTCTGAGTGCGGCCGTTAGAGTTTTAACATGTATTGCCAATATATTGGCGTAAAAATTTTAAATTAAAAAACAAATATTATTATTAAACATTTTTGAAATAAATTTTATAATTAATGAATTTTATAAAAATATTTATAATAACATAGGTATTATAAATATGTTTAGTTTAGTATTTAGAAATGTCAATAGAAATTAAATTGCATACATCCATAGGATTCCGTCAAAATTTATCATTAAAAAATCGTCTATACTATAGTAGCATTTCTCAGTAAGAATTTGTTTGAATTTATTTTTAAATATATTTTTAGTTAATATTTTAAGTTTTGGGAAAGTTCAATGTAGATCCTTGTCCTTCTTTCATATACATTATCTAATTTTTTTAAGGTTCGGTGCGGTCCCTCTTTTCCTTTGACGAATCCGGTTTCCTCTTTTATTTCTTTTTCTATTTCTATTATTGCACTTAAATTCAATTAAAGTAACGTTTGACACAATAATAAAGGTAAGTGAATCTCATCATTGCCAAATAGAACCAGTGAAGTCACAAAAAAGTTTGACAACGGTCAATAAACTTTTAAATATAGCGATACGTAAGTAGGTAACCGTCTCATTACTGTCACCAAATGTCTGTAACATCCGGGTCTAGTTAGACATTCCCAGAGTTTTGTTATACCTAACCTATGATGTCAAAGCAATAAGGTAATAAACATCTTACAATTTACGAGTTTTGAGCATGCACTCATAAACTGTAATTTATGTCATAAAAGTACCCAAAAGTATACAACCAGGTGTCAATTACACAAATACTGGCCATAAACTATAATTCGGATAATCTCCGAACGCGTTCCAAATTCAAATTCGAAATAGTTCCCCAAATCCAAAGTGTCTAATTCACACCTCAGTCCGCAAGTGGCCTTCGTAATGGACAGAGGTCCATTGAGCCGGCCCGACACAACAACTCCAATAATGGCGCGCCGGGAACTCGGGATTTGAGCACCAATTAATTATTTCATTGTGCCATGAATAATCTGCCGGCCCTCGAGTACTATTAACTAACGGTCAGTTCCTTAGAGGTGTTTATTAAACAAGCCTTAGTCCGGGTTAGTTCATTTGTTTTCGCTTATGGTTTGATGTTTGTATACTGCTTATGTCGACCGATTTAAAATTTAATGAGATTTGGGATTGGGTGTCCTTAAACCGTGACAGAACGGGTCGTTAACGTCTAATAAAATATCTCTAAATATGAGAATAAAAATCATTTTTATTAAATTAGGATGTCACCGCAATTCGAGGATTCGTAATGGCATTATACGCAAATCGAAATCGACCACTCGACGTCTCGTGTGAAATATCCGAAATTTGATTTTAAATAAAAATATAGGAGACACCCTCATTCTAGTGACGTCGATCGTATCTACAATATATTGTAGACAGGCGTTTTTATTTTCGGCTCGGCAACGAAGTTTTTGTTGGTCTCTGTCGTATTACGAGAGTAATAAGGCGCGTTGTTGGCTGGCAATTTATTTTTCGTCAACGCCAAGTAGCTGGCTTATTCAAAGGGATGTTGGAGATTTTTTATTATGTTTATAATTAAATTCGCTGTCATCTCTTGTGGGAATTTTCCGATGTCTCTGTCTGGTATTGGCGTGAAAACGATGGAAATTCACTTGGGAGTTGTTGAAGAGATTTTTTTAATTTAATAAAATGGGAATAATTTGGTAGATATTACAATAAAAATCGGTAATGGCATGACCTAAATCAGCTTTTGTCAGACTTGACGAAATTTATGGATCGATTCATGAATGTGTAGAAAACATTTACAGTCACAAAGACTTATTTATGGAAGATGTTAATAAAGACTAATCAGTGTGCGGGTATTCAAATTAATACAATTTAATTTAGGGGACAGATCCAGTCCCAATTAGGAGGATTTCAATCAAGTGATGATCTTTATTTGGTAATGGAAAGTTAAAACACGCTTTTAGGGACAACAAGGAGTAATTTTGTCCCGTATTCGAACAACAAAATCCCGTTTTCTCAAAAGGTTTAAAAATCCCCTCCAAAAAGAAAACTGGCAACGCTGGTGTACTTTTTCCAGTCAATCAATTAATGATCCACATAGTAACTCCATAGATTGAGTAAGTATTACAGAAATCCATTCCAACTGTACTATCCAATATCAATCTTTTAGCAACTGTTTCCATACGTCCATCCCAAAAACTCATCACATTTCTAATCTTTCCCAACAAGGGGCCCTGAGCTCTGCACCCGGGCAATGTCCACTCACAATACCTTCCACGATATAATGCACTAATACACCCATATAGTGCCTTATTGTGCCCTCGCAAAAAAGGTCGGACACAGGGCGAAAATGGGAAATTTGGGTTTCCCTTTCAATACGTCTTGTCGGGAACATTTGAATGCGTTAAATTTCACGGAAAATGGTTATTTTCCGTCCCGTCAGCTGTTTTAGGTCTGGTGATTTATGGCTGAGATGTTTTGTTACGTTACGTTTTTTGTGTTTGCATAGAGTACTTACCTAAAGGTAGGGTAAGTGCATTTTTGACGTGCTCGATGGCGCTTTTAATAGAAACCGATTCCCACTCGGTGTTTGGATCAACGAAAAGGCCCTTCGATAATGTGAACTGTTGTTTTATTGAGTCCAACGTTTCACAAATATAATAATAAAATAATAATATCCTCCAACCGATTACGGCTACGGCGGCAAATCTTAACAATCAGCCACCACACAGCCACGTACGCAGGATATATTATAATGCTCAAGTGTGTGGGCATACACAAGTGCACTCTCTATACCCTTACACTTATATTCCGATAGGATAAGACCCGAGAGGGATTGGGCGCAGGACCAACGGCTTAACGTACTTTCCGAGGCACGGAATCACCGCCATCACCGATTGCCTTCCATTTAAAATATATTTCAGCACGTTGTGTTGCCTTCAACACATAGTACAAACATTGTGATGCGACAGTGAACATATGTAATGAACATTAATGTTTGTTCTGTATCTCGGTGCATTTATGTTTTTCCTCTGTTATTTGATATCCATAACCTCTTGGGTTTAAAGTGGCTAAAGCTTTGTAATGAATTTACTTTTTTTGTAAAATTGACCAGTCGTTTACACCGGCGCGCAAGACACTTCATCGAAGTATCAAATTTGTGCATTCCCTGAGCTACGATATAAACATTGAAAGCATGTGGCATCTCCCAGGCACACTGAAACCCGAGACACGGTAAATGACCCGAATATATCTGGTCCCAATAGTGTCAACTTCAAAGTGATTTCAAATCCCGAAAGAAATCTTTCGACAACTCCACATAAAATCTTTCCACCATCAACAAACCCCTAGAAAAGGGTAACTCACAAACAAAAGGTTTCACTACTTTCACTCTAGATGTGCCTGTACGGATTCCTAGTAAATTAACCCCTTTCACGTGTAATTGGGTTTTTGTGCTGATTGTGTAACCTCGACGTTTCCAACGGTGCAATGCCCTTTGAGGTGGGGCTTCGGCCAGAGGTAAGGGCAAAGTCTCCTGCACTGGTTGAAAGGGTTTGTTTGATGAAGAAAGATATTAATAGTACATTGTTATTTACCCAGTAAATATAAAAAGGTTGTCTACGACAGTTAAAGAAGTGAGCTATGCGTGGCTCATAGCATGATTTATAAAGTACTGCCAGGAATACGACATCATAACGGACATCATGACCTAGCAAGAGCATAAAGATCAAAAAGGAGAGATCATGCCGGAGCGTAATGCACATGGTGTTATCCACAGATCTAACATCGCTCATTTAAGTAATATGTGTCAATGTCAATTAGTCAATATATTATCTGTTTTATTTTAAAAGGCAGAGAATTAGTAGTCGTTTGATAATACTGACACCCGGACTTAAGTGTCAGAATTAGACGAGTATAACTCTAAAATAATGATGCCAATAGAATACCACCAAACCGGGTCACCGCTACCACTCCCGGCGTAACAAGCGCAATCTATAATTTGAAACCAAAAACCCTCGATTATCCACGCCCGGAAGCGAATCCCAACAAATGACAAGCGAGAATTTTCGCAGTTTCATAGAGCGGGGTGCAGCGCAGACGTACCTAACAACCGTGGCACAGTGTGAAATTTGACCTTAAAATCGGACATGCTTGTTTTAGACCATAAAATCGTAGCATTTCAATTATGAAATACGTCAGTGAAATTCCTATGTGCTAATTCGTTTTAGTTTAGAAGATACGATTTTTTGAAATTCCATATAAATTTACCGGGATTTTTCAAAAATAATTAATTACTTTTTATTTAAAGAAGGAATAATTAAAAGCTATTCAGCAATAAATAAACACATAAAAATACAACACAATCTATTTTCATACTTGGAAAATTGTTAACAGGAACGTAATTAAAATGGTTTTCTTTAAATTCGTTTTTATTTTATTTCTACAAGGAACTGCAGAATTAGCGGCTGTTCTTATTATATATAAATAGCCCTTTAATTTGTCTATAACATATAAATTAATCAGGCGCTAATTCCGTGGCGTCTGCGAGTTACGGAACTTTTAAAATTTTGGTCAGGGTTGTCACAAAAAATACCGGTTTCTGTTATTTTTGTAATCATCTATGTAAGGTATTTTTCTTTCATTGTCTTCTTATTCGGAGATACGGATACATATTTCTATTTAATTTGGCCCTATTCCAGTCAGCCTGTATAGGTTATGGTATGTTAATATTAACGAGTTAAATTATTTAGAACGGTAAAATGTAAAAATATTAAATAAACAATGAAACAATGAGTAATATAATGTGCATGAAATCCAATCATCATTGCTTCAAATTTGAAAAAAGTAGTATTCAAAATTAAAATCAAAATCAAAAAAACTAAATCAAAAATCTTTTTTTTATAGGCATCATAGAAGCACTTATATTATCGTCATTAAAATATGGTATAAGTATTTATTGAATCTACCGCCGCATTTTTTTATTCCGGTTGGAATCCAATGACAATCTATATTCGGTATGGGAAGGGGTCCACCCTCGACAGGCGAGAGCTAAAACCCCATATCATTAGACTATAGATTTGAGGAACGGGGGTGAGGCTTCATGGAGCCGTCAAAGACTCATGAAGCCACTTTGCCTCAACAGGATCTGACCCGACCTGTTGGGGGATGTCCGTCTGAGCTCCGATCGGCGGACTTAGGGCAAGGAGGGCATGAGGGCGCCAACCCTCATGTTGGTCAACGAGTGGCCAACGAAGCTGTGGATAACGCCACAGCCGGTACTTCTCAGCCTCCGGAAGTATTCGTAAATAGGCAAGGAGAAGAAATTGACAGCACAAGTAAAAACGTAAGTCGGCTTGAAATGTTTGAGTTGTTTGTTAATGAATGTAAGAAAATCGATCCAAATTACAGACCAAATGACTTGACTAAAGTTCAAAGAGTGGGTGTAGTTTTGAATAGCATTGGAAAACAGTTACATTCACTCTCTGAAAATGATACTGAAATCTTATCAAGGACCATTGCCAATTTTCTATCAAAGACTGAAAAAAAATATAAAGAATGTAAAAAAAACTATGATCATTTTAAAAAAAAACATAAGGTGTGGCTAGCACAGAGTTTTATTGAAGATGTTCCACTTCAATTTAGAATCACGCCTAGTGTTGAATTGCCAACTTGCTCAAAATATACAGAATTGAGTAAACGCCAACAATTGCGATCGCGGCGAAGACTTGAGAGTGTTTTAGAAGGGGAACCTCCTTGTAAACTTATCAAGGCCTTGAGTTCGACAGTCACGGTTCAGGGAAGTCATCTATCACCGAAAGAATCACGTGATCTTGAGTCGGTAATTAATTTAAGTCTGATTTCTCCGACCAGGCCAAGTAAAATGGTAAAACTACTCTCACATTCCGAGTTAAAACCCTATACACCACAAGAAGCCCTCGCCATTTTAATCGATCGCAAATTTACCGTAGAAACGTACCAATTCTTACAACAAGATGCCAAAAAACGTGGTTGTTCTCTATATCCCCCGTATTACAAAGTAAAAGCTGCTAAAAAAGAGTGTTACCCTGAGGAGGAACTATTGGTTTCTGAGGTTGAAGCTTCTGTATCTCTGCAAGGTTTGCTATCTCATACTTTTAAACGGTTAGTTGAAGGGCATGACAACGTATTCTCGCAATATTGCGACCAATTAGGTGTCAAGGAACTAACTTGCAGCTTTGAAGGATCCTGGGGTTATGACGGCAGTACAGGTCAATCCCTATACAAACAAAGTTTTTTGTCAACACTTGACCAAACATATGACGAAAACAGCATTATAGCCACTACGTTTGTGCCGTTACGTATTATCGATAAGGCGAAGAACCAAGTTCTTTGGCAAAATCCTAGCCCTCAGTCCTACCGATCATGTCGTCCGCTCCATATTCAATATAGAAAAGAATCTAAAGACCTAATTCTTTCTGAAAAAGAGAGTGTTGAACGACAGATACGAGCCCTTAATCGGTTGTTTACAGAAACATCTGATGGACATCAAATTAAAGCTATTTGTCAACTTACTCTTAGCATAATTGACGGTAAAGTGTTGAATATTATCACGAACACCAACTCGCAATTAAGGTGCCCAATGTGCAAAATGACCGCAACGGATTTCAACAATTTGGAATTAGTTTATTCTAAGCCGCCACCCAAATTAGAGTCTTTGCAGTATGGACTTAGTCCATTACACGCGTGGATCCGTGTTTTTGAATTCCTCCTCCACATTGCATATAAAAATGACCCAGCTGTACAGAAATGGAGAATCGCCAAGTCATCTGATGCTGCGTTAATAGTGGAACGACGAAAAAAGCACATTCAAGAAGAGATAAGACAGAAAATTGGATTGTTGGTTGATGTTGTGAGGCCTAATGCTGGTACCACCAATGATGGCAACACTGCCCGCACTGCCCTTTCGGATAGATACCGTTCCACTTTTGCTAGCATTTTGGGTATTGAACAGTGGCTAGTAGACGATTTCCATACTGTTTTAGTTGCATTGTCATGTGGATTGCCAATTGACTTAGAAAAGTATGCCACATTTTGCAGAAATTTGGCATCGAAATATGTAAGCACTTATAAATGGCACCCCATGACAGTAACAGTACACAAATTGTTGATTCATGGCCATCAAGTCATGGAATGTGCTGTTCTACCTGTGGGGATGCTTTCAGAGCAAGCTGGAGAAAGCAGAAATAAGTTTTGGCGTTATGACCGAGAACACCACTGTCGAAAATCAGACAGGATTAAAACAATGTCTGACTTATTTCGTCGAGCATTAGAATCTTCGGATCCTGTAATTTCTGGCATACGGTTGTCAAATCGACTACAAAATCGTAAAAAACTCGCCTTACCGACAGCTGTCATAAACATGCTGAAACCTTTATCTGAAGATAGTCTCCAGCACTCCTCTGACTCTTCACACGATGAGAACAGTGATGAAGATGAAATGGCAGTTGAAGAGAGAAGCACTGCCTATACAGCCATTGTCTCCACTGAGTGTGAAATTTATGAGGATAACTTTTAATTTTTTTTTTCGTCATTAAGCAAAATAAACAGACAGTTCAATGTTGTTTGACATATTTTGATAGCAAAGGGTAGGTCAACCAGTCGCTCACTGTACGTTGATGAGCTAGTCAGTCAAGCGTCCCTCTTCATTAAAACGATGTAGATTTATACATCTAAGTTTTTCGCGTCAAGAATTTCATTACCGGTACTTTTATTATCAACGTTTGTGTGGCAACCCTAAGTCCGAATTATGTCGGTAAAAATGTAATTAGCTATATCTTTCAAACGCCACGCATTATAACGTTAATTATTTTATATCTGGTAGAGTGTTAAAAGTCCTTTCGGTGTGTATTTAAATTACCCGCTAATATAAAGTAATAAGAGTGATAAAAAATAAAATCGCTAAAGTTAAAAAAAATTTTTTTTGTACTTCTGCACAATAATTCTTTTTCAGAACCATTTTATATTATACTTCTGTAGTGGTTTTATGTTACCCTTTTACATATTCAAATTATTTTCATATAACTAAGGAGCAATTTAATGTTTTCTGATTTTTACGTATTTTTTTTTGCCAACTTCACTATTTTTTTTCTCATAAACTATTGAGAATTGAAATCTGAGAGTTTCGCTGATATACTTTAAGTAGTCATTGGTATCGTTATATGCAGTAAAACAAGCATGTCCGATTTTAAGGTCAAATTTCATACTGTGCGTGGTTAAATTGATAGATTAGTCACAGTTTTCGCAAATCATGCAAGACCGTGTTTATATTGAGCGGTTTTATTGGATTCCGGAATTCGTTGGTGATATATTTTTTTTAAAAGACAGACTGTATTCGCGCGTGATTCGTAATCATGACCTCTGGTGTTTGTTGCGACAGTTGCTTTATTCAAATCATTTGAAATCTTCATCCGTTGGAGTGAAATGAAAATAGTTAATTCAATTTAGGTCCATACAGAATACTTATGAACAGTTTACCACTGGTTCGGAATGTAGTTTTGTGCCAAGAAGACACCAGCAAGAAACTTAGCAGTTACTTGTTTAAAAATAGTTGCCAACCTTATGGAGCCTAATATTTGGAACGGCAAGCCTCTGCTTATTTCTGGTATTAAGGCGATGACAGTCAGACTTCTTCGAAAACAGATGAAGATACTTATGTACGTAACAGACAATGAAGGATGTATTGAGAAACCACGGTAAGTATGTCGATATCTTTAAACAAATCTCTAAACGAGTCGCGCGATTCCTTCGGCTAAGGCTAGGCTTAGTCTTCGATCATAGAGGTTATATTATCGAGTAATGTCTTTAATACAGCTGCGATAGCTACTGCTGGTAGGTATGTTTTTTTAATATTAGTACTAGCGACGATCCAAATGTTGACAGTCGTCATTACGTCTTATCCCTCACTACTGCTGACTATAGTGTAGTACTACTCCTGTAGACTCCATTATTACTAAGTAATGGATGCAACCATCAGGGTCTTACATATTTTTTTTACATTTTAGCGGATAAACAAGTAGACGGCTCATCTGGAACACCCGAGGTAGATATTACATATGCGTTTCCGGCTTTTATAGAAGAAAAAAGAATTTATGCTTTTGCAAAAAATTGTTGGTTGCCATATTGCAATAACTAGTCATTTAGTAAATCTGTTTCCGTTATCTGAAGTATGAGCAACTCTTATCAAGCTAAGAACAATAATGGCAACGCTCACGTAAGGCAACATGTCATTTAATATGAACACCGACACTATACTATAGTGGAACGTATAAATTAGCCATTCCCATAAATAAGGAAAAAATATAAACAAAGATGACGTATCATTTCCTAAAGCCATAAACAAAAAGCGCTCTGCGCGTCCGCTTTCTCCGGCGTCGCGCGATCAACTGTCATGTAAATGACGTCACGTGACCGGAAGCAGTTTGGTGGGGGGAGGGGCTTCCGGCGGCGCACGCGATTGGACACTTCCGTTCGGTAACAAACTGCTGGTATATAATATGCTAATCGTGATGAGGCAATTTATTGGATTATTGTTGGCATATTGTGTGGATTAGTGGAGGGTGTTTCGGGTTAGCGTGATTAAGATAGCTTATTTTTCTATTTTTGTTTTGTTAATGTGGTCGCTTTTTTTCAGGTCAGATTGGTTATGTACAATACATTTTTGGTGAACTGGTTTTACCTGAGGAAATTGTTTTAATGTTATTTTATTATTATTTTTATTGGGTAACTATTTGAGGAGAGGTGTAAACCACCTCTCTTTTTGTAGGTATAACTAATTTTAAAATATTAGGTAAGTAATAGTACAAAGTTGTATTAAAACCCTGAACAATATTCCAATTAAAATACCTTCTGTAAATTATATTTACCAAGAAATAACCGGATTCTTCTAAATATCAGGTTTTGATGGATTGATCTAACTTCATAAGTATAAAGTTAGATCAATCCATCAAAACCTGAGATGGCGGTCATCGCCGCCTGATCAACTTAATGGGATGAATGAAAGATGAAGTAGTAGTCATTGCCGCAGTAGTTTGTCTTATTATTTTATTCTACATTGGAAATATATTTGAAGTTAATATTAAGTGCATTTTTTTTTTAAATTATCGGTTGTTAATTAAGACTTAATTGAGAATTTTCATTATTTTTCATTATTTACAAAAAAAAAAATTAATTTTTTTTTGTATATTTTTATTAAAAAAAGAGATTACACTTAATAGTTTTTGATACTTCTTTTTGTTACCTTTCTAATCTGATAACTAACACAAATCTCTAAATTATGGTTTAGGATTTTTTTAATAAGATTTTTAAAAGGGGTTATTGTACATTGACCACAAAGTAAACTCGCCACAGAAAAAAGTAAGTGTAAACTCACCACAGTTCTATTTTTATGAAGTAAATTGTTTATTAATAATTTTGCTTATTGTAAACTCACCACCATTGCTTTTGTGAAAAGGTCTGCAGAAAAATCAAACAACAAGTAGAATAAAAAAATATTTATTTTTTCGATATGGGAAAAATCAGGAGGTTACATAATAAAATATATGTACTAGTATGCGAGTGAGCGAGCGCGTGATAGAGTGTGAAAAAGCGCAGGAGAAAAAAAGAAAGATGTGCTTTACTGTTAATTCTTAATTTCGTATTAGTTTTCATTGGATATTAACTTATAGGTACTCTCTTAATTTTATCAATATAATAATTCTCTAAAAAAATCAAAAGATTGTTTGCTATCGTTACTTTAAGCAAAAAATATGTGAACTGAGGATTTGTGGCGAATTTACAACAAACCTCACCCGCCTTTGACTAACTTACACATATTTTTAATGCATGTGGTGAATTTACTTTCAATGTATGGAGTTTACAAAATGTGGTGAGTTTACTTTGTGGTCAATGTACAATAACCCTTTAAAAGGTGCGATTTTTTTGATAGTAGTAATTTTAGTATAATTAAGATGTTACTCGTAACATCTAAATTATTTTAATTTCTATTAGCCGTCAGTATGCGTCACCATTACTAAACAATTGGTCTTGACATAAATCATTTTATTTTTTCTATTCAATCGAATTAATTCTATTAAACTTACGAAGCAGAAAAATAATTGAAAAAAAAATTCATCTGTAGTTAACAAACGTTCAACGTTGTTCACAAAAGGCGTATTCAAATAATTCATACATTTACATACAACTAAACCAATAGTGGCTAATAATAATCATTATTCTGCGTCAATTAGCACTATTAATTCTTTCACGACAAAGACAGGAATATTCAATAGACCGATAAACGTAAATTGTCTCAAAGCCAGCCATTGTCTTTTAATTATTTGTTCGGCAATCAATAAATGTTGAAGTTAAACTGTACATTATTTTTCGTTACAAAAATATTTTATACTTGTTTCCGTACTAAATAGCCAATAGAGGTATTACAAATATATCATCTTAGTCTGTAATTTCGTCAGTAAGCTGACCCACTGGCGCCCGGGGTACACTTAGACAATGACTCAGGATTTGGGGAATCTTATAATTGCAATGAAGTGACTGCCGTCTGATCTTCGCAACCCTTTTGCAGGGGAACCAGACCAACTGAATCATGGTTACACGTTTCAGAAACTATCCGAAACAAAAAAAATAATAAAAAATGTTGCCCGCCGAGGTAATGGAAAAAATGCGCACATAGATTTGAGAAATTCAGCTGAAACGTGGCCGCTTACTATGAGTCGCTTAAGAAGGCTCAAAGTCACACAGAGAGCAATGGAAAGGGCTATGCTCGGAATCTCCTTGCGTGATCGTATCAGGAATGATGAGATCCGCAGGCGAACCAAGGTCAAAGACATAGCCCAAAGAATTGCATGCCTCAAGTGGCAATGGGCAAGGCACGTTGCGAGGAGATCAGACGGTCGATTGGGGAGAAAGGTCCTCGAGTGGAGGCCGCTTATAAGAGGTGCCGTGGTAGCCCCCCACAATGTGATCTGGTGAAGGTCGCGGAAATCTCTTGGATGCGGGCGGCACAGGATCGATCTGTGAGAGGCCTATGTCCAGCATTGGACGTCGATTGGCTGAAATTATGATGATGATGGGGACGCCGTGTGGTCCCCGGCAGAGTAGAATAGGCCACCCTCACTCTTACCGAGGTGTCGTAAAAGGCGACTAAGGTAAAGCTGCTGGCATGATCATCAGCACCCAGAGAAGGAAAACTCTGCATTTTTATCAAAACCCTCGCCAACCCGTCTGCCAAGCGTGGTGAGTATGGCAATTACCCCTCATGTGATTGAGGGAGGCCCGTGCCCCAGCAGTGGGGACTTAAATGGGCTGATGATGATGATGATGATTTGAGAAATTCTGAGGTGCATTGCTCTGATTTTGAGTATGGAAGGCGCGATCTGAACCATTGGCTACGGGTTCTGTGCATTTTTGCTAGCCCAATCAATAATTTCAATCTAGGCCAGACCTTTCGCGAAATGGCAATCTGTGTAATTGATTCACAACATACACAGTTTCGTACAAGCGTATTGAAACTAGCATGCCCATTGCGAAATAATAACCTAATAATTGTGTGTACAATCATTGTATACCCAAGTCTGTTTGCCTTGGAAACGTAGAATACAGTTGTTAAAATAAGGCCGTCGGAATAATGCCTGCCACGATTATACTTTATTGGGATAGAAGAAAGCATCTGTTTTAGATTTTGTCGAGTATTACGAAAACGGCGTACACCACCACGCCCCAGTAGAACCTGGTCGAAACCAGCTCTGAAAAAAACCCATGGCAGATTTACGTTTGGCGCTCTAGTCTCCGGAGTCTAGTATGGTGCATCCCGGGGATCAAACACGGGACCTAAAGCGCATCATCTCTGATCCTGGTCTGGATATTGTCCCTTAAAATGAGGCTAGACGCTGTGCCACCGAGGCTGTCATTAATCTACCACCTCTATTATTTGTTGTTAGATTCTAGGCCCCAATGCTTAACATGTCCAAATTTTATATTGTGATATCTTCGCGATATTTATTTTTATTTTTTATACAGACATGAATAAGCCTCATAATCCTTTACTTTTGCACATGTACAAATGACATTTGCTCGCGTATTTTACAGGTCATTTCTAACATGACCGTGGGAGAGCCACGCTTCGGCATAAATGGGCTGGCTCGATCGGAGTACAGTCAGCAGCAATTAGCGACATCCAAGGCCTTCAAATAGTTAAGTACAGCCAAAGTGATCAAAAATATCGATACACCCGTGACTCTCAATTGGATAGATATTTCTTGAATATTTGAGTCACGAGTGTATCAATAGTCTGTACCACAACCACACAAAAAACCGTGAAGCAGCGCTGTGCTGTGTTTCGCTGCGTGAGTGAGGGTACCGGAGGGGAAAGAGAGGTTTAAAGGTTGGCAACGCACTTGTGACTTGTCACTAGTGTTGGTCTTCCGTCTGCTCGTCTGCTACCTATCACTAAAAAAACACTCTACAATGTACGAACGTAGCAATCTGTGGTAGCAAGGACTCGAATAGGGTGTAAAACACTCCTGGACGAGCGTTTACCGAGCGAAGGCAAGTAAGCACTTTAAGTGCCATGGCAGTGTAAAGACAACTCGATCCCAAGTTAGCCGTAACCACATAGAAGGTTCAGGCAAATAATGGGACACAAAGGGACACTGACGGGCATAATAAGGCACACCTGAGTCAATCGACCAAGTTAGCTGGTACAATCGGTTGCAGAAAGGTCTTTGGATGTAATTATTTTTAATCGACTTCAAAAAAAGGTTCACAGTTCATCGGGATTTTTTAAAGATTTTTTTATGTGTTAGGTGGCAGACGAGCAGATAAATCGCCTGATGGAAAGCCTTGACGCCGCCCATATGCACCCGCTATACCAGAGGAGTCACAAGTGCGCTGCTAACCTTTAACCCTCACGCAACGAAATACACCACAATGTTGCATCACGCCGGTAAGGCCGTGGTATAACTCCGGATGAGCCGGCCGATTCATGCCGAAGCATGGCTCTCCCACCGTCTTCTTGATAAGAAGAGCCTTGGTTGCACTATTGGTAACTGAATAAAGCTTTAATTAAGATGACCTAGCTAAAAACGCTATAATGGTATAGTTTGACGACCCGTTTAGCGCAGTGGTTTGTGCGACGGTTGAGACGCAAGGGTCGCGGGTTTGATTCCCGCACCAACACAAACGTTTGCTTATGAAACAGATATTTGTGTAGGGTCTGGGTGTTTGTAGTACCGTCATTGTTTCTGGTTTTTACAGTACAAGGAAAAACCTTAGTTTGGGACCAGAACAATGTATGTGATGTTGTCTCAATTTATTAATATGTTAGTATTAGTTGGTACCTAATTTCGTGCTGAATAAAATATTTTTCGGTGGGTATGAATAAACACTGATCCGTGTCATTCATTATTCGGTTCCACTTTTAGAAACTCACTTGGTCCGTTGCTCTGTTGCAACTCAGTTGCAACATGCAAGAAAAGGAAACGGGCGAAATAACACAGTTTTGCATATTTAAGATCTCCCTCTCTCTCTAAATTAAAAGATGAGGCTCTTGTCGGTGCGCTAATTTCTATTCCTCATAGAGATCTAATATGAAGTAAAATACCTATCTATTTTGGTTTTTAAGTAGGTAAGTTACGTCCTAAGTTACGGTCTAAGCCCCTTCTGGTCGCACATTCCCAACAAGTTACGTCCATTTAAGTAAAATTGCAAGCATCGCTAAGGACTAATCATAAAAATAATTAAATAAAAATATATGCGCATTTTAGACCAAAAACTATTCTTAAAAATTATGAACAAAACTGTACTTCGATTAAAACCAACATAGGACTTGAACCATTGTTTTCAACGAATAGACAATAGGATCTCCGGATTATACGACAGATATACCGTGGAATTCCTTGTGTAAACTTGATCGAACCTCATGCGCAAGAGTCTAATGGGACTGCAGTTATGCAGTCTTTTGTTTTGAAATGTTTGTGATAGTGTTGCTATTGTCATCGTCATCGTCAGCCTATTTATGTCCCCACTGCTGGGGCACGGGCCTCCCTCAATCACATGAGGGGTAATTGCCATACTCACCACGCTTGGCAGACGGGTTGGCGAGGGTTTTGATATAAATGCAGAGTTTTCCTTCTCTGGGTGCTGATGATCATGCCAGCAGCTTTACCTTAGTCGCCTTTTACGACACCTCGGTAAGAGTGAGCGTGGCTTATTCTACTCTGCCGGGGACCACACAGCGCAGTTGCTATTGTAATTAATTGATATATATTTTTTTATATACATATTCAGGGTAGCATAAAAATAGCACATATAGTAAAAAGTTGTCAAAATGTATTTGAATAAGCGAATGAATAGTTTAATATTTTTCACCGACTTCAAAAAAGGAGGAGGTTTAATGTTCGGTCGTATGTATGGTTTTTTATACGCATTTGGTAAGGTCAGTCAATAGAGTCAATATAACTTTATCAAAATGCTTCATGGAAGTAGGTAACTTATTGTTTTTCATAGTTAAAAGTTAATGTACTGTAGTTCCCATCCAAAGCTATTGCTTTGGAGCCCAGGGAACGCTTAGACCAAGATTCAGGATTTGAGGAGTCTGGTAATTACAATGAAACGAATGCCGTCTGCTCTTCGCAACCCCTCGGCCGGGGAACCAGACCAACTTAATCATGGTTACACGTTTTCAGAAACTATCCGAAACGTGCAGATACCTCACGATGTTTTCCTTCACCGCCGAACTAATGGTAGAAGTACTCAGATAGATTTGAAAAATTCAGAGGTGCATGCTCGGATTTGACCCACCACCCCCCGTAAAGAACCACTGAGATACCATCGCTCTTATAAATTGTATTATCTATCTATCTAAGTAAGTAATTGTTACTCTGATGTAAGTAACGTTTTACAGATCTCCAAGTCCTAATATGATTCAAAGGAATTAATTAATTTGTACTTGTCGTAAACATTAGGGTTTCGTTTCATGTGTGTTTAAAGCCAAGTTCACTAGCGACCTACTAGAGAAGCTAATAACCCAGTAAAAGGTCGCTAAGGTCATTACGGACTACAACATCCGATTTCATCCAAATTGCCAATCGGGGCGGCGGCGCGTGTGTTCTCGCCCTAAAGTTAGGGTTGTTAAATAACGCGAAGTTAAATATTTTGAATAATGAAGGTTGGTGCTGCGATTCCAATATTGTGGCTTGGCCTCTTATAATCTAGTTTCATTTTCCGCCATATTCTTCTATTTTTCGATTTATTTTTACTTAGCCTTCGTCTTAATTGCTGGCATGTAACAATAATGCTCAAGGAAACACCTTGACGCTACCGTGATGTTGTGTCGTAATAATATGTAGCCGACTTAGTGAAGGTTGGAAGAATGTTTTTTGGAGAACCCTAGTGTAGTCCAGTAATTGAAAAAAACATTCATTTATTAATAGAATAAAGCTTAATGACGCTTTCATTTCTAACGTAATAATTTACTATAACAATTCAGTGCTGACCTACACCAAACAGCGCACCGCAACCGATGGGGACGACTTTTTGCCAGAGTCGAAAGTAGTCTCATGCAAATTAAAAGATGAAGAAAAGCTATTTGACGTTTTAGCAACCCTAAGTGGGGGCGTCATTGACGCGTGTGTCCTAGCCCTTAAGTCCGACGTCGCAGTGCGTCCCCGCCCTTACGCGACGACACGTGCGCGTCGCGTGTACAACCGCCCTTACACGTTGCACTCAGTACATTTACATTTAAAAGCGGTTTCTAAATACCGTCGCTGAGTTTTCTGTTTTCGATTTTTACTTATTTTTTTGTACACTATATCCTCTCACTAGTAAACTTAAGTGTTTTCCTCAAATTGTTTTTCAAATCTTTGTTATTTTATTAAGCAAACAACCGTTAGACGAAACTTATGGAATTTAAGAAATAAGTAAGTGGTACTACAATGAGACGTGTCTCTCTCGTAGCTACGAGAAATACACTTTTTTCTATGCTAGAGGCGACAAACGAGCAAGCGAGTCACCTGATGGAAAGTAATCAACGCCGCCCATGAACATCCGCGAAATCAGAGAGATCGCTAATGTATTGCCGGCCTTTTTAATAACAGCGGTTTTTTCTTTTATTCAATTTGAACCAGAAGGTAATCCTTATTCTACTACATATTAAACCTACTCGTAATTTAGAAGAATTTATGGTTAGGCCACGTCTCGGCATCGTAAGTCATGACCGGAAGGACCAACTGGTCGAAGACTTTCGACTTAAGACTTTGAGGGATGGGTGACGAGAGGACTTGACGAAGTTTACCAAATGCTGCCCAGCCTAGCTGAATTCTTCTATTGGCTTCTCTCTCGAAGCTGTTTCTGCCTAATTGGAGCGTTTGTCCTAGATAGACATATTCCTGAACAACCTCAAGAAGTACTCCATTAACAGACGGCTGGACTAGTCCACCGATTCAAGTCGCTTAAAAGCTATGGAAAGGGCTATGCTCGTATCTCTGAAGGACCGCATCAGAAATGATGTAATCCGATAGAGAACCAGAGTCACCGACATAGCCCACCGAATTAGCAAACTGAAGTGGCAGTGGGCTGGTCATATTAGCCGCAGAACTGACAGCCGTTGGAGCCGTAAAGTCCTTGAGTGGAGACCGCGACTTGGTAAGCGTAGTGTAGGACACCCTGCGACAAGATGGGATGATGACATTCGAAGGCTGGCTGGTGTGGGCTGGATGAGTGTCCGAAAATCGGGAGCAGTGGCGTGCATTAGGGGAGACCTGTGTGGACGAGTGTGGGTTGCTGATGATGATGATGACGATGATGCTTAGGCATTTATGTTCACGAATAATGTTAATGGTTTTTAAATCATAAACATCCGTAGCTGAAAGAACAAATAATGGCGTTTCACTTTTAAAAACGCCAGACAACACGAAGAATAACTAAACACGACACGCGTTCAACTCACACCAAACCAAGAACAATTTCAATTACTGTCGCCATTACAAAACTCCCACTCCGACCACTAATTATATTCACCCCATTTTATTTAAAACAATTTGCGTCCGCAATTAAACTGAAAGCTTGTGGCAACCCTCGAACAGCTAAGGGCAGTCGCACGCGCCGCCACGCCCACGTTTAGCCAGAGTCAACCACAGTTAGTAGTAAAGTATACGTTAAACTCTTAGACCTTAGACCTTATTGTCACTTTCCATCAGGTGAGATGAGGTCAAGTGCAAACCCATTTAATATACTCGTATATATAAAAAAAACCGACTTAAAGCCAGTTCATCGTATCATTCCCGGATGCGTCCAAAACCGTCGCATTGGAGCCCAGGGTACACCCATGAAGGGGGGTTCCCTTCATCTTAGCGTGTAATTCCCAGTTGCGTCCAAAGTGTCACTTCGGAACCAAGGATACGCTTGGACTATGATCTAGGATTCTTGAAGTCTGGTAATTACAATGAAGCGACTGCCGGCTGACTTTCGCAACCCTTAGACAGGGGAACCTGATCAACTGGATCACGGCTACACGTTAAGAACCATTATCTCAAATATTGTAGGTAGGCAGTGGAATTTCCATGACTATCTGTAATGTGCAGGTTTCATGATGATGTTCTTTCTCACAACGGAGCTAATGGTAGAAATACGCACGTTGTAAAATCCAGAGGTGCATCGGATTTAAATCATGGACCTTCATTTAGTCGGAAGACGCACGTTTTTATCCACTGCGGACTGGGCTGGGCTGGGATAGTTGCCACCGTCATCCCATTTTATTTGAAACAATTTGCGATCGCAATTAAACTGAAAGCGTGTGGCGGAATGGCCTGCGCACGCGCCGCCACGCCTACATTTTAGAGTCAACCGCAGTGAGTAGTTTGACTTACTATCCATTAGTACCTAACCCAAGATCCCTACATCTAACTGTCTCATATACCCCCAATCCAGCTCTCATCAGGGCAGGGGATTAGTGGGAGGACGATGTGTTCAGGTAGTCTGATACACCCTGAATAAAATCCTAGATAATATCCTCAAACTGATTACGGCTGCGGCGGTCAATCTCTACGATCAGCCATGTATGCAGTACATATTATAGTGCTCAAGTGTGTGCGTTAACACAAATGCACTCTTTATTCTTTTACCCATATTCCTCATATTCATATTCCAATGGGACACTAATGTGACACGATCCGAGATGGATCGGGCGCAGGACCAACGGCCTAATGTGCTTTCCAAGGCATGGGAGTACAAGACCGCCAACTTCCAGGCTCTGAGCTGCCACTATGAATTTCCTACCGAAAACTTAGGTACAAATTTTTCGCCCGACCCGGGGTTCAAACCCGGTACCTCTACCAATTTAAAAAAGGACGGGAAATAAACCAGAGATCTAGAAAGTATTGGGAATTTTGTTATAACGCAACTTATTATAAATTATTTGTGATATTTTATGAAATCGTCTCCCTGGATGATTCTAGAAGGTGGTCGTACTACATAGCCGTTGAGTATTGGTCGTTTTCCTCTAGATGGCGCTAGATAGGAGAGTTGCTGTCTGATGCCTCTATCTCAGTATATATTAGTTACTCTATGCTTGGTGGTAAGATCACCACCGACCAAGGATATATGCTACACTAGAGGCATCACTGATGCTTCGTCAGCTCTATGTTCGAATAGTTCATGTCAGATATTATTTATTAAAAGACCGCTACGCGTTCAACAAACGCGTCACCATTGCAACTCAACATCAAAACTTCAATAGCGATCGAATTTAATAAAGACCCCTCGTACCTCACTGAACTACCACAAAACAACCCTTTAATGCCCTCTAAAAAGCGTCATCCTCCAATAACTCCAAATCGCGTCAATACCTAAAGCCCGAGTGAAGCGCACGTGACGCACCCTCTGAGCCCCCGGTTTGACAGCTCAAACTGTCAACTGTCAAAAGCAGCGAAGACGGTTTAAACTATGCGTTCCATTTTCGAACGCTTTTCATGTGGAGTCTTTTGTCGGTGCTCCATGGGCGTTCAATCTCTTATGCCGTGGGTGTGGGCTATTGTGGTCGGGGCGCAATAGGATGAACAGCAGTAAGTCTTTTCAGAATTGACCTTGTAACTACGATGTATAGAACAGTCGTTGCACTCGTACATTTCAGTGCAGCTTTGCGTTCTCATTTCAAACGCTTGAAACGACGAGGAGCCTTTTGCCGGTGCTTTATGGGTATCGAGTTCAGGCTATTCTTGCTATCGCATAGGGAGGAATGGCAGAAAAGCGGTTCAAACTTGACCTTGAACTTGAAGCTTATACAAAACCACGTTCTTGTATTGTAGCTATACTTACTAGCTTGCAGCATTTATATCCTCGACACACAAGGGTTTTTTCCGAATGGGTATTCCTTAGCCATGACAGCAATACAAGGAGCTGGTTTCAGCGGCGTCTCTTATACCTAAACTACTCAGCTTACAAGGTCCAGCACGAATTTCTACCGCTGATCTTGAGTGCGCAGAAGTCCATTTTACTACATGTGAGCTATTTTACAGGTGCGCAAACACCCTCACTACTTACGATACGACCTGCAAACTTTCAAGAAAAGAGCGCACTGCTTTTTAAAAGGCCGGCGCCTTTACAACTCCTTTACAGTTGCAGGTGTCCATATAGACGGCGGTTATCACTTCCCATCGATGATACAACTGCTCGTCTCACCCCCTATTCCATAAAAAATATCAATCGATCAATCAAATCTTTAGTTATAGGTTACATAAAAGATCTTTATCCAAGATACATAGGATGACCGATATTTACATGCCGGGGCTTGTACCTACTGCAAACTCTTTACTGTGTCAATATGCACTGCACCTTACCTATTCAAAACTGGATTGATAAAGCTATGAGAGGGCCATTCAAAATTACACGCACGTTTTAGCAGAGTAATTCCAATTGCAATGTCTCGAGTGTAATCTGCAGATGTAATAGCCATTTATCTTGTCAACTTGTTGTTATTTTAAGACATTTCTATGTACGGTCAACGAATGTAGCAGTGTTGCAGTTAGCCAGAAAAATCGCGTGCGTGAGCGCAGGGATTAGCCTCGACCACCCCGCGTTACGTGTGCATGCGACTATTGCCATGCGCTGGTACCCCGGAAAATTCGCTGACTGTACAAATATAACTCAGGTTTATGTTGCATCTACACTTCGGCACGAATGGACCGGCTCGACCGAAGTCATACCACGGCCTCACAGAAAACCATCGTGAAACAGCACTGTGCTGTTTTCGTTAAGCGAGAACCGGAGGCCCAATCCGGGGGAAATGAATAAATAAATTAAAAAAATATATGTTTATTGACAATGACCATCGATATCGAGAAAGAAATGTATTGACAGCGAAGGGGAAATAAAAATAAATATCCGATAACACAGCAGTATGACGCGTTTACGTGCCATAATAAACATTTATATTCAGTGAGTAAGATCTTCTGATTAGAAAAAAAAACTGAATAAAACCACGTACGTGTCACTATCAAAATACAGGTTAACACTGAGGTTCAACCGTGACAATAGTAATAATGATCCCTATCACAGACGACATAAAAGCCTTTCTGTTTTAATACGTGTCGTATCCAACTGAGTTTCAGTTTTGGAGTCACGAGTAAATAAATCGTGACTATAGATAGCGCTTTTTGCTAGCACTGGGGGCGACTGACCGTTGTGCTGCGTTTAGACACGTAAATGATTGAACGAGTAGTGGAGCCAGTAAGAATTCACAAGTCCTCATAAGTCGTACAATTTAACGAAATCAGTAATTATTAATAAATCATCCAAACACAGTCTTACTGCTAACCGTTGTCCATCCCCAAAGAACGCAACTTTTTTTATGTGATAGGGGGCAGACGAGCAAGTGGATCACCTGATGGTAAGCGAATGCCGCCGCTCATGGACACGCGAAACACCAGTGCAGTCACAAGTGCGCTACCAAACTTTGATGCCCTCTTGCCGCGGGCCTCCGGTGCCCTCACTCACGAAGCGAAACACAACAGGGATGCTGCTTCACGGCGCCGGTTTTCTGTGAAGTCGTGGATTTCACTCCGGTCCGGCCGGCCCGTTTATGCTTAAGCGTGGCTCTCCCACGGTTAACTATTCCGGTCCTACACAGGCAACTATATATATATACACACATATTGAATGTTGAACGAGGAACTACTACGTTCACTTGACTTTCAAAAAATGTTTTCCAAAACCTCCATTTTATTATACGACTTGTGTAAATAATGAACTAGAAACAGATAAGTATAGGCCGTTACTCCAGCTTTATGAAACAACATGTACACTAAATCATGTGTAGAATATATCTTTAATGTAAGTATAAGTTATAAGAGAGTTAATCTTGTATAATCCTGTCGTTAATCGCGAAATAACCAACCGTTTAATCCGGGCCATTCAAGTAAACTACCCCGGGCCATTCGCAAGGTATCAATTCCAGTCATACACAATAACATAATCTGACTTGAAAAATGGATATAATTCTGCTCCGACACTAATCCCTTTGTAAAAAGTTTTTAAATTACTAAAGAATTTATGTGTTCTGTTGCACGTAAATTTTATCATTTTTTCCAATTTTATCGAGATATAAACTAAATAATAACATTTGTATTTACATTCAAGCAGTCTCTTGAATTTGATAGGTATTATATTTAATGCTTTGTTTCTAGTATAAACTAAGTCAAATAACAATGAGATCCACAGATCTTTCAAAATCAAATGAAAAAGACAATATAATATTGTAATGTAACAATACATAACAGTACTTTCTGCCTGTGTTTCTGCTACAAGTAGGTAACTGTGGTGTAATACGGGCGAGTAATGATATGAATTTCAACGATGTTTAAGGGCACATAGCATCGTTGTTGTCGAGCATGTGCATTTGTGAAAATAAAATATATTCAAATTTTCATTGATCAGCTACTTAGGATAACCTCAGATATTAGGATAACCTCTTTTGTAAAATCTGTAAAGTATACTTTACGTATTTAGCATATTATTAGGTTTTTTTCATTTAGTTTATTTACAACGACGTACTGGTAATCAAATGAAGCATTGCAAATTCACAACAGCAGCTTCTCATATTTTGCAACCAAATTTTAAACAAGGTTTAGCTAATTGCTAATACATTAAAACGTAACCCGTTTTAACCTTAGATTTGACATCATCAGACAGCTAAAAAGACGCGGCCAGCAATCCTTCATATTCTTTTACTCTATCCCTCCACTCTGCTTCTCACCACAGCGTCACCCAACTTGCATCCAACATCTGAACGAAGCTCAGCACTCGCCAAATGGGACATTCAAACGAAGCACCGTATTGTGCCACCAAAGACTAGATGTCATCCGACAGCCCGACACAGCCGCTCTGCCTGCCCTTCGTGATTCTTTTATTCGAACAACGTGAGTATTGATTCAGCTCTAACGGTATCGATGAAAATCGTGGAGGCTAACGTAATCGATATCTCGAAATGTAAACACGTTAGGGGCCGTTCGTGGCATGTCAAATTTTCAGTCCCCGCCTTTTACGCTACGTCCTAAACTTCTTAAGAAATAAACATAACTTAATATTAAGGTGATCGAATACTACGGCAGTAGCTTGATTATATTATCCTTGACTTAATATGTACCTACTATATTTTTAGTTTTATTTTTAAGTTAGAATGCTCGCTGCCTTCTTCTCAACTCTAAAATTTTCAGTACGCAGCTGAGAGCAAACCATCATCAATAAAAATATAATACAATATAATATTGAATAAAATCGGAAACCTAAACTGCATTGTGTTGAACAGAACATGTACTTATTCACCTGTACTCTGATTGTTTCGTTACACGTCATTTTGAAGTTATCTTTGTAATGGGGCAAGTAGTCTTTACAACACATAATAGTGGGCTTTCCAATTGTTTAGCGACACAAATACGATGATACAACAATATAAAGATAACTTAACACTGTAATGATAGTAGGTAGGCATACAATACTGTTGTCTTGTCTGATCAGCGATTGTGTGAGTTATCCATAAAATCTGCGCTCTATTTTGCTGACAGATATCGTAATTTTTTTTAAAAGTATTCGTACTAACTTTATCGAGGTTTAATTTTTTTTCTTGCGCCATTCAATATTTTATGGGTGACTGGAACTATTGCCAAGCCTTAGCTTGATGACTCTATGTTGAATTAGAAATAAGATATCGACAAGATCTGGCCATTCTGCAACAATATTTCAAGGCAGAAGCTCACAAGAGGTAATATAATTAAAAACATCTCATTCTTATTTTATTACTGACTAGTGGACACCGCCAAATTGCCAAATAAACTAAACCCTATAGTATCTTGCTGAGGCCTAACAGATATAGGTACATCAGTAGATTCCGAGACAAGCACGAACAAAAAAACAACGTATCGGAGTTTGAGTTCCCTACTCAACCAATAGATGGCGTTTAGTGTATACAGCCTCGCGAAAGCGGTATTTTCTATTTACATAAAGCCCGAGACTTCATTTGCACAGTGGCATGAAGTGTCAAAACGATTATTTCATCTGTTTGGAATATGAGTTACGGTTATACGTTAAGGGCTCCAGATAGACTATGAACTTTGAACGCCCGTTCTACCATTTAATTTACAAAAATCCTTTCTTAGTGCTTCCCTACTACGTTACAAAAAACCGCCTACAAAAACTGCCAAAAAATGTTATCAGGAATGTTATCTTATTTATAACAGTACACCCGTTAAAAGGTGTCACAGAAGTCTATCCCAATACCATCTAGATACTAACCTTTTAATACATTAAGATGACGGGTAGGGCACACTAGCGACGCCAATCGATTTTAATTTTTAACTACTAAACCGGATCTATTTTAAATAATTTCGGGAGAGGTTGTAACCCCGGCGCTGACATCAGTGACAACTTTTTTCGGGTGTACTGTTATAAAATATTATCTGTTGTGTATGAAGTGTTAAAAATATTATTTTACACTTTTTAGTGGTTCGTCGTTTTTAAAGGCGGTTTTTTTCTTAGAATCATGTTTTTTTGTGTCATTTCGGCAGCTTTGATAGATTACCTAGTCAAATAATCGGCTTTCGCTTTTGTCAGAATGGTTGATTGATTTCCACTTACCAGCTCTTAACGCGTCCATGGGCACGCTGGGGTACGGTATAGAGTACGGGTACCCCTCCTTCCTCAGGGTTTTGGGCTTCCTCCGCGGCCTGTACTTGTAGTCAGGGTGCTCCTTCATGTGCATAGCCCGAAGCCGCTTCGCTTCATCAATGAACGGCCGTTTCTCGTCTTCGGTTAGGAGTTTCCATTCTGCACCTGGAATAAAGTTGATTTTTAATGTGAGAATACAACTTCGAGTCTGTCAACAGCAGAAGTAACCGCTGATGTTTCGCACTTGGTTTGTATCTTATTCTTATTCTTAAGAGAATAAAAGCCTGAAGCTGTCAAAAACGTCATCAGCTTTTGCTGTTGACTGTACAATACTCTTCGTCACAAGCATCTTTAAAACATTAATCTTGTGAATCTTTTGTAACTCCCATTATATGAAAGATTTTCTCAGTTATCATCACATAATTCATTTCAATCGTGTAAACAGATCTTCATCATAATAAGGCATTATAAACGAAACTCTGGAGAATTGATTTAAATGTTAATTTAACAGAACAATAACGTCTCGGTAGCTATACATAGAAGCCGCAATCTATTTGTTAGGTATTTGATTAAGAGAACGTATGGAACAAAGCACTATTATCCTGAACAGAAGGCGAATGCCTTCTATCATAAGCCATTATGGCGATAGAAACAAAAACAGAAAAGTAATTTGCTCTAACCATCCCTCATTGCATAGACAATGGCATTGAATCGATACAATATAATCGAAGGCACGAACGACCTGTCTCCCAGCACGATTCAAAAGACCAACCCTTTGTCTGGGCACATTTATAGAAGGCTGTGTTGATACCGTGGAGGGGCGCCACCGTCCATTGAAACAGACAAGACAATCCCGATTCAGCGCGCATAAAAGCGAAAACAATGTCTCCAACATAGAAAGGAACAATCCGGCTCGGAGGACCATCGCCTATCCTGCTCGCGCGCGCTCTATTCTCCGTCGGGGCGAGGAGTGCGGCAACAACAATGGCGGAAAGCGCCTGCCTAATGACGAATTTGCGCTTTTCATTCCTCAACAGAAGTTTTTCCCGGTTCCTCATTATTCTGTCGATACTTCGGGGAGGGTATTCACTGCTTTGTCGCCCGAGATGATAAGGATCGTGTACTTACCAACAATGATAAGAATGTACCGTCGCGGTGTGAAAGTAAAAGATTTATCGAAATGAAGTTCCTTTGTTGTTTTCCTCTCGCCGTTTCTAGTATTATTTTGTATCGATGCGGTTGAGCCGAGATGCTTTAGTTAGATGGTTTTATAACGTAACTCAACTGAGTTGAGGTGGCTTGAACTTGTACCCATGTGACAAGTAATCTAGGAAAGAAAACAAAAGATAAAATTCAAGCAATTCGTACCGCTTATTTTTAAATTAATTCCAGAAAAAAAATCATGTATTAAAAAAAAAGTGTAAATTATTACTTTTAATACTTCATACGCTTCAGATAACATTTTATAATAGTAATTCAAAAATAGATGTCGTGGTTTATAAAGGCGGTTTTTTTTACATTACATGGGATCCCATTATCGGATCCTGACATGGTAACAATGGTAAATGAATGAAAATAAAAAAAAACATAACTAGATACAGTTGAACATAATAACCACCTCCTTTTTTGAAGTCGGATGAAAAGAAGAATCAGATTGCACAAGTCAACGTCTTCTTTTTTATAATTATAAATACATCTAAAATAGTTAAAGGGGTTCTGATGTTTCTACATAGAAAACATAAACGTAGATTATTGTGCCGTTAATTTCTTATAGACCGTAACTGAAGAAGCCATAAGCTGAAATATTTAATTCCCATCTTAAAGACTCTGTTTATTGCATGGCAGTGTAAAACATGCTAAATGCGAGTTGGCGTCTCATCCTCACGATTAATGATTATGAATCTAAATTGTACCCATGTTAGTTTGTTTGTTACCTATTAGCGTCGAAAGTGCAGAAGCGATTAGAATTTAATTTGATGTGACTACTTTATGGCTAAAAATAGTTAAAGATTGTGAAGCTAAATACGACGAAAAGTTTCACAGGTTGTAAATATGCAATAAAAATCGGCGGTTATGGTAAGGGACCAGGTAGAAAGGGTTTGATATTCACAAACACAAACGTTTGTTAAACAGATATTTGTGTTGGGTCCAGACGCAACATTAAAACAACACAATTAAGAAAAAATTAAGATCGTGATCAATTCATTATCATGAAAATGAGAAGTAAAGTACAAGTTAAGGAGTAAAGGTTTTGGACTGATGAGTGACGTTAGCATGGCTGCCGCTTAGAGAAAAAATGTTTTAATAGGGGTTAAAGTACATATGGAATTGCTGTTTCTTTTTTCTAGACACAACGAGGTTAATAATTCCTATAGAACCCAAAAAAAGTCATGTGCCATATATTTTATTTTGATTAAAGTTCATGTTTCTAAGGTGCAGATCATATAAAATTGTATTCTTGATGCAAAAAAAAAAACTTGAAAGTGACTCTTTTTTGTTAGGCAGAATTGACGCTTTCATCATTCAATACTTTTTAAATAAACAATGCTTTTTTCTTAAAACCTATTGTACCTAAGTTAAATATAAAACCGTAACATTATTATTTACTTTGAAAATTAAAAAATATATATATGAAAAACACAAACAATAATCTCCATAAAATGCAACAATTACTTACTTAGTACTTTAACGTTTAATATATGGATCTAATTGAAGAGTTTTATTTCGATCAGTTTCCAAATAGGAAATAGATAACTAAAATGGTCCTAGTAAAACAGGTAGCAATTGCTATAGGTTGTCTGGTAGAAATCGCTTCCAGCGATAAGACCGCCGAAATTGTACGATTAAGTTTCTGTAATGCCTTTTAAAGTTGTGTTTTTTTGTGCAATAAAGTATATCTATCTATCTATCTATAATGGTTCATATTTTAATAAGTTTGTCTTGTTAATAAATATAACGTTTGGGTTATATTATATCGTAAAGACCAGTCTTGCTCCATGTAATAGTGATATTTATAGCCGTTAAACATGAGTATTATGTACACCTGTAGGTGATAATTTCTCCCTTTCAAACCGTACGTTTTATCTGCATTGGAAATAATATGCAAATTTATTTTTATTTAGACTCCTTCCTGAAGATAAATTCGCAATTCTCGTGTGGTAAGCAAATTCATTATTTTGAATTAAAAAGACATTCGTGTTTTTAGATTGCTAAATTATTTGGACAAGTTGTACGGGGAAGTAATTAGATACTTATGATAATGTATTATTTTTGTCTTTGTTAACTAGTCAGACAATTATATGTCTGAAAGAGAGTTTCGCATGGCCTAAACCAGTTTCAATTAATCTTTAAAGTAAAATGATTTGATAAATTAAATCCCGAGGAAATTGAAGTGGGGCAAAACTATTCAATTAAACCTGAAAGAGATAGAAACTATCCAATTAAACCTAACAGAGATAAAAGAAAAGATTAAGATACATCATACAACATAAACAAAAATAACAGATTACGAGCCAATATTTACAATGAATCCTGCCAACAATAACATATACGGTCTACATTTATTGGAGACTACAAAAGCGGCAATTTCTCAACAACGACGACGACAGATTTGCATCAGAATCGGCAAAATAAACAGACAGACAAAGCGACGCTTGCATATATCGGCCGCTTTCCTTCAAACGCCTGTCAGTCTCGTATTGATGAGTTGCGGCGTTGTGATGTATACGCTAGGCTAGGGTTGCAGATACATATAGAAGAACACTTTGAACCAAATACTCATTACTCAACATTCGCAGTTGCTTCTAAAGTCATTGTTGGGTCCCGGGGTATGCTTGGACCAATATTTAAGATTTGGGAAGACTGCATCCATCTGAGTAATAATTGTTCTGATGAGATGACAAATGGTTTTTACAAAGAAAATAAAAAACATACTGCTCTGACTCCAGATATCTTAGATACAAGAAGATGATAATGAGACTCTTGGGAATTTAAGCGTAACCAACCACGAAGTCATAAAAAAACCGCAAATTACAATAATGTTTCTTACTGGACATTACAAAAACATTTTAACAGTGTTGAACTTTTGCCGCTGTAAAGGCAAAATTTATTCAAGACAAAAGAAAAGACTTTAACGTTGGCGCAAGTACGTTTACTTCTACTGCTACTGAACTAAGAGGGCAATAGTAACTACGTAATGGATAGGCTACCGGAAATGCGAGTCTAAATTGTTTCTAGCTCTATACTGGGTGACGTGGATAACACTTTTTCTAGTCATAGACTTCAACATTTTGTAAATAGCGTTAATTGGATCCGCAAACAATAACAAAATTCTGGTGTTTTACTGAATGTTTGTGACTTTGTGTATTTTACAGTTCACTACCAAATGCTTAGATAATTTTTACTTGACATTAGCAATTAAAAGGATAATTCGTTCGTAGAAAGTGTTGGCAACGACTGTTTGCGGAACAAACGGAGTTTCTATACCAATGATGTGTACATACCCTATGACGTAAAAAGTAGTGGCTCCATTATTAATTTTAACAAATTTATTGACTTTGTAAGGATGGACCTTACCTTTAGAAACAGAACTTGAATAGTTAGTACTCTAAGCCTTGTACAACCCTATACAGCGCAATTCTGTGACTGTGTCACCTGCCCTGCAGACTTTGCCATTGTCTCCCAAGACAATGTTCGCGTGATTGTGATGGTAATGTCTGAATGACATTGGACGTTATTATTAATGCATTTTGTCACACAATATCACATTGTTGTGCGCGAACGGTTTGTTGCGGAAATTATCTTTCTTGTTCGACACGGTGATTAACTTCGCTTAATGCTTCGGAAAAGTGCCCATGCTTCGACTTTCCTTTATGTTTTCATTGACGTATTAAAAAGACAAAATTGTCAAACTATCGGAAACCTTGTCACTGGCAGCCGTCTTCCTAAGGTCCAAGCAGCAACAGTCCAATAAATGGCAAGGTGTCTGCAGTATGTATTCCGAACAGCGGTTTTCACTCCAAGGCATATTGCTCCATCGATTTTTGAGGCATCTTTCATTTGTTCCTTTTTGTACCATTGGACAATTTGCTGCTAGTAATATCATTAGGATAAATCTAGAAATGTAACTAATGTTGTCTCACTTTGTTTTCATTAACAATGTGGGACTCTCTCTCTTTAAATTTCATTTCTTAATTTTGCTTCTCCCAATTGCAAACCTAAATCTTATATCCTTTGCACTTGAAATGAAAATAGCCGCAATTCTGCACTCGCTCCCCCACACAAAGCGAGTTGTTTTTAATTAACACAGCGCCATTAGCAATTGAACTAAGACACGTGTCGCGACAACAAAGTGTTGCCACTCTACAGTAATTATTTCCTACCCTGCGAGACAATAGGGCTGGCAACACAACAATGACGTCCGGTGCTGTAGGTATGGCGTGAGTAAAATAAGTTATAATTAATTCCTATTTCTGATTTTGAAGTTCGCTACCTGATATAAAAAAAACCTTAGCAAACACATTCCTGTGATAAACTTGTCTTTGTTCAGTGTCAGAACTACGAAATAAATAAATGGTGAAATATAAAATACCACTTGCCTATTAAATTGTTCATAAATAGCCCTCCACTCTCATAATTGCAATGTCCTACAATGTACTTATGATTGTCATGGAAGCAATAAATCTATTGCGTATTGAGAATTGTAATAATATTAAACCGACTAAAAAAAAAGAGGTTCTCTATTCGACATGCATATATTTTTAGTATTAATTTGTTGTACCTTCGTTGATTCAGATACCCATAACGCACAAGTGTTTATGCTACTTACTTGGAGGTCTGGTAAATGTGTGTGCAATACATAGCGACTTAATGCGACATTAAACTTTTGTCGCGCGACTACATCGCTGCTTTTTATAACAGATCCATCTAATATCAAAATTCAAAAGATATATTGATAGATAGAGAGGACTGGAAGATTTAGCAAATGCTTATAGCTATGATAGAAGCCGCACCCTGGGCAGTTACCACATCTGCCCGGAGGATGTTAAGGCTATCGCTCCCAAGGCCATTATACGGTTTATGCAAACCGTGGGCCTCGGAGACTGATCTGTAAGTGGGAGCGGAGGTCAGAATAGATCAAATTTGGTCGCAGTGACCACTCGGCAACGAACGCTCCCCAGAACTTCGAATAAATAGCTATGATATCTAAGCTTACTTTGAAACTGTTTGATATTGACTTTTTCGCAGATGAAGGTATTGATGATTCTTTTTGAAAAAGAAAATACCGGTTGTCCACCGAATTTCCTTGCCCCATGTTCCCAACTGCCTCAAGCTTATATGGACTAAAAATATCTTTCTTCTTTGTCATTTTATTACTGAAGGTCGAGTTTTTATTTTTCGTTATCTTTTTAAGGTATCTTTGAAGTTAAATTTTATCAACTCATATTCATTCACACTTAAAAAGTGTCTCAACGTGACAAAGCCAAATTCATTTCCAGTCTAACTTCCAAAAGAGCACCCTTACATCAACAAACACAGAAAACTGAATCTATTAGCGCTTAATAAAATTGTGACCTAAATAAAGTTTCTTAGCATTTCAATTTTCCGGGCGAAAGGGTGGCGGGTGCTCCTTCGCTATGCGTCTTTGTTCCCCCCTCCCCCACCCCCGGGCCCCCTCCATTGTCGCATAGCACACAAGCTTTCAGAGTAATGAAGAGCATTTTCGTCCGATTCCGCACACAATGGCCGCTTTAATACGACGCACAGAGAGGAAAGTCCTTTGTTACTACACAGTATTGTGCCTAACGCGTATGTAACATGCGCTGTTGTTTTTTGTTTTTGTTTTGTTTTCGTGATTGTTGCCGACAATGATGGGAGCTGGAGGGAGATGGGTTCAGTCAGATCAAAGGAGTGGGAGACGATTGAAGGTGGAGCCGATCGTTTGTGGTTAAGGTTCTACAAGGTACCTACTTTCGTACACAGAAATAGTTTTATCAAAATTGCAGACGACTTGATGATTGATAATTCTCACAACATCTCATACGTTGACCTGATTCCGTACTACGTAGCTTAAGCACTTGTGTTACAGATATCAGACAACAGAGGAACACAAATATATACTTAAATACATATATTACACCCAGACACCGAACAAACACAAGTGTTCATCGCAGGAATGTTTGTCCAGGGTGGCGATCGAACCCACGACCTTTGGCGTAAAAGGCAGGGTCACTACCAATTGCGCCATCCGGTCATTGATGACAGGATGTAGTAAGGAAATCTTCTATTTTTTTCTACACATGCGTATAGGGGAATGTTAGTGTTCCCGGCCAGAGAAACAGAGCCCTACTGGTTGCTGCCTTAAATCAATATTGTTACCACTGTAACCTATGAGGATAACGGATCTACTCTAGATTCACCGTTGTGTGTTCCCATAAAATATAAAGACTACTGGACACGGCCAAACCGTCAATCTGCAAGTACTTCCATGTACTTATTGAAACATGGGTTACGTTTCCGTTTCAGTTTGAATCCCTTGCACGTATTTACCCTTACAGATGCTTAATGTACCTGGCAATTACACGCAAAAATCCAATAGGTATTTATTTTTCCAAGTTCGTAGAAAATCAATCACTTTTCCTCAAAACAAACATTTTACGTTACCTCACAACTATTCATAGAAAACAATAAAAAAACAGATATTTCGCACTAAAATTATCCGTGCAGAAAACACCTCTGTCTGTAAAAAGTAATAACAAAAACCATTATAGCTCAGGAGCCGGACAAAAATATGACCGCAAAACCGTCTAGTAATTAAACATGGGTATACAGAGCGCCCTTTCGGCGACAAGCGACAAGCAAGAGGCGACACAATAAGGAAACAACAGTATTTTTGTTGCGTGCCGGCGGGTGCTGCCTGCGTCGGCGCGATAAGCGCCTACTACGCCGTCTATGTATATAAGGTGCGTAGGCACGAGTACATAGCGGAACACTGATCGACGTTTATATCCTCTGGTAATGTTGATGTAAAAGTACTTTTTACGTTGCGAATTTTGTGAATAGATAAAACGATTGTGATCTTATCATGTAGATTTTAGCACCTCAAAACGTACCCAAAAGTTGGTTGCAGTCCGAAAACTTACCTACTTAGCTTTTTTGACATTTTGACATATCATTTAGTATGAAAAATTTCAGTCAATTAGGCAACTCATAAAACGGCCTATGACTGACGTAGTAATGATCTAGCACTTTTATTGTGACTGAGACAAAAAGTCTATTAAATAAATAAATATTAACACAACATCACATACATTGATCTGACTCTGAGATCTGACTCTGAGATCAAAACTCAATACTCAAATCTTTATTGCTTCCATAGTGTACATTACAGATGGTGAAGTATAACAAAGCGACCACTATAGACCCAGTTAGGGCACTGCAATATGAGAGGGAACAGCATTTTATCTAAAATTATTATCATATAACCCGGCAAGTATGGTATTGTGATATTTAATTAAAATTATATGTAAGTTATTTTTTAAATATGGACATGTATGAATTTAAAACTTATTCCCATATAATAATATATATATATTGAAGTGAGAAAATATGTATTTAAAGTATAATGGTGTACATTGCAATAAGAGGATGGAACAAAGTTAGCAGGTTCATTATAAGTATATCTATTATATTTTGTCAGTTAAATATTCCTTTACAGTGTAATAGCATTTTTTGTTAACCTCAAGCCTGTGTTACGGATATCAGAATCAACTATTATGATCGATCATAGATTTTATTCTCAACTATCGCCCGTATTATCAGAGTTTTGTCCTATATACAAATATGAACTACGATTGTATCGCATATTAAAACATATTGAATCCTCATTTTGATATATACTCATAAATCACATTGGCGTTTTGTAAACTTACTATGTATTGCATTTAGGCAAATTATTATTACTTAATTTAATCTCAAATGAATATGATTCTCCAATCACTCGTAAGCCTTATGTGATTGCATACCGTAATCACACAAGAAGTTACATTGTACAAAATATTAAGTTAAAATGATTTAGTTGTAATTTAAATTCTCATCAAAACTTCCATTAATGTCGTTTAATTTAAAGTTTACAAAAGAAAATGAAATATTTGGAAACCTATAATGTTATTCCGTTTTATAATCTTTGCTTTAATGTGTTATGTGCATTTAAAGTTAAAGGTTAAGTAGTTTTGAACTTCGTACATGATCACGCGCGGCGCTATTAAAATTTAACCATGTTTACATAAATGTGTTTTCATATGCTTCTATTCATAATTCAACCTTTAACTTAAAAAATGAAGCCTTCTATTCATGAGTAATACTATAAAATAGTAAAACTTGTGCAATTATAAGTTCAATGACATTTTTATATTCGGGTCAAGACTACACTATCTGCAGTCGAGTGCAACACATTGAACCCATCACGGCGACAAAAAACAATTATGTAATCGATACATCGGTTAATAAAAGCTCGGTTCAATCGAACAGCTCCCGTTCTACAAAATAGTTAGTCATTCTATCAGAATTTACCACACTATAGTCTACCTTAATAGATTCCTTACACACAATGCCCGGTTATTTTGTCGACTGTACACGCTTTTGTCGACGAAAAAATCTGACTTTTGTATTGCCACAGAAGAGTTCTTTATACGATTTTCTACGGTGTTACTATTGGGCATGCCTTCTCGGCATGCCCGGTCGAAGCCAATGGCGTTCTACATTGTATCTTCGGTTCTCTAATTACTGCATCGGCCACAAAAAATGGAGCGAACGTTTGAGACAAAAAACGGGCAAAAAGAGTTGGAAAAAAGTTGGAGCTACATAAGGTGGGGCGAGGAAAATCGTTGTAAATTGATGTTGGGCATATGTCGCTGGTAAATAGTACCGTGCCGGATTCGGTAAATGAATTGATAATTACTTCGTGCTCGGGGAGGCTATAAAAGAGAAAGGCTAACATGGAAGGGACGCGGAGTGTTGTCGTGTAATGAACGATTCTCGGTAACTCTGAAAATTTTATATTATTTTCCACCGATAACGGTATTGATCAGGTGGCGTACACGTAGAGTCAGGGCACGTAAATTAATGTGCATCAGTAACTAAGTAAGTACAAGTATGTATTCCAAATTGGGAAGCTATTGCTTACGATAATCTGAAGTAAGCCTGGCGGGAATCTTACTTGTGTAGCTTTTTACTTATTTCATTTTCAAGACTTGTGGAATCAAACTGGATATTTTTTTATTGAAATGCTGCAATAACTTTTTGGTACAAAAATCTGCGGGCTAGGTACAACAATCTCTCAGATTTCCTCAATCGATATCGACCCAAATGTAACATAAAGATGGAAATTGGATGACAATTTTTGACAGATTATAATCCGACCCACGTGGCTGCTTGTATACAGCGCTTTTTATGTTTGTTATAGAATTTACGGATGATGAAATCTCTTTAGATCTGAAAGAGTTTTATCTTTAACCCCACACGCAAACACGACAGGGTGTTATAAGTTTGACGTGTCTATCTGTCTGTGTGTTTGTCTCTGTCTGTAGGTTTCGTAGCTCTCGGTCGGATGAACCGATTTTTGTATTTTTTTTGTTAGTAAATAGTTTCACGCTTCTAAAACTGAAAGCTTCTAAGCAACGTTTAAGCCTTTCAGTTGTTCTTAGAATAACGACGTACAAGTGTGCCACTGCAAGGGGTCGATTCCGTCAGGAACCTATTACACGAACAACAATGATCCGCCCCGACTTAATTAATATTAACTGCGTAGTCGACAGCGACGCCCCCTAACAGTTGGCGGAATTATTGAGGGAAGGTGGATGCGCCAGACACTGGTGAAAACAAACATGTGCCATATAGATTGGGAGTGTGGCGAGCTTATTCGCGAGCGTAGGTACTGAGGAATCAAATAGAGGAACTGAAGAATTAGGGATGCATGGTCTGATGTGGTTTTGTACTGCATTTCTGGCGATAGCACCTTGCATCCTACATTTGGCAGAATTATTGAGGGAAGGTGATTGCGCCAGTCACTGTTGAAGTTGAAATCAAACAAATATTATATAGATTTCATAGTGTAAAAAATAGTACATTATATTCTATCGCATTAGGCTATTGACCTGTAAACAATAGTAAACATGGGATAAGTTGGTGAAATAAATAAATTAATGTGCGAAATGGCTTTCGAGTGTGGCGATATTGTTTGTGAGCATACCTTAAAATAATAAACCTATTCTAAGGAGCATACTGAGGAATTAGGAAAGGTACTCATATGGTCTAATTTTATTTATTGGTTTAAGTGTATCTTTTGGTGGAAATATAAAAGGGAGGTGAATGCGCCAGGCACTTGTGTTGCTAAGTTGTTGGCGAACGGCCTTAGAGTGTGGCTAAGTTGTTGGCGAACGGTAATATAAAGCGTTGCAATGCCAAGGTAAAATCTTAGCATATCTAATGAATTACACATTTTTTTTATGTGATAGGTGGCAGACGAGCATCTGATGGTAAGCGATTTCCGCCGCCCATGGACAAAATTGTAATAAAGCATGAAGATTTTATACTGTACTTTTATTTTAATTTTTAAAATCTTGTATAACAAATACACGTGTGTCCTTTAATGCAATAAATTAATTATCTATCTATCTACCTATCTAAACGCACTGGTGAAAACAGAAATCAAAAGGTAGAAAATATAAATAAATGATGTATAAACCAGTGACGGAGAAAACTGATCAAGGATAGGGAATGATGATGACTTCAAAAGTATCGTACTTACAAGAAATACCTACAGTACTTGACTGACTGATATAAAAAAAAATCACATCCCAAGTTCGTCAGACCGCTCGCCAAACTCCATCTCCGTGTGTCCCCACGCGGTAAAAAGTTTCGTACGCACTATTGTGCATCGAATACCTTTGTTATGCGCATTGGCATTTGTCGAGCGACATTTCGATTGATTTCGAGAACAAAACGCGTTTTGTACTTCGATTTATTAACGCCGGCCAACAAAGGTGCGACGCAACGTTCGCTCGCATCGACAGGTTGTGTACCCACAGATGTGCTTTGTTTTGTTCGGTGGCCGTGAATGCCCTGTTTTCGGCTGATTACGACCTCCTAATAGCTGTAATCAGGGTGAATAAATGGACATGTTTTAATTTTAGTTATGTCATGGAAAAGATTACTGAACCTCGACGGTCGAGTTCAATAGTCTAGACGTTTTACAATTTGAACGCGTTTTGTTGGACGCGAAATAATTTTCATTTTGAAGGATATTATAACGAATATGTAGCATAGTAACATTGTATCTTTCACATAGGTATTTGCCGTATATTTATTATTATACCCACTGTATTATACTCGTTATTCAATATGTCAGCGAATTTTCTTAGTTTAGGTATACGATCGATTCGAAAGTCCTGAACCTTAATAATAATATATTTCTTTATTTCAGTAACTAGGACTCATAAAATAATATTTTAAAATCTAATTTAACACATTTAAATCATCAATCATATTACATTTTTTTTTATATTTTAAGGTCTTTTGCATATGAAATAGTATTTAGGTAAACGTCAGATGATTTTTTATGTGACGAGTGGCAGACGAGCAGACGGATCACCTGATGATTTCATATTTTTCTAGGTTAGACAACACTGCACAACTTCTATCTACTGCACTGTCTCTTTGTTAATTATCTTTTTTTTTTTCGCTTTCTCTTATCGCTTCTCGCGTTTAAGTAATTCGTTGACGTCATCTTTAAAATGTAATGATTACGTTTTTCCACTTTGGTGAACAAGCATTCCATTTTCATAGCAGTTTTTAATGCCATGAATTCTCTGTGCCATTTCGGCTGTTTTTCACCAAACTGTGATTAATTCTAAATCCTCCACTCCTCTAAGCGCCAGTTAAAATCTGGCTCCCAGTTCCACCTTCGATCAACAACGTCAGCTTCTTTTTTGCAAGGAAGGGGGGAGAGGGGCACGTCAGGGTTGTCAGCATTTGGAAACTGAATTGCATTTTGAGTCTTGCGTTTCTGGGAATGTTTTCGTTTTTTAACTCCTCCTTATCTTAGGGTATAATTCCCAGTTGCGTCCAAAGCTGTCCCTTCGGAGCCAGATGGACGCTGTGACCGGGGAATGTCTGGTAATTACAGTGAAACGACTACCGTATGACCTTCGCAACTCTTAGACAGGAAACAAGACTAACGGGATCATGAATATGTCTGTTTGTATTGGTTTGGGTGTTTTGTATGTATTATAAGTATGTATATGTTTAGCCGTGTGGTCCCCGGCAGAGTAGAATAGGCCACCCTCACTCTTACCGAGGTGTCGTAAAAGGCGACTAAGGTAAAGCTGCTGGTATGATCATCAGCACCCAGAGAAGGAAAACTCTGCATTTATATCAAAACCCTCGCCAGCCGTCTGCCAAGCGTGGTGAGTATGGCAATTACCCCTCATGTGATTGAGGGAGGCCCGTGCTCCAGCAGTGGGGACTTGAATGGGCTGACGATGATGATATGTTTACAAAAATAAAAGTATTTTATGTATATATACTCGTATTTGTAGTCCCACTGTTGATGCTGATATCCATAACACATGTGCTTGAGCTACCTATCTCAGAGTCAGATCAATGTTTGTGATGTTGCGAATTATTTATTTTAGTTGCATTTCTGGAGAAGTTGAGATGATGCTAAGTATAATGAAATCTACGGAAGAAAAACATGGTTACTATTTTTCACAGTTAGTTACACACTGTTGTAAAAAAAAATCACATTCTGTATTATTTTGAGATCTGTTTGAATTCCTAAAAAAAGTAACAGCCGTTACTGTTTCTTCCCTCAGCATATAACTATTTTTGTTTTATTGGTGATGAACGCCCTGTTGGTCTAGTAGGTTTAAGTACCAGGATGTGATCTCGGTATTCTGAGTTCGATTCCCGAGTCGAGCAAAATATGTTTCGAGTTCAAACATAGCCCGGTTTTGTGATCACCAATCAGCATTAGGCAAGCGTGGTGATTAAGCCTAACCCATCATAGTAGAGATGACTTGTATTATATGATGGAGGCCTTTTCCCTGCAGTGGGGCAGTTTATAGGCTGATAGGTTACTTTTGTATACCTACTTTCGTTTTATTGGTGATGGGCTCGATTCCCGGGTCGAGCCAATTTTTGTACCTACCTGAGTTTTTCTGTTAAGAAATTCTCAGTGTCAGCCCAGAATCTGGAAGTTGGCGGATTTGTACCTTCGTGCCTCGGAAAGCACGTTAAACCGTTGGTCCAGCGCCCGATTCCTCTCCGGTCGTGTCACACGGTGGTGTCCCATGGGAATATGAGAGCAAGGGAATATAGAGTGCACTTGTTTGCACACACACTTGAGCACTATAATATATCCTGCGTAAGTGGCTGATCGTTAACATTAGCCGCCATAGCCGAAATCGGAGGATATTATTACTATTTGAACTACGTCAATTTCGTCATTTTGATGGCAACCCTGGCTCGCTTACGTAAAAGTACTGCCATTGTCCTGTTCAAACAGCGATGTTTTATTCATGCTGTGTCTTTGCACGTATACACCCTGTACAGTCCATTTGTTTGTCGAGAGAAATTGTTTGCGATGGAGGAAGTGGATCGGATAATTCGGTCCTTTGTCCAGTGGACGATCTTTTCTAATTCGTCTATGTCAACATGTCTGTTTGTTGTTTATGTAAGTGAGTAAATAATAAACATGGTGATAACAATACGTCTGTGCTTGTAGGGAGATCTGTTCGGTAATTTTAGGTTGAGCGAGGCTATTTAGCCTACGCCCGGTGGCTAGGGGCGTTTAAGAATACTGCCAAGGTTTTCCCGGCCTGTCGTAACAGGCGACTAAACGGGCTTTCGGAGTACGTGAGCGTATCCACTACTGGGGAGTGGCTTGCTCAGCATACGACTCCGCGGGGGACGACGACATTACTGGGTGTCCTGGTAGGTCGTACAGCGTTGAAGGGCTGTATTGCGCCAGATAGAGGTGAAGCGGCGAGCGCGATTAGCGGTACGGTCTAGTCCCGGCTGTGGGGTTTCCGACCACGATTGCGCGGTCCTCGGCACCGGCACCTCTTATATTATTTTAAGCAGTAGATGGTAGAAGAGCAGACTGATCACCTGATGTTAAGCGAGTGGACGACCAATTTATTCACAATTGCGCTGCAATCACAAGAAACGCTACACGAACTATTTTGACCATGTCCAAATTCGCTGCAAATTTAGTTTAGTTTTAGTTACACGGCAATGTTACACACATCTGTATGTATTTGTAACTAAACACTGTTGGTCTAGGGTATTAAGTACCGGGCCGTGATCTCAGGGTCCGATTCCTTGGTCGAGCAAAAAGTGTGTTTCGTATTTTTCGAACATGGCTCGGCTTTGTGTGACCACCAATTTGCATTTTGTTTTTGTATGTGTGTGATTTTGCATTAGGTAAGACCAATCATAGTAGCGATTACTTGATTTTTATGATGGTGGCCTTTGCCATGCAATGGGACAGTTTATAGATTGATACTAAACAATGTAGGTATTACAAAATGCCTCCGATTCGGACGTATTTCTGGACAGGGACTTTGGGTATCCTGATCTGACGCGTACCTATAATAGAATTAGGGCTCGCCCTGACTTCGTTTGGAGGCTTTATTAGTTCCATATTGTACCAATAGATGGCGATGTGTGTCGTCTTTTCGGTTTCCTTATGAGCCTTGTAGTTGTCGAATTTATCCTTTTAGAAATAGTACAGATAAATAAAAAATACAAATCTTCGCATGTAATATATGTGATGATGTGAAATATTTATTTATTTACTTACTTACTACTACTAGTTTTAAACCTCTTGTGTACATACATATTTCAACGGTTCTTCTCTTTGTCTAATCTGATTCTGTACACCTCGTCCACCGAATTGATCGAAACAACGTGCTACACTCAACAACGAACAGCGCACGAGGCGGCCGAATTAAAAAACGAGGGAAAAAATAGAAAATGGCGTTTCCTCCCAGCGTCACCGCCAGAATGGCGGCCGTGGCCGTTTATTTTGCCGTGCCTTCCGCCGTGTCTGCCGGCTTCTGGGTATTTTTAGGGATCCGTGCTTGGTGAGAGAGTTGTTAAGCTTGGGATGGCACTGTTATACGGTTTCTCGCAGAAATTTTATATGGATAAGAATTATTACAGATGAATCGATCGAAATGGGGATCGATTGGCAACCTCTTTCTTTGAGCGCATGAGAGCATCTGGCTCACTAGGAAGGCCAGCAGTAGTCTAGTTTAGCGATGAGTATACTGGTATGTTTAATTCCCATGTCGTACCCACTCTTGTAAGGGTTGGAAGCTCTACACTGGAAGTTGTGGACGAGTACATCTACCTCAGACAAAAGGACCAGCTTGGTAAGTCCAACTTCCAGAAAGAGGTCGATCGACGAATCCAACTCGGCTGGGCAGCGTTCAGGAAGCTACGCAGCATATTTTCGGCCCATCTACCGCAGTGTCTCAAGACGAAAGTTTTCAATCCGTGTGTATTGCCAGTGATGATATACGGAACTGAAACGTGGCCGCTTGCAATGTGCCAATTAAGGAGGCTCAAAGTCACCCAGAGAGCAATGGAGAGGGCTATGCTCGGAGTCTCCCTGCGTGATCGTATCAGAAATGATGAGATCCAGAGGAGAACTAATGTCACAGAAATAGCCCAAAGGATTGCGTGCCACAAGTGGCAATGGGCATGGCACAAAGCGAGGAGAACAGACGGCCGTTAGGGCGGAAAGGTCCTCAAGTGGAGGCCGCGTACAGGAAGTCGCAGCCGTGGTATGCCCCCCACAAGGTGGACCGACGATCTGGTGAAGATCGCGGGAATTCATTGGATGCGGGCGGCGTAGGACCGATCTGTCTGGAGAACATTGGGGGAGGCCTATGTCCAGCAGTGGACGTCTATTGCCTGAAATGATGATACTGGTATGTGGGATTATGAGAGAGTGAAACGGAATGGAAGACGAGTAGAATGTTAGGAGTAACAGTGAGTGAGTGAACGGGTGGAATTATTGAGTTTACTGTGGGTGTGAGACGAGGATAGACGCTTGCTCTGCGATTTTATAAAATAAAGAAGATTTCGAAGACACTGGAACCCTGTTTTTCTTATCTCAAGTCCCACAGGTATAAGCACTTTTCCTGTCATTATTAGGATATAAAAAAACACATGCAGAGGGTAGGCTCTAAGGTTTTTTTGGAGGCAAGTGAGCAATGTCGCCTGATGGTAAGTCTAAGTTATCACCGCGGTTATTGGAAAATTGGAAATGAATGAATGAATGGATGATAACTTTATTTGGCACAATACAAAACAAGGAAACTTAATAAGATCCATAACCTAGACATAAATAATGACGAAAAGTAGGACAACATTATCCCTGTATGTGCCAAACAGGCGGCCGCTCAGCTATAGTCGGTGCTGATCCATGAGACCAACCTCGACGCTGGTTTTCAGCGGCTACCATTACATTATTGCGCATCTGTTCCATATCCATGCATAATTGAGATTAAGACAGAAAAAAAAGAAACAGATAGGTAATTGAACAAATGGAAATGTACCTACTACACTTTTATGACGATAGCAATAATAACATAGCGATAGTGGCTATTGTGTGGATATAGCTATAACTTTTTTATTTTTAGAATAACAGATGCAGTGGTCACTAATGTGATACTTTCTAATAACACAGCATTTGGTGAATGCAATTTTGAGAAAGGAATTAAAAAAAAATGCTAAACATATAGGTACGAAACCCTCTACCCACTCCAAACCAAACAAGATTGATATTTTAAAACCTGCGATGCGGCCGGGTTTACTTTTGGCCTCTGATTAATTCGGTGGCTGAAACCCGCTGTGCGGGCGCAGGTTGATTCTTTCTATTTTTATTTTAGACACCTACACGTGAATGTTTCCACTTGCAACGAAGTTAGAGTATACTACAGACGGTTAAGCTAAAGCATGTAATACTTTAAAAAATAAGGGTGCTTGAGTTGTAATAATTTTATTCTGGGCAGAGAATAAATGAGCTGAAGAGGCAATCATTATAAATAATGTCTTGTTAATCTTGTGATACAAGGCCGAGTAGAGTGTACCAGGCCTTGCGGGAGTTTTTAACCTTGGGAGAGCCACGCTTCGGCATGAATGGGCCGGCACGACTGGAGTGATACCACGGCCTCGCAGAAAACCAGCGTGAAGCAGCACTGTGCTGTGTTACACTGCGTGAGTGAGGGTACCGGAGACCCAATGCGGGGGAAAGGTTGGCAGCTCACTTGTGAACCCACTGGTGTCGCAGGTATCCATTGGCGGCAGCAATCGCTTACCATTAGGTGATCCGTATACTCGTCTGCCACCTATCACATAAAAAAGACCACCTACGCGATGTACTGACCAAATAAAGTCAGATGTAGATGAGTGCACTAAACTGACCAGAGACAGGGGGCGTAATGGCGAGATTTTGAGAAGGATGCCTACCAGTAATTCTCATGAGAGCCAAAATTAATCTTAAGGTGACGGGTAGGGCACACTAGCGAAGCCAATGGATATTAATTTTTAGCTACTAAACCGGATCTATTTCCCGGGGTTTCCCGGGAAACACTTATACTATTAACTTATATTAAATAACCATGCACAAATGTTGGGCGCATTATTGTACCCGAAAAATTGGTTCACGCCAAAAGTGGCAGCTTTTGGCGTGAATCAATTGTGCGCGTACGCGTTGGGCCCAACATTTGTGCATGGTTATTTAATAAATAGTATAAGTGTTTGCCTAGAGGTTGTAACCTGGGGATTGTTTAAATTGGACCCGGTTTAGTAGCTAAAAATTAAAATCGATAGGCGTCGCTAGTGTGCCCTACCCGTCATCTTAAACATTCGTACAGAAAAAAGAATCTTGAAAATAAAACACCACAATACTACGATAAAAGTCATTGACTTGTGAAAACATTTCGCCTGAAGAAAATTCGACATCAAACCATTTTAATTACCTGAAAGTTTCAATCAAGAAATTAACGGTTATTATTCCACTTTATTCTACAAAATCAATTAACCTATCATAAGCTTACGTAATTGAATTGATTAACCCACTGAAGATCGAGATTCCACTCAAGCGCCTGAATGATCAATTTGCAATCAAAATGAGCCCTTTCATAGACAACGGAACAGAGAACCATAGAGTAGAAAGCCATTTTGCATTACAATAACCGTGTTGAGGTAATCCTACCTATTCTTAGCCGAGTGAATATTCTGTGATAACCAAAATTATCTCACTTATGCAATCGAATAGTGTCTATTCTCAAACAGATCTCTCATCAAACAAATGATCTGCCGAAAGCATAAGTTTGAAATACATGTAGAAAGCCTGAGTTGTCTTATTTTTTTATGAAATAAATAGCAGATGAGCAGATTGATCACCTAAGCGATTACCGACGACCAAATACCTTGAACAACACCAGAGGAGCGCCAAGTGCACCGCCAGCCTTTTAAAAAGGAATACGCTCTATTCTTGATGGTATCATCAGTCCGAAAATACCGCAAGCGCCGTATTTCATTCCACAGTTTTGTTGTGGAAGTTCGAATATTTCTTGAGAAACGCACAATTGATATTCTATCAGGTTTTCAAATCCAAAGCTCCTGGGTCCGAAATTTCTTTGTAAAGTCTGTCACTAGAATAGAGTACTAATTCCTACCCTCATGTAATCAGCCCAGTGTGGATGAATCAGCAATTTTACGAGAGTAACAAAGATGCGCAAAAAAATAAATAACAAAAAGACGTAAAAAAGAAAACGAAAAGCTGGGTAAAATTAGGTATTTTCATAGGCCTCAGAGGCAGCAATATTGTAAAAACCACGAAGACATTACAGGTGTATACTACCTTGTGATAACCTGACCCTGCACTCAAGAACATATATATTATCATAATTACAGCCAAGAGCCATTTCAATACTTGAACTACTAAATTGACTTCTCACTTATCCATCATGTTATCTCTTATCTGGTTAAGTGTCAAAACATTCAGTAATACCAAGATTATCAGAGATTAAAAATTCTTACCTAATCGTTTCGAGATCTCGGAATTGTGCATCTTCGGATTGTCCTGTGCGATTTTTCTCCTCTGCAGTCTTGACCAGACCATGAAGGCGTTCATGGGCCTTTTGATGTGTTCTTCCGGAACCTTCTTCTGCTGCACCTGGCCGTTCATGGCGATGGAGCCCATGGTGCCGATGGCGCCCATGGCTGACATATGGCCCATGGGGAAGTGGCCCATTGTGCCTCCGAAGCTGGTCCGGTCGCACATCGCACCAGCAGCACTGTGGAAAGGAAAAGAAATTGAGGAAAAGAAATATAGATAAGAAACCATCACGCTTTGGTTTGAATGGGTCAGCTCAACCCATTGCTTGCGCTATGTTTCGCCAAATGAGTGTGGGTTCTTGGGCTCCAGTACCCTAATTTGGGGAAGGAGAACTGAAAGCTGGCAGCGCACTTGTAACCCCGCTGGTCATCTGCCTATCACATATTAAATTTTATTCCCTTAAATGTCCGGTTTCTCAATTGAGAGTTTGAACCTCAGCACTATTTAAGTACTAACTTTTCTATAGAATGTGTGTACTTAAGTAGGGCTTAATTTAAAATTCTCAATCTGAAACCAGCCGTTAATGTACAGGTCTTATTTGTATGAAGTAAGAATGAAATCCACAGAAGTAGTAAAAGTAAATAACACACTTAAAATTTCATCTCGTGTTCAGGCGGGACTACTTAAGAATAAATTGCAAAAGATTGCTATAAAGAATATCAACTAGTAATAAAAGGCACCCAAATCTTATTAAATACTAAAGATGCCACAGGTGATGCGTTAGAGGGGCTTGACTTTACCTCTAACAAACGTTAACAACCAGACGCCCCTCAAGTCGCAAAGTCGAAAACTCCCAATGAAGCTCTTGTAACACCAGCCAATTTACAACCACCCTCTATCTTGGCTAATATTAATATCTTCCGCTGCTGTGAGCGCAGTAATTGTCGCGCGTATATTAAAAGTTACATTGTGTCGCACGTGGAGGGTCTTAATCCGCACCTTTACATGTAGGGGGTTATTATTAATAATAATATCTCTGGAAACATCTACTTTTGAATTTTTTTTCATTTTGATGGGTGCTTAATTGGACACAGGGACAGACGGGACGGACACAGGACAACGACACAACAAACCATTTTAAGGATTTGGCTTTTTATCAAATGTAGATGTCTATGATCGGCTTGCTCCTGGCTTCACACTGAATCCTGGAATTAAGAAGAAGCCTACAATTTGTGTTTTATTCTCTGCTAAACGGAAAAATGACAATTCGTCAGTTGCTATAATTTCAACATTGGTTAAGTTAGGTTACAGCTGTCACGTGGCGAAGGGCGAGGAGGGCAGGAGACGTTGAACAGGTGCGCGTCTCCATCCTCTCCGTAGAGAAGGCCAGTCAGGTGACCGGTACGGGGGCATCGGCGCCGACATTGCACAGGCTTCCTCTGTAACCCGGTAGGGTCGGTTTGGTGCTCCCAGCTGTCCCTATCACTATCTCCAACTTACCCGGGGGGAGTGTCGGGTCTCCGCCTCGGGGGAGACGTGAAGGGAGACTTCTTAGTCAGATTCTCATGTCCCCTCCCCACCCTGGCGAGGACGGGAGCAACCCGGGCGTTTTTGTGGGTAGACCTCGCCGACTCGGGGGGAGTCCAACATAACCCGTCCGCACCCTGGTGGACGGGTATGCCTAATTGCATTTCTCCTAGGAGATCAAAATTAAAGTTGCAACTGTCAGAACTAACAATACCTGTTCTATACATTTCCATGTTCTACAAGTTGAAAGCCCACTCACTAGCTAGCCCTCCACGTTAAAATTATTACAATTGAACAATTTTCCTTAATGGGAAAATAGAAGAAAAGGAAAATGAAATATCAAAGATGTAAGTGTAGTGTCATTAAATAAATGTTTAGTTATCTACGGAAAACAGAGTCAAACTTTTAATTCCGATGTAGCAATTCAAATGCAAAAAACAATGACTTGTAAATCAATTACTTGATTGTCTTTGCTTTCAACGGAATAAACATTTTTGACTTCTTCATTTTAAAGAAACTTTACTGGTTTGTTCCCAAATTCACTGACATTACAAAATATTTACGACAGTTATAAAAAAAATATCACGTATGTTTCTAGACAGGGGTCTATAGAGAACCTTCGCTCATTTAGCGTCCCCCTCCCAAGGGATAAGGGAGGGTGAACAGGCGGTGGTTGGGAATTATCTGTTCCTGGTATTTATATTTTACACTTAGAAACCCCAATTAGTTAATTAATATAGAACTCAAGCTATAAACGTGTCGCGCCTGCGGTTTCATCGTTGGCTGGATTGGTTTATTGATTTTAGAATGTTTCATACGGTAGTCTGCAAGTTAAGCATTTATATACTGCAAAACAAAACAAGAGAAGACACTAGTTTCACCAATTGCCCTTTTCAAATGACTAAAACAATACACATAGATACATAATGTTGCGAAGGTAAGACGGAAATATAATAATTTTAAATAAGTACTAGACTAGTCAAATCCAGGTCATGGCAGAGATCATAGTCCTAACGTTCCCCGTATATGTAGAAAAGAAAAGCGGTAGGTAGAAGGAAGACATAACCAATAAAACAAAGAATTCAAACTGGTCAAGCCGACTGAGACCTAAATGTCCGGAAATACCTATTTCATTGAGTCTATTTTCGTAGAATTAGTTATACAAGGTGCTATTTAGATAATAGATACTAATATATTTTAGTTTGAAATGGCGTAGGCGAGGTGCGGATATCTTCGGAAGTTCGGATGAAGATATGGTGAATGACTCATTGAGATATAAAGCTCCGATAATGTTAATGGTAAATTTATTTAAAGTTTTTTTGGATAATCACATCAAAAACTAATCGTGAAGAAGGATCTCGCGGGTCAGTATGGCAGTGTGTAATAGACACGCGGGCTCTCCTCATATTTACAATGGTAAACAAGAGGAGAGCCCACGTTAGGCTCAGGAGAGAAAATACTGTCACTATCTCAAAAAATATCAAACTTACTCCAGGCTCCGAAGCTACGGCTTTAGTTAGAATCGGGAATGACACCCTGAGACGGTGATGATGAAAGGTCCTGCAGAAATGAAGGCGTCTGGTGCACTAAAGTAAATGTTTCTCCAATATTGAGGGTATGTTAAAACACTTTAAAGAACAACTTAGGCGCTTACATAGAAAGTAGTTAATGCACTTGACATCAATCTGAGAATCACTTTCCAATGAGAAGATAATATTGACTGTTCATAAAAAGTGTTAAGCTCGCTATACATTTAGACTGCTGTCATTTCATGTTCATTGGATAGTAATGATCCGTTTGATGACAGTACACAAATATTTGACTGAACGAATAGTAATAGACTGTGTAAAAATAATCCCTCGCCTTATGAAGTATGTTTTAAATATTTATTAAAGAAAACATTTATTGACCACAGAGACAAGATAAGTACATCAATACGCACAAATGATAACAATTAGTAAACAGACGTAATACAAGGAGAGAGAGAAAAAAGTTACTAATACATGAAGACATTGACTAGTGAACAAACCAGCGTAGTGGGCAACAAGGTTAACATCAGCATATTATGTTCCACCAGCTTGCAACACTGGTTTTCCGTTAGATCTTGAGTAAAGGAGAACTGAATGAATCATAGGATATCTGAATAGCTTTTAAGTTTTGTGTGTTGTGCAATAAAGAGCATTTATCAATCTATCTATGATGACTTATTGATCAACGCATTGATTTGAGAAATATGGCTGGTGTTAGTTGGATTAATGGATGAAGCTGCGAAAAAACGTATGATCATCTTTAGGGGATTGATCGGCTAAAACATATAGGTGTGTAGAAAATTATGATCTACCTAATTATCCTACGACCTACCTAGCTTTAGTATTGTCTGTTGTCATTGTAACTTGTACAATACCTGTATTTTGTTTCTGTTTTTACCCGACTACAGCGAAGCAAAAAGGAGGGTTATGATTTTGACCTGTATGTATGGTTTTTTTTTTATGCTAGAGGCGGACAAAGCGAGTCACCTGATGGAAAGTAATCATCGCCGCCCATGAACATCCGCGAAATCGGAGAGATCGCTAATGTGTTGCCGGCCTTTTTAAAAAAGAGTACGCTCTTCTCTTGAAGGTCCCTAAGTCGTAGCCGTCCGGAAATACTCCTGCAGCCAAACCGTTCCACAGAACTGAGGTACGTGGTAGAAAGTTCCGGGAAAAACGCACAGTATTAGACCGCCATCCATCGAGATGATGAGGATGGAATGACAATCGCTTGCGAGTGGTTCGATATAAGAATTCGGTTGCAGGGAGTAGATCAAACAGTTCTTCAGAGCACTTCTGATTATAGGCGACTTCACGTTAAATTGACTACAGCGTCCTCTAGGAGACTTAGAGTAAGGAACTAAAACATAATTGCTTGATTAACCGTGTGGGGTATCAAATGAAACAGCTTTTATAGAACATTTCAAATATGTAATTTTATTGTATATTAGTTCAAAGAAGTTTTATTTACGAATATATTAATTGCTTGCAACAGCAATCAGAAAGCTATCCATTAACACAAGCCCAAAAAAGCAATCTTCTGTATTTTCGTTATACGAATACACTCCATAAGACCCATAATTTTGTCGCAATAAAATGTTGCCGATGATTCCAAGGAACTGTCATTTGTTTCAATTGCCACCACTAAACCCTCACGACGTGTAATCCGGATGAGATTGGCTTCTCGAGACGAGCGAGATATCGAGTGTTCGAGTCAGGGCTGGAAGCAGAAATATTGCGACCTGGGTATACTATAGTGAAATTTTCCTCGTTTCATTCCAATAGGCTTCTATTCTACTCATCATCATCATTTTAGCGTTTTGTTCTAGTTGTGTCCCAAGCTATCGCTTATGAGCTCGCGGTCGGTTTTACTTTAAATTCTCCACTGGTCAGTGGTCAGTTTATTAGCATGCATATCATTCTTAACGAATTTCGATTCGTGGAGAACACACACACTCGAGGAGGAACTAAATTTTCAGGTGAACTTGAGTTTCAGAATCATAATATTTTAAGGGTTCTATAATCGAATGGCTAACACAATGGCAAACAGTCATGGACCTTACCATCCAACACTCCTCTCTAACCCATAAAACGTCGGTCTGGCCGTTAGGGCCCCGATCCCGTACGAACCCAACCCCCGGCAGGACCCACAAAGACAAATACGGCGTAAAACGGAGTGTCTAAAATTTATTTGGAAGCCAACATTTTGTTAAATTTCACTATGATTTTAACAAATATAACAATGCACATCGAAAAGAATCAATGAAAAACAAATATAAAATGTTTAATGCTTCTTTTTTATGTTTAAAATATACCTAGTAAGTATACAAATTACCTAAAAATGTATACCTGTACTCACACACATAGCTAATTTCTTCATAAGAGCTAGCGGCCGGGAGCATACCGGAATGGGAACCTAAAGGACTTCAACTAAACCAGTCCAAGTAATTCCCAGTCGCCGGCCCTGCTCCGCGTCCTTACGTTAATTGGTTCGGTAAAGAGTGCCAATGTTTGCGGGCGTTGCGGCTGGGCACAGTAGCTTGTTTCGACAGAGGAATTTGTTCCGAGAATTGTCACTGAGTTGTCTTGAGTCAGTGATAATGTCTAAGAGCGTTGGCAGGTTTTGTGAGCACTATTCTATGTATGTGTTATAATAATAAGCGATTCAATTCGATAAGACTAAGTCATAAAAAATTAAAATGTGTAACGCTAAACTGGATTTAAGTGCTAAATGACCCCAAAAAAACAAATATTTCTCATTTTGAAAAATATGGTTGTAACAATGCAGGAGCAAGTGTTAAGTTTGCTGTAATTATAGAACACACTAACGCCTCCGAATTGGGCCTCCGCTATCCTCACTCAGTCAGCAGACCGAGTGATACCAAAGCATTACACAAAGACAGCTTAACGCTGAATTTGTGTAAGGCTTTAGTATCACTCGGTCAGTAAAAAGCCCTTGAGTAAAAGTAAAAAAGTATCAGCCTATAAACTGTCCCCACTGCTGGCCAAAGGCCTCCATCATACAATACAAGTCATCACTACTATGATGGGATTAGGCTTAATCACCATGTTTGCCTACTGCGGATTGGTGATCACAAAACCAAGCTATGTTCGAAGAACTCGACGAAACATATTTTTGCCCGTCCCTGGAATCGAACCTAGGACCCCGAGATTGAAGCCTGGTATTTAAACCATTACACTTACACGGCGTCATTCGGCCGTAAATTATTAGATTTGAGTAAGGTTTCAGTGTAGTTTTCATTTTTGTTTCATATGACAAAAATGTGTTTATTTGGTAATTTTCAACAAAATATTTAATTTAATACCAATTTAGAAACCAATGTCCCAAAATATCGAGAGTTTTCTCAACTACCTGTGATCAGTGATAATTACCGCCTTTGTCTCGTGTTAATTATGACATATCGGTGATATCGACTCCCGCGCACCGCCGCGCGCTAACGAGCTGCGTACACGCACGGATCATCATTGTTTGTTCGCGGCGAGAACACAGGGTCTCTACTAAGGTTTATTCGAAGTTTCATTTGGCTTGGATTTTACATCTCAAAATCACAAAACCGACTCGTCAACTCGTCAAAAGTCTAAAATCACCTAGCTAGAATATTTTTAGTGCTCCGATGCCAAAGTATAGCCCGCTTCACTAAATTACCTACACATTGGATTTTATAAAAAAAATATGAATTATATAAGTATAAAAATATGAGAATGCTTACCCGTTTCTACAAAAAGCTTGGGATCAGATTATCGTTGCCAATTTAACCCTTTTCATGCTTATTCAGCCCATAAAATGATGATTTACCCGCTAGCCTCATTTCTAGCCCCAAAATAACCATCTAACTTGTTTTGAGCAAAGCTGTCCCTGATGAAAGACAGGGCCCAGTCAAAAATATCAACGTCAGCACAAAGTGGGAATAAAACATAGTCAGGTAATGAGAGTTGAAGTAAAATCTTCAGTGGTAAATCTGTGCGTCCTGTGAAAAGTGGCACAAGTCGACTTATATCGAATTTGGTTTTCTTCTTGCTACTTCATCAAAAAAAAATCTCTATCATGCGGTCTGATCAGACAGAAGAATGGAGAATATCTTTGCATGTCCGACAGACAGAAAAATAGGGAAGAAAATCAAATTGGATATAAGTCGACTTGTACCACTTTTCACAGGACACACAGAAATAATCCTCTGATGAGACATTCGGGCTGTATTTTTTATTAAGTGTGTTTTATTCTTCAATTTTCGATAAATAAATAGTTAACAACACTCTTTAGCCCTGTATTGAAAATATTGGCAAAATCTAGCCCCTTTTTTAGAATCTAATTAGCCCAAAAACCTGGCACCGAGTTGGCAACACACCGGCGACAACATCATGACGAAACAATTTTTTCGGATATTTTTCAAACTGTGGGATTGTGGATATTCTCAACGTGTGACAGTTGCTCTGGTTTCCCTGTCTGTGTGTTGAGAAGGTCAGAATGGCAGTTGCTTTACTGTAATTACCAGGCTAACCAAATATTACCTCATGCTCTAGCCGTACTCTGGGCTCCAAAGCGATTGGCATTGGATGCCACCGGGAACAACACTCGGGATGATCACAAATTTAGGCAATCTCAAAATGTCGAGTATTTTCTCAACTACCTATGATCAGGGATCGTTACCGCCTTTGTGTCGAGTAAATTAAGACATCAGTTATATCAACTTCTGCGCACCGCCGCGCTAACGAGGTGCGTACACGCACGCACGAATCATCATTGTTTGTTCGCGGCGAGAACACAGGAACAATAATTAGACCCAGAAGCTTTCACTTGGATTTGAGATGTTTCAACTCGCGCAAATACGACTTGCGAAAAACACAAGTTGGGTGACGACGAAATTCAGTACGTCGTAACTCTAGTTAGTGATCTAGAAATGGCACAAATATGTTTGGTTTTTTAATAATGGCTACTATCGAGTGAATAATAAAATTTTAGCTTGAAAATGGTTGACATAATTCAGTACGTCGTAACTCTAGTTAGTGATCTAGAAATGGCACAAATATGTTTGGTTTTTTAATAATGGCTACTATCGAGTGAATAATAAAATTGTAGCTTGAAAATGGTTGACATATTTGGACTTCAGATACAAAAATCACTGTTTTAATTAGAACAAGATTCATTAATCAATAGCGTCTTATAGTTAGATATACGTCGAAATTACGGATGCTGATGCTGGTACCTAGAGGCAGGGGATTCACTTGCTCGCAATTGACCAGTATGCTCATATTTTGTCTACCTTCCTATTAAATGTATCTACGAGGTCCCATAAATAACCCTTATTAACTGATCGGAGATTTAGTATTCCATTTAATAGGACACCGGCCTACAGACCTACCTACTTCACTAGCTAAACTAGGCGACGCACATATAGATTATCGGTGTGTTACGGCGTGAGACAAGATGACAGAGCATCGGAACGTGAACGGGAGAGACAAAATACGACATACTGCAAGTAAACAAACTCTTCGATGTCAAAGTCAGCTGGTCTGTAGCCTTCTATGTCTAAATATTTTGTGTCAGTCTGAAATAGTTCAAGTTTGTTCGAATTGATAGCACAGCAATAGCTAGATTTTTGGTCTTATTAGATTGTACAGTTCGTTCAATATGTTAGTGTAGATATATGGTGTTAGGAAATAAAGACGGCCAGTTTATGTTATTGTTGCAATAGATAGGTAGTACTCATATTGTGGGACTGGAATTTTCTCGTACACTTTTTTATATTAACTGGATATTACCTACTGGATATTAGAAAACTATTTAAGAATAATACATTACTTTATTTAAGTACCAAAAAACCATGAAATTCATATTACATATATATTTAGCTTAAATATTCAGGCATAAAATTAGGTGACAGACAAGCAGAGTAAGCAAGAGTAAGCAATTGTCGCCGCTCATAGACTATAACATATTCAACTTAGGAATTTACTTACACACGCCGAATTATAATTTGAAATGAACAAAAATATTGACATTATTGTAAGATTCGATTTAAGATATTTGACAGATTTGTATCTAGTACTTTAGCGTGTCAGTATTCCTACGAGTACCTACCTATAATAGATTCATAGGTACTAATCTATTATAGATAGGAGTTGTAGACAAGTAGCTTGCCTTGAGAGTGTGGGTGGGCCCAACGTAATAGCCAAACAACGTTAATTTTGGCAAAACACGTTTTTTGTAACAACAAGCGGTGCGTTTACACATTTACAAATTCCCCTTAATTGCCCTCTCAATCTACAAAAGCCTAAAAACAACCAAAAATTCTTATCCCATAAAAGGTCGCCATAAAACAAACAACTTCAACAATGACTGAACCGCCTAATGGGTCCAAAACGATTGAAAATTACACTATTCGAAGGAATCACCATACTAATCTATTTTGATACAAATCCTGAGTGCTTAAGGTCAATAACTCTTGGTATTAACACACTGTTGAAGTAGCCAGTGAGTGGAAAATATACTCTCCTTTTGGTAGATGAGCAGACGGATCATCTGATGGTAAGCAACTGCCGCAGCCCATAGACAGCCGAAATACCAGTAGTCTCACAATTGCGTTGCCTTTTTCCTTTCCCTCGAATTGAGCCTACGGTACCCTCACTCATTCAGCGAAACAGTGCAAGCGCTATTACACGCCGGTGTTTGTGATCTTCTCTTGCTTATAGTCTTCTTCGTCTCCTATCAACATAAGCGGTTTTTGTATTTAGCCATCTAATACGCACTTCTTTTGGACGGTAATGTTGGCTATATATGATATGACAAGTTCCTATAGGAATCTCGCCATAGCCTTGACGTTGGTGAAGGCATCCCGAAGCCTGCCTAAGTTCTCTCTTGAGAATCAATCGGTGCGTTTCCTATAAGTAATTTAGTCTGGAATGCTGTTACAGCCCAGAGGGTGGCTAAACTGTGACTTGCGACTCCAGCTAATTAAGTTCCTCCATCCAAGAATTTTTCCATAGTTGTGCAAAGTTCCATAGTTGGTAAAGGCTTTTCCGAAGTGTTCTCTCTCTCTCTTTAATGTCAATCGGAGCACTTCCTGTACGTCGGAAGGTTTGTAGCAGCGTATTGTGGCTAAACGGACTGTTAAATCACCGTAGGCCTCGCCTATAAATCAACAGCGAGCGTCGGAGGGTTTTTAGTGGGTAAACCTCTGGGAGTCCCACACACCCCATCAGGTCCTCCGACCTGACGGGAAGGTGCCTAATGCATTTTCCCTTCGTAACCAAAAAAAAGAAGCGTATTGTGGCAGGTGATTGGCTAGATGTGACTCCAACCAACCAGGATCCTCCAGGAATCTCTCCATAGACTAGACAGTGGTGAAAGGTTCCAGAAGACTTCTCTCTCGAGCGTCATTCGGTGCATTTCCTGTACTTTAGACAGGAAGGCTGCTGCAGAGTAATCGATAGCATTCACTGTGCGCCTGCGCACGTGACTTGCGGCTGCGTTTCCACAGAAGTGGAGCGACATTTAGCGTAGACTTACAAAAATTGACCCATCACATTGCTCAAAATAGATTAGATGTGTATTGTGAGCAATGTGATTGGTAAATTTTTTATAAGTCTCCCGTCAAATTCTGTGGAAAAACAGCCTAAATTATTGACGCATGTTTTAACAAACCTCTTGTTTCCTCGAAATGCCCCATATCTTGCTAGTACATTTTTATACTGTGGTATCAATGCCGAAATGATCGCGGCGTCGGCACTCTCAAAGGGTAACGACTATTGTAAAAGTGTAAAAATTATAAAAGGTATTTTACGGGGGCCAGTATAAACGTACACCGATTGTGGCTTCATTAGGCTATCTGTAAAATGCCTAATTGGCTTTATAAGGCTGGCCGTTTTTGTTTCGAGCTAAGTTTGTTTTTTTTATGGCGGCGGAGTGCAATAACTTTTAGCGAATGTCGGAAACGACTTTCTTTTACTTTTTAGGAATTAATTGAGTCATCGTGTTGTAAGCGCACCCCGGGTTCCGATGCAACAGCATTAAACGGAACAGTGATAATATATAGGCTGTGATAATGATCAACTTGACGGTATGTATAGCAGGTAAGTATGTATAGATACAAGATACTAGTATACAGTATAGTTTATGCTTGTCGGAATTTTTCAATCGATTCTCACTCTTATGTCAAACGCGTTTTACACAAAAAAAATCAATCTTTGCTTTTGCGAGCTTTGACAAAATTGTAGCTTAACCTGATGTGAGGCTACCTAGCACAAGTAGGTCTAGAAGCTGTGTTACGTTCCTTGTTTCCCAATCTAATACATTTACCTACGTATCAGTTCGGTGTGTGTGCGAGAATCGAACCCTCGACCCAACATCCCGACAACCGGCTCTGCGAGCTAATAAGTGGAGCGGCGTCAAACTGTCTGTATTGATCGGGACTTGTATTAGGCTTGGTTTCGTTTTGAGGCCCAACATTTTTTATTCCAATAGCAAATACGGTTAAAGATGTTTTCTAAGGAATGAATGATTATGAATAAAATACCTACTGAGACAAAAAAAAACGGAATGTCATTTCAAAATCAACATTAGAAACAAATCTTTACCTTACTATTTATAAAAAGGTAAAGGTAACAGATAGCGGCAACGCTTATAGGTAATAGGAAAACACGAAACGCTTGCGCGATGTAATCGATGCCTAGCGCTATCTATTGGTATAAAGTGGAACTAATGTCCCGAAACGAAGTAAGAGCGGGCCACTTGTCCTATTATATTTTCATCGTTTTATTTTAGTCTTCATAACTAAACTCGAATAGTGGACAGTAACACGTCCACCAGCGTTCAAGCATGTGCCAGCTACGTACAGCCACACGGCATAGTATACAAAACTGTCCAGTTTATTCAATTGATTCTCACCTTAATGTCAAACATGTTCGGTTCAATATCAATTGAGGAATTTTGACAAAAAGATAAGATAAAACATAAAAAATTCTTTATTCAATTTAGGTTCATACAGAACACTTATGAATGTCAATATAGGTACACATATTATCATCTACCGCTGGTTCGGAATGTCGATTTCTACTGAGAAGACACCAGCAAGAAACTCAGTAGTTACTCTTTTCAAATATTGATGATGTTACAGAGTTTCAATAAAGAAGAAAAAAAAACAAAATTGTTAGCTACTTAACTGGATCCATTTTAAACAATTTCAGGGTTACAACCTCTCGGCAAACACTTATACTATTTATTAATTAATCATGCTCAAATGTTGGCTCCGTTCTTGTACGCGAAAAATTTATTACCGCCAAAAGCGGCTACTTTTAGCTAGGTAAAAAAAGATAATTGTTAGCTAACCCCGAAATTGTTTAAAATAAATTCGGTTTAGTAGCTAAACATTAAAATCGATTGGCGTCGCTAGTGTGCCCTACCCGTCACTTTAAGTAAATTAATTGCTTTTAGTTTTTAGCTTTATTTCTAGAAGTTGGCGCTACTAGTTGAACAACTATTCCTATAAGTTTCTAATAGGAATAGCAGGTAGGTACCGCACAACTGATAATGGCGCCCAAAAATCTATTAAAAATATCTGCTATTGAATTCAAATATTTCAGATATATTTTTTTCATCAACGTAGAAGGCAGACGAGCAGACGGATCTTCAGTCGGTAAGCGGATATTGACGAATACCACCAGCCTTGGCATCATTGGAGGCAATCAGTATGCGCTGGAGGTATTTTAAAAACGAATAGGTTAGGTAGGTACCTAATTTCTTTCCTTGAAGGTTTGGATCTGGATACACCACAGGTAATAGTTCATTCCACAGTTTTCTAACCAAACAGAGATTCGGACTCCAAATTTCCGATTATTACACTCATCTACTCATTGATAACATAAATCATCTACATATAAGGTAGATACTCTGTAGAAGGTATAACCATAAGTAGGGTTAGGTAGGTAAGTTTCGGCTTTTGAATCCCGCCGGCACGGTGCGTCGCGTCGGGCGAAAATTTTCCCCCACTCAATTTGAGCTAGATTATTAATACTACAATTTCTGGCATTTCAACACCTTACATAGCAACGGAAAGCTTGTAAAAACGCAACTAGTACATTACATAGGTACCAATTGTTGACTAATTGCAGGCAAATTTAGTACATTTGTTTATAATAGATATTTACTCATTTAATACTTAAGTACTTAGGTATATTGTGTTATACATAGGTACAGAATAATAGGTAATTTGATACCTATATTATGTCAAAAAGAATTAGGTAGGTAAGTACCTACCTAACTTAAATAAGTAGTCAAATATTTATAAAGTAGCAATCAAGCAATTGACATTATAAGTAAGCAAAAGTCTACAAAAGCGCCTAAATGTAAACAAATAGGTAGAACAAGTCAATAGACTCCATTATAAAAATGGCGGACTCATTTTAAAAATTAAAACAACAGCCGATCTCGTATAAGAAAGTAGGCATAATTTTAATTTCGTTAAGCAGGTACATACCTACCTATAATTAAACCATTGACATGAAACATTACGAAGCTAGAATATCCTAGCTTTGTTATGTTTTTGTAAAGGTAGGTAGGTACACCTTGACCCCAGTTGATTACTAATTGATTACTAATTCAGGAACAAATAAACAAAAGAATTAGCTAGAAAAGTTCCGATCACTACCTTCTCAGGTTTTCATTGATCAAACACTCGATTAAACAATCAATTTGCCCAGCAGAGTTCGTTGACATCAACAACGCGGGTGGGTTTTCTCCCCAAACTTATATAGTAGATAGATAGGTAGTTACTTTTGTTTATTTACCTCATGAAGTGCCCGCTGGCACGTTGATGCAAATCTAACTCCACTTTGCCGACTCCAACACACGTGTTAAGAAATATGTCCTTGCTGCACTGCACTCACACTGTTCGCTCTCAAAAAAATAAGACTAATTAGTAATTAAACAGCATTATCAATAACGGTACAGTAATTTACACGATCGATTAGCGTTATCGATACGAAATAATCGCGAAATTGTAGCGGCCTCCGCGCGTCCGCCGCTCGCTCTCGCTAAGCACAATGGCGACAATCGACAATCGTGCGGCGCGACTGCGGTGATGACGCTCCCAACAAATCGAGTGATAAGCCCACGCGCCTCCGCCAATCACAAACCCCCAATACGCCCACGAAAACGCGCCGAGTACTCCCATTGGCCAAGCAACTGCCATTGCCTTACGGATGTTATTATGCAGAACGAGACCAACTGTTCGAATTCGAAATAAGAATTTAAACGTTTACCAGCCGGCGTACAATGCAAATTGGTTGCGCGCGTTGTGTCGCGTGGTCTCTTTCTGTTGTGATGGCGTTTGTTTTAGTTTTGTTTTGTTTATGATAGCTCGTGGAGTAAAATAAGAATGAGATGGTATGGCTGCAGTCGGTATTTGGTGTGATGCCCAATTGTCTCTTAACCCTCAATGAGCCACTTAGGATTCATAATTGAACTGATTGTAAATCGGTACGATAAATAACACTTTATTGATAAGTATGCAGAAGAAGAGACAGAAATACAATAAAAATGATCGCGTACAATTTTACGTGTAAGTTAATTGAATATTTTGAAAATAAATATTCAAAAGTCTTTAATATAAAATGATAAAATAGGTAGCTAGGTACTTAGGTGCCTACCTACCTATTTATATAACCTATAGCTGGATATGGAGACACATTAATTAGCACATTTATACATCAAAGTATACAAAACTGTCAAATTTCTTCATTCAATTCTCACCTTAATCTCAAACTCATTAGGTTCAATATCGATTGGTCAATTTTGACAAATTGTGGTAAGCTGATATGTTACTGTCTATACCTATGTTGTTATGACGATTCGAATACAATAACTACTAGGTATTTTTAACAACTCAGAAACAAAAACAGCTCTTGAATTAAAAATATCCATAATTGTCCATGTCATCATTAGCCAAAAATATTAATGTCAATATATTTTTCATTAATTAAAAGATTGGTCTGCGTGTAATATGTGTAAGGGCAGTGACTGAATAAGGAAAGCCTGAAATAAAAACCTGTAACACAGGCCTTCGTTCAACAGTGGACAGTTAAGCTATTTATTTTGATCGTCCCACTGGCCATGGCAACACCCTGTTAGTCTAGAACGCCCTGTTGGTCTAGTGGTTTAAGTACCGAGCCGTGATCTAGGGGTTATGTGTTCGATTCCCAGGTCTAGCAAAAATAATGTTTCGAACATAGCTCGGTTTTTTATCACCAATCCGCATTAGGCAAGCGTGGTGATTAAGCCTAATCCTATCATAGTAGCGATGACTTGATTTCTATGATTTAGGCCTTGCCCTACAGTGGGAAAGTATATATGCTGATACTTACTTAGTGACCATAACCCTATCTCATAAATGACAAAGATCGTAGGTTCGATACTCCACCTGGACAAGGACATTATTGTGATAAACGCTTATCTTTGCTCAGTGTTTAAGTGTAAGAATATCTATTTAAGTGCAGGTATATTTGACGTTGCTTCGTTTATTCTTTTATCCAAACCACTGAGCTTACACACTTTGGGGTCTGGTTGGAGTACCTATGATGCCAATGTCTGATACTTAGCAAGTGTTAACTAAGCATAATTATATTATAACTGACGAGCATCTATAGTTGGCAATGTTGCAATAACACTTGCAATGATTCTGTTTGACTTATACTTTTTTTCAAACAAAATAACTACTTATTAACAAAATTAATTAAATTTCATCGTAAAAAGGTCAAAATAAGACTACTTACTATTTTAGCGTCTCAAATAAGCAAGAACGAAAGAAATAACTATACTAATAAATTTAAATGTAAATCTTTGAGATTCAAATTAGATTTTTCTCTTATAAGTATTATGATTTTATGTGGGTTTTTTTCTATTATATAATCGCATACTTACTTATCACATTAATGCTCATTAACTAAAACAAACTATAAAATTATCTAGACATGCGGTTGTAGGTATGCTAAATCCAAGTAAGCAATCCCTGTTTAATTGGAAAGTACATCGAAATGCAATCATAGACTCAGCATAAGTAATACATATTACCTGATCATTACTCATGTCATTTTTGAGTATCTCAAGTAGATTAAGAAATAAATAATATTAAATATTTCACAACATGACATAAATCGATATGACTCTAAGATAGGTGGCTCAAGCGCCTGTGTTACGGATATCAGAACCAACAGCAGAATTACAAATAATTATGTACATATAATAGGTTTTTTTGTAAATACATACCTATAATAGGTACACAGGTTTCTGTGTACCTACATATGTGTTGGTCTGGGTGTTGTACCCAGACCAATACAAACAGACATGTCCATGCACACAAATGTTTGTACTGTGTGGGGATCGAACCCGCAACCCTTGCACCAGGAGGCAGCATTCTACCTACTACCACTGATCCAAACGGGTCGTCAAAGATGAAGAAAGCTTGTGCCGTTTTAGGTTATGAGTCCGTTGATCGATGTCTACCGAGTTTTATTGAGAAACTGTAGCATTGACTGACTTTAGCTGTTGACTTTTTCCATTATACTCACATGCATGACAGTGTCAAATTACAGTCCATATTAAAAAAAAAACATTTTCTGTTCTGATTTTAAGTTCGTTGACGTTTGTTTAATGTTGAAATCATATACTAAAGTACAATTATTTATATTGTTAGTTTCGTAGTTAAGTATAAGTTTAAAGTAAATATTCCTCACACAAAGGAATGAACATACCTATTGAGGATAACATTGTCTACATAATATAATTAGAACCGATATTATATAATAAAAAACCGTTAAGGTCTTCAAAAAAAAAACAATAAAAAAATATTGACAGGGAACTTCCGAAAATTTTCACATCAATAAGTTGATATCATAACGGAAGATTGATTAAAAAATAACATTGTGTCCCTTCAAAGTGTATTGAAGTAGGTATGGGGAATTCGATAACTTCTTTCACTTAGCTACGAACGGTTAAAATCACAATGCAATACTTATGAAAAATTTGCATACGTCTATCATCCAAGATATGATCCAATATCGATACAATACGAAATACATGCAAATTTGTAAGCGATACCAAAAGAATTTTGAAATTCGTAAAAATCAAAACTGTCAAAGGTCGGTTGAAATTCAAATAAGGAAAAAATCGATATGGCCACCAAAATAGCGCAACTATTAAAAAATATGTTTATGAATATGACACAATGGAATCGTTCGATAATTGAATTGTAACGTTATTTGAAACGGCGACACGAGGGCAGTGGGTCGCGCCCTAAGGGCGGTGACGTGACGCTCAACAGAACATCACAATATTCACAATGTGCGGTCTGCGATTCAACATACGCAAATTAACTGCGAACGCATTCAATTTTTATTGGCAATAAAAAATTCTTTTGAACAATTCGTGACGCGTTATACATGTGCCAGTAGAAAGAAAATTTAAATGTCGATAAATGATTTTTGCATATGACCAGGGGTTCGGAATTATGTAGATTTTGTAACATGTGTAAATGCAGGTAGCTTTGTGATTTTTATTGGTGGCTTGTGTAATTTAAATTGGATTGTTGGATTTTCAATGTACCTAATCTAACAGACCGTTACAAATTTGCTTAGTGATAAGGTGATATAGCACAATTAGTACCGCACAAATAACTCTATTATTCACCTAAACATTCAATGCAAATGTTAGTACAAATTGATAATTTAGATATGTCAAAATATTCATGTCATTTTCATAATTTGTACTTGCCTCATGCATTATTAGGTTTATCTATCGAGCTTGTTTAAAGTACCTAGACATCATTGTTTTATATCGAACCATCGATTTCTGAAGCGAATATAAAGTGCGTTCGATATTTTTATTACCTACTAATTTACACCTTTGAAAGACATCTATTAATGCATGTGCGTAAAAACATTTTTTTTACTTCACCAAGCTAAAAATATCCATTGGATGTGGGCGGCACGGGACCGATCTGTGTGGAGAATATTGGGGGAGGCCTATGTCTGGCAGCTGACGTCTATTGGCAGAAATGATGATGATGAAGCTAAAAATATATCGGTCAGTACTTAGGGTACACGAACATGTGACACCACTACTACATCTGTAAGTAGTCAGCTCCATGGCCTTAATTATAATTTAAGTTTATTTATGACTTCTACGTCGGGAACATACGGGTTTAAAAACATGTAGGTATACCATTATAATCATAGATTGAGCACTAAATAGAAAAAATAATTAGTTAGATAAGACAATATTTTAGAAGTAGCTGTAGTTACAATTTGTTACGCAATGAATGAATGCATATACTTTTATTGCACTCAAAGTAAAGTATGAAAACTTAAAACTAGGTATTACAGGATATTTACAACGAATGCGGTCTCAAAATCGACATAAGGATTGGCAATAAAATACATCATTTAGAATAATTTTCATTTGTACACACATGAACCGATAATGCATGGGTACTTTGCTATAGGCTCTATAATAAAATAACATTAGCATTTGATTGCAATTCGCCACAGACGTAACTCTACGCGTACTGTCAAGTATGGTAATACGATTGACGCACGAAACGGATTCCATTTTCGAATTTGTCTCGCATTGTGCCCAGTTTTGTACAGCGTGCAAATCCGTTACAAATATTTTCATGCAAATTTCGATTTTCGATTTAGAATCGATACAATTCCTCGTTGGCTCTTTATTGTATGAATGGGCGTGAACGAGGAGCAATGACATTGATCTTCTTTTTTTGAAAATGCAAATTTTCGCTTGTTGTTCGATTTTTGATGTCAATGATTCCTTTGGAAAATAAAAATGTCCTATCCTATGTATAACGTATTATAGTGATTATAATTCTGTTTTAAAAGCCCTTTTCAAGCTGACAAGCGTAGTTCTGTTGTAATAATTGATTATGATTTATTATTATTTAAAATGCTTTATGTACATACTTCAAGCAGTGACTTTTTCCTTTAACAGTGATTATATTTTACGTCTGGGAACACAAAAAAAAACCAGTAGGTAGATCTTGTAAGTATCAAATTGTTGTCGGTTATGGACAACCCTACGTACCTACTTAGAATTTTACACTTAAAATAAAATAAAATAATTTTATTTCGACCAACTGAGATCATAATTACCTACAACAATTCACATTAATCACATTACATTACATAGATTTTACTTAATTACAACTGAAATTGTCATACATTAAATTGAAATAAAATAAATAAAATTGAAATAAAATTAAGCAGTCACTACTTGAATCAACAGTCAAATCGACTCGCAAACAGTCTGAGGATGCTGTTGGGACTAGCGCAAACCCTGCGCACGAGAGACGTACATCGCTTGCGCATTGTTGCACAGAAACAGTCCACTCCATAAAAATATCTGCTAACCGTCAAGAAATGGGCGGATAAATCTAAACTAATTAATAAAACTTAATTATGGATATCGAAACGATCGATCCTGTTGCTAGTATCGGAAATGTGTAAGAAATTTTTATTGCACAGACACAAAATACCTAGGTACTACCTATACCTACGTTAAACTTTTGTTTTTCAGTATGCCGATCTAAAAGTTATCAATCAATCAACAGACGTTTTCGTCCGCTGCTAAACTTAGGTCTCTTCTACCCTGCAACACTGAGGCTTTCTTCTTCTTATTTTATTTGTGGCAATCAACTTCTCGACTGAGAATTACTCCTGCCATTATCATGTTTTAGATTTTAGGCATTATTAAGCGGGACAACCGAAGATAATTCGCCAATGTCAAGTAACTTATTGAGAATAAGTAGGTAGTCAACAGTCGAAGTCAGTCAAAGTCACAGTCACTCAATAAAACGCCGGTGTTTTGCGTTTTATCGACCGGGGCTTTCTTCATCTAGATACTGGAGGGTTGGTACTTACTTATACATTAATTTTCTTCTATGTACTTAAGTAGGTATGACCGTGGCACCGCGGGAGCGCCACGCTTCGGCATGAATGGGCCGGCTCGACCGGAACGATACCACGGCCTCACAGAAAACCGGCGTGAAGCAGGACTGTGCTGAGTTTCGTTGCGTGAGTGAGGGCACTTGGAGGCCCTGATCCAGGGGAAAGGGGGATTTAAAGGTTAGCAACGCACTTGTGACTGCACTGGTGTCGCGAGTTTCCATAGGCGGCGGCAATCGCGAACACCAACAGGTGATCCGTCTGCTCGTCTGCCACCTATACCTACATAAAAAAAACATAAAAAAAATAGTCACAGCAGAGCAAGTAGTCCCCCGACCTAAGGAAAGTACCTTCCTATAGTTTGTCTAACTGCGGTCTCCACTTAAAGACACAATACGACAATTGTCGGTTTTTCGGCATATTTGACATTTGACGAAACCTACCTTTTAAGTTAATATTAGGAAAATGGCTTAACAAGAAGATAATGTAAACTATGTAGTAAGTAGGCTCAACAAAACACCGACAAAGGCCGGACGCCACTGACGCAAATGTCAGTAATGTCACAAAAGTCATTATTTGCGTTTCTCACAAACGAGTAGTGAGAGCCACTTATCGATTGTCGGATATCGATGGCTCTGGCATCGAGTGGGCGTGCGATTGATGCTTGGGGTAGATTCGGCCACTTGCGTTTTTGTTGTTTGAGTAAATAATAGCGAGCTCGATCGATCGAATATCGTTACATTTTAAGATATAATCGAAGGAAGAGCGGTCGATGTTTCAATCCACTCATGACTCAGTCGTTTTTCTGTTATTGCCATTTTTTGCTTTGGTAGAGAAGAATTATTTAAATTTTTTAGATGGTTTTTGGTTACGGTCATGCAATATCGTGCACGCAGTTCAAATAAGAAATTACATAACACATTTTTATTATGATGTTTATCAGTGTCGTATTTCTAAAAAACTATGACGTTATGTATTCCAGCAGAAACCATGGGTAGGTAGTGTTTCGAAACATTTGGTGGTGGTGCTCAAGAAAAAAATTGTTTTTGCTGCATGCCTGAACATTTTAATGAGTTGAATCTGTGTAGTTATAAGTTTATCTTGCACTTAGGCTTCTTTTATTGTTAGTTGTGTATATTTGTGGCATAGCATCTTGGGTCTAGAAGACTAGTGTTAGACTAAGCAAGTGCTTATGCTACTACTAAATACGGAATCAGGCTAATATATAATATATGTATATGAATTTATAGATTGCTGCAAGCAGCGCCCCGCGGTTTCACCCGCTTTCGAATTGTAGCCTTTGTTATTCTGATATCTTAAACTTATTATTGGTAGGTTACATCAAAAATACAAATCTTTCCTCTTTATAATTAGTATAGAACTAGAAAGTTTTATACGTTGCCATTGATTTTATCGACATCACCACTGTACATCCTACATCACTAGCAAAAAGTCTAGTACTCCTTGCTAATTCAATCATTACACAACTACACCAGGCAGCCACAGCTTCTTACCTCAACTTTTTGCTTCACTCACTCACTCATTCATACCCCAATTACCTTTGTTGGCTGAGCCTTTGATTCTCGATCGAGCGAGAGATTCGCCGTAATCTCGGTTGATCATTTACGTGGCTGATTATGGGGTTTCGCGAAAAAAGTGCATGGTCCAAGTTACGAGAGTTTGGACTTTTAGCAAAGCGAACTTTCTTCAAGTTTTCAAAAAATGAGCGCATTATTTTTTTAACTCCAGCACATCTTACTTCATTATTATGGGTGTCCAATGGTAGCGACAATTACTTACCATCTGGTGATTCATCTACTCATCTGTCGTTCATTACATAAAAAGTATCAAGGAAGGTAGGTAGTAATATAAGACTTAATCTCCGTGAAGACTACTGGGTAAACTGATATTCATTTTATTGAGTTATCATTGCAAGTTTCGACTTACATTAAAATCGGGCCGTATCAAGTAAGTAGCGGACACATCATCAAACAGAAGAGCGAAATCATCGAGAGGAAACCTGCACGATTCAGATAGTTATTGAAACGTGTAACCATAATTCAGCTATCATTAATAGTAGAATTGGTTGCAGTTAGTGTTCTCCTTTTAAAGGGTTGCGAAGGTCAGATGGCGGTCATCATCATCATCGTCAGCCTATTTAAGTCCCCACTGCTGGGGCACGGGCCTCCCTCAATCACATGAGGGGTAATTGCCATACTCACCACGCTTGGCAGACGGGATGGCGAGGGTTTAGGTATAAATGCAGAGTTTTCCTTCTCTGGGTGCTGATGATCATGCTAGCAGCTTTACCTTAGTCGCCTTTTACGACACCTCGGTAAGAGTGAGGATGGCCTATTCTACTCTGCCGGGGACCACACGGCTAGATAGCGGTCGCTTCAGTCTATATTAGTCTCCCCAAATCCTGAATGATGATCCCAGCGTGCCCCAGGCTCCGATGCAATAGTTTTTGACGCAACCAATCACGACAACTCTTAACTTAGACCACAACGAAACCCGCTTTGATAATGGACCTAATAAAGAACTCAATTCTGCGTTCCTGATCAACAAAATACATTCAAATGTCATTCTTATCGCGGCTCTTTTAAGTCCAAAATGTCACTGTCAAAACATTTGCATCCTTATTTGTTTAGGTGCAATGATATTATCTACTTAAATCCGTTGGTCGAGCCTATGGTTCAATTTGTCTGTTATCTATTATCTGGGTTTAATCCAGCGGGAAGTCGTACGTGAAACCTGTTAAATGTGGATTACACGGGTAATGTATTTTTCGATTTAATTGTTAATGATATTGTTGTGTCATACAGATCTTTTATGTGCTAGAGGCGACAAACAAGACTACGGATTACCACATGGGAAGTAGTCACCGTTGCCCATGAGCGTATGCGAGATCAGATGAGTCGCTGATGCGTTTTTTTTATTTATACCTTTTATAGGAAAATGATACAAACGAACAATGGATTCACCTTATCAGATCAGATAATCACGGACTTCTGGACTTATTAAATATATTTACATCACTAGTTCGGCAATAAGGGAAAGTAGCGTGATCCTATACACATTTCGGATAGAGTCATAAACTCACAACACAGTAGCAATATCAAGATTCTGAATGTATCATCATGATCAGTTGGTTTGGTTCCTCTTACTAATAGGGACAATGGTTAGATGTAATTGACTTTAATTTGCCATATCCTGAATCATGGCCTAAGCCTTCCCCTAAGGCTCCCAAGAGGTAGCTTTGGATGCTAACTGGAAATGATGCTCTAAGATGGTTATGACAGATACCGATCATGACCTTTACTTATTCGTCTTCATCGCTGTTGAGCTAAAATACATTATAATCGCTGGCTTTTGCCAAATAATGTAAATAAAAAAGTAAAGTTGCGGACGTCTGTGTTCCCTGATCACAACCTAAATATCTTTAAGCCAAGAGTGAACAGGCATATTCTAGGCAAATACGTAATCTAAAATCCTAAACTTCATCGTCGCTTTCCATCAGGTGCGATAGTGGTCAAGCGTTATTCTATTTTCAATTTTAAAAAAGAAATAAATATACAGAAGATCCCTTTGTTAAAAAAATGTATATCCGTTACTCCTACTTTAGTAGTGCTTCCTACATCTGCTATCCCTTTTCCTAGAAATAAATACAAGATTCACCGTTAAGCACCATCAAGTAATGTTCCCATCTCATTTAACACATCTGGAAGTCCATACAATCTATCATAATGAGGTTTAAATCCAACAGTCTACCGACAATAACCTACACGCGACTTATTAAAAACCCTTTAATATCCCTACAAGGAATTTAAAACTCTAACTCGTAAACTCATAGCTCAAGATAGACTTTAACTGGACACTCACAATGTCCATTATAAGGTACTTCATTAAAGAAACGAGAAAGTAAGTCCTTCCTCTTGACTCCACAAATATTGTATCGCTTACAAAGGACCAATTTGATTGAATGCGGCAAAATAGGCTTTATTCTAAAGGATTATGGGTTCCCACAATTGTTGGGATCGCTGGAACCGGATATTGGGAAGAAGCATTAAGTAGCATTTAGAGATAACTATCTAATTCTGAATGCAGATTTGCGATTGCATCTTGACTAGGGATGGAAATACGGCCAGTCAGTATCGATATCGACCGAAAATTAAAAAAAAATGACAGATTGTTGAATTTGGAACTAACGGTCCTTTAGAAATGGCACATTAGTGACAATATCATCTAATGTAGGCAAAAAAACTTTTCCTACATATTTTATTCATGTATTTTCTGTCCATAACTGTCGAGTAATTTATTTAAAAAAGTTTTGCTATAGTCATAAACTACTGATAGGAGAATAAATAGCTCTTTTTGTATAACGTGGACATTCCTGATTAGTATGTAGTCTTCGAAAGCTACGGTTATATTAATCTATTCATCCTTGTACCTAATTATACGACATTATAGCTTCATGATGACACTTTAAGTTAATTAAATAAAAACGAGTTAGAAAAACTTTCTCAAATGAACAACATTTTACACATTAAAACATCGATATTGCTTTAATTTATCATCCATCACTAATTTGACTTAGCTATTGCAACTTGAATTGGAACAGTTTAATGTACCTTATTTCAAAAGTAATAAAGTTCAAAATATATTTTTTTACAGTAGCGAATTAAAAGTCGTATTCTACGCTATTCACAAAATTGAATTTTACAGTTTAGTAAATCTTATTAAAAGGGATGTAGGGCGTTTTTCAAATGATTTCATGGAGATTGAGGAGACGATTTGAGGAGAGACCGTGGGACAGCCACGCTTCGGCAGACCTATCCATAGATACCCCACACGTATAGGTTGGATGAAAAAAAAATTTGAGTTTCAGTTTCAAGTATGGACACCCCCCCAATTTTATTTTTTCCAATTTTTGTGTAAAAATCGTAATGCGGTTAACAAAATACATCTATTTACCAAGTTTCAATAGTATAGTTCTTATAGTTTCGGAGAAAAGTGGCTGTGACATATGGACGGACGGACAGACGGCCAGACATGACGAATCTATAAGGGTTCCGTTTTTTGCCATTTGGCTACGGAACCCTAATAAAAAAACGAGTTGCGAGTACTAATATCATTTTTCCGAAGTGATATATTTTTTAACTTGAATTACTTTGACCAAAGATTTTGTAAGGATTTAACAAAAACCGTATAAGTACACAGAATCCCACGATCAGCTAAACCAAACAGTCCTAAGCTGGTTACACACAGTCGGCACTTTATTAAACCACTCGATTGTCGTAAACAACCAACAGATTACCGGACAAACCACAATGCGACACAATAACCACCAAATGCTGCGCTTTACAAAAAAAAACCGATGCATTTATTCATATTTGTCATTAACATGAAATAGCCTTATTCTTATCTACAATCTAATCTCAACCTTAACCTACTAAAATAAAGTCCTTTTCGATTTGACAACCCTATGTAATTTTTATATGACTAGCGACATTCAATTTTGTACCTTCTTCAATTAACACCTTAGGGTGCAAATTAGGTTGTGTTTTGAATAAGGCTTGAAAAGGTTTCCTAGGCTTACGCCCAAAAAAGCATTGTTGGTCCTGATTAGTATTGCGCTGTGAACGGAAACGGGCGACGCTTTAGTTGACTGGTTGACACAATGGTGTAAGTCCGGACGTGTGCTCCTCATTCATGATGGCGGGTTTCTTGATGTTGTTTTCGGAAGTCGAGTGGATTGTTGACCGTTAACTGCAGCTGGAGTGGCTTAAGGATGCTTAACTATTAATTCTTACATTAATAACGCCTTGATAAATAAATTTGTTCAACATCTCATACATTGGCGACCTGTTTGGATTAGTGGTAGTGAACTCTGCCTCTGGTGCAAGGGTTGCAGGTTCGATTCCCGCACATTACAAACATTTGTGTGCATGAACATGTGTGTTTTGTATTGAGCTAGGTGTTTCTATGTATTCATCATCATCATCGTCAGCCCATTTAAGTCCCCACTGCTAGGGCACGGGCCTCCCTCAATCACATGAGAGGTAATTGCCATACTCACCACGCTTGGCAGACGGGTTGGCGAGGGTTTGATATAAATGCAGAGTTTTCCTTCTCTGGGTGCTGATGATCATGCCAGCAGCTTTACCTTAGTCGCCTTTTACGACACCTCGGTAAGAGTGAGGGTGGCCTATTCTACTCTGCCGGGGACCACACGCCAAAACCTATGCATTCTATGTATTATAAATAAGTATTTACAAAAGAAAAGTAGGTATTATACGTATATATTTGCTGCTCATGGTTCTGATATCGGTAACACAGGTGCTTGAGCTACCTATCTCGGAGTGAGAATTGATCAATGTATGTGATGTTGTGAAATATTTACTTAATATTTATTGGCCTGATTCCATAAGAAGCTTATACTAGTGCTGCCAAGAGAATTATATTGAATGTGGCGAATATGTGTCATTTTTTACCTAGTCACCTTAAGCACTTGTGTTACGGATAGCAGACATTACATCACACCCAGACACTGAAAAAACAAAAGTGTTTATCACACGAATGTTTGTTCAGGGTGGGGATCGAATCCACGAACTTTGACGAAGCAGGGTCACTATCAAATGCGCCATGCCAGTCAGATGGATAGTCTTCATTCAAACGCGTCATCTAAAATGAGCAAAAAATGTGTGGGCGTAAGCTATACTTCGCCGACGATAAACAAAGCATTTGTGGTTTGGTGGTTGGACGACCCGTTTGGAACAGTGGTAGTGAACGCTGCCTGTGATCCAAGGGTTGCGGGTTCGATCGATAAAAGTTAAGAGTGCTTAGTCTTCCTTCCATGTATATCTACCAAACCTGCATGTTTGTAAAAGTAAATCAAAACTATTTTAAATCACGGGTCACAAAGCACCACCGCAAAACTAGAAATAAGGTAGACATATTTCCACATCATCCACGTCTTTATGCGTATTGAAATAAGTGTTAAGGTGACGGGCAGGGCACACTAGCGACGCCAATCGATTTTAATTTTTAGCTACTAAGCCGGATCTATTTTAAACAATTTCGGGGTTACAACCTCTCGGCGAACATTTATACTATTTATTAAATAACCATGCACAAATGTTGTGTCCGTTTTTGTACGCGAAAAATTCAGCGGCCACTTTTGGCGTGAATCAATTTTTCGTTTACGCGTTGGATCCAACAGTTGTGCATGGTCATTTAATTAATAGCATGAGTGTTTGCCGAGAGGTTGTAATCCTGAAATGGTTTAAAATAGATCCGGCTTAGTAGCTAAAAATTAAAATCGATTGGCGTCGCTAGTGTGCTCTACCCGTCACCTTAAGGCGACACATTTAGGGCGCACTAGCGACGCTATTTGATTAAAATTGTTAGTTACTAAGTCGGATCTATGTTTGACAAAATCAGACCTCTCGGCACTAGAAAAAGCGGCTACTTGTGGCGTAAAACAGAGATGAATAAGTCTCGCAAAAGCCGCTACCCAACATACAGTAGGAGAGCCACGCTTCGGCATAAATGGGCCGGCTAGACCGGAGTAATACCACGTCCTCACAGAAAACCGGCGTGAAGCAGTGCATGCGCTGTGTTTCGCTGCGTGAGTGAGGGTACCGGAGGCCCAATCCAGGGGAAGGGGGGTTAAAAGGTAAGCAGCGCACTTGTGACACCACTGGTGTTGCAGGCGTCCATGGGCGGCGGTAATCGCTTACCATCAGGTGATCCGTCTGCTCGTCTGCCACCTATATCATAAAAAAAAATACAGACAAACCATAATCACGACCACTCCGTCCATAGTGTACGACAGAGAAGAAGAGATGGCTTGAAATCATTTCTTAAGTGCATAAATCGGTCAAAAAGTTAAGTATAAGTATTAAATAAATAGTTTAAGTTCTTTCCGAGAGACTAGACTTTCGAAGTCGTTAAAAAGGGATCTGGTTTAGTTACTTCAAACAATTTAAATCAAATGGCTTCGCTGTGTGTGTTATGTGCTCTGCCTGTCACCTTATATTTTTTCTTATGTTACTATTAAAGTTAACTTGAAGTCTTTGAGTTAGAAACTTTAGAATTTCATCTTTGTATGCAGTTTCCTCCTAATATTTTTTTTATTATAGTCAGCCAGTTATTACTATCACATTTGGACTCACATAACGGTCATTCCTTTGTTTCCTACGTCCTACGTCAGCACCTCGTCTCCCAAGTATTGGCAATGCTATTATTACCCTGTGCTGTCATCGGCGGTACAGTCGGCTCGATTCTCACGGAACTTACAGCCCGTGGCCTACGACCTGTCACACGCAAGCGAGCTGTATGTGTTGCGTTTTGTGCGCAAGCGCAGGGTAGTAGGGTTGTCTAGCAAGAGAAATAAAGATGAAAGGTAAAATACATTTATTTGATTGTCACATAACAATACAAACATAAAAAAATAGATTTCAAAAACACACAAAAATAAGATAGTAACAACACCACAGTCAAACAGCATTAAAACAAATATTAATATATTAAATAAGGACCTCCTTAATATCTTAGCGAGTAATTCCCGGTTGCGTCCAAAGCTTGGATCATGATTCAGGATTTGGGGAGTCTGGTAATTTCAATGAAGCGACTGCCGTCTTACCTTCGCAACCCTGTAACAGGGGAAACAGACCAACTAACTAACCATCATGAATACACGTTCCAGAAATTATCCGAAACATGCAGGTTTCCTCATGATGTTTTCCCTCACCGCCGAGCTAATGGTAGGAATACGCACATAGGTTTGAAAAATCCAGAGGTGCATGCTCGGATTCGAACCACGACCCCCCGTACGGAAGGCGCATTCTAAACCACTGAGCTGCCATCGCTCCTCAAAAATATCCCGTAATATATTAAATAAGGTATTTGAGTAAAATTTTAGTAAAGTAAAATAAAAAAGCAGTTTCCGGGTTAGCAAAAGACCGTCGAACATTTTTTAAGTGCATTAGGTGCTATATATTGTATTTATTTATAATGTACTTATTAAAAATATATTTATTCAAATATATTTATATATGTAGGTATGTGTATAATGTAGTTGTTAAGTAGTGTGTAGTTATTTTATATTAATGTTTTTTTTCCTTAATAGTAACTACAAATTTTCCTTTCGCCGCACCACTGCACTTTCAGCATGACCCAAAGGTTGACTGGTAGAGAATGCTTCTTGGCATTAAGTTCGCGTCATTGTAACAAAATTTGTGCAATAAAGTTAAAAAAAAAAATTTAGGTACTTAAAATATATTTTCAACAATATGTAGTTAAGAAAATGATAAATCAAAGATAAACATGCAATGTTTTCAGTATTTAAAAAAGAATTATTTTTTTAATAACCAGTTATAATCATAATTTAACTTCTAATTTTAAAAGCACGTCTAACAATAAAATAAATAAATAATACACTACTATTCACTCCAATTTATTTATTCGATGTTGTGCACTGTGCCAAGAATAAAAGCAAACAACTTTTGGCAGCCCTTAGATCAAAAGACAGGAAGTACAGGGGTGTGAGTCGATATGACCTCAAGTTACCCATTGCGCACCCTCAAAACTCATCACTTTTTTCAACTTCTTCTACCTTTGTCGATTGATCTGGAGCATTTCACGGTGTACGTAGCAAAAAACGCAATAAATATCATTCAATTGTATTTAAAAGGGTTTTAAATTTAATATCGGCTCTATTGGGGTCCGATCAATAATAGAAAAAGACAAGAGCTGCAAATTCGGATCGATTGAACGATTTTCTGCGTGTTTTTTGTTTATGCTTGACAAGGGACTTGGCTCGTCGTTTACAATGGCATCTGTCAGTGATTTTACGTTTGTTAGTTAGATTTGAGATGACTATTGTCGTTGGAACAGTGGGAAGACACGGTTAGAAAGAGTTTAAAAAAATTAAGATAATTCCTGTATACATTAAACATGTTTAAGGTGACGGCTAGGGTACACTAGCGACGCTAATCGATTTTAATTTTTAGCTTCTAAATTGAATCTATTTTAAACAATTTCGGGGTTGTAAATCTCTCGGCAAACACTTATACTATTATTCGATATAAGTCGACTTGTACCACTTTTCACAAAACGCACAGAAATAACCATGCAAAAATGTTGGGTCCAACGCGTACGCGAAAAATTGCTTCACGCTAAAAGCGGCCACTTTTGGCGTGAAGCAATTTTTCGCGTACAAAAACGGACCCAACATTTGTGCATGGTTATTTAATAAATAGTATAAGTGTTTGCCGAGAGGTTGTAACCCCGAAATTGTTTAAAATGTATCCGGTTTAGTAGCTAAAAATTAAAATTGATTGGCGTCGCTAGTGTGCCCTACCCGTCACCTTAATGTTTTAGGGTTTTGATTCGTTCTTCTTTTTTATCGACAATGAGCTCGTGCCTCAGTAACTTATGAAGTAATTAATTTTATAAAAAATATACGTTACACCATCAATATATTCCTAATTTAACATGAAATAATGACATTATTTTATCACCTCGTAGGTAATTTAGCATTATCTAACTATGTGAAAAATTATATAAAGCGTGACAGAGGTGTAAATGGCACTAATTTCAGGGGACGTGACGGAGGTGTATATTTCAATAAAAAAAATCTTTATTCAATAAAATTTTACACCATGTAAAAGTCCATCTGTAAAACAGCACATTAATAAATAAATAAATAAAATAAATATTTCACAACATCACATACATTGATCTGACTCCGAGATAGGTAGCTCAAGCACCTGTGTTACGGATATCAGATTCAAGTGTGGGATTACAAGTATATACATATAATATATATTTTTTTGTAAATGCATAAAACACCCAAATTATTATTATAATTATTATTATAAATATTTAGGACATACTATTTATCATTTGTAGTCTGTTATATAAAAGTTAAATGTTGTTTATTTATTTAAAACTTTATTGCACAAAAAGTTTATACAATAGGCGAACTTAATGCCAAGAGGCATTCTCTACCAGTCAACCTTTGGGTCATACAGAAAGGATAATGATGCGGCGAAAGAAGATTACGTGAACGTGGAGAACAAAACAAAAAAAAAACTATACATATATATACAAATACATAGCAGTACGTATATTATACATAATAAACATATACACATATACACAGAAATTACATATATAATATAAATATGAAATAAATAGAAAGAATACATATTTATAACGATAAGCAATTTATTCATAATAATTAAATGTTGATTTGTAAGTTTGGCTCACTGTCGATAAAAAATAAAAACCCCTTTATACATTAACGTTTAATAAACCTTTGCTAGCTAGAACGGTGTTATGTACCAGTTTGGACATTTGAAGTAACAAAAAATTATACAATATTTTCGAAAAGATAATAAAAACTGCTCTCTAACACCGTTTTAGCTAACAACGTCGCGGGTGTCCATGGGCGGTGGCAATCGCTCACCATCAGGTGATCCGTCTGCTCGTCTGCCACCTGGCAGTACCAGTGGATTCACCTTTTACTTTACCATTCTTCTACTAATTTGTATTATCACAACAAATACATAATAACAAAGGCAGCGCACTTGTGCATCCACTGTGCAGCAGCTATCGCTTACCATCAGGTGATCCATCTGCTCGACTGCCGCCTATTACATAATAAAAGAAAATAGTAAACACTGCCGTTCCGATTGTGGATTCGAACACTTTTTTTTTTTACTTCGGGGCGACCCGATTTGAACAGTGGTGGTGAACGCTGCCTCTGATACAAGAGTTGCGGGTTCGATCCCCGCACAGTACAAACATTTGTGTGCATGAACATGTTTGTTTGTATTGGTCTGGGTGTTATCTATGTATTATAAGTATGTATTTACAAAAGAAAAGTATTATATGTATATATTTGTAATCCCACTGTTGATTCTGATATCTGTAACACAGGTGCTTGAGCTGCCTATCTCGGAGTCAGATCAATGTATGTGATGTTGTGTAATATTTATTATTATTATTATTTACTTTTACTGCCATAGCAACTATTAACTAGCAATGTTGATAATTATACCTATAAGCTAGGTGTAGGCACACCTAAACGCAAAAATTTGTCATTCGCTGCGTTTTGTAACCTAAAATCGACCTTTTTCTGTATTTTGAATAGAAACAGACATTGTTTTAAACCTGAAAATTCGTAGAAAAAAACAATGTCCGATCCATTTATAAACCACTCAAAAATCATCGAAATCTCTTAGCTATAACTTGAAACTTTCGGTACGTACCTGCTTGGATTCACGTGTTCAGTTTTATTACAATCCATAAAGGATTACGATCTATTCCTATGAATATTAATTGATCACTAATATAATAGTTTTCTAGGCAACTTCTGGTTTTGTTCGAAATATTTGAGACTCGATTTTCGATAATTTTACGAGGGAAAGCAGAATTAATTAGAATTTCGGTAATTCTAATATTATTGGCTGTCATTAAAAACATATTACATTAATTTATTATACAGGCAGAGGAATGTCAGAGGGAATTAATCTGTGAGTCGATAATAAGCTGAGAATTAAATAAAATTTTCTCATTACTATTTTAAGACCATAGAAGGAATTCTTAGTTTGTGCTGTAAACTTTAGGCCATGGAAAAGAAATAACAGGAATATAAATGATATAGGATTTCCTGAACACCTAAGAAGGCGCATTGCCATCTATCCTAGGAACCCTTATAAGTTATTCTATGCTATGAATAAGTAAGTATGTCTTACGCCTTTCCACCTTTTCGATGTTTCGTCTTGCATACAAATTACAACTTTATTGAAAAAATATTCTCTACTCATTTTATGCATAGCTTACAAATGTTAACGTTTTATTAATTCTGACATATTTATTTTAAAAATCTATTTTAATCCTCACTAATCTTGCAATTAGATTCTACTTTCCGTTGTATATTAAAGTTCTCTACAAAATAACTTAATACAAATATTTGAATCGTCCAACTTTGTACAGAATCCATAATAAACCATAATTCATTGCATTATCTAACAAAAGATACCCAAGAAAGTGTTTCTGTATAATTTAGCGATAAAAGTCAATAGTGCAAATTCGTTGACAGTGTTATTAGTATGGGGTTAGTTTATGTCTCTTTCAGACTTAAGTGGAAATGTAGAGATGGTAAAAGATAGGGTTGCCATTAATAGTTGGTAGATTTGTCCCGAAACGCATTAGGGGAAAGTGGGCGGAATCGACGTCAAATTTAATAAATGGCTCGGAAGATACAGCTCGGTTATTGTGCTTACTTTGACAATATTTCTTTTCTGATGCTTACTTTTCAATGCGTGATGTGATATAATGAAGTGACATTGTATGTAGCATTAAACGGAATGGATTTTGTTTTCATTTGAAATCAACTAATTGCCAAATAACTTTTTTTTTAAATCTCATTACAATTCACAAATAACCAAAACCAGTTGGTAACAGTATTACTGAACAAACGAATAAGTAAAATGACTCTGAAAGTTTCTGTGACTATATATATGTTGATAGTATGCCCATACTATCAACATATACGGTACCTAAAATTCCTAAATATTTTAAAAATATCTAGAATAAGTCTATCGCCTATTAGAAAAAAATGCAAAACGAGAGGCACAGTAGAGATTTGTTATTTTTCTAATTAGATTAACGGGATATTTTAGAGTTAATGTCAATATATACTCAATGTTAGAGAGCAGACTATTTTAAGTGACATATAAGTTGATAAAAATCACATTTTAGATGTATCGGCAAAACCTTACAAAGTATATTTTTTTTCCTTCTAGGAGAATGCTACATTTCACGCATCTATTTAAAATAAGACAATGTTTAAACACGAAACATCGGCCATCCTCAAGCGTGCTAACGACATTTTTCGGAATTCATAAACGTCAGATACTTTATTATTAGTTGTCTCGTAAATAAGAAGGTGTGATGTTGGCGGGAATGGTTATAATGGGCCCAGGCCAAGGAGCAAGCTGCAAGCGGTTTTTAGTATTATTAAACTCACTGAAATAAGGAAGGTAACAAAACTTCCTCACTATGTACTCCCTCGAAATACGCACATAGATTTGAAAAATCCAGAGCTGCATGCTCGGATTCGAACCCGGTCCCTTCGTATCGAAGGCGCGTTCTGAATGAACACTGTAGTTGTTTGTATATCTTGTGTTATTTTACGCCAATTATATTAGATAAGTTACCAATAAGCTATTGCACCAATAAGGCCATCACTCATAAGAAAGTTTACTGGTAATAAAAACCTACACATCAAAAAACGGTTCTATATCAAACCTAAAATTCTTTATCATTGATATTTTATTTCCGATCCAATAAAAGTAACTTTACCGTTTTAGTCTGTTTTCCTCTTATGAGTGAGTTTATAACTTGTACTAAAAGCGTAATAAAAAACCAGAATAATTGGTAGGTTGTCATAAATATGACAAGACAAGAGAGGTTTTCATTAAATTAGGCTTAAGTCTGTATAGCCTAATTTATTTTCAAAATCACAAAATATATTTAAGGTAGTTAGAAAATTTTAAGATCTCTCATTTGATAAACCTGTTTTTTTTATCAATTTTACCAACTTTGCGATGCGACGAGATGTCAAGGCATCACTTCCAGTTGGCACTGCCATACTAAAGCTTATGGTTCCGCCTTAAAACTCGAGCCCTCTTATTACAAAAAACTGCTCTGATACCGGTTTTAATCATAAACTAGAAAGTTCATGATTATTACGGAATAATGTTAGTGCTTAAATTTTTATTACAAATCCTCGACTAACCATAGAACACTTAGTACCGCAGGATAGTGTCAAAATTGATCGAATCATTCAATTATTCGTCCAGTGACATTTCATTTTACATAACCTTATTTCGTTGTCTGAAGTAAAAATATTTTAGAATTGTTTTTAAGCAACAATGAATTAAAATATTGACCTAAGTAAGGTTTTCAAGTAATATGCATAGGAATTGCTTATATTTTTGGGATTAAATGCAAAAAATAAATGAACTACTTTTTCACAAATTACTTTAATGTAAAACGGAATGAACTGTCACAGGGATAGGTTGTCATGGTTACTGAATCGATATTTTGAGGTTATTATTTTAGTCTTCATTTTAAACTAGGGGTTCGGGTGTTGTATTAAAGTTGATATGCTAAATAACGTTAAACTTAGTTTTGTAATAATGTTATTCTAGTTCTTCAGTTATTCCCAGTATTAATCCCAATATTTATTTTAAACCACGTTTTGGAATAACAGGGGATGTGTTTAATTACAGGCGACTATACATTTACCGAGACTTGGTCTCCAGTCCCGAAGTCGTATACCCCAGCTGTTGTCAGTTCTTTTTTTATGTGATAGGCCGCCGACGGTGGTATGGTGAGGGATTGATTAAAGGCTCTGTGGCTGATAAGACCGGCCAGCCCAAGTCACTTCCCGTCATAGGTCTATTCACGAAAGATGATCAAATGACGACCGTCTACGCATGTTGTCTCATAAATTTGGAATCATTGGCTCATTCCCAGTTTGACACATTATAAGGGCTTAGACTAAACACATTCTATATTTAATTGAAAATGTTTTTGGTTTTAAGTATTTTCTTCATAAGAAGACATGCTTAGACGCTGGCCATGTGTTCGTGAACCGGATCTGTAACCTCATTTCGGATTCTTTCGCGCATCGAAATGACGAGCATAGCTCTTTCCATAGCCCGCTAAGCGATTTTAAACTTGTGGACTAGACCAATTTCTACTAACAGATGTTTCTAGTATAACTAGACAACCGGTGATGGGCTAGGGTGACCAATGACTCCAAACCCAAAAGCAAACCGGACACCGTCGCCACCTGCTACATGCTAAAGCGCCCTTACGCTAAGCTCCCTCACCGCAGTTCCCATAAAATAAGATTTAAGACACGTAATAAATATAAAGCGGCCTTGTATTATTTATTGTGTCACATTGTGCTGCAATTTAATTAGGCACGGTTTATGTACCCGCCTTTCTTGCATTGTCCGGTAATGCAGGGGAGGGACGGGAAAGGTGGTAAGTCATGGTGATTTGTTTCCCAAAACTTGTAAGGAAGAAAGATCACTGTGGATTTGGGAAGTTGGGACACATTTTTATTGATATTATTCATTTAACAACAGTGATTTTAGGCTTAGTGGCATCTTTAAATCAAGAGTGAACTGGCATCTTCTAGGCAAACGCGTTACATCCTAGACCTCATCGTCACTTTCCATCAGGTGAGATTGTGGTCAAACGTTGGCCTATACCAAAAACCTAAAAATAAAAATATATAAAACAATAAATTGAAATAAATCCTTCATCTTAAATCGCCAATAAGGGATGCAACAGACCATTCTCATGATACTGGATGAATCACAAATTGAACAAGACACCTTTAGACCGGCCATCTTTTTTATGATTGCCCAAAATTCTTATAAACGAAAATAAACAAAGTTCCCGCCATATGTATAGTTAAAAGACACAATACAAAAATTGTTAAGTCACTACGCGCCTTTCCCACGTTGGTTCGGGAGCAGAGGAAAATATAAAATAAAATAAAAATGCCTCTGACACTCTGTGCATTAATAAAACCCTTAATAAAAACGGGTCCGATCACTTTGCGATGCGCGGGCGCTCGTGTGGGCGGGGTATACGCTCGATTGTCAGATAAAATATTAGAAACCATTGATATGCCGAAATTGTACAAATACAGTGGGAGAGCCACGCTTCGGCATGCATGGGCCGGCTCGACTGGAGTAATACCACGTCCTCACAGAAAACCGGCGTGAAGCAGTGCATGCGCTGTGTTTCGCTGCGTGAGTGAGGGTACCGGAGGCCCAATCCAGGGGAAGGGGGGTTAAAAGGTAAGCAGCGCACTTGTGACACCACTGGTGTTGCAGGCGTCCATGGGCGGCGGTAATCACTTACCATCAGGTGATCCGTCTGCTCGCCTGCCACCTATATCATAAAAAAAAAATAAGTTTCGTGTAATGCCTAGTTTTTTTTAAGTTGTGTTTTTTTTGTGCAATAAAGTATATCTATCTATCTATATGCATACAAACTAGACAGAGCACTGTAAAGGAAATCTATGAAGTCGCGTTGACAAGCCAAGTGAATCTTAACACGCTAGCGTGTCTTCTAGTTTTTTTACGTGATGGGTGGCAAACGAGCAGACGGATTAACCTTATGGTTAGTGATTGCCGCCGCCTAATGGACAGCAACAACAATGAAGTCACTAGTGCGACACCTTTTTACATCCCCCCCTCCCTGAATTGGAGTTTCATGGTAGCTGCACTTTGGAGAGAACAGTCGCCATTATCATTAGTTTCAGTTTGATTTATCAGTGTAGGTATCGGTATCAGTACAAACGTTATGGATTAAATTCGGCAAACAGGATCAGTACGTTGACTGAATTGGAGGTGGGTCAGCTATGTCTTTAAGAAACGCCCTGTTGGTCTAGTGGTTTAAGTACCGGGCCGTGATCTCGGGGTCCTGGGTTCGGTAGCTTAGTCGAGCAAAAGTATGTTTCGAATTTTTCGAACATAGCTCGGGTTTGTGACCACCAATCCACATTTGGCAAGCGTGGTGATTAAGCCTAATCCCATCATAGTAGCTATGACTTGATTTCTATGATGGAGGCCTTTAGACAACCTGATGGATGATGGAATCGATACCTGTTAGTGTCGCCACATTGGGAAACGGCAAGCCTAGTTTCTGCAGTGGAAAGTGTTCTCCCATTTATTGTTTTGTTGAAATAGATGACACTAACACCACTTTTGTGTTCACTGTCCGCCCATTAAGTTACAAGTAGTTTTTTAGATTTTCGCGTTGCATTATAACTATAATGTATCAATACGGGGATTAACACATAGCTGCGATATGTTCATATTTCAAGGAACATATCGCAGCTGTTAAAAATCGACAAGCGAATAAATCGGCAATAGCAGAACATCTACTGGAAATGGGAGTTAATCATTGGATGGAACTACATGACCCGAAAATCCTCTCCATCGATCGTCATTATCATACCAGGATAGTACGTGAAGCGATTGAGATCAAGAAGTATAAGACTTTCAATCGGGAGGATGGATTTAAAATATCATCGACATGGAATCCAGTAATTAACAAGTGCAAACCCCGTGCTAGGCCGTTACTAACGCAAACAAACACCGATACTGTTAGTGTAGTGTGTCGGAGTAGCTTCACTGACAATTCATCTAGTGGCGAATTAATATCAAAAAATGTGAGGGTGTCCGAAGATTCACAGCCCGGCCCCAGCAGACGACGCCGTGCTCCGCCAGTCCGCTCGTGACCACGGCTGCTGTAACGTAGCCGAAACGTCGAGCCAAATATGTGAGTACACAATGTTGTTTCACATAATAAATATCGTGTTAATCCCCGTCTTGATACATTAAAGTTACAAGTACATTGCAGACGCGTTGCGTTCATTTAAAAAAAATCGCTGGCAGTTGGCAGGGTCACGGAAATACCTCTACGGAAATTTTATTCTACTTATGTTTCAGTTTCGCTTTTTGCTCTTGCAATCATCATCATCATCATCATCATCAGCCCATTTAAGTCCCCACTGCTGGGGCACGGGCCTCCCTCAATCACATGAGGGGTAATTGCCATACTCATCACGCTTGGCAGACGGGTTGGCGAGGGTTTTGATATAAATACAGAGTTTTCCTTCTCTGGGTGCTGATGATCATACCAGCAGCTTTACCTTAGTCGCCTTTTACGACACCTCGGTAAGAGTGAGGGTGGCCTATTCTACTCTGCCGGGGACCACACGGCTAAATCTTCTCTTGCAATAATAAAAGCAAAACATTATTAATTATCTTTGTTAGATTGGGGAACATTTTATCCTCTTATTGAATTAATGCCAACAGCCGCATGTTACCACCGCACCGCCCGCCGTCGTCAGAGCGTCCACTCTCACACATTGGAACCCAAATGGTCTCGCACAGTACGGTTCCAGAGGAATTTCCTCCCGCGAACGCTCCGGCTGTGTAATGAGCTGCCATCAGAGGTTTTCCCGGGGGAATACAGCATGAGGTTTTTCAAAAAAGGAGTTTAAGGATCCACTGGAGTTGCAAACGTCCATAGGCTGCGGTAATCGCTTACCATCAGGCGAGCCGTACGCTTGTTTGCCACAGACGTAGTATAAAAAAAATCCTCGATTTCATAGCTGACGAGTAGGTAGGTATTCACTAAACTCATAGCTATCTCTTTTTTATAATCATCTATTTTTTTATGTGATAGGTGGCAGACAAGCAGACGGATCACCTGATGATAAGTGATATCCGCCGCCCGTGGATACCCGCGACACGAGTCACAAGTGTGCTGCCAACCTTAGATCCCCCCTTCCCCCGGATTTGGCCATTGGCCAGTGCTGCTTCATGCCGGTTTTCTGTGAGGCCGTGGTATCACTCCGGTCGAGCCGGCCCATTCATGCCTCAGCGAGACTCTGCTCAGAATGCATCTATGCATCTATATTAAAAATAATTTCCCATATTTCGGGACACTAAGTAACTGAAGTTTTTACTAGAAAGATCTAGAAGATCTTTACCAGATCGTCGGTCCACCTTGTGGGAGGCCTGCCACGGCTGCGACTTCCTGTACGTGGCCTATACTCGAGGACCTTTCCGCCCCAACGGCCGTCTGTTCTCCTCGCTATGTGCCCTGCCCACACTACTAAACTAATATATTTACTAAACTAAGTTACTATTACTGGCAGACATATTGTCTACTACACTGTCTCGTAAATAACTGTTCTGACGTCTATGCATCTGCCCGCCTCACGTATACTGCACAAATTTAATACTCAATATATTCAAGAAATATCATTCCTCACACTTTAAAAAAAAGAAAAAAATATTAAAAAATATAACCCTCATCGGCGATAACACTCCATAATGACGTGGGTCAGAGCGGGCGGCTAGAACAAACAGCATCGTACCACCACAATCGTACGCATATTTTTTACCGTTCCATTCAAAGATTACTATATCTGTCTTTCTTGAACAATGCGCCCGCGCACGCGTGGGATAGAGACGGGTAAGGGATAGTCAGGTAGGTGCCGGGATGTCTGCCGACGCAGACAGAGAGGCACCAGGCAATGGCATTTTGAGTATGCCCTGGAAGAATATGTTTTTAATTGGTCATGGTTGGGTTGATCGATGGATCAATATCAGAGATAGCAGAATTCTTTGGATAGTTGTTTAAAAGAGTTTGGAGCTACTGAAGATACAAATTGTTTTGGCTCTGTTTAATTTGTTTTAAGTTTTGAAGGAATATACTATTATATTTTTGTCTATGCAAATCGCCTGATTAGCAATGTTTTTCATATTTGCCTCTATATTTTGCCTTTTAAGTACACGATGTTTTTGAAATAATAATGATTCACAACTTGCACCAACATCAAATACCGAACCCTAAAAAGGTTTAAGATAGTGACATTAGTGACCTTTGCAATAATTGTATTAATGTAAGTAACGGATTTAAAAAAATTAAAAACAAGTTTTAAATCCTAAGAAAATCCTGTCGTCTTAATTATCTATTGAATATTTAACATAACTTTAATTAAAATGTTTCATGCCCATTGCCCATATTTTTTTATAACTTTTAGGTACCATGTAGATAGTACTCATTTTTTAGGACACGCTCTTGGTTATCGTCTGCTAGCACTCATAGCAGCGAGAATGCTAAAGTTTTAGACTTTTGAATTGTCTGAGAATTTAAATACAGGAAGATAGTTACTTCGGTCCACTAAATGCGCCTTCAAGCCATTTATTTAAGAACTCCATTTTAAATAACGAAATTATCTTAAAACCTTATTATTCCACATCCATTCCACAAACGTCGATTCTGCAAGCCCCATTGAATAGTTTAGTCAAAGCCACGTGTGGAGGCAAGTGCCTAACCACAAGGCCTTTGAACCCTTTGATCTTCGTGTATGGAAAATGATGGAGTATTTTTGGAACAAACTGGCTCCCTCTATGGAGCGGTCTGAGGGCTCTTGAGGGCATTTACGGTGTGCCGGGCAAGTGTCCAGTATGGCAATGAAAGGAATGATTAGTTTCAAAGGACAAGGTTCGGAATTGAGAACGGTATTTTCTTGCTTTTGGGAGTTTATAAAAGGCAGTTATTGCTTATTTTGTTTTAGGCCGATGTTTTGCATATTAAACCTTGGCCCTAACTAGTTAACTTGTTATTTCGTCTCGTTCTGACAATCCTTTTTCGAGTAGGACAAAATGACTAGAAACAAATGCGACAGATTCTGTTGTCCCTGTACTGTGATCAGTAAATGGAGATAGACGAAGGTGTTTTTTCAGCACACCCATACTCTTCCGTATTGACAGATCGGGAACGAGAAACTTTCGAATTTCGGGACATCACATAGGTAGGTACTATATTAGCACACAGCTGACGGCCTATTTAAGTGATTTCTTGTATCAACCATAGCAGTACTTATCTGTAATTAAAGATACTCTGTATTATCATAAAATTTAGTAGTCGACTTAAATTATTACATTCGACAGCGATGTGAACATAATATATAATAACTAGATAATTTTTGTCGCCACTTATGTCCCATCAATTCCTGCGGTTGTTACATAACAAAGATGAGCTCTCATAATCGTTGTTTACATTCTCGAGCAACGTGTTTCATTAGGAAGGATAAACGTCAAGGTTACCATAGAACCATTCTTCCTCCAGCAAAAGCAGTCACGCTGGTTCTCCTCTCCAACAATCGCCACTAAAAACACAATAAGCACCTACGAGCCTTGTTATAACCTGTTCCTCATAAGACCAGTCCATTCCATATACACCATCTCTGTCTTCACGAATACTATAAAAAGAGATGGATGTAGCAGTGTAGCTGGTATTTTAGGGTAATTTAAACTCGTTCCCTAATCTTAGCCGCAGGGCGTTTGCTTAGGATCTGTCACGGTCTGTCGCTTTGATAAAAGGGGGTGAATGGACAGTGATAAATACGGTAATGCCCTTAGTTAGAAGTATTGTTTCTTCACTTTTTCTTCGAAAGTGACCAGTAAGAAACCGTTGATTCTTTTAATTATTATTAATGAATGCCCATTATTAGAGCGAATGCTTCTATTGAAGTATTATAATAATAAAGTAAGCAAAACGAAACTATAGGCGCATGTATCTACGTATAATTTAGTCTTCCATCAATAAGCAAATGTAATGAAATTTGAGGAATAATATTTACGCAGATGTATTAATTCTACGTCAAGTAAAATAGCAAATTATGTAGACCATACACTGTTTACATATACACATATACACATTGTACTGGTAATTTTAACTAATACTGAATTATGTTGATGAACGTTAGGTAAAATGTGAGAATAAGATCATTGTCCGTTTTATATAGACTCAAGCTGTCTTTGATAAAAGATTCATAGAAGAGCTTTATTTTACAGTTCCCCGTGTATTGTACGTATATTTAGTATGTTCCAAACATGAGCCTTGTTTGTATGAAACTTGTGAGATTTCTGTGCCGCCGTCTTACAATTTCATTCTTAAATATATACAACAGTAGTATTAGCTGTATTTGTTATTTCTCAGATCGCCTGTGCATTTTCACCGCCATTCTCATCGTCATTCAAGTTTGACCGGTCCTTAAGCAAATCTTTACTCGTGTAATCCCGGCATTGTTCACCGTTTGTAGTTCATTCATAAACGGAAACAGTATTTTGTAAAACTTCAAGCTTATCTATTTCTTGATCGTTTTTTGTAATAAGATAGTAAACATTCAATATTTACTAATGACAATTTTATTATCATTTCTGATGACACCTATAACCATACGGAGATTTTACTATTTTTTAAGTATTTACATATGCATGATTTGTGAACAGATTCCTATGTAAATACGTCGTCTTAAACACACTTTCCAGTTATAAACGATTCATCAGTAAACATTGGTAAAATACAAGAGATCTCATTGCAATTTGTATTCAAATTCAATAATACTATTTTCCCATAGGCTTTCTCGACTAATCTTTCGACTAGTACCTTCATATTAAATAACAATCTATTGAATCTTACTGTCACAATGGAGAGTCGAGAATGACACTCGACATTATGCCTCCACAAAGTTTAATTTAACATCATGAGGCGGGCGTCAATGGTTATAAAACGACTCATTCCGTTTCGAGTCACAATCGCCATTATCGGAGCATCGTCCAAAGACTCTTGTATGAGTTTCATTTGATATTTCCATTAAATTTCAATTTCCAAACTCATCTTGAGTAACAAAAGGAGCGTCGACAATGGCCCAGTGGCTGCAAGATACTTCTGTCTCTGTTGTAATGAGACTTAGTGCGGTGAAAGCCGCGAATTTCATGCAAGCTTATTCCTAAGTCCTGCTTCTGGGAACGTTTCTTTGTCATCCCGTTTCATTGAGGTTTTTTTCCTCCACTATTATAAGGGGCGGAGGCGGTCGATATAAATTTCCTTATGCCTTTTTTCGTCTTTCAACAATGAAGTGTCATTGTTCGTGTTTGTATTTTAATATCGTGCCGAACACACGACCAAATCAGAATAGATAAATAATGTTGGAATTTTTTTCCTTTTGTTGTGGATGAATTGTCGGTTCCAGAGAGTCTGGCCGGCCATATTTGGCCAGTTATTAATGGCTGTGGATTTGACCCATTCATGGTATGGACGGTTAAGAATGCATAGTATATTCGTCGCTGCGTTCACAAAGATACCTTTGTCGTTTTTGTCGTTCATTCAGGTTTTATGGAACTTGACTCTCTACAATCGTTTTCTGTTGTCATCTGGGCATGGATGTCTTAATATTAGTACAATGTCCATTAACCAACATATTGTATAATTAGTATTATTTTATCAATCATTTGAATACATGATGGATAATTATGTTTAGGGAAAATAAAAGGCTAGTTTAAATAACAATTTTAATATGCCCTGACCTTGTGGCTCAGTAGTAAAAAGTAACAAACTGATGACAGTTGTATTAAAACCCTGTATGGTTGGGAAAATATAAAAAAAAATATCATTTCAGGAAAGGTATTAGCGATGAGACCGCCTACATTGTAATAGGAATTATCCGGTTTAAGTCTCTGGTATCAACCAGATACTAAGTCTATAAAATATTTTTTTTCCTTAGTACACAGTTCTATTTATTTGTTTTAATACTAATTTTTTTTACTTTAATTTATAAAACTAATGTAGATCTTATTGTAGGTTACACAACTAAATATATTTTTAGCTGTGACGTCTCAAAATGTAAAGTGTGACGTATTTATTTAGTGTGTCTATTGCTAATAAATACCCGTCTATAGGTATATAGTGAACTTTTAGGCGACTGTAGTGGAAATGATTTGTGAGGAAGGATCCATCATACTACAAGCGTTCACACCTCTTCTGATCCTGATGTACCCTTCCTCTCCCCAGTCGGTTCCCCAAGAATTCTTGATGGTCCAAAAGGGTACACCATTTTCTGTAACAAAAATATCGGTGGCTTTAACTAGAGTGATCTTTTTAATATACAAATTCCAGAAACGATATAAACAGCTTGATTCATCATTGCTGAAGGTCGTGCCTTTCATGAAATGCCTGTACCGACGGGGTGAAAAAGTTTTTTCATTATTTCCTGTCCTCGGCTTGGCTTAGAGTAATCGGCAATTGGCAAAACGAATCCAGTTACATATCCTATTTGGCCCATTGACCTTCCCCACAACAACCAACCTGTCTATGTTGTCGGACTGTCTCCGGGCGATATGGCCAGCCAGACATAACTAAATGGTATTGTTGAAATTACAAATTTCATACCGTTGCTCCTCAAGCTAATGATGATGATAAACTTACCAGATCCGTAGCCAACGAGAAGGACGGCGTGGCCTGGAGATCCTTGATCACAATTTTCTAAAATTCCACTATCGTAATTTTGGAATGAATCGGCATCCAATGCTGAAAAAAAAATGATTATATTTATTTTCTACATCGTAATTAATTTATCTGTAAAGCGCCCTTTCGGAGATCGCTAGATGGAGAAGAGGGGACAATTCTCCTACAGCATTGAAGTCGTGTTAGAGATTTGTGTATGGACGAATGTATGAAAATTCTAAATTTGACTTCAATGACGAGCGTATGAGAATTGCCCCTCAGTTCATAAAATTAGTTAGTCTCCTAATGAAGCCGGAATGTAGATTTTTTTGAAATTCCCTTGTCATTATCTGATATAATCTAGGTATCTAATAGGCAAACGCGTACCATCGACGCTTTCTATCAGGTGTGAATGTGATCAAGCGTTAGTATTTAATACAATAATAAATCAAAATGCTAGTATGTTGTAAGTTTCGCATGTGGATCTTTATTTATATTATATGTTCTTATTTTTTGCCAATGTTGCCAATGGTGCCGTTTGAACAGAATCCGCACGCCAGGTGCAATGGACAACATTTCATATTTTTAACATGTCCATATTGTTTTTTTATATGAAAGTAGACATAAAATGAACAAACCCATATTTTTTCTTTTTTCAAAATTTGTCCATTTTCATGCATAAAATAATTATTGAAATTATTTTTATTCTAAATAGACGTAAGCGCCAAATGACGTCATCGGACGGCTGAATACAGCGATATTCCTTTGCTTATCATTGTTTTAATAAAAAAAGGTACTACTGTCAAAGGTAAATAATACTAGTGTCAACATTGTCAACGTCATTCATACATTCAACGTTGACAAGTTGTCTTTTTTTTTGACAGTTACATGTCATGGGTTTGGCATTACGTAAATTTAAAACTATAATGTGCTAAGCAAAGAAATATTTTACATTCTGCCGTCCGATGACGTCATCGTACGTTTTTTAGTTTTTAATTTTTTTCTCAGTAAATAAGCAATATAAAAAATGAATAAATATATATTCGAGCAGCCGAAAAGTAAACAAAGAATTGGTATTTTTTGTTTCAGAGCTTAGCAATTTTGAAATGTTGTCCATTACCTAAAGCACTAATTGGATTGATAGCCCACTGTGTTACTGTGGAACTAAAGATCAGACCATAGAACACATCGTTAAAGACGCTGCAGGGGCGACCCTGAGGACCTTTATAATCTTTTTTTTTTTTTTTTTGGTAACGCAGAGAGTATGCCGCCGGCTCAGAAGGAACCGACGTCGGCACCGTTGGTCGGCGCCGCCTTATGCACACCCGGCCGCTGGGAGTCGGCCGGGTAGTGTGGGGCTCTCCCCTGGGGTTCTCCTAGGGGCATACCCACTAAACTCTCTGCGACAGTTTCCATCCCTCGCCCGGGAGAAACTCTCAGAGCGGGAACGCGGGCTATAGGACGAACCTTGCCACCGCGAACCCGCTCAGGGCGAAAGAGGCTCGCCAGTACGGCCTCTTACCAAATTCCGGTCCAACGGACCTAGGGCCTCTCCCACGGCCCACCAAACACCGCCGCCCGAATGGCGCCCACACTGCTGGCTGCAGTGCAAACACCACCGGGAGGAGGACTGCGAGTACCCTTCCCCACCCATACACTGCTGGCTGCAGTGCAGAGTGGGTTGGGGAAATAAAACCCACAGGCTTCAAAACAAAAAACGCCGCAAAACCCAACTCCGCTGGATGCGGAGCCGAGAAAATTGGCACCACCGGTCGACATTGAGCCATCCTGGCTAGACGACCCAACGCCGGACCTCCAGCACATGGCCTTACGGCCGCTGAGCCCAAAGGCTCTCCACCCAGTGGGGCCCACGTCGAAAACGCTATCACGCGTAGCGTGACGCCGGACAGGGCCCCGGGCCCAGAACAAAAAAAGGCCACAGGAGAGGGGTTTCCGATGCCCCAAACCGTGAGGCTGGTCCTAGGCCCCGGGGGGGACCTTTATAATCTGACATCTGAAGCTGTGTGAACTGGATATAAACTTGTAGACATAGTTATAATCAAAATGAATAATAATATCATCATTTCAGCCAACAGACGTCCACTGCTGGACATAGGCCTCCCCCAATGTTCTACACACAGATCGGTCCTGTGCCGCCCGCATCCAATGGATTCCCGCGATCTTCACCAGATCGTCGGTCCACCTTGTAGGAGGCCTGTCACGGCTGCGACTTCCTGTACGTGTAATAATAATATGTTTTATATAATATAAACGCCTACTAAAATGTAACACGCCATACGTCATCATCATCATCAGCCCATTTAAGTCCCCACTGCTGGGGTACGGACCTCCCTCAATCACATGAGGGGTAATTGCCATACTCACCGCGTTTGGCAGACGGGTTGGCGAGGGTTTTGATATAAATGCAGAGTTTTCCTTCTCTGGGTGCTGATGATCATGCCAGCAGCTTTACCTTAGTCGCCTTTTACGACACCTCGGTAAGAGTGAGGCCTATTCTACTCTGCCGAGACCACACGGCACACGCCATACGTACACACGACTAAATAAATAAAAAAAATTGCCAACCATTTTTGCCTCCTCATTGTGGAATCAACTTCCCGCAGTGGTATTTCCGAACCGGTACGATATTGAGATACCTATCTTCCTCAAAGGCCGGCAACGCATCTCCACTCCTTCTGGTGTGGCTGATGTCCACGGGAGGCGGTGATCACCTACCGTCAGGTGACTCGCTTGCCAAACGGACAACAAAGTGACCATATAAGCCAATGTTACTGTGACATTACAACGCCGTGTTGGTCTAGTAGTTTAAGTACCGAGCCGTGATCTCGGGGTCTAACGTTCGATTCCCGGGTCGAGCAAAAAGTATGTTTCGAATTTTCGAATATATTGCTCGGGTTCGTGATCAGCTATCCGCATTTGGCAAGCGTGGTGATTAAGCCTAATACCATCATAGTAGCGATAACTTGATTTCTACATATGATGAAAGCCTTTGCCCTGCAGTGGGACAGTATTTTTTTTTTTTTTTATATTAAATGGGTTTGCACTTGACCTCATTTCACCTGATGGAAAGTGACAATAAGGTCTAAGATGTAGCGTGCTTACCCAGAAGAAGCCTATTCACTCTCGACTTAAAGACACCCAAATTGTAGCTCTCTGGGAAAACAGAAGCCGGCAAGTTGTTCCATTCCTTAGCAGTTCGTACCAAGAAAGATAAGGCTAAATATAGGCTGATAGTACTTTATTGCTATGTAATATTAGTATTTTATATATCTTATATCGATGATTTAAGTAAAGCAACTGGGCCACTAGTTACTTATTTAAAAATAAAGCATTTCACTTCGTTTTGGGACTTTATAGTCAGCTTACGGTCAATTGACCGTGGGAGAGCCAATCTTCGGCATTAATGGGACGGCTCGACCCGAGTGAAACCACGGCTTCACAGAAAACCGGTGCTGTGTTTCGCTGCGGAGACCCAATCAGGGGGAAAGGGGGTTTAAAGGTTGACAGCGCACTTGTGACTCCACTGGTGTCGCGGGTGTCTAGGGACGGTGGCAATCGCTTACCACCAGGCGATCCGGCTGCTCGTCTGCCACCTATCACATGAAAAAAAAATCACTTATCCTATTGACGCTTAGATCATTTTGATGCTGACTGTACATGTCACACGTGGTCTGAAGACAATGTTTGGCAGAATTTTGGCAAATGCCTGAACCGTTAACCCGTTCGCTACCGATCCGAACCTGTACTGGGACAGTTTATAGGCTGATTGTGTACAAGTACAAGTACTGTGTCACTATGTAAAAGTACGGTAGTCTTAATTTGTGACTTTTGCCAACACTGAAACGTCATCATCATCATCATCAGCAACCCATACTCGTCCACTGCTGGACATAGGTCTCCCCTAATGCACGCCACTGCTCCCGATTTTCGGCCACTCTCATCCAGCCCACACCAGCCAGACTTCGAATGTCATCATCCCATCTTGTCGCAGGGCGTCCTACACTACGCTTACCGAGTCGCGGTCTCCACTCAAGGACTTTACGGCTCCAACGGCTGTCAGTTCTGCGGCTAATATGACCAGCCCACTGCCACTTCAGTTTGCTAATTCGGTGGGCTATGTCGGTGACTCTGGTTCTCTGTCGGATTACATCATTTCTGATGCGGTCCTTCAGAGATACTCCGAGCATAGCCCTTTCCATAGCTCTTTGAGCGACTTTGAACTGGTGGACTGAAACGTACCAATAGATAAAGGTCCCTTTCGGTATAACTCCTCCTTCAATGCTTCTTCGTCTTGATTGAACTTGTATTCGGTACAAGCAAATACTTCGGCTACCACTTCAGATCGGTCGAATTTACATATCCCTTTTCGGTCTTTATAAGGGTAGTCATCTTCAGACATAATTCCACCTGTTAGTAGATAATACCTATAAGATAAATAAAATAAAGAATATCCTTTTTACCGTAAAAACTCAACTAAAACAATATACGAGTACCACAATAAAAAAAATGCTGTAATATAAATATTCATGTTTGTTAATCTTTATTAAGTAATACGGTGTATTAAAGCAGTTTTCATTTTTTTTTTTATATTTTGTATTTTTTTTTTGTTTTAAACGTCAAAACTGCTCTATCGCTCTAACACCGTTTTAGCTAACAAAGGTTTATTGAACGTTTATGAATAATCCCAATAAATCCCCAATAAATCAAAACCAGTAACAATTCACATTAAAGAAAATCATATTCAAATATGTGGGAGAGCCACGCTTAGGAATGAATGGGCCGGCTCGACCGGAGTGATACCACTGCCTCACAGAAGACCGGCGTGAAGCAGCGCCTGCGCTGTGTTTCGCCGTGTGAGTGAGGTTACCGGAGGCCCAATGGGGGGGAAGGGGAAAAGGTTGGCAGCGCACATGTGACTCCACTGGTGGTGCGGGTGTCCATGGGCGGCGGAATTGATTACCATTAGGTGATCCGTCTGCTCGTCTGCCACCTCTCATATAAAAAAAAACATACATACATACATACAGGTCAAAATCATAACCCTTCTTTTGCTTCGCCGTCAGTAGTCGGGTCAGAACTACGGGTCTTATTCATAAATGTTTAAAAATCTTTGTTAACTAATGTGTCATAATCAGTTTTCATCTTTTTTTCGAAAATTTATATGACCATTTTTTGTTTTAAACGTCAAAACTGCTCTATAATGCCGTTTTAGCTAACAAAGGTTTATTGAAGTAAATGAATAAAGCCTAATAAATCAAAACCAGTAACAATATACTGGTATTTATTTTTTTATTTATTTATTAAAGAAAATCATATTAGAATAGAAGAAGTTGAAAACATAAGCGATAGGACCTCAATTGTAGACTGAATATCTGTATCTACATAGGTTTTCTTTTTTTTTGTTTCTTGCGCAATAAAGAGTATACTTAATACCTTTGTTTATTTTATTACAATAATACCCTATGTTAATTGTTAATTGGAACCTTACCATACGGAGTTACTCGTCCAGCCGCCACTACCACAGGTTTCAAGCCCACAATCCAGTAACTGTTGTTCTGACAACAATTGCATTTTGTTGTGTTTAATATAGTACTGGCTTTCAATGTTACCTGGAAACCAAAAACGTGTGATTAAACAGACAGGATATAGCGCATTATATACTAAAGAATGCGCCTGATACGAAAGCCGAGATGAAATATCCTTAGATTAAAACGAAATAGGGAAGATGGGTGACTCGTTTCAACCGCGTGGACCGCTTAAATTAGGTCCCCGATTAATTGTACGCAGCATAGACTACTATTGTATGCTGGTACGCAGTCGCAAATTGGCAAGTCGGTCAAGCGGTCGTGTCACACAAAAATATTCTTCAATAGTTTTAAGTGGGATAAAGGTTACCGAAATGCCTTCGTGCGCTCTTACGCGTTGTACATCTACAAATTATTCAAAAAGAAATAACTTATCTTATGGAATCACATTTCACTCATTAGAAAAGTTTTAATTTCTCATTGTATTTCTAAATTAATGAATGTTTTAGTCACCATTTTGCAGAGCGAGATAGAAATATACGATATATTAATGTGTGACGAGTTAAGTCGTTTTGACAGGACTCAATTCTGAAGCGTAGCTGCGCGTAGTACGCTTGACTCACGCATGCTTTTGTTAAAAATAGGTTTGTCTCGGTCTTCCAATATCATACAACTTTAAACCAATGTGTCATAGAGCTGTGAGTATGTGTGCATATATTTGTGCACCAAACCCGTTTTCAGTTATCTAATTGAAGGGACGTGCCGTATCTTCCGTTATTTTGTATTAATCTAAGGCCTTATCTTAGAAGCTTGGAAAATCGACTGATCCATCGAATGGACCAAGTAGGAGCCTAAGTGCGCAAAATAGAGTTCACTTTACAACAGGCATTGGTCATTATGCCTGGGCCTTATTATGGTTGGTGCCGGGAAGAAATATATTGGTCATATCATCATAGCCTGGTAGTACTTTTGCTTGGGTCTTTCACCGGAACATCTTGGTAGAACCTGCTTTAGATGCCAGGCTGCTGAAGAGAGAACGTCTGCCTCCTTTAAGCACGCTATCATCCAACGGGTCTTCAGGTTTTTAGTAGTAGTAGTATCATCATTATCAGCCATAAAGCGTCTTCTGTTTATCCCTAGACCTCCCCTAATAACTTACGGATTGGCTAGTTCGATGCGACCTACATCCAGCAAACTCCTGTAATCTTTATCAGGTTGTCTGTTCACCTTGATGGTAGATCATATGTGCCCTGTCCTCTGCCTCTTCATAATAAATTGTTATCAAAAAAAATATGTATTATTACAGTAATAAACGAGGTATCCAGTTGGGCTGATTTTGGGTAATTTCAGGTTTTTAATATCTAGGATTGTTGCGGCCTGAGCGCTGGCGGGGACGGACGGCAACTAGAGGTCGGCTACCAGGGTACGGATGCAAATAAGGCGGAAGTAGAGTCTCAAATGAAGGCAGTTTGGCTGGGTGTGAGGCCTACCAGAGCCTCACTGACTGTGGTCTTCGGACCTAGCTTACAATGCTACTAGATGGCGTACTGTTAAACTGAAGTTCAACTTCAAGAGCATTGGTTGTTTCGTTCGAATTAATTGCCATGACGCGTTACGGGGCCGGCGGACAACGTATTTCCCATACAAATTTAATACCAAAATAATTAGCAATTTGAGGATATCTCGTCATTTCATTGCCGTTAGTACTCGGAATAAGGAAGTATTTATCTATGCCTGTCTTTAACAGTTGACATTGGCGGAATCACACGCGCGGCCCGTATACGTGCGCGGGTTAATCCATAAAAATATATGTCTTGGTTAACACCTGCGCATAAAAATATTTACCCACTTAAATATATAAGCGATTGAGACACAGCTTATTTGTCTAGTTACCCAATGTATTAAACCAAAATAAAATATAATAATTTTTCATTCATCATTTTTGCTATTCGCAAATGTTCACAAATGTCTTACGCAAACAGCGATCTTGCTATTTCTACTCGCACGGAAGGGTCTCTGTTGGCGCGGCAGAGTCCTGACTGTCCGAAGAACGTCGAATTTTGCCTCTTATTGAATTTGAACTAACCTCTGCCACAGGTCTCTTAAAAAAATAACCAAGGACCTCGTATATGAACTTCATTCCTATAGTACGCCATATATCTGATTTTCCACACGTAATAACCCCCATTCGATTGTGATAGATATTCTGCATTTCGTTTATAGGTGCTATGAACATCTTATCAGTATCTTTTGTATTTCGGTATTATGATCCGTGCCCAATTCTAACGTAGTTTCTGTCCTTACTCGCAAACAGAATGATATCTCCCTAGCATCAGACTTACCAATGACACTGAAAATGAAACAGGTTCCACATTGTCCCTGATCCTTGACTGGGGACACTGCGTTCTGGCTGCGCCAGTCGAACTCGTCAGGAGCAGAGCTGGTAGTGATATTTCTAGTATGTGTGAACAAGCATGGCACTAGACCAATTGCATCTCTCAAACCGTTTGCAAATTTTGCCTTAAATTCTTCTGGAGACATATCGGTGAACTTGGTGATTCCTTTAACAAAATAAAAACGTACCTTAAATTTTTGGTCATTAACCGGTTAGCTGCTAGTTACTTAGGCGACGGGTACCCTTAACTAGTGATACCAAACCATTTAAATTATCAGTATCAAACCGAATCTATTTTTACCCAACTACGGCTAAGCAAAAAGGAGGGTTATAATTTCGACCTGTATGTATGGTTGTTCATCTGTTCCCTCATAACTTTTAAACTAGTTATCGTATTTGAACAAATGAGGTGTCGTTAGAAGCGTCTTAATTGTCTTCTGGTTATACGCGACATGACGTCACGTTAAATTGACTACAGCACCCTTTAGGGGACTTAGATTAAGGAACTAAAAAATTGCTTGACGGTACCGTTGTATCAATTTCAAATACGTTATTTTATTTACATAATTGAAAATATGTTAAATAAAAACAAAGTTTAGAAACTAAAACCCGACTACCAAAAAAACATGCTCTAAAAAGTACGAAACAAGAAAATAGTCTCTGCTGAAATTATTATGCCATATCGCCGTGGTCGTATGCCACCTACTGTAGCAAAACAGATTCATTATAATAGTAAAATAAAATCAATGTGGCATACGACCACGGCGATACGGCATAATAATTTCAGCAGAGACAATTTTCTTGTTTCGTACTTTTTACTTTAGAGAGTGTTTTTTTGGTAGTCAGGTTTTAGTTTTTAAACTATATTTTTATTTAGCTATTTAGTTGTGTAAATAAAATTACATATTTGAAATGTGCTAAAAAGCTCTTTCATTTGATACCCCACAAGGTGCCGTCAAGCATTTTTTTTAGTTCCTTACTCTGAGTCCTTTAAAGGGTGCTGTAGTCAATTTAACGTGACGTCACGTCGCGTATAACCAGAAGACAATCAAGACGCTTCTAACGACATTCATTTGTTCAAATATGTTAACTAGTTTAGAAGTTATGAGGGAACAGATGAACAACCATACATACATAGGTACAGGTCAAAATCATAACCCTCCTTTTTGCTTCAACGTAGTCGATTAAAAATAAGTAGGCTCCGCTACTAAACTGTTTATTAAGATTCAATATTGATACATTTTGAAATGTTCTATTACTGTTACTGAGCGACGATATATAACCTTATTAGGTAGGTACCAGGTGTATAAACAAAATATTATATATTTTAGGAGGTATACGGCGTCGTTATGTCTAACCATTACGATCACCCTTTTTTATATCTGATAGGTGGCAGACGAGCAGACGGATCGCCTGATGGTAAGCGGTTGCCGCCGTCCTTAGACACCCGCGACACCAGTGGAGTCACAAATGCGCTGCCAACCTTTAAATACCCCTTTCCCCCGGATTGGGCCTCCGGTACCCTCCCTCACGCAGCGAAGCATAGCACAGTGCTGCTTCACGCCGGTTTTCTGTCGGCCCATTCATGCCGAAACGTGGCCCTCTCACAGTCAAGCACATTATCCATCAACACTAAACATAAAAAAACAACTTACCAAAGTTAGGCGTCTTAAGTCCACGATTTCGTTCATTGATCCGAAGCAAATTGTCTTTGAAGATTTCGAATCTCATCTTTAGCTCTTCCTCAGTTTCATAGATCTTTTTGAATCTCTCTATGAATTCTTTAAAGTGAGTTAATGCATCTTCGAGATCGTAAAATGCCTGAGGAGTTGAAGATACTAGGCTCCCAAACCCACAGACCAGCAGTAACAAGAATAACATATTACTATTGAACTGTGAAACTTTTCTAACTATTATTAGTTCGTTTGTAGTTTATATACTAACTTAGATGACGCGCTCTAATCGAAACGTCTATTTGTTTATACAGAGTGACTATTTTATCATAGGCGAAATTTTAACAGTGTTTCAGCCAATGGAGGTAAATATAATAATAGTAATATCCTCCCACCGATTACGGCTACGGCGGCCAATCTCAACGATCAGCCACGTACGCAGGGTAAATTATAGTGCTCAAGTGTGTGCGCAAACACAAGTGCACTCTCTATTCCCTTACACTCGTAATCTGATAAGGCACCAGCGTGACACGACTAGAGCGGAATTGGGCGCAGGACCAACGGCTTAACTTGCTTTTCGAGGCACGGGGGTACAAGACCGCCAACTACCAGACTCCGGGCTGACACTAAGTATTTCTTACCGAAAACTTAGGTACAATTTTTTGGCCCGACCCGGGGATCGAACAAGACCCTGTTACGCAGTCGTCGCTTTGAAGTGGGACCCACTAACCACTGCGCCACCGAGGCAGCCGTTAAATATAATGAAACTCCAGAGTCCGCCTTTTATGTCATTTATTCCGTAATTTTGCACTTACAGATATTCATAGATATATTGATAAGCACTCAGAACTTTTAGCTTACACGAGACCTATTTTGAAACGTCCGTACCAGACGGCTGCTTAAATCAGACTGTCCGTTCGCCCGTCAACCAACAAGTCAATGTATCGGTTTGGCGCGCCTATCGATTATCGATGCGTTTCCGGTTATGACACTCCTTAATTTAGTTCTCAAAACCGTCAACAGTCAAATAAAACACTACTAAATTACTCGAATCCTAAAATTAGAACAATTAATTATTGAAAATCATGACATAAATAGATAGATTGATTAATGGACCTGGCGTACCTGGGACGTCCTAATGGAGGAAGGCCAGTCGGCCGTCCAAGATACCGCTGGAAAGATGGAGTCGATAAGGATTTGCGGGGACTCTTGGTGGATGACTGGCAGGAAGTGACGCAAGATCGACCGAGATGGAGGCTCTTATTATCCGAGGCCAAGACTCACTATGGGTCGCTGCGCCAACCTAGTTAGTTAGATACTAGACCGTGGGAGAGTCACGCTTAGGCATGAATGGGCCGGATCGACCGGAGTGATACCACGGCCTCACAGAAAACCGGCGTGAAGCACTGTGATGTGTTTCGCTGTACCGGAGGCCATTTTTCTCCTATCCTCGGCTTGTCTTAGGGCAATCGGTAAAGTGAGTCCAGTTACACCCCTATTATCTGGTTATAAATCTAGGGATAGGGAGACTTAAAAGTTGGCAGCGCACTTGAGACTTCACTGGTGTTGCGGGTTTCTATGGGCGGCGGCAATCGCTTACCATCTGGTGATACGTATGCTCGTCTGCCAGCTAAAAAAAGATAGTATAATCCATCCCGTATATTTGAAATAACACTTCCGTAAGTCAATGTCTCTCTGCACCTGAATACATAATAACACTGCTAGTTTTTGTGATGTAAATTCTGTATTATACACACTCGTAATAGGCAAGTTGCCTTTTGTCACCATTTATGAAAATAACTTTTAATTCAAATATTGTTCCGTACAAGGTTCCGAAATATATAAACTTCAATAAATGTAAATAAGGGATTGAATCAATGAATGAATATACTTTTCATCATCATCAACCCATTTAAGTCCCCACTGCTGGGGCAAGGGCCTCTCTCAATCACATGAGGGGAGCTGCCATACTCACCACGCTTGGCAGACGGGTTGGCGAGGGTTTTGATATAAATGCAGAGTTTTCCTTCTCTGGGTGCTGATGATCATGCCAGCAGCTTTACCTTAGTTGCCTTTTACGACACCTCGGTAAGAGTGAGGGTGGCCTATTCTACTCTGCCGGGGACCACACGGCTAAATATACTTTTATTGCACTCAAAATAAAGTATGAAAACACAAAACGTCAAACGCCGGTTTCAGGTTATTCGTGGTCTTTCATCTATCAAATCAAAAGTTTATGACAGTAATGACAGTCACGCGTATTGCTTACAATAACAGTGACGTCACGGCACAGATAAATTAATATACCATCATGGCGGACGGCTTTTATGGCTGTATAGCGCAAATATAATTTAAAATATATTAGGAAAGATGCGTAAAAAATATTCATATTTTTATGGCGTAATATAATCGTAATGAACCGTTCTATCAAATAACAAAAATAGTGGCAACTAGGCCTATTCTATAAGTACTCCAATGCAAACAACATATTCTTGAAACGAACGACGTTTCTATGCGAATCTTTTCGATTGACTTGTCTATTATACGATTGGAAAATAAGAGTTATTTCATACATCAGTTTACTTATTTGGTAATGTGGTGCGAATAAATATACCCTATAAAAAACAAAACTTGTGAAAAAATCCAAGTCTGGCACTCAGTTGTTCTACTGTGAAAAGTTGTGAGATCTACGTTACCAAGTTGGTTGTTAACTTAGCAACTATTATTAAATATTTGACTCAGCCTTTGCATGAGAACACAACCAATATCCACGTTAATAACAAAAACTTAAAAACATATTATCAGCACCTTTATAGAAATCTAAAAACTCTAAGTGAAGATCCATTTAATCACGATAATCGATACTATTGATACTATCGATAGTACAATCGATTATTAGATTATTAAGGGTGAAAATAATCAATTGTCGATTAGGCAACACGTGTATGTAAACATGGTAGTAAGCAGATTGAGAGCCGAATTTTAGCCGCGAAATCATAGAGCTCGCTAATGCGTTGTCGGCCTTTTTAAAAAGGAGTACGCTCTTCTCTTGAACGTTCCTAAGTCGTAGCCGTCGAGAAATACTCTCGTAGGCAAATTGTTTCACAGAACTGAGGTACGTGGTAGAAAGTTCCGCGAAAAACGCACAGTATTAGACCGCCATCCATCGAGGATGAAATGAGAATCGCTTGTGTGTTGTGTGAAATAGACTAACGCATTTAGCAATTGCATTTAAACAAATGAGTATCTGATCGCCGAAGGCTACGATGATAGAGAAGGAAGGAGAAAAAATAAAACATTATACTATTCATGTTTAATTTAATTTTGAGCATTTAACAAAGAAACATAAGTACAGAAGTTACATAAATTTGGAAAAATGTGCCGAAAGAAGTGTTTTTGCTATAACCTATAAGTAGTGAATAATAAGCCGAGTGTTCATTAGCGACGTAATTGTATTGTAATGTACAATACATTGTAATGTATTGTATGAAAGTATCTTCGTGGTAGTTTTTAAATGTAATTAAAGTAAAGTAAATAATTTTCAATGATGAGCTAGTTACGCCGGGCATTTATTGCATTTATTATGAATTGATCCATAAATTGCGTTCTCCCATTATGTTTTACAATGTTGCCATGGTATCACTTAGGTTGAGCCAAGGCAATCATCCACGGTTTCTCTAATAGAAAGAAGTTTTTTTTTTCAAGTTTAGTTGTAAAACTAACGTAGACAAGACCTACGTTACGTAGGTCTCGTCGTAAACGTTCAATTGGAAACTTGTGGTTGCATTGCTTTCCCATATTACTACCAACTACTCTACCCAAAGCTGGTCTGGAAGAAATCGCTACAAGCGCCTTATTGTACTGTAAGCGATAAGACCGCCTTATTGTACTGTCGACAGAGAACCAGTCACCGACATAGCCTACCGGATTAGCAAACTGAAGTGGCAGTGGGCTGGTCATATTAGCCGAAGAACTGAAAGCTGTTGGAGCCGTAAAGTCCTTGAGTGGAGACCGCGACTCGGTAAGCGTAGTGTAGGACGCCCTGCGACAAGATGGAATGATGACATTCGAAGGCTGGCTGGTGTGGGCTGGATGAGTGTCCGAAAATCGGGAGCAGTGGCGTGCATTAGGGGAGACCTATGTCCAGCAGTGGACGAGTGTGGGTTGCTGATGATTGTACTGTCTGTTGTTGTATCATACTTGTATTTTGTTTTTGTGCAATAAAGAATATCTATCTATTTATCTTGTTAAAAATATTGTAACATTATTGTTTTATTAACTGTAACGTTACTTATAACAGTAAAGACTCCCCTTATCACACTTTTTCCCCTTTAAATGATGTTATTATTTATCTATATTTACTGTTTATAAAGAGCTAAATTTTAAAAAACAACCTCTTCCTTATATATAAACTGAAAAAGCAAAACACTAGCGCAATGCAATTAACGCCCAGCGCCATCTATTGGTAAGGCTTGTATTCCTATAGCTAATGAGTACCCGGCTATAGGAAACGATGTATAGAGGGAATACAGGGAAACTTTAGGCGACTGTAGCGGAGACAATATGTGAGAAAGGCGCCATCATACTGCAAGCGTTCACACCCCGCCGTATCCTGATGTACCCTGCCTCTCCCCAGTTGGTTCCATAAGAGTTCTTGACGGTCCAAAACGGTACACCATTTTCTGTAATAAAAATAACGATCGCTTTACTAGTGTTAAAGATTCTTTCAAAGGGGATCACGATCCTCAGTCATGAGGTTTACGACGCGATGAGGGAAAAGACTAGAGTGGTACGAAGGCGAGGATTCGATCGATAGCCTATCGATAGTTTATTCTAACCAACGATACTACCGATATCATATTCTATCGATATTTTAACGAATTTTCGAGTCAACTCTATCGGCATCACTGTTTAGGAGCACATTAAAATTATTTATTTGCCAAAATACACATTCGTCGGTTTGTTGCAAGAACTTATAACAAAATATCATCAAGTATAGATCTAATATTCAAATCATGTTTTCTTGTGTTTGGTCCTACTGTACGAAACATCAGTCACATCGTCTTAGCGTGTAATTCCCAGTTGCGTCCAAAGACCTCGGAGTACATTTAAGCCATGATTCAAAATTTCAGGAGCCTGGTAATTACAACCCTATTAACAGGGGACCCAGACCAACTGAATCATGATTACTAGTTTCAGTAACTATCCGAAACGTGCAAGTATCCTCGCGACGTTTTCCCTCATCGCCGAGTTAATGGTAATACGCACATAGATTTGAAATATCCAGAGGTGCATGATCGAATTCACTATCAACTATAGATAGTTGACCTCGAAAATCAGTTAGAATATCGATAAGACTATCGATACTATCGGTAGTTTCTACTATTGATAGTTTTTTTATTTTTCGATAATAATACTTATTAGGTTTAAGTAAATAAAACTAACAAAAAGTATACAAGATGTGCCCTAATTATTTTACACGATAATTTTAAACGATCGATAGTCGATTTATTTTCGATGCTATTGTTTAGTAACTGGAAAAAATAAATCTATTGTATTACTTTCATGCATGCTTAGTGTTGCGTGCTATTGATATGACGTCAACTATCGATAGTTGACTGTCGGCATCGCTTAGGTAGCGATGCCGATCGACTCCTAAGGAACGGATTATGTCAAAATATCACTTGATTTTTTTCCGGACGAGTTGTAACGCCTTAAATCTAAAACATGATAATGGCAGCAGTAATTCTCAGTCGAGAAGCCACAAATAAAATAAGAAGAAGATGATGAGCATACCTGATCCATAGCCAACGAGTAGGACGGCGTGGCCAAGATTTCCTTGTTGACAATTTGCTAATATTCCACTACGGTAATTTTGGAATGACGCCGCATTCACACCTGAAATTTTTTTTAGTCAAAATGTACCTGCTCTCCGAAGTGTCTCTATAGGTACAGTATACTAACGAATTTTGACCTTTATGCAGTGGCGTAGCGTGAGTGTCGGCCGCCCTATTTCCTTCCCCCCCGGATGAAGCCTAGATTTTTCCGCCTCTCTTACGTTCTTCGACCTACATTTCTCTTGTCTCTAAAAAGCGTTTGCGGGTTTCACCCTCTTACTTTTGATCCAAGAACCCATCCCCCACACCTAGAAGAAACCGAGATTTGGCCGCCCTCTAAAAATGCCATTCCCCCGGCCCCCTCCCCGTGTTCTCATTTCTTGCATAAACCTAAGTCACGAGATGTACCATTGTACCTCGCGTAGGTTCTGATTAACCTTAGTTTTGGCATGCGGACCACAAAGTGGCCATATAACATTAGAATAGTTATTTACGTGATTTCTACCATGTACCTTATTTTTGAGTTTCCGATATTTCTGCACTGTTGTAAGCGCCATGGTCACGGAGTAACTGAGTCTAATGTTAATGATCATGAAAGATTTAAAACAAAATATGGCCATATACAGTCCGCGCCACCAAAGAAGTGCCATGAAAAGCGCGCTTCAGACGCCCTCAACATTCAAATTTAAACTTTATGTTCATAGACATAAGAAATCTAAAATTTTAGTAATTTTAGTTCCGTTTTAGTATACATTTTTTTTATTGTTATTTTTACCATCACTGAAACTTACCAAAAGATAAAGGTCCCGTTTGGTACAATTGTTCCTTCAGAGCTTCTTCGTCTAGCTGGAACTTGTATTCGGTACAACCAACTACTTTGGCTACCACTTTAGATCGGTCGAATCTACACTGCCCTTTCCTATTCACATAAGGGTAGGCATTTTCAGCCATAATTCCACCTGCTTTTTGAAGATACCTACAAGAAAAAAGAAAGAAACACATAAAACAAATAATAAATAAAAACGGTACAGAACATTAAAGTTGCGGCCAACAAGGCTTCATCATCCCACACTCGTCCACTGCTGGACATAGGTCTCCCCTAATGCACGCCACTGCTCCTGATTTTCGGCCACTCTCATCCAGCCCACTTCAGCCAGCCTTCGATTGTCATCATCCCATCTTGTCGCAGGGCGTCCAACACTACGCTTACCGAGTCGCGGTCTCCACTCAAGGACTTTACGGCTCCAACGGCTGTCAGTGACCAGCCCACTGCCACTTCAGTTTGCTAATTCGGTGGGCTATGTTGGTGACTCGGTGACAAGAAGCCTTAGCCTCAGCATATGCTGCAACTGCCGCAAACAACAGCTTCAGCGCTGGTTTTCAGGCTGGACCTTGGGTGACGCCTTTGCGTCAAAAGAACTATAAATATTGACATGCAATACAGCACATGACAAAACATATACAAAATTATCCAATACATAAATACCGTCCAAGATCAGAATGCACTTCAGTGACACTGACAAAAAGGGCGTTGTACAATGTATTTTCTATCCGAAAATGTGAAAATAAAAGAATTTTCCTCTACATTTTATCGAAAAGCCGTGTGGTCCCCGGCAGAGTAGAATAGGCCACCCTCACTCTTACCGAGGTGTCGTAAAAGGCGACTAAGGTAAAGCTGCTGGCATGATCATCAGCACCCAGAGAAGGAAAACTCTGCATTCATATCAAAACCCTTGCCAACCCGTCTGCCATGCGTGGTGAGTATGGCAATTACCTCTCATGTGATTGAGGGAGGCCCGTGCCCCAGCAGTGGGGACTTAAATGGGCTGATGATGATGATGATTTACCGAAAAGACTGAAACCTACGAGTAAAATCCAAAACTAGTTCAAAAGCTGACTGCAAACAGTTACATCCCTTAAGGCGACGGGTAGCCATCATTGTGCATGGTTTTTTAATAAATAGTACAAGTATTTGAGGTTGTAACCCCGAAATTGTTTAAATTAGATCCGATTTAGTAGCTAAAAATTAAAATCGATTGGCGTCGCTACTGTGCCCTACCCGTCATCTTAATCTCGTGTTTGCTACCAACCATTCTGATAACGTTGGTTGTAACGTTTGGAAATTCGAATAAGAAAATTTCAACTTTTAATACTAAAGTCGGTCACGTGACTTGGTCAGTTTTAAACGACAAATACCAGTATCCGATATAGCCACGACTACGATTTAGGCTAAAATTCTTCCTAGAAGGATGTCTACATTTCCGCTGTGAGCACCGACGGCATACACATACACACACAAGTACGGCCAGCATCAAAAGTATTAGTACCATTTCGAAGTAACATTTTTACGTACCCCTTAGAAACTGACTATAATAGGGAGAACAGATACTTTGACATAGGTGCTAAAGTGTTAAGCTACTTTTGAATCCTTACCGTACACACACACTGAGGTAATGATGATGATGGCATGCCCGCGCCACAGATATTATAATACTAGTACCCACGGTTATCGTGTGCTTGTAAAGGTACAAACGGATAGCACATAAGGTATTCAAAATCTGCCAAATGTCAGTTCTTTATCTTTAATAAATAAAAAAATCATGTCATACTTGATTCCGTAAAAAGTAGCTTAAGCACTTAAGTTCTTAAGATTTTATATGTGACGTCGGAAAATTTTAGACACTTCTGGTCTTAGGGGCCATTTATATTGATTATGACGATGTCCACAAGTTCTAGACCTCCTCCTCCTAAGGAGGCTAAGAACGAAAAAAAAAACATATTTTTAAATGACATGTCCGACCTCCCCCCTAAATCTACTTACGTAATCAATGAATGAAAGTCTGTGTGACAAGAGGTTTGAATCCTGTTTCCTTATTCGTACTGCGAAACAGTGGAATCAGCTGCCTGAGGAGGTGTTCCGTAGAGGCTACAATTTGGGGGTTTTCAAAGCGCGAGTGAATAGGTATCTTCTAGGTAATCGTGCTATATCTTAGACCATATTATCACTTACCATCAGGTGAAATATGGTCAAACGCAAATAAAAAAATGGCCCCTTACAATACCACACTCTGACTTCGTCGACACCTTATTATTATTATTAGCATGTGACGTAATACTATTAATGACTTCTATGTTTAAATTGGAACCTTACAACATGGAATTACTCATCCATCCGCCTTTACAGGATCCAGTCCCACAATCCAGTAACTGTTGTTGCGAAAACAGTACCATTTTTTTGTGTTTTATATAGTATTGGCTTTCAAGGTTACCTGGAAATCAAACTTATGGTGTGATTACATAGGCATTGATTGATTATGATTGGTGCCGAGATGCATTATCTTGGCGTCATCTAAGAAGCCTGGTAGCAGTTTGCCCTCGGTCCTCCACTATAGCTGCTATGGGTGGCAAACATCTTGTTCTGACTGATGCCACACCTTGGTGGGGTAGGTTCTAAGTTCAAGATGGTCTTTATTTTAAAATTATGGCGAAGAGAGAACGTCCGTCTAATTTTAGGCCATCAACGCCCAACCATCCAGCAATTCGACAGTTTTCAAGTGGATACAGTAGGATTCTAGGCCACCTGCGCTCTGGCTGAATGGATCCATGGGAGCCTTTGTCGGTCGGTCCATTATGTCAACCTACGTGTAAGCACAATTAGTTGTACAGAGTTACCAGGCTTATAGGGAGCGGAAGGCTCACACCCTAAGGCCGTTTACAAGTGAACGACCGCTAAGATTCCTTCCTTGAATCGGTGATGCCTTGACATCGCGTCCATTGTAATTGCAATGTGGGCTCTCCTCTTGCTTACCATCAGGCTGAGGAGAGCCAATAGTGTCACTATAAAAAAGTGGGTACGAGAGTCCTTATGTCCCATGGAAAAGGAGGCGGTGTGGCATAGCGTAAAAGCCATCAACCTGCTCTGTTCTGCAGACGTATCTCATGCCGAATTTGGTCTATTCGATGTCTGCTCTAAAACAAAACGGAGTCTTCTTAGCCTCATACTACTTACCAGTACTACTGAAAGTGAAACAAGATCCACAAGTGCCTTGATTTTTGACTGGGGACACTGCGTTCTGGCTGCGCCAGTCGAACGAGTCAGGAGCAGAGCTGGTAGTGAAATTACTGGTATGTACTCGTATGTACTTGCATGGCATTGCACTATTTAGATCCTTTAAACCACTCGCATAAATTGACTCAAACTCTTCCGCAGATAAATCGGAGAACATGGTTATTCCTTAAACAAAATAAGAATAAGAATAAGAATAAAATAATTTATTCAGCGCCAAACATACACAAAAAAAATATATAACGAAATGGACATTAGAATGGCACTGAAATGGGCTCCACTCAGCATGTGTCACAGTGTCTAAAGGACACCCCGACGCTGGTCTTCCGTGGAGTCCAAGGAACTAAGGGACGTCACTGTGCGTGCTGACGTCATAAAGTACATAAGTACATTTAACCTTATTTTAGACACAATCCAGACTATCATTACCTTACCCTATGGTTACTACTAAAGAAACAGCAATACTACTTGTAGGGCTACAGCCTTAACTGATTACTCCGAATATAACATGAAACATTACACTCATACATATAAAACACAACATAAAATAAAAAATAATAACAATAAACACTTTTGTTTACGGGGTAGGTACTTATATTTTTTGGTAATCCACTGGTGAACTGTAAAATTATTGGGCTAAATGATCGATTCCGGGAGAAAAATATGAAATATTGAAAAAATATCGCCTCATTCTTATGTGATCAGGGGTCTTTTTCGTCGTACACTCCTCAATGTAGTCGAATGTATATTACGTTTTTTGCAAGATTTTAAGACTTGAAATAAGGTAATTTTTCTGGTAGTTGATTGTGGTTGTAGTTGAAAGGTTTGGTATCATCATCATCAGCCCATTTAAGTCCCCACTGCTGGGGCACGGGCCTCCTTCAATCACATGAGGGGTAATTGCCATACTTACCACGCTTGGCAGACGAGTTGGCGAGGGTTTTGATATAAATGCAGAGTTTTCCTTCTCTGGGTGCTGATGATCATGCCAGCAGTTTTACCTAGGTAAAGGGAAAGGTTTGGTATACTGAGCTCAATAAACTTAAAACTTACCAAAGTTAGGCGTGTCACTTCCACTATTTTGTTCATTGATCTGAATCAAATTATTTTTGAAGATTTCGAATCTCAACTGTTGCTCATCTTCAGATGTGTAGCTCTTGTTGTATGTCTCCATGAACAGTCCAAAGTGATCTTCAGCATCTTCGAGATCGTAAAACCCCTGAGGAGCTGAAGACACCAGGTTTCCAAGCCCGCAGACCAGCAGTACCAAGGTAAACATATTCTGAAACTTTAAAACTTTTCTAATGAGCATTAATTAGTTAGGAGTTTATATACTTACTCCGATGAACTCAGCGGTTAAAATGAAACGTCTATGTTTTATACAGAGTGACTTTTATTACCACTAGCCAAGATTTAACATGATGTTCTCGTCAAATGTAGTCCAGGACGCCCGTAAGTGGCTCAGACCAGATGGAGTAACAATCTACTCAGGATGGAGCTGGATGCGAGTAGCCAAAGTTTTTTATTAGAAAGGGAGGCAAACGAGCACGCGAGTCACTAGATGGTAAGTGATCACCGCCGCCTATGGACATAAGCCACACCAGAAGGAGTGGAGATGCGTTGCCTGCCTTTTGGAATGTATAGGCTCGTTTCTTGAAGATCTCAATGTCGTACCGGTTCAGAAATACCGCTGCGGGAAGTTGATTCCGCAATGAGTAGGAGCGTGGAAAACAATAACTTGTAAGCGCACGATGGTGGACCTCCACCCATCCAGATGGTACGGTTGGAATCCTTGTGGATCGATAGGAGTGACGATTATTAGGAGAAACCTGTATGCAGCAATGGACTGCAAAGGCTGATGATGATAATGATATTCTCGTCAATTTCAGTTCTCCTATGGCACCTATCTACACAAGCCTATACCAACTAAGTATCTATAATCCTCCAGCAGGATTACGGCTAAGGTGGCCAATCTCAACGATCAGGCACGTACGCAGGATATATTTTAGTGCTTAAGTGTGTGCGCAAACACAAGTGCAGTCTCTATGCCCTCATATTCTGATGGCACATCAGTGTGACACGACCGTAGAGGGACTTGGGCGCAGGACCAACGGCTTAACGTGCTTTCCTATGCACTGGGGTACAAGACCGCCAACTTCCTGACTCCGGGCTGACACTAAGAATTTCTTACCGAAAACTTAGGTACAATTTTTTTGGCTCCGATCCCGGGATCGAACTCGAAACCTACGCCACCGAGGCAGTCTTAGTATCTATATTCGTATAACGTCGTATAACGAATAGCAAAAAATAATTCTGGACCGATAAAAAAATCCCTATTAGAGTGGAAGATTATCCTTGAATAACACTGACTATAACTTCATTACTAAAAATAGGGAATGTTTAAAAAAAATCTATCGTGCGAATTCTCTGGATACAACTCTTGGATAAAGTCAACCTGTATACCTACTACTTTCATAGAATTTTATGTTGCTATTAAAATAAATATGACATGAAATTTATAGCATACTTAATGAACTGCAAATGCCAGAAATATTTCTACTAAATATTTTAATTTTATGGTACCTTTTTATCTATAGCTAATATTATAAAACATAAAGATTTCTTATTGTTTTTGTAACGTGTAAACTCCAAAACTATTGAACCTGTTTCAAAAAGAAATTTAAAATTTAAAAACCTAATATCATAAGTAAGATAGCAGTAATTATTTTTTATTTGTCGCTTTTTAAAGAGACTCAAATTTTTATTTTACTTAAGTATAAATCAGTTCCCGCTTTCAATAGTCATCTAACTCAAGTATAATATTAAAATGTATTATTTCGCCATTGCATTCTACTACTCAAACCCTTTTATTTGATACCTATATCGAGTGGTGTTGTCATATAGTCTATGGCAACCCCACACGATATAGGTTAATCCGACATTTTGTGGCGGCGGCCATCTTGGATCAATTTCCCTCTAACATAGCTAAGAACACTCCTGATCAAAATATAATTCACCTTGCAAACAAAATATACATAATCAAATCAAAATCAAAATCGGTTCATCTGTTTGGGAGATACGATGCCACGGACAGACACACACACACACACACACAGACACGTCAAACTTATAATACCCCATCGATTTTTCGTCGGTGGTTCAAATGTGAATGCACCATTAAAATGCTACATTATCCCTATTTAAGCTAAGCTTTGATTTTACAGCGGAAAAACGTCTCATTCCTTCGGGAAAACTTAATAATCTACACAGGCAACGCCGCGAGCGTAATTATAGCTTACTCATTCATTTGAAGGGTTTACGGATGGTAATTGTTCAGATCTGGCGCAAGTGTTGCCCGTGCGCAGTAGAAATGCCCGCGAGTATCACACTACATATATCTATTTCTTTGTTTAAATTGTCCAAGTCATTTTGGTTAGAAAAGGTGCCTTTCTCAAAGTATGAGTAAAATAAAAAAATAGATGTGCACCCTAAGCAGACTGGAGCCCTTTCATATAAAGCCATACTTGATAAACCGCGCAAAGTCATTAGTACTGCGATGACGTGCTGGGTGTCGTTCTTTCTCTACCGCACCAGTGTATAGATGTATTAAAGCTACGTCAGGGCTGGTTGCATCTCTTTCACACTCTGTGACGTCTTTTCGGAAAATGGCACATTCAGTTTAAAGCGCTCTTTTTCTAGTTCCATTTCGTGTTCACACAGCAGTTCGTGGTCACACAGGGGTGACACTTTTTTTTTAATTTACTACAAATTTCACGGACACTGGTTCCGTGCCTTTTTGTGCTTACTTTATTTTTAAAAAGTTATAAATTAAAAAAAAAAAAATCCAATTTTTGTGTGACAATTGTAATGCGGTTAACAAAATACATCTATTTACCAAGTTTCAATAGTATATTTCTTATAGTTTCGAAGAAAAGTGGCTGTGACATACGGACGGACAGACATGACGAATCTATAAGGGTTCCGTTTTTGCCATTTGAGGTTTAAGAACTTTATTTCTCAAAAATAATTAAAATTCACTTACATTAGAATATAATTATTCTTAAATTACATAGGCTACCTATTTTCATTGCTGGGAAGGGTGGAGAATATTTAGGTAATAAATGTCCGACACGGTACATATTATTTAATTTAAAATGTTTGTAAAATGCATGCAAAGTAAAATTTAAGTAAATAGCTTCGTATGTAAACAATTCAATTCAAATTTCTTTATTGCAGACAAAATATATAGGTTTAGTACAATTATAATAAAAAACTTAAAAATAGGGTTAGTAAATAGGTAGGGGGTTTTTATTTTATTTATTTATTGAAGCTACTTATTGTACCGGCAGAGTAGAATAGGCCACCCTCACTCTTACCGAGGTGTCGTAAAAGGCGACTAAGGTAAAGCTGCTGGCATGATCATCAGCACCCAGAGAAGGAAAACTCTGCATTTATATCAAAACCCTCGCCAACCCGTCTGCCAAGCGTGGTGAGTATGGCAATTACCCATCATGTGATGCGGGAGGCCCGTGCCCCAGCAGTGAGGACTTAAATGGGCTGACGATGATGACGATGATTGTACCATGTACACTCAACTCCAAAAATATGTATTTAGGACGTTGTCACAATATATAATATAAGAAAGTAGACCTCTACTTTCTTATAGGTAAGTATTGTGACAAGGTCCTAAAGTGTATACATATTTTTGGAGTTGACTGTACCTAAGGGGCACTCGTTGCGAACTCGACCCGGCGGATGTGCCCATTGACATTTCGGTCATGGTTCGCACGTAGTGCCTTAACCACAGGTGCATGCGGATCATCTGCCACTACCCTCTGGATGCTGTTGCCGCTTCCCCGCACTCGATTTACCAGTGACGCCACTTTCTTTCTCACAAGAGCGTGACCACTAATGAGTTAACTATTTTTTTAAATGCAATAAGTGTTGGATAAGATATAAGCCATATGGTCCCCGGCAGAGTAGAATAGGCCACCCTCACTCTTACCGAGGTGTCGTAAAAGGCGACTAAGGTAAAGCTGCTGGCATGATCATCAGCACCCAGAGAAGGAAAACTCTGCATTTATATCAAAACCCTCGCCAACCCGTCTGCCAAGCGTTAGGACGTTGTCACAATATATAATATAAGAAAGTAGACCTCTACTTTCTTATAGGTAAGTATTGTGACAAGGTCCTAAAGTGTATACATATTTTTGGAGTTGACTGTACCTAAGGGGCACTCGTTGCGAACTCGACCCGGCGGATGTGCCCATTGACATTTCGGTCATGGTTCGCACGTAGTGCCTTAACCACAGGTGCATGCGGATCATCTGCCACTACCCTCAGGATGCTGTTGCCGCTTCCCCGCACTCGATTTACCAGTGACGCCACTTTCTTTCTCACAAGAGCGTGACCACTAATGAGTTAACAATTTTTTTAAATGCAATAAGTGTTAGATAAAATATAAGCCGTGTGGTCCCCGGCAGAGTAGAATAGGCCACCCTCACTCTTACCGAGGTGTCGTAAAAGGCGACTAAGGTAAAGCTGCTAGGCATGATCATCAGCACCCAGAGAAGGAAAACTCTGCATTTATATCAAAACCCTCGCCAACCCGTCTGCCAAGCGTGGTGAGTATGGCAATTACGCCTCATGTGATTGAGGGAGGCCCGTGCCCCAGCAGTGGGGACTTAAATGGGTTGACGATGATGATGATGATGAAGATAAAAAACCATGTATACGGGAACTACAGCCGACAAACTGATTCACAGTTCGGCAGATATGAAAATCTTAATTTGTAAATTTACTTTAAATAAATAAAAAAAAAAACATTGATCTGACTCCGAGATAGGTAGCTCAAGCACCTGTGATACGGATATCAAAATCAACAGTGGCATTACAAATATATACGTATAATACTTTTCTTTTGTAAATTCATACTTATAATACATAGATAACACAACAGACATGTTCATGCACACAAATGTTGGTAGGTACTGTGCCGGGATCGAACCCGCAACCCTTGGACCAAAGGCAGCGTTCAATACCACCGTTCCAAACGGGTCGTCGGACAACGGGTGAATGGACAGACATGGCTAAACTACAACCCCCTTATTACAAAATGCGATCTCAGAAAAGTTCCGTAGCTAAATTCGTCCCAGCTCCCTTTGTCACGGCGTGTTAGAACAGGATGGCATGAGTTTTAGTACGGTAATAACTTTATTTTATTTTTATTTTCTTTATTGTAAGAAAATATACAGTACTTAAAATAACACTATTTAACACACAAAAACATAATCTTTAATTAAGTTTCCACTAATAACTAATATCATAAAAACCGCAACTTGATGTTCGTAATATTAACAAAAAGGAAGAATTGAGCAATTGACAAATATCTACTTTGTAAAATCAGGAGACAATTTACCCACAACAGCCTTTTTGTACGCTCGCAGTGTAGTGTTAAATAGATCTAAGTCACAAAAATCGCTGTTATAAATACGACAGGAGCGCAACAGAAAGGTGTTACGGGCATAATTTATATCGCATTTTGTAATAAGAGGGTAAGGGTTCCTTCTCATGAACTCCGAAAAAGGGAATGCAATCACAATTAAGCCATTCTCAATTTCATTTGTTAAATTACTTTGCACTGCCTTCCCTTATTACGAATACGATATTTCTTTCTTCTACCCAAAGGTTGTCTGGAAGAAATCGCTACAAGCGATAAGACCGCCTTATTGTATTGTCTGTTGCTGTTGTATCATGCTTGTATTTTATTTTTGTGCAATAAAGAATATCTATCTATCTATCTATTAAGGTTCATATGAATTTATTGACTTAAGCGCATAAATATAAAAAAAACACAACATTAAAATGATTTCTAATATATATATTCAAATACAAATGCCAAAAATAATGTAACTAATATTCGTTTAATTAATTTTTTTTGATATTAAAAAATGTTGCTTTTTATGCAACGAGGGCTGAGGCTATATACTGATTCATTAGGCCACAAGCGTTTATGTTCCTTGGGATCCTGATGTATCCTTGCTCTCCCCAACTCGGAGACCAAGAGTTCTTGATTATCCAATATGGTGTACCATTTTCTGAAATAAAAAAAAAATGTTTTCAAAATGTCAAAACGTATTTTACTCTCAAGGTAAATAAATGAAAATGAACGTTATAATCAGGGGACAAGTTAAAACAAGAGTTTAAATTTTTTTATGTAATAGGTGGCAGACTAGCAGATGGATCACCTGATCGTAAGGGTTTGTCGCTGCCCATGAATATTCGCAACGCCAGAGGATTCACAAGTGTTTTGTATAAATAAATAAATATTTCACAACATCACATACATTGATTTGACTCCGATATAGATAAGATCCAAAGTCATCGACATTGCTCACCGAATTAGCAAGCTTAAGTGGCAGTGGGCTGGCCATATTAGCCGCAGAACCGACAACCGATGGGTTAAACGAGTTCTAGAGTGGAGACCGCGTCTTGGCAAACGTAATGTAGGGCGAACTCTGGCTAGGTGGGGGGACGATCTGCGCAGGATGGCTGGCAAGAGCTGGATGCGAGAAGCCATGGATAGATCACAGTGGCGAACAATTGGAGAGGCCTACGTCCAGCAGTGGACTGCGATAGGCTGATGATGATGATGATGATGATGATAGATAAGATATGACAAGAAACAATTTATTGACCACAACACTATACCTAGAACAAAACAATAGAAAAAGGTACAGAGACAAAAGTAGCGGCTAACAAGGCTCAGATAGGTAGCTCAAGCACCTGTGTTACGGTCAGAACCAACAGCGGAATCACAAATATTTAATACTTTTCTTTTGTAAATACATACTTATAATAACATATAAACACCCAGACCAATACAAACAGACATGTTCATGCACAGTAAAACTGTGGAACCAGCTGTCATCCGTGGTGTTTCCGAACCGACAACCTGGTGACCTTCAAGAAAAGGGTTTATTCCTTTTTTAAGAGCCGGAAATGCATATGTGATACCTCAGGTGTTGTAGATGTCCATGGGCGGCGGTGATCACTTTCCATCAGGTGTGCTGTCTGCTCGTTTGTTCGCTATAATGTAAAAAAACACAAATGTTTGTACTGTGCGGGGATCGAACCCGCAACTCTTGAACCAGAGGCAGCGTTCACTACCACTGATCCAGACGGGTCGTATCCGTTGGTATGAGCGTTTGGCAAGTGACATCGTAAATAATAATAATAAAATCTTTTATTTATAAGTCTAATAAATCGCAATGAAATACTTTGAAAAATCTCGAAAACGATAACATTTGTTATGAAAACTAAAAAAATAGAGCTACATGTTTATAGAGTGTTTAAAATAACGTTGAAGTGACTAGTTGCAATAGAATATCAATTACACACGAAAACCCAGATGTCTAAGTTTTTTTTTCAGACTTACCATCTCCGTATCCAACCAAAAGTGCGGCGTGATTTACGCATGTCCCTTCGCACTGAAATATTCCACCTGTATAGGAATTGAAGCCCATTGGACAAAGGACTACAAAGCAGAAAAAGAAGATTAAATTTAGGCTACTAAAATGCAATCACGTCAATACAGAGATGTTGAATGTAATAAGAATGAAGAATGTAATGAAGAATGTAAAATGTAATGTATAGTCATAGGCATTTACACACCCAATTTGTAACAATGGTACATATTATCATATTTTTTTTGAGCAGTTGTTTAAGCTAGGTTAAAAACTGATCTTTTCAAGTTTTCAAGTGAAGAGATTAAAATAATGAATTATTTATTTAAACTAAAATCAATAAATTAATATATAACATTAATTGAAATAATAGAATATTTAGAAAACGATAATCTATTACATTTTAAAATAAATACAATGTTATACAAAATAAACAAGTAAATTAATAAAAAATAAACAGTAATATTTTATTATATACATATATATATACAGGATACAGGATGTATCTGTGAACATTTATATCCCTTTAACCACGTGTTCTATCAACTATTCTGAACAACCTTTGTTCTATGACTTTTGGAAATTCGCATGAAAAAATTTCTACTTCTCATACAAAGTCGGTCACGTGACTTGGTAATTTTGTATGGAGAAAAATTTCGACTAATTTCGAAAAGTAGTATAAGAAATGTTGTTCACAATTGTAGAACACGTGGTTAAAGGGATGTAAAATGTCAACAGATACAACCTGTATGTCGCTGGTACCAAAACCCTAAGTAATTTGATCAATTCACGATTTCATAATTTTTCTGAACAAATTTAGTGATTTAATCAAATTACGAGAATAGTTCAGTGAAATGAGAAAACAATATTCTACGGTTGGTAAACGTTTCGTTTGACCTACAGCATATGGCCTGCCAACAAAATGGTCTTATGTTTTTTGAACACTATCTCTGCCATTAGTACAGAATTACTAGAACTAGTAACTGGTAGTTCTTCTATTAAGGTGACGGGTAGTACTACTAACGGGTAAACGGGACGGGTAACTACTAAATCGGATCTATATTAAACAATTTCGGGATTACAATCTCTTGCCTAACACCTATACTATTTATTTAATACTTATTGTTAACTGTTGGTCTGCTTTTACACTCGAAATTTGGATTACCGCCAAAAGTGACCGCTTTTGGCGTGATTCAATTTTTCGCGTACAAAAACGGACCTAAAATTGGTGCATGGTTATTTAATAAATAGTATAAGTGTTTGCCGAGAGGTTGTGACCCCAAAATTATTTAAAATAGATCCGGTTTAGTAGCTGAAAATTAAAATCGATTGGCGTCTCTAGTGTGCTCTACCCGTCACCTTACAGATAAGTTTAGCCAAATTTAGGTTGACTATTAGATATGTGTAGAATTGAGTTGATCAAAATACTTAGGATTTTTTCAAATCTCTAATTCACTTCATAAAAGCTTCTGGGTCAAATTTAGATTTAGGTACTTTCGCATGTGCGTGTATACTATTTGAGTTATCTCTACATAAGTAACTGCTTAGTAACTAAGCAGTGTTACTATTGGTCAAAGGAGAACTATTTTACAGTTTCATTTGCAAAATTCTCAAACTTACTAATAGCTATAGGTCCTGTGTTGACCAGTGTTTCTTTCAATTCGTCTTCACTTTGGAAGTTGTAAGTGTTGCAACCAGTAACTTGGACTGCAACGCTGTTTTGTTGGAAGTTGCAGATACCCTTCTGGGCAGTGTAGGGATAAGATTGCTCTGTCATAATACCACCAGCATCCTTAGCATATCTACAAAATAAAATATTTTTTAATTTTATATTCTTAACGTTCGCTGCATTATGCAATAAATATGGTATATTCTCTTTGACTGTGAAATATGTCAATAGCCTCAGTCTAGAAATACTACCTGAGCTTAGTCCTACCTAACAGCAACAGGGATGATATTGTCATCTTTGGCCACTGCATCTACGAAGATCATAGCTGCAGCGCAAGTAGTCTTGTAGGATTCCACATAGACGTTGATGGCTGTAAATTCAAAAACCCTAGTGCTCGGAAAAAACCTCGGATCCGTTGGAGACAAGACATGAAGGAGCTTTTTCTGCTTGATATTGTCTAGACAGTCTTTGTCATGTTATTCTTATTCCTATTTTAATATCGTGACGCCATTTTGGTCTCATTGTAGCTAGTTCTTCCAATCGGCAACAGGGATAATACGCTTAGGTGAAGAGAAGAATCACATTACTAAGCGAGGTACGCTTCGCTTAGGCCAATCAGGATTTGTCAATTACGTTGAAGTGAAGCCTAGCATTGACTTTCGCTACAACTCTTAAAAGAAAATCAGATTAACTGGAACTAATCCGGTTTAGATAGGCTATTTTCAACATCATTAAGACTTTGAAAAGCTATCAACATTTTGAAAACTTGTGAGCGACATTGATCTTCTTCCTCACTTTAGCGTGTAATCCCAGTTGCGTCAAAAGCTGTCGCTTCGGAGCCCATGGTATGCTTAAAACATTATTTAGGATTTGTAGAGTCTGGCAATTACAATAAAGTGACTGCCATCTGACCTTCGCAACCAGACCAACAGCAACAACAGTATAACAAGAGCTTTGTTATATTGTGGTATAACTGTGAATACGGTGTAAACTATTCTGATATTAAGAGCACGAAAGGTAAAAAAGCATTCGTTAGCCTACAACCAATAAAAAATATAGTGCGCGTCAATTCTGCAGTGTTTGGCGCAAAAAACAAGCGCTGACACTAAATGCGCTGACTGCTAGTATAAGCATGTTTCGCTTTGACTTTGAAATAGTGATATCTGTTTACACCTTATTTTAAATTGCGATTTAAAGTTATTACATAACTAAATCTCTTGTCATCCCCTTCGAATACCCAATGTTAAAAGGCGCTAGCACGAATTTTGTTCGTGGACTATCCTTAGTTTAAGTTTTGTGATTTGTTGTATAAGGGGGTTTTTGCCTGGTTTGTTATGCATGTGACTTACTCCATAGCTTTGTTCATCACACCTCCATTACACTCGTGATTGGATGTGTCACAATCCACAAACTGCTGCTCAGACAATAGTACCATATTCCCATGTTTCATCGCATATTGGCTCTCCACGTTACCTGATATTGGAAAATGAAGCCATAAATGTGAGGAAAGAAAACCTTTATTATCAGCTTAAAGACGACAAATGCTGAACATGTAACTCCCTAAAGATTAGGATAAAAAAATCTTTATTCAATTTAGGTCTACACAGAACACTTATGAATGTCATAATATTATCATCTACCGTTAGTTCGATTTCTACTGAGAAGACACCAGCCAGAAACTCATCAGTTACTCTTTTCAAATATTGATGATCTTACAGAGTTTCAATTGAAAAAAGATAAAGAATACAGTTATGAAAGTTAACAGACTACTATGAATAATAACCCAAAAGACTAATCGATTAACATGACCAAGAATCCTTATCATTTAAATAGTCTTGTACACTATAGTAACCTTTCTTCATTAGGCAGGTTTTAATATGAGACTTAAACTTATCCAGTGATAGGTTAATGACATTTTGTGGTAGCTTATTAAATGTCTTCATACTTAAGCCAACAAATGAATTACCGATTTTATGAAGTCTGAGGACCGGGACAGCTAGCCTATGTTTATTTCTGGTGTTAAGACTATAACTATCGGACTTTTTTGGAAAAGTGTGCAAGTTCTTTCGTACATATGCATTCGAGGATAAATTGGGAAGCCACGGTTAAAATATTTATTTTTTAAATATAAGTGAGAGACGTGATCTAAGGCTGTTTATATCGCGGATGGCCCTTTTCTGTAATACAATAATAGTTTGTATGTCAGTAGCAGACCCCCACAACAGTAGACCATATGACATCACACTGTGGAAATAGCTGAAATAGACCAGTCTTGCCGTCTTGATATCAGTCAAACGCCTATTTTTTCTTACTGCATATGCAGCGAAACTTAGTCTTCCTGCCAAGGCAGCAATACGGGGACTCCATTGCAATTTGGTATCTATAGTTATACCAAGAAAAACTGTGGAATTAATGATTTGAATAGATTCATTATTCATCGTAATACTAGTATTGACCTGCCTTAAATTTGGCATGGTGAATTTTACAATTTGGCATGGTGAAGGTCATTTACGTATATTAAGAACAACAAATTGAGCCCTGGGGCATTCATATTAATAGAAGAGCGCCAGAAGAGTCGATTCCATTAACATTAACCTTTTAAATTGTATCAGATAAATAATATTCAATACACCGTAATGCCATAACTTTATCAATAGTGTTTCAAATGCTTTCGACAAATCACAGAAAATACCCACGCATCAAAAACATGTTTGTTAAGAGCCACTCTTGTATCAGTAGTGGATTTTCCTTTAGTAAACCCAAACAGTTTTCCATGCAGTCATTTATTAATATTAAAATGAGACAAAAATTGAGTAAATATAATTTTTCGAATATTTTACTGAGTGCTGGCAATATGGATATTGGCCTAAGGTTAGACGGGTTAGTTAACTTTCATCTTATTTAGAAATTAACCCTCAACATTTTTATTATATTGATTGAAATTCCCCATGAGTCCTCAGTCTTTTTGATATTTAAATTTTTTAAAAATAATCTCTGAGTTTACATGACTAAATCTAAAAGGTGGTTTTCGGGTTGATGCTTTGATTTAGAAATTATTGATTTATTATATCTATTTTATGCTAGACAAAATCGAAAGACACGACGCTCGCTGCCTATATAGATTCTTAACAGACTGCGTACATACAATGTGCGCGTATAGTGATTCGGCGTGAGACAAACACAGGCTATCGGAACGTGTGGGAGAGACACCGTACAATATACTGCCTCGCGCGTAGGTCAATGAACTCCTCGATATCAATGTCAACGAGAGCCGCTTACTAGTCTGTAAACAAGGTTTAGCTTACCAGTAGTGCTGAATGCCCAACAGGACCCACAAGTAAGCTTGATTCTTCACAGGGGATACAACGCCCCGATCTCGCCAGTCAAACTTATCCGGCGCCGAGAAACTGGTATAATTTAATGATTTACACGGGCATGCTGCCACGAGCGACTCCGAGGGCTTGAAGCCGGTGTAAATAGATAGAAATTCTTCATTCGTCAAGTCTAAGAACATTGTAATACCTTGAAGAAAAGGATGAATCAAATATAACAGTGAATGCGCTGACAACATAAATATTACAGTTGATGTTTTAATCATGCATGCGACAGAGATGAGAATTTTAAGATGGATGCGTGGAGTGACGAGAATTGACAAGATAGGGAATGAGTATATTAGAGGAAGTATGAAAGTGGCCCCCATCATTGATAAATTGAAGGCAAATCGTCTTTCCTGGTATGGCCATAATGAGAAGAAAATAACATGTTACCAAAAAAGTGATGAATTTAATAAATGGGTGGAGGAACAGAGGACGGCCGAAAAAGAGATGGATGGATTGTGTGAAGAATGACATGATGGAAAAAGGGGTGGATGATTCGATGACGAATGACAGGGACGTATGGAAAAGGAAACTACTACATACTGCGCCGACTCCAGATAACCTGGGAAAAGGGCAGGAGGATGATGATTTTAATCATGGGTTTACTGTGTAAGCCTGAATTGAAAACACAGAGGGTGGTGAATTATAAAGTTAGTAAATTTTACTTCAAGAAAACAATCATCCCATAAAAAACAAAACATCAAAAAATCCAAGTCTCGCACTCAGTTGTTCTACTGTGAAAAGTTGTGAAATCTATTTTACCAAGTCGGTTATTAACTTGGCAATCGGTTGTGTTTTCATGCAATGGCCGAGTACAAATATTCAATAACCGATTGCCACGTTAATAACCGACTTGGTAACATAGATCTCACAACTTTTCACGGTAGAACAACTGAGTGCGAGACTTGGATTTTTTGACAAGTTTTGTTTTTTATGGGATATCATTTCTTTTTGTAATCCACCTAATTTTTTTTCTTTCCGGTACTTCAACTGCAAACGTAACTTTGTTATCTTTTACATTTATATATGAGATTACAAAGCTATTCGTGCAGTTGGTGTATTTAGATAACTGGACCGAAATTGCAAAAATAAGTATTCTATTTGTATTCTAAATTTGAAGCTTCTATGTCTGCTAGAAGTGCCGTGGACTTTATCGGTGAGTCAGTGAGTCAGTCAGTGAGTGAGTGACAAAATTTAGAAACTTTAACAAATTGTCATTCTTAAACTACTGGTCCAAATTGACTTGAAATTTTAAATATACCGTGTTTATACAATGCCTGATTAAATTCAGGCTTCTTGTTTCATCCCAAACGAAATTATAGGGGGGTCGAAATTAGCCTGAATTGTTTCGAGAAAAGGATGGCACGGTCGTGCCGCTTTGTTTGCTCGACTTGACCCAAATTTATTTATAAAAGAAATAAAAATTTGATCAATCTTCTCATTTCTTTAGTAATGTTTTATCGATTGGTTGAATCTTATTTTTTTTACCGGAAAAAATTAAGATTATTAAATGCAGGTTAACATAAAGGAACGTGCCACCTTTTGTATTTAAGGTAGTTTCCTTCCATATTGTTTTACACCTTATTTATTTCTATGCCTGTCACTCAATTGCATCGCAATCGCATCGTACTTCTAGTGACGGCATAGATATATAAGTATCAATTCAATTCAATTTCAATTCAATTTATTTTTCCAAAAACATGATGTTACATTAAATCAGCTTGTGATTGGAGCCTTCTTTTAAGCATAATAATGCCTGTGCCAGAAGACTCCGCTCTTCCATATCGTTCACACATTTGATATGATTAAAGAATACAGATTTTAAATAATTATATCCCCAATGTGTGTGATTGTGACTACTTATATCATGTTTGTATGAAAATGTGAGACGTGTTAATGAGAGTGTGTGATGTCTGAATGAAAGTGTGAGATGAGTGATTGAAAGTGTGGATATGTTAGTAGGTATAGTTTATATTGTGTGTTTTAATCTATGCAATCAAATGTGTAAAAGTGAAACTAGATATGGTCCGTCTGTCTGCTAATTTATGTATATAAGATGGTATAAGATGGGTATATCAGATGCTAATGTATCGATCATAGAATCGATGCTACATCGAGACTGAATCGCATATGTATTTATCGCTGTAAAAATCGCAATATAACTAATGTCTCTACAAGGACGTAAGCCTCAAAACGAACTTCATGCATAGGACCATAGGACTTCGATAATAAAACGGCTAAAATATTAAATTTAAGTAGCTCACCATGGACAGGAGAGTCCAGTTTTTTGTTTTTTTCATTGACCATTGCCAAATTGTCTTTGAAAATTTCAAACCTCATTTGCTTCTCTTCTTCAGAAGAATAGACCTTGTTATATGTCTTCATGAAGTATTCGAAGTGAGTGTCTGCATCCTCGAGGTCATAATAATATGGAGCCGAGGAGACCAGACCTCCGAGGAAACAAATAAGCAGAACTGAAGAAATCATTTTGCGAGGAGACTTAATATAATTTTGAGAGTGCAGCAGCTTATATACTACATTAAAAGAATTTGTTGCATGTTGTGATTGTAAAATATTGATAACGAAAACATTGTTCAAAAATAAAGACCATAATGATTTATTAGTAACTTGAAGTAAGTTATTTCCATGCCTACAATGTTTGAATTTTACTAGCAAGGTCAAGATTTTTTTGAGACATTCGCGAAAGAATTCACTTAACTGATTAATGATACTTTTCTTTTGAAGCCAAACATGACGATCACTCATATTTAGGTTAGTATTTACAAACTTTGTCAAAGTTTGCACACCTATACCCGTTATCGGATATAGGTGTGCAAACTTTGACAAAAGAGCATGGACATGGCGCTTACAAATGGATGTAAACGAGAAATCTGTTTCTCATACAAACTGGGGCTTGGATGTGCACGGCTAGAAATTTGTGACCTATGAGGGGAACCTAAGTAGTCATGCTCACTCAAATGTCTCTGAGGTGGTGGCGCTATGTGGCGGGTCATTACATTCCCTCTAATATGGTTGAGTGAAATGATGGCTGACACATACGTCATACTTGTGAACAGGTGCCACCTTTGGGGACTGGTCTGCTTCGGTTTACCTCATAATATTTATTTTATTAATATTTCCTTTATTTTATTTTGTGTAACAATTGAACTGTATGGCTTGGTATGATGATGACACAACATTGTTTGAAAATTTGGCGATTGAAAAGAGTAACTGGCGAGTTTCTTGCCGGATCTTCTCGACCAGAAACAACTTTCCGAGCCGGTGGTAGAATCGCATTATGTTTATTTATTTCTTTAGTATATTTTATGTATCAACATATTTATGTATTAACATGTAAATTATACATAAGTACTTATAAATAGTTTTAAGTCATTCAAATGTATGACGATTTGTAAGTGCTGTGTACAAGCCTATGCAAATAAAGAATTATTTGACTTTGACTTTGAAAATTTTACTTTGACTTTGTCACCAATTAGAATACTGTAAAAGTTTACACTTGCCCAATTTTAAAAGCTGAATGCTAGGCCAAATATGTTAAAATCGTGCATGAATATATTGGAGGTTTTGTGTCAATTGTTGCCGTCTCTACATGAATAATGGTATTTGTAGACTGTATTTTATTGATTTGATGGATTTAAAGGAAGGTTTGGTTTAAATAAAAAGTATTCATGGTATATAATTATTTATTATTCTTCCAGGTCATCGTCGAGAATTAAGAAATATATAAATTAAAATGTCATCTAACCAGTGTACTTACTGTGCGAGGTGCAACCCATTCTCTTATAATGGATAGAATAGCTTCATCGCTCAATATGTGGCTCGCATTGCCAGCGATTGATTGCTATTTCACAATTACTGCAAAGGCTCATGTTGTCCATTCAAACACGCTAACGATCGTCAAGAAGGCAAGACCAAGATGTACTGTGTTAGCGCCAAAGATTATTATGAATATCAGGTACAGTATCGAGTATTCAAGCAAATGTTCAGCCAGGAAGGAATCGGAGTCAGAGTCAGGTATTAGAGCACAAGTCGTAAAAACAAAACCAGAATAACCAAAAAGAACATTCACTTACGGCCCAACACAATCAGGCCCAAAACCGATTGTCTCCTTTCAATGTGGGGCAAACTAAATTTACTTTAACTTGAGATCTTCAAGAAACGAGCCTAGCTTCCTAAAAGGCCGGTAACGCATCTCCACTCCTTCTAGTTTGGCTGATGTCCATGGACGGCAGTGATGTAGCACGCTATATACGCATATTGAAATTGATAACTTACCATCAGGTGACTCGCTTGCCCGTTTGCCTCCCTTTCTCATAAGAAAAAACTTACTCAAGTACTTACTTGTTTTATTTTTTAATTTATAATAAAGGGAAAATGTATTTTACACATAAAGAACATTTCCGAAATCTGGTCATCCCGCGGGCGTATCCATACTAATGTAATGTTTGAGGTCAGTGACCGTTAAGAGGGGAGTTTAAATCAGTCAATTTTTGAACACCCCTTCCCCCGAATTAGTTCTCCGGTATCCTAATTCACTCGGGAACACAGCGAAGGTGCTGCCAAACACCGGTTTACTATGAAGCTGAGGTTTTCCCAGTCGAAACGGCCTATAAATAAATAAATAAATATTTCACAACATCACATACATTGATCTGACTCCGAGATAAGTAGCTCAAGCACCTGTGTTACGGATATCAGAATCAACAGTGGGATTACCAATATTTACATAAAATACTTTTCTTTTGTAAATACATACTTATAATACATACATAGCAAACACCCAGACCAATACAAACAAACATGTTCATGCTCACAAATGTTTGTACTGTGCGGGGATCGAACCTCTAATATCTCTACCACTGATCCAAACGGGTCCTATACATGCCAATATATGACTCAGCCACGGTTTAGGCTTAGTGTCCTCTTTACTAGTCTCTGAGACTTGCCTCTTTTTAACCTACTTCAAAGCAAGTCGAATATAGAACCTCCTTAGTAGTCCATAGACTTTATGTAATGTTTTTTTTTCACCTATTTCTCGCCAATTATTAACCGATTTGCACAATTCTTTTTTTTGAAAGAACACACTTCTAAGTTGTTTTCATTTTCACCATGTTAGGATCTGATTATGGAATCCCCGAGAAATCGAGGGCAATCCTCCAATTTTATAAGCACCCGTTGTCGTGTGGTCCCCGGAGAAGTAGAATAGGCCACCCTCACTCTTACCGAGGTGTCGTAAAAGGCGACTAAGGAAAAGCAGCTGGCATGATCACAGCACCCGGAGATGGAAAACTCTGCATTTATATCAAAACCCTCGCCAACCCGTCTGCCAAGCGTGGTGAGTATGGCAATCACCCCTCATGTGATTGAGGGAGGCCCGTGCCCCAGCAGTGGGGACTTAAATGGGCTGACGATGACGATGATGTAATGTTTTTGTGTTTTTTTAAAGCTGCACCAGTATTTAAGGCTGATTGTATTACTTTTATGAAGGCAAGAAAAGAGCCCAAGTTGCAATAGGGTATTTGACTAAGCTCGAGATTTTACAAAATATAAATATTTTATCAAAATATAGGTAAATACGTGCAAATAGCAAAAATTATCAATTAAAAATATAACGTCTAGCCGGTTTTATGGTCATTCAAAGATTCATGGGCAAGTCCATTTTCAAAGTATGAAATTTTTTTTAAATAATTATACCATTGAATAACCCATATAATTTACACCAACTATTATAATGGAACCATTGATATAAACGAAACATTTGATATAGCTACCATACAAAATTCAAATGAAATGCATACAAAATACTGTCGTGTGACGTCACATCTCTGTAGCCATTTGTATGGAGCGTTTTGGGTTTGTCCAAAATAATGTGATTTTAAAGTTGTGATATCTCAGGTAATTTAAATGAGAATCAAATAATTCTTTCAACGATGTTTCTATCATTGAGAGGTCTTTTGATTACACAAATGAAAAAAAAATAGTCAAATACCGTATTACAACGGAAGCGATGTCAAGGCATCACCCCCGTTGGCACCGCCATACCGGCCCGCGATGAAAAAACTCTTTGAAATTTTAGCTACTTCTTTCGTATCTCGTATAAAATATCTACGAGGGCGGGTTGATAAGTAGTTAGCCTACCCCACTTTTAATTTATCAATTTTTAAAAAATATATGTCAAATCATAGATTGGTTTTCTAATACCGTAATTAAAAAAAATAAAGTCAATTACGCGTTTACTTTGACGTTGGCGGCATTTTTAAAAAGTGATAATACGGGTTTTGTTGAAAATGGATAAAATCGAACAAAGAGCAGTGATTAAGTTTCTGTATATTAAAGGATTGAAGAGTTCTGAGATTTTTAAAGAAATGCAAAACGTTTTAGGTGATAGTGCTCCATCGTATGCAACGGTAAAGAACTGGGTAGCAGAATTTAAAAGAGGCCGTACAAGCATTCCAGATGAACATCGCTCTGGTCGTCCAAAAAGTGTCACAACATCGGAAATGATCACAAAAGTGCATGATATGGTTATATTAGACCGGACATTAATTATCCGAAATAGCTGGCATCCTAGGCATTTCCAAAGAAAGGACACATCACATCTTGAGCGAAGAATTAGGGATGAAAAAAATATCGGCAAAGTGGGTGCCGCGATTGCTCACGGTTGATCAGAAAAGAATTCGCATGCAAATGTCGCACGAATGTTTGGATCGTTTTAAGAGAGATACGACCGATTTTATGTGGCGATTTATAACTACCGATGAGACATGGGTCCACCATTATACACCCAAAACAAAAAATCAGTCAAAGCAGTGGACTGAAGCAGGAACTTCAGCTCCAAAGAAGGCAAAGACAGTGAAATCTGCTGGAAAAGTGATGGCATCAGACTTTTGGGACGCGAAGGGAATTTTGATGATCGATTACCTTCCAAAGGGCAAAACCATTACTGGTGATTATTACTCTGACCTACTGGACAAATTACAAGGGTGTATTCTTGAAAAAAGGCCAGGCTTGGCCAGAAAAAAAAATCATCTTTCATCAAGACAATGCTCGCGTTCACACGTGCGTCACTGCTATGGCGAAATTTAACGAATTTCATTATGATTTGCTTCCGCATCCGCCTTATTCGCCAGATCTAGCCCCGTCAGACTTTCACCTATTCCCTCAGCTCAAAACTTATCTAGGAGGACAAAAATTTGAGACTGACGACAAGGTTAAATCTGCTGTAAACAGCTATTTTTCAGACCTCGAAGAAAATCATTTTAAGGATGGGATAAAGGCCTTAGAGCATCGATGGAATAAATGCATAGAGCTTCTAGGAGACTTTGTAGAAAAATAAAAAATATTTGGTGTCGAAAAAAATTTTTTTTTATTCTTAGGCTAAGTACTTTTCATCCCGCCCTCGTACAATGAGTAAACTAGTTGGCATGAAATACTGATTATTTGCAACGAAAAAGGTCCTATTAACTAGGGGTCAAAAATGTCTGAGTAGTTTCTTAGTTAAAAAATAATTAATGCATTAAGAAAATTCATCCATCTGTGTTGGTGTTGATTGAGTCCCTTGTTCCTCTAAGACTACTGACTATCAAAAGGTGCGATGTCTAACTCATCATTTCAGCCAATAGACGTCTACAGCTCGACATAGGCCTGCCCCAATGTTTTCCACACAGAACGGTTTTGTGCAATGGATTCTCGCGACCTTCACCAGATCGTCGTTCCATCTTGTGGGGAGCCTGCTACTGCTGCGAATTCCTGTACGTGGTTTCCCCTCGAATACCTTTCCGCGCCAATGGCCGTCTGTTTTCCTCGCTATGTGCCCTGCCCATTGCCACTTGAGGTATGCAATCCTTTAGGCTATGTCTGTGACTTTAGCTCTCCTGCGGAGAACTAAGGTCACTAGCCTAGGTAGGCTAGGTGCTAGATAAGGAGACTCAAAGCCGCCCATCGAGCAATGGCTATGCTCAGACTCCTTGCGTGATCGTATCAGAAATGATGAGAATGTCTAACTGTGGCAGAACCAATTATTAGTTTTTGTTAGTTTAACTCACTGAAAATGTATGAAGATTTTGAATTTTTAAACTCAAATAGAACCAAGGATAATCGATCGTACGGCTTTGGTGCAATAATAAACACTAAGGGAGACTTAAAATAATGCAGTATTTTTTTTGTGTCCGGCACTTTCATATTTGGACCGAAAAAGAGGATATCCTCTGATTTTTAGTGAGAGATAAAAGAAAGAAATTTTTGGTTTTCCTTGATACAACATACCACAATCTTTTTTTTGATGACACAGTATATTGGCTCTCCTCAGTCTGATGGTAAGCAAGATAAGAGTCCACGTTGCAATTACAACGGAAGCGATGTCAAGGCATCACCTCCGTTGGCACCGCCATACCGGCCCGCGAGACGCTTCTTCACGCTTCGTTTGAAGGAATCCATATTGTAGGAAGGAGGAAATATCTTTAATAAAATTACAATTAGAGTTCATTTTAATTTATTAACTTTTAGCATAAACATAATAAACCACCACCATAATAATAATTTCTTATACATAGTCAAATATCAATGCCAAAAAAGTGTAAACTAACAGAATTCCCATGCCAAACAATATCAATGGGGTTACTTCATCCTATGACGCAAGAAACAGTGGCACCATCATTCATTTTTAAGGTTTTAAGTTTTAATGACGACATAATAAATAAAAACTAAACAGGATTTGGATAACAGACTAAAACTGCGTGAGCAACGTCGCGGGTGCAGTCTAGTAAACTAGAAATTTTTATGCAACAGTCGCCGAAGTTATCTGCGGATTAAATAGGCCGCAAGCGTTGATGTTCCTTGGAAGTCTGATGTATCCTTTCTCTCCCCAACTCGGTGACCAAGAGTTCTTGATTATCCAATATGGTTTACCATTTTCTGTAATCAAAAACGAATTTCTTTAAACATATTTTACTTTCAATGCAAATAAATTACCTACCATTCTCTCATCTTACATCTAAACCGAGGGCAAGCCACGCTTCGGCATGAATGGGCCGGCTCGACTCGAAGAAGCAGCACTGTGCTGTGTTTCGCTGCGTGAGTGAGGGTACTGGAGGTCCAATAAAGGTAAGGGGGTTTAAAGGTTGGCAGCGCACTTGTGACTCCACTGGTGTCGCAGGTGTCCATGTTCGGCGGCAATCGCTTACCATCAGGTGATCCGTCTGCTCGTCTACCATTGTCTATCACATTAAAAAAAACATAGCGTGGAATTCCCAGTTGCGTCTGAAGCTGTTGTACTGGAGCCCAAGGTACGCGTGGACCATGGATGCTTAATTTGGGAAGTCTTGTAACTACAATGAAGCGACTGCCGCCTGACCTTCGCAAAACATTATCAGGGGAACCGGACCAACTACGGTTTCCATATTTCTCTCACCACCGAGCTAATGGTGTATGCACATAGATTTGAAAAATCCAGATACGCATGCTCGGATTCGAACCCGGACCCCCGGTATGGAACGCGCGTTCTGCACCACTGAGCTACCATCGCTCATAAATAAATTAACATTAACTTATTTTTCATCATCATTTTATTATCAGGCGAACAGTTTAATCAGCAGCTCAAGATTTTTTGTGATAGGTGGCAGACGAGCAGACGGTTACCTGATGCTAAGCGATTGCCGCCGTCCATGAACACTTGCAACACCAGTGGAGACACAAGTGCTCTGCCAACCTTCTTATTTTTCCTTCGTTTGTGCCTCCGATACCCTTGCTCACTAATAAAAGGCTACAAGCAGAAATACAAGAGAACATAGAGAACATTATTTTTACTTTTAGTCTTTGTCTGTGGTTAATTTTTTTTTAGTTTTTTTTTCTTATTTATTACGTCGGTCGCAAACTAGCGTGGGGCTCGCCTGATGGTAAAGGATCACCGCAGCCTATGGACGTCTGCAACTCCAGAGGACCTGTATACTCGCTACCGACCCCTTAAAACTAGTGTTGTAAAAGAACTGAGTCTTTTAGTCCTCATTATGCGGCTATGAGTTCTTTTTGAAGAACTCACGACTAATTAGTCTTCTGCGTCGTGAGTCTTGAGTTCTTTTCAGCTCTTTCAGTCCTAAAATTTCTTGAATCGTTAGATTCATTTTAACTCCTTCGAGTTTTTTCAGTCCTTTCAGTTTTTTGAGTCATTTGAGTTCTTTAAAATCTTATGAGTCATGAGTTAAACATCAGGACTGCAGTCCATTTAAAAATATTAGTGTCATGAAGCGCTTTGAGTTCTTTGAGTCGTGAACTTTAAAATTGAAGACTGCACCCCAATCATAAAGACTCGCATATTATGGAGTATTTGAATTGTTCAAATAAAAGACTGTACTCTTAATAAAATCACTTAAGAAGTTCGAATAAACAATAAATCATGTTATCATCGTGCCGTTTTTACCGACTTCAAAATATATTTTTTCGTAAGACTGAGCCCCTTTTTAAAAAACTCAGTTGCGAGTTTTTTTCGTAAGACTGAGTCCTTTTTTCTAGTAGTTATTAGGAAAGCTAAGTTTTTAAATAAAGGACTTAGTCTTGAGTTCTTTTTGTAAAGAGTGAGCTCTATTAAAAGACTCAGTCCCTAGTTCTCATTGGCAAGACTGGAGTCTATTTTAAGAAGACTAAAAACTCCGAGAGACTTGAACTCATAATTTATTCATTTTTGACTGAGTCTTAAAAAAGAACTCGGAGTCCCAAAATTAGGGCTAAAAGACTCAGTTCTTATACAAAACTACTTAAAACCCTTAACACTTCCTTTTTGAAGAACCTCAGTCTGTTTTCCCGGGGAAAACTTCTGATAGCAGCACATTCCACTGCCGGAGCATTCACGCGAGGATATTCATCTGGAATCGTATTACTTTTTATTTACCATCTCCGTATCCAACCAATAGTACGGCGTGACCTGGGTTGTTGCCCTCGCAAGGAAATATGCCAGATGTATACGTAGGGAAACCAGATGCATCAACGCCTATAAAGCAGAAAAATAAAATTAATTATTAAGTCACAAAGAAATCACGTTAGTTCAGAGATGAATGAATGAATGAGTGAATATCTTTATTTACTAGAAACACCGCGCCATACATGGCATGTAAAAATAATCTTAAAATATAATTCAATTAAAAAACAATGAGATAAATTCAATACAATTAAAATAAATGTCAAAATATTTTTTGAATAATATTGTCATGCAGAGTCTAAAATTGCTTAATACTATAAAAGTTCTTGTCCAGTAACCAAGCATATAATTTTTTATGGGACTGCGGAGAGTTAAGAGATTTTATGCATTCTGAAATTTTATTAAATATTTTTATGCTCATATTTAAACAAGATCTCATATATTGAGTCGTTCTGGGTGCAAATTTTTATCGTTCACATTCCGAAAAGTTTATAATAGATATCGTGAATAAAATCCATTTAGCATATTAGATCAACAAAATGAGCGAAATGCCTCCGATACCCTTGCTCACTAATAAAAGGCTACAAGCAGAAATACAAGAGAACATAGAGAACATTATTTTTACTTTTAGTCTTTGTCTGTGGTTAATTTTTTTTTAGTTTTTTTTTCTTATTTATTACGTCGGTCGCAAACTAGCGTGGGGCTCGCCTGATGGTAAAGGATCACCGCAGCCTATGGACGTCTGCAACTCCAGAGGACCTGTATACTCGCTACCGACCCCTTAAAACTAGTGTTGTAAAAGAACTGAGTCTTTTAGTCCTCATTATGCGGCTATGAGTTCTTTTTGAAGAACTCACGACTAATTAGTCTTCTGCGTCGTGAGTCTTGAGTTCTTTTCAGCTCTTTCAGTCCTAAAATTTCTTGAATCGTTAGATTCATTTTAACTCCTTCGAGTTTTTTCAGTCCTTTCAGTTTTTTGAGTCATTTGAGTTCTTTAAAATCTTATGAGTCATGAGTTAAACATCAGGACTGCAGTCCATTTAAAAATATTAGTGTCATGAAGCGCTTTGAGTTCTTTGAGTCGTGAACTTTAAAATTGAAGACTGCACCCCAATCATAAAGACTCGCATATTATGGAGTATTTGAATTGTTCAAATAAAAGACTGTACTCTTAATAAAATCACTTAAGAAGTTCGAATAAACAATAAATCATGTTTATCATCGTGCCGTTTTTACCGACTTCAAAAGTTTTTTTTTTCGTAAGACTGAGCTCCTTTTTAAAAAACTCAGTTGCGAGTTTTTTTCGTAAGACTGAGTCCTTTTTTTCTAGTTGTTATTAGGAAAGCTAAGTTTTTAAATAAAGGACTTAGTCTTGAGTTCTTTTTGTAAAGAGTGAGCTCTATTAAAAGACTCAGTCCCTAGTTCTCATTGGCAAGACTGGAGTCTATTTTAAGAAGACTAAAAACTCCGAGAGACTTGAACTCATAATTTATTCATTTTTGACTGAGTCTTAAAAAAGAACTCGGAGTCCCAAAATTAGGGCTAAAAGACTCAGTTCTTATACAAAACTACTTAAAACCCTTAACACTCCCTTTTTGAAGAACCTCAGTCTGTTTTCCCAGGGAAAACTTCTGATAGCAGCACATTCCACTGCCGGAGCATTCACGCGAGGATATTCATCTGGAATCGTATTACTTTTTATTTACCATCTCCGTATCCAACCAATAGTACGGCGTGACCTGGGTTGTTGCCCTCGCAAGGAAATATGCCAGATGTATACGTAGGGAAACCAGATGCATCAACGCCTATAAAGCAGAAAAATAAAATTAATTATTAAGTCACAAAGAAATCACGTTAGTTCAGAGATGAATGAATGAATGAGTGAATATCTTTATTTACTAGAAACACCGCGCCATACATGGCATGTAAAAATAATCTTAAAATATAATTCAATTAAAAAACAATGAGATAAATTCAATACAATTAAAATAAATGTCAAAATATTTTTTGAATAATATTGTCATGCAGAGTCTAAAATTGCTTAATACTATAAAAGTTCTTGTCCAGTAACCAAGCATATAATTTTTTATGGGACTGCGGAGAGTTAAGAGATTTTATGCATTCTGAAATTTTATTAAATATTTTTATGCTCATATTTAAACAAGATCTCATATATTGAGTCGTTCTGGGTGCAAATTTTTATCGTTCACATTCCGAAAAGTTTATAATAGATATCGTGAATAAAATCCATTTAGCATATTAGATCAACAAAATGAGCGAAAAAAAATCAGCTGTTCCATACAAAATAGAATATCCACCCGGCAATGTTTCATTTATTTATTTACTATTAGGTGGCAGACGAGGATCATCTGAAAAGAAGCGATTGCCGCCGCCCATGGACACCCACGACACCAGTGAGTCAAAAGTGCGCTGCCAACCTTTAATCCCCCCTTTCCCACTGGATTGGACCTCCGGTACCCTCACTAACGCAACGAAACACAGCAAAGTGCTGTTCAAGCCGGTTTTCTGTGAGGACGTGGTATCACTCCGGTCGAGTCGGCCCATTCATGCCAAATCGTGGTTCTCCCACGGCCAAAGTAATAAAAAACAAAAGGTAATGTATGGAACAGCTGATGTATCTCATAGGCCTCCTCCACTTCCTCTTGGCCTGGTACACTCAACATTATCCTGGACACCAAGTTGACTCAACAGCCACCTAAACTAGGTGGCATACGTAAACCAATAAATTGTCTTCATTTTATCTTATTCCATACTGTTCCAAAATATGAGTTCTTCTTCTTCTTAAAGTGCCTCTCCGAATAGCGAAGGTTCGCCGTCAATATAGCATATTCTTCTCGGTCTCTAGAGAGGCGAAACAGCACGGCGGCGCTCGTGATCCCCGTCACTCCCGGATGTTACGCAGCCATGATTTTTTCATCAGACCCACACGCCTCTTACCAGATACGTTCCCCATCGTAATCATCAAAATATGACGTGGTGTGTTAATTTAAAATCTTATTTCTAAACTACAATATAAGCTTTTTTCCTTTTCGCAACATAACATAGTCGTCTGGAATTGTTGCTATTGGTCAACATTAACAGAACACGTTTTTACAGTTTCCTTTGCACAATTTTGAAGTTTCAAAATAATCAAACTTACCAATAGACAGAGGTCCTGTGCTGACTAGTGCCTCTTTCATTTCATCCTCACTTTGGAAGTTGTAAGTGTTGCAACCAGTAACTTGGACTGCAACTTTATTTTGTTGGAAGTTGCATTCGCCCTTCCTTCCAGCGTATGGATAAGCTTGCTCTGTCATAACACCACCAGCTGCCTTAGCATATCTAAAAAAATAATAACACAATTTTATTATTTATTTGATTTTTAACCCCCGACGAAAAATCTACGGTGTGTTATAAGTTTGACGTGTCTGTGTGTGTGTGTGTGTATGTCTGTTCGTGGCATCGTAGCTCCCGAAGGGAAAAATAAAATCAAAAATATATTTATTCAATTTAAGTCCACACACTTATGAATGTCAAAATATGATTATGTTTTTTTCTGTTTGTAGGGTGAATTGATCGGGAGTGTTCTTAGCTATGTTAGATATCGATCCAAGATGGCCGCCGCCACAAAATGTCGGATTAACATAGTGTATGACAACTCCCCTCGATAAAGTAAAATACAATACACTATGTGGCGGACAGGAAAAGGAGACACCGACATGAGGGGTGGAGAAAATATATTAACAAAATAAAAATGTAGAAAAAAAACAGAAAATTTACATGTTATCGCCCAAAACGTCAGATGAAGAAGAAACGTCAAAGAAATACTTTTTCTATTTATAAGGGCGCCTAAGCGGCAATGAGGTCTGTCCTCGACACACTATAAAATCGAATTCAAGATGGCTGCCCCCATAAAATGGCAAAACAATAAATTATAATATATACTTGAGTAGCGTGCCTTTGTACATAAGTAAAATAACAATTAGAAAGTTTTTTTTAAAAAAGTGAAAACTAAAAAATAAATTATAAATTTTAAAACCCCCGACAAAAATTTTAAAAGTCCAAATTAAAATTGAAATTCCTACATATGAACATTTTTGCTTAAATATTGTCTCGTCGGTAGGCTGCTCCTTACCTACATATAAAATGTGGGCCCACACGACAATATTTAATCAAAAATGTTCATACGTAGGATAGTCACCAGCAGTTTCAATATATTTTTGGACTGTTAAAATTTTCAATTTATTTTTTGTATTCACAAACTTCGATGCATAAAATAGTTTTGCTTTGACTTAGAAATTAGGATATCTATTTTTGCTTGGTTTGTTATGCACGTGGCTTACCGCATAGCGCTGTCCATCACGCCTCCATCACAGCCGTTATTGGATGTGTCACAATCCATAAACTGCTGTTCAGATAATGGTACGATTTTCCCATGTTTCATCGCATATTGACTCTCTATGTTACCTGCGATTGGAAAATAAGGCAATAATGAGACACCAGAATCGTCATAATCAGCTAAGGCGACAGCTGCTGAACATAATAAAAATAATATCCTCCAACCGATTTCGGCTAAGGCAGCCAATCTCAACGATCACCTACTTACGCAGGATATATTGGTTTTATATAATAATAATAATTCTCACAACATCTCATACGTTGACCTGATTCCGTACTAAGTAGCTTAAGCACTTGTGTTACAGATATCAGACAACAGAGGAACACGAATATATACTTTAATACATATATTACACCCAGACACCGAACAAACACAAGTGTTCATCGCACGAATGTTTGTCCAGGGTGGGGATCGAACCTACGACCTTTGGCGTAAGAGGCAGGGTCACTACCAATTGCGCCATCCGGTCAGTCAACCTATCCAACCTGATTTCGGCTAAGGCAGCCAATCTCAACGATCACCCACTTACGCAGGATATATTATAGCGCTTAAGTGTGTGTGCAAACACAAGTGCACTCTCTATTCCCTTGCCCTCATATTTCTATGGGACACCAGTGTGACACGACCTGAAAGGGATCGGGCGCAGAACCAACGGCTTAACGTGCTTCCCGAGGCACGGGGGTACATGACCGCGAACTTCCAGACTTCGCGCTGACAGTGAATTTCTTAACAGACATATTCAGGTACAAATTTTGATCCCGATCCGAGGATCAAACCCGGGACCCCAAGCGCAGCCTTCGCTTTAATGTGCAACACACTACCCACTGCGGAAACGAAGCAATCAAACTGAACATACAACTCCCCCAAAAGCATCAAATCTAATATTAAATAAATAAAATAAAATAAATATTTCACAACGTCACATACATTGATCTGACTCCGAGATAGGTAGCTCTGTACTGCATCCTGTGTTACGGATATCAGAACCAACAGCGGAATCACAAATATATAAATTTATTACTTTTATGTTGTCAATACAAACTTATAATATACAGGGTGTATCTGTGAACAATTACATCCCCTTAACCACGTGTTCTACTAAACATTATGAACAACATTTGTTCTATCACTTTTGGAAATTCGCATGAAAAAATTTCAACTTTTCATACAGAGTAGGTCACCTGACTTGGTCATTTTGTATGGAGAGTCTAAATTTTTCGATGATTTCGAAAAGTCATTGAACAAATGTTGTTCAGAATGGTTGGTAGAACACGTGGTAAAAGGCATGTAAATGTTCACCATTACACTCTGTATAGAAAACACCCAGACCAATAAAAACAGACATGTTCATGCACACAAATGTTTGTACTGTGCGGGGATCGAACCCGCAACCCTTGCACCAGAGGCACTGTTCCAAACGGGACGTCAATATTCTTCAGAAATTGACATCAGAATCTTTATTGTATACCTAAGTAGAGGCCTTTTTTATGATGAGTAACGTTTTAAATATTTTACTCACCAGTGGTGCTGAATGCCCAACAAGACCCACACCTTCCCTGGTTCTTCACAGGGGACACCACACCCTGATCTCGCCAGTCAAAGTTATCCGGGGCCGAGAAACTGGTATAATTTAATGATTTACACGGGCAAGCTGCCACCAGCGACTCCGAGGGCTTGAAACCAGTGTACATAGATTTAAACTCTTCATTAGTCAAGTCTAAGAACATTGTAATACCTTAAAGAAGAAAAGATGAATCAATTATTAAATCGAATGTGTTGACAACTTAACGTTTATACTTGAGATTTAATCATAGGTGGACCTGTTTTATTCTATCTGGACCTAAAATAAAAATGTACATGGAAAATATATTGGGCCCTGGAGCGTAACTGCTTCAAATCATAAAGTTAGCCCATGTTAATTAAGGAAAACAATTATTTATTTTTTAAATATTCTATAAATATTAAGATTTACGTAAGAACTTGAGATAGAACTCCTCAAATCCTGAATCATGGTCCAAACGTACAACCATCTCCAAGGCGATGGCTGTGGACGCAACAGGGAGACTATAATGGACTTAAAAACTACAATGGAAACAAAAATTAAGGCACTAGTTTTAAAAAATCTGTTAATTTTGTACATTTAAGTAGCTCACCATGGACAGGAGAATCCAGTTTTTTGTTTTTTTCATTGACCATTGCCAAATTGTCTTTAAAAATTTCGAACCTCATTTGCTTCTCTTCTTCAGAAGAATATACCTTGTCATACGTATTCACGAAGTATTCGAAGTGCGTGTCTGCATCCTCGAGGTCATAATAATATGGAGCCGAGGAGACCAAACCTCCGAAGAAACAAATCAGCAGAACTGGAGAAATCATTTTGCGATGAAACTTAATATTGAGAGTGCTGCAGCAGCTTATATACTACTTAAAAAGAATTTGTCGCATGTTGTGATAGTAAAATATTGATAACGGAAACATTGTTCAAATGTTATAATCATTATAATTTATAGAATGTTATCTTTATGCCTACGGTGTTTGAATTTCATTAGCAAGGTCAAGCATATTTTCATGGTGCCAAGGTTCGCTTTTTTGAACACGTGATTCCTCCCCGCTTAAAGGTCGATGAGGGAACACCGCTGGGGTTTAGTCGGTATACCTCTGGCCTGGCTTCTTATTAAGAGAGACCCTCGCCAGAGGAAGAGCCCGACATGACCCTCTTGCTCCCCAGCAGGACGGCCGAAAGGCGACGACGTCAGCCCATTTCTCTCCGAGCGGAGACATTTCCCAGCGATAATAAAAAAATATTGTATGAGGCAGTCACTGTACTTCAAATAATGATACTTTTCATAGAAGCCAAAAATCACTATCGCTCATATTTATTGGTTACATTAAGGTAAGCAGTTGATTTAGTTCACTCGAATCGCTTGTACAGATAAAGTACTAACGTCGAGTATAACCAGGGGAGGACATTGTGGATTTGGTTAGGCCTTCAGTACCATTGGTAGTTTAAGCTTTACATTGGCTTTCGAAACATAGGTTCAGGTTGTCTTTCGAAGCAAAGCTTTCGTTTTGGAGCCCGGATTACGCTTAGACCTAAATCCACGATTTGGGAAGTCTGGTATATAATTACAATGAAGGCAACTGTGGTATCTTCTGCTATCTTCGCAACTTTTAACCGACTGGATATACGAATCCTAAGGGCCGGTTCGACCAATCTTATGCCGCTACTAAATCTATGGTATAGCGGTGTACGTATACCATAGATTATACCATATATACATAGATAGATAGTATACGTTATACCATAGATTTATCTACAGATAAAGATTGGTCGAATCAGGCTTTAGTCGAATGAAGTTATCTTTGTTTTGGTTTTGGCAATAAAGTTTGTCCATTCACTTAATATTACTACAGATTTCTTGTAGAAACCAATAAGATTTTACCAGACAGAAATATTTCTGTGCGTCCTGTGAAAAGTGGTACAAGTCTACTTATATCGAACCTGATTTTCTTCTTGCTACTTACATCACAAAAAGCCCTCTATTTTTCTGTCTGATCAGACATGCAAAGAAATCGTCCTATTTTTCCATCTGATCAGACAGAACAATAGAGCATTTTTTGTGATGAAGTAGCAAGAAGAAAATCAAATTCGATATAAGTCGACTTTTACCACTTTTCACAGGAACGCACAGATTTGTCATGTACAAGAAACATCATTTTCCCATACATTTTTCCAATAAGTTCCTTCGGGTATTCGGACATAGTATCCCATTCAATCCAAAACAAATCTCACTAGCAAATAATTGGTCTCAGCTTGCACCAGCTAATCCTGGGTTCGATTCCCGGGTCATTGTCGTCAACTCATGTGTGTTCCCATTGTGGGGGACTTTATCAATTAATTTTATCACTGTGTAATATGGATGATACGCGTGGATGGATCCGAATGGGAATACTGAAGTGCCACTACCAAAGGGATTTGCTTTGAGTTTTAGTTTTTATTATTACTACCATCCTCCTGCAATTTTGCTTTAGATAAATAAATAAATAAATAAAATCGTTTATTTGCACATTGGTATAAAAGATTACAAGAAACAACAATAGGTGCTCATGCTTCGCTAACAAAAATAGCATGCAAAACAGTAAGATGTCACATAGAAACAAATTATACGAAAATAACATTATAATATGGAATTAGAATTAAATATCTCATTAATAAATTATGAATTATGTCAGTTATATAAGTTGGTTGTTAATAAACTCATTAATACTATAAAAGGTTTTTAGTTTTTAGCCATTTAGTCAATCGTTTTTTAAATAGGAAAGTATTTAGCATTTTAAGATCTTACTTATATATTTTGACGCACATCGCAAGACAACTTTTATTGTATTTACTAGTTTTGGGAACATTTCTTAAGACAAGTTTATGTATGTTTCTCCGCACTCTTGTACTTTGTGCTTTCGCAAATAGATCCCTATGTTGATGGACGAAGTTACATACCTCATATTAGGTGTGTTATATCTATATTGACACCAAGCAATGACTTCTCTTTGCTTGGTACCTTACAAAATAGACATATACATACCTCATTTATAGGTAAGTTTATAGGGCTACCCCTAAACCCGCTACCAGTACGAAATCCTTACCATTCAGTTATACATCAGGTCAGTTCAGGTGGATATTACTCAAATCGAGATTCGACTATATGGCGCATTGGGTAGTGACTCTGCCTAATACGCCGATCCTCTTATTCCTTATCGTAGTTTAAATAAGTGTGGGGTTAGTACTAGAAATAATTGAAGAACTAGTATAAACATTATTACAAAACTAAGTTTAACGTTTGTAGTATATCAACTATAATACTAATGTTAAGCCAACCGGACCCCTAGTTTAAAATGAGTACTAAAATAATGACCGATTCGATCGATTCAATGAAAATGACAGTTTATCCATATGACAGTTCATTCCGTTTTACGGTAAGTTATTTGTGAGAAAGTAGTTAACTTTTTTTTTGTTTTAACCCCAAAAATATAAGCAATTCCTAGTCATATTACTTGGACTTACTTAATACAATATTAGACTTTCAAATATACAGACAACAAATCAAGGATATGTATTTAAAACGAAACGTCACTGAACGAATGATTGAATGATTCGATAAATTTGGACACTATCCTGCGTACTAAGTATCTATGGTTAGTCGAAGATTTGTAATAAAAAATTAAGAACTAACGGTATTCCGCAATAATCATAAACTTGCTAGTTTAAGATTCATTCAAAGCCGGTATCAGAGTAGATTTTTGTAATAAGAGGACAAAGGTTATGGGTTCAATCCCCACCCTGGACAAACATTCGTGTGATGAACACTTATTCAGTGTCTGGGTGTAATATTTATATTTTTTTCATAGTAACACAGTATATTGGCTCTCCTCACCCTGATGGCAAGCAAGAGAAGAGCCCACGTTGCAATTACAACGGATGCGATGGATAACGTATGTATTTAAGTAAATGTCTGATATTCCTCTGTTGTCTGATATCCGTAAACGGAATTAGGCCAATGTATGAGGTATTGTATGAATTTATTAATATCCGAGCAGCTTAGGACCGGGGGATACGGGACATTGCTCACCGGATTAGCAAGCTTAAGTGGCAGTGGGCTGGCCATATTAGCCGCAGAACCGACAACCGATGGGGTAAACGAGTTCTGGAGTGGAGACCGCGTCTTGGCAAACGTAATGTAGGGCGCCCTCTGGCTAGGTGGGGGGACGATCTGCGCAGGATGGCTGGCAAGAGCTGGATGCGAGAAGCCATGGATAGATCACAGTGGCGAACAATTGGAGAGGCCTACGTCCAGCAGTGGACTGCGATAGGCTGATGATGATGATTAGGACCGGGTATGTCGGTGCAAGCGAAATTAATTTGTAGCACAAAAACTTAATGTAATCAATTTTACAGTACAGGTTGGAAATTATTTGATGGCAAAAGTAGCCATTAGTATCATTAGAATGATCTAACTACTAAATAAATAATAATAAATAAATATTTCACAACATCACATACATTGATATGACTCCGAGATAGGTAGCTCAAGCACCTGGGTTACGGACATCAGAACCAACAGCGGAATTACAAATATATACATATAATACTTTTCTTTTGTAAATACATACGTATAATACATAGAAACACCCAGACCAATACAAACATGTTCATGCACACAAATGTTTGTACTGTGCGGGGATCGAACCCGTAACCCTTGGGCCAAAGGCAGCGTTCACTACCACTGTTCCAAACGGGTCGTCGATTAAATTAACATAATATTGAAAATGCAGCCTTATTTCAATCAAACCATTGAAATATAGTAAAAAGATTAACAGTCTCACCAAAATTGTAGCTAACCAAATTCAATAGAAAACGTCGGCAAGTCAAAGTAGAGTTAAACCAAAAAGGGTAACCCGAACATATAATCCAGGTTTAAGCGAGGCCAGAATACAAAGCCATGTTTACACTTCAGATGATGCAAAGAATGAGGACGGAGATGAAAAAAAGCCTCCCGAAGATGTTAATGAAATGGTACATGACAATAGAGAGAATGGGTATTCTGGTGCCAGGATGTCTGGTGAGGTTTGAATGGGAACCGCATCTTCAATAGTGACAGCTACTGATACTAGTATTTTGCTTCCATTTTGGTTTCTTTAAAGTATTTTTAAATAGATACGATGTTTAAATATGGTACTCATCCACAGGTTTGTTACTATTTTCTTTATGTGGCAGATGAACAGACGTCTCATCCGATGGTTTTTTTTAATAACTGTACGCTAACGCTTGACCACAATCTCACCTGATAGAAAGTTACAATGAGGTCTAGGATGTAACGCGTTCGCCTAGAAGATGCCTGTTCACTCTTGCCTTAAAGATGTCCATATTGTAGTGGTCGGGAAAAACAGACTTTGGCAAGGAGTTCCATTCCTTAGCTGTCCGCATTATGAACGTGGAGACAAATCGATTCGTGCGGATAAGGGGCAAGCCAACAACGTAAGGATGAAACCACTCGCCTTCACTATTCCGAGTTGAACCTTTGGTACCTTTATGCACTTGTCGAAACACAGTATAGGCGCTATTTCATGCAGGTTTTTTGTCATATCGCGTTTGGAAACCCATTTATGCGCGTAGTTATTCTACAGAAAAATAATTGAATGGCCATAAGTCATTTTAATTTAGTGTTTCAATTTACAACACTGTATTTCGACTACTATACGATTTCTTAGTTTGTGTGACTACCTTTCTCTCCTTTTTGCTACGACTTTTTTTAATAGATTGATAGACAGATTCGCATTCACACTTTGTTTTTGTGATAAAGAGAAAAATTTAATCTTATTCATAGAGTTTAGTATACTTGTTTTTTTTCTTATTGGTTAATTACATACCACAGATTCTAGGTCCGTGCCGTTTGCTAGTCACAGAGTTTGTTTGCTTGCTTGTTTGTTGGTTTGCGTAGTTATGTTACTCCGCTCACAAAAAATACTTTTCTTACTTTACATTACATTTTATACATTGACTTATCTGTTTTCTTGCTAACTTAATATTAAATACAAATACCAATGTTTTATATCAAAATTATTGCAATATAGTTTAAAATTAAAGCAGATGTATCCATATTGCGATCAAAAATACATTGAAAATTAAATACAATTAAGAATTCAATAAATTTCAATAAAAACTTAGAAATATTGAAAAAAAAAGTATTGTTCAATCTATTAAACAACACATGCAAAATTGCACTCAGAGAGAGGTAGGTAAGGTTTTAATTTCAATTATAGAGTGAAGTGATTATAGATCGCCTTGTCTCCTCAAAGGACTGCTTTCTTCCCAAGATAAAGATCTGAGGTAGCATCAAAATGTCCTTATGAATGAAACTTAGTGTACAAAGTAAGGATTAACGGAGTTTTCATTCTTGTTACTACCGCAGGAATATGAATGAAACTGCAGATTGAAGAAAGCAAAGCGGCATCTTCGTGACAGGAAAAGGTAGCCGCAAGTTCATTATTCTGTTTGTGAATGAAGGTAAAACCATTTGGACCTGTGTAAAAAGTGTGTTTGTGCATAAAGATATTATTCTGCTCGTTCGTACTACGTAGTCATGTAGAATATGGATCACAGGTCTGGAACCCACAATACGAAATGGACAACATTCCATATTTTTAACATTGCCAAATTGTTTTTTTTATATGAAAATAGACATAAAATGAACAGACCCTTATTTTTTCTTTTTTCAAAATTTTGTCATTTTCATACATAAAATAATTATTGAAATTCTATATATTATAAATAGATGTAAGCGTCAAATGACGTCATCGGACGGCTGAATACAGCGATATTCCTTTGCTTATCATTGTTTTAATAAAAAAGGCTACTACTGTCAAAGGTACAGAATACTAGTAACAACATTGTAAACATCATTCATTCAATCAACGTTGACAAATTATCTTTTTTGACAGTTGCATGTCATGGGTTTGGTATTTCATAAATTTAAAACTATGATGTGCTAAGCAAAGAAATATTTTACATTCTGCCGTCCGATGACGTCATCTTACGTTTTTAGTTTTTATTTTTTTCTCAGTAAATAAGCAATATAAAAAATAAATAAATATATAATCGAGTAGCGGAAAAGTAAGTAAAGAATTGGTATTTTTTGTTTCATAGCTCAGAAATTTTGAAATCTTGTCCATTTATAAAAATCGCATTGAAGCTATCCAGAAGAAATTCCTGAGATACCTTGATTTTAGAGCACGTCAGTATTCGACTGATTACAATCAACGTTGCCACAGGTACCATTTTGACCACTTGAATACAGGCGGTATATAAATGACATTTCTTTCTTGATGAATATAGCAAATGGAAAGATCGACTGTTCCGAACTTGTCGCTAAGTCACAACTAAGGACTAATCAACTTGGATTTCGTTCTCGTCCTCTAATTAGGGTTCCTTTTGCGTCTACAAATTACAGGAAAAATGCTTTCTTTACCAGGAGTACGTCCAGTTTCAATAGCCTACCTCGCGAGATAAATATTTCAATAAAAATTAATGGTTCTCAGCACCCAAACCGTAGTAATATTATTATTATTAGTAGTAGAATATAAATTAATTTATATTATAAAGGTACCGTAAAAAATGTTTTTCTTAAAGATAAGTAAATGTGGAGGCTTGTTATTAGCAATTTGCACTGTCATCATCCTATGTCATTTATTTTGTAATTAGTCTGTAAGCCCTCTGTAAAATAAAAAAAGGAAGGATTTGACTGCAATCTGTCTTTCTTATCATGTGAGGGGGTTTGAAACCAGATGGTTTAACCAGAAGGCTCTTAGATAAGAGCCTTCTGGTTTTATGAGTGTCGCGATCTTTTGAGAGTGTAGTTTATGTATTTTATTTGTGATAGTTCATTTGTGGTGATGGGATAGGTAGTGTAAGGAGTTTGATAAAATTAATTTTATATTTCTACGATTTTCATCTTTATTGTTTTACCATATTTTTGCTATACAGTGTATCCGGAGATCGATGTCCGACCCGTGAAGGCGAGTAATAGAATCCATTTTATCGAAAACTCCACTGACAATTTTTTTTTCTTATATTAATAAAATGCGGCTATTAAAATTTTTGTTACTTCTGAGTATGAGTGAGTTCCTTTATTTGTCATCTTCTGATGTAAAGGACTTCCAAGCAATATGTTTGATAGCTTAAAAAGCAGGCAATATGCTGACGTTAACAAGTTTATCAAAAGCTCCTATGAAAAGCCTTAAAAACTACTTCAAAAGTAAAAATCTAACAGAATAGGTGATTATTGTCAAGTCTTTATATTGTTAAAACTAAAGTATTAAGACAACTTTTTGATTACATTTTAGATGCATCAAGATATTGCCTAATAACCGATAATAAAATCTAAGCTTTATGTCAAGTAGTCGTATTAGTAGTGTTTAATTGAAATTACCAAACCAATCAAAATGGAGTCATACTTGAAATGAAAAAAAATGTTTTTTCTTTTTTAATTGTTTAAATGTTATTAAGAAAAAAATGATTGACAATGGAAATGTCGATAAAATTGATTATATTTACTCGCCTTCACGGTTTGGACACCGGTTTGGACGGTGTATCACCGGACACTGTATAATGAAATAGGGATATCTCGGGACTCTTTAATGGTATCTATACAATCGTCAGTGGGTACAGTAAGTACTCATATTATGTTACACCTTTCTAACATTATATTAGCTGAATCATTACACCTGGTGTTCCGATTCTTCATTTCATTCATTTGACCATTCATTTATCCTAAATGGTACAAAATTTGCTTTATTGGCAGAACCACACGATATCCGGCCAACGTGTCCTTATTTATTTTGTCTTTATTGTATACGAAATTACAAAAGATGTTGTAAATTGGGCAATTCTATAAATCCACAAATTGAGATATTTGTCTCACGAACAGATTTTGAACAATCAGAGCTATGGATAGGATAGTACAATAGGACAAAGCGATGTATGGGGCACCGGATGTCGCAGTTTTGAGGTGTTTGTATATAGCCAAGATTTGTGAATGCGTATGGAGACAGTTTCAGATTCCAATAAATTTTGAGCGGGGGTGGAATAAAGGTGGAGTGGAGTATGTTTGTGCTGTTATATTTTTTACAGACGTTATTTATTTCAAAAAATAATTTGTCTTGTTACTAACAACATAAAATATCTTGGCGTAAAAATTGACGAGAACCTCTCCTTCAAGCAACAAATATCTTTCTTATCCGGTCGACTTCGAAAACTGCTTCATATTTTTAAAGTTCTCAGACGATCAGCCTCAATGGAAGTAATCAAAATGGTATATACATCTTTATGTCAATCTATCCTAATCTATTGTATAGGTGTTTGGGGCGGCTCCATCAAAACCAGCTTTATCCAATTAGAAAGGTCACAACGCGCTGTTCTAAGAGTGATGCATCTAAAGCCGTTCCGGTACCCTACGGACCTTCTATATAAAGAGGCAAAAGTGCTTCGAGTCAGACAGCTCTATATATGGCGCGTATGCTGTGCTCAACACAGAATAACCCTGAGATGCCCTGACATAGACTCACTAAGGAACAAACGAGTGTTTAAAATACCGGTTCCTACTGTCCGCTCCGCGTTTGCCCAACGTCTCCCATTATTTTCGCATCCACACATTTATAATAAAGTTAATCGTTTATGCCCCTTAAAAGACCTATCTCCTCTTGAAGCCAAACACAAAATTAAATCCTGTTTACTGGACCTAAATTACAATGACACAGAACATGTCCTCTCTTGATTGTGATGATGCATACACTAATATTCACACCACACACACACACACACACACCACAAACACTCACACATACACACACACACACACATCAAATCCATACAGTATTACTTTCATTATCCTTAATTACTTAATTATATGTTTTAAATATGTTTGTTTATAGAACCGAAGCTGTCGTTAAATGTAAAAGTTTGCTAATGTTCACTCAACTCAACTAATGCGATACAGGCCTGTGAGCCTAGTGCAATAGTTGATGATACTACCAAATGTAACATTTAATGTCATTAAAGATTTATTTTATTTTTATTTATAATGAAACGTAAAGTTCTGTTGAATTGTTATAAGTCACATTTTACATTTCAGCGCACTTAAGTATTATCTGGATAATTCAAAGAGACCTATTTCCAGCAGTGGACTGCAACAGGCTGTATCAATAACATTATTGTGCGAACAAAAAGTAGCTGCATAGCATGAAAACGTATTTATAAACGTATTTGTCCTAGATACTTAGATTAAATCAAAATAGCGGAAGATACGGCAGACCACTGAAAACATAGTACGAGAGCCCACGACCAAAATTTTTGTCTCATAGCAATACGGCCAAAACCGCATCAAATCGATAGATACGATTATCTTGAACTCGAAAATACCAATATCAGACATTTTCCGCGTAGCGTTTGATCTGACCGAATTTTCAAAATTGTCAAAGAATTTTGCCGAACTGCATCATAGCAATATGTCTGATTTGCAGACTGTAGTTGAATGGTAGTTTTGAGATACCGGAAACATATTTTTCAGACGTTAGTGGTGTAGCGCAAACCCGTAAAATCACTAACAAAAATAAAAAATGAGACAAAAAAAATTTCTCATAGCAATACGTCTGAAAATCTTTTTTATTAGTAAATTTTGGTTATTTGATGCGAACAAAACAATTTTCAGACGGAAATGTGAACGCATTAAATTTTGAGACCGTTTTGAAAATGTTAACAAATTTGACCGATCGGTATCATAGCAATATGTCTGAAAATTGTTGGACATGATAAAATAAGTTGTCCACATGTGCAAAAAATGTATATCAGACAAATTAAGTGTAGTACCTTCTCTATCAGACAACTTTTCGATACCCAGATATCATTTAAAAATCGTATTGAGGCATCTTGAATTTTCTGTTACAAATCAATGAATACGTTGCGACCCTGAATTTATTAGATGATAATTAACAAAGAATTTACCCGAAACCGTAACATTGAAGTTGAAGGACTGAAATAAATCGCACAAAAGGAAACTAGGATGAAGTTGAAAAAAAAAACGGTTTATTTAAAGTTACAAAATATTATCGTATTCAATCGCTGTCGGATTCGGAATCGTCGTCTTCAAAATCACTCTCGACGTCGCTCAGGAGATCTTCAACGTCCTCTTCTGTAAAATAAACATCTTTAGTGAAAATCACGAACTTATTTATGAAATTAACAGCAAAATCCATGTAAACTGTACCTGTTGTGGATGATGATTTGTCGTCAAAAATAACGTCGCTCAACTCAGGTAGTTGGTTGCCAGAGAGTGTATTGACGGAAGAATCTCAAGAGGCCAGGAATAAGGACTTCAAAAGATACAGGGTAACAATTCCAGAAAATTTGGCCGAGAATAATCAAATAGAGATTTTTTTTGTTGAGATCAGATCCCGTGATTACCAGCAAGCAGAAATCTAAGAAAAGAAATCCTCAGACTCTTCCAAAAGAAATCTTAAATTTATTAAAAGATCCATCTTCAAACATAAATTCCGATAAAGTAACGCATATCGATGACGAAGATGATGATGATGAAGATGATGTTGATGAAGATGATGATGATGCGCTAGCATATCTTTAGAATAGTAGGTTCAGAATAATTTTAATAAAATATAAGCGATTGTTTACGTCTTTTTGTTTCATTATTTGTGTTAAATTACCTAAAAAACATACATTTATGTATTTAAAGTCATATAAATGATTCTAAATCATCGAAAACATTATTTTATTTCAATTTAGTGACTACAAAAGCCATTTAGCCAGTAAACTGATTTAATGCCAGAAATAAGGGTATCTTGCCCCAGTGTGCGTCGGTCAGGCGACTCCGAAACGTTATTTTCGTTTTTGGGAGTATATGCTACACTGAAAGTGTCTGAAAACAGGTTTTTGGTAATCCTGGCAGCAATACAAAAAGTTGAAAAAAAAAATTATCCGTATTGCTATGATACAGGTCGGCTAAATTTTTTGACATTTTCAAAAATGCGCTCAGGCTATATGCTACGCGCAAAATGTCTGAAAACAAACTTTTTCGTAATACAATTATAAAATCTATGTACATTTTCACTATCAGACGTATTGCTATAATACCGACTGTCTTTTTTTATTGACACAGCAGAAATGGCCTCCCACGCAGTTGCTACACTTTCGACCGTTACTACACGCCTAGTCGGGTTCAGAATCATACAATCTAACGATTTTATAGGGTTTTTGCCGTATTGCTATGAGACATGGTTTTGGTCGTGGGCTCTCGTACTAACAGGCTTGATGCACAACTACATGCACACTTACTCACAGCTCTATGACACGTTGTACGATATTGAAAGATAGAGACAAACCTATTGTTTTGACATAAGCGTGAGTGAGTCGAGTACTACGCGTCAGAGTTGAGTCCTGTCAAAAGGACTTAACTCTTCACACATTAATATATCGTATATTTATATCTCGCTCTGCAAAATGTTGACCTAAACAATAATGAATTAAAAAATATAATGAAAAATTTAAATTTTTCTTCTAATTATGAGTGAAATGTGATTCCATGAGATTTGTTAATTCTTTTTGAATGATTTGTGGCGCATGAAGGTATTTTGGTAACCCTTAAAAAAGTATCAGCCTATAAATTGTCCCACTGCAGAATAAAGGCCTCCATCATATAAATCAAGTCATCGCTACTATGATGGGATTAGGCTTAATCACCACGCTTGCCTAATGCGGATTGGTGATCGCAAACCCGAGCTATGTTCGGAAAACTAGAAACATACTTTTTGCACGACCCGGGAATCGAACCCAGGAGACTACCATTAGACCAACAGGGTATCCAGGGGCAGGGTCAACCTTTATCCCACTTAAAACAATTAAGTAATATTGTTGTGTGACACGACTGCTAGTCAGACTCGCCAATTTGTGAGTGCGTGCAATTAGGCAACGGGCACGTAATTTAAGCGGCCTACGCGGTAGAGACGAGTCACCTATCTTCCGCTATTTTGACTTAATCTAAGGACTCGTATTATGATATCTGAGTCTAAGGCTAGGGACAGCAACAAAATGTATTTATTTTTATTGCTTTATAGTGAGTATTTATTATAAATTATTTATTTTCAAATTATTAAAAGAAAAAGTATTTCCAGTAAAAAGGCAACATTTATTCACTACATAATTTTTCCAGTTTTGCCCTGTATTTTTTTTTACCAAAATCGAATAATCTCCACTGCTTCCCTGTTTTCGAAAATGGCGGAAGACGTTTATAATTTCATAATATTAAAATGTATCGCATTGATTCCCTTCAACAATAGGCAGGGACAATGCCACAATAGGTGTAGGTAACAATGACACTATGGCAAACATGTGAAATGCCAATACCATTCACAATACAGCAAAGTCATATGTCAACTTACGACGTTGTTGGATTTTGAACAGTGACGTACTCTGTTTAAGGATGTATTTTGAGAAGGGATTTTTGTCCGAGAATGTTTGTAAGTTGAAACACAGCGGTAAGTTGGCAAAGTACTATTGTTACAATGAAAGAGCGGCTAAGGATGGCTCATTGAGGCCCATTGTGGCGGGTGTGTGCGGACAAAAGGACACGTTTTGAGAATTTTGGACAATTTTTGATAGTTTTTGCAAAGAGTTGCACCTTTGGTTGCAGGGGCGGAGTGAGGGCCAAATACATAATTTAAGGTCAATTTAACAAGATAGGAAAATGATCATGGTGAATGTTGACGATGGACTGTATATAAACTTAAAGCGCTGGTTAAAGGATGCTAATAAAAAGTCGCTGATATTAGCAAAAGCCATGTAATTTCGTTCAATCGACATAAGACATCAAAACACAATAAACTAAACAATAATATATCAAAATTAGTAAAAAAAGTATAAAACCATAAACAATATAAAAGAGGCTGGTCCAGCCGTCGATCCTGAACAATGAATACATTTACAAAAAATATTTGTTTGTGATAATAGGTACTCATAGGAAAGAGTCATGGAAACAGTTTTTCAATTTTTAAAACCATACATAGGTAGGTACTATTTATATTTCAGATGGCTATTTCATTGGTTAATAATTAGGTATTTTGTAACAGATGATAATAATTATATTTTATCTTTTCAGTTACGGATTACATCAAAGTAGAAAAAATTTACAAAGAAATTATGTAGGTAAATTTAAAAAAAACTGTTTATTTCTTATCAACCTACATACGACCCTGTCCAAATTAGTACCAGTAACAGGGTGGTATATTTTTCAGAAACTACTTGTCAGCACACAAAATGCCCAGTGGAGCAGATCGGCACCCCGCCCGCACAGTGGGCCGCGAACGCAGCCTCGGACATCGCACAATGGGCACGCACCGGGCAAAAATTGCTACCGAATTATTGAGAATTGCATTTCTTTTGTAAAAGAAATGAATGAATATGCTTTCACTTCTTGATTGTACATTATTTGAGTTCAGTTGATATGCTTCACTAAAGTTTTTGTGAAGGCACATTTGCAGCGTATAAATTGAGTTTTCTGGTAAATAATGGAATAAGAATATTAAAGATATAAGTACTTATTACTTTTTAGTTTGTAATAAAAAAAATAAAAAATAAAAACATGAGTTTTAATAGACATTTATGTGAGGTTTAACTAATGATAACTTTCAAATCCACTAAAACATTTATATATTCAAATTCAAATTCAAATTTCCTTATTGCAGACAACATACATAGGACCATACCTTAGTACAATTATATAAAAAAACTTAATAATAGGGTTAGTAAATAGGTACTTAGAGGGTTTTTATTTTATTTATTTATATAAGTTTTACGAAAATTATAAAGAATCCAGCTGATTTCCAAAAATGCCGACACAATTAAATATACATTATATTTATTAAACAATAAAAACTGTAGACCCTTTTCAGGTTTTATAGATAATCATGTAAGTGTACAATGTTTGCAAATAATTTAATTTCAGTAATTATAGTCGCTTAAATAATTATAGAATAATATATTCACTCTTCGTATTGTCTACTGATAGGAATAATGCCTTTGCGAGGATAGCATGTGTATGTCTTCAGGGCAAATAAATGGTGGTACAAATTAAAGCCGATGGCGAGTGTTTAATACCGATTATTACATACTTTGCTCTGTGGGAGAGCTACGTTTAGGTATGACTGGGCCGGCCGAGAGGAAGGGGAGATTAAATAATAATAGTGTTATCCCCAGAGAATTACATAAAAGTCTAGACACACTAAACATACCGGCATATACACTCTTACAGAAAGCAGTTGTATTAAATACATGCCGAAAAGTGTGAAAATTTATTTATATAATATATACAATAAGGTGGGCTTGGCTACGGGCCGTGCTCTTAAAAGCACCTCCTCGAAGAGAGAAACAAATAAGTTGACACAATAATAATAATGATTTATTTATTTTCAAGTAATTTAAACTCACTTACATTTTCGATTCACATTCAAAATAAATAAATCAAGAATAAACTAATACAATTAAATAAAATAAAAATCATTCGTCACATTACATTACATTAGATTACATTACATTAAACTACAATGTATCAATACGGGGTTTAACACGATATTTATTATGTGCACTCACATATTTGGTCACGAGCGGACTGGTCAGTCCGCTCGTGACCACGGCTGCTGTAACGTAGCCGAAACGTCGAGCCAAATATGTGAGTGCACATAATAAATATCGTGTTAAACCCCGTATTGATACATTGTAGTTATAATGCAACGCGAAAATCTAAAAAACTATACATTACATTAAATTAGAAGAATTAGATTTAAAGTTTGGCACTTGTGATACACTGATGATGCTGTTCTTGGTCGGTGGCAATCGCTTACCGTCACGTGATCCATCTGCTAGTCTGCCACCTATTGCATAAAAAATCTTCAAGTTTATTTTTCTTGATTCTTCAAAAGACACACGTAGAGACAACGTAAATGTCGAGCTATAGCGTAAAGATCTGCTGTTATCCAATACAAACCTAGAAATCTATTTGTTAGATTTCTATTTATATTATCATAAAAGTTACTTAGAAGTTTTTTTTATTTTCCTTATAAGCAGTCACCCAGAGCAAGTTAGTGAAAGGTTGAGTTCAAATCGTACATGAAGAGTCAACGAGGAATCTTTAAGTGCATTACATTTGTATTAAAAATGCATATTCAATCTATACTTTTGTTTGTTTTTAGGGTTCCGTACCTCAAAAGGAAAAAACGGAACCCTTATAGGATCACTTTGTTGTCCGTCTGTCCGTCCGTCCGTCTGTCAAGACCCTTTTCCTCAGGAACGCGTGGAGGTATGAAGCTGAAATTTATATCAATTACTCAGGTCTACTGTCCCTTGAAGCTGTGAAAAAATCAAACTTCTAAGCCTACGCAATCAAAAGATTCAGCCGATTATATCGATATTTTCATCAAATTTTCGACACTCGCAAAGGAATCAAAACCTACAGGGTACTTCCCGTAAACTCAGAATCTTGAAATTTGGCATGAAGCATTGTCATATAATGCAAATATAGGAAACATTGCGAAAATCACATTTTTTTAGTTATATAAAATAATAAAAATATTTAAATAAAATGAAATTTACTACTTTATTTCTCACGAACGAATAACGGTATCAAATTGAAATTTATACCAAATACCTAGGTCTACTGTCCCTTTAAGCTGTGAAAAAATCAAACAAAAGTTAACGCAATCAAAAGATACCGGCGGAACCCTCGGTGCGCGAGTCAGACTCGCACTTGGCCGGTTTTTTCACAACCTAACACAATTTCAGATATTATTTAAAGTAAGTCGCGTTCCTCTCACGTTTTAAAACGCGTCCCAATTTATAACAATATACGCAACAATAATCTGCAAACAGTAGAATCTTTTGTTTGCTTTTTTGAAAATTATGAACAACAGGAACATATGGCATACTATCATTGTTCCCATCGCTTCAGGCGTCTACTGACACTGTTACGGGATTAAAATTGACTCGATATTGTGAAAAAAAACTTGATAATGATTTTAGTCAACAATATTTTCAAAGGTTTATTGTGGTAGATAATAAAGCAGCAGAGAGACATTTTTTTCAATAAATAGGCTTTTTATTTTTTTTGTTTTATAGAACACAAAATATATTGGCATTAAAGAAGGTAATGGGTTTTTACGTTCGGGATTACTTAAAAAAACCTATTTACAGAACAAGGATTCTATTTTTATCGTGTCATAAAATTACTTATGTATGATCCTGTTATATTAGGGTAATTCCGGGGGAGATGGCCCTAGTAACTTGAAGGCTCTAGTGTGAAGGAATTGTGATGAATAAAACAATAATTAATAAAGAAAATTAAACTTTACTTATTATAATTATTGAAAATCAACAATAAGTCACTTTAAATATTGTAAAAACACGTAATATTAAACTTTAAAATAAATCTAGGATTGGCCATCTCTCCCAGAGTGTCCGGGAGTGACGGCCATAGAGGCTGGGGGAAGATGACCGGTACTCTTTTTGCCTTTCGTTTGTCCTTGAGACCTATGGACTCCTTTTTTTCTTACAACGGCATTCTTATGACACATGTGCTCAAACTCGGTACATTTTTCATGCACCCAGAACATCCAAATATAACATTGAATCAAATCTTCAATTAGTTAGTCTCAGTCTTATTTTTGTTTTTGGTAACGAAGGTTGATGACGGTTTCCATTCGTATTGGTTAGGCATCAGTAGAAAATTAAGTAGATGAAACGTAAATTCAAATTTAGACATAAAATTGTATAGCTATCTATTCAATCAATACTATGGCCATTTCTCCCGATTTTCCGGATGAGGTAGCTAGCTTACGTAAACACCACAACTCCTAAAATTCAAAGGTAATTTTTAGGATAGGACATTGAGAATATTTGTATTTCAACAGGAAACCACGAAATCAGACATAACTTTCAAAACCTTTTTGTGAGCACTTAATATATGAACCCCTTACCTTAAGTGGAATGTGTCATTAAAAAAATAAAGTGAAATTACTCAACTTTCTATTATTTTTTCAAACAAAAATTCACCGACACTTGTTGGCCAAGTTACCTGAACCAAACTAAATTGTAAGTAGTGTCACTTGGGAATTATTTGGTGTTTTTTTTTTTCGATTGTTCATCTCCCCCGTACGGCCATCTCCCCCGGAATTACCCTAAATGATTACATATTCAAGGTAAAAGTGAAGAAGCTTGTTCAAAGCAATCACATAATATCCTAGAGACCTCAGCATCGTAACTCTCCATCAGGTAAGATTGTGGTAAAATGTAAGCCTTCTGTACAAAAAAAAAGAGATATATCATCAACCGACTTCTAAAAAAGGAATAGGGTATCAATTCGTCGGGTTCGTTCTTTTTGTCCATTAGGTACAGTACAAAAATATTCCACTGAAAATATCAGCTCGCACAGTGGTTTAGGAATAATGACGTAGAAATAAAACTATTTATTATTAGACGTGAAAAGCAAAAATGCCTACACTCAAAGGACAATGTCGTAAAAATGATAAAAATTCCGAACGACCGCGCGGTGTGACCTCGGCGAGGGGCTCACTTCTTAGGGTTGGTGATAAGGTATTTAGAAAATGGTTACTCATTGATAATAGATATTTAATTCGTAATAATATTCACTTAGATACCACATATCTGAAATCGCGACAGCAAACTTACTTACTCAAGCGAATGAATAGTTCTAGAACTTTGTTACAGACCTTTCTTTAGATAAGAGCAAGCTCTATATTCGCATTTAATTTAATATACCTATTATTATTGGTATTTGCAGTCATTTCTTTTGATATCTAGAAAGCACATAATATATTTACTGTAATTTCTCAGCTAACTCGTAACACTATGCTTTGCACAGGTGAACATTAAATATTTAAATACTCTTTATTTTTTAGTGATGAATATCTTGTGATAGAACAAAAGATCAAACATAGGATTACAGATATTCATTGAAAAATTAAGTTTTAATGAAGGATAATGTTTAGGCATTCTAATGGTGATTCAAGTCGTTTTTGAGCTTATTTGAAACATACATGCAATACTTAACTCTTCATATTTTGTATAGATATGTAGGTTCTTGACAACCCTAACATTCATGGATTTAGTATATAAATAAGGCCACAAATGAGTATCGTTGGCTCGCTGGCTAATCCTGATTTACTGCGTTACCTGGGGAGCCGAGTCCTCGGCGTATGGCACTGGCCACTAGTCATGTGTGGAAAACGATGTCAGTTTGTTTATTATGCTTCTAAATGTAACTGGTAATTTTACTGAAAATGTTGCGTGCATAGCCAAGTTTTGCATTTTTTTTTGCCGGCTTTATCCCACTGGGCAGTGGTCTCCCGTTAATTCGTCCATTGAAACTTCTTTTAGACGTAGTGTTTACTACTTGTGGTAAAAGTGATCCAAGTCATCACGCCATATCTTGTTGAGCTTGCTGCTCATTGTCATTTACTATTAACAAAGTACCTATAAATAGATTAAGAAAAATAAAAAAAATATGCCATATTTAAAATCCCTTGGAAATCGTTCACTGTTCCTCACAGCTCACAGGACAGGCTTAGCCTAATGTGAGGACCAGCTTAATGTAATACTTGTAGAATTGTGTATTGGTAAAATGTAATATACTTACTTTACTTATATTATGGACATCGGTCAACATGAACACACACGTTGTAATTACAACGTGGGCTCTTCTCTTGAAAGAAAGAAAGAAACATTTTATTGACCATCACAATAAGTAATTTAACAATGAACATTCATTAGAAAACATAGGTATGGTAACATTGACACATTAAAACTACAGACAAAGGTGAGTACGATAACAGACGATAGGTAGGTAAATACACAGTTATATAATGAAAATATTCTAAATAAGTAGGCGTGTGTGAAGTGTGAGGTCAATCAGGTCCTGGCCTCAGCATGGTGCTGCCACGACCGAAATGCCGCGGCAGCGCTGGTATTCTGGCAGGACCTGTTGTGAGTGACGACCGTGTTAATGAATAACCATAAATAAATAAATACTAATGTACATAAATAAATGATAATGTGAGATAGAATTACTAGATAGAACGGAAGAAGATAGAATTATAACTAACTTATTTAAAAAAGCGACAGTAGCGACTCTTGCTTACCATCAGGCTGAAGAGAGCCAATATACTGTGTCACTATAAAAAAAAAACATTCGTAATCAAAATAGTGAAAATATCGACCTAAGTGGGTCTTATCTTTTATGAACCACCCTTGTAATGCCTGGTACTTAAGTTGTTACTATATTTTTTGTAATAAATAATATCCATCTAGTCGCTGCCCGCCTAGTAGTGGCATAACAACTTATTATCGCATATCATAAATGGAATTTCCAGACAAAGCCATTACAGATTTTTTTTTAATTCCTTGGATATTGTTGGAAATAATACTATAAGATTTTAAAAACCGTTAGTCCATTGTGCATAATCACTTCGCTCTAATACGCGTCTTATTTCTTTTTTTTAGAGTTACGTAGCCAAATGGCAAAAAACTGAACCCTTATAGATTCGTCATGTCTGTCCGTTTATCCGTCTTGTACTGTCCGTTTGTACGTATGTGCGTATGTCACAGCCACTATTTTCCGAAACTATAAGAACTATACTATTGAAACTTGGTAAATAGATGTATTTTGTTAATCGCATTACGATTTTTACACAAAAATTGGAAAAAATAAAAAAATGGGGGGGGTCTCCACAACAAACCTGAAACTCAACATTTTTTTTTCATCAAACCTATACGTGTAGGGCTTAGGGTATCTATGGATAGGTCTATAAAAATAATGTTGAAGTTTTTAACATCATTTTTTTCTAAACACAATACTTTGCGCAAGAGACGATCCCAAAGTGGTAAATTGTGCCCCCCCTCCCCCCTCCCCCTCTAACTTCTATAATAAATTAATTATAATACTAAAAAAAATATATGATGTACATAATCATGAAACTAACAACGGAAATTGGTTTGAACTAGATATAGTGAGTAGTTTTTTTAAAACGTTATAAACCATAAACCGCAATTTACCTTCCATATATCTTACTTGCTGCTATGGAACCCTTCATGGGCGAGTCCGACTCAAACTTGGCCGGTTTTTTTATGTCATAAGTGGCAGACGAACAGACGGATCACCTTGATATTTACGTCCAAAGCTACCTACACTTCGGAGGCCGAGGTACGCTTGGAAATTGCCCTTGGTGACCCGCAACACTATAGGTTTCACAAGTGCACTACCAACATTTAAACTTTCCTTTTGTGTACTAGTTGAAGTGGAATCATCGCATTATCGTCTGGACCTTAGGCAAAAGGGATTACAGGGCATTATTTATTCCTGGAAATAGAATAGATTTTATATCTCTGGTGTGAACACCCTGACACAAAGTCGGTTCTTGACATGGAGCTTATTTTTGCTGTCTTTGAAATAAAATTATTAATAAGGCGTTTGATTTCTGACGTGGGTAAATTCAAAGATACTTAGAGCTGAAATGGACAACATTTCATATTTTTAACATGTCCATATTGTTTTTTTATATGAAAATAGACATAAAATTAACAGACCCATATTTTTTCTTTTTTCAAAATTTGTCCATTTTCATGCATAAAATAATTATTGAAATTCTTTATATTCTAAATAGACGTAAGCGCCAAATGACGTCATCGGACGGCTGAATACAGCGATATTCCTTTGCTTATCATTGTTTTAATAAAAAAAAGGTACTACTGTCAAAGGTAAATAAAACTAGTGTCAACATTGTCAACGTCATTCATTCATTCAACGTTGACAAGTTGTCTTTTTTTTGACAGTTGCATGTCATGGGTTTGGCATTTCGTAAATTTAAAACTATAATGTGCTAAGCAAAGAAATATTTTACATTCTGCCGTCCGATGACGTCATCTTACGTTTTTTAGTTTTTAATTTTTTTCTCAGTAAATAAGCAATATAAAAAATGAATAAATATATATTCGAGCAGCGGAAAAGTAAATAAAGAATTGGTATTTTTTGTTTCAGAGCTTAGCAATTTTGAAATGTTGTCCATTAGTTTTTCGCTGAATTGAACGACTGTGCGGTGTATGTACGATTATGAGATGGATGGATCACTTTGTTAGCAATAATATCTAACAGAGCAATGGTTTCCACTAGGATACCAAAAATAATGGTAAACTTATTCCAGCAGCAATTTTTCACCAACGTACATCACAACAGAATGTCAAATTCCATCCACATCACTTGGATCGATTTGTTTCGACTACACAGCGCTTCTCACGTCATTTCCTAATGCGCACACTAAAACTGTGAAAAGATCTGTCGTCGGGGGTGTTGCCGAACAGATAGGACCTGGTGACCTTCAAGAATAGAGCTTATTTATTCTTTAAGAGCCGGAAACGCATATGCGATACCTCGGGTGTTACAGATGTCTATGGGCGGCGGTGATCACTCACCATCAGGTGTGCCGTTTGCTCGTTTGTCCGCAATAATGTAAAAAAAACTGACACAACAGTGGGAGAGCCACGCTTAACAGCGGGAGAACCACGCTTCGGCATGAATGGGCCGGCTCGACCGAAGTAATACCACGTCCTCACAGAAAACCGGCGAGAAGCACAGCATGCGCTGTGTTTCGCTGCGTGAGTGAGGGTACTGGAGGCCCAATCCAGGGGAAGGGGGTTCAAAAGGTAACAGCGCACTCGTGACACCACTGGTGTTGCAGGTGTCCATGGGCGGCGGTAATTGCTTACCATCAGGTGATCAATCGGCCCGTTTACCTATATCATAAAAAAAACACAATATCATCTTTCGTTTTCCGTAGAACATGGCCACCAATACAACACCCCCACCACCACAGTAACCAGCGCAGGTGACTGCAGCATAGCCGCCTGCCCTGGTGTCTGCTGTGCCACAGACATGGAGGCTGCCACCATTTTTTTACACGAATCCATTTTTACACGATCTTTGCGCGTAAACTGACGTCATTTTGTTTGCGAACCCAAAAATGATAATAATTCCAAACTTTAAACATAAAGCTACAATCACACTGCACCGTCCATCACTCGCCGCATTTATTGAATGCGTCACGCCTTCACGCATAAGCGGTTAGAGGGCAAACAGCGCGACGAAATCCTGACTTATGCGCCGGCGCACAAAGGACAATCAATAACAATCCGCGCGCGCAGATTTGCGAGCGGTTACGACCCGTGAAGTTGAGCGGGGGTGTAGTGATGTGCAAGGCTCGGCCTTCGAGTCCTTGAGCTTCAGCTTCGTCTAGCTCTTGAGCCCCAAATAGACACAGAAGACGGTTCTAGCTAACATTGATATCGAATAGTCCGCCGATCCTATGCGTTAGGCGTATGTCTACGAATAGTGCATCCACAAAATAATAATACATAGAAGAACGGCTACCTGCATCGATGCGCGCTTAGATACTGTAATTAATATCAGCTTATCGGCAGTAATGACAGAGGCAGACGTGCAGGAGTGACATGTTACGATATACAAAGTATAAAGAGCTCTTCCATATCCAGGTTAGCTAGAACCGATTTTCCGTGTGTTATTTTGTAATTAAGATCAGCTCTTCCTGACATTGATATCGAAGAGTTTAAGCACGTTAAGCCGTTAGTCCTGCGCCCGATCCCTTTCCAGTCGTGTCACACTAGTGTCCCATCGGATTATCCCCTCTTGAGCACTATAATATATCCTGCGTAAGTGGCTGATCGCCGAGATAGGCCGCCTTTGCCGAAATCGGTTGGAGGATATTATTACTAACAAAGAGTTCTTTAACCTACGTGCCAGGGATTATATCGTATCGTGTCTCTCCTGCAATCACTCCATCCAGTCTGTCTCTGGCTCACGCCGAACTACGCCGAAATCATTGTACGCGCGCATATTATGCGTGTTTTTTTCCTTTTGAGCTCATTTTGTTCTGCCGCAGTCTATTGGAGACTTGAATATAAGTAAAGTAGAAGGCTCGAGGTTTGTACATCACTAAAAGCCCTGGCGGCCCGTCTTGACCATTGAGATTGGAATGTTTGTTAGTGTTTTGACATTCCTTGAAGTCTAAAAATATTTCCTGAACGGAGTTTTCAGTTTTTCAATATCTCTTGTCTGGACATAATTGTTTTTTTTTCTCCTTTTGTTTTAATTTATATGTATTTTTAATTCTTTTATGTTTCGTTTTCTGCTTGTGCCAAATTGTGTTCTGTTTACAACTGCTATAAGTGTTGTGTTGTTAATGTCTGTAGTAATAAATGTTTTCTTTCTTTCATTCTTTCTTTCTCTCTCTCTTCAGTCGGTCCCTCACTGCTGAGGATCGTGACTCCGTTAAATTCCGTCAACCAGTTGTCTCCATCGATCCCGTTCTGTAGCTTGGTGGAGTGCTTCAATAACGGTTCTTTAATAGCTATTCCAACATCAGTAATATAAAGTTAAGTACTTACTCATCAATAAGACTCCAGTGTGCTCAAAATAATTTACTGATATTGAATGTTAACCTGTAGTGTACCTGTGTTGTACCTTTCTGTCTATTCTATAAACATCCTCTCAGAGTTATTTCCAGTTGCGTCCTAAATCATCGCTTAGGAACCCGTGTACACTTGGACCATGATCTAAGATTTTCTGAGTCTGGTAATTATTACCTACAATGAAGCCACTGTCTTCTGCCGTTTAATAAAATGATAGCCACAGCCCAGAAACTATCCGAATCGTGCAGGTTCCCTCGTCAGGTCTTGTCTTACTACCGAGCGCCGGATAGATTTGAAAAATCCAAAGGTACATACTCAGAGCCGTACCAACAACTGGCACATTGTAATGTTATGTAAAATAGATTCCTTTTTCCGCACTTAAACTCGCATTTGGTCCATTTTTCGTGTTAGGTCCTGGCTATTCTAGCCAGCCTTACTCCACCCAGCTTCCTGGCAGCTTCACAGGCTACGCGGAGTGACCTCGCCGATCCGAGGATTTCTTCGTGTTGACTGGTCATAGCATCGCACTTCTGGACTACGCGTGACGGTGTAAAGATGTTTGCTTAAGGGACAGATGGCCTTAGAGTGAAAGGTGATCCGAGGATTTCTTCGCGTTGACTGGTCATAGCATCGCACTTCTGGACTACGCGTGACGGTGTAAAGATGTTTGCTTAAGGGACAGATGGCCTTAGAGTGAAAGGTTTAGAAGTCATTTTGTGAGCCGCGGGTTGACTTTGGGTAGCGTGATTTGGTTTGTCTACAATCTCTGATTTTCATCCATCGTTTCTTCTGTAGATCAGTAGATAACTGGTAGGTCCATGTTCGAATAAGTGAGAACGGGAGCGGTATGAGTGGGTATGGGCTGACCACTGTCGTTTCCGCTCTTTTTTTTGCCAATTGGTCCACGGCGTCGTTTCCAAGTGATCCGCTAGTTCACTGGTAGTAGACTGGCACGTTCTTATCCATTGAGCAACCATCGCTATTTAAAACTATACCTAAAGTAGGTACGGTCATAAATTCTGACTCTTCGTCTCTTCAATTTGCTGGACTCAGCGTCCAAAAAATATAAAGTATTTTAAAATACTATAAGTATAATATAGATAGATAGATAGATACTCTTTATTGCACAACATACAAAACTTAAAAGCTAGGTATACAGAGATACAATGTACAATTTAGGCGGTCTTATCGCTGGGAGCGATCTCTACCAGACAACCTTCAGGTAAAGGACATTAGATAGAAGAGGGGAGGGTGGTGCAATCCTTTTGATTTTGAATATTGATTAAGTAAATTTATAGTATAAATACATATATCTAGATAATAAATAAATAAATAAACACGTTATCATACTCTAATATATACGAATGTTAACTTACTATAATACAATATAACCTACACAAATTATATAAAATATACTACTATAAGGTTAAAATAGAGAAGATATATTTTATACCTACAATATATGGATGGATCTGGGAGAGGACTAACGACCACGAGCGTCAATGACAGGAAAGGAAGACAGGTGAAGTTAATAAAAAAGGATCAGTTGGTAATATATAATAATATATTCGTTAGAACAGTGAAGTGCCCTCAACATTGACTTACGTTGCTATACAAATAGGGAGTCACTGCATACAAATAGACCACTCACCTATTCAGGGAAGGAAACTCATAAAAATCACAATCTGACCCACTTGTACTAATGTATTCCTCAGTGCACCCATTTTCTCATGACCACAGCAATATTTCTTTATTAATTATACATTCTTACAATGTAAACATGACTTATTGTTGTCATAGTGGGGTGCGCGCGTCCATCTATGAGCAATTTTGTCTAGCCGACTCCTTGAATCAGAATAGAGCCCACCGTGCAAAATACAATATAATAGCCCTAATTATACCTTATGTTAATTTTATGACAGAAACGTCTTTTTAAACTTAGGGTCCGTTTCTTATGGGATGTTTTTTTATGGGAATTTTAATGTGTTAGAATGATGGAGTTAGCTGTGGGATTACGCGCCTCGTGTCGGATTTGAGTTTAATCAAATTATTCTCTGAAAGATTATGAATGGTTTTGATGTGGAGTCGTTGAAGAGTAGATTCTTTCAGAAAGGTTGGCAATGTATTTTCAATGTTCCTGTTTATCTGACTTCGATTGCGTGCGACATTAGTAACCTACTAAAAGAACAAGATAAAGTGATAGCACAGATTTAGCATTTTTGTCTTTACTATTTCAATATGTGATGCATATCTAATAAATATCAGAGCCTTTTAGTTGCCAAAGGGCAATGGAAAGGAGACTGGTGGGCGTAACACTTAGATATTTTTATTTATTTATTTAAAACTTTATTGCACAAAACGATACAATAGGCGAACTTAATCATCATCAGCCCATTTAAGTCCCCACTGCTGGGGCACGGGCCTCCCTCAATAACATGACGGGTAATTGCCATACTCACCACGCTTGGCAGACGGGTTGGCGAGGGTTTTGATATAAATGCAGAGTTTTCCTTCTCTGGGTGCTGATGATCATGCCAGCAGCTTTACCTTAGTCGCCTTTTACGACACCTCGGTAAGAGTGAGGGTGGCCTATTCTACTCTGCCGGGGACCACACGGCCACTTAATGCCCAGAGGCATTCTCTACCAGTCAACCTTTGGGTCATGCAGAAAGGACAATGGCGCGGCGAAAAGAGGACTTATGTAATTGTTACAATTTCCAAAAAATAATGGCAACATAAACTTAATATTATTCTAATAGAATAGATACAGAATTGTAAAAGTATAGATACAGAAAAACTGACAAGTGCCTTAGAAGACACAGTAAGGTGACAGACATAGATATATCTAAGAGTGGCGCAATACAGGAACGAATCTGTTTTTTTCTATTGTTCTTGCCGCTGGCAAAGTGTGAAGCTGCTTATTAAAGAATCAAATATATAATATATAAGATGTTGTAATGAATTTATTTAAAAAAACCTATAAGATAAATATAACATATTTATAGTTATATTTTAATTCAACTGCAACTTTTTTTTATCTAAAGTTGATAACCAAAATGTTTTTCATTCACAACACTTTCAACAAAAAAGTCTCAACCCAATCGTGCGAAAGTAATATCTTCATCTTCCCGAAGGCGTGTCAGGGCGGAGCACCCAGCTTGGGGCTCTGCTGGCCTCCAGAAACTGGGAGTGGGACTCCCTGGTGAGGAGGAGGGGTTGAAGCTTGCAATAGACTGGAGTTTAAAGTTTCTCACCTTTTACAATACACCTGAGCCTGACTGTAGAGCGTAAATTTATATCACTTGATTTTTTGATTTAGTAAGCATAAAAATAAATTTATACAATATCTCATACATTGATCTGATTCCGTAATTAGTAGCTAAAGCACTTACTACCCAGGACCTCGCACCACAGACCGTAATGTATTTCATTAATTATAACAGAAAAGTAGTCCAAAATGGTCGGTAGGTTGTAATGTAAGGTGGACTCCTTTTTCCGCACTTAGACTCCCATTTGATCCATTTGTGCGTTGTCCGGTTTGGTCCCGTTGTGGTGCGTCTTGGGTCCTGGCTATTCTAGCTAGCCCAGCTCCGTCCAGAAGCGTAGAAGCTTCCTGGGAGCTTCACAGGCTTCGCGGAGTGACCCCGCCGATCCGAGGATTTCTTCGCGTTGTCTGGTCACCGCATCGCAATCCAGGACCACGTGTGTGACTGATTCCTCGGCGCTGAAGCATCCCCTGCATAGAAGGCTGTCGGCAGCGCCTACGGTGTAAATGTGTTTGTTTAAGGGGACAGTGGCCCGTGATTGTCCCTATAATTATTCTAAGGTTTTTCGTACTGAGGTTTAGAAGTCGTTTTAAGCCGCAAGCTTAAATTCAGTAGTGCGATTTGGACTGTGGTTTTCATTCATCGTTTGTTCTGTAAGTCAGTAGATAACTAACATGGACCCATGTTCAAATAAGCGAAAATAGAAGCGGTATAAATGGATGTGGGCCAACCACTGTCGCTTCCGCTCCTCTTTTTGCCAACTGGTCCGCAGCGTCGTTACCCAGTGATCTGCTATGCCCCTTTATCCATTGTAGAATGATATGATTGTTTGACCTGATTTCATTCCGTAGTTTCAAAGTAACTATTCGGCAATCGGTGTCATATTTCATTCATAATTAACGAATGAAATACTCGACCGTCTGTCACGAGTCCTTGCGTTTACTATAGTGTCACGAATTGATTTATGATGATAACAGAAAGGAATCACAAATGTTACTTAGATACTGAAGAAACAAAAGTTTTCATCGTACCATGTTTGTCCAGATTGGGGATCAATTCCATTACCTGTAGCGCAATAGGCAGGGTCACTACCAAATGCGCTATGGGAGTAGTCAAAAATAAAAAAATATATATTCGCTTAAAAGCGCTCAATGAGGAAATTTTTTTTTTAATTATTTACTTATTACAGAATCAACCACGATAACTCTCTACAAATTATATCAATGAGATATAGGTAAGTACCTAATCATTTTACTAAATGCAATTCAATATTATCTCTAAGCACCTTTGAATAACACATTAAAAAACAAAATAACACAATACCATCACGACAAATTGATTTCTGATTCACAACATTAGTGTATCACAATGCTTCGTAGAGTTCTTACCAGTGGGGAGTCCCCCTGGACCCGGGACCCTCGGCCGTGCGCCACCACCACGCTGCGAGGGCCAGCCCAACACTGCGGTGTTAAGTACTAAACAATGTATGGTATATGTGGTACTAACAAAGTATGAGAAAAATGGGCGGAATCATGTACCTGGAGAAAATGGGCGTTGGGTTAAAAGTTAAAGTTTTTGTTGCAAATGCGGAAATTACAGGGTTAGTCTTAGGTTATGGGAAATAAATTGTTTGAAGTCATAATTAATATGTGTCGACTATCATGCTGAGATGGACCTCTCTCACGGTTACATTATTTGAAGTCACATTCAAATTAAGTATTTTTGTTGTGAGAAAGAAGTGGTGTAAAAGTATTCTTATACAACCTGTGCGGATAAAGAATGATATCAGAAATGGCGGCGCATCTATTCACTTCTCGCTCGCTCACTATTTGCGAATAGTGTGCGAGCAAGCGTTACCTATATTTCATTGAAAAAATTTAGCTATTTACAGAATAAAATATTTAAGTATCAATTAACGATTCTCGCATGGCTGTAAGAGGAAACTCTACTTGGCCCAGACTACTCTCAATATGTTTGTGTGTAGCTATTCCCTCTCTTCATCTTAGCGTGTAATTCCTGTAACATGATTCAGGATTTGGGGAGTCTGGTAATTACAATGAAGCGACTGCCGTCTGACATTCGCAACCCTTAGACAGGGGAACCAGACCTACTGAATCATGGTTAGGTACACGTGTCAGAAACTATCCAAAATGTGCTGGTTTTCTAACGATGTTTTCGTCCTTTGTGTGTACTTACCGTGTGTATGTAATTGATCATTGACTGCCTCGTTGGCGTAGTGGGTAGTGCGTCACACTTTAAAGCGACGGCTACGCTTAGGGTCCCGGGTTTGATCCCCAGATCAGGCCAAAATTTGTACCTGAGTTTTTCTGTTATGACAATCTGAGTGTCAGCCCGGGATGAAAGTTGGCGGTCTTGTATCCTCGTGATTCGGAAAGCACGTTAAGCCGTTGGTCCTGCGCCCGATCCCTCTCCGGTCGCTCACACTGGTGTCCGATCGGAATATGAGGGCAAGGGAACTGAAAGTGCACTTAAGCACTATAATAACTCTCACAACATCTCATACGTTGACCTGATTCCGTACTAAGTAGCTTAAGTACTTGTGTTACAGATATCAGACAACAGAGGAACATAAATATATACTTAAATACATATATTACACCCAGACACTGAACAAACGCAAGTGTTCATCGCACGAATGTTTGTCCAGGGTGGGGATCGAACCCACGACCTTTGGCGTAAGAGGCAGGGTCACTACCAATTGCGCCATCCGGTCAGTCTCTACTACTATACTCGTAATATACCCTGCATAATTGGCTGATCGTTGATATTGGCCGCCTTAGGCAAAATCTGTTGGAGTATATTATACCAATTATTATAATTGATCATTGTTGTTTAGCAACTTGGGAACATGGTAGCCATTTTAAATTCCAGTGTCACCCGATAACTTGCATAAAACATCCTTTTCTTACCAAAAAAAAATTAAAAAATACACGACATCCGGGCAATAAAGGGCCTCGACTGCCAAACAAAAGCTGAACAATGGAATAAAATCGATCAGCAGTTTACTCCCTTAAGGCTTAGGATAGATTCAGGTGTCAAAAATTTCTCAAATAAAACCCATTGAGTAGAAGACCCGTCAACGTATCAAATCCCATTGTCGTTTGATGGCAAAAAAACCGGCCAAGTGCGAGTCGGGCTCGCGCACAAAGGGTTCCGTAGCAGCAAAGTCCAAAATTACAGTTAAATCAACCTATCTCAAAAACTATAAGAGATACTTTGATCAAACCAAAAATCGTTGAAAGAGTTAATTAGCATGCATCACCTCTATTTTTTTTAGAATTTTATACCCCGTAGTTATAAAAATAGAGGGGGGGGGACATACTTTTTACGACTTTGAGAGCTGATATCTCAAAAACCGTTCACTTTAAGAAAAATGTTTTTTAGAAAACTTTATATCATTTTAAAAGACCTTTCCATTGATACCCCACACGGGTATGTACATCGAAAAAAAAAATTTCATCCCTCAGTTACATGTATGGGGGGCCCCACCCCCAATTCTTTTTTTTACTATTTAGTGTCATATTTTTGTAGCGGTTCATACAACACATATTCCCATCAAATTTCATCACTGTAGTACTTATAGTTTCCGAGTAAATCGGCTGTGACAGACGGACAGACGGACAGACGGACAGACGGACATGACGAAACTATAAGGGTTCCGTTTTTGCCATTTTGGCTACGGAACCCTAAAAAGCGGGCAAGCGCGAGAAAACTTATGCGCCGAGGGTTCTGCACAATGTTCCTACAGGTTTTTTATGTGATAGGTGGCAGGCTGCTGACGGATCACTTGATGATATGCGGGTGTTCGCGCAACACCATTGGAGTCACAAATGTCTTCCAACTTTAAAGTCAAAGTCAAAAGTGTTTATTGCTTTCATTAATGTTATAAAACAGGCGGTATAGAAATATTTAGAAGCCGTGTGGTCCCCGGCAGAGTAGAATAGGCCACCCTCACTCTTACCGAGGTGTCCTAAAAGGCGACTAAGGTAAAGCTGCTGGCATGATCATTAGCACCCAGAGAAGGAAAACTCTGCATTTCACCCTCGCCAACCCGTCTGCCAAGCGTGGTGAGTATGGCAATTACCCCTCATGTGATTGAGGGAGGCCCGTGCCCCAGCAGTGGGGACTTAAATGGGCTGATGATGATGATGATGATAGAAATATTCCAGTACATCATGTTACCCTCTTGGACACAGCTAACACAAATTTGTACATGAGTATAATTTTATAAGGTGCAATGGACAGTTAAGTAGTAACATTATTACTTATGTCCCTTTTTTAATTTATTATGTTATTTTCATATTATAAATAATAAAATATTTCACAACATCACATACATTGATCTGACTCCGAGATAGGTAGCTCAAGCACCTGTGTTACGGATATCAGAATCACTGTTGATTCTGGATTACAATTATATACATATAATACTTTTGTTTTGTAAATACATACTTATAATACATAGATAACACTCAGACCAATACAAACAGATATGTTCATGCACACAAATGTTTGCACTATGCGGGGATCGAACCCGCAACCCTTGCACCAGAGGCAGCGTTCACTACCACTGTTCCAAACGGGTCGTCAAATATTAAAAATAAATATCTTCAGTGTTAATTATTTATTTTAAGTCATTACCATTTTTTTATTATTATTAACATAGTGAATTTGAGATGATTATTATGTAAAAATTTTATCGTCAAAATATTCAGTCAGACTAGAAGTTATACTTTTTTTTTAGCGGAATGGTTTTTTAATGTATTAAAGTCCCCTCGACTAGGCCTGTATCTTCACTAAAATAATCAACGCAAAATGGTAGGCTTAGACTATGATGCAAGATTTGATAAAACTGGTAACTACAATGACTTTTTTTATATGTGATAGGTGGCAGACAAGCAGACGGATCACCTGATGGTAAGCAATTGCCGCCGCCCATGGACACCCGCGACACCAGTGGAGTCACATATGCGCTGCTAACCTTTAAACTTCCCCTTTCCCCCGGATTGGGCCTCCGGTACCCCAATCACGCAGCGAAACACAGCACAATGCTGCGTCACGCCGGTTTTTTGTGAGGCTGTGGTATCACTCCGGTCGAGCCGGCCCATTCATGCCGAAGCGTGGCTCTCCCTTTTCAATTTATAAAAACCGAATTCTTAAATAAAAGAATGGTTACTAGTCACGGATCTTAAAAAATCTGTTCATTAACTAAATAGAAGAAAATAGTCCAATCAAAAGTTATGCTAACAGGGTTCCTGACTTTCCGTTTTGAGGCAAATAACCCTAAAAATGAAAAAGTAATAGGAAAAAAGTGACAAAAGATCGTACGCAATCTGAGAATCCAATATCCTGATACAAAAGAGGTTGTTATTTTAGGAGGTGAACCCGCGGCTGATTGTCATAGCATAAAATGACATTATACATTCAGTAAAAGGCGACTAAGGTAAAGCTGCTGGCATAATTATCAGCACCCAGAGAAGGAAAACTCTGCATTTATATCAAAACCCTCGCCAACCCGTCTGCCAAGCGTGGTGAGTATGGCAATTACCCCTCATGTGATTGAGGGAGGCCCGTGCCCCAGCAGTGGGGACTCAAATGCGCTGATGATGATGATGATGATGATAAATTCAGTAGGTTTGATATAACTTTACGGTATCATCTAATCGAAATTGAATTCGCTACTGCAAAAAGTTTACTAAATATTATTCGATCAGTGGAAAAGCATAGTGCAGCAATTAATATTGCAGCTTATAATGTTAGTAAAATTATATCTCTTGAACTAAGTAGGTACTTACATCTTTAAGAAATTCTATAATTTTTATTTCTACAATCATAACAATACTTACAAGAGATTCCTTTAATTTCGAACTAAGCAGTTTACTGCAGTAAACTTTACATCATAAAAATTAAGGTAATAGTTATACCTCGGTTACTGTGCGCCATAGAGCATTGAGACTTTGAATACACTGGTTTCGCTCTATTAGGATGGCGATTGCTGACACTTGCCAAATCCAGTATCATGATTACGCCTCCTTTTGTCCTGGGCAGCGAGGTCCATGGACCAATGGATAAAATCATGCCAGTTACAGATTAATAATTTGAATCACCTATTTAGCATACAGTAGGGAGTCAATATTAACTTGTTTGATTTGTCAACATTCAACTTTAGGGTCAGACTTAAATTAAGATCAACAACTGTGGCAGGACCTTCGTAAATTAACTAGTAACATTACTCAAGCAATCGAATCGAATAGCTCTAACTCCTTCCAGAACTGAGCTATGCCGTGTTAACAACCGATCTGGCCGTGCCAACGCTGCGCCCGCGCGGCCAAGATGGCCGGCCGGCGACATGCCGCATTGTTCAAACAGAAAAACGACACAATCTTTTTTCTTTTTCTTTTATCTTTTATTCCTCACAACAATGGCCGCCAGCTGCGCTGGAGCTCGCCTATATCGCGGTGTCGACGAAATTTTTATTTAGTTTTTAACTTGTTTTGTCTTTTTAAACTTTTTAGATGAGCGTGAAATCTCAGCGTTTGGACACAAAAGGTGAAGCGAAGTTTAAAGGTATACTTTTCTGCGCTTTGTTATCGTTTTGATAGTTTTCGTGGACAGAATAAGTGGATAATAAACGGTTTGATATCGCGTTGTAAATAAAACTTTATAGAAAAAGTTTGTTGAAAGCAGTCGATTAAAGTTCGATTAAACTGAAGAAAAAGTCTGGTTTCTAAGAATTTCCTCAAAGAACGAACAATGCATAGAGTTAAAGCAAGCTGTATTTGTGCACAACAGGAAAAAGCTTCATCTTACCTCCCCTGATGAAAAATAACAATCTGACGAAGATAAAAATACAATTTACACTCAGTATCTTCATCAACCTATAAAATGCCCCCACTACTACTGCACTGTTTGTACTGTGTTCCAACATTCTGGGTTGACAATATCCTCATATAAAGAGTGAATTGATGTCAGCCTTACCCTGCGGTTTTAATGACGTCAGACACGCTTTCCTCGCGATGTTTTCGTTAAAACCCAGTAGTATTTTTTTGTTCTAACATAGGTTAACATAGGTTAACACTGGGTGTACTGAATTTGGCTTCGTAGAAAACCCTAGCGACCACAAGGGATATTTTTTACGTTTAATTAGCTTAATTTGAAAAAAAAACTTAGTACTGGGCACCAAATAACAGTGTCATCCATAGTTTGCCTCGACAAAGTAAAGCATTTTAGGTCATGGTAATTTAAAGTTGTAGCAAACTGGTTGGTGGTATCTTTGAGGCTCATGGAGATCTAAGATATTATGATTCCTGAATAATACTTGTCAACATTATTAAAGCATGTTTTCCAAGCACCTTGTAACGTTTTCGACACCAACAAAACATATTACATTCACAATTCATTTTACATGACACTCTGTCAGCATTAACGTCAAAAATGATGTCCAATGTTTTGAGAGGTCATCCAGTGACTACAGCTTCCAATCGAGTATCTAATCTCCTAATTGTACAAGTCCAAGGTCTCGAATCGCTCATTGTCGCTGACAAAGGGTATACTTCGCGCATATTATCCATTCATATCATAACGTTTATAAATACGCTCCTCGGTGGCATTGTGGCGAATCTCCCCGAGGATATGCCGAACAAAGAATCCGTCATAATGGCTGAAAGTCCAGACAAAGAACCTCGCAACCCATCATTTACCTATGTACTATTGGCTATTTATGACAATAACTCTATTGTTGAGAGCTGAATTGTACTCGGAGGTATTGTGCCTTCAGAATTCGCAAAACAGGAATTGTACCAGCGACCAGCGCTCGGGGCTGGACGCGAAATAATCCTTGGTTTGGAGGAGAAAGAATCTTATTAAGCGGATTGTCTTCGGCAGCTGTCGTGGGAGACAATCGAACACGCAACAACAGGTTAATAAGGCTATTGAAGGTGGGACGTAAATGATCAATGTGCATGCTGTTAAAAGATAATTATATTAAAGTTTCACAAGTTGTGTGTTGTAATAAAAGCGCCAGACATTGTAAGCACGGTTATCAACTCGTCAATTTTAACAAAAATTTCATGGACGTTTAATTCTTGGTTTTACTAAAGCATCAGAAATTCATTGAAAGTATATAATTATATTAGTAACTAAGAGCAATTTTGTACCTATTGGTTATCAGATCAGAGAAGGAACCACAAATGTTACTTAAATGCGCACCATAAACATTTGTTATAAAAATTATGTTGTGTATAGGAAATGTAAAAGTGTTTCATCGTTAAAAATGGCAGATATTTTGCGTCCGATTTTCGTCATTAAAGTCGTTAAGCCCAAAGTTAAAGAAATTTTATTAAGAAAAGCTTAAATCTTTTGAGCACTTTTTCACTTAACTTAAAACTTTCAATCAAAGAAAAAGAAGCATTACAATTGCGCAATAACTATTGTTCTATTTTAAAGAGTATTTCTCACCGTTTTAATAAGAAAAAACTCAATTCCATTACTCCTAAAACAAAACCGAGTTGACAAGCAAGACACCTCAACGACCGACGTGACCATTGTCCGGTTGTCTGAAACCTTGGCGCAGAATCGCGTCATGCTGTGCGTGACAATATTCGGATCCCTGCCAGCCTGGTCATGGTCACGTTTGTTGTGGACCACTTGAGATGTTCATTCGGAAACACAACGTTGCTAACATAATATAAGGAATCAGTAGCAAGACTTCTTCCCAAAACAGTGTGGGGACGTTTGTACGTGGATCAACGGAGCTTCTCCTGCTCTGATCTCTACAAGCCTTAACCCTTGACAGTACAAGTCGAGCAGTGGCTCGACGTGTACTGTCAGGCCATTTGTATTTATGTATGGCGAGTCCCTTAACATACTATGGATTCAAACAAGATATTATTTCATATTCACTAAGGGTTACTGTTATGATAGGATGGGACTTAAATGTCTTTACGAGTATGTTGTAGATGGACCAATCTGACTGGGAATTTCTGACGACTTTAATCGCTATAAAGTGCTACCTAACCTTTTAAGTTTTTCGTGGCTTTCTATAGTATAGTGGATGATGTCTTAGTTTATTATACATTTCTAATGTCATTTCTCTTAAACAGTGTCCGGAAGCATTACGTTTCCCAATCCCCTGGGACGGGATTCCGTTGTTTACTCAACATGTCTTACGGCTTCTGTGCGCTGTCTCGTTGTCCAAATACCACAAATTACCGGGCAGACGTGTTCGGACACCCTGAGCTATTGATCAGGCTAATGCTTCTCGTTGCGAGGTATAACAGCTTGTTGTTTAATTATCTAATGACTGACAGCCATGAGAAAGGCCCCTGAGTTTCATACTCCACGGACGTGAGAATCTCTAAAGATTCTGTGTTTTCTATGTGTAAATAAAATATTTACTTTCCAATGTTTAGGATTTTAAGACTTATAAGTAAATGTTATTTGAACACATATTATTCTTAAGAGATAAATATTTAAGTAGTTTTGTTAAATTAGTACCTTTTACTGAAATATCAATACTTTATGATATAAGTTAGTCAAATACTGTGACATCTAAATTGTCTCCACTAAATACCGTGAGAATAAAACAAATTCCCTAAATCAAATACCCCTAAATTGGATCCGAACTGAACCATTTAGAAAAGGCATCAGAGCGGAAAAATTAACCGATGCGATATCTTGATCCGTATGAAATTTATTTACAACAACAAATCTTTTGCCACTGTCAGCTATGTTTGATTTAGAGTCTTATATCTTCAGCTGAACGTTTAAAATCAGTGGAATGATAATATCATGTGGAAGTGTTGCGGTTCACGTTTCATTGTCTATCGTATTGTATGCCACCCTTTGCTTTTATAGAATTATCGTTGTCTTTGCGATTACGGTCAGATAAGACCAGAATTGAATGGGTCTCTAATTTGTTTTTAATAATACAATCTCCATTGAAACTTTTTACTTCAACTTTTTCAACGTTACTTTTATAATTTTTATTAAGTTCATGAAGAGCACTTAAGACTTAAGATTTTAATAACAAATCTTGACTTCCAACCGCTGCCTCAAGTGTCTTGAACGTCACTTGACTTACAAATGGAAACATTAATTGTACAATTATTTCTAACCATTGTATTACATGCAACGGTAGTTAGTTACATTGTGGCGTCACTGTGAGTGGCACGTGTGTTACAAAGCAACTACTTCGGCCACTCATTACAATTTAATGGTCTAGCTTTTAAAAAACATTTTGACAGGACAACTTTAACAACGCTGTAGGAGCAGTAGAATTTGATGCTAATTGGGATGGGATAAGGTCGGAAAGGTTTGGTGGTTGTAAAGTTGTTTTTGAGTGTGATGAAAAGAACGTTATTAAAGACGCTGGAGTGTCAGATAAATTGTCGACCTCGAATCAGTTGTTCGGATTCACCATAAGTAATTACGGCTGTGCCCGGGTTTGTTTGGTATTTTAATTTGGAAGGTGTTTCGTCATCTTGTTGTGGGATGACAAGTGGTTTCGGATTAGTGATGGGGTTTTAGTTTTATGGAGAATTCATTTGCTTTTTCACATTTAAATTATAAGTTAAACTTCTTTTTTTACTTTGCAAGCATTGATTTAGAGATAATCTTTATCATTACGAGCAGTTGAGATAGTGGTTTAATATCTTACTTAAATTAAATAAGGAAATACATTTAAAACAGCATTTTGTTCGAAAAAAATTTTTTGGAAAATTGGAACAACAACAAAGCAAAATAAAACAGAGGGAAACGCAAACAAAAATCGTTGAGTAAAAGTATTCGGACTTGGTTCTATTATTTTTTAAATTATGCATTACTATAACAATAATGAGTAATTATTTTGAAAGTAAGTAGCTCTAACTTTGATGACTTAAAATTTTTGGTAACTCGCTCGAGTGTCGGAGAATGAATGTTTTATGACTCGCATCACTATTGCTGCTCGAAAGTGTATGTCATTGGCTACTGATGTTTCACTGAATATAATGGAATTAATAGACGCATTATGAATGACCTCTTTTGAAATTTACAAAAAATCGTATTCTATACTCATGAATACTGTTTTAAAGGTTGGTAGCGCACTTGTGAACTCCACTGGATTTGCGGTTGCGGCATGGAATGCGGCGGCAATCGCTTACCATCAGGTGATCTGCCTGCTCGTCTGCCAACTATTACATAAAACATCGCTAAGTAGAAATCAGCTTTTTCAAAAATTATTGTAACTAGGTCCATTCATTTTCGTATAAAATAGGAAAATATTTTATTGAGATTTCCAGACAAGTTGCTCTTTTCTCTTTTACTGGCAATTGAAGCAAAAATCATACCCCTTATCTTAATTTATCATCATCATAAACGTACAAACTTGTGGCAAAAGTCCTTCCAGCTTGTTACGAAGATCCTTATATTCCTTTTTTCTATTTATTTAACAAAAACCAATAACCAACATGGTTTATGCACTACATTGTACCGCGTTCTTTATTAACTCGTCCACACAAATGGAGTCGACCAGGCCATAATAAGATAATAAAATTAGTTCCAGTGAGGAGTCTTGTGGCTGCTCCACACTGAGTGGTGATCTTAATGAACTCACACACCACATAGAGGTAGATATTATCTACCTCTTTTTTAAATGTTTTATAGAATTATCATACCTATGTCTGTCTTGACTCCCATTTTGTAATATACAAAGTATGTTTGTCTTGATAAACTTTTTTATATATTGTAATAGTCAGTGAATGTTATCTACTTCTAATAAATTTTCGTGAAATATGCGTTAGGATTTTACTAAAAACAGGCAGGCAATAAAATGTGTTTGTTACTTTAATGTTGTTGAATTAATTACGACTTGTTGACTATAGCGTACAGCATATTTTATTTTTTACATTATGTCTGCTGCCTCCAAGACAGGTTTCATGTATTACTTAGGTACTTAATTTTTGCCTTCTAAAGTATTATTACAATATTCATCATTGTCTTCTTAACAATTTTACTCCATGTTGATTACTTAATTTAAAAAAAAACTTTTGTCATCTCACTGCTTTCTTCATGCATTGTGGCTAAGCCTCGCACGCCATGTTGGAAGAATTTACATTTGTTACCAGTCGGCGTCGGGTTGTCTGCCGCCGCCAACAGGTTCGATACCAGCCCATGTTCCACGCGGGCTCATACAAGTTTTTGTACAAGGCTCCGAGGAATAGGGAATTAAAGGTTGATAACATCTGGTGGGTTTGATCAGCTACTTTGATTCACCAGTCCACTTGGTTTACATATTTTTAGTAGTAGAAGAATTTTGTTAAGATAATGATTTTATTGCTAGGTTCGCCAATAGTCCGGTCAATGAGTCAAAAAAGGGTATAGAATGCATGAGTGAGAAACAAAGCGGCGTAAAACAGTGCTTGCACTGAGTTTTGCCAATTAAGTGACTGGGTACCGAGGGCCCAATTTGGGGGGAAGGGGGACAAACTTTTTTTTAATTATATTTTTAGTTTAGGGACTTTAACCTTGTGTTATGGCAGTCCCATCGTAACCTGGGGTCAAACTTGGCAGAGCACTTGTGACTTTACAGGTGTCCATAGGCGGCGGCAATTGCCTCGCTTACCCTCAGGTGATCGTCTGATATCAGTTACATAAAGAAACAGTGAGTACCAAGATGGTTTAAGAAAAGTTTACTCAATCATCATCATCATCTTGGCGTTTTGTTCCAGTTGCGTCCCAAGCTGTCACTCCGAAGCCGGGGGTCTGTTTTCCTGCTTCTACTCCTCCACTTCGCACGATCTTGATCGTAATCAATTTATTGGCACGCATGTCATCCCTTACGACGTCAAGCTACACCTTCTCCACGGGGCCCGGTTGTGGTTGCATGTCCAGACATTTCCCACGTAGCTGTCTAGTTTTGCAATGGAGAGGGCTATGCTCGGAGTCTCCCTGCGTGATCGTATCAGAATTGATGAGATCCGCAGGAGAACTAAGGTCACAGACGTAGCCCAAAGGATTGCATGCCTCAAGTGGCAATGGGCAGGGCACATAGCGAGGAGAACAGACGGCCGTTGGGGCGGAAAGGTCCTCGAGTGGAGGCCACGTACAGGAACTCGCAGCCGTGGCAGGCCTCCTACAAGGTGGACCGACGATCTGGTGAAGATCGCGGGAATCTATTGGATGCGGGAGGCACAGGACCGATCTGTGTGGAGAACATTGGGGGAGGCCTATGTCCAGCAGTGGACGTCCATTGGCTGAAATGATGATGATGATGATGATGTCTAGTTTTTGCAGGGTAGGCGACTCTCAGCAGTTTCTCTGCTATGTCATGAATATGAACATGAACCACGCGTGCGTGAGTTTCTCACGCGGTCTTAACTTAGTTACATAGTTAGTTAGTTTACTCAATCGCCCCGACCGAAAACCCGGAAACTTTGGCTCAATAGTCAATACTCAAGCTACTGCGCCACTCCAGTCAGTTTTTTAACCGTTAAGTCCGTATGACGTAATTATGTTCATTGTTTAATTCTCACGTCATCGTCTTGAATACCGGAATCAACAATTGAATAATACTTTTAACAATATTAAAAAAGCTACTAATAAACCTCTGCATTACATTTTAGACTCTATGTCCAGTGGCTTTAGATTGAAATGGACTGATAGTATGGCATGTGGGTACCTTCAGAAGCTCCTCAAGTCCGTCCTTTGTCGAGGAAATTGCTGCATCATTTTAATCAAATTTTTAAGCGTTATTTATCATCCTCCCTTGTAGGCTTGTGTGTGAGAGCTTCTTGTTTAAATTAGAAATTTAAAAGATTGACTGGGCACTTGTCTTTTAACATGAATAGTTATTAAGCATCCTTTGTATTACCTGCACCATTCAACAGATTATAATGATTTAGACATTTTAAAGGCAAGAGAAAACACTGAACAGGCTTCTTCTATGAAAACGAATAACATCCATAGACCTCATTGTTACTCTATATCAGGTAAGATTAGTATGTTTTTTTTATGTGATATGTAGCAGACGAACAGACGGATTACCTGATGGTAGGCGATTGCCGCCGCCCATGGATACCCACGACACTAGTGGAGTCACAAGTGCGCTGCCAACCTTTAAACCCCCGATTCCCCCGGATTGGGAATCCGGTACCCTCATTAACGCAGCGAAACCATTAGTTTTCTGTTAGGCCGTGGTATCACTCCGGTCGAGCCGACCTATTCATGCCGAAGCATTTTGATGATAGTGATGTTTTTTTTCCAAGTTTGGATCAATATGATTATGTTATTTGTATGTTATAGTAATTTGTATGTTTCTAAAGGATTTTGTTAGCCCGGTTAAGCATTAGCCTAAAATACATCAACAAAAAGAAATGAAATCAGGAGCTAGGTAGGATGTATGTAGGTAACGATACCGAGAGGCAAGTGGTTAAGTATCTTAACTCCCTCCTGAAAATCAAAAAGCCTAAAAAATTGAGTTTAAAAACTGCAACCCGACTACGCAAGATTGAATGTCCACTGAAAAGATGGAAACAAGTTTTCAATAAATAAAAAAATCTTACAATAAATTTTGTGCGTCCTGTGAAAAGTTGTACAAGTCGACTTATATCGAATTTGATTTTCTTCTTGCTACTTCATTACGAAAAAATCCTCAATTATTTTGTCTGATCAGACGGAAAAATGGAGGATTTTTTGCACGTGTGATCAGACAGTCAAATTCGATATAAGTCGACTTGTACCACTTTTCACAAGACGCACAGAATTATAATTATTCTAAAACCAAAACAGGCGCGTCCAATCTTTATTGAACTTGTTCTCCTTCACTTTAGGCCTAAAGGTGGGATGATATGACCGAAAATTTGACTTAAGGCTTTAATGCTTCTGGGATGATCTGATCTAAAAATCTGAGCGGAGCGGGATCCACTCGTGTAATGTTGTATCACATAATAAATATCGTGCTAATTCCCGTCTTGATTAATTATAGTTATAATGCATCGCGAAAATCTAAAACACTATTGATATCTTGCTAGTACCTAAACCGAATATTATAAAAGCTTCCAAAAATATAACAAGTCGCCTACCAGGTCACTTTGAACTCATTCACTATTGAGTCCGTCTTCACAAGTCTAAAAATCATTCTGTAGAATAAACACAAGAATGCGTTTATAAGAATGCGCTACAAAAATATGTAAAGGATTTAAAGAACAGTCCACTCTAACAGGTGTACCAGCCTACTTGGCATAGCCGCTTTTAACATCTCGGCTGAAAAACAGTTTATAACCGAACGATTAATTTCAACATTTTGAACTTTAATTCCTAAAAAGTAGAATTCATTTTTGAATAGACGGTCAATTTCAGTTATGGTGAACATGTTAGGCAGGGCTGTCCAAATCGAGGCTTACTCAATGAATGTTTTTTTCTCTCTGTCTACTTAATGCCATTTTGTTTTATTTGTTAGACACGTTTTTTTTACCGCGGCACATTCCGTTTGATTAATATATGTAGAGATATTTATCTATGGTCATATTGATCGTATCTCAATAAAAAGGTGTTTTGAAATTTCTTAATAGACGGCTTTATTTGTTGTTTTTCTTTTGAGTTCTATCGGTAATTAAAAGTGTTCGGCTTTGTTTTTGTTATTTAGCCGACTATTATCTACACAGGTGAGTTTTGTTCTGTAAGATCACTGTTGTTAAAACATTATTAAAAAGAAAGATTTTTAGTGACGCTAATTTGTGAATCCTTCAGCTTTTTTTCTAACAGCAATAATTCAATTTCATCCGAAAAAAATCGGAAATAGATCATTATAACAGAAAAGGTGCCGGCACTTATACCATAATACACCTAAAACGGAAATATCGTATCATATCCTAAAGATATTTTTGATAAATTATGAAGGTACCCCACTTACATGCGCATGAGTTGATTTGCGCAAAGCATTCGGCTATGATCTAAGGCAATTGAAGGAGACCGATATTTTTGAAAAAATGGCGTAAACGATTATAACTCATATCACAATAACTATAAGTATTTGAAAAATTTAACTATAGTAGTGTACCCAAAAATGAGTTTTATGTTAAGGGGCTTAGGATGGGAAGTGGTTTGTCCGATTGCGTTAATTCTGTGTCATTAAGCATGGTTCACATGAGCGGCGGATCGTCCCGTGTGCCGCCCCATTACCCGCGCCGAATCGCAAGTTTGCACAACAATTGTCGACAATCGCTCTTTCCTCGATTGCCAGTTTTTTCACCCGATTTTTAACGCGCGTATTTCATTGTTCGACAGATATATTATTGTACTGGCCATTATCTCAGTTGTTTGCTGGCGTGGAAATTTGATTAGTTTTGTGCAGATGGCCTGTAATAGCGCAGTTTACGCGATTTATATAAATCATGCTTTTGTCAACGAAAGAGTGCGATTTTTTTTATTGAAATTGTTGAATGAACAGAAGTAGAGTACTGTTTTATGTAAAACTGAACTGAGCATTTTATTGTGATTTTTCTTCACATAAAGTAATATATATACTTTTGCGTACTTAATAGACGCCTGATTGATTTATAATAGATAACGCCTGATATCAGTTTTAATTTAATGGTGAAATAGTCACAAAAGCTATCTTTTTATTACACAATCTACTGGTTCAAGCCTTAACCAGACAAAGAATGTGAAGAACAGGAAAAAGATATAACAAATTCTGACGTAAATTAGAAAACCCTACACCAATATCCACGGTCCACTAAAAGACGAGGTCAACAAAACGTTTGTGCGTACATTTTTCACGGCAAATGACAAAGGGTTTCTGGCACAAAATATTCATATGAATCGAGCCCGATCGCCGGATACAGGGTGACATGATAAAACCCCTTTTTCGAGTGTTAATGCCGTGACAAATGTCGAATTTATGCGAGTGCGGTGGCGGTGGGCGCCCCGCTGCGAGTGTGCACCACGCTTAAGACGACGCGGTGACCCGCGGTTAAATACGGAATGTATCAGCTTTTAATCAAGGCTTTTTGTCTTGGTTAAGCGGCAATTACTCGTATTTTGTAAGGATATGTCGAAACAAGCAAACGGCTTTTCCTTTTCGTCTTTTGTAGTCATTATGCCTGAGTCAACTTAACGCCTTGTTGGTCTAGTGGTTTATGTACCGGGCCGTAATCTGGGGGTCCTGGGTTCAATTCCCGGGTCGAGCTAAAAGTAGGTATGTTGCGGATTTTTCGAACATTGCTCGGGTTTGTTATCTTTTATGTGAATGCAACTCACAAGTCAGAGGCAGTATGTGTCTTGTAGGTAACGCTTACCCTAAACCAGGAGACTAGAGGCACTTCAATCCGTAAGACATCGTGACGCTGATGAAACGAATCCTTCGTGAGTAGAAGTGCAAAGGATAGGGGAGGTAAAATAGACTCCTTAGGATCGACGTGACTCATTAAAATGACTCCTAACAGATAATACACATTTCTATTTTTATTCATTGCTATGTGTTGCTTACCGCCGTGTGGTCCCCGGCCGAGTAGAATAGGCCACCCTCACTCTTACCGAGGTGTCGTAAAAGGCGACTAAGGTAAAGCTGCTGGCATGATCGTCAGCACCCAGAGAAGGAAAACTCTGCATTTATATCAAAACCATCGCCAACCCGTCTGCCAAGCGTGGTGAGTATGGCATGTGATTGAGGGAGGCCCGTGCCCCAGCAGTGGGGACTTAAATGGGCTGATGATGATGATGATGATGATGTGTTGCTTCGCTTTTATCTTACATACTTGTAGACTATTATTTTCTTCCTATATTATTAATATTGTTTTTTTATTATATTATTTTTCTTTGTTTTGCCTTTCTTCTTTCTTCCTGTTGTATGTTATGTATGTGTGCACGTACGTCGCCCAAGCCTCCGCCTGAAAACCAGCGCTGCAGCGGCTTCGGCCACTGCAGCAAATGCTGAGGTTGGGCCTTGTTGGCTACAGAATTTGTCATACTTATGTATTGACGACCCGTTTGGAACAGTGGTAGTGAACGCTGCCTTTGGTCCAACGGTTGCGGGTCCGATCCCCGCACAGTACAAACATTTGTGTGCATAAACATGTCTGTTTGTATTGGTCTGGATGTTTTCTATGTATTATAAGTATGTATTTACAAAAGAAAAGTATTATATGCATATATTTGTAATCCCACTGTTGATTCTGATATCCGTAACGCAGGTGCTTGAGCTATCTATCTCGGAGTCAGATCAATGTATGTGATGTTGTGAAAATATTATTAATATTATTATTTATGTCACTCATGTTTTATTTGTGTTCTGTGGCCAATAAAGAAATCTTTATCTTTATCACCTTCTTGTTAGTACATGGACATCACAACAAGGTAACTAACTGACAATTCTGCAATCTACTCTAATGTAACCGAAATTAAGGTTTGATAACAAACATCTCCTTAAGTGTGTTTATGATATATGTAACAAAGCTATGGCCGGCTAATTCCCAGGACAGGGAGATATTACTAAGGTCGTTTTGGGTGTGATGACGTCAGCCGGCAAACGGTAGCGCCGTCCAGCTGAGAGTTTCAATGTCATGCAGAAAGTTATTAAAAACTTTCAAACTTTAAATGTTCCTAACAATTTGTCCTGGTGAGGGAAAATATGTTTTTTTATACTACGTCGGTGGCAAAGAAGCGTGCGGCTCGCCTGATGGTAAGCGATTACCGTAGCCTATGGACGTTTGCAACTTTTTGTATGGTTTTCAGGTGATACCCGCCATGTTTTCAAAATATCACGAGCATGAGAATTGGGCTCCAGAAGACCTGTATACACGCTGCCGACCCCTTAAAAACCTTAAGGTGACGGGTAGGGCACACTAGCGACGCCAATCTATTTTAATGATTAGCTACTAAACCGGATCTATTTTAAACAATTTCGAGGTTACATCCTCGCGGCAAACACTCACACCTCATGATGTTATATGTAATGTGTTATGTTGTTTAATGATCTATTATAATATCCTCCAACCGATTACGGCTACGGCGGCCAATCTCAACGATTAGCCACGTACGCAGGATATATTATAGTGCTCAAGTGTGTGCGCAAACGCAAGAGCACTCTCTATTCCTTTACCTTCATATTCCGATGGGACACCAGCGTGACACGACCAGGGAGGGGTTGGGCGCAGGACCAACGCAACGCTTAACATGCTTTCCGAGGCACGGTGGCACCATACCGCCAACTTTCAGACTCCGGGCTGACACTAAGAATTTCCGAACAAAATCTTAGGTACAAATTTTTTAACCCGGGACCTCTTGCGCAGTCGTCGCTTCAAAGTGCGACCCTCCAACCACTACACGATTATCATTGACTGCACCGAGGTACTCAATGATAATCTATACGCCAATGTTTGACCATAATCTCACCTGATGAAAAGTGACAATGAGATCTAGGATGTAACGCGTTTACCTAGAAGATACCTGACGACCCGATTGGAACAGTGGTAGTGAACGCTGCCTCTGATACAGGGATTGCGGGTTCGATCCCCGCACAGTACAAACATTTGTGTGCATGAACATGTTTGTTTGTATTGGTCTGGGTGTTTGTTATGTATTATAAGTATGTATTTACAAAAGAAAAGTATTATATGTATATATTTGTAATCCCACTGTTGATTCTGATATCCGTAACGCAGGTGCTTGAGCTACCTAACTCGGAGTCAGGTCAATGTATGTGTTGTGGAATATTTATTATTATTATTATTATTTATTACCTGATCACTCTTGCCTTAAAATTGTCCAGATTGTATTAATTCGGAAAAACGGACCTGGGTAAGGTGTAATATTTAACAATTTATCGTTTTAGAACATCATTGTCAGCCCATTTAAGTCCCCACTGCTAGGGCACGGGCCTCCCTCACCGCACCGCATATTAGACAGTAAAGTTCTACTTACTACATTACTAGCTGACTGCGAATATTAGTCTGGTGTCGGGCAGTAGCAACATCAGCAAAGAAGCTAGCTATGCTCTGCAATTTCCAACGAGAGGGCCTATTCTCGAGCACTCGACATCGAAATCGAGTTAAGGATATGCATGGACGAACGTATGAAATCTTTGAATTCGACTTCTATGTTGAGTGCCCGAAAATTATAGTTTAGCATGCCCAGCATGGCGATCTTAGGTAATATTTTATGGCAAGCTACAATAATACAAAGCTCCTAAGCGAGTTGAGTGGGGCGTGCCACTGATGATGATGAAAATGCTACTGAAATACGATTAATTTTTGACTTTACAACTCTCATAACGGTACTTTCCGCTCCATAATTCACATTAAACAATTTACACCCGACAACCCACTTTAATAACGAGATATCGATGGAGAAAATAAAATTTACATTCGCATAAACAGCTTTTAAGATCCTTAGGAGTCGCAGCATCAAAATCTCATTAAGATAATCCAACACGCAAAAAGAAATAAAAATGTACGCCTGTCACAAGAAATTAATTATTTAGACGTTCCTACATTTCGGGTAGCTTTTCAACATTAATACTCAGCGGGACATAAATATAATATTTCGCATTAAAATAAAAAAGTATTCTTGTTGACAACGAAATTGCCATTTTAATGTTTCCACCAAATCGTAATAAAGTCAACCCTATGTCTTCTAAATTACAAGCTTTTCGTAACATTGAGATGTCTTTATAATATTGCCAGTTTTAATCCAGTGGCCCAATGTTTTTATTTTATAATTTCAATCCTTAATTTCATACGTGACCTTGATATTATGATTAATTTTAATATGAAACGGCGACATTTTTAAAATAGCTTTCGCGGTTCGGTCGTAGCAAATTTTAATTAATGTTTCATCGCTATTAATGTAGTAAAATTCAAAAAGTCAAACCGATTGGTAACGCTTTGAAATTGATAGTATATTTGAGTTTATTTAAATAGTGAACGTGTTAGGCACATATTAAATCTGTGGTGTTAGGCATCTTCAAACACTACGTCTTTTTAAAAGCATATAGTAACGAATCTGGTTACCTGACACAGATTTTGCCTTTACAATGGAAAAAGTTGTCGGTGTAGTAATTACCCGTCAAGTCAACTAACAGTGACAAAGCATAGTATAAGTTTGCGTGATCCTAATAGCTACTACAACCTGATTACGTCATCGTCGTCAGCTTGTGCCATTTCTGTCGTAAGAATGCGCCAATTATGTCGTATCAGAAGGCCAAATTAATTCAAACATTATATAAGAGGCGCATTTAAAAAAAAAACTTATATATTTGACATGTTAATTGGATTTAATTTTTTTTATTCACTTTTTAATTTTATTGTTTTTATTTATTTTATGCAAAATTATATTTTTCATTGTTTTTATTATTTGGAGCTTATCTTCGAATTGTTGCTGTATTTATCCTATTGACATATTATATCGACTTTAACATCTAAATTTTAATTGATTGTGTATGATTTATTTATTAATGAAATGTGGATTGTTTAATGGAATGTATTCTTTTTTTGTAATTTCATACCTATAATTGCACTTAAGTAGCTGTAATAATTAGGACGGACATATTTGCTTGTCGATAGATCGACTAAACATGCGTAAATGACTACTTATAAAATAAGACCAAAAATGTACCATCATCATCATCATCATCAGCCCATTTAAGTCCCCACTGCTATATATGCTTTTAGTAGTTTTTTGAAACCGATGAATGATTTTGCTTCCTTTATTTTTACTTGTAATTTGTTATACATTTTGACTCCTTCGAATTCAATATTTTTTACGCCATAGTTAGTTCTAGGACTTCTTTAAATCTTCTATATAATATGTAGGATAGGATTCACAAAAATCTGTGTTTTTACTGCGCACCGAGCAACCAATGACCTAAAGCGCACAGAGCGTACACTTGTATTCTGAATGTGGTATTATGGTAACTGTTTAATTTTTAATTTGAATTTGTTTTTATGTTTGTAATTGTAATTTAGTTTATTTCAACAAATGATTTTAATTGTATTTTATACTTAAATGGTTTCTTCTAAAATATATGTTTTTAATAGTTTTTTGAATTCAATATTTTTTACGCCATAGTCAGTTCTAGGAGTTCGTGAAATCTTCTTTTTAACTTGATTTCATTATCGAATAGGCCCTGAGGTCTCCTATTAACATATCTCAAAACGCGTTGTATCAAGACTCACAATGATCGTTTAGTCGAAGTAAATACAAAGCTGAGAGAAAGACAGGACGCCTGACCTGTCCAACCCTTAGACAGGGGAACCTGAGAGTCTGAGAAACTATATGAATTGTGCAGGTTTCCTCGCGATGTTTTCCTTCACCGCCAAATTAGAAGTAGAATGTGGCCATAGATTAGAAAATGATTAGATCCGAATTTACAGCGTCCCGTGTAGGAGGCGCTATCCACTAAGCCAGATCGTTCTGACTCAGCTGTAACTTTTCTCTTGTCTCATATTAACGTGAAATTGCCAGTTGCTTAAAAACTGTCGCCCTGGAACCCAGTGTACGCTTAGACCATGATACAGGATTTGGGATGTCTTGTAATTACAATGAGGTGACTGCCGTCTGTCTTTCGAACTTTGCGTTGCGTGATACGTCTCAGAAACTATCCGAAACGTGCAGGTTTTCTCACGATGTCTTCCCTCATCGCTGAGCTAATGGTAGAAATACGCACATAGATTTGAAAAATCTAGAGGTGCATGAATAATAATAAACAGAGGAAAGATACAGAGTGTGTATTATTATTCTTACTGTTCCAAAGCAATCTTCTCTACCAACTTTCCTCCAACCCTTTATCTTATTAATCAACGGAATTACCGCCACAGATTGCATATTGTCTGTCCCTTGTGACAAAGAGGAGTTAATACGCGCTCACTGTCGACTCCCGCGCACAATGTCTTGTTACGCGATACGATCGCTTCGATTAACATTCCGCTCGCTTCCGGAGTGACGTTTAAATGTCAAAATGACATCTGTCAACCGTGAGAAGACGATCTAACTAAGCGGGAAAGGAAATCTTAATTTTATTTCATCAAGAAGTGTTACGAGACAGAGGAGCAGACGGATCACCTGATAAGCGCCGATAGACACCAGTGGTCACAATTAATGCGCTGCTAACCTTTAAACTCAAATTTCCCCCGGATTGGACCTGTACCCTAATTAAATTGGCGAAACACAGCGCAGGCTCTACTTCAGTCCGGGTTTCTGTGAGGGCGTGGAATCACTTCGGTTGAGCAGGCCTATTCGTGCCGAAGCGTGTCTCTCTCATGGTCAACTATGCCGCGCGAACAAAATTTTGTTCTGCAACTTCCAAGAGAAGAGCGTACTCTTATTAAAAAGGTTGGCAACACACTAGCGATCTTTCTGATTTCGTGGATGTCTCTTTATATGTGATAAGTGGCAGATGAGCAGACGGATCACGTGGTGGTAAGCGATTGCTGCCGCCCATGGACACCCGTGACACCAGTGGAGTCACAATTGCGCTACCCACCTTTTAACCCCTCACTCACGCAGCGAAACACAGCACGGTGCTGCTTCACGCTGGTTTTCTGTGAGGCCGTGGTAGCACTCCGTTCGAGCCGGCCCATTCATGCTGAAACGTGACTCTCCCAAGGTCCCATGTTCATGGGCGGCGTTGATTACTTTTCCTCAGGTGACTTGCTCGTTTTTTTTTTATAGAAAGTTCAATCAGGATGACCTCACTCCGCCTGATGGTAAGCGGCCGTGAAATCCAAATATGAGGTTGACACGCACAAAAGAACTAACAAAGTACCCACTGTATCTGCCATCGTCACCCTGATGGCCTGCTGAGATGCTGTTTCATGACCCGCCTTAAAGACCCCGGATTGTATGAAGGAGGAAACAGGCGTGCCGTGTGTGAGGCGTTTACCGCCTTTTGCATAAAAAAACCGATATAAGGCGCGGGGTGGCCTTTCTCAAAGCTTCCTTTATCTTGTTACTACCTCTGTTATTACTAAGTGGGTCACGTCCTTTAGATCTGTACCCGGCCCAGACTCTCAGTAAGTTGTAGTGTTGTATGCTAATTGGCACTTGAAAGGGGCCATAAACGGACGGCGATGATCGTGTGATTTGCTCCTTAATTAAAAACAGTTTACGGTGCTATAAATGTGTCTAAACAGGGCAAAGATTAGATGATGGAGTAAAGTGTTTTGAGCGGCTTTTGAAGATCTCTTAACACGTTCGGTGCGATACAGGGCTTAAAACACCATGTACGTATCTCGTCGTTATAGCGGCAAGGAAAAACTTAAACTTCTCTGTCGTGCGAGAGTCATAACTTCCATATTGTTCAGTATGGGAAAGAGATAGAGATAGAGAGGTATATCTGAGATGTGCTATTGATTCCTTGTTTTATGATATACCTACCTTAATTTGACTCTGATAGAGATTCATCAGGAAAGAGCGTCGTGATGTAATCTGCACGTTTCGGATAGTTACTTTATCCTCCAGTATTGAAATTATGGTCCTGAACGTGTAGGGCCCCGTTGGCTGGATCCCCTATCTAAGGGTTATAGAGCAACTTACATATACTGAGATAGAGGCATCAGAGCTACTGTGTTAGCGCCATCTAGAGGAAAACGACCAACACTCAATACCTAAGTAGTACGGCCACTTTCGAGAATCAGTCAGGGAAACGATTAAATAAAATATCATAAAATAATTTCATTTGCTATATAACGAAATTCTTAATACCTTCTAGATCGCCAGTTTATTTTCAATACTTTTTTAAAATTGCTAATGTGGCCAGGCGGTTAGAGGTCATTATTTCGTAAACACGCTCTGCTAGCGATGTAAAAATGCAGAGTGACATCTACCGAAAGATTAGCTTGATCGTTTTTTAAAACTACATCGGCTTTTTACAAGCTCCGTGTAACGAAACTGCATCTGTGCCGCAGTGTCTCAAGACGAAAGTCTTCAATGCGTGTGTATTGCAAGTGATGACATACGGAACCAAAACGTGGCGGCTTACAATGTGCCGATTAAGGAGGATCAAAGTCACCCAGAGAGCAATGGAGAGGGCTATGCTCGGAGTCTCCCTGCGTGATCGTATCAGAAATGATGAGATCAGCAGAAGAACTAAGGTCACAGACATAGCCCAAAGGATTGCATGCCTCAAGTGGCAATGGGCAGTGCACAAAGCAAGAAGAACAGACGGCCGTTGGGGCGGAAAGGTCCTCGAATGGAGGCCACGTACAGGAAGTCGTTTTTTTTTTATTGCGAATAATAGGCGGCCCATCTGATGGTAAATATTAACCGCCGCTCATAGACATCAACAATGCCGGAGCACAGTCATGCCGCTGCCTACCGTAAAAGAAGAACTCTTTTCAAACCTCATTTAAAAAAGGACATGTCGTAGTGAACAGGGAACACCCCGGCTGGAAGATCATTCCAGAGTTTGCACGGGCGTGGGAAAAATGAGCGCTGGAAACGGAGCGTTCTAGAAGGGGTTGGTTCCAGATAGTATGGGTGGAGTTTACTACGTCGTCTAGCCGTGTGATTGTAAAATGGTGAACCTGGTATGATATTAAACAGCTCTTCAGAGCACTCTCCATGGAAGAGCCTACAGAAGAGGCAAAGTGAGCCAAAGTTTCTTTGCGCCTTCAACGACTCTAATTTGTCGGTGAGATCCGGATCCCCAACAACCCGGACAGCTCGTCTCTGCAAGCGGGAATCCATTGCATGCGGGCGGCACAGGAACGATCTGTGTGGAGAACATTGGGGGGGGAGGCCTATGTCCAGCAGTGGACGTCTATTGGCTGAAATTATGAAGATGATGATGTAACAAAAGCCGCTGATTTATCCCATACTAAGGGAAAAAGTACTTACCTAGTGAAATGGCCCTGCTAAGGGTTCCCACTCAAGAAGTTCTTACGGCAGTCGTGTCACATAGGGACAAAGGAAGAAAGAAAAGAAAAGCGAAGTATGAATAGAAGTAATTTATTTAATTAGAAAAGGTTAGATAAGGGGTCGCGGTTGGTCGTGCCTAGCGGTCTTGGTCGTCTGAGCCTGTTTTCTTGAAATATAACTAACTCCCCTTGGCTCAATCCAGTTGGTCCACCTTCTGACTCCGAGAAAGTCTTCCGAACGCCTTTAACTCGGTGGGTATTTATTCCGTATGTTTCGGGTCGGTGGGTGTTCTTTATATTTCAGCCTGATGTCTCAACCCGGTGGGTGTTCTTTATATTTCAACTTGAGGTCTCAACCCGGTGGGTGTTCCTGGAACGCGTTATAAGGACACGTCTTATAAATATGGCCGACTAGGCGACCTGGACTGCAGATGAAGACGCGAAGCCAAAAAGGGGGTGATTGAGAGTGATTAAAAAGTACAATTTAGCAAGCGAGATGAGGAAGCTGCAGTCCAGGTACAATGAGAGCAAGGATGAAATGAAGTGTGACTGCAACCTTGCGTGAATATGCTAGGTATGCCAAATAAATAAATTAATGTGCAAGCAAACCCGTAGCGGAGCGGTAGTATGTCTAGGCATAGCAAATTCTCACAAGATCGCACGTCTTTTAACAATGAAGCAGAAAGATGATGATGATAATTTATCGAAATGAAAATAGTAAACAAATAAGCTAGGCATTTAATTAAGAAATATTAATTTAGTTATGTAAAATGGGTAGGTATGAAAAAAAGAATAGCTTTATAGAAAGAAAATCAAGTTAATTAATTGCAGTTGTTAATAGTTAATGTGGTAATAAGTTCTACAGTATCATTTAAATATCTATAATGTTCAAAATTAACCAATAAACTAAGTTATTACAAAATATGGAGGTAGGTATTTTATAAAATAAAGAGGTACTAGGTAAATTATTATTCGGTATAAAATTAATATACTACGTAGCTAAAATGTTTAATGATCAAATGTAAAAGAGATTCAAATAAGAAAACTTATCAATTTATGTGGCCGGGAATCGAACCCGCTTGGTTACGCACTACGCCATGCGGTCGCGCCTCGTGCGTCGCCTTAAGTTTAACTAAAATAGGGTTGATTAAAATTACCACTTTAACTTTACTTATTTGTTCACTATGATATTTATAATGGATGAATTATGATTATAATGACGTATGATTTTCATGTTATTTTCTAATATGAATTATGAACATGGAAATGATTAAAATTAGCACTGATTTCTATTGAACAGACTTATTATAGTAAAAGCAATCATGCTAAATGTTCTTACAGTATAAAATAATGATTTAATGCGTCGCGAATGAGGTTAGGTAAAAATACCTTCTTCTAGGATATCTAGCAAAATCACATTTCTTTTTGGAAAATCAATTAATTAAAGTTGATTCTACAATGCAGAAGTAATTTTATGCTAATTACATTAGAAATGAAGTGGCAAATAGAAGAATTAGAAAGTGACCACGCCATGTGGAGTTACGTAACAAGGGACACGTAAGTTCTAGAAGCTTCTACACTAGGTACTATTATAACACTATAGATCTGTGCAACACTTACCCAGTATGGGACGATAAAACACTGATAATACTTAAGTAGATCAATAAATTTTAAGTTTGAGGTGAAATTATTTCTCGTTAAGCCGTATCGAGTAATAAAAATTGAGAAATCAAGTACGGGTCATCTCCAGGACGGTCGGACGGCAAGTGATGGCGAGCGCATCGGCTCTGAGACACGGGCGGCGCATACGTCACCGGACCCAAGGCTAAGGATCTTTTGTTCGCGCGACCAATCGGACTGCGACGAGTATTAATATAAAATATTTGTGCTTGTGCGTTTGTTTGTTGAAGAGAATGAAATACTATATTGAGTTAGTTTACTTGTTTACCATAATTATATCGAGTAACTTATATAGTTTATTACTATTGTTTACATAATGTATTTTAAAATGTTTCTTTGTTGTATATATTTTATGTTTATTTACCAAGCTTCTGTAAGTACATATTTTAAGTTATTGTTTTTATAGTTTTAAGTTTAGTTATTTAAGTAGGGTTATTTGTAAAATACGACTATTTTAAATAAAATCTCTTTGCACTAATTGCTGCTTCTGTAAATCAATAACGTATACGTTACAGTACACCGTCTCTTGGAGAAGGATTTTACCTAAGGAAAATCCTTATGAGAAAACTATAGATGTCATAACAAAAACTATTAGCTTTCAAATCAACACTTATTCTGTCTCTTTCATTCCTCACTCTCATACATCACCTTTTATTGGCTTTCATGCTCACCTAACAGAACCTAACGAAATTGTCTAAGCACTATAATTATAATTGTGTTTAGACCTACATACATTATCAGAGATACTAATGTTTATAGGCTACACAGTACTCATTAGTTTTTTTTATTATTATTATTAAGTGTACGTAAGTTACGAAAGTTTTAATTTTAATAAAGGATCTAAAGATTATGAAGTCACTACCCGCTTCTGGATGAGAAGAATCCCAAGGAACAGATTCCCCTCTAGTGTAGGCTTTAAGAAACATCTCAAGGATAAGGAAGTCACCACCCGCTTAAGGCGAGAAGAATCCCAAGGGACAGATTCTCCTCTGGTGTAGGCTTTTAGGAAATGTTTCTAGAAAATAGGAAGTCACTACCCGCTTAAGGCGAGAAGAATCCCAAGGAACAGATTCTCCTCTAGTGAAGGCTTTACCTGTAATTTTGTGAAGCAATTACTAAGAACAAGATTCAAAATAATTCAGTTTTAAGTGCAAAGAGGTATTATTATTTTTGGATATTAGTTTAAATTAGGTAAATATAAAAAAAATATAATTTATTTTTAACTTGTTTATATTAAGATATTTTATATTTAGTTATAGATTCAGTTTGACCTAGTGTAGATTTTATTTTATAGGAACAGGCTAACCTGTGACGACCACCCCGCAAAAAGAGAAAAAAAAACTTTTTTTTTTTAATCTATAACAAACTAAGCTAAGAGAGAAAACACGTAACGGTCATTTCCCAAAAACAAAACTGTTTTTCTTTAAACCTAAGTAAAAATTAAAATGTAATATTAAGTAAGAATAAAAATATTTGATGACAGCATGGGCAAAAGTGTGAAGTATGCCCAAGAGTGTGCAACGTTATAAGTTTTGGTACTGTTTAGCACGAGTTGTACCTGTCATCAGAGATTTCAGTTATAAGATCTCGTATACCCAGTAATAAATACTAGCTACAGTGCCTTTTGTCCGAAATATAGAAGATAATTCGGTCAAAAATAATGGCACTGCGGTGGTACCTACCTAGACGGCCCGGTAAGAGAGCCTACCACCTAGTGAGTAATTTGAAGTAACAAAAATTAAGTCGTAGGAGCAGTATTAGTAAGGGGCTTAAAGTCCTTGACGTGCCAGGCACCTAAATCGCGGCCAGTCATGTCTTCTAATTCAAAAACCAAAGACGATCGTTTAGATTTAATTTTACATTTTTGGTACTTTGGAGCAAGTTTTTTACTGAAGTAAGCATCTTTATCACTTTGGAAGTAGCAACGTTTCCATATGATATCTCCCACTTTAAATTCAACCTGTTTCCTTCTGGTATTGTAACGCTGGGAGTTCTTTTGGTGACTATGCCATAGTTTTGCTTGGACTTTATCGAAAACACCAGCCAATTGACCAAGGTTCTCAGCGTACGGATCACGAGGCAAGAAAATTATCTCTGTAGGGTCAACATTCTCAGTATAATGTGTCCCACAGACGACTAATTCTCGACCATGTACTAGAAATGCCGGGGTAAAACCTGTCACTTCATTTACCGAATTGTTTACCGCGAATTGGATTTTGGGAAGGTGTAAGTCCCATGATCGATGGTCATCTTCTACGAAAGTAGACAGCGCTGTAACGATCGTTTTATTATACCTCTCAACGGTGTTTACCTGTGGAGTATACTTTGGGGTAAAATGAATGTTGGGTATTTTATATTTCGCGAAAAGATTATCCAATTCACGGCTGACAAATTGACAACCATTGTCGAGAACCACAGTCTGAGGAACTCCGTGGACCAAAAATACATTGTCTTCAAGGATTTTAGAAACCGCTACCGCAGTTGCTCGTCGCAAGGGAAAAACTAAGCAATACTTTGAGAAGCAACATGTGATTACAAAGATATAGCTGTGCTGCTTCCTAGATGTAGGCAGAGGTCCTACTAGATCAATGGATAACATCTGAAATGGTCTACTGCAGTCTTTCGGCCTTCCCATCTTACCGATCGTTCCGAATGTAGAAGCCTTATATGCCAGACAAACCTCGCAATTTGAGACAAATTCTACTACGTCCCTATACATATTGGGCCAGTAATAATGAAGGCCTAAGCGCCTATATGTTTTAAATACTCCGAAATGACCTGAAGTTGGCTCGCAGTGACACCTGAACAATAAGTCTTGCCGCAACTCTTCGTAAGCAACTTCTTTCCAGTGGAATTCTGATGTAAGTTGATTTTTATTTTTCATGAATCTATAAAGTTTATTGTTTTTGACTAAGTAGTTTGGGAAGCTAGTGGGAGAGTTTTGACAACCCCTAAAGATATTCAAATACCATTGATCAGCAGTAGTAGGTGCAAGAGAATGAGAAGAAGGAGGAACACAAGGAGACAAAGCTGTCACCGGAACGATTCTAGACAAACTGTCAGGGATGACATTATCCTTGCCTTTCCGATGCCTGATCGCGAAGTCGAAAGCGGAGAGTCGTACACCCCACCTTGCGAGTCGCCCTGTGGGATTGGTGAGTGTAAGAAACCACTTGAGCGCTGCATGGTCCGTGTACACTGTAAAGGTGCGACCATTTTCGAGGTAACACCTCCAGTGTTCTAAAGCCGTTAAGACTGCTAATGCTTCCCTTTCGGTAACACTGTAATTTCGCTCTGGACCTGTTAATGACCTGCTCATAAAAGCTACTGGGTGTTCGTCTCCGTCAACCACTTGACACAGCATAGCTCCCACTCCGAAATCACTAGCGTCAGTGTGCACCTCAAAAGGTAGCTCAAAATTAGGACAGGCGAGTATTGGGGCCTGGACAAGAAGTCTCTTAAGTTCAAGGAAAGACGCATTAGCCTCCTTATTCCAGTCAAAAGGCGGGGAGTTCTTTTTAGTTGAAGTAAGTTTATTCAGTGGACCGGCGATACTACTGAAGTTTGGTATGAAACGCCGATACCACGATGCAGTGCCTAAAAAACGTTTAACTTCTTTTCGGTTAGATGGAGTGGGGTAATCCAAAATAGCCTGCACCTTTTCGGGGTCAGTTCGCAAACCATTGGAGTCCACTACGTAGCCGAGATATTTAAGACTATCCCTAAAGAACTGACATTTCTGGAAGTTAATAGTTAGATTAGCCTTTTTAAGCTTTTCCAGAACGCGCAAAAGAATAGAAACATGTTCCTCGAATGATTCGCTAACCACGATGACGTCATCAAGGTAACAGAAGACTTTTAACTCAAACTCCGGTGAAAAAAGAGAGTCCACCAGCCTCTGTTGAGTAGCTGGAGCGTTAGTGAGTCCGAAGGCGGTAACATTGAACATGAATGTTCCACGCCCTGGCACGTAGAATGCTGTCTTCTGCCGGTCAGGTTCTTGGATAGGAATTTGCCAAAATGCCTTACAGAAATCTAGACTAGACAGAAACTTAGCATTCTTTAAGTTGTCTAAGATTTCTGATACGTAAGGGAGCCCGTATGCGTCTTTCACTGTGACTGAATTCAGTTTCCGACTGTCCAGGCAAAATCGAGGCTTGCCGTCCTTCTTTCCAACGACCAGAACGGGGGAGGACCAGGGACTCTCACATGGTGAGACGACACCTAAGGCCAGCATCTCATCTAGTTGTTCTGTGATGATGCGTTTCTTCTCAGGAGACAACCTGTAATACCTCTGCTTTATAGGTTCTGCGTCGCCAGTATTAATTTTGTGACAAACAAGGGAAGTCTTGCCGAGACCCTTACATTCAAACGAGACTTCCTTAAACTGATCGATAACATTATCTGCGATAAGTTTTTGTGAGTCAACAAGGTTAGAGTAAGAGTGCAGATGAATGCTAGGCGATCTATTAAGTACCTCTGCGATGCAGGATACCATGGAGGATATATAATCGATATTTTTCAGAAATCTAGGGCAGATCCTAAACTGCTTCCAAAAATCAATACCGAGGATCAAGTCTGATTCGATAGTAGGCAAGACATGAGCTTTCAAGACATGAGTCAGGTTTTCAAAGACAACCGGCAGTTTAATAAATCCGAGGGAAGTAATCTTTTGCCCACCCGCTGCGGTGACAGTAATTATTTCCTCGGTGTGCATTTTAAGTCCAGCATTAACTAAATGTGTATGAATACCCCTACCGAGAAGAGTAATAGCCGAACCAGAGTCTAGCAGGCCAAACATACTAAAGTTTGAAATATTCTTAATATAAATTTTGACATAAGGGCGAGGATCATTATTAGGTTTTTCGTTTAAAATTGTTGCAACCTTATATGAGCTGAAAAAATTTTTAATAGTTAAAAGCCAACTATCCCAGTCAGCCCTATCAAAATAATTGCAACAATTTTTATTAATTAGTTTTTTGACTGAGAAGTAGTTGAATCTAATTTATTATTATTTTTTGGGTTACACTTTGGACAATCTGGTGTGCGAAAATCTTTTAGTCCACAACGAAAGCATTTTATGACTCGATCTGCGGTACACTGTCTCATTGTGTGCGTATTTACGCGACAACGATAGCAATAATTGTCTTCTCTTATTGAGGAGACATTAGCTCTATGGAAAGGGGGCCTTTGGTAACTTGAAGGTTGACTAGTGTTTAAACCTGCTGGACTCTGGGGTATTTTACAAGTATTCTTCACAGTATCCTTCTTGGTTTGATAGGCATACTCCGGTGCAAGGGTATTGGAACTAAGAGAAGGCGGCTCTTTGAAATTCTCTGATCTTGCCTTAAACTTCTCATAATTTTTGCATAAGTTCCGTAGATGTTCTATTGACGTTATAGTAGGGCTTGTAGCAAGGAAATTTGAATAACAAGGTCTAATGTTGTGGAAGAGAATTTCAAGCTTCTCATCTTCGCTCATTTTAGTATTAAGCCTGTCAAACATTCCGTGCATAATACCCAGGTATACTGTGATACTTTCCGAGGGTCCCTGACTTCGTTCTCGAATTTCACTCTTCATACGGTAGTCATAATTGGCAATGTCGAAGTCTTCTTTAAGCAAGGCAAGCAAGCTACTCCAAGATGGGATGGTGTCCCTAACGCTACGATACCAGTGAAGGGCGTCTCCAGAAAAAACCTCTAAAGCAAGTCTGAGCATCCTCTCCTCTGAGATATCCTTAGCCACACGAAATTCCTCAATACGGGCAATAAAAGATCTGACACATGACTTACCGTCAAATTTAAATTTGGATATATCAGAAGCAATGCCCCGTTCACACGTCACCTTAATATTATGGATCAAATCGCAAGAAGTAGGTAGTACGTCTACAGGTGGTTCGACCGCATTATATTTAGCCCCTGCAGCAACATCGATTTGAGGAGGCTGTTGAGTGCGATTAAAAATAACCAAAATTGCTTGGAGTTTTGACCACTGGTCCTGATAAAACTCCTGCGTTTCCTTTAACATCGCGACATGTTCAGCATTTTCCGCTGGCACAACTCTATTGAGTCTATGATAGACGTGATTTAAATAAGTGCATGTGCGTTCAAGTAGGCTCTTCTGCTGCGGGTCCTCTTTGAGAGAGGCCAGATTAATTGCCGTTTTGGTCAAAGTATGTTTGATGCCACTAATATCCTCTGGAAGATCATAGCAAGAATCTAAAATATCATCTGCGGGAAATTTTATTGATAGTTTTGCGATTTGTTGCCTCAACTCTTCTACTCTATCTTTAGGTTCCTCAGCGCGTATCTTAACTTCGTAAGTAAGCTCATGTTTTGTGAGTTGCAGATACTTAATTTGACGAGACATGATTATGCGAGGAAATGAGTAATGTAGGAGCGAAATAAATCGATAAATTATAAAAAAAAATGAGAAATACGCCTCCAAGTAGGTACGTGTTGCACAGCGAATACAGATTCACTACACTAAATATTAAAGTATAATCAGCCTTATATACTAGCGTTAAGTCTGCGACGTGCACACAACCAACACCAAGAATGCTTTTTAAAAAAAAAAAAAAAACAAACCTCAGAACGACCAAGAAAGACCAACTAAACCACGTTATGGGCGCCACTTGTCACATAGGGACAAAGTAAGAAAGAAAAGAAAAGCGAAGTATGAATAGAAGTAATTTATTTAATTAGAAAAAGTTAGATAAGGGGTCGCGGTTGGTCGTGCCTAGCGGTCTTGGTCGTCTGAGCCTTGTTTTCTTGAAATATAACTAACTCCCCTTGGCTCAATCCAGTTGGTCCACCTTCTGACTCCGAGAAGTCTTCAGACGCCTTTAACTCGGTGGGTATGTACTCTGTATGTTACGGGTCGGTGGGTGTTCTTTATATTTCAGCCTGATGTCTCAACCCGGTGGGTGTTCTTTATATTTCAGCCTGATGTCTCAACCCGGTGGGTGTTCCCAGTATGTTTCAGCCTGATGTCTCAACCCGGTGGGTGTTCCTTATATTTCAGCCTGATGTCTCAACCCGGTGGGTGTTCCTGGAACGCGTTATAAGGACACGTCTTATAAATATGGCCGACTAGGCGACCTGGACTGCAGATGAAGACGCGAAGCCAAAAAGGGGTGATTGAAAGTGATTAAAGGTACAATTTAGCAAGCGAGATGAGGAAGCTGCAGTCCAGGTACAATGAGAGCAAGGATGAAATGAAGTGACACTGCAACCTTGCGTGAATAAGCTAGGTATGCCAAATAATAAATTAATGTGCAAGCAAACCCGTAGCGGAGCGGTAGTATGTCTAGGCATAGCAAATTCTCACAAGATCGCACGTCTTTTAACAATGAAGCAGAAAGATGATGATGATAATTTATCGAAATGAAAATAGTAAACAAATAAGCTAGGCATTTAATTAAGAAATATTAATTTAGTTATGTAAAATAGGTAGGTATGAAAGAAATAGCTTTAAAGAAAGAAAATCAAGTTAATTAATTGCAGTTGTTAATAGTTAATGTGGTAATAAGTTCTACAGTATCATTTAAATATCTATAATGTTCAAAATTAACCAATAAACTAAGTTATTACAAAATATGGAGGTAGGTATTTTATAAAATAAAGAGGTACTAGGTAAATTATTATTCGGTATAAAATTAATATACTACGTAGCTAAAATGTTTAATGATCAAATGTAAAAGAGATTCAAATAAGAAAACTTATCAATTTATGTGGCCGGGAATCGAACCCGCTTGGTTACGCACTACGCCATGCGGTCGCGCCTCGTGCGTCGCCTTAAGTTTAACTAAAATAGGGTTGATTAAAATTACCACTTTAACTTTACTTATTTGTTCACTATGATATTTATAATGGATGAATTATGATTATAATGACGTATGATTTTCATGTTATTTTCTAATATGAATTATGAACATGGAAATGATTAAAATTAGCACTGATTTCTATTGAACAGACTTATTATAGTAAAAGCAATCATGCTAAATGTTCTTACAGTGTAAAATAATGATTTAATGCGTCGCGAATGAGGTTAGGTAAAAATACCTTCTTCTAGGATATCAAGCAAAATCACATTTCTTTTTGGAAAATCAATTAATTAAAGTTGATTCTACAATGCAGAAGTAATTTTATGCTAATTACATTAGAAATGAAGTGGCAAATAGAAGAATTAGAAAGTGACCACGCCATGTGGAGTTACGTAACAAGGGACACGTAAGTTCTAGAAGCTTCTACACTAGGTACTATTATAACACTATAGATCTGTGCAACACTTACCCAGTATGGGACGATAAAACACTGATAATACTTAAGTAGATCAATAAATTTTAAGTTTGAGGTGAAATTATTTCTCGTTAAGCCGTATCGAGTAATAAAAATTGAGAAATCAAGTACGGGTCATCTCCAGGACGGTCGGACGGCAAGTGTGGGCGAGCGCATCGGCTCTGAGACACGGGCGGCGCATACGTCACCGGACCCAAGGCTAAGGATCTTTTGTTCGCGCGACCAATCGGACTGCGACGAGTATTAATATAAAATATTTGTGCTTGTGCGTTTGTTTGTTGAAGAGAATGAAATACTATATTGAGTTAGTTTACTTGTTTACCATAATTATATCGAGTAACTTATATAGTTTATTACTATTGTTTACATAATGTATTTTAAAATGTTCTTTGTTGTATATATTTTATGTTTATTTCCCTAGCTTCTGTAAGTACACATTTTAAGTTATTGTTTTTATAGTTTTAAATTTAGTTATTTAAGTAGGGTTATTTGTACAATACGACTATTTTAAATAAAATCTCTTTGCACTAATTGCTGCTTCTGTAAATCAATAACGTATACGTTACAGTCGCTTTATTGTAATTACCAGACTTACATACTAAATCAAGGATCTTCGTTTAAGCGCTACAATCCAAAGAGCCGTGTGGTCCCCGGCAGAGTAGAATCACTCTTACCGAGGTGTCGTAAAAGGCGACTAAGGTAAAGCTGCTGGCATGATCAGCACCCAGAGAAGGAAAACTCTGCATTTATATCAAAACCCTCGCCAACCGTCTGCCAAGCGTGGTGAGTATGGCAATTACCCCTCATGTGATTGAGGGAGGCCCGTGCCCCAGCAGTGGGGACTTAAATGGGCTGATGATGAATCCAAAGAGCTGATTTTAGACGCAGCCAGGGACTACATACATGCATGCAACAGGTGACATACATATTATTTGTTCCTTTCTGTCTTATTGTTAACATCTTGTTGTCATTTTTGTTAAATTTATTAGGTGTCCGCAGAAGACCAGCGTCGAGACACACTGTGTCCCGACCAATAGCTGAGCGCCTCTTAGACTAGATTAATTATAAGATTCTCGAAATTGTAAAATGTATCTATTGTTGTTTTGGTGTCAAATAAATGTTTTTCTATTCTATTCTATTCTAATTGTATTCGTATTTGTAGTCAATAAATGTTTTACTTACTTACATGCTGAGCGAATAAATTCAAGCCACTGGCTACAAATTCCTTGTCGCTTCTGTACCCCTCTACACTCCCAGTAGCTGCCATTAGAAGTCGCTGCGAACTTACGACACGTACATAATTGGCGCCATATATCATGCGTTCGTCCGTCCATCTCGTTTTATAACTCCACAGTAGCCGCCATAAAGATGTGAAACACGAATTTGTTATTTCTCTATGTTGTAAATGCGGGGTGTTTTTGTATAAGAATGGGAGTATTGGTTTATTATTTTAGTGTAGGACGGAGTGCGGCTAAAATTTATGGTGTTTAGATCATATCTCTGTTCAGCATTCATATGTGTAATAAATAATGGTATCATTGTCCGATGGGCTCGGAATAGGGAATATTATGTACTTTTTTTTGTTAAATTGTCCCACTGCTAGGCAAAGACCTCTCCTAAGGTCCTCCAGTGATTTTTTTTATACATTATAGCAGACAAATGAGCAAACGGCTTACATGACGGTAAGTGATTACCGCCGCCTATGGACATATGTGACACATGGGGTATCACAGACGGCTCTTAAGGGAGGAATAAGCTCTTTTCTTGACGATTACCGGGTCGTATTTGAAGCTAGTGCTTACCTATTCTGGTATTGGTGGTCTACATCGTCACGCCACCTTTTCCTGGGTCTGCCTTTAAATCTTCACCAATCTGCTGGCTGGTATTACATTATTTATACGATGCATCTTACACATGTGACCCGCCCAGTTCCACTTCAGTTTGGCGAATTATTCGCCCACATCAGCGATCATAGTTTGAGTGGATTTTGGTATGGCTGATCTTGAACTCGCGGGAGCCGCAAACGAAAATGCTTTTTCACGCTTTCACGCGAGATGCTTTTTCACGCTTGCAGGAATCCATATTGTAGGAAGGAGGAAATACATGCGCCGGCAACGAGTCCCGTTTCTTGATAGGGCGGCAGAAATACCGCCAAATATTAACCACACGGGGTATCACAGATGCGTTGCCGGCTCTTAAGGGAAGAATAAGCTCTTTTCTTGAAGATTATCGGGTTGTATTTGAAACTAGTGCTTACCTATCTACCTATCTGGTATTGGTGTTCTGAATCGTCACGCCATCTTTTCTTGGGTCTGCCTTTAAGTCTTCGCCAATCTGCTGGCTGGTATTGTGTGACGATTTTATTCCATCTACCCTGGTGCATCTTACACACGTGACCCGCCCAGTTCCACTTCAGTTTGGCGAATTATTCGCCCACACCAGCGTTCATACTTTTGAGTGGATTTTGGTATTGCTAATCTTGAACTCGCGGGAGCCGCATCAGCAAACGAAAACGCTGGTGTCCCATCGGAATATGAGGGTAAGGGAATAGAGAGTGCACTTGTGTTTGCGCACCCACTTGAGCACTATAATATATCCTGCGTACATGGCTGATCGATGAGATTGGTCGCCGTAGCCGTAATCGGTTGAAGGATGATATTATTATCACACTAGTCATCGGCCAAGTTTGATTCATTGGTCCGCGATCCGTTCGGTCGTAAATACCAGCGTCAATGTACAAATGGTCTCATTTATATTTTAATCAATGCAAAGCTCTTATTAAATGATTCATAGAACGGTACCTTTTAATTTATCAGTGCTAATAAACTTGCGGCGTTTATTAAGTTGGAGGCACGGCAGTGCGCCCGCCAAGTCAAGTCTACGGAAGCGCAGGGGCTAACGTTTCTCTTTTAGTTATATACGAATCCAGGTCTTCTTTTCCAATGAGGCTTTCAGAATTGTATAGTAATAAGAAAATGTGGAAAAATTTTGTAATGGGACCTGAACTGCTGTCTAGATAGTACAATAATATACTTAGGACGGGAATTTTTTTCAACATTCGTTTTTTATTCTTCATTTCAGTGTCATTTTCAGTTGCGTCCAAACCTAAAGTGGTTCGAAATCCGGGGTAAGTAAGGTAAGTAAGTAAATAATCATTTAATTGGCAAAATAAAGACACAAGCCTAACATGCAGAACAAAAGGATCGGTTAAATACAATACAGTACAAGATATGAAAATTATAACTATATACTGCCAATTAGGCGCCCGCTCAGCATATTGATCTGGTCTTCCTGATCTGACCGGCCAGGAGATCTATTTTTGATTTACTCGTATGACTTAGCGTCGTCGCATGCGACGTAAGTCACATTCGCCTTCTAAGACGCATGAAGCCAATTTGCCTAATTTTTGAGGTAAATTGACATTCTAACCCTTCCATGCACAATTTTACAAAACCCGCTAAATTTCGCATTGCAAACGGAACGCAAAAACCATAGACTATTGGCTGAATATGAAAATCTTTGCTTTTACGTCACAAAAAACTAAAGTTAAAAAAGATTTAAAGGTCGGCATCGCATTTGTGACTCCACTGGTGTCTCGGGTGTCCATGGGCGGAGGCCATTGCTTACCATCAGGTGATCCGTCTGCTCATCATCTTGATATCATATAAAAAAAAAACAGAAGTGCCCGCCCGCATTCGAACCTACGACCTTCCGGTTGGAAGGCGCTCTTATTAACTAAGATACCATCACATACTTACATATATTTTATATTATTTAATAATAATTCGATGTAAAAAAGCTTATTTCTATTTTCAAGCGAGACGTGCAGACGGGTAAAATACTTAAATATTATGTTAATTTGTTCACAGTAAAAGTACTATAATTAATTCGATCTAATAACTTATCAAGGTGAAAATCCAAAATATTCAGACATTAATTATGTTGTAATTATAATATCCGTCAGATTAGATAAATTACTTATCGATTTCTAATATTTTTATCAAAGATTTTGTATGTCAATCTATCATGAAATCGGAAATAAATAAGTGGATTAGGAATATAGAATAAGCACCAACTATGTAAGTACCCCATGCTCCAAGACACTGATAGAACTAAGCAGATACAAACACGCATCAGGTTTCTACGATCTGTCAGGATTCCGCAGTTGATATTGAACCGAATGTGTTTGACATTAAGGTGAAAAACGACTGTGGAAGTTTCACAGTTTTGTATGCTTTGATGTGTGGCTGTACGGATTAACAGAGTGTGTGTTAGGATTATGATGTATTTTGCTGATGTTATTTGTCTTTTTGTTTGGTATGTGGTGAATGAATGGTCCTCAAGTGCAATGGGCAGGACACATAGCGAGAAGAACAGACGGCCGTTAGGGTGGAAAGGTCCTCGAGTGGAGGCCAAGTACAGGAAGTCGCAGCCGTGGCAGGCCCCCTACAAGGTGGACTGACGATCTGGTGGAGATTGCGGGAATCCATTGAATGCTGGCGGCGCAGGACCGATCTGTGTGGAGAACATTGGTGGAGGCCTATGTCCAACAGTAAGCGTCTATTGGCTGAAATGATAAAATAAATGGTTTAATCTCAACCTATAATTCCCGTTTACGTCCAAGGCAGCCCCGGGTACGCTTAGACCATGACCTAGGATTTGGGGAGTCTGGTGCCAACGCCTGCCATCTGACCTTCACTACATCTGATCTGATCTGACCTTAGACACACTTGCAGGTTTCCTCACTATGTCTTCTCTCACCACCGACCTATTGGTAGAATATATTTGCATTGCGTAGCTGCTGAAAAACAGGCTCATTAGATTTAAGTGTACTAATAATATATCACGCTTAAGGAAGAGACCAAGCTCCTTCTGGCTGAACGAAAGATCTGGAGGAAGATTCTGGGACCAACACAAACTCGGGATGGACCCTGGAGGAGGAGGAAGAACTGGGAGCTAGAAGACCAGGTGGGTGAGCCTAATATCAATGGCGAAACTAAAGCACATTGACTTCGCTGGCTCGGTCACCTCGAAAGAAAGGGAGAGGATCGTGCAGTAAAAAGAGCGTACCTGGGATGGCCAAGGTACCGATGGAGAGACGAGGACGAAAAGGATTTGCACGAACTTCTGGGTGATGACTGGCAGAAGGTGACACACGACTGACCTAGATGGAGAATCTTATTATCGGAGGCCAAGACTCACTTTGGATCGCTGCGTCAACCTAGTTAGTTAGTTAATAATATATCATATCAATATGAATCGCGCATTTTCTCAATTCCTCAATATAACACTAGCAAAAATAAAAAAACATCTCGTGACACATCACAAGATTTAAATCTTTTATTATCCACCTAATCCTATCTAATCCCAATCAATTATCTATTATGGGTCTCCTAAACATCACTAACATATTCTGTGAATATGTGAATAAAAATTAATTGTTCCCAACAGACGGAAATTCCTGAGAATCCAAGATGGCACCTTTTGTTCATCAACCAAATGTGGAACAAATAACGCCCCTATTGTGGGTGGGTGACGTGTTGTTTTATGTTTAAATGACTTTTTTGTTATCAATATTAAGAAAGATGAAATATTCATAACGCATGTTTTAATCATTGTTTGTACCGTATCATCAATTTGATTAATTCAACCAATGTCAAGTGAATCAAGAGACGCAAACTCTTATGATGGCATTGTCCGGTGATTTGAGCTGTATATCTGTGATTAGTTAAGTTTTTTTACTTTATGTATTCATCACTCATTCACTCACTTATTAAATTAATTAAATATCATTTATTTCAACCAAATTACAGGTAGATAGATAGATAGATAGATATTCTTTATTGCACAAAAATAAAATACAAGCATGATACAACAGCAACAGACAGTACAATAAGGCGGTCTTATCGCTTGTAGCGATTTCTTCCAGACAACCTTTCAGGTCATATACAAAATATAATAGTTAATAATAGCAACACAACATTTGACATTCATACATTGTAATAAATATATAAATGTCAAATTAAATTAATTGATTAATTTAATGTATTATAAAATAACCTCAAATAATGATAAATTAATTTAATATTTCAGTGCGAAAACCGAAACACGGTACTAAATAGGAGACCCCGGGGTCCGAATCGCCAGCTTGGGACGCAAAGAAGATGATGAATTTATTAATATTGTATGTACAAGAAAAATCTCTCAGATTTACAGGGTCATTATGATAGGCTAAATTTTAGCACACTAAGCTCGCACACAATATAGCAACTTCCCGAAAAAAACATAAGTTAAATGGCCAATATAATCAGTTTGATCTTCTGTATGTACAAAAAAAGAATAATTGCGGTGCATGAAAAGTAGTAATACTTTGTCCTAGTAGAGACACGCTACAGAAAGACCGAAAGCTACAAACCTTTACCTACCACCACTTTGTGGCTTTCGGTATTGAAACACTGGGCCCGTGGAGTTCCGACGCTCTCTCATTCTTCCGTGACTTAGCTATGTTTAGTCGAAGTCACGGGAGAGCCAAAGGCTGGCAGGGATCCAGCGGGGTAATGCTGTCAGCATTTTGGGGACACTGCTACGGGGACCTTTTTTGTTTTAACTTTCTTTTTTACTTTCTCTTAGCTTAGTTTTAAGTCTCAGTTACGAGTATTGTCTTAATTTTCTTATTTATTTGTACACCGTAATGGTAAGGCATGTTGGATCTTTTCTTAATACATCAACACCTAATTGTACACATGATCAAACAGATAAAGTTTCTTTAGCTTATCCTATCTTGAAGTTTTGGTTCGTCAGGGTATTACATTATGTACAATTTATTGATATTGAAACAAACATGTTCGACACTAAGGTAAGATTCGATTGAAATTTTACAGATTTCGATACATTGATGTGTGGCTGTCCGTACCGTATCTTTTGTATTCCGAAATGTGACTCACACTCATGACTGACGAACGCTCTCACCACATCAGGAAGCACTTACTCATAACTCAAAATATCTTAAATAATTTATTTTCCAAAATTACACTCTTAACCAAAACCAGCATCGTTAATATTTGACATAACATAATACGGATCCACATAATGAGATTGCTTATAATAAAACGTTGTCATAAAAACTGACATGGATACGGCTCATATATTTTATGACACAGAATTCGCCATATTTTAATACAGGATTGGTTATTAAGACCAAGGTCGTTTTGCGGTTGTCTCGCGTGATGAGGGTTGTCGTTTTAACGAGTACCGAATGCTGATTGTCCCTGGTGAGTTATGGGGACTATTCTGGCACTGTACTTTGTCTATGTCCACGGGCAATGGTACAACTCATACCTACTTTCATATTACCGCCATACAATCCGCTGAGGGAAAACATCGTGAGGAAATCTGCACGATTTGGATAGCTTATGAAACGAGTAACCAAGATTCAGTATATTTTTATGGCATAGGTGGCAGACGAGCAGACGGATCACCTGATGGTAAGCGATTGCCGCCGCCCATGGACACTCGCAACACCAGTTGGTCTGATTCCCCTGTTAAAGGGTTGCAAAGGTCAGATGGCAGTCGCTTCATTGTAGTTACTAGTCTAACCAAATCCTGAATCATGGTCTAAGCGTACCCTGGGCTCCAAAGCGACAGCTTTGGACGCAACCGGGAATCACACAATAAGATGAAGAAGAAGAATGCGCAGAGGAAATCTGAAAGACTTGTTTGGTTGGGAGCATCGAAAACCGAACATAGCATGGTCTTTCACTATCTAGGTGGACCGATCTGTTGAAAGACTCGTAATACACCAAATTATGCACTGTCGTATAAGAGATGGGTTGCACAAAAACCGGTGGATGCTGATCATCCGTTCCAGATGCAACCCTAAAGCTGACTTCGATCGCCAGTCATGACGAACCTACTGAATAGAGAGAGAGAGAGAGGGATGATGATAGCTGAGTGGATGAGAACGCGTGCCTTTCAAATGTGAAGTCATTAGTTCGAACGTGTACATACCTCACACCTTTGAACGCTCCTCTAGTTATTTCAAATCTATGTGTGTTTAGCTCGAAAGTGAGGGAAAACATCGTGAGGAAACCTGCATGTTTTGGATACCTATATAGTTTCTTAAACTGTGATTGACATAATGGACTGACTATTATCCAGATGGTCTGGTTAGAGTTAGAGTTGCACAGGCTTCATTGTAATTCCACCTTCACTCCCTCTGGTGTGGCTGATGTCCATGGGCGGCGGTGATCACTTACCAACTGGTGACTCGCTTGCTCGTTGGCCTCCCTTTCTTATAAAAAAAACAGACTTCCCAAATCCTGAATCAAGGTCCAATCGTACCCCGGTCCCGAAGCAAAGGCTTTGGATGCAACTGCGAATGAGAAGTCCCTATGTGACGATGATGAAGAATCTTCTTCTTATCTGTCGCTACGCTCTTGCCAGAGTGGTCGTGTTCACGTTGAGGCGTTATTGTTGGTGTTAGAGGCGGACACAGCTTTCCTGACGATCTCTTCGCCATTTCCCTCTGTTTACAGACTGTCTGGCACAGTCTAACACGGGGTTTCCTATTGCGGATTCCCTTGATCAGTCCAGCGCATCGGTGATCTGCCGCGTGATCTCATTCTCTCTATCCTCCCCTGAATGACCAGCCGCTCTATCTAGTCTTTATCACGCCTAGAGACATGACCAAAGTACTGCAGTATGTACGTCAGTACTATGGTTGATTTGATAGACGCTTTGTGATGCTGAGTTCCTGCAGCATTTTTCTCCAACACCAGATTTCCACAGCATCTATCTTCCTCTTTTCCAACTCACGCACTGTCCACGTCTCCGCCGTGCAAAGGAAAATTTTGAACACCAGAAGAATGAAAGAACATATGAAGAATAATAGGTACCTTATACGCTTCAAAGTGTTAATTTTCGCTAAAACCAAAGCTCAGACCGATCGGGGACTCCAACATTTGATAGCAACATTAATATAATATTGGAACCGTTTACCACTATCAGCTCAATCACGCAAGTCTGTCACAAAGCAGCATCAATTGTCTTGCCTCTAAAACCGTTCCTGTATCAAGCCTTTGTATCGTTCAGTTGAATCGTATCGTTTTCATCTCACGACTGGCCCGATGGCTCGGATCGGCGCAAAATATTTACGAATACAAGACAATGAGACGGACTGACTGTTTCGATGATGCGGCCGAATGTTTGATCTCTTTAAGCTGGGGTTTCGTTGATTCGACATAATTTTTTTTATCTTATAGGTGGCAGACGGATCATCTGATAGTGAGCGACTGCCACCGCCCATGGACACCCATAACGCAACACCAGTGGAGTTACAAGTGTACTTCCAACTTTTAAAACCCCCATTCCCCGGATCGGGCCTCCGGTACCCTCCGGTAGCGCTGCTTCACTGCTTATATCACCCCGGTCGAGCCGGTCCTTTCTTGCCGAATTGTAGTTCTCCCATGAAAACCAATCTATAAGAAACGAGGCTACCTACTTCTTTCTTTAAGCAACGTAGATACGATACGTGCAGATGCACGCCTCCTGGTGGTAATAAATGTCCATTCGGGGCGGTGATTTTTTTTATGTACCTAATTGGTGGCAGACGAGCAGACGGATCACCTGATGGTAAGCGATTGCCGCCGCCCATGGACACTCGCAACACCAGTTGGTCTGATTCCCCTGTTAAAGGGTTGCAAAGGTCAGATGGCAGTCGCTTCATTGTAGTTACTAGTCTAACCAAATCCTGAATCATGGTCTAAGCGTACCCTGGGCTCCAAAGCGACAGCTTTGGACGCAACCGGGAATCACACAATAAGATGAAGAAGAAGAATGCGCAGAGGAAATCTGAAAGACTTGTTTGGTTGGGAGCATCGAAAACCGAACATAGCATGGTCTTTCACTATCTAGGTGGACCGATCTGTTGAAAGACTCGTAATACACCAAATTATGCACTGTCGTATAAGAGATGGGTTGCACAAAAACCGGTGGATGCTGATCATCCGTTCCAGATGCAACCCTAAAGCTGACTTCGATCGCCAGTCATGACGAACCTACTGAATAGAGAGAGAGAGAGAGGGATGATGATAGCTGAGTGGATGAGAACGCGTGCCTTTCAAATGTGAAGTCATTAGTTCGAACGTGTACATACCTCACACCTTTGAACGCTCCTCTAGTTATTTCAAATCTATGTGTGTTTAGCTCGAAAGTGAGGGAAAACATCGTGAGGAAACCTGCATGTTTTGGATACCTATATAGTTTCTTAAACTGTGATTGACATAATGGACTGACTATTATCCAGATGGTCTGGTTAGAGTTAGAGTTGCACAGGCTTCATTGTAATTCCACCTTCACTCCCTCTGGTGTGGCTGATGTCCATGGGCGGCGGTGATCACTTACCAACTGGTGACTCGCTTGCTCGTTGGCCTCCCTTTCTTATAAAAAAAACAGACTTCCCAAATCCTGAATCAAGGTCCAATCGTACCCCGGTCCCGAAGCAAAGGCTTTGGATGCAACTGCGAATGAGAAGTCCCTATGTGACGATGATGAAGAATCTTCTTCTTATCTGTCGCTACGCTCTTGCCAGAGTGGTCGTGTTCACGTTGAGGCGTTCTTGCTGGTGTTAGAGGCGGACACAGCTTTCCTCACGATCTTTCGCCATTTCCCTCTGTTTACAGACTGTCTGGCACAGTCTAACACGGGGTTTCCTATTGCGGATTCCCTTGATCAGTCCAGCGCATCGGTGATCTGCCGCGTGATCTCATTCTCTCTATCCTCCCCTGAATGACCAGCCGCTCTATCTAGTCTTTATCACGCCTAGAGACATGACCAAAGTACTGCAGTATGTACGTCAGTACTATGGTTGATTTGATAGACGCTTTGTGATGCTGAGTTCCTGCAGCATTTTTCTCCAACACCAGATTTCCACAGCATCTATCTTCCTCTTTTCCAACTCACGCACTGTCCACGTCTCCGCCGTGCAAAGGAAAATTTTGAACACCAGAAGAATGAAAGAACATATGAAGAATAATAGGTACCTTATACGCTTCAAAGTGTTAATTTTCGCTAAAACCAAAGCTCAGACCGATCGGGGACTCCAACATTTGATAGCAACATTAATATAATATTGGAACCGTTTACCACTATCAGCTCAATCACGCAAGTCTGTCACAAAGCAGCATCAATTGTCTTGCCTCTACCTCTAAAACCGTTCCTGTATCAAGCCTTTGTATCGTTCAGTTGAATCGTATCGTTTTCATCTCACGACTGGCCCGATGGCTCGGATCGGCGCAAAATATTTACGAATACAAGACAATGAGACGGACTGACTGTTTCGATGATGCGGCCGAATGTTTGATCTCTTTAAGCTGGGGTTTCGTTGATTCGACATATTTTTTTTTATCTTATAGGTGGCAGACGGATCATCTGATAGTGAGCGACTGCCACCGCCCATGGACACCCATAACGCAACACCAGTGGAGTTACAAGTGTACTTCCAACTTTTAAAACCCCCATTCCCCGGATCGGGCCTCCGGTACCCTCCGGTAGCGCTGCTTCACTGCTTATATCACCCCGGTCGAGCCGGTCCTTTCTTGCCGAATTGTAGTTCTCCCATGAAAACCAATCTATAAGAAACGAGGCTACCTACTTCTTTCTTTAAGCAACGTAGATACGATACGTGCAGATGCACGCCTCCTGGTGGTAATAAATGTCCATGAGGGGCGGTGATTTTTTTTATGTACCTAATTGGTGGCAGACGAGCAGACGGATCACCTGATGGTAAGCGATTGCCACCGCTCATGGACACCCGCGACACCAGCGGAGTCACAAGTGCGCTGCCAACCTTTAAACTCCCCTTTCCCCAGGATTGCTAGCCATGAGGTAACTTGTTTGCTCGTTCTTCCGACTTGCACTGCCTTACACCCTTTCAATTCGCTATGCTTTTCTCTAGCCTCAGGTTGACTGGAAGCTCCCTAATAACTATAAGCCAACTTATTTTTAAATAGTATTCAGATCTCTAAACGTTAGTGACATAAAGAGTTTTTATCTGAATATTTTTTAAATGACTCAAATATCATTCTTTGAAATCTTGCTCCTGCAACGGCACCTCAGCATATCCATGATATCGTTGATAAGAGTAACATTTAAGATTCACTCTTTGTTCGATCTTGCTTTTAAGATGACACCGATAGCGCGGACTGATGTTGACAAAGGGGCTTGCTGGGCAGCCGCTTTGTCATAATTCAGGGTTCCGTGGGCAATGAAAGGTCAATGGGAAACCTGTGAGACACCTGTGGCAAAAAGCATAGAGTGATGATAGCTCAGTGGATAAGCTCTTGCGCCTTCTTAACGAAAGGTCGTAGTTCGAATCCGAGCAGGCACCTTTAGACTTTTAAAATCTATATGATTATGCATATTTTTACCATTCGCTTGGTGGTAAGAAAACCTGCACGTTTCGGATAGTTTCTCAAATTTAAGTAAACATACAATAATTGTTGAGATTTTGATTATGAACCTGTAATCATGGCAAAAGAGCAAATTAATCACCTGATTCCAACATGGATATACGAGTAAGAAGCGTAGAATAGTGGACAATAGGGGTCGTAGGATGGCAGACTACGGAAGATGTAACTCTTCATAGATGTGTGACGTATACCTCAATGAATCAGTTGACTATTAAGGTGACGGGTAGGACACACTAGCGACGCCAATCGATTTTAGTTTTTAGCTACTAAACCGGATCTATTTTAAACATTAGCACAAACACCTATACTATTTATTTAATACTTATAGTTAACTGTTTGGTCTGCTTTTGCACTCGAATTTTGGATTACCGCCAAAAGTGGCCGCTTTTTGCGTGAATCAATTTTTCGCGTACAAAAACGGACCCAACATTGGTGCGTTGTTATTTAATAAATAGTATAAGTGTTTGCCGAGAGGTTGTAATCCTGGAATCGTTTAAAATAGATCCGGTTTAGTAGCTAAAAATTAAAATCGATTGGCGTCGCTAGTGTGGTAGGGCACCCCAGCGACGCCAATCTATTGTAATTTTAGTCACCTTAAAGAAATAATACCGTGGCATTTTATAAAATAAATAAGTATTTTACAACGTTACATACATTGGGCTCCGAGATAGATAGCTTAAGCACCTGCGTTACGGATATCAGAAATTACAAATATACCTACACCGTGCCTGGCGGACGCTAGGAATGCCTGGTCGTATGCCTGCCCCAATGACCCACCAACCAACCCACATGTACAGAAGCAATGGGCCGAGCCACTCTGCCGGGCCACTTTTGAAGACCTCTTCCTCGGCCAATGACACTGAGCGGGCTCGTCTTCTTGCCGTAGCAGAATGAGTCTTCTGGGTGCACCCTCTCCCCTCGGCGAATGTTGGAACCGTTCTGGACAACGTCACTCTGTCCATAGCGGTTTCCCTTCACCTTGGGCTTCCCATCACTCACCCTCATACATGCTCCTGTGGTGAGTTTGTGGGATCCCGTCTTGCGGCGGCGGTTGCGCGCGAGGGTTTTGTGAAACGCCGGCAGATTTGGAGATGCGTCAGTGTTTTACTAAAAAAATCGGTAAATTTGTTAAATATCTTTATTGTAATAATGACTGGTTTTGGAATAGGACTTTGTTTTACTAAACTTCTCTGAGTTGATATAGGCTCCATTTAAATTGAGTCTTTATTTTATTAAAATGTATTATAGGATCAATGACAAATTATTACTTAGGTCTATGTTTTTTTTTAAATCGTAAATAAAATATAACTCAAATCGAATTTGGTCTCTGTTTTGTTAAAAAAACTACATAACTGTTTTGTAATGTTTAAATTTAGGTCTTTTTTTCATAAAAAAAAATATTAATTCCAAGGCATAATTAAAAAAAGGTCTTCGTGTCATTTCATATAAGTTTCAACTTTTAAATTTAAGTCACTGTGTTGTTTATACTTTCGTATCTCAGCTTTTCGCGGGAATTAGCCAAATTCACGCTAATTCTATAATGAGGATTTCAAGGACACGGCCGTTAAATCGCGCAGTTATTGATTGAAACTCACATGCCGAGATCCGAGGACGCGCTCGTGCGCGTCGTTTATATGTAGTTGGAATGCTGTTAGATAAATATTACCATTTAAAAGTGCCCATTTACGTTGATTTTGCTTACTGCGCGGATGCGGTGATGATGAGTGTGATAATTTGTGTGTAGTCTAACGTTTGTGAATGTGATTGTGTGAGTGCTTTGTATGCAGGTTCCGTGAAAGATCCATCCACTTTCCTTAGCAGGCCTAGATGGGATTCAGGTGTCTTGGCTAATATTTTGTGGATCCTGGCAGCTTGGGCAGTGTCTTTGATGGACCCGCCAAATTTTTGCCAGGATCTCCTTTTTGCTTTCCTGAGCTACCTATTAAAGCGTGTTAGCGTCTTCCTGTAAGCATCCCAGTTCTTGTCTTTTTTTGCCTTGATAAATAAGGCACGGGTCTTTTGCCTCAGATGCTCCAGGTTCTTGTTCCACCAAGGCGCGTTCCTATTGCTCTTAGTGGTCTTAAGAGGACAATTTTCTAGATACGCCTTCATTAGGCTTCTGCCTAAGTCTTCTGCTGCGTCTTCCACTTGGACCACAGTTTTAATGTATTTAAAATCTCCAAAGTATGACCTAAGGGAGTTCCTAAAGTCCTCCCAGTTTGTTCCCATGGGGTCTCGGTACTTGTTCGGTTCCCTTGTTCCCGAGCATATTAAGTCGTACCTAATATGGGTGTGGTCGGACATGGACGGCTCATCTGAGACGTGCCGATTAGTTACTCGGTGTGCGAGATTACCTGAACACCATGTTATATCTAGTACTTCCTGCCTAGAACGTGTGGTAAAGGTTGGTTTGCTACCCACGTTACGAACAAATTGATTGTTGGTGAGCAAGTAGTCAAACAAGGACTCACCTCTTGCGTTCGTGTCGGAGCTGCCCCATGATGTGTGGTGGGAGTTGCAGTCGGTACCCACCAACAGCTGGGTTTCTCTCTTCAAACAATATTCCACTACCGGCGTCACCTTGTTCACCGGATCCTGGTCCTCTCCGGGTAGATATATGGAGCTGACTATGAGTGTCTCTGCACCTTTCCCCCCGGGGAAAATAGACCTCTATATACGTCTCTATATATATAGACCTCTATATACGCTGCAACTTGCCGTGTGGTCCCGGTAGAGTAGAATAGGCCACCCTCACTCTTACCGAGGTGTCGTAAAAGGCGACTAAGGTAAAGCTGCTGGCATGATCATCAGTACCCAGAGAAGGAAAACTCTGCATTGATATCTAAACCCTCGCCAACCCGTCTGCCAAGCGTGGTGAGTATGGCAATTACCTCTCATGTGATTGAAGGAGGCCCGTGCCCCAGCAGTGGGGACTTAAATGGGCTGACGATGATGATGATACGCTGCAACAGCGTACACAGAGAAGGGATCGGGAAGTAATTTATATCTCTCTTGAAGAGCATGCATGCTCTTGGCCTCACTCCGCAGGTTTTACTTAATATCTTACCTGTCGAGTTTAGCCCCACTACCGTGGTTTTTTTCAGCCCGGTTCTTGGATCAAGGCTATATCCAGGTCCTCAGAGAGGAATCTTTGGCAAAGGGCAGCTGTGGCTGCCTTTGAGTGCTGGAGGTTTACTTGTATCGCCTTAATCATTGTGTTGTTTTGGGGGATTGGGAGGGGAAGGGCTAGGAAATTTAGCTAAGACGGAGGGATGGGATAGGATTATATATAGGTGCCTAGGTTGTGTCTGTTTCTTCACGATGGTGGTGTGTTTTATTAAGCAGGTTTCTTGCGGCCTTCCTGCTGGAGTGCTCCTGTGCTAGGGACGGTAGATAGGTAGACCGAAAAGCCGAAGCAAAACGGACCCAGCAACCTCCTTAAAGGTAGGCTTCGGGTTTCCGGTTGATTACCCTCCAACTCGAGAGGTCCAGCATGGTATCGGCGTCGTGTTTGGCTTCCTGTATCCAGGCCGTACGGTACCTGGGCTTGGGCATCTCCTCTTCCTTTACGACAGAGAGCCCGTTTATTATTATTAGCCCCATCCCAGGGTTTAATGATGGGCAGTTTGCGGATGAGACACGCCTTTAAGTCCTCATCTGCGCGCGCCAAAAGGATGCCACCCGAGCGCGGTTTGCATCCAATAAAGCTGGGGCCGTCACCATCGTCTAAGGTGTCAATACACTCCAAGATAGCACCTTGAAGCATTTCGACCCTCTCCTGGTCCATTTTACCCAGGGCGTCTATGATGAGAAACCTCCTTAAAGGTAGGCTTCGAGGTGGAAGGCTCGCCAAGTTTCAGTGCCTTGGTAGGATTACCTTGATTCGAGGTAGACGAGGTATTGAGAGGGCGCTTTGACGCCCGCTCCCTCGTTTCCCCCTTCTCTCGGGTCCTCTGCCTGGTATTTTCACTCATGCGCAGTTCTATCGTCTGCTCGAAGGTCATACCCTTCGCTACGAGCCGATATATTTGTTTTCTATCAGCTCCAGAGAGCTTAACCCTGGGTTTACTCTCTGGCCCCTTGGTCGACGTGTCCCTTTGGTGCGTTGCGCCCAGAGGGGTCGACTCTGCATTGGAAGTACCTGGTCCCTCAGTCCCAGGTGCTCCAGCAGTGTTCGTATGCTCCTCAGTATCGCTACCAAGGAGCATAGCCTCGGAGGTACCTGGTACCTATTGAGTAGAATTTAAATGGTCGTCTATTATGTCTAAAATATCCATATAGTTCCTACGAGAAGCTAGGGAAGTAAAGGTCCACCCCTGCAGAATGAAAATCATGGTGATGATTAGACTGCTATTAATTGTTAGTATGCTTAATTATGGTTGCACCTAGTGCGTTTTTATAGACTTATTTTAGATTTTAATACATTTTTAGAGTAACATTTTAAGAAATAACTACTTAGTTCAGACAAAAGATACAATTTACTGAGAGTAAATTTAACTCTATAAATATCAGTTGAACCAAGATCTATGCTAATTTTGTACTTTCTTTTTTTACGTGAACTTTTTCTAATAAAACATTTTAAACTATACTGTTGTTTTTCTAATTAAGTTAAAAATGCCTACACTTATTTCAAAATTGAGTCGTTATCCAAGGAAAAATATTTTGTCAAAAAGAGACTTAACTTTTAATATGTTTTTTTTTGTATTAAAAACTTAATAAAACAGTGACCTAAATAAATGGTGGTCCGATTTTTTTGTCAATTTTTGAGTAAAATATTAACCAATTTTTAATTACGTCATAAATTGACTGGGTGGATTTCATGAAATAATGACGCATCTCAAAATTGTTTTTTCAAACATTTTTTTTTACCATCAAATTATATAAATTCATTAATTTTTTTGCTAAATCTAAAAGAATATATTCGAAGGCTTAAAACCGTAATTTTAGTTTCTTCCTACTCATCATAGTTAAAATTTTATAGGAGACTAAAGTATATGCTCTAAAACCACAAATCATTTTTTGCCATTTACCAAAACTTAGCAATTTTGAATTGAGTCATTATTTTATTAAGAGTGCGATATAATAAATACTTTTCTTTTGTAAACACATACTTATAATACATTTTATAATAGGTATGTATCAATATCTATTCAGCGGAGACTTTCCAGGAGGACTTGATAAACTCTACGGAACCTTCAGCACGTAGATATCTTGTCAAACATTGGCGCGTCTTTGTCTTCGCCGCGTCCATTACCCGGACGTCCAATAAGTTAAGCGGCTGGAGTGAGTGATCACCGAAGTGAGTGATTTATTCCTCGGCCACTTTTGTTTACCACTGTTTTGTTTTTAAAACTTTAGTGATCTACTTGACTACTTAGTTAATCTCACTCGTATGTCACTATTGCCTAAGTTTTGGATGTATGAGATTCGTGTCAAGGGAAAGAAGCAATTTCTTAACGGACAAGCCCTACTCATCTCATAATCATTATTTTGCTTTTTTTTTAGTTTTTTAAATTTGAGAGTAAAAGTGTTGACAAATAAAAATTGTTTATAAATAAATAAATATTTCACAACGTCACATACATTGATATGACTCCGAGATAGGTAGCTCAAGCACCTGTGCTACGGATATCAGAACCAACAGCGGAATTACAAACATATAAATTTAATAACTAAGACATGTTCATCCACACAAATGTTAGTACTGTGCGGGGATCGAACCCGCAACTTTTGCACCAGAGGCAGCGTTCACTACCTCTGACCCAAACGATTCGTCAAATGCGTTTTTATGACAATATGCTGCAAATGAAATTAAATACTACGGTGTTAGCCGAAATTAAATATAATTGGCTAGGACATCCCTAGTAGGTAGGTAGTTCACATTTACTGTTCATCTGTCCTTGAAGAGCTATCAGATTAAACTCGCACGTGCATAATGCTAGTTATCTAATTATTACGAGTAAAACTGTAATTCTACTTAGAATGCTCTTCGATGTTAATAATAGGTTTGTAGTTTTAAAACTAAACATTAAAGCGTTCATTACTTAAACTTAATTCGGTACTTCAGTTACATTACAACGCTTCTTTATGCCAATACATGTATTTACATAAATAATACTCAATACAACATACTCGTGTCTCCATACAATATCGTTATCTTTCGAAACATCGTCGCTTCCCAAGCCTCATATGACAATTCTCTACAATATATCAATAATGAACATCAAAGCACATATTTTCCTACTGCCACTTAAGTAACTATAGTGTTGTAGGAATTGTTACACTATAGTATGGTAAGGTGTCACTAAAAAGTTTGAATGCTGCTATAGTGGGTATTGTGGTACAGTCAGCCTTAGAAGTGATTCCAAATTATAAGCAACTGTGGTACTTATTACAGCGGACATAAGAGTCGAGAGATGTCAAAGTGTATGGACTTTTGTGGCTATCCGTACTGAACGGCAATCAAATGACAAAAGAGTTTAAAAATGTATACTGACACGCACATTTTATTCTCAACCAGGTTCTAAGTTAGTGTGTTTTAAGTTTTAATGTTTAAGGTTGAAATTTGATTGGCAGGGAGTTTTTGAGCCGTATTTTTTGGGTTTACTTTCTCGTAATAATGTTATTATTTGATGCTTAGAGGAGTGGGAGGGTGATCATAGCCTATTCTACCTAAAGCATAGTTTATTGTTGATGTCAATTCGTTAAGCAAAGGCATTATAATATTTTTGTGGTTCCGTACTTTATTTATTCTTCAAATGAATGTAAACTGTTAGAGAGCATCTAAGGTTGACTGACCGGATGGCGCAATTGGTAGTGACCTTGCCTCTTACGCCAAAGGTTGTGGGTTCGATTCTTATGTTTGTTCAGTGTCTGGGTGTAATATATATAGTATATATTTGTGTTCCTCTGTTGTCTGATATCTGTAACACAAGTGCTTCAGCTACTTAGTACGGAATCAAGTCAACCTATGAGATGTTGTGAAATTATAATTATAAGGTGGAATGTGATAGCAATTTTAATCTGCAAACTTTAACATTTAGCTATCTAGTCATCTTATCTGTTGTATTATTCGTAATGGTACCTACCTACTAGTATAATATGACTTCATCGTTAGTGTCAATAAAGCCGAAGATAAAACTATACCTAGGTCACATTAGAAACTGAATTAAATTTTGAGAGTTGTGTGGAAATATCACAAAATCATTTCACACATTACTACAAGCAAGCATACCAATAACCTGACCCCAAAGTACCTAAGCAGCTTAAAAATGTATTGTTTATGGATGTGCATCATTTTAGCGTGTAATTCTCAAAGCTGTCGCTTCGAAGTCCGGGGACACTGGACCACAATTATGGATGTCATATTCGACGAAGTACCACAAATACACCTTAATTGGCATCATACATACCCAAACACTAAATAAACACAAATAGTCAATACAAAAATAAAATATGAGGGTAAAAATTAACATATGGAATGGAACTCCCTGCCGAGCTCTGTTCTCTCACCACTATACCACTGGTCAAGGCAAGAGTGAACAGGCATCCTTTAGGAAAACGCGTATTATCCTAGACCTCATCGTCGCTTTCCATCAGATGCGATTGTGGTCAAGAGTTAGCCTTAGTCCAAAAAAAAATCAAATCAGTAACATTTGTAAGTTTGTTTTAGGTATGTTGATCACTATACGGAACCCTAATCACCTTCTGTGAATTAGGTACTGCTTAATGTTCAGATATTATAAGATTACAGATTAAATCCATAATGTAGAATATCATTTCAGACATGGCAACACAACCATTGTTAAAAATTATTCAATTGGATTTGATACTTTATGAGAATTTTCAATTTTCTAGCAGACGTATAAATTTATCGAAAAATAATAAATTCCAATAAATGTGTTTATTAAGTTTAAGTAATGGGGACCTAAAAAGAATTAGAGAAATATGCACGTGTATTGTAATAAATAAATCAAGCCTTAAAATAGATTTTTACATAAAAGAAAGTTGTGTCAAGTTACACTATGTATAAATTAAAAACGTCTGGACCGATTTAACTAATCTATGATTTTTGGTTTAACCTCGGCCCACTATTCAGCGAAATAACCATTTATATCTTATTTATTAAATACACGTTGTCCAACATTGCATGTATTAAATTAAATTTGTTTAGAGAATAACATTATACATATCATGAATTGTAGTCCTAAATGATGTCAGCCTAGGAGCTTACAAGATCATTAACACACAACTATGCGCTAAAAAGTGCTACTAATATTGGCATACCAAATAAAGTTTTCTTAATCACCCGTTGACGACCCGTTTAGAACAGTGGTAGTGAACGCTGCCGTTGATTCAAGGGTTGCGGGTTCGAACCCCGCACAGTATGTATTATAAGTATGTATTTACAAAAGAAAAGTATATTATATGTATATATTTGTAATCCCACTGTTGATTCTGATATCAACGGATATACACAGGTGCTTGAGCCACCTATATCGGAGTCAGATCAATGTATGTGATGTTGTGAAATATTTATTTCTTTATTTAAACAATCATATTTTTTATTAAGAGCAGCCTTTTAGTGTCATCCAGATCTCTCTGTCATTTGACGGAAAAGAACAGGTGTCCAAATTTTATTTTTCCCATACTTTTACCGAGTCACGGTTCCCAAAGATGACTAGTGCATTTTTGTCTCGGTCATCAAAACAAAGGCGTGTTTACACATATCACTTGCACCACCTGCGCTGGGACAACACTCGAAGGAGGCTCGGATGACAGTGAGCACCAGGTTTTACGGTAGAGGGAATTTCGACCTGTTTATTTATTCGTTGAGTTGCCGCCTCCGTGTAAAAATTACTTTTCTATCCGATCCCAAACAGACTCCTTTTCTACTGTGTCATGATCATATATCAGCTTTAGAACGTTCACTGCTGAAACGAACTATTTTTTATGTGACAGGTGGCAGACGAGCAGACGGATCGCCTGATGGTAAGCTATTCCTGCCGCCTATAGACATCCGCGACACCAGTGGAGTGTGCGCTGCCATATCCCTTTCCACCGAATTGGGCCTGTGGTACCCTTACTCACGCAGGGAAACACATTACAGAGCTGCTTCACGCCGGTTTCCATCTAAGCGTGTAATTTATATATAAGTGAAGTGTAACAGTGGGAGATAAACGCTTCGGCATGAATGAGCCGGCTAAACCGGAGTAATACCACGTCCTCACAGAAAACCGGCTTGAAGCAGTGCATGCGCTGTGTTTAGCTGCGTGAGTGAGGGTACCGGAGGCCCAATCCAGGGGAAGGGTGTTAAAAGGTAAGCAGCGCACTTGTGACAACAGTGTTGTTGCAGGTGTCCACGGGCGGCGGTAATCGCTTACCATCAGGTGATCCGTCGGCTCGTCTGTCACCTATATCCGTCCGTGTCCGTGGCACTCAACTCATTTTCAGCTGGCCCTACTGAAAATCAGCGTCATGACCTTTTTCAGGGTCATGACATAGGCTGAGTGGGGGCCATTTATGTTGGAGGTCACAACACACAATATATTATTTGCACTGCCTGGTTATTTGTACTCATTATTTTGTTTTTCCTTTGTTTTGTTTTCTTTTTTTTTCTGTATCTTTTTTTTTGTTTGTAGCCGTTGGAGCCGTAAAGTCCTTGAGTGGAGACCGCGACTCGGTAAGCGTAGTGCAAGACGCCCTGCGACAAGATGGGATGATGACATTCGAAGGCTGGCTGGTGTGGGCTGGATGAGAGTGGCCGAAAACCGGGAGCAGTGGCTTGCATTAGGGGAGACCTATGTCCAGCAGTGGACGAGTGTGGGTTGCTGATGATGATGATGATGCTCGGACGACCAACCAAGCATGGAAGGAGCGTTCTTAACCACTGAGCTACCATCGCTCTCAAACATAGGCTCCAATATCTTCTAGATTGGCTAGTCTTCATACACTAGGGGTCTGGATTCAATATTCTTCTTTGCTCTTTCCCACTTTAGGGGCTCTCCGTAATATTTTCCCACTGCAACAATATGTCCAGGCTTGTCGGGTTGGGTAGGTTTTCTTTCGACATAGTCTTGTCACGCTAGAGCCCAATTCAAAGAACATGGCAGAATATATTGTTTAAGCTTTCATGGTCACTCACATTAGAATAGTTTTTCTGTTTACTTATACCTCCAACGTAGTTGGAGCCTATTATACACAATAAATAATTTTGACTGCTCATTCATATCAGTCCTCGCATTTAATCCTCTCGCACTTTTTCACATTAGAATAGTTATCACTCAGTTACTCCATGACCAATAACTATTCTAATATGGCAGAATTCGAATAAAAACATACAAAAAAATATGTTTTTTTAATATTGTACATCGTACGATGACAAAATGTCTTGCATTCATGGACGCCGTTGATTACTTTCCATCAGGTGACCCGCTTGTTCCTTTGTCGCCTCTGGCATAAAAAAACCTAATTGAGATCCACCCTCGGAATGGTCATCGGGTCTTACAATAATTAAGCTAAACATTCCCATTCCTTGTTTAGACATATCCAACACCACATATCGCTAATCTAAACACCACGATCTAATCGCTCAAAGTTCAAGCCAGCCCACAAAGGATGCGTTTGGAAAGTATTTGTATCGTCGTAACATCGGGAGCCGAACCCGCCCCCGACCGGGTCCGACCGCATTCCTGCGCAGGCTCGCCAGACGCCGCGTCGCCGACTCTTGCGCGTGCACCGAGCGCAGGTGTGCGATAAAGAGTTAGAAAATTTAATTTTACGGGTAACATCATTTACCGCTTTTTATTGGTTACCTACGTTTTTCATTACTGCAGTTTTAAGTGATAGATATCGATACCTTCAGGCTCAATTGGCGTATAAACCATTTGGCCAAATCGAGTTATGTGTACCATTTTGTTCAGATTTTTTTTCTCTATCGATTTGTATATCCGAAATATTGAAATTCGCTAAAAAAATGTTTATACGCCCGAAATTTCAATATTTCGAATATACAAATCGATAGAGAAAAAAAATCTGAACAAATTGTTACACATAACTCGATTTGGCCAAAATGGTTTATACGCCAATTGAGCCTGAAGGTATCGATATATATATGTCGCAGTAAGATAGATGAAGCCGTAATATAGTTATAGCCCTATATTTAATTATATATGGTAGATTTCTATTACGAAGCTATTTCACTAAACTTGGACCGTTTTGTAACAATATTTCTAGGGAGATAGTAATGAATCGCATTCGTATAACTATGTTCCGGTCCATAATTATATTACAGCTACCCTAGGGATATAACTATATTTCAGCTTCATCTATCTTACTGCGACATATATTACTCTTTCTTGTACAACACACGAAACTTTAAAGCTGGGTATACAAAGATTTAGTTTCCAATTTAGGTCCGTTGGCAGCGATCTTTTCCAGTCAGAACATTAGACAAAACAGAGTGGTAATGTTTCTGAAGGTGTAACCATTCTTCAGTTGCTCGGGCTCCCCTTGGTAAGGATTGCGAAGTCAGACGACAGTCGCTAAGTTATATTATGAGACTTTACAAATCCTAGATCATTAACTATGGTCCAAGCGTATAACAGGCTCCGAAGCGGCCGCTTTGGACAACCACATATTTAATTGGACACAACTGATAAAGGACTGCAGATGATAACTGTTGTTGGAAGTTGGGTAAATTCAGCCCTAATCGATAACAGAATAACAAAATTTATCGAGTCGTATGGAACACTGGTACAAGTTAGATACTCGTTATTATAACCAATGAACCGTCGCCGTGTGGTTCCCGGCAGAGTAGAATAGGCCACCCTCACTCTTACCGAGGTGTCGTAAAAGGCGACTAAGGTAAAGCTGCTTGCATGATCATCAGCGCCCAGAGAAGGAAAACTCTGCATTTATATCAAAACCCTCGCCAACCCGTCTGCCAAGCGTGGTGAGTATGGCAATTACCCCTCATGTGTTTGAGGGAGGCCCGAGAGCTATTTGGGTTCATTGACAGCAAACATAGGTGGTAATATGGACATAGCCCGGGATTCTGACAATGATGCCGGGATTAAAATAAATACATTTTTATTTTAGAGTTAAATATTTAACGCATTTTAATCATGAAAGGTCTTATCTATAAAAGTTCAATACCGCCATATTTACTTACAGTTTGTTCCTTTCCAAATTTAGAAAGAACAAATAGAACTTTTTTTAATTAACATGGTATCACAAACCGTTTGTGAATAAGATCGTAAGGCTGATGTTAATGCTCGTATTTATAAACGAAAATAACTGCTAATAGTATAAAGTTTAATCGCGGGATATTATTTTAAAAAATCGAAAGTACCAAAAATAGCTATACCTACTCCGATCATTGATTATAACACATCATACAATACTTACATAGGATTTATTCTGTTGGAAACAATAATAATTATATGGAGGCTCTGAAGCATTAATATTTTATTTATAAAATAGTCATACAATTTACTTAGAAAGGGGAAGCATGATGTTTGAGGAGTTTCCAAAGTTCAAAATTAAATTCATTTAAAAAAAAATATTAAAAAAAAGGTTTTACATTTTCTCCATGCACAACATTTTTAAGCTACTAGTATAGTTGATAATAATGCAAACTTCCTTGCCTTGCCGAGGCTTGTGTGACAGGCAATAGTCGACTTCCTAAATATGTACAGAATATTAGAAAAATATTGTTCAAGTTTTGGTATAAAGGAGAAGATTAATTATTTTTATTGCTTAAGTTAACAAGTATTTGAGTAACTATAAGATTTGATAAAGGATTTCGATTTGAAGAAGGACATTATGGTTCAGAACAAATTAGCATACTTTTTCTTATAAGAGTTTTGGTATATTGTTTGGTGTCATTGCATTAGATTCTTCAATTTATTAGTAACACAAAAACTGTAATGTATGTTTAAATTAATGGTAAAATTTTGTAAAACAACTTTTTTTAAAAAAAATATGTGCTAAGTTTTTGCTGGTGTCTTGGTAGAAAATTACATTTCGAACCAGTGGTAAACATGTTGACAATCATAAGTGTTCTGTATGGACCTAAATTGAATAAACTATTTTCATATTTCAAAAAGATAAGTCTTGTCTTTGCAGATAGGTCTAGTTTTTAGACTAAGGACTAGTTTCATATTATTTTGCCTATTCGCCAAAGATCATCAAACTAGTCTGCAACGTGCCGATGATGGTGATGATGATGATTGCCCATTCAATGAGTATTTTATCTTAACTATAATTATATATATTTTATCATAATATTCTCACTAAAACTTTACATGCTCTCTGCAATAAACAACATCCATCTTCATCCATTATTATCATAACCTCAAGCTTTCCCTTTACAAATATCAAAACGCCCTATACACGACACTAAAATTATATAAAACCCACGCGCAGCGCATAAATATGCATTTACACGCATAATTTCAAACTCGACGTGTCGGCATTAAACATGGAATATGCATTACTGGATTTGTACTCTCACAACTTAGTATGTACCATACATTACAAAACACGTAAGAGATCCACACGGTTTGAATTCACAAATGCTGATGTTAACATAATTTGGCTATTGAGTCTGTTTGTCAAGGTTTTGTATTAATTTTCATTTACCTCAAAAAATATTGTAAACTAGTTGTTTATAAATAAAAAAATAAAAGAAACAAAAATAATATAGGCCCCAGGGTGAATAACCTGAACGACACTCGCATAAATAATGCTTTCACCGCAAAATTAAGCGCTGTTACTAAGCAGAAGCTACCCTTTTGTACAACATCGATGTGTTGTAAATCTATTTTAGTACAATACATTCTACCGTATCCCAAAATCGTTGAAAACAATCGGTCCAAAGCCCCCCACTGATCACAATTCGTAATGATAAGGAAAGGTGTAGCAGACTCTAAGTTGAACCATTTTCTACTAGCATTACTAACGTTGTAGCATTTTGAACTTTATGTCTGTGTAATAAAGAGAAACAAAAAAATGCTAACTGTCTAAAAAGATTTGCATCACCACCACTGTGTTACCACAAGTAACATAAATCGGAGCAATGTTTAAATTGACTTTTTGTAGCCATATTTAAGGTTCAAAATAGCTTGTGCTTTGAGTCAAATAAACATGCCCCATAACAATTCATGTATTTATTTTTATTTTTTCACTTGTAAAGGATCATTACGGAGTATTGTTGGATAATTTCACGCATTTGGTGACACTGCGGGCGTTGTAGGGAATTTAGCGGGAATCTAAGGAAGAAAGGTTTGTATGGACAAAGGATATATTGTTGTTGTACTTTTTAGTCTCCAGTGGCTTTTAAATGGCATGGAACCTAAAGATGTGAATGCAGAATGTACAGAGCCGTCCACCAACACAGCATTGTTAAGGCTTGATGAAAGATACGAAGAAATTATGCAGTAGTTGGTCACCAGAAAATTGCCGTGAAATTCGGAAGACTCTACTGGGTAATTTATAAATAGATGATGAAACGTGCATTTTAGTGATCTGTATTGTTCGCTCACTATTTTTATCTTAGGAATCCATGCAATGGATAATAAATAAACAAATAAGTGGATTCAGACATTTCTCAGAAAGCGCCCTATTGGCCTCTCTGTGGTTAGATGACGAACACTTTGAAAATGACAAAACCGACGCCTTTATGTGTCCTCCTTTTCATCCATTCTTACTTAATAAGGATTTTTTAAATTAATTTTTAATTACAAAAACGACGCAATAAAATCGGTTCATATATCCTTAACATAATAAAAACTAGTGAAAAATACACTAATCTTAATCTTAGGATCAAGGCCAAGGTATGTTTTGATCTGAAAAGATAATAAAGTCAGTACCTACATTAGGAGGTAAAGTTTTTGGAAAAAATCGATCCAAAAACTAACCACGTGATCTACTGACGCATAGGGCAGGTGTAGATTGTCCCCCAACAATAAATCCGCTACAATTAGCGACACAAAAGGTGCGTGCGCGCAGAGCCAAGGTGCGCGATCGATGCGTTGACCGAATGAATATATTGTGCAACAAACGTTAGCTTTAATCCTATAGCTGCCTTGAAATTGAACAATCTTTGATTTTGTTGAAATCTTCAATGAATGAAATCTTTGCATTAGCTTATTCAATTCATTGTGCCAGCAAGCTTTCTTTAGTAGATATTAATCCCAAACAGATCGTTGGCGGGAACATCTAAGCAGAATTTTGTAAAGGAAATTTCCAAAATAATAGAAAGAGCAAAAGCTCTAAAGTGTACTGTTAAAAATAACTGAATAGATGTTAAATAAAATATCGAAAAAACTAAAGTTGAAAAAAAGTTTATTGCGTTCGGATTCTGCAGTTTGCAAATTTCAAGAGGCTAAAAGCCTCTTAAAATTTGCAAACTGCAGAACGGAACTGTGAATAACATGCTAAGATGATGATGTTCATGATAAAGAGTATACTTATTGGTTCTGACAAGAACCTTAGTTATTTCTTCAACTACAGTAGGTATCAGTATTCGAAGACATTAACATACACAAGTAATTTTCTGGCTACACCACAGGGTGGCTTAATTATATTATACATCACAAGCTAGACGCAAATGTAGTTCACTCAGGCTTGAAATAGAAATAGGCCTATTTCTTATTTCAGGACATTTGAAGGCACTTAATATTTCATAGTTATCCTATTCAAAATATCATCCATTGTGTTACATACATTTATAAAACCTGTAAGTGCTTATAACACATCTTTAGACTACATACATTATTAGAATTAATGCATTATATTCGAAGGTACTTCTATTGCAGTTGTTAGTTCCGATTTCATCTTTATCGTTTTATATCCGTAATAGAATTTCTTAAGCTACCTAGTACTGCGTGTGTGTTGCCAGTGATGACATACGGAACCGAAACGTGGCCGCTTACAATGTGCCGATTAAGGAGGCTCAAAGTCACCCAGAGAGCAATGGAGAGGGCTATGGTCGGAGTCTCCCTGCGTGATCGTATCAGAAATGATGAGACGGCCGTTGGGGCGGAAAGGTCCTCGAGTGGAGGCCACGTACAGGAACTCGCAGCCGCGGCAGGCCTCCTACAAGGTGGACCGACGATCTGGTGAAGATCGCGGGAATCCATTGGATGCGGGAGGCACAGGACCGATCTGTGTGGAGAACATTGGGGGAGGCCTATGTCCAGCTGTGGACGTCCATTGGCTGAAATGATGACCTAGTACTGAATCAGACAGCTTTTTTTTTTAATTCATTCAATACCATTGTCAAACACCATCTGCTCGTCTGCCACCTATCACATAAAAAAATCATTTTAAAGATGTCTGATGAAACTAAAGAAGTGCCGGTGTACTGACTGACTGTCTGTCATGGTCCTAACCTAATTTATTGTTGACTAAAAATCCAGGTCATTAGGGTCAAGCTTTCACCAATGATGATTGTCCATGTACCAATTACCTCCTTTATCTTGGGCGTGTAATCCCGGTTGTGTATTCCAAGCTTAGGGTACGCCGAGACCATGACTTGGGGAGTCCCGTCCCGTCTACCAGTAACCATAGAAAAAAAAATGCTGCGAAACTCATAATATCATACAAACATTGGGAACATTAAAATTTTCCACCAAATTGAATGAGAATATAAATAAACGTTAGAAACCCATAAAAAGTCGGCAATAAGGATTTGGATTAACGCTTAAAGAGGGTCCATTGCATACGAATAAAATAACCTTTATTCCCACAAGGAATAACAAGTAAAAATCCTCAAACTACAATGAGGTTTAACAAGCAAGGATAAAATATCGACTTTGAACGGTCCGTATTAACATCCAACCAGTGTAGTGGGAGCCCTGGCCCTTCCCGCTCGGTTCATTTTGATATTCCCGTGAATGTCGGCTCATTCCCCTCCTAGAGGCCAACGTAAAATGGCTGACTACAACGCCTATTTTATTTACATCGGTCGAGAGCAAGGTTTTTCGTATAATCGAGAGCGGCCGATTCGAATTGAAAATATGGGACGCCTCTAGGGGAAAGTATTGGTGTGTACAGCTAGCAATGAGACATTCTTTGTAGAATTGGATTAATGTCGTAAAGATTTTGAATCCTTGTCTGTAAGGCGAAGTATAGGGGTATTATCTTAAATACTCATTCCAACTTGCTCAGTGGGTAGAGGGTCGTACTTTAAAACGACCGCAGCGCTTAGGCTCCCGAACTTAATCTCCGGGTCAGGCCAAAATTTGCGCGTTTGCGTGTATTTGATAAGATGATATCGCATTGCATGAAGAGAGCTGAAAGAAGCCTGTGTCCAAGAATGGACGACAAGTGGCTGAAGAGGATGATGATGAATCTCTGTGCCTCAGAAAGCACATATTTAAATATTATATGGCGACGCTACTGGACCAAACAAGTGTTCTTAATACTGTAACATTTCTTACCAATATATAATATTATTATTATTACTGACTTAATACCAGGCTTGACTGCCTCGGTGGCGTAATGGTTAGCGTGTCGCACTATAAAGCGACGGCTGCGCAAGACGTCCCGGGTTCGATCCCCAGGTCGGGCCAAAAATGTGTCTTAGTTTTCAGTAAGAGATTCTTAGTGTCAGCCCGGAGTCTGTAAGTGGGCGGTCTTGTACCCCTCTCCGGTCGTGTCACCCAGGTGTCCCAACGAAATATGAGGGTAAGGGAATAGAGAGTGCACTTGTGTTTGTGCACACACTTGAGCACTATAATATACCTATCTTGCTTACTTGGCTGATCGTTGGATTGGCCGCCGTAGCCGTAAATGGTTGGAGGATATTATATTTTTAATACCAGGCATATTATTTACTCTTTATAATTTTGAGCTTCACCAATTCTGTTAGCATGTTTGTTATTATTTGTATGCACATAAAGCAACCACTTCACCGTAATTGGGTAAAAATGGTTGGTCATAAACTGTTCCCTGCTCATTATTGCGATTTGTGACCAGTTACAAAGGGACACAAAGAATCTTTTTTGGCATAGAAACGTAAGGTATGTCCTCAACACGCGAGTTTAATAATATCTGCATATAAATACCACCCTGACCTTTTCTCGAATAGACTCTTGCGTCCGGGACCCTCGCATTGTGACCGGTGAATTCGATACTCTTGAACCAAATTACTTCCCATTGATGTTTTGTAGAAAATAATATTTTCATTCCGAAATCTGAATGTTAACATTTATAAGTAACATTTTTTATGTAACAGGTTCGGCAATTTTCTTATTTCATAACATTACCATAGTTTAACAAGAGCTTTCTTTATAGCTCTTGTTATAATATGACATTACTATGATTAATGCTTTAAGGTAAGATAATGATATGTTTACAAAACATTTAAGTATTGAAGTAAGTAACTCAATTATTTTCAATATATTTATTTTTTTAACTATCATAAATGTATTTAAAAAAAACCGTAAATAAACCTTCTCAAAAATTAACCTTATTCCGTTAAGTACCTACGTAACTTTAGCACTTATGTTAGAAAATACAAAAGGTCTGTAATAAATTATGTAAATAAAAGATAAACTCGTATTATAAATGAAAGCACGAGATTATCACTCTTCTCAGTCCACTGGTGGACATAGGCACGTATTCAATCTCTATCACCGGTATTTCACAGGTCCATCTAGCGGGATTCTTTAATTGAAACAGTGAGTAGGATATTGTATTGTTTATGTCAATGTTATTTTTAAGGGCTCGCTTTTTAATCGTTCCAATATTGCTCATTAATGATTTAATAAAAAATAATGGTACGTCTTATGTTTTAAACTACACTTACCAGTCCGTACCGCGAACACCCGATTTCGAGTAGATTTTTGATAGAATCAACACGCGACCTCGGCAGAGTGGTGTCGCGATTTCTATAATGTTTCCCCTCTTAGAGGCCGCCTTTGAATACGAAGCAAAATTTAGTTTACCCATACTCCGGGCTCGGAAAAGTTGTAGATTGTTGTTCTGAAGGGTTAGATGGAGATTTTATTTTAACTTCACAAAAGTGGGGTCGCGGTACGTGTTTTACTTTCCTTTTCCGAAATGGTATGAGAGTTTTCAAATAAGTTTCCGATCTTTGTTAGATCTAGATAATAAAATGGTTTTCTTGAGTACATTATGAAAACATATGGATACTATATTATTTCCCCAATAATCGGGCTGAACAAACATCCGTATATTACAACTGTAAATAGTCTGTCTTGCGATCTCGTTAAAATGTTTAAGATTTTTTCTTCATTTACAAACTGCAAAAACTTTTAAAGGTTGCAGCGTACTTGTGACTCCACTGGTGCCGCGGGTATCTAATGGGCGGCGGCAATTGCTTGCCAACAGGCGATCCGTCTGCTCGTCTGCCACCTATCACATAAAAAACTGCATTAAAGTACCAAACTAACAATGAAATATTCACTAATAATAGTCTATGAAATCTTTTTCACGAATTTGCATTGCATACAATGTATAGTTAGAGAAGAAAACGCACACTTGTATCAATGCCTCTAATATTCCGTTTAGTTAAATGCATAATTGTTATTCAAAATTTACGACCGTGTCATTGTCTAAAAATCACATTTAGATGTCACTAGAAAGCATTCCCAGTATACTAAATCACATTACAAAAATAGTAAAACTGGTTTCACTCCATATTCATTGTAATACCGTTGTCTCAACCTTTGCAGGACATAAACTTTGTAATAACAAAAGGCACTTGACTCAGAATCTTCACATACCACACGTGGTGTCGTTTTCAATGACTAACCACCCTCCAAGATCCCTTTTCTCTTCCATGTCACATATAAAACACAGGTCAGTGTACACTGGACGGTGTATCCCATACCTCTTTGAAAAGTGAATTATAACTACCAGATATTGTTATCACGTAGGCTGAGACGTCTTTACAAACAATAAAAGTAATTTTTACGACTGGCAACCCTTTGCATTAATAAATTAAAAAGTTGGGTTAGGGCTAGGGAGTGTGAAACAATGCCACTTCACCCTGTAACCCGGAGATCTAAGTTTTTGTCGCCCTTGGCTAATAGAAACTGAAAGTAGGGTTGACAGAATCACAAAATTTCTAGACTCAAAAGAACACTATTATTTAATGGGTACTAATTAAACAAGCTTCTTTTTAATAGCATTATTCGCCTCAGAAAATATATGTTACCTTCTAAATTACTAAGTCGGCCACAACCAATGCGCGTCTTAATAATAGTATCTCAGACACTAGTTATCTTATATGTAAGCCACTGTAAATATAACTCAGCATAGTGGTTAGTCTTTACCATCTAAATTTGTGGTATGCATTCAAATAGGAAGCTTCTAAAGTATTAATATATGACACCAAAATAGTAAGAATATTAGCCTCTAATTGCATAATTTAGTATGAATAAAATGTAACTCATCCTACATTAATCGATTGTTAAATGTACCTAAAATTGACATCAAGTAGTATAATTAAAGCCACTACATATTATTATTATGTATTACAAATGAACTATTAAGGACAGTCAGCCAGAGCGATGGTAGCCTAGTGGTTTAGAACGCGCCCTCCATGCGGAGGGTCGATTTCTCTAGATTTTTCAAATCTATGTGCATATTTCTATACTTACCTCGGCGGTGAAGGAAAACATCGTGAGGAAACCTGCTCGTTTGGATAGTTTCAGAAGCGTGTAACCAGTTGGTCTTGTTCCTCTGTCAAAGGGTTGCGAAGGTCAGACGGCAGTCGTTTCATTGTAATTACCAGGCTCCCCAAATCCTGAAACATGATCAAAGCGTACCCTGGGCTCCAAAGCCCAGCTTTGGACTCAACCGGGAATTATACGCAAATATGAAGAAGAAGAAGAACTATTAAGGACAGTTATAGTAAAACCATTTATTTATGCAAATCTATTTGTGTATTAATATGTGTAACAAGTACAATCATTTATAGAAAAGTAATTAATAAACATTAACACGTATAATTACGTGATTAAAAGAAAAAGAAAATAAGGGCTTCGGCACAAGTATCGAATAGCGCTCTCTGATTGGTGCAAATGGCCGGTTGCTGTCATGTCGCGCACTCGCGCCAAATCGTACAGTGGCTATTTTCACGATAAAAGAATATGTATGAAGTATTATTTTACATGTTAAGTTATAATATATGATGTTGAGTATTTAAGCTTGAATACATAATTTTTGAGGAGCTTGTATTGAAGCTGTAAAACGTGATATGGTGATGAGTTAAAAATTTCGTGGCTGAGTTAGTAAATTAGTTTGCAATGTATAAATCAGAAGGACAAGGAAAATTAATTGTTGATATTGACTTGACGCTTTCTCTAACATTTTTAGTTGGCGTTGTAAAGAAGATGGATCAGTTAATTAAAGGCTATGTCAATTTCCCGGTGTTTAGTTAGTAAATTAGAAGTTTGCGCGCGTGGCCAAATAAAAATTCTGTGGCCTTGTTTATTATTTCTCTTATTTAATTGCAAAACCAATCTTTAAGATCTTGAGATGTTTAGACAAAGTTAATTTTAATGGATCGGCAACAGCCTAGAGTTGCAGGCGTCCATAGGCTGCGGTAGTCGTTTACCATAAGTTGAGCCGCACGCTTGCTTGCGACGGCACCGACTTGGTATAAAATAAATATAATGTCAATTTTAAATGGGTGTTTCTGCAACTCGGTATAATGTAGCAGTTTATTAAATACTTGATGGTTAGAAAACAAAAATATTTTTCCGTGGATGATCCCGCGTGGGATACCAGTCGAGTATTGATCCGATATAATTAATTCTATTGATCGATCGATATAATTGATTCGATATCAATCTATTATAAATTTGTGGCAGACTGAACTAGATGTACTCGGACACCCTATTGTTATCTGGTAGGTGAGTACTTATAGTGAAGGGAATGCGTTATTGTTAATCTAGTGTGATAAATCCGCTAGATTCTTGATGGTGTAGTCTAGGTCAGAGACCTGGGACTGAGGTCCATCTACAAGGTGATTTGTTATTTTTGAAATGTCAATTTGAAACGAATGAAAAAACAATGGTGTTGAAGTTAGACCTCAGTACGATACATCTAGCGAATTTTTCACACGTGATAGTCCCCGTTACAAACTTATGAACATAGGCTGCAGTAATTAGCGATTAACATCAGGCAAAAGGAGTAAAAAATTAAAATCATTCGCTAAAATTAATACATCTCATTATTTAGTTGATATTTTTTAAAGCAATCTTATGCAATTTATTCTTAAGTAAATAACACACTTAAGAACGAGATGAAATCTCATTATTTGATTCAAATCCTAAAAGTGAGCACTAGCAACCCGTTACACATCTCCCCAACCCTACGGAGGGTCGCGTCTGATTGGGTGCGCACACACTACAGTTGTCGAGTACCCCAAATTAATTTTTGAGAACAAAATCCATTAGCGAATGAAGCTTTTTCCACTCATTGTTTAGGGTTGTCCCATAATTTACGCGCGAAACGCGATTGAAGTCGTTTTTAAGCGATGGGGCGGCAAATGCGTGTACTGTATTGAGAGTGCTCAACATGTGACTTAATTTTAATGTGACTTTATTTTTAGTGACATAAGGGTGATTTTTGCGTGGTTGTTTAGATTTTGACGGCAAAATAGGGTTGGCGACGAGGTGTTTTCTTGTCAACTCTATGATTTATGTCTTCCAATTGTCTATAGATGAATGGTTTAAAGAGAATATTTCTATTTGTAGCGTACTCGTTTAGTTTTTATGTGCGGCATTCACGTTTAATTCGGCATTGTAGTGTTGGTGGCATTTATGGCGGGATTTATGGGAGTAAAGGGGACTATTTGCTTGTTTTGGGAGAATGTTTGTACAAAATATTGGATTTAGCTATATTTTTTACTTTTAAAAGACGAAAGAGAAAGCGAGATTACGAGGCCGGTAATTTATAGATATTAGATTATTAAGCAAATTCCGATGAATTATCAAAATTAAATCAAATGGAATTTAATTTGGATCCTGATCCTGAACCAAGTCATCCGTAGCAGATCCAAATGTGTTTAACATTAAGGCGAGAATAGATTGAAGAAAGACAAATTTGTATACATTGATGTGCAGCGTCCGTATAATACTCGATGACACTCACTAAATATTATATTTCCCATGTTAAATAGAATACCGCCAATATGATATTTTTTATTCTTTTCTATATTTAACCCGTGTTGCTATTAATACCCGCCGATTTACAAATTACGAAACAAAAAACCGCCACCAAATCTCGCACAATAGTTAAGCGAACGTTTTGTTTCGCCAATCAGCTGTGTACATGAAAAACTTCATTCAAATATGAACTTAATTTCCAGTAACAAAGAGAATACAGATTTTTACGTGTGCACACGAACGTTTATATAAAATACAAGTACTCACATTGAACTTTAGACCTTATTTCTAGTGAAATACAGGAGAAAGAATTTCGCAAAGTGATACCCCATCGGCATTCATCGAGGATAATCCGAATGATAAACGTTGCGATCAAAATAACTATAAAAATACAATAAGCAGCTTATGTTTGTTCGCTTTGTATGGATGTTGTATGGGATTTGGTGATTTGGTCAGTTGTGCTCAGAGAATTATCATTATGAGCTATAGAACATTGACTGTTGATTACCAGCAGGCGCCTTTCTCATCCTTCTCGCGTGTTCCTCATCGCTCTTGACCACCTTCGTCTGCCCGCGGGAGAGCCACGTTTCGGCATGAATAAATAATAATAAATAAATATTTCACAACATCACATACATTGATCTGACTCCGAGATAGGTAGCTCAAGCACCTGTGTTACGGATATCAAAATCAACAGTGGAAACATTAATATATACATATGGTACTTTTCTTTTGTAAATACATACTAAACACCCAGACCAATACAAACATACATGTCCATGAACACGAATGTTTGTACAGTGCGAAGATCAAACCCGCAACCCTTGCACCAGAGGCAGCGTTCACTACCACTGTTCCAAACGGGTTGTCAGAATGAATGACCTCGGCTGGAGTGATACCATAGCCTTGCAGAGAAACGGCGTCAGGCAGCGCTTGCGTTGTTTCGCATGAGGGTTTCCCAAGCCCAATGGACAACATTTCAAAATTGCTAAGCTCTGAAACAAAAAATACCAATTTTTTGTTTACTTTTCCGCTGCTCAAATATATATTTATTCATTTTTTATATTGCTTATTTACTGAGAAAAAAAATAAAAACTAAAAAACGTAAGATGACGTCATCGGACGGCAGAATGTAAAATATTTCTTTGCTTAGCACATTATAGTTTTAAATGTACGAAATGCCAAACCCATGACATGTAACTGTCAAAAAAAAGACAACTTGTCAACGTTGAATGTATGAATGACGTTGACAATGTTGACACTAGTATTATTTACCTTTGACAGTAGTACCTTTTTTTTATTAAAACAATGATAAGCAAAGGAATATCGCTGTATTCAGCCGTCCGATGACGTCATTTGGCGCTTACGTCTATTTAGAATATAAAGAATTTCAATAATTATTTTATGCATGAAAATGGACAAATTTTGAAAAAAGAAAAAATATGGGTCTGTTCATTTTATGTCTATTTTCATATAAAAAAACAATATGGACATGTTAAAAATATGAAATGTTGTCCATTCGCGGGAAAAGGTAAACAATGTACTTGTGTTGCTTAATCTGCTCGTTTGCCAACTATCACTTAAAAAAACATCGCCAACTTTTACTGCCACTCTCAGAGTCGTTGATTAACTTAGTTGGCTACTTCAGAAAAAATATTGACACTTGTTTTGATACGCATAAAGACCGATACTAAAGTTAATGAACATTAGCTTAAATGACGTCTCTGAGTGCGGCCGTTAGGCTCCGGGCTTACACTCAGAATTTTCGGACAGAAAAAAAAAACATAAATTTTGGAGCAATTCTCTGGGATTCGAGTCCGGGACCAAAAGCATAATCGTTGCTTTAAAGTGCGACCCATTATTATATAGATACACTATGCTATCGAGGCAGTCAGATAACAATCTATATATCTAGACGGCGCGTAACAATAATTTCACCCCTTATCACCACAAAATCTTATTCACACTCAAGGTTAATACCAAGCAAGATACAGACACCAAATCCTATCTCTGAGGCCAGTTCCGGTATCATACAAATCAACAAGGGCAACCTAATTGTACGACTGTACTCAAAATACCCTGTATTTGTAGAAACCACAAAAAACATAAAAAGCTTCCGGTAACATCAATGACGTCACATTAAGCCCGCCACACACAGCTGCCCCTTATCTCCGATCTTAAGCCGCCTGTACACTTGGCGAAAATACTTATTTATCTTAAATACGATCTGGATCTTCCCTAATCTGTCCTTTGTGTGTGTTTGTTTGTTTGGGGGTTTTTTGTGCAATTAGTGGCAGGGGATTAGGGTGTGAATCCTGATTGGAGATACCTATCCGGATTTGACCAATAGCGTCCTTTGATGGGATACTTATAGAATTGTAGCAATATGAAGGGCGATGGAATAAGATAAAATGTAGGAAATTCGTGTAAGATACTAACTGTTTGGAACGACCCGTTTGGAACTGTGGTAGTGAACGCTGCCTCTGGTCTAAGGGTTGCGGCTTCGACCCCCGCACAGTACAAACATTTGTATGCATGACCATGTCTGTTTTTATTGGTCTGGGTGTTTTCTTTGTGTTATAAGTATGTATTTACAAAAGAAAAGTGTTATATGTATATATTTGTAATCCCACTGTTGATTCTGATACCCGTAACACAGGTGCTTGAGCTACCTATCTCGGAGTCAGATCGATGTATGTGATGTTGTGAACTTATTTTTTTTTTATTTGTGTGCATGAACATGCCTGTTTATATTGGTCTGGGTGTTTTCTGTGTATTATAAGTATGTATTTACAAAAGAAAAGTGGTATATGTATATATTTGTAATCCCACTGTTGATTCTGATATCCGTAACACAGGTGCTTGAGCTACCTATCTCGGAGTCAGATCGATGTATGTGATGTTGTGAACTTATTTTTTTTTATTTGTGTGCATGAACATGTCTGCTTATATTGGTCTGGGTGTTTTCTGTGTATTATAAGTATGTATTTACAAAAGAAAAGTGTTATATGTATATATTTGTAATCCCACTGTTGATTCTGATATCCGTAACACAGGTGCTTGAGTTACCTATCTCGGAGTCAGATAAATGTATGTTGTAAAATATTTATATTTATTTATTTCTTAACTTACGAGTAAGGTCAGCATCTAAGGTAAGTTTGTCATTTTAGTACCATGTCTAAGTAACAGTTCTGCCTATTATAGTTAGTTTCTAAGGGTTTTTAAAATCTTACTTCGACATGGTACTAATGTGTTAAGCAAATTTTAATAGTGACCGTAGATTCTACCATTAGATCGGAGTTTCTGAAACGTTTAACCACGAGGAAACCTGCACGTTTTGGATACTTTTTGAAACGTGTAACCATGATCCAGTTGGTCTGGTTCCTCTGTTGAAGGGGTGCGAAGGTCAGACGGCAGTCGCTTCATTGTAATTACCAGACTCCCCAAATCATGGTCTTAGCGTACCCCATAGAACAGATTAGGCCATCCAATGTAAGTTTTCCTTACATGACTCTTTTATTGAAGTCGACTTTACTTGTTTATTTCATAATTACCTATAATATTTAATCATTTATAAGTGAAGCTACCGATGTTAAACGATACCGGTAATTTAACCACTCATCTATCGGGGATGCTTATCTCACAATCGAACAACAAATCGAAGAATTATCCCGATCGGTCTAACGAACATCTTTAAAGTTGAACTCGCCCCTAGCCGCTGGCTTTGACAGTTCGCTTAATTGATTGTTTTTTATTCCCTCCTTCGGATTAGTGATGGGGCACATTTGATGCTTAGTTATCGATAATATTTTAAAATAAATCAAGATTTTAGAAAGTATAAATATCACTAGTCAGTATAAATGACTATATATTTATATTACATATGAAAACGTAATAAGTCTATCTTCTAGGTTTAAAGATTACCGCTAATTGTAAAATATCAAAGCACTATTTTGCTTTAATTGCCACGGGCTCCTAAGTGACTGCTTGGGACGCAACAAAACGCTAAGATGATGATGATGAGAATAGTGCTTCAATAATAATAATAATTAATTTATTTCAGGCAAGATGATACTTTAAAAATATTTCATAGGCCCATAATATAATAAATACCTTATAGTCTAACATACATACATAATAAAATGAATTCACTTTTTCAATATTTCGTGCGGCGTGTAATCAGCTGGTAGCCGTCCTCGAAACTTTCGAAAGACGACTTCCTGCGGCCAAAACCACCGATTAGCAAATTTGATTAGGCGACGGGTAGCCCTAACTAGCGACACCATACGTTTTTAATTGTTAGCTACTAAACGGTATCTATTTTAAACAATGTCGGGGTTACAACCTTTCGCCAAACACTTATACTATTTATTAAATAACCATGCACAAATGTTGGGTCCGTTTTTGTACGCGAAAAATTGATTACCGCCGAAAAACGGCCACTTTTAGCGTGAATCAATTTTTCGCGTACAAATGTTGGCTCCGCATTTGTGCATGGTTATAAAATAAATAGGATAAGTGTTTGCCGTGAGGTTGTAATCCTGAAATTGTTTAAAATAGATCCGGTTTAGTAGCTAAAAATTCAAATCGATTGGCGTCGCTAGTGTGCCCTACCCGTCACCTTAATAAGTTTATAAGGCAAGTTCGTGTTGTAGGAAGGCAAGTTACAGACATACTACGCTGGTCAGTAATTAAAAATGGGTCGGAGGAGACCACTTTGATCTTTGATATTATAAAATAAGAATTAGAATGAGAAAATGAAAGTCAATCCTTACATATCTGAACAGCCTCACGCATGACCTTATCCAAGCCACACTGTACATGAGGCGGATGAATATCGATATTTAAGATCTCACTATATACAACACTATTGCACTGAGCTGATCGCGAGAAATTTAAACCCGCCTGTTCAAAGTTGTGATTGGTATAACAACTATTTAAATCCAGAATCGGGATTATGGTAATAAACGAACTGTGGGATCACTGGATTCACTTTTTCATTTAATTTTAAACTTTTAGATTTATTGGGAAGCCTTGCGTGCGGGTATCATTTATTTGAACTGTTTTGTGATATCAGTGCTGTATGTACTTGTAGATAACATTTTACATCACCATCATCATCAGCCCATTTAAGTCCCCACTGCTGGGGCACGGGCCTCCCTCAATCACATGAGGGGTAATTGCCATACTCACCACGCTTGGCAGACGGGTTGGCGAGGGTTTTGATATAAATTCAGAGTTTTCCTTCTCTGGGTGCTGATGATCATGCCAGCAGCTTTACCTTAGTCGCCTTTTACGACACCTCGGTAAGAGTGAGGGTGGCCTATTCTACTCTGCCGGGGACCACACGGCCTACATTTACATACATTTTACATACAAAATTGTATTCCTATCTATCCCTCTACCAATGAGCTTAAGGCGATACCGCGATCTCACTTGCGCCGCCTATCGATTTGTATTAATTGTGACGAATATAAGATATTGTTGCAAAAAAGGGCAATGAGATTCTAAAAAAAAAGGTATTTGTGATTTTTCAAGATATATCTGGCACAACAAATTATCCCCCTAAATGTAACTTAATTTTTGATTTCCACTTAAAGTGGCCACTTTTAGCAATTCTCAAAAATTTGGAGAGATATTTTGTGCCAGATATATCTTGAAAAATCACAAATACTTTTTTTTAGAATCTCATTGCCCGTTTTTTGCAACAATATCCTATATTCGTCACAATTAATACAAATTGATAGGCGGCGCTAGTGAGATCGCGGTATGACCTTAAATGTATCTATGTATCTACTATACGTTTCTCATGGAAGATTCACATACCTAAGTTTAGTGGAACGGGTTGGCTGCACGAAAGTTGACTGACATGACTAATTTGAATAAGGGACCTTCATGAGACAAGCGTACTTCTCTCTAAAAGAAACTCTACTTCTCTCTAAATACTTACTTAACTCTTGTCATACCCTTACATTACAGGGTCCATGTATTACGATAGTTATGTATGATATTGTATATATATGGCGCAAAAAATAAATAAATAAATAAAAGATGGCACCACATCAACGACTCCTCCTGATCTCGCAGATCGACGCAGTCGACTTATTACTTACCATCAGTTGACCCGGCTGCTCGTTTGTCACTAGCATAAAACAAATGCTCTGCTCTTCTCTTTTTATGCTTAAGTTTGTACAGAATATTTTTGATATTGCATCTGGGTAATTCCAAACTAATATTTCAAAAATCCATGTGGTCCCCGGCAGAGTAGAATAGGCCACCCTCTCTCTTACCGAGGTGTCGTAAAAGGCGACTAAGGTAAAGCTGCTGGCATGATCATCAGCACCCAGAGAAGGAAAACTCTGAATTTATATCAAAACCCTCGCCAACCCGTCTGCCAAGCGTGGTGAGTATGGCAATTACCCCTCATGTGATTGAGGGAGGCCCGTGCCCCAGCAGTGGGGACTTAAATGGGTTGATGATGATGATGATGATGATTTCAAAAATCTGCTAGAAAAGGAGATATATGTACATTTCCATCTGTTTCTAACCATTCCCCGATGTCAGAAGCCTGTTACCAATAATTACAAATTAGTTACGTAACACAAACACATTATTCATTAGGACGATGCCAAACAACAAAACAGTTTCTAGAGACTCAACACAATTGTTGTTTCAAAAAAGCATCAGACAATACATTTGTCAACCAGTTTTGCGATTTCGTAACGGTCAACATTTAACTGACCATGTAATTTTCCGGAACCGACAGCATTTGTCACTTTTGTTCGAACTAGGCAATGTCCAACATCCCTATTATTACTTCTGAATTCATTATCTAACACTCATTACTGTGGTTCTGAAACAGCACGACTTATTATATGCACATTCTAAAAAGGATCTAAAGAGCAGGAAATTTTAAAGTGCACAATTGGGACGACAATTTCAACATCAGAGACAACCTCGTCTCTTCGCCGAATGGTTTGGGAAATATTGGTTAAGAAAAAAATAATAGAAATGTCCACAAACATTACTGTGGTGAACAATACGACAGTAATGTAGTTATGACCACTCGCAACGATCCTGAGCGTGACCGTAAACGATGCCCTCTCAATAGGGAATTTGCTAAGGACCCTAAAACAACGGTTAAGATCCTATTATAGCAGAAATAGAAACTATGGAATGTCTCTTTTCTTTATAATGCCTCTCCATTGTGTGATGTCATAAAAATTAACTTTACCTCTTAAACCTTAGCGAAAGCTTTCAATGGTAAAAGATATAGCTTCAGACTCAACTATTCCAACGTTTTAACATCTTCACCATTCATTTCAAAAACTGTCTCTATGACATCGTCCTTAGGTTCCTTTTCATTTGATTTGTGATTGTTAGTTAAGTACGGTAAAGTTAGAGATAATATCTTTGTCTAAACAATTACAGCGTGTATTGTAACAGCTATTCATTTGTGTTTCTTGTTCTATTGATCCGAGTTTTTGTTGTATGGGTGTCCGAACCACATCATAAATCAGACGTTACAGCCGAACATGGCATTCTTTATCCTTAACTGCATTGCCTTTTAAAGTGATTTCAACTTTATGATATTCATTTTAAGAGTTTGAGGTGTTCGTGCAATGGAAATTAAAAATTGGTTATGTCGCGTTCCGTCTGCGCGCACGCTGCCAAATGATGCTCTTTACTATTGACGTTTCTATTCAAAGTGTATGCGAAGCTGATGTTTTTATAAACGATAAATTTTCAATTGTCAGCCTCCATTGTGAATTGGCGCGTCCATACATTAAGGCAGAACCGAAAATTCCATTTGGTTTTCTCAAATATTCTGCAATATATACCTTAAGGTTTTACATTTAGAGTCTTGGAGAGAGTTTGGGAAAGCAAAGAGAGTGGTCAATGTTGTAGTCATGTAACGTTTGGTATTTAAAAAGTGCCTCAATATGCTGATTGGTGTGGTTTATTTGGAAATGAATATATTAAAGGCGCAGTTAAGAGTACCTCAGCGGTAAATTGGCTATTCACAAGCACATCCGTCCGTACGAAATTCCAAAACAGTGGGTAATCAGAGTTCATCCGTGTAATGACGCATACATTCATATCTCAGCTTGAAGCTTGTTGAATTATACGAGTTATTGTGATAATTACAATACCTGACAAGGGAACTGATGATGATGTTACAATGATTCGGAAAATACACAATGTAAAAAGTGCAATGAAATCATTTTGTGAAGTGCTTCAGTATTTTTATGAATCTCATTCATCCTCTTATGGGTGTTTAATTAGCAAACTTTACATTCCACATCCATCACCTCAGTTCGAAATGTCAAAACTTTAAAATACTGATTACCTAAATGTACAAATATACTGACAGAAAGATAACTATCGCATTAAAATTACCCATCTGTTAAATAACAATATTTCGATCATAACATTAAATTTTCATTAAGAAATATCTAGTTACAAGAGTTCAAAAACTCATTGCACATTGAAAGAGCCAACTAACTTACAAAGAAAATAATGAAAGAAAGGCTTTGTTCATAATCAAATAATAATCAAAACAAACCCCTATTATGTGCAAAGAGTTGTATAAAAACTCTAAAACAAAGGTTGGACAATACGTGAGGAAACCTAAAAGAAACCATTATGTAGACAGTGTTAGAAAGAAAATTTCCCAAGATATGTAATTGAAAAGGCAGCATTCAATTAGCTTGTTGGATTGACTAGCGCCGCAATTTTATTTTCATACATTAGTTAGGAGGAAAGGGGGGTTTAAAGGTTTACAGCGCACTTGTGACTCCATTGGTATCTCGAATGTCTATGAGCGGCGCCAATCGTTTACCAGCAGGCGATGTACTCGTCTACCACCAATCACATAAAAAAAGAAATCTCTCTGGTCTTTTGAACTATAAGATATTTTCACAGATGATGTTTTGTTGTTATAGCTATGCTAAAATCTTACTAATATTACTTCCATGTACTTATATTACGTTCCGTGGCTTTTCACATTAATGTGTCGTCGTATTATCCTGTAAAATTTCTTTAACTTGTTACCCATATTTTCTGCACGTTACCCATATCACAATTACTCATCTGTGATGCCTCATGTGTTGCAGATGTGCATGGGCGGCGGTTATCACTACCAGGTGATTAATATCAGGTGAGCTGTCCACTCGTTTGTCCGCCACAACGTAAAAAATCAAAACTATACTGTTGTTCCTAAGTAACAGTCAGTTTTTCAGATAAGTAAATTCATTAATTAATTGAAAAATTAAAAATGTGTAAAATACAAGCTACAAGATGGACAGACAGTATCAAGTCTGTTACAAAGTGTTCCTTGACTGAATGTGCACGCAGTGCTACAAACAGAGAAAGATGGAGAAGTCTCGCAAAAGCCACTACCATACAGACAATCCATAATCTCGACCACTCCGTCAGGAGTGTACATCGTCAGCCCATTTAAGTCCCCACTGCTAGGGGAACGGGCCTCCCTCAATCACATGAGGTGTAGTTGCCATATTCACCACGCTTGGCAGACAGGTTGGCGAGGGTTTTGATATAAATGCAGAGTTTTCCTTCTCTGGGTGCTGATGATCATGCCAGCAGCTTTACCTTAGTCGCCTTTTATGACACCTCGGTAAGAGTGAGGGTGTACTATTCTACTCTGCCGGGGACCACACGGCGTCAGGAGTGTACGACTGCGAAGAAGAAGATAAATCACAAGCAATTTGCGTCCTTATATAAATATTCTGCGTAGAGTAAAGAAAAGAAATAAAGGAAATATCTTAAATTTATCACAACTAATAAAAATAAGAAAGCAAAGCTAGTTGACCCAGTCATCATCCTTAATTCAGTATATTACGAAGTTCTCAGAAGCTTTATGAAAATCAAGGTTAGTTACTTAATTCAAATAATACCTGTTACCTAAAATTCGTAATTTGACTAACAAAAAAGAACTTTTTACATTTGTCGACAGCGTCAAAGGGGTTTTGTTGAGTTTTCAGTGAGTTACATAACGCATTGCAAACAAGGGCAAGGATCAGAGATCTGGTTTTTAACTAAAGGTTCCCACATAGTAGTTATGTAACGTTAAAACATATATAAAGGTTTGCCAAGTAAACCTTCAAATTATACCCAAAAGTTACAAAAGTATTGTTTACTTTAGACATATTTTTTGACAAATCGGAAAGTTACAGCTTGTTTTAAAGATGAGCATATACAATACGAACCTTGTTACGTAAAATCTTTTGCAATCAAACATTTTACTTCTTATGTTATTAACCTGTGAAAGGAGCATTGTATGAAAAAACACTATGGGCGGTTAGATGTGCCTAAGGTCATACAACATCTGATGCATCGATCTGTCATCTGACACCGGATCTATTTTAAACAATTTCGGGTATTTTAAAAAATGTTAGGTCCAACGCGTAGGCGAAAAATTGATTCACGCCAAAAGCGGCCACTTGTGGCGTTAATCAATTTTGCGCGTACGAAAACGGACCCAACATTTGTACATGGTTATTTATTAAATAGTATAAGTGTTTGCCAAGAGGTTGTAATACCGAAATGGTTTAAAAAAGATACGGTTTAGTAGCTGAAAATTAAAATCGATCGATATAAGACAACAGATAAAAATTACAAATATAATACATCAATATGTTTATTACACCCAGACACTTAGTAAACACAAGTACTCATCACACGAATATTTGTCCAGAGTTACGATAAGAACTACACCTTTGGCGTATGAGGCAGGGCTTCTACCAAACGCAGCATAGCGTTGTCATAAGTATATGTACATGTACATTAACGACTTTTTTGTGTGATAGGTGGCAGAAAAATATTCAGATTGGTAAGCGAATGTTCTCAGAACCAGAGTCACCGACATAGCCCACCGAATTAGCAAACTGAAGTGGCAGTGGGCTGGTCATATTAGCCGCAGAACTGACCGCCGTTGGAGCCGTAAAGTCCTTGAGTGGAGACCGCGACTCGGTAAGCGTAGTGTAGGACGCCCTGCGACAAGATGGGATGATGACATTCGAAGGCTGGCTGGTGTGGGCTGGATGAGAGTGGCTGAAAATCGGGAGCAGTGGCGTGCATTAGGAGAGACCTATGTCCAGCAGTGGACGAGTGTGGGTTGCTGATGATGATAATGAAGCAAATGTTCTACATAAAGTATTACCGTCCAAGCTTCTCAGCAGAAGTACGAAATTGAGAATATACAAGACAGTAATACGACTTATACTGATGTACGGCTGTGAGGCTTGGACGCTAACTTTAAAAGAAGAGCAAAAACTACTCGTTGCGGAAAGAAAGGTACTCCGCAAAATTCTGGGCCCAGTAAAATTACAAGATGATGGCTGGAGGATACGCACAAATATCGTAATAGAGAAGATTGTAGACACGCCTAACATCATCGGCGAGAACAAGGCGCATCGTCTTCGCTGGCTTGGCCACCTCGAAAGACTGGACGAGCATCGTCTCGTGAAGAAAGCATACTAGAGCCGACCGATGGGTTGACGCCCGGTAGGGCGGCCTAGGTATAGCTGGAAAGACGTGGTCGAAATCGGCGGTGACTGGGACAAGTAGTGCAGGATCGACCAAAGTGGCGTTCTCTTGTTTCGGAGGCCAAGACTCGTTTCGGGTCACTGAGCCAGTGGAGTAAGTATGTAAGCGAATGTCGCTGCCCATGGACCCGCAACACGAGTGGAGACACATGTGGGCCACCAAACTCTAAGCCCCTCTTTCACTGGATTGAGCCTCCGGTACCCTCAATCACTCGGTTATTATTACCTCAGTTCTGTAGAACGGCTTCAGCAATATTTTCCGATGGCTACGACTTAGGACGCAGCCATCGGAAAATACAGCTGCGTTACTTTATTACAAACTCCTTGCTCGCTTATCGCCTCTAGCTGAAAAAAAACTTAAATTTTGATTTGCACTCCCGTTCACATGGGACTCTCAAATACGACCTTATCATGCAGAGAGACAGCAAGCAGATGGTCCAGAAGGCATTGGTATTCTCAGAAGGCAAAAAGGAAGAGGACGGCTGCCCTTGACTAAGTAGACTAGTGCAGCCAACCTAGTAAGAAGTCCCAACTACCTTACTCGACAACCCAGGATGTGCCTGGCGCAGAAGGTTAAGAAGAGCCGGTAGGGTCGGCTATTCGACCGATAATGGGTTGATTAACGTTGAAATTTCATTTCTATCATAATTAAAGTATAATGTAAAATATTAGCCTACAAACTACCTCACTGCTGGTTAAAAGCTTGCACGATAGAAAGTCATTGCTATTGCATGATGGATTGCCTAATGCGGATTTTTCTTTAATGTATTAGGTGGCAGACGAGCAGACGGATCACCTGATGGTAAGCGATGGCCGCCGCCCATGGACACCCGTGTCATCATTGGAGGCACAAGTGATTGGCGGGAGAGCCACCCTTCGGCTAGAATGGGCGGGCTCGACCGGAGTGATACCACGGCCTTACAGACAATCGACGTGAAGCAGCACTATGCTGTGTTACGCTGCGTGAGTGAGGTATCGGAGGCCCAATCCGGGAGAAAGGGGGTTTAAAGGTTGGCAGCGCCCTTGTGACTCCACTGGTGTCGCGGGTATCTATGGGCAGCGGCAACCGCTTACCATCAGGTGATCCGTCTGCTCGTCAGCCACTTATCATAAAAAAAACAATAAAAGGCAACCACCATAGAGAGTCATCGTTATTATGATTGAATGCCTAATGGGCCGTGTGGTCCCCGGCAGAGTAGAATAGGCCACCCTCACTCTTACCGAGGTGTCGTAAAAGGCGACTAAGGTAAAGCTGCTGGCATGATCATCAGCACCCAGAGAAGGAAAATTCTGCATTTATATCAAAACCCTCGCCAACCCGTCTGCCAAGCGTGGTGAGTATGGCAATTACCCCTCACGTGATTGAGGGAGGCCCGTGCCCCAGCAGTGGGGACTTAAATGGATTGATGATGATGATGATGATGCCTAATGCGGATTGGTGATCACAAAGTCGAGCTACTTTTAAAAATTCAAAACATATTTTTTGCTCGACCCGGGAATCGAACCCAAAATCGGTCGGTACAGACTGGTACTTAAACCACTAGACCAGATTTCCCATCATAATTATTGCGTCCCCATTATCCGACACTCCCGTACCCTCAGCTTCCTCCTCAACGCGTAACCGCTAATCTGAAGATTTTCAACTTTGTGAAGATGCTCATTTGCCTTTTAAAGTCTACTTTGTTCGAAGCCGACGATGCAATGTCACTTCCAAACTCTCAAAGATCCCCCACATTTACAGATAGCGGGAAAACTTACCTTATTACAAACTCAATAAGGTTTATAAGGTGTGAAGTTTGAGATAAGTAATTCAAAAGAACTGTTTAATTACATGTTGGTGGTTTCCCTGTCTGTCTTTGGTAGCTCAAAGAATACGGTGCTTTACCAATTAGTTTCTGGTTAAGTTGTACAATTTTAATGAGATTTTGTTCTTTTGATGGTAAGCACAGGTGGGTGTGACTTGTTTGGGGTTAGTGCCCAAATAGAAAATAAATTGACAAAAAATATACTTGTCTATTAATTTTTAGGGGTCCTCATGGTAAAAGGATTATTTTGGGATGGTGTCTGTCATTGATATTATTTTCATTTTATAACGAGAAAAGTTTCGGTGCGCTTAAAAACGGGTGCGCTTTGACATTTTGAGCCCAGAAGCCCAATTCTCGTGCTCGTGATATTTATTTACATACGACATATATCACTAAAACACAGTTTTTTGTATGGTTTTCAGGTGATATCCGCCATGTTTTCAAAATATCACGAGCACGAGAATTGGGGTCCAGTTCTCGGGCTCGTGACAAATTATCATCATACGACATATATCACTAAAACATAGTTTTATTGTATGGATTTCATGTGACATCCGCCATGTTTTCAAAATATCACGAGCACGAGATTATAAGGCCTACAACGAAGCAGAATTTACGACCCAATCATTACCCATGCCATGATCTCGGGGTCCTGGGTTCAATTCTCGGATCGAGTAAAGGTATGTTTGGAATTTTTCGAACATACCTCGGGTTTATAATCGTCAATCCGCATTTGGCAAGCGTGGTGATTAATCCTAATCCCATGATAGTAGCAATGACTTGATTTCTATGATGGAGGCCTAGGCTCCACAGAGGGACAGTATGTAGGCTTATACATTACCCACGAGCCTTTAAAATAACTACTTATAGGGTGTGTCTGTGAACATTTAGATACACCTCGTATACGGAATAAACCAAATCTGAATAATTTCCAACTTGTAATCAAATCTACTTTTTCCATACAACTTAATGCTTGTCATTACGACATTCTCTTCCACGCTGTGAAAGGAGTTCGTAATTGATAAAAATTTGGTAGTATTCAAGATGTGGGTGATATTTAGCACAGTATATTTTAGTCTTTGCCTCCGCGGTTGGCCGATCAAAACGATCCATTGCTAATTAATGCCATAATGGATTGGCACCAAACCGGGGTTAGCTGAGTAAAAAATTAAACGACTGAAAAGCTTAATTAACGCGGCGGCCTCGGTTTAATATCAATAAATTTTTAGTTTAAGACACCCCTTTCATGGTGGGGAGCTAGGAAAAGGGTGAGCGTAGTTGTTATGCTCAGGAATATTTTTTGAAGTTGTGCAAATAGAGGATGAATTAGTTAAGGTTACGGGTAGGACACACTAGCGACGCCAATCGATTTTAACTTTTAGCTACTAAACCGGATCTATTTTAAACAATTTGGGGGTTACAACTTCACGGCAAACACTTATACTAATTATTAAATAAACATGCATAAAAGTTAGGTCCGTTTTTGCACGCGAAAAATTGATTCATGACAAAAGTGGCCACTTTTGGCGGTAATCAATTTTTCGCGTCCACGTTGGACCCAACATTTTTGCATAGTTATTTAATAAATAGTATAAGTGCTTGCCGAGAGGTTGTAATTGATTAAAATAGATCCGGCATCGTCATCGTCAGCTTATTTAAGTCCCCACTGCTGGGGCACGGGCCTCCCTCAATCACATGAGGGGTAATTGCCATACTCACCACGCTTGGCAGACGGGTTGGTGAGGGTTTTGATATAAATGCAGAGTTTTCCTTCTCTGATCCGGCATAGTAGCTAAAAATTAAAATCGATTGGTGTTGCTAGTGTGCCCTACCCGTCACCTTAAATATTGTCGAGTTGGGGGCTCGCTTTACGTTGTGTTAATTTAGCCAAAAAGTTCATAGCTTAGACTTTTTACAGATTTTTGATAGGTAGTACCTACCCTACCCATCACCTTAAAAGACTCGTCGTCCTCCAAATTCTGCCTAGTTCTAAGAAATGCTCTAGACAGAAACCGGTGGAGACAGATCACCCGCTCCAGATGCAGACATGATTCTGACCGCGATCCTTAGACATGAGGAACCGACTCAAGAGAGAGTACTCCTTTCTGAGAAATCAGAGGAGGCGATGAGGCTTTGCCGGTCTTCTAGGCAAAGCCTCATCGCCTCCTCTGATTTCTCAGATAATCATGGTCTGCGGTGGTTTCTACTATTAGGTGACCCGTTTGCTCATTTGTCGCCTTTAGCATAAAAAATTGCCAAAATCATTCATCTGCCACATCCACTCCGGCGTACCTCGTCTCCACTCGACGCCATAATTGCATAAGGCGCGAGAGCAAGCGACGGTAGAAACGCTAACTAATTGCCATTGAAAAAAGGCGAAAGCCAGACTGAAAACATTTCGTTCGCCTTTGAAGTTTTTTTCTCTAAAACCTTTTGCCAACTTGATAAGCCACACTACGTAAATGTCGGTAATAAGGCACTTTTAGTGCAGGTGTGACGTGGCGCCATAGAGACGAGTGGATCTCGCTTTGTAACTCTGTGGGGCGGCTTTCTTTAGAAGCGACGGAGGGCGGGCGGAAACTTTATAAAAAGGCACTAATTAGATTGCTAATTATGTAATCACATTATAGTTGTTTACAATGTACTGGGTATGTAAATGTAGATTTGGTGGGTGTAATATGAGAAAATGTTTGTTACTACCTCAAAAATAGGTGATCCGCACGAAGCGATTTGCCTCCACGTTCATAATGCGGACAGCTAAGGAATGGAACTCCTTGCCAAGGTCTGTTTTTCCGGACCACTACAATCTGGACATCTTTAAGGCAAGAGTGAACAGGCATCTCCTAGGCAAACGCGTTACATCCTAGACCTCATCGTCACTTTCCATCAGGTGAGATTGTGCTCAAGCGTTAGCCTACAGTTCATAATAAAAACTAAAAAGTGTAAAATAATATTTTTAACACTTTATACACTTCAAATAACATTTTATAACAGTACACTCGAGAAAAGGTTTTACCGAAGTCGGCGCCTAATCCCTGTTGAATAATTGAATGTTGTATTAAATTACAAGATAGTATTGGGCGCCAACTGTTATAAAATGTTGTTTGAAGTGTATAAAGTGTTAAAAATATTATTTTACACTTTTTAGTTCATGGTTCTTGTAGACGGTTTTTTTCGCAGAAATTTTTTCATGCTATTTTTGAGGTAGTACCAAACATTTTCTCACATTACACCTACTAAATCTATATTTACATACCCAGTACATTGTAACCAACTATAAAGTTTTTTTCGCAGAAAACTTTTAGTGTCTCATTTTTTGGCAGGCCCCTTCTACCTTCGCCAAATAACTAAAAAACGAATTGTGAGTACAGTATAAAAAGAGTTATCCTTCAACTCCTTACCGTTGAGGAGTTGACCTTCCTTCATCAGCAGAGCTACAAAATTAATACAGTCAGGCGTAAATACTAGTGCAGTTTTGAAAAAAGATACAAAAGCATTACGTGTCCTTATAAAATTTGAGAGGTTCCCTCAATTTTTCCAGGATTCCATCATCAGATCCTGATATCCTGATTATAGTACTAATCCGGGACTATCTTATTTCCAACTAAAAAATAATCATCTAAATCGGTTCATAAATGGCAAAGAAATCGGCGAACAAACAAAAAAATATATATACAAATATACGTCGAATTGAGAACCTCCTTTTTTTAAAGTCGGTTAAAAACGGATTATTTTCCGTTATTTCATCAAAACTGGGGTCATAAAAAATACTTGGCGACTATAGTAATTACAATGAAGCGACGGTCGTCTGAAATTGGCAACCCTTTCAGGGCAACAAGACTAACTAAATCACAGTTACACGTATCAGAAACTATCCGAAACATACTCCGTAGGAGAGCCACGCTTTGACATGAATGGGCCGGCTCCACCGGAGTGAAATCGCGGCCTCACAGAAAACCGACGTAAAGCAGCACTTTGCTGTTTCGCTGCGTGAAAGTACCGGAGGCCCAATCCGGGGGAAAGGGCGTTTAAAGGTTGAGAGCGCACTTGTCACTCCACTGGTGTAGCGGGTGTCTATGGGCGGCGGCAATCGCTTACCATCAGGCGAACCGTCTGCTCGTCGCCACTTCTCACATAAAAAAGAGTCCAGATTATCTCACCGGCCAACTAATGGCAGAAACACATAGATTTGTATAATTCAGAGGCACATGCTCGGATTCAAAGTTACGATCTCCCTTATGGAGGGCGCGTTCTTGTCCTACCCTCGCTCGACGTCACATCAAGAATCAATCTCAAATGCGATATACACATAGGTACACTATCAATGCTTGACCCATAGCCAAGTCATGGACTTATGACCCGTCGTCCACCAGGCATTACACAATTAGGCCATTTGGCCGGAGCGTTGACTCAAAAGTTCGTACAACCTCCCTATTCAGCCGAAAGCCGTACAAAAGCTCTCTTGGCAAGTTTTATAACGCTTTCGGTTACATAACGGAGTTTACGCGACTCGTGCTAGAAAGGTTGCTAAGAGATTAATCAGCGAATCAGTTTATTGACTTTAGGGCCGTTGAACTTTGATCTTTGACCTTTTGGAGACAAACACAAAAAGTAACCTACCATTACATTACATTACTTTGTTTATAATCATCATCATCATCATCAGCCCATTTAAGTCCCCACTGCTGGGGCACGGCCCTCCCTCAATCACATGAGGGTTAATTGGCACGCTTGGCAGACGGGTTGGCGAGGGTTTTGATATAAATGCAGAGTTTTCCTTCTCTGGGTGCTGATGATCATGCCAGCAGCTTTACCTTAGTCGCCTTTTACGACACCTCGGTAAGAGTGAGGGTGGCCTATTCTACTCTGCCGGGGACCACACGGCAAATTGTTTGAAATTGTTTATAATAATGAAGGCCAATCCACCTTTTATGCAAAGACCGGCAAAATGGAGGAGAGAAAGAGAAGCTGATCCTGAGATTCGAGACGTCAGATTCGTTTTTGAATATAATTTGTGGCAGGATCACCTGATGGTAAGCGATTAATGTCATCAATTAACACACGCAAACTCCCCTCCTCCCCTATCACTGGATAAGTTTAAGTCTCATATTAAAACCTGCCTAATGAAGAAAGGTGACTATAGTGTACAAGACTATTTAAATGATAAGGATTCTTGGTCATGCCAATCGATTAGTCTTTTGAGTTGTTATTCGTAGTAGTCTGTTAACTTTAATATTTTTTTTTCTCTTCTCAATTGAAACTGTAACATCATCAATATTTGAACAAAGAAACTACTAAGTTTCTTGCTGGTGTCTTCTCAGTAGAAATAGACATTCCGAACCAGCGGTAGATGATAATAATTATGTGTACCTACTTTGACATTTATAAGTGTTCTGTGGACAAAGTGACGTTATATCGCCGAAACTGTTTACCACTCTGTTGGAGGACGTGTTTAAGCTTCTGGACTTGGCATCAATATAAATGGCGAGTACATGACGCGCCTTCGATTCGCAAATGGCATCGTAGTCATGGCTGAGACCTTGGAAGACTTAGGCACAATGCTTGACGACCACAGTAGAGTCCCCAACAAGTGGGTGTGAAAATGAACATGGACAAGACGATGAAATTATGTCGTACCCACTCTTGTAAAGGTTGGAAGCTCTACACTGGAAGTCGTAGACGAGTACATCTACCTCGGACATAAAGTCCAGCTTGGTAAGTCCAACTTCGAGAAAGAGGTAGATCGACGAATCCAACTCGGCTGGGCAGCGTTCGGAAAGCTACGCAGCATATTTTCGGCCCATCTACCGCAGTATCTCAAGACGAAAGTCTTCAATGCGTGTGTGTTGCCAGTGATGACATACGGAACCGAAAAGTGGCCGCTTACAATGTGCCGATTAAGGAGGCTCAAAGTCACTTAGAGAGCAATGGAGAGGGCTATGCTCTGAGTCTCCCTGCGTGATCGTATCAGAAATGAGATCCGCAGGAGAGCTCAGGTCACAGACATAGCCCTAAGGATTGCATGCCTCAAGTGGCAATGGGCAGGGTAATTAGAATTATATAACTTATTGTGTTAAGACTCGACCGATCCTGCAGACAAACTAAATAAACAGTTTTGCAGAACAGATGTAATTTGTAAGCTAGTAAATTTAATAATAAATACATAAAATAAGTGATATTTTCCATATTTTGGGGTATGCTAACAAAATTGCGGGCTTTTGATTAAACATTATTATTAACTTGCACTCGCCATTCGTTAAAATAAGAAAGAATATACTTTTAAACCGACTTCAAAAAAAAAAAGGAGGATGTTCTCAATTCGACATGTATATATTTTATTGCACTGAAAACAGTATTAATACTTACAACTAATTATTACAGGAGATAAACAACGAGGGCGCCCTTATCATCATCATGTCACAATCATCTCCAGCAAGATTAAAAAAAAGTTGCGACTAATTTATTAAGAAATTCAGACAACCTCTGGCGCCGCGTTAATGAGAAACATTAGCCACTAATCATGCGAGCTTATGGCCAACTGTGGGCTTGACAAAAATGGCCTATTGCCCGGTCGCATAGGAACGGTAGCCGAAGTCATTACAGCGCACAATGCCAGTAGAATGGACATTACAATTGGACAGAAGTTTAGCGGCGAAACAATGCGACATTGTACCGAACTAGTATTAGTGTGTGGTAGGTAGGATAGGGATGTCGAAGAGATTGTCGATATATATTATATCTATTTTTTATATGACAGGTGGCAGCGAGCAGATGGAACACCTGATGGTAATTCTACAACACCAGTGTAGTCACAAGTGCGCTGCCAACCTTTCATCGTCATCGTCAGCCCATTTAAGTCCCCACTGCTGGGGCACGGGCCTCCCTCAATCTCATAAGAGGTAATTGTTGAGGGGTTTTGATATAAATGCAGAATTTTCCTTCTCTGGGTGCTGATGATCATGCCAGCAGCTTTACCTTAGTCGCCTTTTACGACACCTCGGTGAGAGTGAGGGTGGCCTATTCTACTCTGCTGGGGACCACACGGCCAACCTTTCAACCATCCCCTTTACCCCGGATGTTGCGGCGAACTCTTTCGCATTTTATTCTTTGTAAATTTTCTTGTGTGAAATGGTTTTAATTACCTAAGACGGGAACTAACACGAAATTTATTATGTGATACAACATTAAGCACTCACATATTTTGCTCTAAGTTTCGGCTACGTTACAGCAGCCGTAGTCACCTCACGTCACGTGGTGATATGTCCAGCAAAATATGTAAGTACATAATGTTGTATCACATTGTAAATTTCGTTTTAATCCGTTTATATCAATTTATAGTTATAATCGCTAAAATCCTAAAAAAATGTTTAAAGCGTTGGTAAATATCAGCACCCAGAGAAGGAAAACTCTGCATTTATATCTAAACCCTCGCCAACCCGTCTGCCAAGCGTGGTGAGTATGGCAATTACCCCTCATGTGATTGAGGGAGGCCCGTGCCCCAGCAGTGGGGACTTAAATGGGCTGATGATGATGAAATATATGAAAATAAATAAGATCTGGTAAATACTTCAGTCTATTATTCATAGCTCTCCTTATCCATAGCTCTCCATATCCAGCTTCTTTATAAATAAGTACATTATACTTTTTTAAGTCATTTCATTAAGTCGTATTATAAGTTTCAAAAATCCTTTTTCCAACACTAGTACTACTGTTGTTCAATATTGCATGCCGTTATCTATTCTAAGTGTAAAACTGACCAACTAGGTTGGCGCAGCGACCCATAGTGAGTCTTGGCCTCCAATAATAAGAGCCTCCATCTCGGTCGGTCCTGCGCCACCTACCATCAGTCATCCACCAAGAGTCCGCGCAAATCCTTATCGACCTCATCTTTCCAGCGGTATCTTGGACGGCCGACTGGCCTTCGCCCATTAGGACGTCCAAATGGGCGTCTAATGGGCGGAGGCCAGTCGGCCGTCCCAGGGACGCTCTCTTTACTGCACGATCTTCTCCCATTCTCTCGAGGTGGCCGAGTCAGCGAAGTTGATGCGCTTTAGTCTTGCCAATGATGTTAGGCTTGCCAACCTGGTTTTCCAGCTCCATGTTTTTGAGCCTCCTTTGTACAGGTCCCAGAATCCTCCTTCAGATCTTGCGTTCTGCCACTAAAAGCTTAGTCTCTTCTTTAAGTGACAATGTCCAGGCCTCATCATCATCATCATCATCATCAGCCTATCGCAGTCCACTGCTGGACGTACGCCTCTCCAATTGTTCGCCACCGTGATCTATCCGTGGCTTCTCGCATCCAGCTTTTGCCAGCCATCCTGCGCAGATCGTCCCTCCACCTAGCCAGAGTGTGCCAAGACGCGGTCTTCACTCTAGAACTCGTTTACCCCTCCGGTTGTCGGTTCTGCGGCTAATATGGCCAGCCCACTGCCACTTAAGCTTGCTAATCTATTGAGCAATGTCGATGACTTTGGTCCTCTGCCGGATCACCTCATTTCGGAATCGATCTGGGAGAGAGACGCCGAGCATTGCTCGTTCCATAGCCCGCTGAGCGACCTTTAACTTGTGGACCAGCCGTACCGTAAGTGTCCACGTTTCGGCTCCGTAGGTATGTCATGTCCAGGCCTCATATATTCGGATTTTTGATTTAGTTTAGAATGGTTAATGGTGTTAGCTATTATTGTAGCTTGTACTGATGGAAAGCTTGGTGATAATCTTTTGAATAAATAAATAAACTTATTTTTAAGTTCATCATTCATCATCATTTCAGCCAATAGACGTCCACTGCTGGACATAGGCCTCCCCCAATGTTCTCCACACAGATCGGTCCTGTGCCTCCCGCATCCAATGGATTCCCGCGATCTTCACCAGATCGTCGGTCCACCTTGTAGGAGGCCTGCCACGGCTGCGACTTTCTGTACGTGGCCTCCACTCGAGGACCTTTCCGCCCCAACGGCCGTCTGTTCTCCTCGCTATGTGCCCTGCCCATTGCCACTTGAGGCATGCAATCCTTTGGGCTACGTTTGTGACCTTAGTTCTCCTGCGGATCTCATCATTTCTGTTACGATCCCGCAGGGAGACTCCGAGCATAGCCCTCTCCATTGCTCCTCTCATCCCGAACGCTGCCCAGCCGAGCATTTAAGTTACGTATCCATTATTAGTCATAGAATAGCTTTGATAATATTTATTAATTAGAAAACGTATTAAAAATCATGTATATTTTCGTGGAGTCTGAGGGTATTTGTTCGAGCCACTAACGCAGCCATTAGTAAGTTCATTGGTGTGACTTTGTAACAAATTTTAAGTTGAATATTGCGGAAAACAATAAGTAATTTGATTGATTTATTGTACCGAACTTGTATTAGTTTGTGAAAGTAAGTGGGAAAATGATGTCGATAAAAATATAATATTGATTAAACATTTTTTTTTATAGTTAAGTAGGATAATGTCCACAATAGAATGTCCTTTACATTTTTACACTATAATTAACTTATCCGCACGAAGCGATTCGGCTCCACATTTATAATGTGGACGGCTAAGGAATGGAACTCCCTGCCGAGGTCTGTTTTTCCTAACCACTGTAATCTGGACAGGCATCTTGCATACGCGTATCATCCTAGACCTCATCGTCACTTTCCATCAGGTGCGATTGTGGTCAAGCGTTAGCCTATTGACCAAAAAAAACTAGTTCAGGCGGCGAAACGAATAGGTTTTTTTTAAAAATGGTTTTTAGGAGTTTGCCTACAATTTTAATTATGACTTGCAATATACCGTTTTATTAAAAGGAAAAAATGCTCAAAATAGGAGTATCAATGCGCACCCCTAACAAGGTGTGTCTATACAACATCCCGTGGGCGGAATATGGTGTTTTTGGAAAGTGAACTGGTAGACAATGCGGGGGCGCTGCCGCATCCGTTTCAACGAGAGGTGTTAAAACCATTGTCCGCTGTTTTTGTGGCTCTACTCCAGCAGGGTTGCCGACTCTACGAAAATACCGATGTGACCTTCAAGAAAGAAGCGTATTCCTTTTTAAAAGTGTCCATGGTGGTGGTAATCACTTCATCATCAGCCCATTTAAGTCCCCACTGCTGGGGCACGGGCGTCCCTCAACCACATGAGGGGTAGTTGCCATACTCACCACGCTTGGCAGACGGGTTGGCGAGGGTTTTGATATAAATGCAGAGTTTTCCTTCTCTGGGTGCTGATGATCATGCCAGCAGCTTTACCTTAGTCGCCTTTTACGACACCTCGGTAAGAGTGAGGGTGGCCTATTCTACTCTGCCGGGGACCACACGGCACAAATGATATTACTTTTTCAATAATTACTAATACTAAATATACAAAGGGGCTGGTACCAATTTTGTTCCGGGACTACTTGTCCTTAGTTTGCTATTTTTAATAAGGCGGTTGGTCTTTTGTTATAATATTTTAATTAATTTCTAAATTTGGCGGCGTTATTTGGAAAGTTCTTTTATTTCAATTGGGAAGGGATAGGGGTTAGCATACGGGTTGTTTTCAGCCGCTAGCCTATTCTATAATTTACTAATTATATTTATTTTGATTTGTCCCAGTACGATTTCCATTGCATTAATAATGTTAGTAAACTTCAGTTCTGGACCTGTTTACTATTTTTACGCTTTCAGCAATAAGACCGACAAAATTTTACACTGAACATCTTTAAACCCAACTTATGAGTTTTGTGTCGTGCAATAAATAGTATTTTTATCTATTGTGTGCCATGTAGGTACCTACTTGTAAGTATAATCTGGATTCGGCGGGTAGGGCTAGAAGAAGCCGCGTGGGATGCAATTCAAAGGTTTTAAATTAGTGTCTAGTGGTTTTTAGTGTGCAAGTTTGGTGTTTATTTGTGCAGTGAAGTGCCGCAAAGTGATCCTAATAATAAGAATCGTTGGATTGTATCGTTTTTAACACTGCTATTGTGTGTCGAGTGCGTTGTTTCGTGACAACTTGCTTGGACCTAATAGATTCTTAAAACCCGCGATTGCTTTTAGAGTGATATCCGCTGAATCCGTAGGTCGATAAAACGCAAAACACCGGCGTTTTATTGAGTGACTGTGACTGACTTCGACTGTTGACTACCTACTTGTTCTCAATAAGTTACTTGACATTGGCGAATTATCTTATTGTCCCGCTTAATAATGCCTAAAATCTAAAACATGATAATGGCAGGAGTAATTCTCAGTCGAGAAGTTGATTGCCACAAATAAAATAAGAAGAAGAAGTATAATCTATTTACGGTTGGCAACCCTGCGCTCAGGTGCGCGCGCGACTATATGAATAATTCCGGGGTGATGTGCTATTGTCACTGTCATTATTTACGTGTCAGGCTTCACTGTTGCCTTTGTTTTTCTGGTCGTTACATCTGTAAGAGATGTAGAATGTCGTGAGGAAATTTTTTTAGGCATGGACTTTTAAAAGGATGTTATAGTCGACGCAAGGACTCGCAGCAGACGGTAACTCTACCGTCTGCCGCGAGTCCTTGCGTCGACCCTCATCCCTCATCTTAGCGTGTAATTCCCGCTTGCGTCCTAAGCCATCTTAGAGTATGTATTCATTAGTAATTAATGATATTAAGTTAATAAGAATAATAGTTTTTCAAAATGGTCAGTTTTAAAAGGGAGTAACTGTTACACTCGAGCTAAATATTCCCCTATTTCATTCATAACATTCTCCAACCGATTTCTTTTAAGGCGGCCAACCTTAACAACACTTACGCAGAAGATATTATAGTGCTCAAGTGAGTGCACAAACACAAATGCAATCTCAATTATCTCTCAAAACGTCTGGAAAGGGATCGGGCGCAGGACTAACGGCTTAACGTGCTTTCCGAGGCACGGGGGTACAAGACCCCCCACTTCCAGACTCCGGGCTGACACTGAGAATTGCTTTACTGAAAAAATCAGGTACAAATTTTAGCCCGAACCGGGGATCGAACCCGGGAGTCCAAGCGCATCCATCGCTTTAAAGTGCGAACCACTAACCTCTGCGCCACCGAGGCAGTCAGATTTCATTCATACTGAATGAATGAAATAGGTATTCTACCGTCCGCCGCGAGTCCTTGTGTTGACTATAGTCACTACTATTATTAAATCTGTGATAGTCACATTAAACCGCCGGACTGAGGACAGAACGGAATGGGGCCATCTCAGTGTCTACGCGCAGAAGGTCCCGGTTTGTCAAGTCGATAAGACAAGATTTTAATTTCAATACTCTAGAACTTCAAATCGTTCTTATTTATACAACCGTATATTATGTACCAGTTTATTACGTTTAAACGTACTTTTTGTGCATATTAACCTTTTAAGGGTGAATAAAGTATCTTCTCACATTCTTCCGAAATTCCTAAACCGTAGTCTAATTTTGTAGCACTTGCTATTCTGGTTGTGAACAATTAAGTGGAACATTTTCCGCGTTTTGTCGTTCCATTCGTAAGGTATAAAAAACACTCAACAGTGTCTCGAGAGTGTTGAGAGTTCCTACAATACTTCATACGGAATGGTTATTGTTCTTGCCCAGATTAAGTCATCGATAAACAAAAACTCGCCAAAAAACCGCGTAGGCGGACGTTTATTACCGTAATAGCCTATCGCTGGCCGCAAAGAAAAAACAGCGTTTGCCACAAAAAAGAAAACAAAAACAGGCATGAGTTGCGTGAAAGTCGAAACGCCCGCCGACGTGTTCCAAGTTCGAATGCATTGTTTTCAAATCGGTAACAGCTCGAGTTCCGCCACTGGCATCGGCCGCATTAATTACATCTAATTGAATTTCGAATTGGAACGATGACATTTGAATTTTGGCGGGACCCACTCATTCGGTAGTGATGTGCCGCAAAGACGCCGATTGCCGCGATCAGGACCGCCCGCCGCTATGCATAATGGCGTTTTAGAATCTACCGACAGCATCGAATAGTGAAATGTGTGTAATGAGAATTATCTGGTTCGCTTCTGTTGTATCGGCAGGCTTGAGACTGATAGGCGCTTCTATTATACGATGAATAGCGTTCTTTAGCGCGCCCCTCTATTCTAAAAGATTATTTTGTATTGTGTTCACTTTTATGAATAGGAAAATAGTAATCAGTTACTCTATTAAGTGCGTTACTTGCAGATTTTTTCGTATAAAGAACTAACATTACTTTTAGCCTACAAATTTTGTGCATGAAATATATTTTTCAACAGAATTAGACTGCATAGATTTATTACCGTACGTGGTTTGATTCAGCAAAGATATTATGTGAATAGGTAATAGGTAAGTAGCCTGTTAGTGAAATAAATTAAATTTTCTTGCTTGTTACAATGTATAGTAACTAAACTATTTTCTAGCACATCCGTGTTACGGTCTGCTCTTTAATGCTCTAAATAGGTACCTATCAAGTTTTTGTAACCTGTTTGAGCAAATACGAAAATTTGGTGTTCAATACATTTTTAACAGACTTCAAAAAAAGGAGGAGGTTCTCAATTCAACATGTATATTTTTAAAATTCTATTAGTATATCTAAAGTAGGAATAACATCACCTTTGCTTCAGTTTCTTCAACCTATTCTGTCCTAATGTCGACATTTAGATCAATAACAATAAAATTGAATAAAGATAATACTGTAGTACCCCAATTTACGGACAGCCACATATAAACTATTAAATTTCCCCAATCGATTCTTGACTTGATGTCTAAAATGGTTTGTTTCAATATCAACTGAGCAAATTGGACAGGTTTTAGTAATGTCAGTACTTCCTCATGAAGCCAGAAGGTCTTATTTGTTTTATCTTTTAATAAAATTAAACTGAGATGAATTTCTCTCACGAGGGTTTAAGATTTCGATATGATATTTACACCTCAGCTACCTGAATTAAATTTAAATTTTCCCTCAATAACTCAGCGGGTGCGCTCAGGGATGCTATTAGTGTCTTAATTAGCGGAAAACTCAGTACTGTGTGCATTATTGCCAACAATTGCCATTATTGTTCCGTCAAAATAGCTCTTAAAGTCATAAACATTGGGGTGTATTTGGCGTGTTCTAAACTTCTTGCTATTAAGAGTGCGTTGTCAAAGAATATTGGTTCGTGTGTTGTTGGTTATTGAGATGTATTTTGTTTGTCGAGGGTCTGTCCTGATTAGTTCGCGCCAGTGAGTTCGTCCCCCGGTGGACCACGTGGGGCGCCCCGCGGCGACGCTGATTGCCGACGAGTGCCGTTTTCCGCCGCGTGGACAACACTAGTTCCAAATTTGAAATTGAGGGATTTGCTCCGATTAGTAGATATTAAAATAAAATGCATGATAATGAGTCAGCGATCAATGTGGGAATTACCACTTCGATCGCTGACTCACTAACTTTAATACTTAAGTGAAGTGACCTTGCCACACGTGCAGAAAAGTCTTTGAACGTGACAGACCACAGTATTTAAGTAGCTTGAGTTAAAAATCAGTTAGTTATTTATGTACCAACTTACAACAGTCAATGCTAAGGTAGGATAGGTGATAAGTGAGGTACCCTTCTACCTTACTCAAATTGAGAAAAATATAAATGCAAGGGAACATTATGCCAATTCACGCAATCGCTTTACGCAAGTCGGGAGGGCTGAGGGCAGTGGACACTCATGGTCAACGTCAATATGCCTTTACATCCCCGACTGGAACTGGAGAGGTACCATGGCTTTACAGTAAACCGGCCTAAAGCCTACGCTGTTTTTTTTCGAGTGAGTTTGGGCATCCGCCTAATCAAAGGGGGAATAGAGGTTACAAGATTGGAAGGGCGCTTGCGACTCCATTGGTGTTGCGGATATTCTATATGTGACGTAAATCCATCAGGTGATCCAACTGCTAGTCTGCCACTTTTCAGAGAAATCCTTAAGTCTCCATTTAGGAGGCTATCGGGTGGCGTACTTTGAAATATCTTTTAATTTGCAAAATACTATTACTTTTTACTATACCACAGCCCTTAAATATAAAACCGAATAGCAATTTTTTTTTTTAATGGCTAGTAGTGTTGTACGTCGGAGACGCAGTCAACTCTGCCAATGTCAAGTAAGTAGAGACACATTATCACGAATTGAATTGACCGGTGATTTGAGTTTATTTCTTAGTTAATTGAGTTTTCTTTTTAGAAAATCACCATCTATAACAAAACCAAACGTACACATAGACAACACAGTATTAAATGGGAGGTTCATTTTAATTTCTTTTACAGTCTAATGTTATAAAGATTAATATAAAATAGCAATTAATTATCGGATAGTAGCTTGAAAAACAAAATCAAATCTTTTGGTGACGGGTAGGGCACACTAGCGAAGCCAACCGATTTTAATTTTTAGCTACTAAACCGGATCTATTTCGGGGTAACAACCTCTCGGCAACCATTTATATTTATTTATTAAATAACCATGCACAAATGTTGGGTTCCGTTTTTGTACGCGAAAAATTGATTCACGAAAAGTGGCCGATTGTGGCGGTAATTCAAAATTCGAGTAAAATAACATACCCAAAAGTTAAGTATAAGTATTTAATAAATAGTACAAGCGTTTGCCGAGAGATTGTATCCCCGAAATTGTTTAAAATAGATCCGGTTTAGTAGCTCAAAATTGAAAACGATTAGCGTCGCTAGTGTGCCCTACCCGTCACCTTAAAGTTTCTAGCCCGGCGCTATAGTTTCATCAGTGTTAATAAGTTTATAATCTGCGTGAAATTACACATTTGCTTGGCACCTCCTAATTATAAGAAAAGTAATATGTCAGAACAATGCTTAGCCGAGTCATCGCGCTCGTGAGACTATTAGTGGTTTTTATTCTTAAAGATTATTAATTTTACTATGGTTTTTAACCGCTTTCGGGGGTGTTAGGTTAATCGAGCGGTGAGCGAAAATTTCTAAATTGACGCATCTGGATTTTTACCTTCGGTGTTTTATATTTAAGTGTTCAGGCGGTACCTGAAACCACACCTTCCACAACCCGGATGAATGTTCTACCAATTAGACCACTGAACGCGTTTCTAAGCTGAAGAAATTTGTAGGTTAAGAATAAATCGCAAAAGATTGCTATAAAAATATCAAATATTATGTAAAATAATTTTTCGTTTTCGGTTTTTGAATTTTCTCACACGGACAGCAGTACTTCGTGTAAGTAAGGGCTGTTTATAATCGCACAGACGTTTTCGTCATTATTTTTAAGATAAGATAACTACATAAATTTGTTTGAAACACACGAAAGACAGTAATACAAATATAAACGAAACATTTTTTTACGTTCCAAAAAAAATCGATTCGAATTAATGACGTGCCGTAAAGATATCTAATCTCTCTATTTTTTAATTCTTCTAAATATTTTTTTATGAGAAAGGGAGGCAAACGAGCAAGCGAGTCACCTGATGGTAAGCGATCACCGCCGCCTATGGACAGTCACACCAGAGGGTGTGGAGATGTGTTGCCGGCCTTTTAGGAAGGTATAGGCTCGTTTCTTGAAGATCTCAATGTCGTACCGGTTCGGAAATGCGGAAGTTAATTCCACAATGAGGAGTTACGTGGCAAAAAATGACGTGTAAAGCGCACGGTGGAAGGATGGTGGCAGACTAGCAAACGGATGTCCTGATGGTAAGCGATTGCCGCCGCCCATGGACATCCGCGACACCAGTGGAGTCACAAAAGCGCTGCCAACCTTTAAACCCCCTTTCCCCCGGACTAGGCCTCCGGTACCCTCACTCACGCAGCGAAACAGCACAGTGCTGCTTCACGCCGGTTTTCTGAGGCCGTGGTATCACTCCGGTCGAGCCGGCCCTTTCATGCCGAAGCGTGGCTTTCCCACGGTTGTAATAAAGAAGTGCTGCTTAATTAGTTTTTTTTTTTTAGATTTTCGCGTTGCATTATAACTATAATGTATCAATACGGGGATTAACACGATATTTATTATGTGAAACAACATTGTGTAGGTACTCACATATTTGGCTTGAAGTTTCGGCTACGTTACAGCAGCAGTGGTGGTCGTGGTCCGCTCGTGACCACGGCTGCTGTAACGTAGCCGATACGTCGAGCCAAATATGTGAGTACACAATGTTGTTTCAATAAATATCGTGTTAATCCCCGTATTGATACATTAAGTGCTGCTTAGTGACTACGTTAGATTCTCACTCTGTGACGTTTTTGATGAAAAGCCCATTCCGTTTAAAGCGTCTGGAGGTCTTTTAGTTCCTTGGTACCTAACGAAGTTGTGACGTGTATTCCTCAAATGAGACAATGGCCACCCGCGTCCGACAGAAGCGCATCCGTGCTGTATCTCCGAAAACATTGAGCACGTCGCGTTGTACGAAAGATGACGAATACGTGTTGTGCTAGACTGAACCATCATAAGATATAATTGTTAATGTCCTCCTAACCGACATTTCGGGTATGGCCGCCAATCTCGACAGTCGACACAGTTTTATATTTTAGTGCACAAGTGTGTACGCAGTCACAAATACACTCTATATTGCTTATCATACCAACGGAAGAGCCACACTTCAGCATTAAAGGGCCGACTCGACCGGAGTGATTCCATGGCCCACAGAAAATCGGCGTGAAGCAGCATTGTGCTGTATTTAGCTTAGTGAGTGTATGGGAGGCCTAAACCGGGGAAAAGACGGTTCAAAGGCTTGCTGCGCACTTGCGAATCCACTGGTGTGTCCATGGGCGGCAGGAATCACTTACCATCAGGGGAGCCGTCTGCTCGTCAGCTATCTATCAAATAAATCTTCATATTTAACTAACATTTAGTGAAAAAAATCACATCTTTCATTTGTCAAACTGCCTTGCACTACCTTCCCCTATTACGAATACGTTATTTCTTTCCTCTACCCAAAGGTTGTCTGGAAGAAATCTCTACAAGCGATAAGACCGCCTTATTTTACTGTCTGTTGTTGTATCATACTTGTATTTTGTTTTTGTGCAATAAAGAATATCCTATCTATCTATATACCTTTCAATCGTCAAATTATTGGAAATATATTCTTGTGATGAACGCTTGTGTTTGTTCAGTGTCAGGGTGCATTGTATGTATGTTATAATATAAACATTATATTTATAATTTTTTGCTGTCTGATATCCGTAACACAAGTACTTAAGCTACTTAGGAGTAACTTACTCAGTTCAATACCTATATGAAATGTTGTATTTATTTGTATTAAAAATCCACCCTTCAACGTCAAACGTCAAATTTTGTATATCATATAAATGTAAATACATAGTTATGTGAAATAGCACTGAAATTATACTATTCCCACCTACCTTCTTATCTTAATTAAAATGGCCGCCACAACTGACCCCCTCTCACATACCGCCGTCCAGATACCGCTCGCATTCAAACATCGAAACCTAATTTCCTGTCTCAGATACAGTACCCGGTCTAAGCCTAAAGACAAATACGAACACTGGCCAGTGTTACAAGACCCTTCAACCCCCGGTGCCAGTCCAAAACTCCGTAGCATCTCGAGTTTTGTATAGAACAAGAGAGGTCTGGTTGTGATGGATGTGTGGCCAAACAATTCGTGTAACGCGGAGGGAAGGAAGCTGGAAAATACCGTTTCGGTTCGCCATAGCTTATTTCGAATCTAGACTATGTTTGCGTTTAGTATACGGGCCGTATCTGTGATGAGTGATGGTAGCTTGGTGGGTAAGAACGTGTGCCTTGTATACTGGTGGTTATTTATTCAAATCCGTATATCATTCGCTTTTTATTCTTTTTTTTTATATGAGAGGTGGCAGACGAGCAGACGGATCACCTGATGGTAAGCAATTCCGCCTATGGACACCCGCACCACCAGTGGAGTCACAAGTGCGCTGCCAACCTTTTCCCCTTCCCCCCCCCCCCCCCCCCCCCCCATTGGGCCTCCGGTAACCTCACTCACACGGCGAAACACAGCGCAGGCGCTGCTTCACGCCGGTCTTCTGTGAGGCAGTGGTATCACTCCGGTCGAGCCGGCCCATTCATGCCTAAGCGTGGCTCTCCCACATTTATATTCTAATTGATTTATCTCATATTCTAATTGAATTAAGGTTTAAAATCACTTTACCAAGTTTTATCCCATATAATTGTATTACTTACTAGTGGCCCGCCCTTACTTCGTTTCAGGGCATTCATTTCAAATCATATCAATAGATGGCGCTGGGTGTCGACTATATCGCGCCAGTGTTTCGCATTTTCGGTTTGCGTAATATTTTTGGCACTTGCTATTTTTTCAAATAATATGGACATGCCTGGAATCTCGGGATTAAAGATATACTTTATACTATCAAGACTTATTTTCGTTTATACATACGAACATTAACATCAGAACTTATTCATAAACGCTTTGTGATACTATATTAATTAAAAAAGTAATATTTGTTCTTTCGAAATTCAAGATACATACCTACGTTAGATAGAAAGGAACAAACTGTAAGTAAATATGGCTGTATCAAACGTTTATGGATAGGCCCTTTCATGATTAAAATGCGTTAAATATTTTACTCTAAAATAAATTTATTTATTTTAATCCGGGGATCATAGTCAGAATCCCGGGGCATGTCCATATTAACATTTGATTTGCTTCCACATTTATAATGCGAACGGCTAAGGAATGGAACTCTCTACCGAGATCTGTTTTTCCTGACCACTATAATCTGGGCATCTTTAAGGCAAGAGTGAACAGGCATCTTTTAGGCAAATGCGTATCATCCTAGACCTCATCGTCGCTTTCCATCAGGTGCGATTGTGGTCAAGCGTTGGCTTATTGACCAAAAAAAAAACATCTATGTTTGCGGTCAATGAACCCAACCCACTCCGATCATTGCTAATAAGCGTTGTCATGGTCTTCGGAATTTACTTCTTTATATCATTTTCTGTGACTTCTGTTATGAATATCTCTGCAATATGAAGCGCCTGCCCAACGTCCGTGGCAGCACCACAATAAGGATAAGGGGATTCATCTATAGGACGGCAGCATCAAAACGCACTGTTTTGAGCATGACTTTTGTATTAACCAGAAAATACCAAAAACACCCTTTACTTTTACTATCTGAATCACAAAACGTAATATAAAAAAGAACATCTTAAAAAAGAAGAACAATTTCGAAACAGTGGAATGAGCGTCCAGCCGCGGTGTTCCCTGATCGCTATGACATGTCCTTTTTCAAACGAGGTTTGAAAAGAGTTCTTCTCTCACGGTAGGCAGTGGCATGACTGTGCTCTGGCATTGTTGATGTCTATGAGCGGCGGTTACAGTTTACCATCAGATGGGCCGCAAGCTCGTCTACCTACTATAAGCAATAAAACAAAAGAATATAAAAACAGAAATACTTATTTATAATACAGATATCTTATCTAAAGAGGTCTGTCGCCAACAACATCAATAGTTGTAATTTGAATCAATTCCCATCATGAAGTCAGCCCATTTAAGTCCCCACTGCTGGGGCACGGGCCTCCCTCAATCACATGAGGGGTAATTGCCATGCTCGCCACGCTTGGCAGACGGGTTGGCGAGGGTTTTGATATAAATGCAGAGTTTTCCTTCTCTGGGTGCTGATGATCATGTCAGCAGCTTTACCTTAGTCGCCTTTAACGACACCTCGGTAAGAGTGAGGGTGGCCTATTCTACTCTGCCGGGGACCACACGGCACGTAGTTTACGGACTATAGATATTCTCATAATGATACCACAAAATAAACTAAATCTGTACAAATAATTTTCATAAAGTGTAAACTCTGCGTACCTACTAAAATAACACCTGATTCTGGAAAGCATAGAAGCCCTGCACGACAACTTGTACATCAAAAAAGTACAACTTAAAAAAACAGGTCAGATGTTGAAACTCGCCTACTTTCGAAATACTAAGAACGGATTTACAAGTACGGTTCACCCCAAAATTTTCAAACGAACTTGATTTTTAAATTGATCAATGACTAAAATGTTCGCCTCCAAATTTTAGTTATTTTTTCAAACAACCCCCAAAGTGTTGCATCAAACGAGTTGGGGACAGAGATTTATTTGGAAACATTTTCTGCCTCAGCGTATTTTGTAATGCTAACGGACGGAGAAACAATGTCGAAGCCTTAGAGAGTCGTTCGCCAAGTTTCCTTGTTTGTACTTCTTTTGGGGGCCCGTGTGGTTACGATTGCGATCTGGGTTCTAGGTGGCTTCAGACCGTGGGAGAGCCACGCTTCGGCAAGAACGCGCTCGACGGGAGTGATACCACGGCCTAACAGAAAGCAGACGTAAAGCAGCGCCCGCGCTGTGTTTCGCTAAGTGAGTGAGGCAACCATAGGTCCAATCCGGGGAAAAAGGAAGTACAAAGGTTTGGTAGCATACTTGGAACTCCACTGGCGTTACGAGTGTCCATGGGCGGTAGTTATCGCTTAATGAAAAGGTGATCCGCCTGCTCGTCTGCCATATAATACTATTAATAAACAGGTAAATCCTACAGCATTTGGCAAGCGTGGTGATTAAGCCTAATCCCATCATAGTAGTGATGACTTGATTTCTATAATGGATGCCTTTGCCCTGCAGTGGGACAGTTAATAGGCTGATACTTTACTAAATCCTACAGACAGCGGCAACGCTTATAAGTAATCCGAAAATATGAAACGCTTGCGCGATGTAATTAACAAGTAGCGCCATCTATTGGTACAAAGTTGAACTAATATCCCAAAACGAAGTGAGGTCGGGAAACTAGTCTCATATAAACAAAAACAAACACCTGACCTTCATAACACCTGACGATCAACCGTCTTTAATATAAGTACTGTTGGATAGTACTATTTTCCTGCTGCGAGGGGGCATTCCTGTTACCCAACCCAATTGCTATGATTCATGGAAATTTGGCTACAAAAACCCTCTGGAACCTTATTCCTTTCTTCCTACACACCCTTACCAAGTTATTCTGGTCTGGCAGTAATTACTTCGAGCCCAAAGTTTCTTCTCAGTCTAGTTAGGACTCAAAACAGTAGAAGGCACTGGAAAGACCAAGTCTTCCAATTTGTACGTCTACTTCGCATGCACACGTGGAGTTTCTCGTTGCCCCGAAGTTCTGAAAGGATACCAAAACTTTGTTTCGTTCTGGTCGAGTTTTTGCATTTGTTTTGTGCTTTGCAAATGCTACGAAGGGTTTTATAAAACGCGACGGCAATCTTGAAATCGCATTTCTACATTTTCTACTAAATTCTCAAAGACTAATCTTTTTGTGTTCTTATTGGCAGTCAAAGTTAATGAAAAAAAAGAAACAGTTTAGGTCTAAGCCTTAGACTTAGGATGCAGTCCTGCTAGGTCTAAACAGAAATCCCTAATTGGTTCGAAACATCGATTTTGTGGCAGCTTTCGCTATGCTGCCACGAGATGCTGGAATAATATACCTCCTACTATTAGAAATCTATGCAGTGTTAGAACGCTTAAGTTAAAATTAAGATATTTTTTATGGGATAGGGGCAGACAAGTAGACGGACTACCTGATGTTAAGCGATTACCGCCGCCCATGGACACCTGCAACACCAGAGGAGTCACAAGTGCGGTGCCGACCTTTTAAAAATAAATTCGCTCTTTTCTTGAAGGTTTGCAGGTCGTATCTGTCCGGAAATACCGCAGGCGGTATTTCATTACATAGTTTTGTCGTGCCTACGAGGCAGAAAGTTTCTTGAGCAACGCACAGTTGAAGACTGCCAACCATCTAGATGATGTCGTTTTAACTGTTGTCGAGTGGAACGATGGCGAAATGAAGCGGCAGGATTATATTTATTGAACCTCCAAAAATCTAAATTGCAAAGTAGCTGTGTTATTTTTACTTAATATTAAATTGACTTTTTATTATTATTATTATTGTTAGCATGTACTGTTGTGTCCCACTGCAGGGCAAAGGCCTCCCTACCCTCCTTCCGACGCTTTCAGTCACGGAGCTACAGTCGTCCAATCCTTTAGGTGAGCATCGAGTTCGTCCCTCCATCGTTTTCTCGGCCTGCCGCGTGGTCTCTTCTTATTTCTTATCTTCTTATTTTTATATATTTACTTACTCTATATTATTTATCACCATAAGATATTGAGCTTTTAGTTTTATTTTAAGTAGGTATATCGTATTTTTGTATGTAGGTAGGTACTCTAACGCAATAATAGTTTACGTGGATGACGTTATTGCGCGCAGTGGCAACAATTCTTCTGGTATCCTCGCAAGACCAGCGTCGAGGTGTCCATTAAGCACCTTAACAAATGCTGAGAAGAAACCTTTTTAGTGTAACTCAATACTGTAAGTACCTTGTAATTTACTTGATTTTGTAACTGTACCATTTTGTAACACTGAATAAATGATTTTTAATTTTAATTAATTTACACTGAAAAGACACCAGAAAGAATCAACCTAATCACTCTTTTTGTGTCAAATAGAGACATTTAGAAGTAAAACAATTATACTAAGTGACTGAATAGAGAAAATCACGAAGGAGGCCTACTTCCAGCCCTGGAACTTGTATTGGTGGGTAATTTAGAATGGGACCTTGTGAAACCCTAAGACTTTTGTATGCCATTTTAACCAGATTATTGCTTGAATTGAAATATGACAACGGTTCTTTTACGTAATATCCCTGCCCCATAGAGATTTAACAAGAAAACCAACAAACAAATTTACATAACGGTAATTCCCAAAAACAGTCCTAAAAAATCTTCCCACAGCGCATCTTGTTCTTGTCAAATGCGTACGCGCAAAAAAAGCGGCACCGTTTCATGTCTTGATTGACAGTTGACTTTCATTGCAATGTTAGACAAAGTCCCGGTTCAGAGGTCCCTAGGGTCTGCCTGATCCCATTGTCAAGAACAAGGGAACCATCGACTCCATAGTAAACAATGGACGTCACCTTTGATACGCAGAAACAAAACGTAAACAAAACTACCAAAAGTAACAATCGGACAAAAACGTATGTGACAATAAAATGACCGACTTTCGTGTTAATATAGTATTGAGTCATCAAACTTTTGGACTTTTGAATTAAACACCATGAATGGCCAATTAAATGACCGTTTCGAGTTTGTTTTAAAAAAATTCTAACCTAAGAAATGGTCTACTATTTTAGAATACAACAATACAGCTCTAAGGTCCCAATAATTGTGTGGTCACAATGCGGTATTAAATAACTCTTTGATATGTGAAAAAATGTGCAAAAACGATAAAATATTGTTGGGAACATTCCAACATAATTTTGGTAACGTAATCTATCGGGCATTCCTTCAGAATATTGAGAATAAATTTTCAATTACGCGACAAAAGACTTCAAATTACGAGATGTTGTTTTGTTATTATGAAATACAAGGACAATTTTTCATTAACTTTTCATAAAAGGTGCAAACAATGACGGCTTAAAGTTATATTGTGATATTCCATTGTTAGAAAGTACAGTATATTGTAAGAAGTTATGAGCTAAATACTGTTAATTCAAACAATTTTTTATGGCTAAAATAAGAAAGATTTTTCATAATGGGCTATTACGTGAAAAACTTTTTCTTTAAACAATGACCGGTGCTTACACACTGGTCATTGTTTCAAGCAAGTTACCTTTGAGGCTTTGGCCACTCACAATATTGATGTCGGCTTTTTCACGCTTACCTAAATGGAGTTTTTCAGCCAAATCACACTTCTTCTCTATTTATTATTAAGAATACATGTTTTGTTATGTATGTATATTTCTGCCATTTTCAATTTCATTTATTAAACTGCTTTGCACTGCCATTACAAATACGTTATTTCTTTCCCCTACCGAAAGGTTGTCTGGAAGAAATCGCTACAAGCGTAAAGACCGCCTTATTGCACTGTCTGTTGTTGTTGTATCATACTTGTATTTTATTTTTGTGCAATAAATATCTATTTCGTCGGGTTTGCATGAGCTTCAACTTATTCACGACATTCACAATATTATGGGATAATTTCCTTTAATATTACTTATACTTACATATTTATTAAAAAAATGCATCAATATCCGTTGCGTAGTTTTAAAGGTTAAAGCATGCATACGGACAGACAGCGAAAATGATTTTGTTTTATAAATGTAGTCACAGTGATAGTGACGATTCGGAATATTTAGTCGATGTGAAGAGTTAAATTAGCAGTGGATCTAAATTAAATCACAAACAAACTATCTAAAATCTATAGCATAAAACAGACATTCATAAGCCTCCCCAAAAAGCGTTAACCAACCAGATCCTGAGCAGTCTGCATCCAACTCACACAAAAATGAGTTCGTGATGAAAACCTGCAAACCTTCATTTCAAAAGGCTGGCAGCGAACTGTGACTTCTTTGGTGTTGCAAGTCCATGGGCTACGGTGATAACTTACTATCAGGTGATACGTCTGCTCGACTGCCTCCTGTTTCTAAAAATCATCAGTCCATCGTATCGTAGGGCGCCCTGCAGTACGTTTCCCCACGTGGCATAAGTGTCCTGTATGGAATTACTTGAATAAAGATTGTTTCTACTTATTTCATAAAATATCTTTTTTTATGTGATAGGTGGCAGACAAGCAGACGGATCACCTGATGGTAAGCGATGGCCGCCGCCCATGGACACCCGTGACACCAGTGGAGTCAAAAGAGCGCAAGTGCCCCTTTCCGGTGCCAACCTTTAAGCCTCCCTTTCCCCCGGACTGGGCCTCCGGGACCCTCACTCACGCAGCGAAACATAGCAGAGTGCTGATTCACCACTAGAACAGTTTTGCCCAGCAGTGGGGGAGTACTTTATACATTAATGTAAAGTGGACTCCTTTTTCCGCATTTGGACTATCATTTGGTCCATTGTGCGTTTTGTACTAATTCATTAATTATGATAGAAATTAAAGTTAAATGTTAATCTTCCGTGTGCTTCACGCCGGTTTTCTGTGAGGCCGTGGTATCACTCCGGTTGACTCAGCCCATTCAAGCCGAAGCGTGGCTCTCCCATGGTCTCCTATCTGTAACGGAAAGACTTAAGTAACAGAACAGTCCCAACGGTCACATTTCCCTATTCCTGGGAACAGATAGAGCGCATAAATAACATTTATCACTTAGTTATTAAATCACCACGGCTCATAAATCGCTTGTAATGGGAGTGACCAACAAATTTGCATCGGAAACGCACTCAAAGTTGCATTAGACAGCCCTTATAGACTAATAATGCCGGCCGCAAAGGGCTTTGCATACAAATCTCCTGATTACAAGCATTCAAGCTGCGCTAATCTTAGAAATACTCCGAAATTAACATAGACATAATTTTTTTTTTGACAATCAAAATGATTTAATGGAACCGGAATTTTGGACGGACGCTGGAACTATGAGAGTGCGGGCAGATGGTAATAAAAGTGTTAAAGTATTTCTATGGTATTCCAAGGTGTGCGTGCGTAAATAAGAGTTCTCGGAAGAGTTTGTGCGGTTAAAAACTGTAACTCATAAGGAATTGACGACCCGTTTGGATCAGTGGTAGGGAGCGCTGACTCTGGTGCAAGGTTTGCGGGTTCGATCCCCGCAAAGTACAAACATTTGTGTGCATGAACATATCTGTTTGTATTGGTCTGGGTGTTTTCTATGTGTTATAAGTATGTATTTTCAATAGAAAAGTATTATAATGTATATATTTGTAATCGCACTGTTGATTCTGATATCCGTAAAACAAGTGCTTGAGCTACCTATCTCGGAGTCAGATCAATATTTTGTTGTTGTGAAATATTTATTTATTTAAATATTTTGTAGATAAATTCTGATGGAATTTTCAAAATTTCTTCAACCGACTCTCAACTATGTTTCAATATTAATTAAGATTTTTTTTATGAGAAAAGGAGGTGAACGAGCAAGCGAGTCACCTGATGGTAAGTGATCACCGCCGTCCATGGACATTAGCCGCACCTGTAGGAGTGGAGATGCGTTGCCGGCCTTTTAGATATAGGCTCGTATCTTGAGGATGTTAATGTCGTACCGGTTCGAAGTCCGCTGCGGGAAGTTGATTCCACAATGAGGAGGTGCGTGGCAAAAAATGAAGTGTAAGATTTGACACATTGTAGGTTAAGGTGTGGCTACACAATATATTGTCACACATAGCTTATATTATAGGTATATATGGTGTTGGTTGGCTATAAGGTGTTGGTTACTCATTTATTAGGCAACTAAGGAATATTTTGTTAAATATAATGTTTTTTTGTAATAAATAAAATAAAAAATAGTGAGATCTATAATTATAATATTACAATAGGTTCACTTCACACGAGATTATTATAAAATCTCCACTGAACATTAATTTTGTTTCGTTTGTAATTTTAACATCAAGTAAGTCATCATCAGCAACCCACACTTGTCCATTGCTAGACATAGATCTCCCTAATGCACGCCGCTGCTACCGATTTTCGGCCACTCTCATTCAGCCCACACTAGCCAGCCTTCGAATGTCATCATCCCATCTTGTCGCAGGGCCTCCAACACTACGCTTACCGAGTCGCGGTCTCCACTAAAGGACTTTACGTAAGTAGGTAAGTAATAAATTATCGGCCAATAAACTGTCCCTCTGCAGAGCAAAGGCCTCCATCATAGAAATCAAGTCATCGCTACTATGATGGGATTAGGCTTAATCACCACGCTTGCCAAATGTGGATTGGTGATCACAAACTCGCGGTATGTTCGAAAAATTCGACATCTATAGCAGAGAATTAACATTAAGTGCCAATAGCAAACAACATTGTTAACAGCCAAAACTTTACTCGCCAACTGTACAGAATGCGGATAAAGCACACAACCCCCAGACTCGTGACACGCAATAAAATGGATTAACGCAATCGCCCCAGAGCGATGCGTCTGCGCAGTGTCCTTGCCTCACCCGACTTATTACGCAGGGTGACCAGCTATCTCGTGTCACAGGATTATTCATCCGTACATTTATTACAAATGTACCGTGTGAGAGCCACGCTTCGGCAGGAATGGGCCCGTCTCGACCGAAGTGATACCATATTTTTATATTGTAATTCAGCCTTACACTCGCCGATATAGTGATACCACGACCTCACAGAAAACCGGCGTGGAGCAGCACTGTGCTGTGTTTCGCTGCGTGAGTGAGTCCTGGGGAAAAGGGGTTTAAAGGTTGGCAGCGCTCTTGTGACTCCACTGGTGTCGCAGGTGTCTATGGGTGGTGGCAATCGTTTACCATCAGGCGATTCGTCTGCTCGTCTGCCACCTATCTCATAAAAAAAATGGGAAAGTGTATTTGTGTGTGTGTATTTTTGTTTGTACGTATTTCACGGTAAAACGGAGCGACGAATTGACGTGATTTTTGAGTAGAGATAGTTGAAGGGATGAAGAGTCACTTAAGCTACTAGTACTATGTGACAGGCTGAATTCTAAAGCTGCGGGCGATCGCAAGTATATTTAAAAAAAAATCTTAGCCTTTAATACTCTTGGCAGAGTTTTCGTTGTCATCAGGATATCTTACCTGACACGTTGTAGCACGCTTGAACGCAACTCCGCTCGTAGATTCTATTTGCCTGTCTATGCGCTAACAACAGATTCTTCGAAAACCAAATACCATGTTCTTCGTAATCAATAATATCAATAGTAAGTATCTAACCAAAAAAAATATTAGTTAAACTTTTGAGACAGAGTAAGTAGGGGAAAGTACTAGTACAAGGAAAATTTCGCGGAAGACCAGCGATATTTTTAAGTTTTTTTTATAATTTTTTTTATGTTGGTAAGCGATTGCGGCCGCCCTAGGTCACTCGCGACACCAGTGGAGTCACAAGTGCGTTGCCAACCTGTAAACCCCCCTTTCCCCCGGATTGGACCTCTGCTCCGGTACCTTCACTCACGCAGAGAAACACAGCACAGTGCTGCTTCACGCTGGTTTTCTGTGAGGTCGTGGTATCACTCCGTTCGAGCCAGCCTATTAATGCCGAAGCGTGGCTCTCCCACGGTTTTATTTTTTTTATCAATTATTATCAACGCAAAGGCGTCACCCAAGGTCCAGTCTGAAAATCAGGGCTGCAGCTGTTGCTTGCGGTAGTTGCAGCATATGTTGAGACTGAGCCTTGTTGGCTGCAACTTTCTGTATCTGTACCTTGGTTTCTCTGTTTTGTTCTGTGTATAGTGTTGTGGTCAATAAATTGTTTCTTATCTTATCTTATCAGCAGCTTAACGTTTTGTCTCGGTTACGTCCCAAGCTATTGCTTCAAATTTCAGCATTCACCCATTTTGACATAATAGCCAAAATAATAGAAATTCTTTCCATAAAACATTTTCTGAGAAAAAAAACCGCCTTTAAATACCACGAACTAAAAAAGTGAAAAATAATATTTATATCACTTTATACATGCACTTCAAATAACATTTTATAACAGTACACTCGAGAAAAGGTATTACCGAAGTCGGCGCCCAATACTATCTTGTAATTTAATACAACAATCAATTATTCCACAGAGATTAGGCGCCGACTTCGGTGAAACCTTTTCTCGAGTATACTGTATATAAAATGTTATTTGAAGTGTATAAAGTGATGAAAATATTATTTTTCACTTTTTTGAAGGCGGTTTTTTTTTCGCAGAATTTTTTTGTTTCTAGATTTTTAGTGTCTCATTTTTTGGGGAAAAAACGAGACACTAAAAAGACCTTTTTAAAATTTTAGAGTTCTATTTTTTAGTTTTTTAATATATATATAAATACATGTCAAATTGAGAACCTCTTTTTTTAAAAAAAAAGAAACCTGGTCACCCTATTTTAATATTAAATGTAAATTAACATATTATTAAGCGGGCTAGACACCGTTTTGTTACCTTTGTACTTACCCAAAGATTTATAAGTGTAAACACGGGCTTACGTGAGACAAGACCATTTTTGTCACATGCATCTTCTAGCCAACAAAGATACGGTCTTAACGAAGTATTGTTATCTATGAGTTATGTTTCGTGTATAAAATAGACTAGCATTTGATGAGAACTCGTTTGCACGTTGTGATGGTTCAAGATCACTAAGTTTTGCCATGTCACTGAGAAAGGATGTGGTCGTTGAATAAATTAAGATTGTTGGTTATAAATATGCTTAAACAATAAGCAACCGTTAAATTATGGACTAGAAGCGGTAAAATCTTCGTAGTCGGGCATTCTTGGCAGAGTGGTGGTGACTGTTGATGGACAGGGTTACGGCTCGCCATCGGCGCTGGTTTCCATGGCAGTCGCACGTCACGCGATGTCTTTTTATATGTGATAGGTGGCAGACGAGCAGACGGATCACCTGATGGTAAGTAATCGCCGCCGCCCATGGATACCTGCGACACCAGTGGAGTGACAAGTGCGCTACCAACCTTTAAACCCCTATTTCCCCCGGATTGGGCCTCCGGTACCCTCACTCAGGCAGCACAGCACAGTGCTGCTTCACGCCGGTTTTCTGTAAGGCTGTGGTATCACTCCGGTCGAGCCGGCCCATTTAAGCCGACTGCCGACTTGTCGACTTTATGCGTAACGAGTACACTGCGGAGATTATATTGTTTTAAGCTTTCATTGGAAACTCAAAAATAAGGTGCATGGTAGAAATTTTTAAAATGATTATTCTACTACGGAGATTTGATGATAAAGTCTATCAAGCGAGGACACCGTCCTAGCCCTCTTCTCCCTTGAATTTGGCCTTGCACTGCAAGACTCTCCATCGAGTCTTCATTTCTGGAGATATACCCAAAGTACTTCAGTATAGATGTTTATTAGTTGTGTTGTTGTATGTTTTTTAGATATCATCATCATCAGCCAATTTAAGTCCCCACTGCTGATGCACGGGCCTCCCGCCATCACATGAGGGGTAATTGCCATACTCACCACGCTTGGCAGACGGGTTGGCGAGGGTTTTGATATAAATGCAGAGTTTTCCTTCTCTGGGTGCTGATGATCATGCCAGCAGCTTTACCTTAAGCGCCTTTTACGACACCTCGGTAAGAGTGAGGGTGGCCTATTCTACTCTGCCGGGGACCACACGGTCATAGACATTTTTTAGACATAGATGTTTTTAATAATAGATTTTCTTCTTTTAAGAGGGAAATCTCAAAAATTCTGGGAGCCGAGTCACCCTCAGCCCCACACAGTGAATCATAAGGATGAAAAATAATTTATTACTGCTTTTTTTATTGTAGATGCTTCATCATATTGTTTTTTTTTTAATTCCTTAATATTCATTTACGTCTTATTTGATAAACATGTTGTGTACTCCATTTGTAGGTTACCGTCTAGATAACACTGTATTAAATTATGAACATTTTGCATGTATGTATTATGACTGACCGGATGGCGCAATTGGTAATGACCCTGCCTCTTACGCCAAAGGTCGTGGGTTCGATCCCCACCCTGGACAAACATTCGTGCGATGAACACTTGTGTTTGTTCGGTGTCTGGGTGTAATATATGTATTTAAGTATATATTTGTGTTCCTCTGTTGTCTGATATCTGTAACACAAATGCTTATGCTACTTAGTACGTAATCAGGTCAACGTATGAGATGTTGTGAGAATTAATATTATTATTGTTCTTTATATGCTGAGTATCACAGCTATTTGCTGGCTTTTCAGAAATGTACGGGCCTAGGCCAAGTACAGTTCCTACACTACGGATCTGATTGTGATGTGGTGGGGGTAATGAGTCTTGATTGTGATGATCTGTGTGGTTGTGTTTACTATTATTATTATTATTATGACAGTAATCTGTTAGTGAACCTATAGTAAATAAATAAATAAATAAAAGTATCCATAAATTTACAATGTTAACAGTTTACTCTGTTACCTAACAGACACGTCCTACGACACAATGAAAAAAAATACATCCCAATAAATTATCCATCTAAAGCAAACTGAAACTTAAAAAACAAATCACCTAAATGTATGCTCACGCGTTCCCAGTCGAACCCACTACCCTAAAGTCCTCACGTCCACCAATCAGCCGGACAATTAGTTCGGCAATAAAATTAAACAACGGGGGTGAGTTCATCCCTTTGGAGGAGGATTATTTTGAGCCCTTGTGAAGGGCCGCGGGTTGAACACGCGGATTTGTTTAGTACAATATGTTGGGAATAACCGACAAAGATACAAAGGAGAGAAACACAATTGTTTTATTGGTACAGTTGCAACCCTGTATACGGGAAACCGTATCGATGTTTGCGGTAAACACACTTTTTGTAACTTGATGGTGGTAAATTCTGTGCGTCCTGTGAAAAGTGGTACAAGTCGACTTATATCCAATTTGATTTTCTTCCTGCTACTTCATCACAAAAAGTCTGTCTGATCAGACATGCAAAAAAATCCTCCATTTTCCGTCTGATCAGACAGAATAAAAGAGGATTTTTTGATGAAAATCCATTGCCTTCGCTAGTGTGCCCTACCCGTCACCTTAATGTTAAAACTCCTCATCGATGAGGTTCTTCCTCATCTGCATGTTTTTCACGGTTGAGTTCTAAACTGTCACTTTGGGGCCCGCTTAGACCATGACTTAGGATTTGGGGGACCTAGTAATTACAACGAAGCGACTGCCTTACCTTCGCAACACTCACACTGGGGAACCAGAACAACTGAATCTTGGATACTCTTTTCTGAGATTATCTGACGCCAATGGGAATATCTCATTCTATCTTATTAGGTTATTATATCATAATTAATTATAAATGGTTACCATTTGTTATTAGCTGCAGAACATGTAACGACATGATTCACGTAACGGACAATAGGTAGAGACCCTGTCAAAATGTAGTTAATTTTCATTATAACCCTGTACTTTGCTTTCACAAAACTATGTACTTGGTAAGTATCCTTAATAAACGATAAACAATATTGTCCCTCCACAAAAACCATCGATGCATTCGCAACACCAAAATGTGAACTCTTTATCACACGAAGAGTGCGTATCCCTGTGGAGCTCTGCCGCCAGGGTTGTCATCTATCCGGATTTCCAAATTTACTAGTTTGGAGAACATATATTTATTTGCGGATCAGACTTTACGGTCGTCATTGAGACATTCATATTAATTTAAAACTAGAAAACATCATTAAGAACAATTTTATCTCGAAAAAAAAATTTTTTTTCTAAAAATATCTTATTTGAATAAAATGTTTCTCCGGAACTAAGTACTTACTGTAATACGATTTTGTGCCTCTTATTATAGTATTCTGTGGTGGTTAAATGTAAGAAAATACACGTCACTTTCCATACACAACGCTAGGCTAAATGATATACAATAAATACTTAGCTAGATAATTTAGTCTTCAAATCATTTATATCAACCAAAAACGACAATATTAGTTAGCTATTTATCAGTCACCTAGACCACACGGTCTACGGTATGATTTACACATCAAAATAACATAGTTTTGGTGTGTAAATCATAGTCAGTGATGATTACCTATTTATCAGAGTTGATGTTACTGAAGATGTCGTTGATGATATACAAACATTTGGCTTGGTCCCAAAGTTAAGTAAGTAAGTAAACATTTATCGACCACATATAAGATTCACATAGATAGGACACATAACATAAAAATATAATAATATAAAAAGATATTGCCCAGTAATACATAGGAATGAAATAGTAAAACACAAATAAAATAAGTTAATACATAAATAAATAAATTTAATTAATTTAAGTAAATTGATTTAATTTAATTTAATTTGTAATCGAAAACGTAAATGAGATTAAAATCAAACATGAAATTATATAAATAATAATTAATGAAATCTAGATTGATTACAATTAAATGATAAGGTTTGAAATAAGACTTTGAGCACTAACACCGTTCGGATATTGCATATTAAATTACAAAAAAAAGATCGCGACGATTTGTGAACTTGCTTCTTTTTTTTTAAGTCGGTTAAAAATTGACGGCATCTGTATACCTTTTTTTTGTAAATACATAAATAAGTTAATACATAGTGACCAAGGAAGCTGAAAAGGAACAAAATGAAGTGGTGAACAAGGTCCAAGCTCAGCATGTACTTCTTGTTAAATCCGACAATAGGGTATCTGACTATGCTTTTTTTAATGTTTTTAATCAAAAGATCCCTTAATTATAGAAATCGTTGAAAGAAATACTAAATTCTCATTTAAACTTCCTAAGCTAACACAATTTTAAAATCTCATTTTTGGGAAAGCCCAAAACGCTCCATACAAATGACTGAGACGTTTGACGTCACGCTTCGATATTTTGTATGCATTTTCTTATGCCCAACATTTTTGCAGTTTGTTATTCTGGTCTACATTATTCCAGTCTTGACAGCCCTATCAATGCCCTATAGAGGAGTGCGTTTTACTCAAATCTATGGAGGGCCATCGAAATCAGTTCCAATTGAGTTTTCACCCCAGAGATTACGGCGCCCTCGGCGATGTAAATCGTCTCATCATGGTATTATGTCGACTGAGGTTTACAGATGTGATGGTACATTACTTGTTTCCTGTGGAAAGGATTTGAAGTGTGGATTTTGTGAAGCTCCCAGTTGGCTGAGAGAAAACTCTTTCGTAATAACCATCATTTTACTGCCTCGGTGGCGTATTGGTTAGTGGGTCGCACTATCTAATACCGCTACTATCGCGCAAGCGGTCCCGGGTTCGATGCCTGAGTTAGGCCAAAAATTTGTACCTAAGTTTTCAGTAAGAAATTTTTAGTGCCAGCCCGGAGTCTGGAAGCTGGCGATTTTGTACCCCCGTGCCTTGGACGAGAAGAACGTTAAGGGCGAAGTTCACCAAGATTTCAAGCAACGGTAATCTCCCGTTTACTGTGCTTAAACTGCTGAGTGCCATCACTCAGCAGTTGTTATGGTTGGTTATTCGTGTTTACCACAAAAAAAAACAGCGGTTACTACTGCTTAACAGCCGTTTACGCTAACTGAACCAACGTAGGTATTTTAACGTCTCTTAACTGAAGATTTTTTTGTTTATGGAAGAAGGCAAAGAGTCTCAACTTACAGCATAGTCTGTAAGTCTAAACCATAAATATATGATAATCTTGAGAGGGAAACTAGAAAACCTAGGATTTTTCTAGAACATTAAAATAATTTTGAAGAGAATGACAAAACATCATTTAGGACAAGATTTTGGCTTACAAAAGAGTCGGCATTGAAAGTAACGAAATGTTTGTTATTAAACAATATGCTCTTTTAGAATAAGGCTAAAACGACATCTAATAGACATACAAAAATCTTCACACTCACTTTCTGAATTTTCACGGCGCGCGACGGATTTGGCATACACGACGTCCTGGCGTCGTTAACACGGCTAACGAGCCCTCCCCCTCAAGCAGTAGCAGAATCGGATAACGACCAACATCACACAGAGCCAGTCCATACGCACTACTCCATTGCCGTGCCACGTCGCGGCAGGCACGGGCAACGCCCATCCGGTAGCCAACGCCTATCTGCGATGTCGTCACGGCGGTTGTAGCAAGGGAAATCCAAGACAAACTTCTCCATTTTGTTGTTCATACACCGACAAAAATATTCACAAACTAAGATGTGCATAATCATAATCACAGATAACTTTAATGTTGCAATTCATTGTAATTTGCAGTGCACTTTTTGCACTTAATGTCAAATAGAACCATAGATTAGATCAAACTGTCATTTTTTTTTTCTCTTAATTGTTTTTTTTTTTAATCATTTCGTCAACGTGTCAACATTGACGATATGAAACAATCGATGGCGCCACTGTCGCTTTTATAAATAAGTTATAATTCTATCTTCTTCCGTTCTATCTAGTAATTCTATCTCACATTATCATTTACTTATGTACATTAGTATTTATTAATTATGGTTACACATTAACACGGTCGTCACTCACAACAGGTCCTGCCAGAATACCAGCGCTGCCGCGGCATTTCTGTCGTGGCAGCACCATGCTGAGGCCAGGACCTGATTGACCTCACACTTCACACACGCCTACTTATTTAGAATATTTTCATTTTATATAACTGTGTATTTACCTACCTATCGTCTGTTCTCGTACTCACCTTTGTCTGTAGTATTAATGTGTCAATGTTACCTTATCTATGTTTACTAATGAATGTTCATTGTTAAATTATTTATTGTGATGGTCAATAAAATGTTTTTCTTTCTTTCTTTCTTTCTTTTCTTATTATTTGATAGAAATGGGGTGAGCCCTGCGTCTCATAGCCACTGCGATCAGTAGATGATCCATTGTGGCAGCCCCGTAACCTATTACAGCACCTCATGTAGCTCCAGTTCCAGGATAAACCCGAGAATGGAGCTGATGGGGGAGCTCTTGATCTCGTCAGCTGAGATCATGTGTGCTCCCAGGTGCCGGCTTCTGCAGCGGTGTAGCGCTATGCACTCGCCGAGGACGTGGATAATCGTTTCCTCGTCCTCGCGACAGAACCTGCAGATTTTGGTATCTGAAAGGCAACGAAATGTTTGGTCGATTCTGGATTTTTCTCTTGCCACAACCAACCACACTGCAGTTAGACATGATAATCCACGTTACGTTATTTTTGAGTATCCAATTTATGTGGTTGTTAACCACGGCTGTACGGCTGTACTTTGGTTAACGTTTACTGTACGGCTGGTTAACTTTTGACCTAACTATTACTGCCCGTTTTCGTAACTGTCAGTTATCTAGATTTTGTTGAACATCGCTTTAAGACGTTGGTCCTGCGCCAATCCCTCTCCGCTCGTGTCACGCTGTTGTCCCATCGGAATATGAGGGTAAAGGAATACAGAGTGTACTTGTGTTTGCGCACACACTTGAGCACTATAATATATCCAGGGTTCGTGGCTAATCGTTGAGATGGTCCGCCGTAGCCGTCGGTTGGAGGATATTATACCATAATTTCAGCGTTATTATTAGTTGCAACCAAAGCCGCCGTCGTAATCACAATGAAGCGACAGCTGAACCCTTACAATGGGGAACTGAATCGTGGTTAGACAACCTGAATTATGGTTACATATAACAAAAAATATCCTAGAGATGCAGACTGCCGTAAGCGGCGGTCACAATAAATCAAACTAGTCGCAGTGATACTGGTCTGAATAGGACCTGCGTAGCCAAAAAAAATACTAGTAGAAATATGGACTTACCTATATTTGTTTTTAAAATCCAGAGGTACGTTCTCGGATTCGAGGCTACGACTTCCCTTAAGAAGCTAAAAGTTCTTATTCACTTAGCCATTACCCCCTCGCTTATTACAACCATCAAAAGCGGCAATGTAAGCAAAACCCTCTAACAAAATCGCGACAGATTGCAACATGGCCGACAAAGGGGCATAGACAAACGCATCACTTCCATTATTTATGGTAACTTAAACTATACGCAAACAATATGCTTCGAGCTTCGTTAGGTTCGATTCCCGGGGGAGGCACGGCGAAGTGTGAAGACGCAAGGGTGCATCCCTTTGTGATGATTGAATTAAACTGTTCAATTATTTACTGGTCAAATGATATTAAATAAAATAATGTATGAGAACTTTAAACATTATTACAAGAGAGGTAGATATTTATTTGTGACAGGTGGTAGACGAGAAGATGGATCACCTGTTTAAGGTGACGGGTAGGGCACACTAGTGACGCCAATCGATTTTAACTTTTAGCTACTAAGCTAGATCTGTAATTTCGGTGCTACAACCTCTAGGCAAACACTTATACTATTTATTAAATAACCATGCAAAAATGTTGGGTCCGTTTTTGTACGCGAAAAATTAATCCACGCTAAAAGTGACCGCTTTTGGCGTGAATCAATTTTTCCCATGGACCCAACATTTGTGCATGGTTAATTAATCAGTAGTATAAGTGTTTGCCGAGAGGTTGTAACCCCTAAATTGTTTAAAATAGTAGCTAAACATTGAAATCGATTGGCGTCGCTAGTGTACCCTACCAGTCTAGCCACCTTAATGGTAAGCGATTGCCGCCGTCCATAGACACTAGTGGAATCACAAGTGCGCTGCCAAGTAAAACCTGTAAACATACCATAGCGCAAGCGCTATTACCTACTTAACGCTGGTTTACAGTTAGACCATGATATCGCTTCGGTCGCCCGTGTGGTCCCCGGTAGAGTAGAATAGGCCACCCTCACTCTTACCGAGGTGTCGTAAAAGGCGACTAAGGTAAAGCTGCTGGCATGATCATCAGCACCCAGAGAAGGAAAACTCTGCATTTATATCAAAACCCTCGCCAACCCGTCTGCCAAGCGTGGTGAGTATTGCAATTACCCCTCATGTGATTGAGGGAGGCCCGTGCCCCAGCAGTGGGGACTTAAATGGGCTGACGATGATGACGATGATGATCGCTTCGGTCGAGTCGGCCCATTCATGCCTAAGCGTGGCTCTGCTATTGTCAAAAATAAGAAAAGAGAAAAAGTTATTCTATATCTCTTATAAAGAAACTACAAATATTCAGGCTTTTTTTTATAAAAAGAAATATTTTTTATTCGTATGAGTGATAAAAAAACTGCTAATAAATCAAATGATTGAAAAAAACGTCAGCTTGCAAATCAAATATTTTAATCAAGTTGCATATAACACTTAATTCTTTTTAAGTCTAACGATCGGCGTAGATAGGAGATGCCATTTGAAGATTAGACCCAACTCTTTATCGCATTTAAAAGTAATTCAGCCACAATGCATCCGTCTCAAACATAGAAGGTTAAACCACAAAACATTTAGACGCAGAAGGCCGGCACTATATAGCTGGTATTGACATCAAACAGTTCGCTGATCTACTTGCTAATCAGAATATCGTAAAATTCTGGCGGTAGGAGTCATACACCCCGTCAAACACTACTCCACTCCTCCGTTTTTTTTTACATTATAGCGGACAAACGAACAGACAGCGCACCTGATGGTGAGCGATCACTGCCGCCCATAAAATCTGCAACACCCGAGGGTTAGATACATATATGCGTTGTCGGCTCTTAAGGTGACGGGTAGGGCACACTAGCGACGCCAATCAATTTGAATTTTTAGCTACTAAACCGGATCTATTTAACAATTTCCGGTTTACAACCTCTCGGCAAACACTTTTACTATTTACTAGCTTTTGCCCGCGGCTTCGTCTGCGTTCACACAATATCTTTATAAATTATAGCCTATGTGTTATTCTGATCTATAAGCTACATTACTGTAAAGTTTCATTAAAATCCGTTTAGTAGTTTTTGCGTGAAAGAGGAACAAACATCCATACATCCATCCAAACAAACTTTCGCCTTTATAATATTATATATACATATATATATATATACTATATATATATATATATTACTTATATATATATATATATATATATATATATATATATATATATATATATATATATATATATATATAAGTAAAGTAAGGATAGTAAGGATTAAATAACCATGCACAAATGCGGACCCAACATTTGTACACGAAAAATTGATTCACGCTAAAAGTGGCCGCTTTTGACGGTAATCAATTTTTCGCGTACAAAAACGAACGTAACATTTGTGCAAGGTTATTTAATAAATAGTATAAGACGATGATGATGATGATCTCATTCCGAACCACGCCGACATCACTGTGTGTGTGTGTGTGTGCTTAGCACGCGATGTAGGCGGCCGAAGTTCTGTGTTTACTATTCTGTGGTTAAACTGTCCAATTTAAATGTCAATGCTTTTTAATTACATCCTTTCACTCGGACAGTGGAGCAAATGAAACCCAGTGGCACAAAAGACATATTTACAATTATGATTATTCATAATTAGGAAGACAAAGGTGTCAAACTTCTGGCACGGTAGTTGGGACACAAGTAGCCTCTTCATGATGAGACTGTACACACGCGTAGTCAGTAGTGAAGTTTGTATCCCTCGAGTCTTTTTACTTCGCAGTAGAGTTCGGTTTTGGATGACTTTGTTTTCACGTGGTTGTACGTGCGTGGAGGACTTTGTATGGTGCTGTCACTGTGACAAATAGAGCTCGGTTTAATGGTTTACACTAGTTTCACCGTTTATGGCATTGTTTGGCTATTATCGTCTTGTTGGAGGCTTATTTTGGATGCGGTGTATCTCATCTTGCCTCATTACACTTTGGTTTATTGAAAACCTCAAAAGTGCGAAAAACTAGATTCATTAAGACTCTAAACTATCGACAGCTACAATTATCTATGTATTAGAGACTATTATAGTACATTATAGTATGATCTAACTAAAAAAGTGGCTGTGACATACGGACAGACAGACGGACATGACGAATCCGTTTTTTGCCATTTGGCTACTGAACCCTAAAAAGGAAGGTTTCGTACGTACCTTACTCACAATGCCACGTGGCATTTGCGCGGATTTTTTTGCGTGTTGGAAAATTCCGTAACATTAAAAATATTGTTAACGACCCGTTTGGAACAGTGGTAGTGAACGCTGCCTTTGGTCCAAGGGTTGCGGGTTCGATCCCCGCACAGTACAAACATTTGTGTGCATGAATATATTTGTATTGGTTTCCTATGTATTCTAAGTATGTTTTTTTTTTTGGTCCATAAGCTAACGCTTGACCACAATCGCACCTGATGGAAAGCGACGATGAGGTCTAGGATGATACGCGTTTGCCTAAAAGACTATATGTATTTACAAAAGAAAAGTATTATATGTATATATTTGTAATCCCACTGTTGATTCTGATATCCGTAACACAGGTGCTTGAGCTACCTATCTCGGAGTTAGATCAATGTATGTGATCTTGTGAAATATTTATTTATTTATTTATTGTTATAGGTTTTCAAACCTTATGTGCACTTCTTTAAATAAAAGATGGCGCATCTGAAACTTACGCATATAGGCACAGAACTTGCTCTTCAGACCCTTGATCATGGACATGGACCTGGCTCATCACGAAGGAAGAGGGAAATTGCTTGGTACGCAAATAATATTTACCAAAAAGTATCATTCGTTATTTTCTCGATCTTATAATTACTTATCACAAGCTGTGAAACTTTATTAATTGTTTATTTCCAGATAGAGTCCCACAGACCCCGTTAGGTCCTCCGACCCACGATCCACAGTTCACTTTATATGTAGCTCCGACCTGCCCGGGTGAAAGTCATTTACCCTTCGTGCCAAAAAAAGTAAGATAGAGTGTAGTAGCCCATGCTATGGTTATCTGCAGAATTAATGTCGGAAATCAAAAATAGTTCTATTTTAAACTATTCCCAAACCTTCTCAGTCATAATTCATTTAAATTATCGCCGTTGTATCCGAAAATATCAACTAATTTCCAAAATCGTTTCAATTCCCAGATTAGTTTCGTAGAGATTGAATTAACTATACAATTTATGTCATCAAGATTTCTCAATTTCAGAGTGTATAACAAAGCATTTCGTCCATTACGAATTTCAATTTAGTTTCAATTTGAAATTTTGTGTGAAGTTGGCGAGATTAATTTCGAACAACTCTTTTATGGCTTCAAGGATTCCGAGATTGGCTGTGAAAGACTTGAAAAGGCTTTCGTGAATATTTTGGCAAATAATTTGCACAGCTCTGCTCATTATGATTCATGTCTTGAAGTACTGATGATCACAATCGTTCGGAAAATCAAAATGGATTACGTACCTATTTGGCGTACTAAAACTGACCAAGGCCCTGATGGTTTATTTTTTGCAACGTTTAACCCCCTTGTGGCCTCAAAAACCTTGTGTTTACCCTCACTGTAAGCAAGCAGACCTAGCTCAATCGCATCACAACACTTCAACTCATAAAAATAAAACTCCTTTTCTTATTTTTTAAGGTTCCGATGAAATTCGCAATGCGGTTATCTGACAAAAGACCAAAGATACCGACGTAGTAATTCGAAAGTTCCAGTAAAATGGTTATACGAGATTTCTACCATGTACCTTATTTTTAAGATTCCGATATTTACCGCAGGTGCGCATGGAAAAGACTGCGAAGGAAGGTAGACCGATTTGTCTGCCAGCAACAACTTACCCGCAAAAACTTCGCTTACTCCTTGACCATGGCAACAGTGCCAAAATATCGGAAACTCAAAAATAAGGTAATTTTAATGACCATGAAAGTTCTTAACAATATACGACCATATCTGTTGAAGAACTTGTAACCTTTAGGGTACGCGATATTCTTGAGACTGCGACTTGGAAGCCTTCGAAAGAAGACCGTTGACAAGAGATATCTGTTCTGCAGGTAAGCAATTGGGGGCTGATATAACGTTGAAGATCGCTTGATATAGCAACAAAACAGTTTTGACAGAAAAAAAACACAGATTGCCCGTGAAAGATTTAAAAGGCTTTCGCTCATCAGCCAATTGTCACTACTCATCAGCATTCAAGAGCCATGTCGATAGAATCTGAATGACAAAACCTCAAGCGTGTTACACGGATCACTACGGGCCGGCATTGTCATTACAATCACTTTGGTCAGTCTTTGGAATCTTCGGCTTTGTCTTCACCGCTACCAGTAAGTGACGCGCCACTTTGAAAATTAATGAGCGACTTTGTCCAGAGACAGGGCTGGCAGAATTAAGTTTGTCTACTTTAACAATTAAAAGATTTTCAGAATATGCCTCGTCATAATTTGGCAAATTGAAATGGCAAATGCTTAGATTAAGGTTTAAGAAACTGGCGGCCATCCTTCATGATTGAAGAGGCACCCAAAGATGAAGAAGAAGTGCTCAATGGTAGTTTGACCCACCAGCAAACTATTGATTTTTAACTTGAACCTTGAAAACTTTATTAGCAATAAACATTTTTACAATTATTACATAAAGCTGGTCCTCACACTAGGCTAAGCCTGTCCTGTGAGGAACAGTAGACGATTTCAAAGAAATTGTTACTGTATCAACTATCAGGGGGTTTGTTATTTCCGACGGTGTGGATTTTGTAGTATAAGTATCATCATCATCATCATCAGCCCACTTAAGTCCCCACTGCTGGGGCACGGGCCTCCCTCAATCACATGAGGGGTAAATGCCATACTCACCACGCTTGGCAGACGGGTTGGCGAGGGTTTTGATATAAATGCAGAGTTTTCCTTCTCTGGGTGCTGATGGTCATGCCAGCAGCTTTACCTTAGTCGCCTTTTACGACACCTCGGTAAGAGTGAGGGTGGCCTATTCTACTCTGCCGGGGACCACACGGCCTATAAGTATATTCGTCAAAAATAGGATTTCCATTATTTAGTTGTTTCAAATATGATTCCAAAAATTAAACTTTTTTTGTGATTTCGACTTAGGTCTTACTTTAAGAAGATCCGAGTGTCGTCATAAGAACACATGCAGGGTCTATCTGTGGATATTTACATCTTTATAACCACGTGTTTTACTAACCATTCTGAACAACATATATTTTGTTTTACGACTTTTCGAAACAAGTCGAAACTTTTTTCGACTCCCCATACAAAATTACCAAGTCACGTAACTGACTTTGTATGAGAAGTTGAAATTTTTTAATGCTAATTTCCAAAAGTCATAGAACAAATGTTGTTCAGAATGGTTGATAGAACTCGTGGTTAAAGGGATGTAAATGTTCACAGATACACTCTGTAGTATCATAGGACCAATGTTGCTGGTGTTATTATTAATTATACATTTCTATATGGCTGGTAGATTTACTTCAGTCTGTCACTATATAGGTACAGTTTATGGCAACAAATGTTATCTTATCTTATATCAATGTCAGAGAATAACTGTTAAATGTCGCTTTCATCTACCTTCTTTTCTTTAATATTAGATAACGCAAGTGGAATTAAATAAAAATTACCATGTTTCGCCAGCCCTGTATGAGACGTCTCAATTTCTACAGTTGTTTGTGTAAACGTTGTGTGTCGCTTTGTCCGCGGACTAGCTTCGGCGGTGTGTCCATTATTTGTATTATTGAATCCAGCTGTTGCTTGGATATAATTAGAATCGCTTACACAATTACACGGGGTATTCTGTTTTTGCGAGTTAGTAAGTAAAACTTTAGCACGTAAATTCACGGCAAATGGTCATAAAGGTTTTAGAATGGAGGCCACGTTTAAAAGTGAACCTTACCTTACAACCTGCAAAATATTAAAGGAATTCGATACATGCTGGGCGCATCCAACCAGTCAATCTGGAAGTTATAGTTCTACGGCTGATATGATGATGATGTAATACCGAGGACTCTACATTGAATTTAAAACACATTGAAAGTAATTTCAGAACGTGCAGTTTGCCTTACGATGTTTTCCATCACCGCCAAGCGAATTGTTGTGCATGCTAGACCCTACAAAGTAGCTCGTCACCGCCTCCGTTGTACGACTGAACTCTTGTGCGACAGTGGCGCATGTTTATCATTACCGCAGGAACAGCAGAGGAGTTACAAGTCTACCGCCGACCGCTGGCCCAAAAGATTTTACTATAGACATAACAGAACTTAAAACAGTAACGCCTGTTGGTCTAATGGTTTAAGTAATTCCCAGGTCGAGCGAAAAGTATGTTTCTAAGTTTTTGGACATAGCTCGGGTTTGTGATCACCAATCCGCATGTGGCAAGCGTGGTGATTAAGCTTAATCCCATCATTGTAGCGATAACTTGATTTCTATGATGGAGGCCTTTGTCCTGCAGTGGGACAGTTTATAGGCTGATACTATATAACAGAACTTATTTATGACTTTCACATCTCTATGAGATGACGGGACCTCCCAAACCGGCATCGCGGCAATATACCTACGCTCTTTTCTTGAAAATTTTAAGGTCCTTATCCACGTTACTGAGATACATACCATCGCCCTCCTCATCCTCATCTCATCGTAGCGTTTAATGCCCGGTTGCCGCGAAAGTTGTCGCTCTGAAGCCCAGGGTACGCTTGGACCATGATTCAGGATTTAGGGAGTCTAGTAATTACAATGAAGGGACTGCCGTCTGACCTTCGCAACCGTTACCAGGGGAACAAGGCTAACCTAGGGAATCATGGTTACACATTTCAGAAACTATCCGAAATGTGCAGGTTTCCTCACGATGTTTTGGCTTTAGCTAATTGTAGAAATATGCACATAGATTTGAAAATTCAGAGGTGCATGCTCGGATTCAAATCACGACCCCCCTATGGAAGGCGCGTTCTAAAGCAATGATCTACCATCGCTGAACATACCATCACTCTCATTAAGGATTAATCTATTTGAGACGTCAAAATTGTATCTCTGATTGGCAGATTGCGTGGCAGTCAGAATAGCATTCTGAAGACAGTTCCTGACAGATACACTGCACCCTATCCTGGCGGTGTTTGATAGAGAGAGTGATCAAATAATTTTTTGGTCACTCATAATTATTGTGTCTCGTACCTAAATTTTTTTTAAAATTATTATTACTATACTAACGTAGCTTCTAAAATCTTTGTAATACTAACCCTATTCATATGATCCACTCGTTTGGTCGAAATAAACAATTTTTATTTATTTATAGTGTTTAAAACACTATTAATTTGGAACTGCCTGGACATGGTTGAGTATATTTTCCTTATTTCTTTTTATTTGTATTATATTTTAATTATTTTCTGTTTGGTTTTCTGTTGTAAACCTTGTGTTTTTTTATATTAGAGGCGGACAAACGATCAAGCGAGTCACCTGATGGAAAGTAATGTGTTATGAAGCCTAGAATAATAAATGTTTTCTTTCTGTATTTCTTTCTATTTGATTAGTCAAAAATTGACTTCCAACATCTGCTCTCCATGATCAGGCTTGATTTCGCATCTCCACTCTGACAATAGACCTCGAACTGTCACTCAAACAGCTTCACAATACCGATGCGCCTCAAGTTTCGGAACACAAAGCGTGTGTTACTGTTTGTCAAGAGATAAGGGAATGGCTGATTGCAACTGTCTTTTGTACCGTGAGCAAAAAAGGTATTTGCATTTTCGGTAGTTTTTATTGCATTGTTGAAAATGTGAAAAAAAAGTGTGTCAGTAAAACATGTTCAGAGATTTTTGACTTAGAAAGGCAGACTTAGGTATGAACAAATAATGCCCATGAGTATGCACAGAGCAAGCCGATAATCAAACATTTGAAATTGTATAAATCTTCTGTTTCTCTCCTGTGTCGAAATAAATGCAGTATTCATTCATTCACCATCATCAGCCCATTTAAGTCCCCACTGCTGGGGCACGGGCCTCCCTCAATCACATGAGGGGTAGTTGCCATACTCACCACGCTTGGCAGACGGGTTGGCGAAGGTTTTGATATAAATGCAGAGTTTTCCTTCTCTGGGTGCTAATGATCATGTCAGCAGTGTTGGCCGTGAGGCAGAGTAGAATAGGCCACCCTCACTCTTACCGAGGTGTCGTAAAAGACGACTAAGGTATTTATTCATTCATTCACTCAAAATTCTGGCTCTCACTCAAAGTCCATGGATCATGACCATTGTATGAACCAAAAGAGTACCTAATGAGTATGATTGTTAGGGGTGCTGGAACAGATCAAAGCCGAAAAAAGGATGGATGGATTGTGTGAAGAAAGAATAAGGACGTATCGAAGAAGAAAACTTACAGCGCCGACGCCTGTTAACTTGGAAACAGGAGTATAATGATAATGCAAACGCACCTCGTATAGAAACGGGATTGAACTACAAGTATTCAAGAAAATGCTTTTTAGTTATCATCACAGATTAAATCTCAAAAGTTTCAGCTAAATATTATAAGTTAATTCCTAGTCAAAAACAATCGATCACAAGGCCATTAACCCCAACTACCATAAAAAAGCCCGCTATTGCAGACCGTACGCTGGGAGAGGATTAGCGATGCGCAGGAGTGACGTCATGAATATAAAATTAAAACCTTACGAGACAGTAACGCGGACCGACAGCGGCAATTGTTCGAAACGTATTAACTGGCTTGCAGAGTAGGGCAGAACAGAGAAAATGGCCTTAAAAAGTTTATGGTTATTAAGATACGTACATATAAGTTTGTAGTCTTATGATTCTGAACGTGTAAATGATTTGTTTGGTCTAGTTACCCTGTTTCAGGGTTGCGAAGGTCAGAAGACCGTCGCTTCATTGTAATAATATTTTTAACTGTGTGAGAGCCACGCTTCGGCATGAACAAGCCGGCTCAACTGGAGTGATACCACGGGCCCACAGAAAATCGGCGTGAAGCAGGGGTTTTAGGGTTGGCAGCGCACTTGAGACTCCACTGGTGTCGCGGGGTCTAAAAGCATCGCATACCATCAGGCGATCCGTCTGCTCGTTTGCCACCTATCACATAAAAAACTAGACTCAGCATATCTGAGAACATGGTCTAAGCGTAGCACGTAATCGGGAATAACAGCTTTCTATATACCAAGCCCAAGTCGTTATATTTGCTGTAATAAAAAAAAAAATAATTGCACCTTACAATTCAACAGAGTCACACTCTGTGGTACATTTCCAGATGTCTATGAATACTTGAAAACAATATTAACAGATAAGCAGACTGATCACCTAATGGTAAGTTTACAAAATATGTAATAGGTGTTTTACCTACTTACATGTCTTAAATGGTAGAAAACAAGACAACTCAACTATTCTGTATTCATGTTTTATCAAAAATGTCTCTATCAACACCCCTACTCTGTGCGAAATCAAACACATCAAAATGCTGCGCGAGCGCGCACAAAACGATTGTGTTTATTGTATTACGCACTACAATGAAACAAACATACAACAGACTATAACTAAACCACTCTAAATAGAACTTTTAAAAAATCTCCATCCCTATACAAGTTCGTGAAACAGCAAGAAGCAGGGAAGACCAAAATATACTGGTATTTTAATTCTGACAACCATTTTGGTAAGACCCCCGAGATTGCAATTCAATTAGTGGTGTTATATTGATAGTTGGAGTGTGAGAGGACAAGTTATACTGGTGGGTAACCCCCTGGCGGTTGGGCATTTTGATAAGGCCAGTTATGGCAAATATCTATTTGTAGTTGTTTTTAGTGTCGTGTGGGGTGAGATCTGCATGCATTGTGTGAAAACACAATCGCTTGTTTGGCCTGATAATTTCGGAGCCAGCAACAATGGAATATAAATGCAAACTTTCATAGTTCATTATTGAAATGTGAATAAATGTAATGCTGAATAGTGACATTATTATTAAGAGCGTATTTAGGCAAACAGGTCTACGGATTATTCGTTTTCAATTTGTTATTGGACTTAAAAAAGGTTTGTCTAAAAGACTGGCTAATTTCTAAATGAATTATAGACAGGTACAGTCTTGGTATTTTGTAGGTCGATATTATTCTAAAAGGGATTTGATTGAACCCTTAACATTTACGCACGTATCTTCGACATTCATCATCATCATCATCAGCCTATCGCAGTCTACTGCTGGACGTAGACCTCTTCAATTGTTCGCCACTATGATCTATCCATGGATTCTCGCATCCAGCTCTTACCAGCCTTCCTGCGCAGATCGTCCCTCCACCTAGCCAGAGGGCGCCCTACATTACGTTTGCCAAGACGCAGTCTCCACTCCTGTTCTGCGGCTAATATGGCCAGCCCACTGCCACTTAAGCTTGCTAATCCGGTGAGCAATGCCGATGACTTTGGTTCTCTGCCGGATCACCTCATTTCGGATTCGATCTCGGAGAGAGACGCCGAGCATTGCTCGTTCCATAGCCCGTTGAGCGACCTTTAACTTGTGGACCAGTCGTACCGTAAGTGTCCACGTTTCGGCTTCGACATTGATAGAAATTTTCTTGCCAAAAAAAATTAAAATATCAATGCCGAGATCTTTCTTATAGTATGAACAAATCAAGAGGATGAAGTGTTACTTATCACAATATGCAACTTAAGATTGACAAAGTAAATGATCAATTTCTTCAACAAATAGAGTAGTATTTTAAGGGTACCTAAATAAGTCTTACTGTATTCGTTCGTCTAATTACATTCGTTATCCGAGTCGCCCTATTTTATCGTTCTACCTTTAATTAAAACATAAGACACATCACTACTAACACTGCCACCTTGTTACCCAACGCACCGTAATCAACAATCTCGTCTAATTTAGTGACGCGCTGCGTGCTCCGGGGCGGTTTATCGATGGATGCAAATCGAACCCGGCGGCGGTCACGTGATCCGCGCGTAAATCGAACGCTTATCGCGCCGCACGCTGGGCGGCCACCGGTCATTTGTGTGTTGCCAACTACGTGAATATTTACTCCTATGTTATAAAACTGGCAGTAGACTATATATCAAACCCCATACAATTTCAATTTCAAATCTGAATATATTATACTAAAAAGAAGCAAGTCTGTTCTCGTCTTTGGGCGGAGCCGTCCATACTTACCAGCCTGTCGTCGTCTGCCAAGATATTTCTAATTGACTAAACCCTTTGACTCTGCGGACAGATCTAGCATGCATCTTCTGCCGCATTCATACCGTACGATGCCTAAGCTACGCAGCGAGTACTACAAGAAATTGATCAGACCGATTCCTGCTACTACATCGCGCAAATGTCTTACTCGACAAAAATTCAACGCTCATGATTTTTTTTTGCAAATAATAGGCAGACGAGCATGCGGCCCAATTGATGGTAAATGGTAACCGCCGCTTATAGACATCAACAAAGCCGAAGCACAGTCTCAGTGCACAGTAGAACTCTTTTCAAACCTCATTAAAAAAAGGACATGTCGTAGCGATCAGGGTAGACCGCGGCTGGAAGCTTATTCCAGAGTTTGCACGAGAGTGAGAAAAATTAGCGCAGAAAACGATCCTGGAAGGGATTGGTTCCAGACAGTATGCGTGGAGTTTACCGGGTCGTCTAGTCGTGCGATTGCTATAGATGCCTGGCAGCTTCGGCTGTGCTTTTTACAAGAAACTTTCTGTCTTATACTACAGAACTATGGAATGAACTATCGCTTGCAGTATAACCAAACATATGCGATCCTAAAAAACGAGCGCTTTCCTTTTTTACTTTTGACCTCTAGTAGGTATTGCAGGTGTCCAGGGCGGTGGTAATCACTTACCATCAAGTGATCCGTTCGCTTGTCAGTCCTTGCTTGCTCGTCTGCCCTCCTTTCCTATAAAAAAATATTTTTACTTGATCATAAGGTGTTAATGTCTAAATCCTACAATTACTATGCCAGTAAATCCCACCCCACATATTTTCCCCTTTAAATTGGGGGAAAACCTTCTACATTGAACACTCGAGCTTGTGTTTCCAAGGAAATGGTGACAGAATAAGGTCTACATTAGCATGGACCCTGCGAATAGTACTCCGTTTCAGGCTTTATTGGTTTACCTATGGTATTGCAATAAGGATGAATATATACATCGAACTTGCACACTTTTCCAAAAAAGTCCGATAGTCATAGTCTTAACACCAGAAATAAACATAGGTTTGCCGTCCCGGTCCTCAGACTTCATAAAATCGGTAATTCATTTGTTGGCTTAAGATATTTAATAAGCTACCACAAAATATCATTAACCTATCACAGGATAAGTTTAAGTCTCATATTAAAACCTGCCTATTGAAGAAAGGTTACTATAGTGTACAAGACTATTTAAACCTTAAGGATTCTTGGTCAAGTTAATTGATTAATCTTTTGAATTGTTATTCATAGTAGTCTATTAACTTTCATAATTGTATTTTTCTCTTCTCAATTGAATCTCTGTAACATCATCAATATTTGAAAAGAGTAACTACTGAGTTTCTTGCTGGTGTCTTCTCAGTAGAAATCGACATTTCGAACTAGCGGTAGATATTATGTACCAATTTTGACATTCATAAGTGTTCTGTGTGGACCTAAATTGAATAAAGATTTTTTTATCTTTTATTTTTATCTATATCTTTATATTTTTATAGAATCGAAATCGTTTATTATGGAATAAGAAGACCATCGTGGCTGTCGTCAATAGCTGAGAGTTAGCACGTGGTCATTTTTCAAATCTGCTGTGTCGAAAGTAGTCATCATATAAGCGTTTTGCCCGTTTGCGGCACAAGCTGCTGCTTCAGAGACAAGGAATCCGTTTTCCTGCTACACCTGTAATGTTTGCACGGTCTTTGGCATCCATAGTGGTCAGTTTATTGGCACATCCCTTATTCGCCCATCCCATATCCCGTACGTCAAGCCACATTTTGTGTCACATATTTTGGCAGTTTTTTTTATGTGATAGGTGGCAAATGAGCAGACGGATCGCCTGATGGTAGCGATTGCCGCCGCCCATAGACACCCGCGACACCAGTGGAGTCACAACGTGCGCTGCCAACCTTTAAAACCCTCGCTCCCCCGAATTGGGGCTCTCCGGTACCCTCACTCACGCAGTGAAACATAGCACAGTGCTGCTTCACGCGGGTTTTCCGTGAGGCCGTGGCATCACTACAGTTGAGCCGACCCATTCATGCCGAAGCGTGGCTCCCCCTCGGTCTGATTTGGAATGTCAATTTCTACCGAGAAGTATCAGCCAGAAACTCAGTACTTAGTTACTCTTTTCAAATAAAATGGTACCTAATTACAATCGTTATTTGTTTGTTGTAATAATGTTGACTTCTATTGATTACTTTTAATTGATTCTTATCATATTCAGAAACTTTTTAGTTTGTTCAACTTATATGTACGAGTATCTCAGTCACACATTCCGTTAGTTGAAACTAAAGTTTTTGCAAAACTCGCGTCCAAAAAAATTCCAATAAAAACCAACTTACTACGATTTATCATCAATCCATCAGCCTTTTAACGCGCAGTCGTAAAACATCAAAACATTCAGTTTTCAAATTAACGGCGAAGAACTAAAATACACTTGTTCCCTCACAATGGCCGTACAAAAATGCAATTCGTGACTTGTCTGCGTAAATCCTTCGCAAAATACTAACTTTGTGCCTTTATAGCCCCGGAGGCATTACCTAAACTGAACCTCTGTGTAGAACTAGCACGGAAAATTCAGCTCTATAACTGGATCAATAAGACTTCAAATATATGGGTCTTTATGGCAACTTTGTCAATGATAATAGAGGAAAGTTTTAATAAATTCAATATTAATCACTTTAATGAGGTAACGAAATCGAAATAGGTTTAGTTGTTAATGGTTGTGTGAGTTTTCGAAATGAAAAAGGGTTGTTTTTTTATGAGTTAATGGTGTCGTGTTTTGGCAAAGTGGAATGGGAGGTTTAACGTCCTTTTTAGCAAAATGACTTCGTTAGATTTGATAGTTCGTTTTTCTGGTTATGATACTAGTAAGCCCAGTTATCAGGGTTTTTAAGAGGCACTCAGACGTTTAGCTATGATTGAAGTATGTGGTATATTACAATAAATACATATTTTTTGTGATAGGTGGCACACGAGCAGACACATTGCCTGATGGTAAGCGATTGCCGCCGCTCATAGACACCCACGACACCAGTGGAGTCACAAATGCGCTGCCAACCTTTAACCCTTCCTTTCCCCCGGATTGGGCATCCAGTATCCTCACTCACTCACTCACTTACTGTGCTGCGAAACACAGCACAGTGTTGCCCACGCCGGTTTTCTGTGAGGCTGTGACCTCCACAAAACCGTTGTTGAGGTGTGAATATTGCCTAATTACCTAATTAAAATGGAAAAGGAAAAGATTGCCACAGTAGTGGCTCTAAAAGTGTTGCCCATGTGCATCAGCAATCGCTTACTATCAGGTAATCTAGCAGCTCGTCTGCCACCTATCACTTAAAAAATGTCTCCTGAAAATGTCACCTGTGGAATTTTAACTACAATCTTCGGATTTGTGAGACGATGTTCTGAATCGTTAAATACACTACGCAAGTTAGTTTACTTCTACTAAATTTCGTAGTGCATTCAACGGTTCGATGTGGTTCTACATATTTTTTGAAGAAATTATAAGGAATATGCAACAACGTTCAGTCAATCTTCTTTGCAAATGCTCTGGAATCGCCAACTTTCCAACTAAAACCGAACTTACGACCGCATCGCCAAGATCCGCCACTAAATCACGCTGGCACATCAAAACGCATCTTTGTTTTCCAAAGCCGTGACCGATCTTATAACCTTGCGGTCAAAATGGAGCTTTCTAAAGATTTCCCATGCCCCACCTTTGCCCGCACAAAAGTAAATTCAATAGCAAAATTCGACTTTAAAGTTGAGGAGTTAAGGTTGGTGCGGTGTCGGGGGATATGGAGAATGGTCCTTGCAAAAGTATATCGAAAGCAGACAAATGAAGACATACGTCATCCGCATCGATCTCGCGTCGCTCGGTTATGTCGAGAACTGGTACTGACTCGACGTTTACGAGACAATATTTCAATATACTTACGAGGGATGAGGCGCTTGTCCAAATGTCCATGTATTTCGGTTTCGAATGATGCCAAGTTTTTGCGAGAATTTGTGCTAATGACTATTTTTTTTACTGTGATAGGAAATTGTTTTTTTTTTATGTGATACGCAGATGGACTTGAGGGTAAGCAATTTCTGTTGCCCATGGACACCATCACCATCATGGTAACATCAGTGGAGTCACAAGTGCGCTACCATTACATTACATACATTAGCGATCTCTCTGATTTTGCGGATCTTAATGGGCGGCTATGATTGCTTTCCATCTGGTGACTCGCTTGTTCGTTCGTCCACCTCTGGCATAAAAAAAGTCGGGAATGGGAGTTTAAATTTTCTTCCCCTTGGGTTGGGCCTACGGTACCTTCACTCACTCGACCAAATCATTGCAAAGTGATCGCTTGCTCGTTTGTCGCTTCTAGCATAAAAAAAAACGGCGCTTCACCCTGGTTTTCCATGAGGCAGGAGGAGTATTACTATCCTCCGATTGAGCCTGTCCATTTATGCAGAAAAGAGGCTCTCCCATGGTTATTATGTTGGTATACCTTCTAGTTGCTGAACACTGACTATGGGGAGTCGAAAAGATTTTCAACAAATTTCCTAAAGTTGCAGAACAAAACTGTTGCTTAGAATGGTTGGTAGAAGAGGTTAGTTAAATGATTGAAAATGTCAACTGAAACACCCTGTATTTGGAAATATATTGTACTAAAAACATAGCAGTCGTCACCATTGGAAAACGAACTTTTCACACAAAAGCTACAAAGGAAAAGAGGTTTCAAAGACAATCTGAATACGAAACGGTTTTTATATCTCATTCTGTTCTTCATGTTGTGAGAACTCCACTCTGTTTAGTTTAGTTCATGGTGGTTTCAGTTCTTTGAGTTTATGATTCATATTTTTCTTATATGCTTATTTTAAAAGATTTGTGTCACCTATAATATATTAGGACCAACCCTCTTTGTACACCAAAAATATTAATTGCACATCAAACTATAATTCTTATGTGTAATTAATATTTTTTTATGTGCAAAAAGGTTAGGTTAGGTTAGCAATTAATGACTATTGAGGGCACGTTAAATACAACCCAAACATTTATCGGTTATAATATTTGGTGCAACAAAAAATACTATTTGTGTTATTAAAAAAATGACATTTGTACACCAAAGCACACTTTCATCATTGTCATTTGGTGCACACTTAGAGCTTTATTCATAAATTTTCAATAAGCCTTTGCTAACTTAAACAGTGTTTTAAAGCAGTTTTGAGGTTTGAAACAAAATCATACAAAATTTTGGAAAAAATAATGAATCTGCTTTTTAACAGTTTTAGTTAACAAAGGTTTAACGAATATTTATGAATAAGACTCAGAAGTTTTGGTGTGCAATTAGTTATTTTGGTGGGTTAGGGTGCGTCCAAATCATCACGAATGCGCTGCATACATGTGTGCAACTCGTGAGTGGCTCGCGAGCTCCAATGGTTTTCTGCGCCTCTTTAGCGCAGCTCATGCAAGACTTGTATAATGCAAGCGCGCGAATTTATGCGCTAGCACCTCTTCTTAGCTTACCTCCAACACTATGTCCTCTCATACAAAACACACCTTTACTCCATTCTAAACGTAAAACAAAACATTGCATTAATAACCTCACATTTCTGAGCGTTGAACTTTAAAAAACTTAATCTTCCCTGGAACCTTAACACTTTTATGGACACTAAACAGTTGTTAAGAAACTGAGTCTGCAAGTCGTAAAACTGCAGTGTTTATCTCTGAGGAACAATGGTAGATAAATAATGAAACTGATCAAGCTGGCCACAGACATAATGCAGTATTTGACAGTGACACATCTCCTGTAGCTGATGACAGTGATATTCCCAAAAAGATAGGACCTTTTATACACTTGACATTGGCGGAATCACACGCACGGCCGTAACTGTGCGCGGGATAACACCATAAAAAAAATAGGCCCTTGAAGAAAACAACATATTTCAACCTTAAGGCCCGCAAAACATCTGGAATGCCTCGGGTGGTGTAGATTTTTTTATAAAGCTAAGAAGTCACAAAAGACGAGGTGACTTCACTTGGCGTGTGCTGAGCTGAGCAAGCCACTCCCCAGCAGAGTTACTCTAATTAATTAAAATTTTTCCTTGGGGAACCCATCATGGTCGTCGCCTTGCTACATATAGGGAAGAAGGTGGTGTGTAGGACTCAAAGCCAAACGAAAACCCCTGGGGTGTCCATCTCCGCGCAATGGCGGTCGGCAACCCCACAGCCGGGACTAGTCCGCACCGCTAAGCTACTTCACTGCTGTCTCAACTCTGTGCCATTGCACAGGGCGGTTAACAAACAAGCGACAGAATTCTGCGGTTTAGCTTATTGCCAACTTATTGCCCAATGTAAACGAATAATCGCATTTGAAGCGTATTTGTTCGCGTGGTTTTGTAACGATTTGAAAGGAATGAAGCTCGCTATTTGAGATGGGCATTGATAGGAGCGGCGGAAAATAAATTATTTTATTTTATTTTTTATATTCTTTATTAAGGAAAAATACAGCTGTTGAATAATACTCCATACTAGTAGTATTACTATAATAATAAATGGGCCGGCTCGACCGGAGGAATACCATTCGATCACAGAAAACCTGTTGTGAAGCAGCACTGTGCTGGGTTTCGCTGCGTGAGTGAGTACTGGAGGCCCAATATGGGGGAATAGTGGGTTTAAAGGTTGTCAGCGCACTTGTGACTACACAGATGTCGCGAGTGTCCATGGGCGGCGGCAATTGCTTACCATCAGGTGATCCGTCTGCCACCTATTATATAAAAATAAAACTGAGGAACTCAGCGCCCTTTAACTCGCCTCTTCGTAGCGGAGGTCCTAAGAAGGCTCTATATTTCTACATTTTTTGGAAAGTATCAGCGACCCGTAATGCCCTGAATATGCTTCAGTCTTCTAGACCTGCAACGCATAGGGCCTCAGCACAAACGGCCACTAAATCAGCACTAACGCGTGTTCTCCGCCCCTGCGCGTGTTTATATTGTACGATGCGGGGTAAAACAAAATTATCGAGCGCCCGGTTGCACTAAACTAGGCTAATATTTTCACAACATCACATACAGTTATCTGACTCCGAGATAAGTAGCTCAAGGACTTGTGTTAAGGATATCAGAACCATCAGCGGAATTAGAAATATATAATAATAAATAGATTTACCCGTGGGAGAGCCACGCTTCGCCGTGTATGGGCCTGTTCGACCGGATTGATACCACGGCCTCACAGTCCTCACTTCGTCCTTCTGCTGGGCAAAGTCTTCCCCAAAAAGCCACTCTATTTGTGGCGATAGTTGCCCGAGAAGTGGTCAAAATCATCACGCCACCTATCATATAAAAAATAAATTTAATGCTTTTTTGTAAATACATACTTATAATACATAGAACACCCAGACCTACCCAGACCAAGAGAAAAAGACATGTTCACACACACACAAGTTTTTGTATTGGATCTAACCCGCAACCATTGCACCAGAGGCAGCGTTCACTATCACTGATCCAAACGTGTCGTCTTGGAAAGCCTGTTAATTTGAAGTTACATATAAGTAACGAAGCGTAGAATGAATGACGAAGCGATGAACGTATTTGTTATACCAATTAGATTTATCGCTTCGTCTTCTGGTGGGATTAGAACCCACGATTTTTGACTGACTGAGCTACCTGAGCGGCGTTACTTTTCATCTTGTCTCAGAAATGGATGAACAGATACCCGGCGATTGTCTGGCTACCGATATCTAGCCATAAAACAGAGAATGAGACTCCAGATCGAAGTGACTTGCTTGGCGTATTATTTTTTTATCATTGAGGCTCGATTCGACCAATCTTTATCCGTGGATAAATCTAAGCTATGACGTCTGCTTTGTATAGATGGCAGCGCTATTACCATAGATTCAGTATCGGATTAAGATTTGTCGAATCGGCCCTAAGTCGAATCAACTGTAACTTAAACTTACGACTATGCCTCAGTTAAACCAGCCCGGGAATCGTACTAAGAAAAACAGTCAATGCCAGCATAAATCCATACTGGGCATTGTGGCGGTTCGCGGACAACGCGCTTATAAGAGGTCTATAGACCTGCCCTTTGTCAGGTGCCCGCGAACGCCCGCGAACGGTCGTAAATGCCCGCAAAAGCGCGCAAATGACCGTAAATGTCGAGAAACGCGAGCTAGTGTCGAGTGGGGCTACATGAACAATCGATTAACTTATCGATTTTTTTACTTTTAAATAAATTCATTCATTGATCGAAGTAATAAATATCCATTATGTTTTTATTACGAAAAATAGGCTGACGAGCATCTGATGGTAAATGGTAACCGCCGCTCATAAACATCAGCGATGCTGGAGCACAGTCACCCGCTGCCTACAGCTACCGTGAGAGGAGAACTCTTTTCAAACCTCGTTTAAACAAGGACATGTCGTAGCGATCAGGAATCACCGCAACCGGAACCTCATTCCAGAGTTTACAAGAGTGTTTTATTTACTCTCTCCCCCTTTAGAATAAAGTCTAATTTTGCTATTTGCAAACTATCAATAGAAGAAGTTGGGTGTCGATTAAGGTGACGGGTAGGGCACACTAGCGACGCCAATCGATTTTAATTTTTAGTTACTAAACCGGATCTATTTCAAACATTTTCGGGGTTACAACATCTTGGCGAACACTTATACTATTTATTAAATAACCATGCAAAAATGTTAGGTCCAACGCGTACGCAAAAAAATAATTCACGCCAAAAGCACCCACTTTTGGCGTAAATCAATGTTTCTTGTACAAAAACGGACCCAACATTTGGGGCGTTTAAAGGTTGGCAGCGCATTTGTGACTCCAATGGTGTCACGGGTGCCCATGGGCGGCGGAAATCGCTTACCATCAGGTGATCCGTCTGCTTGTCTGCCACCTATGACATAAAAAAAAAATCTGCGGTGGATTATATAATATTTGACATTCATAAATGTTTTGTATGGACTTAAATTGATTATTGATTATAAAGAGATTTTTTGATTTTTAATTTTGACTTGTTTCCCACGTAGCTATCTGGTTTTCGCACGTACGTATACGTGCCAATGTAAGCAACTCTCCTGTAGTTAGTCTGCTATGTAAAATTTCACAGTGTACAAAGTAAAAAACAAGATTTTTCTAATCGATCTTACCGATTCTTTCGCCTCTCTAGCTCGTATTGATCGAGATCATTAATTCGTCGACAATGGCCGACGTTTGAAAAGCGTGTAATGCAAGTGTTTTGAATAGAAGAAAGACATTGGCTGTTGAAACGAGCTCAGCGCGTGTCGTGAGCTTGTTGACATAATACATCTGAGATTCTTTGAACTTCGTATGGAGTATTCGAGAAGAGGTATTATACAGGGTCATTCTCATTGTATCAGACAAAATTTCATAGAACATGGGTAAAAACTATCAACTTAAAACTCTGGATCCGTGGAGTCCCTCATGGGGGTAGTTAGGCATATTCAGCAATTTTTAGAGAAAGCAATACAAGACATGAATTGGCCGGCTCGACCGCAGTGATACCACGGCTTCATAGAAAACCGGCGTGAAGTCCGTGATAATTGTGCATTCCTAATTACACAGGTATCCACAGTTTTTGAGAAACTATCTATAGATATGCAGGTTCCCTCACAATTTTTCCCTCACCACAGAGCAAATGGTAGAAATATGGACATAGATTAGAAAAAAAGTACCAAAAAACACGCTCTAAAAAGTACGAAAGAAGAAAATTGTCTCTGCTGAAATTATTATGCCGTATTGCCATGGTCGTATGCCACTGTGTAATCCCACTGTTGATTCTGATATCCGTAACACAGGTGCTTGAGCTCTATCTCCGAGTCAGGTCAATGTATGTGATGTTGTGAAATATTTATTTATTTATTTTATAATGAATTTCATTCGAATAACTTCAAAAAAGCAGTTTTACATTGACTTTGAACACCTGTTTTATTCCCTTGGGGTTAAATTTTCAAAAATCCTTACTTAGTGCATCTCTACGCTACAAAAGGAACCCCTGAGCAAAATTGCAAGTTTCTAACCCTTATAGTTTAGTCCCTGCGTTGATAGATCAGTCCAGCTTTGGGTGATATTATACATAGATAAAGATTTCCTTTTTTTATCGCTTTCAATAAATTATCGCTAGTACTTAACACCATGCCTTATCCAAAATTCGCTCAACTATGCATAAAACATTTTAAACTTATATTATTCAACAGCATTGAATAAAGTGGTCTAATATGTGGTATAATGAATCTGTTTTGCTACAGTAGGTGGCATACGACCACGGCGATACGGCATAATAGTTTCAGCAGAGACAATTTTCTTGATTCGTACTTTTTAGAGCGTGTTTTTTTATTAGTCGGGATTTAGCTTTTAAACTTTATTTTTATTTAACATATTTATAGTTTTGTAAATACAATACGGTATTTGACTATTTTTTTTTTCATTTGTGTAATCAAAAGACCTCACAATGATAGAAACATCGTTGAAAGAATTACTTGATTCTCATTTAAACTACCTGAGATATCACAACTTTAAAATCACATTATTTTGGGCAAACCCAAAACGCTCTATACAAATGGCTACAGAGATGTGACGTCACACGACAGTATTTTGTATGCATTTCATTTGAATTTTGTATGGTCGCTATATCAAATGTTTCGTTTATGTCAATGGTTCCATTATAATAGTTGGCGTAAATTATATGAGTTATTCAATGGTATAATTATTTTTTAATACTTTCATACTTTTAAAATGGACTTGCCCATGAATCTTTGAATGACCATAAAACCGGCTAGACGTTATATTTTTAATTGAGAATTTTTGCTATTCACACATATAAAATAAAAAAAATAAAATAAAATTTCTTTATTTACCAAAAAAGTTTAAAACAGCTTACAGTAATACATTGACTCCCACACTAGGCGAAGCCTGTCTCGTGGGAATCATATCAGATTGATTTACCAGGTGTGCGGCTTATTACTATAGCAAGATTTAGAAAATATTATAATTAAATGTAATCAGTACACAGTGTGTGTGTGTGTGTGTGCGTGCGTGCGTGCGTGCGTGCGTGCGTGTGTGTGTGTGTGTGTGTGTGTGTGTGTGTGTGTGTGTGTGTGTGTGTGTGTGTGTGTGTGTGTGTGTGTGTGTGTGTTCGTGTTTGAAGGTGAGTGTTGAGTGCTTACAGTCGTTTGCGTTACCTATATTTTGATAAAATATTTATATCTTATAAACACGGTACCGTCAAGCAAAATTTTTTTTTTAGTTCCTTATATTAAATGACAGCCGCACTGAGAGACTTCATTTAAGTTTATGTTCATTAAGTATAGTATTGGTAGTCTTTATGCGTATCAAAATAAGTGTCAATATTTTTTCTTAAGTAGCCAACTAAGTTAATCAACGACTCTGAGTCACAGTTACAGACGTCTAATTAACTTTAATTATTACTTAAGAAAAATATAGACACTTATTTAAATACGTACGCATAAAGACTTCGCATGATTAAGTTAAGAAACATTTAGGTTAATTGAAGTCTCTGAGTGCGGCAGTTAGAGGACTAACTGCCGCACTATATAGAGTCCCCTTTGTAGAGTCCTATATAGAGTGCCCTATAGAGGACTATAGGGCGCTGTAGTCAATTTAACGTGACGTAATGTCGCCTATAGCCAGAAGACAATCAAGACGCTTCTAACGACACCACATTTGTTCAAATATGATAACTAGTTTAGAAGTAATGAGGGAACAGATGAACAACCATACATACATACATACAGGTCAAAATCATAACCCTCCTTCTTGCTTCGCCGTAGTAGGTAAAAATTGAAGTGTGCATGCTCGGATTCGAACCACGACCCCCTTAAGGTGACGGGTAGGGCACACTAGCGACGCCAGTTGATTTTAATTTTTAGCTACTAAACCGGATCTATTTTAAACAATTTCGGGGTTACAATCTCCCGGCAAACACTTATACTATTTATTAAATAATCATGCACAAATGTTGGGTCCGTTTTCGTACGGAAAAAGTTGATTCACGCCAAAAGTAAAAAATAATCATCTTAATCGGTTCATAAATGGCAAAGTAATCGGCAAACAAACATAAATATATATATTTATTCGCCGATTACTTATATATATACATGTCGAAATGAGAACCTCTTTTTTTAAGTTGGTTAAAAATGTGAGGGTATCCGAAGATTCACAACCGGGCGTAGCAGACGATGCCGTCCACCTCCAGTCCGCTTCTGACCACGACCGTTGTAACGCGGTCGAAACGTCACGCTGTGAGTATATGCTACTGCGAGTATGTACTTACATATGAAAATAACCGCGTTTTGTCCCGTGTACATTAATTATTTATATAATGCAACGCGAAAGTTCAAAATCTTATATTAGCTGCATATTTTTTTTTTAAATGTTATAATGAATAATTAAAAATGTTATAAAATTATCTAAAATGCCTATAAGGAGGGTTCAAATACGATAATATAAGTCTGAAAATTAACAAAGAAATTTTGTATTTTGTATTTTTGTTCTCTTTCTAACGCGAGCGAAGCTATTACATTAATATAGGAAGAAAATATCTTATAGCAGCCACATTCAAACAGTTATTTAAATAGCAACAAAACCTAGAGTTTACGAAAATTCACACTGACGCATGTTATGTTTATGTATGTTTGTCCACGTTTTGTGACAGGAAGCGGCTGTTTGACCCACGATTGTGGCTGGTTGCCGAGGCTTAGCACTCCTTTATAGGCGCTCGGTTACAGTTGACCGCTGTCACAGGCCTGTTTGCATTGGCGGAGTAAGGCCGCTCACAAAAGTATTCATTTCGAAACTATAATAATATCCTCCAACCGATTACGGCTTCGGCGGCCAGTCTCAACGATCAGCCACGTACGCAGGATATATTATAGTCCGCAAGTGTATTCGCAAACACGAGTGCACTCTCTATTCCCTTACGATGGATATTCTGATGGGACACTACTGTGACACTACCGGAGAGGGATCGGGCCCAGGACCAACTTAACGTGCTTTCCGAGGCACCCGGGGTACAATACCGCACTTTAAAAATTCAGCTGCGCTATGGGTCTCGAGTTCGATCCCTTGATTGGGCCAATATTTGTTACTGAGAAATTCTCAATCACATCTCAAGGTCTAGAATTTACAAGACCGCCTCGTACGTTACAGTAAATATTCATTACTTTTTTTATGTGATAGTTGGCAGACGAGCCGACGGATCACCTGATGCTAACGATTGCTGCCGTCCATGGACACCAACATCACTAGAGTCTCAAGTGCGCTACCATCCTTTAAACTCGCCTTTCCCCCGGGATTGGCCCTTGAAAGTTTTTCAAGGACCAAGTGAGGGTACCGTCACTCACATAGCAGATCACAGCAGAGACGCTGGTTCACGCCGGTTTTCTGTGAGGCCGTGGTATCACTCCAGTCGATCCGTCCCAATCTTGCCGAATAGTCGTAAGTCGGCCTTAATCTCAAAGGTTTCACTAGTGTGTGATCCCGGCCTAAATAAATCTAAATACACATGGTCCCTTGAAAATGTTTCCCTCAAAAAGGAAATCACGATATTTTCACTGCTGTGTTTGCTTTTGACACTTCCCACTGTGCAGTACTCAATGAATTCACAAAGACATGTTGTTTGGAGTTAACAAAATATTTGGACTAATATTTTTGTAGCTGTTTAGAGTGACGGAAAAAATATTGTTGTTGCGCGTTATATCCTATTATTATGATCATCGGTTTATAACGAAAAAGGAATATCGAGTGATTTCAAGATTTACTTTGGTGGTGACTGTTGAGGATGGAATATTAGGCGCCTACCTAGCGTCCGTGGCAGCAGCACTATAATAGGGATACCCTCCACCAGCCGATAGTCCTTCCTACCGTCTCGGCATACGGACCGAATCTTTGGAGACGCTCACCAGGTACTTGCTAAGGGCTCTTTCCCCGGTGCGTTTCTTCACTCCCTACAAAGTCTGTGTCTGTGTCCCGTCTCAATGTCACTTCTCCCCAAATGGGGCGTGAAACACCACAACACAAGCGACTCGCGCTCGGGCAGTTCCACATCAATCAATCTCCTTCCTAATGTTAAGCCTTTTGTGTGCAAACGCACGCAACCGTCGAAAACCTTCTGCAGAGTTGATCATCTTGACTGGTCCTATATCGTTCATGTTCCACTTATTCAGCATCTGTTGCCGCTCTTCTTCATACAGCTGACATTCCCACAGCACATGGTCCCGAGTTTCATCAGCTACTACTATAGGGATAAGGGAACTCACCTAGGAGGATGGCAGCATTAAAACGCACTGGTGAGCGTAACTTTTATATTGAATCATTTATATTACAAAAACACCCTTTTTTCGCCTATCACCGTGACACTTGAAATCACCTTCCATAAAAATATGAATATCAAAAGAAAAGAACGGTTTATATAAATATATAAAATCCTTATAAAACTATAGATAAGAACGTGCCTTCGATGCATGAACACGGTCGTGGTTAGAATCTGAGCATCATCATCATAAGCCCATTTAAGTCCCCACTGCTGGGGCACGGGCCTCCCTCAATCACATGAGGGGTAGTTGCCCTACTCACCACGCTTTTGATATAAATGCAGAGTTTTCCTTCTCTAGGTGCTGATGATCATGCCAGCAGCTTTACCTTAGTCGCCTTTTACGACACCTCGAATCTGAGCATACACCGGATTTATTAAATAGGTATATGTGGTAGAACCTTTATCTCGACAGTGAGGGAAAACATCGTCAGAAACCATGATTCAGTTGGTCTGGTTCCACTGTTCAAAGGTTGAGAAGGTCAGACAGCTGTCGCTTCATTGTAATTACAAGACTCCTCAATTCCTGAATCATGGTCTAAGCGTAATCTGGGCTACAAAAAGCTAAGGGAACTGTAGTTCCCTTAGCCCTAGGATGTACCCTAGGGCTAAGGGAACTACAGTCTCTATCTTAGGGTGTACCCTAAGATGAGATAATGAACTAGACAAGCCCTCTTAAGAAACAAGTTTACATCTTAAGTAAAATAATGCACTTTTTTAAGTGCATTATTAAGTTAAGAATAAATTGCAAAAGATTGCTATAGCCAAAAAAAGCCTACATTTTTCTAAAAGACCCAATTGAATACCTTCTGGTGTAGCAAATATCCAAGTGCAGCGGTGATCATTTACATACCATCAGACCATCCGCTTGGTCGTTAGCCTTTCCCATTAACAAATGGTTTCCATCACTTAAAATTTCTTAGCAACTCCCACCATCCACAAAAAACCAAATGACCGTCCCTTTGAGGACGTTTATAAATAAAGACAATCAATATTGTTATTGGGAGGCGGACAAACGGACAGACGGGCGCGCAAACCACTCACGCGGTGTGAAGTGGAGCCACAACACTAACCCTGGTTTGTTTAAGTAATGGACTATGCCAGGAACATAGCTTCCTGACCAAGGAGAGGTATGGAGTATGTACGAGTATGCTACTTATTTCGAAAAGTTATTTTAGGTTTAGGTAAAAGTACCGATTCGATTTAAGAATAGAGATGTATGCAATACTAAACACATCCGAATGCAACAGATACATCACAGAAGACCGGCGCGAAGCAGCGCCTGCTTTGTGTTTCGCCGTGTGAGTGAGGTTACCGGAGGCCCAATGGGGGAAGGGGAAAATGTTGGCAGCACACTTGTGACTCCACTGGTGGTGCGGGTGTCCATGGGCGGCGGAATTGCTTACCATCAGGTGATCCGTCTGCTCGTCTGCCACCTATCATATAAAAAAAACATACATATAGAGTAATTATTTTAGCACGATAGCCGTGTACCTTACATATACCACTATTAAGGGAAACCATAACCGTACATGTTTATTGCTGCTGCAAAAAGTATAGTTCCGTTCCAGAAAAATCCACGTGACCGACCAAGGGAAGAGTTAGGTATTATAGTATAGTATTAGCAAAAATGACTTATATGGTGTAAATTGAATAAGGATACTTGCAAATATCGTACCCACTCCTGTAAAAGTTGGAAGCTCTACACTGGACGTTGTGGACGAGTATATTTACCTGGGACAAAAAGTTTAACTAAATAAGTTCAACTTCCAGAAACAGGTTGATCGAGGGACCCAACTCTGCTGGGCAGCATTGGGGAAGTTAAATTTTCAGCCCATCTACCTTGCGCTATCCTTGCGCAATCGTATTAGGAATGATGAGTTCCGCAGGAGAACCAAGGTTAAAGACATAGCCCATAGCATGCATGCCTCAAGTGGCAATCGGCAGGGCACATTGCGAGAAGATCAGACGGCCGATGGGTCAGAAAGGTCCTCGAGTGGAGGCCGCTCATAGGAGGTCGAAGCCGTAGCACCGGGGGCCCCCCATAAGGTGGACCGACGATCTGGTGAAGGTCGCGGGAATCCCTTGGATCCTTGGAGGACTATGTCCAGCAGTGGACATTTATTAGCTGAAATGATAATGATGTTATTGATACTTACAAAGGGAGTGATTGATACTGTATACAGGGTGGAAAAAACATTGAGCCCTGGAGGGAAACTACCTTGAATCCTTAAGTTAGAACGTTTGCTATTTTATTCTAATAATCGATAAAGTAATTATTAAGAATTCATTTTCTTTAATATGAATAATAATAATATTTCTCACAACATCTCATACGTTGATCTAATTCCGTACTAAGTAGCTTAAGCACTTGTGTTACAGATATCAGACAACAGAGGAACACAAATATATACTTAAATACATATATTACACCCAGACACCGAACAAACACAAGTGGTCATTGCACGAATGTTTGTCCAGGGTGGGGATGGAACCCACGACCTTTGGCGTAAGAGGCAGGGTCACTACCAATTGCGCCATCCGGTCAGTCAAAATATGAGAACATCTTCTGGTAGTTAATAGGTAAATGTTTTATCAACCCCTTTTCAATTCGTCTCCACAGCCGCTCTTGTGCTAGCGGCGCGTACCACAGAAGTCCTTCTCTCCACAAACCACCACTGTCCTTCTGGGAAGCGTCACACACCCACTAAGTGGGGTTATGATCATTATTTGACCAAATTAACACTTTTAACCGAGCCTTTCTGAACTAGCTTCTAAACAGCGCTAACTCGGCAGGGGCTTTAGATGAATAGTGGGCTTGTTTTAAGATTGAATAATAATGGACTTTTACATTATGTACCATGGGATACTATATGGTTTACAATAACTTTTTTCGGTGGACTATTAGCTAATGGGAGATTCCTATTATTCTTAGATTCGACATTACCCAGAGTTCGTTTATTCAACTCTTAAAAATGTTGTCTGGCCAAGGCTACTATCATATTAACAACATTTTTTTTCTTTTATATTATAATCCTCATCATCTTAGGGCGTGATTCCCAGTTGCGTCCAAAGCTGTTACTCTGGAGCCTGGGTTACGCTGGACCATGATTCAGGATATTGGGAGTAAGGTTATTACTTACTTTATTTCTTCTATTTGTTTCGATGAAACCTTTTATTCATTTTCCTTGTTCATTTTATGCATATGACATAGTGATTTATTGTGTTATGTTATATGTCTTGTAATATTGTTTAGGAACAAAATCCAAAATCATAATCTCACTCTTTACTAGCGCCCTGCCCCGGCTACGCACGGTTACAATATTATGCGTGTATTATATTATTATTATTATATATGCCGTGTGGTCCCTGGCAGAGTAGAATAGGCCACCCTCACTCATACCAAGGTGTCGTAAAAGGCGACTAAGGCAAAGCTGCTGGCATGATCATCAGCACCCAGAGAAGGAAAACTCTGCATTTATATCAAAACCCTCGCCAACCCGTCTGCCAAGCGTAGTGAGTATGGCAATTACCCCTCATGTGATTGAGGGAAGCCCGTTCCCCAGCAGTGGGGACTTAAATGGGCTGATGATGATTATATTATTGTACATAACATAAACCTTACTAAAATTCTTAAATTACTCTATGTATATTTACAAACTGAATCAAAATCCGTTCTTTATTTTTTAAGAAGTTTATGGAGTGATACCACGGCCTTGCAGAAAACCGGCGTGAAGCAGCATTGTACTGTGTTTCGCTGCGTGAGTGAGGGAGGCTCAATCAGAGAGTTGTGACACCACTAGTCTCCCGGATGTACATGGGCGGCTGCAATCGCTTAGCATCAGGTGATCCGTCTGCTTGTCTTCCAAATACGACATACAAAAAAAGTTTTAAGAATCTAAGCATACACAGGGACAGACAGTGAAAGCGCCTTTGTTTTATACTATGTTGTGAAAAGAAGAACAACATTCCATATCCCACTGCACACCACAAACACAAACCAACTCAAACAAGAACCGCCAACAGTATCGGCCTAATTCCTCTCTTTATCCGTCCAATTATCGCCTTCGAAACAAGACCACTGTGCGATCCGAATAATGCCCTAACGAGACGAGCAAACACAGTGGGTCAGGTTTGGTGAAATCGTATTGTTTCTTTAAAAGGAATGATCAGTGTCTCTTAAGGTGGAATGGACAAAGTTGTGTGATATTGTGCTTTAGGCTTCTTACGCACTAAGCGGCTAAAAGTCTCTAGTCTAGACTAGAAGCAAGCTTCAGTTAGTATCTATCATCATCATTATCATCATTTCATTTCAGCCAAGAAACATTAACTACTGGACATAGGCGTATATTATTAACATATATTACGTATATTAACCTATCACTGGATAAGTTTAAGTCTCATATTAAAACCTGCCTAATGAAGAAATTTATTTATTTATTTAAAACTTAATTGCACAAAACGATACAATAGGCGAACTTAATGCTCAGAGGCATTCTCTACCAGTCAACCTTTGGGTCATGCAGAAAGGACAATGGTGCGGCGAAAAGAGGACTTATTTTATTTATTAAATACAATTGTTTTTTACAAACTAACAGATGTCAACATCCAAAACGCTTATAAGAATAGTCAGTCATAGTACAATTTTGATGTCAATAAAAATGCTATTACAAGATTATCAATTTAAAAATTAAACGTCATGTGAAATTAAAATCTATACAAATGTCAAAACCGAAAAAAATACATATAAGAATAATACATAGAAAATACAGAAAAAAATTACATGATTAATACATACGAATAAAATTTTCAATATAAGATGTCAGAATTATGTAATTATTACAATTTCCAAACAATAATGGCAACATACACTAAATATTATTCTAATAGAAATACGTATATACGTTTATACCTATTCCTAATTATATAATAAAATACTTATAAATTACAAGACTATTTAAATGAAAAGGATTCTTGGTCATGTTAATTGATTAATCTTTTGAGTGGTTATTCAATTCATAGTAGTCTATTAACTTTTATAATTGTATTTTTCTCTTCTCAATTGAAACTTTGTAACATCATCGATATTTGAAAAGAGTAACTACTGACTTTATCACTGGTGTCTTCTCAGTAGAAATCGACATTCCGAACCAGCGGTAGATAACACGTACCTATTTTGACATAATAAATCATAAGTGTTCTGTGTGGACCTAAATTGAATAAAGTTTTTTTTATCTTTATATCATTAGGCTCCCCCCAATGATCTACACACAGGTTGATCCTGTGCCGCTCGCATCCAAGGAATTCTCGGGACCTTTACCAGATGGTTGAACCACCTTGTTTCTATTATGTAGGATCATAATTTTGGTATCAATGTTAATCAAAGCTGACTTTTAGTTATCCGATTTCGGCATCCAATAATGTTCCTTCGTCATCCTTGTAGATTTTCTTCATTGTATTATAGCGTACCTATGCCACAGAACTGGCCTAGGTACTATTATTTAGTAAAGGGAGGTACCAACTATATTGGTGGATTTGAATCAGTAAAAGCGAAAGGGTTAGAAACCTACCAAAAACTGAACCTGTTAGTTTAATGGACCAGTATTTTCATGGATTTGTATCAGACGTAGTGCTCATGGCCAAACGACTAGTGATTAAAAGCATGTTACTCCCGCACACGCTCTGGAGTCTGGGATACGCTTGGACCATGATTCAGGATTTGGGGAATCTGGCAATTACAATGAATCGACTGCCGCCTGACCTTCGTAACCCTTTAACAGGGGAACCAGATAAACTGAATCATGGTTACACGTTTCTGAAACTATCCGAAACGTGCATGTTTCCTCACGATGGTTTCCCTTACCGCCGAGCTAATGGTAGAAAAACGCACATAGAATTGAAAAATCCAGATGTGCACGCTGGGATCCAAACCACGACCCCCCGTAAGGTAGGCATATTCCAAACCACTGAGCTTCCACATCGCTGTTATATGAAAAACCGTTAATGCGTAAATGGCCTTAAGAAATTCTTCAACAATTCGACCATAGATGTTGACTCGTTATAGCTTTTTCCATATTTGGCTCCATGTTAAAAAGCGATTGTCGTTTGAATATAACGGGTAATGACATCAAGTGCATAATTGACATTGAACTTCTAACTGTCAAATTAAGGCGCCATATTTAAGCACTATAAATATTGTCAACTGTTTCTGTGATTGTTGGCATAAATATTATAATAGTTATAAATACTGTAATAGTTATTTCCGGTCGTGTCAAACTGGTGTCCGATCGAAATATGAGGGTAAGAAAGTAGAGAGTGCACTTGCGTCTGCGCACACTTGTGCACTATAGGTATGTATGTCCTGCGTCGATGGATGATTTGACGCCATAACCGAAATATCGGTTTGGAGGACATCATTAGTTATCTTTTTAAAGACTTCTAACAGTTTATATTTTCAAAACAGTATTTTTGTATAATTTGTTACTTACGAGTTACAAAATATCCAAAAACTCAACATGAAACTGTATAGTTTCCTTTCCTTAGTATCATTTCACCGTGGTACTATCCACTATCTATCCATTGTACATATCTTACTGTTTGTCGAATCATTTCCTTATGACTCTTCTTCACACTTAGCGTGTAATTCCTGGTTGCGTCCAAAGCTGTCGCTTTGCCCAGGGTACGCTTAGACTAGGATTCAGGATTGTGGGTGTCTGGTTATTACAATGAAGCTAAGCCTAACCATCGCAACCCTTTAACAGGGGAACCAGACCAACTGAATCATGTTTACACGTTTCAGAAACTTTTTCCGAAACGTGCAGGTTTCCTCACGATGTTTTCCCTCACCGCCGAGCAAATGGTAATGGTAGAAATACGCACATAGATTTGAAAAAAACTATTGGTGCATGCTTGGATTCGAACCTCGACCACCAGCGTGGAAGGCGCGTTCGTATCTGAGCTACCATCGCTCAATTTCCTTATGACTGGCTAAGCTAAACAGACAGACAAACAGATCGGATGAGTGTAAGTGTAAGTTGGTAGTACATTGTTTCTCAGAAATAAGCCCTTATAATTAGAAACGAATGTCTTGGCAAGTAAAAATGAAAAGGTTGGCTAAAGACCCAGTGTACTCTATGATGTAGAGATTGCTTTGAGTGGGCTATATACTCAAAGAGAGATTGAGATTAATAAGGGTTATGCTTTAATTACGTCACAGATTTCTCTCCTTTTATTCCTCCTACTTGGTTATATCTACTCGTATTTTTCGTGTAGGTAGAGTCAAAGCAAAAAAAAACCGGCCAAGTGTGAGTCTGACTCGCGCACCGAGGATTCCGCCGTACATTTCATTTTATTAAAATATTTTTATTATATTATACTATACAACTAAAAAAATATGATTTTCGCAATTTTCCCTATATTTGCATTATATGACAATGCTTCATGCCAAATTTCAAGATTCTGAGTTTACGGGAAGTAAACCTGTAGGTTTTGACTCCTTTGCGAGTGTCGAAAATTTGTTGAAAATATCGATATAATCGGCTGTATCTTTTGATTGCCTTGGCTTAGAAATTTAATATTTTGACAGCTTAAAAGGACAATAGACTTGAGTATTTCATGTGAATTTCAGCTTGATACGTCCACGCGTTCTTGAGATAAAGGGTCTTGACAGACAGACAGACGGACAACAAGTGACGACCCGTTTGGAACAGTGGTAGTGAACGCTGCCTCTGGTGAAATGGTTGCGGGTTCGATCCCCGCACAGTACATACATTTGTGTGCATGAACATATCTGTTTGTATTGGTCTGGGCGTTATCTATATATTATAAGTATGTATTTACAAAAGAAAAGTATTATATGTATATATTTGTAATCCCACTGTTGATTCTGATATCCGTAACACAGGTGCTTGAGCTACCTATCTCGGAGTCAGATCTATGTATGTGATGTTGTAACATATTTATTTATTATTTATATATTTATCCTATAAGGGTTCCGTTTTTTCCTTTTCAGGTACGGAGTCCTAAAAAGATGAGGTACACTAGTGCACAATACTACACCTTCTGTGTAAGAAAGTAGAAGTTCGAATCGGAGCATGCGCCTCGTGATTTTTCAAATCTATGTGCATATTTCTATCATTAGCTCGGCGGTTTTAAAAAACATCGTGAGGAAACCTGCACATCCGTATAATTTCTCGAAATTGTGTATACTTACAATACTTGAGATAATGATTCTGAACGTGTAATCGTGATCCAATTGGTCTGTTGGTTCCCCTGTCTAAGAGTTCCTCCTTCCTACAATATGGATTCCTTCAAACGAAGCGTGAAGAAGTATCTCGCGGGCCAGTATGGCAGTCCCAATGGAGGTGATGCCTGACATCGCTTCCGCTGTAAAAAAAAAGTTTCACTTAAAAAAAAGTTGCAAATGTCAAACGGCATTCGCTTCAATGTACCTAATTACCAGACTGCTTGTTTGTTCAGGAATATGTATATCTATGACAAACGCTCCAATTAGGCAGAAACAACTTCGAGAGAGAGGCCAATAGAAGAATTCATCTAGGCTGGGCAGCATTTGGTAAACTTCGTCAAGTCTTCTCGTCACCCATCCCTAAAAGTCTTAAGTCGAGAGTCTTCGACCAGTGCGTCCTTCCGGTCATGACTTACGGTGCCGAGACGTGGACACTCACGGCTGGACTAGTCCACCGGTTTAAAGTCGCTCAAAGAGCTATGGAAAGGGCTTTACTCGGAGTATCTCTGAAGGACCGCATCAGAAATGATGTAATCCGACAGAGAACCAGAGTCACCGACATAACCCACCGAATTAGCAAACTGAAGTGTCAGTAGGCTGGTCATATTAGCCGCAGAACTGACAGCCGTTGGAGCCGCAAAGTCCTTGAGTGGAGACCGTGACTCGGTAAGCGTAGTGTAGGACGCCCTGCGACAAGATGGGATGATGACATTCGAAGGCTGGCTGGTGTGGGCTGGATGAGAGTGGCCGAAAATCGGGAGCAGTGGCGGGCATTAGAAGAGACCTATGTCCAGCAGTGGACGAGTGTGGGTTGCTGATGATGATGGTCAGACTACTTGAATTCTGAATCATGGTCTGAGCATCGAGCTACGAAACGACAGCTTTGGATGCAACTGGGAATTACACGCTAAGATGAGGAAGTTGAGCTATTAAGACGAAATACTTACAAAATTGTTTATTATACTTAACAAGTTTAGAGTCGCCCGTTACACGATTTCAACATAGCTAGTAATTTTCAACAAAAATATGCATTAGAAGATGATCGATGACGACTTATATGCTAACAATCACATTTCTAAACGTGTAACAACATAATTTATTTACAACCGAGCATTTAGCAATCAGACAAAATATAATTGATCCATTATGACTTTCACAAAAGTTCCGATCGTGGTTTTGTACCATTAATGGATGTCATTCACGTTGTTGACAGCTGTCAACTGTCAATATTGTGACAAACGTTCTAACAAGCGGTGTTTGTGCAAGCTGTAACCTCAAAAGTCATATTTCTTTGACCTTGTTTTCGGTGTTTTTTTTGGCCAATTCATCATTTTTAATGTACCTCTACGTAATAGCCATGTAAATTAACTAATAGTAAAATGGGAAGTGATGAATTTCAAACGTTTGTGTATCTGTTGTATGGTATGGCAGCACAGCCGAATTCCGGTGCTAGATTTATAAGACTTACCATTTACTGTCAACACAAGATTTTCATTTTATTACATTTTAGGAAAACTTACAGCCAAATATGATGATGTATTGTATAAAATTACAAGATAGCACTAGGCGCCAACTTCGGTAAAACCTTTTCTTGAGTGTACTATTATAAAATGTTATTTGAAGTGTACCTATAAAGTGTTAAAAATATTATTTTACACATTTTATACTCTGTTCCAATTATGAAGTCCTTTTTGACATTTCGAAGAACGTAACTCTACACGTTTCATATACCTAAATCCAATTGAATATCTCTTTTTGTATTTGACAGAAAATCGACATTTTGAAATATATAACGTTGTACAAAAACACACTACAATTAATTCACAAGCAAAATTAACATATTGTTTTTGAATATAATGCTCAAAATAATCTAAACTTCAAAATTATTATTTTTTTGCGCGATTGTGGTTACGTACTGTGGTTTATGTTTTACTTTTAAATATAGTGACGTGTCTTAAGTGTTCAGTTACATAAACCGATCATTTGCGAATGAAAATGAATCTAGCGGAAATGGGGCTGCTTATAGCTATAATAACATTTATTTTTACTATAAAACACAATAAAAAGTACATTCAGGTCATACAGTTATTTTCAGATAATATTTAAACTGTTTAATTAACAAAATAAATTAACTTGTTTTTTTAGATTTTCGCGTTGCATTGTAACTATAATGTATCAATACGGGGATTAACACGATATTTATTATGTGAAACAACATTGTGTACTCACATATTTGGCTCGACGTTTCAGCTACGTTACAGCAGCCGTGGACGAGCGGACTGGTGTCCGCTCGTGACCACGTCGAGCCAAATATGTGAGTACACAATGTTGTTTCACATAATAAATATCGTGTTAATCCCTGTATTGATACATTATATAAATTAACTTGATCTGAACATTGAACGTGATGAATGGCTTAAAAGGGGATGTTCTAGAGATATAAAATTATATGTTCGCCATTTTCAAAAATCAGTGTTCATCAATCATCATCTGCTATTTGTTGTTGTTTGCCAGTGTTCTTTCGACAATTTCTATTAACCTTAGTAGTGAAAGTTAATTCGATTAAAATTGGTTACAAATCGAGAATCGATGCCACTGAGTATCGATTTCTAAGGGTACTTCCCCAGTACTGAACTATTAACATCTGTCAAAAAGGACTTCATAATTGGAATAGGCTCGTGGTTTTTGAAGGCGATTTTTAAAGTTTTATGAAGAAAAAAGGCAACCTTTCCTAAGGATCGTATTCCACGTCGACTTTTACTAAAATGTTAACATTTTCTTTTACGCATTTTCCAGCAGTACCTAGAATAACCTTTTTCCAGAACACGTCAATCAAACCTGGCTACAACGCCACCACTCATCAAAGGCCCCGCGTCGGCCCGCTGAACCGAACTAACGACGATCCCAGGACTGGTCTCTGAAATCCGTTTTGTTCCAAATTCTAACTATTTCCATCTATACCAACACTATCAAAATGTTAGTTGCAGCGGCCACTTTTAATACTTCATCGCTACGATTAGTACCTACATGTTAACTGGCACTAATATAATTAATATGTACACAATATCATACAAATATGAACCGTATTGTTCCGCCTTAAGGGTCGCAGAGTTTACATTTCAATGCAGGCGACTGTACAAGAATGGGTAACTACACACAATGACCTGATATCATAGTTATTAAATTCCTCACCGATTTACCTACGGCGGCCGATCTCAATGACCAGTCACGTCAGTAGGATATTAGTGCACAAGTATGTGCGCAAACACAAGTGCATTTGCTACCCTTATATTCCGATGGGACACTATTGTGGAGAGGAATCGGGCGCAGGACCAACAGCTTAGCGTGTTTTCCGAGGCTCGGGGGTACAAGACCGCCAACTTCCAGACTCCGGGCTGCCACTAAAAATTTCTTACCGAAAATTTAGGTGCAAATGTTTGGCCCGACCCGGGGATCGAACTCGGGACCTCTTGCGCAGCCGTCGCTTTAAAGTGCGACCCACTAAACACTGCGGCACCGAGGCAGTCAATACTAATACCATAAATAGAAAATCTATGTGTCTGTCTGTTTTAACGGAGCGACGAATTGACGTGATTTTTAAGTGACACACGTGAGGCAATCTCTGATATTGGCCGCCATGACCGAAATATCGCTTTGGAGGACATTATTATAATTATTATTAGTGGCAAACCGAATTCCACGCAAGAAAAGCTGCGGCCGACCGCTAGTATGTTACATGTAACTCTTACCTTTAACTAAATCCTAGCCCCTTAATATTAAAGAAAAGATTTTCAACAAAAATAAAATTCCTATATTCCAATACCACCCAATTTGATAAACGATATGTCATGTTGGTATTTCATTTCACAATGCTTTTTCTTCGGCTTTGTTCGGAAAACTCGCGTTGTTTAGAATAAAATAATAAGTTTCCATTGAAGCGGGCATTGATGGCGTAATGGCAAGCGTATACTGGCGCTGACAACAAAGGGCGCGGGTTCGACGCGGGGCGGTGACCCTAAGGATGGGATGTGGGGATATGGAATGGTTTATTGACATTTTTTGAAATTGAATTAAATACGTTGCTCCTAGACAGACATGCTCCACCAACGGTCATATCATCACTTACCATCAGGTGAATTGTGGCCAAATGTCTGATTCAGAAATGGCGGCCTATCTATCCACTTCTCGCTCGTACACTATTTGCGTCTATACTCGCACTTGTGGGGTGCGTGGGGTTTATCCGCACAGGTTGTACAAAAATAAGTTAGTTACTATAAACTGAAAATGTGCGATTAGTATTGAAAAATCATGTGGCAAAGAAAAGGTTTTCTTTAATAAAATAATAAATATAAAAAATTTTTATTTCGACCAACTAATATCATAATTACAACAATTCACATTAATCACATTACATTACATAGATTTTACTAAAATTGAAATAAAATAAATAAAATTGAAATAAAATTAAGCAGTCACTACATGAATCATCGCGGCATGGTTCATGTAGTAACAGTCAAATCGACTCGCAAATAGTCTGAGGATGCTGTTGGGACTAGCGCGAACCCTGCGCACGAGAGACGCACATCGCTTGCGCATGTTGCACAGAAACAGTTTAATGATATAGGTGGCCGACTAGCTGACGAATAACCTGATGGATGGATATTATAAGGAATACTTCTGTAGTACCGATTGGCGAATTTATTTAATAAAATCGATAGAAAGCTAAAAATAACATTAGGGAGACCTATATAATAATAGTAATAAGGCCCTTTATTTCCGAAATTACACAGTTTTTACATAAAAAGAAAATTACATTTCACTTCATCTACTTTTCTGGCTGTTGTAACTCTGCCACTAAAAAACTCAATACCTGCGGAAAGCTAATTAGACACACATAGTGGTGTGGGTGTGTAAATTCCTAACACAATTTATGGCAGATTTACAATTGCCCGATGGTTTTTGTACCTATTTACGTACAATAAATAATCGGCTGTGTCCTAGTTTTAAGTTACCTACTCTAAATATATGTGGACTAGGATTATGGTGAGAAATATTTCGAGTATTAAATTGAACAAATCGAGAACTAATGCAATTTGTAGCAACTTTTGTTATGGAACAAAGTTTTATCGTGAGAGGCCTGATAATACCAATAATGATCTGAGTTAATTGCAGAAACCATCACAATAAAACACAACAATCAGTCAACCACTGTTCGTCTCAAGTGGCTAGTATTTATCATCACAAAAGATATACATTACCAGATACCTCATAAATCAATACTGCATTACTCTAGGGATGTGACGATCCGATCTTTTGAAAAATCGGAACGCGAGCATACGATCCGGATAGTTTTGGATCATCATCATCATCATCATCGTCAGCCCATTTAAGTCCCCACTGCTGGGGCACGGGCCTCCCTCCATCACATGAGGGGTAATTGCCATACTCACCACGCTTGGCAGACGGGTTGGCGAGGGTTTTGATATAAATGCAGAGTTTTCCTTCTCTGGATGCTGATGATCATGCCAGCAGCTTTACCTTAGTCGCCTTTTACGACACCTCGGTAAGAGTGAGGGTGGCCTATTTTACTCTGCCGGGACCACACGGCCACGGTTTTGGATCAGTTCAAAACAAGTAACTAGGTAGTGCTACTTGTATAAAAGAGATCAATTAAATTTTTGAGGATTTCCGTGTTCTTCTTTCGTACATATCGATAGCGATTCAGATCTTTTCAGCCTAATATGCTCCACCAAACAGTCATCGCTGCTAGCGCATGACATGTAACTATTTGGAAATACAGGACATGTCAGGCACTGTAACATAGAATTTAAAAAACGGTTGCAATCAGATTTGCTGCCCTTACATCAATTAAATGCTACCTGGGAAGTTTGTATTTGCAGCGGCTAACCAGATTTCGCAGTCCTGTTTAGAGTCTTCCAGATTTGGAAAATAACTTCAAGTAGTATTAGTAGCAACGCAGCGAATGGGAAGTTAGTAATAGACACAATTGACTTTTCAAATATCAAATCAACTGAATTGCGTTTCGATCCGAGGATCCAATCATGGAATCACGATTCATTGTGATCCATAAAATCGGATCGAAAACAAAACCGCGCATCCCTACAATACTCAGTGTTCTCGTAATAACTATTGGATTGTCCATTGTCCGAAGGACGCAAGGAGACAATAAAACTTATCTGATTGTAGGAAGCCATTAGGCGATATTCGTCAAACCAAACTATACTGTGTGACGTCAAGGTGACGCTCCCGCTTAACTAGCGCCGCCAGTAGATTTATATTAATTGTGGCGATTATGAAACATTTTTTAATCCATAAAGTACTTATTAAGTTTTTTTTTAGATATATTATACTAGTGTAATATTATCTTCGTACAAGTAACCATAATTCTTATTATTGCCTAAAGTGCTCTCGTGTTTAAAACGCTTTACGAATCTATTGGTCTATAAAGAAAAAATGTTTAAAAGTAGGTGTCAATTTCAATTAGCTGAGTTTTTTATTTATGTATTAAGATCGGCTTGGTGAGTAAAGTGTTACACTGCCAAAAATACCTAGTTACTATGATTTGGACGCTTTTAAGAAAAGAGTGAACATGATCCATCCTCAGCTGTATCATCCACCACTAATCATCATGTGAAATATCAGCAAAATTGCGGATTATTAAAAAGAATAGTCCAGCCGCGCAAATCCATCTAACTTTCCAATATCCCTTTCCTACAAAAATTAAAAATCGACGCAAGCAAATCCAGAAGCCAACGCTTGTTCAACTATCACTTTCTTGTCACATACATTCAAGCTGATCTTGTCGCTCCAAAATTATTCACTTCGACAAAGTCTCAAATTCCTCTCAAACAGCCCGCTGTAGAACCTTGTCTAAGCAGAAGCATGGCGATGATACGATACGACCTTTTGTATAGGGTAAGTGTAATCTTGATTGTGATAAGGGCCCGGAGGATGGCCGAAGGAGTGGTCTTTTGTGCGGCTGTCAATCATTGATCGATCGCAGTGTACGTGAAGTAATAAAGAGTGAACTTATAGGAGAGTTATCGACGACATTGCGCGTTTTAAGACTCGAAAAGCTATTGTGTTTATGTTCATTAGTTACTGTATGTTATTATTATTATTTTTACTCGCGGATAAGAAACTCGCCGGTTCCCGCAATTCGGCAAGTTTCGAGAACACTAATTTATTGAACTCTGGACCCCTCAGGATGAAACGTCGTAAAAGCCATTGCTAAATTCCTTTGCTAAAATGGCTTTTACGACTGAACGGTATAATTACGCTGCTGCCAGCTATAGACACACACAGATTGTTGATTGATTGAAAAGCTACATAATTTAATTGCAATAATTTGGTTAAACACAAGAAACTGTAAAATTTTGTGTCTTTAATGTCGCTCTTTAGAGACGAATTTAACGTGAGTAAGCAAAACATTTATTAACCACCTCAAGATAAAAATTATATACATCCACTGGTATCGCGAGTGTCCATGGGCGGCGAGCCAAGCAATCGCTTACCATCAGGTGATCCGTCAGCTCATCTGCCACCTATCACATAAAAAATACATATTTTATTACTCGATACAACAAGACAATTGACAAAAAGGTGGACAACATGATGAAAATAACAAACGATAGATGAAAAATTAGATACTTTTGCCACAAGCCGAATGGAGAATGTTAATAGGTGTACAAAATCGCTTAAAACTATGGTCCCAGTAGAGCTAATATCTATACAAATACACATGTTTTTGTTTCATCAAAAAAGACCAAGTATGAATGAATTTACAGAAAATTTAAAAATCCGCAGGCGCGCGCTGATATTGTGACGTCACCGTAAAACTATTATTACTTTTTAAATTAAGTATCTCGGGAAAAACACGACGTATACCAGGACACGCGAGTAGACACCAGCTCAGTGTTGCGAAGCCTACTGACTGGGACGCCGATGACGTCACCACTTTACAACCCGTTTATTTTTAAATCAAATGTCTCGGACTTTACACATATCTTAGTATTTTTAACACTCATATTTTTTATTTTCTACAGAGTTTAAGGAGAACTATAAAATAAAATTAGTGAACATTCTCCATTGATAACGACGGACGTGTAATTTTTTCGTGCGTGCGGTAAAGGCATAAATAAATAAATAAATTTATTTATTTATTTATTGAGTAATGCATCATGTACAATGTCAACAGATCTTTAAATGTAATGGTAAGTAGATACATGTACCCTGTTAGGGTGTAGCAAGATTAACAGATACTAGTTTTAAGATGATCACAACAAAAATGGGTTTAAATTTATATTTCAAATAATGTTGCATGGATTATTCCAAAAATTAACCCCCGCAAACGCGTCGGGCTTTTGAGACCAAACACAAACTTTTTCACATACCTAAATTACGAAGGGCCCACAATTGCCGAAACGGCTCGCGTACACCAATCGAAATAGTGCAAGCCGTTAATATTTCGTGCAAACAAATTGTTAAATATTTTTATGTGAGATCGGTCGTAAAAGTTGATTGAAGCTCGGTTTAATGGCCGGGGTACAATGGCGGACTTATTGCTATAGAGCGTGATCCCAGTACTTCACGATATTTGTGTGTTTAGTTTAATGCAGGTACAGATTAAGTTTTGTTATTAGAAATATAGACGATGTTAGAGAGATCGTTTTGTATTCTTAGGGCAGAAAGGTTAAACATAATAAAAATAATTTATTTTATATTTAACGTACAACATTTTGTACTGGCAAATGTTCATTTGGCACTGTCTGGACATGATTGAATATAGTTTTGTTTTTTTTTCCTTTTGTTTTATTTTTATGTATTTTTAATTGTTTGATGTTTTGTTTTCTGTTTGTGCCAAATTGTGTTCTGTTTACAATTGCTATATGTTCTGTGTTGTGATGTCTATAATAATAAATATTTTCTTTCTTTCCTTCTAAAATTTCGAATCTAAAGTGTGAATCGATAGGAGATAAAAAAAATCACTTCGAATGATTGTGCATAGAATGTGGTCAATTTATTCAAGACTTCAAGCCACACCTTTTTAGGTCTACCCTTTATGCCGGGACCTGGCAGTGGTGGCATGTCCAGACATTTGTTTCCCACGTAGCTCTCCGGTTTTTGCAGGACATGACCGTACCAAACGTAGGCGACTCTCCAGCAGTTATTTCCTACTATGATTTATAAACTATTTTGTTGTTTTGTGATGGTCAATAAATGTAATTTCTATCTTATTCCTTTCATTTACCATACCAAAAAGGTTCAGGAATAAAAGTGAATCAAACGGTTAGTTGGTAATTGAAATGACGTAATCTCATTGAATAAAAACGTTAATCTTTCGCTAACAACCCATAATCCGACGCCATTTAAATTCAAATAACTTCAGACAACATGTCAAAAACTCGTCAAAACTATAAAAAAACACGTCACAACGAGTTAAAATCGAACTGTCTCTAACCCTAACAAATCGATACAGTTTAGTATGGTCGCCATAGAAGCATGGGAATTTCAATCAAAATGTATAGAGACGGCCGGGGGTAACAATGACCACCTGAACCCTTCCCCGGTTTATTAACTGGTTCCACATAATACGTATTTAAAATACATATGTCGGTACGTACGTGAATGCATTATTGATATTATATGATAGTTTATTTTAGGCTACATTGTATTGTGACGTCTAAGAAAACATTCGGACGCTTTGTCGCCGGTAAAGGAAGGGTTATGATGGTTTTAGAGTTCCGTGTAAGAATTAGACAATTAATAGTTGAAAATGTAAAAAGGTAGGTACTTTCTTTAAATAAAATATAACATGCTTAACAATAGCTTAAACACTTGTGAATGAACGGAGGAAACAAAAATGTAAACCTACTCAGACACCTTAGACAATTTAACACGTCAAACTTTTGGTAATACAAACAATTAATGTACACGGGACAAAACGCAGTTATTTTTATATGTAATTACATACTCGTAGTAGTCCGCTTGTGACCACGACCGTTGTAACGCGGTCGAAACGTCAAGCTGTGAGTATATGCTACTACGAGTATGTACTTACATATAAAAATAACCGTGTTTTGTCCCGTGTACATTACTTTTGTGTAATGCAACGCGAAAGTTTATAAACTTTTGGTTATTGTCAGAGTTACCGATCTCGGTGTGTCTAAAAGAACAGCAATTTCATAGGTAAAACCTATTTTAATATATAGATCAAATTGCAAAAGGACAGGTTAATTTCTGGTGTAAAAAAAAGTCTTCGATTACCTATATCGTTCTCGCGTAGACGGTCCTCTATCATATTTGATTACAGCACTAAGCTCAGTAAGAACTGGGGGTGTTGTTCGATGGGAAAATGAGCTTAGATCATCTAAAAATAATTATAATTTTCTTTAAAGAAAAGGTACAGACAGTCACACATCAGGTTACTACTCTGTCAAAACGTGTCAGACATTAAGGTGAGAATCGAAATTTGACAGTGGTATATAATTTCATGTGTGGCAGTAATTATGCACATAAAAATTTATCGACAGTCTTTGAGTGGAATTAGAACCCGCGAAAAAATTGAAAAACATAAATATGTACAGAACCTTCACTTCTAATCCATCACTTTTCCTAACCGATCCCTCGGACATCAAAAAAAAACAAGAAGTCCGGGATTTTGGTGAGCGTCGTTAGTCCGGGTCAGCGCGCCCGATGCGATTTGGGACAACCTTTGACGGACGCGGACGCACTTGATTGACAAGGTGGGACAGTGGGAATTTGTACGTGACGTTTTGAAAATGGAAAAAAAAATATTTTACCCTATCGTTATTCTAGATACAGTTTGAAGCGGTTTAGGACTTCCTGATAATGGTAAATGCAAGGCACGGAGGAAACGAAATTCATGTAGGTTATAATAAGTTTTAAGGATGGGTCGGTGTTATTAGTAAATACTTACGTTTTTATACAAGTAGAGATCCATTTTCATTAGGCTCTGTATTTCTTGTACCTTCTATGTATGACTATTTAAATGTTATGGATCCTTTTACATGTTAATCCATTCATCTTCTTTGTACCTACTAGTTGTTCATAGTAGTCTGTGAATTTTGATAATTGTATTTTTTTTTTCTGTTCTCAAATGAAACTCTTTAAACATCATCAATATTTGAAAAGAGTACCGTACGCTTACCATCAGGTGATCTGTCTGCTCGTATGCCACCTATGACATAAAAGAGAATAACTACTGAGTTCCTTGCTGGTGTCTCCTCAGTAGGAATGGACGCGCAGCGGTAGATTACATATAGAGTAGATGAATGACATTCATAAGTGGTCTGTATGGACATAACTTGAATAATTTTTTTTTATTTTTATTCAAACACCTTAATTTTTTTATTGTTTCATCATCATCATCATCATCAGCAACCCACACTCGTCCACTGCTGGACATAGGTCTCCCCTAATGCACGCCAATGCTCCCGATTTTCGGCCACTCTCATCCAGCCCACACCAGCCAGCCTTCGAATGTCATCATCCCATCTTGTCGCAGGGCGTCCTACACTACGCTTACCGAGTCGCGGTCTCCACTCAAGGACTTTACGGCTCCAACCCGCACTGGACCAGCGTGGTGGGTTATGGTCCATTCCCTCCTAATGACAGATACTGTATTTTATCGTTTACTTACATCCCGAAAATCACATAATTATAGGTATCGTTTATAAAGTCCATTTAGCATACAAAATAACCGGAAAAATATCAGCACTTCCATACATTATTGCCGGGTGGATATTCTGTTTTGGTATGGAGCAGCTAATTCTTTTTTGCTTGTTTTATTGATCTAATTTGCTAAATGGACTTTATTCATGGTACCTATTATGAGGTTTTTGGGAATTGATACTAAACGGATGAATCTGTTTTGTTAATGTAGTGCTAATAGGTTACGGGTTTGATTTCCGGTTACGGGTTTGATTTCCGGTTTCGGGTAAGTTAGAAAACCAACTTTTCGAAACTGTTCCGGATCTGTGTTTGAATGTCCTGTGTGGGGTTCGATCCAACGATTTCTGGATTTTTGATAGCGCTCCCATCACACCACCAAGGCAGTCAAGTCGGTATCCGAAGTAACATAACCCGTATTGAATCCTATTGAATATTACGCAATACAATTTTTATATTGAGAAGCTTTATGTACAAAACGATTTCGGAAAATTTTGTCCAAGCTACTAATTTAACATTTATCGTTTGTATGTTACGAAATACTAATACAAATAACAAAGAGTGACAATCGCGTTAGGAGGGCCGTGCTAACTTGCATTGTCGTGTGCTTTTGTGGCTCAACCCCACTGAGCGCAAACACTTGCGCACAAGCAAAGGCTCCAATCGACACGACCAATCAGGTGCCACAAGTCACAAGATTTAAGCATTTTATGTTTGTGTAGTTTGACTGCCTCGGTGGTGCAGTAGTTAGTGGGTCGCAAAGCGACGGCTGCGCAAGAGGTCCCGGGTTCGATCCCCGGGTTTGGCCAAAAAATTGTGCCTAAGTTTTCGATTAGAAAATCTTAGTGTCAGCCCGGAGTCTGTTAAGGTCCTGCCCCCCCCGTGCCTCGGCTTGGCTTGGCTTAACGTGCTATTAAGCCATTGGTCCTGCGCCCAATCCCTTTCCGGTCGTGTCGCTGGTATCCCATCGGAATATTTATTTATTTATTCAAAACTTTATTGCACAAAAGTTTGTACAATAGGCAAACTTAATGGCAAGAGGCTTTCTCTACCAGTCAACCGTTGGGTCATACAGAAAGGATGCGGCGAAAGAAGATTACGTGAACGTGGAGAACAAAATAAAAAAATTATACATATACATAGCAATACATATATTATACATAATATACATATACACATATACAAGAATACATATTTATAACGATAAGCAATTTAGTCATAATAATTAAATGGGATACTGAAAAGAGGAAAAATGTTCTAAGACCCTTTTTTTTAAATGTGTTTAGAGAAGTTTTTATAGATAAAGGCAAAAGGTTCCAAAGCCATTTTAACAATATATCTCGATCAAAAATGACTAATCATAGATAGATAGATAGATACTCTTTATTGCACAACATACAAAACTTAAAAGCTAGGTATACAAATATACAATGTATAATTTAGGCGGTCTTATCGCTGGGAGCGATCTCTACCAGACAGCCTTTAGGTAAAGGACATTAGATAGAAGAGGGGAGGGTGGTGCAATCCTTTTGATTTTGAACATTGATTAAGTAATTTTTTATCATCTTTAGGGTGGACCTCAGCTCTATCGCCATCTAGCTGAATTTTCACATGCGATAATCCAAATCGCTCGTAACTTCTTACGACTTGGACCATAACCAAATCTACGAAAAATTGTCATTCATTTGCTATATTGTAGTCATTAACAAAAGATGCTAAAAAATGTATGTATGTAGTTATTGCTTGTAGAGCATTTATCACTGTTGTCAGACGACAATAATTCCTTGGGCAAGAATAGCATTGGGTGTGGAAGCGTACAACGTGCTAAGCAAATGGTAGTGAAGATGTTAATTTATTGTAATAACTGTTTTGAGACTGAATGTCATATGTGCGCTGTGAGCACTAATAAGCCTTTTGAATAACATACAAATGTTTTCAACCAAAATTGAAATTATGATAGTCTATAATGGAACATGTGACCTAGAGACCCATTCAATTGCATTTTCGCTTCAGCTTGAATGGTCCGTCTCGAATCTTGACGCTCGCTTACGCTGTGTTATTAGTAGGAATGGGTTGGTAGCGCATTTGTGATCCCACTGCTGTTGCGGGTGGGTGTCCAAGGGCGGCCGACAAACACTTATCATCAGGTGTTCCGTCTGGTGATCTGCCATCTATCAAATTAAAAATAAATGGGATGTGACATACCTATTTTTACATTTTTTTTCATCTAAATTTACACACGTTGAATTCCGAAAAACGCGAAAGTATTTTTTTTTCTAATAATATAATATAATATTTCACAACATCACATACATTGATCTGACTCCGAGATAGGTAGCACAAGCAACTGTGTTACGGATATCAGAATCAACAGTGGTATTACAAATATATATTTATCATAGTTTTCTTTTGTAAATGCATACTTATAATACACAGAAAACACCCAAACCAATACAAACAGACATGTTCATGCACACAAATGTTTGTACTGTGCGGGGATCGAACCCGCAACCCTTGAACCAAAGGCAGCGTTCACTACCACTGTTCCAAACGGGTTGTCGAATGTAAACTTATAATAAAACAATTTTATCTTTATACTTCCTCATAAAGTTGCAATTTAGTGTTTTAGCTAGATTTCGAAATGTAACATCACCAAATTTAAAAGCCATACAATTTCACACTTTGACTTAACTAGGGCTAGGAGATCAGTCAGTCCCCCTTTCTGCCCCTTAAGCGTGTGACGTAATTATAGATGACCCCAAAATTTCAACATCATCATCATCATCATCAGCCCATTTAAGTCCCCACTGCTGGGGTACGGGCCTCCCTCAATCACATGAGGGGTAATTGCCATACTCACCACGCTTGGCAGACGGGTTGGCGAGAGTTTTGATATAAATGCAGAGTTTTCCTTCTCTGGGTGCTGATGATCATGCCAGCAGCTTTACCTTAGTCGCCTTTTACGACACCTCGGCAAGAGTGAGGGTGGCCTATTCTACTCTGCCGGGGACCACACGGGAAAATTTCAACATCCGCCAATAAAGTATACCTATTTAGTTACATCACAAAATGGATAGCAAGTTAAGTGACATATTAAAATTCTGTACACAACTCCCACACAAAAGTTTTAAGTGTTATGATAAATAAGGGCTCATTTAACTTAACGTAATGAGACTTGTCAACTTAAATACACAGAAATTATGACAAATACACAAAAATTACGATAATGGCCGAAGATCTGTAACCGTCCAAGTTGGAAACTTCGTTAATGGCGACGTTTAGTAATGAGCATTAGTATTTTCGTCGTTTGTTAAAAATCAGAATGATATTTATTTGGATATTAAATTATGTTTGTTGACTTTGTTATTGTACAGCTAAAAAGTTTTTAGGGTTCCGTAGCCAAAATGGCAAAAACGGAACCCTTATAGTTTCGTCATGTCCGTCTGTCCGTCTGTCCGTCTGTCCGTCTGTCACAGCCGATTTACTCGGAAACTATAAGTACTACAGTGATGAAATTTGATGGGAATATGTGTTGTATGAACCGCTACAAAAATATGACACTAAATAGTAAAAAAAAGAATTGGGGGTGGGGCCCCCCATACATGTAACTGAGGGATGAAATTTTTTTTTTCGATGTACATACCCGTGTGGGGTATCAATGGAAAGGTCTTTTAAAATGATATAAAGTTTTCTAAAAAACATTTTTCTTAAAGTGAACGGTTTTTGAGATATCAGCTCTCAAAGTCGTAAAAAGTATGTCCCCCCCCCTCTATTTTTATAACTACGGGGTATAAAATTCTAAAAAAAATAGAGGTGATGCATGCTAATTAACTCTTTCAACGATTTTTGGTTTGATCAAAGTATCTCTTATAGTTTTTGAGATAGGTTGATTTAACTGTAATTTTGGACTTTGCTGCTACGGAACCCTTTGTGCGCGAGCCCGACTCGCACTTGGCCGGTTTTGACTTTAACTGCGTGAGGGTACCGGAGGCCCGATCCGGGGAAAGTGGGGGGTTTAAATGTTAGCACCACACTTGTGACTCCACTGGTGATGCGGGTGTCCATGGAAGGCGAAAATCGCTTACTATGAGGTGATCCGTCTGCTCACCTGCCACCTATCACATAAAATATATAGGATTAAAATTTGGTCTGGTACCCCTGTTAAAGGGTTGCGAAGGTCAGACGGCAGTCGCTTCATTGTAATGACCAGACTGCGAAAGACAGCGCTGGCGCTGCTTCACGCCGGTCTTTGTGAGGCAGTGGTATCACTCCGGTCGAGCCGGCCCATTCATGCCTAAGCGTAAGGATTGGCAATTTTCTTCAATCTAGGCAAAACTATGCAGATTATTCCACACACTATACTCTGTATATCTATCGTTGTCAAAGCATATTCGACAAGTAATGAGCCTAACGGCGCTAGCACGAGCCCATTGTGGCTGCTTCCGTCTTATTGTGTACAATATTTGTGGATTTTTCAGTCGTGTCCTACTACTTATTAACCGTTATGTCACTTTAAAGGGACAATATGAATGAATGAATGAAGGAATGAATGAATGAAATGAAAATATTTTGAGTGCAATATACTTTTATTGCACTCAAAATAAAGTATGAAAACTTAAAAACTAGATATTACAGGATGTGTACAACGAAGGCGGCCTTATCACTATGAGCGATCTCTTCCAGGTAACCTTTGGATAAAGGACACTTGATGAAGGTGTAGGGCGGTGCAATCTTAAATATTTATATACTTACACAATACAATATTTCGGCGTTTATGACTTAAGGTTGGGCACACTAGCGACGCCAATCGATTTTAATTCTTAGCTACTAAACCATGCACTAGTGTTGGGTTCAACGCGTACGCGAAAAATTTATTCACGCCAAAAGCGGCCACTTTTCATTATCATCATCGTCAGCCCATTTAAGTCCCCACTGCTGGGGCACGGGCTTCCCTCAATCACATGAGGGGTAATTGCCATACTCACCACGCTTGGCAGACGGGTTGGCGAGGGTTTTGATATAAATGCAAAGTTTTCCTTCTCTGGGTGCTAATGATCATGCCAGCAGCTTTACCTTAGTCGCCTTTTACGACACCTCGGTAAGAGTGAGGGTGGCCTATTCTACTCTGCCGGGAACCACACGGCCACTTTTGGCGTGAATAAATTTTTCGCGTACAAAAACGGACCCAATATTTGTGCATGGTTATTTAATAAATAGTATAAGTGTTTGCCGAGAGGTTGTAATCCTGAAATTTTTTAAAATAGATGCGGTTTAGTAGCTAAGAATTAAAAACAAATGGTGTCGCTAGTTAGGGCTACCCGTCGGCTTAAGTGACAGTTTGTGCTAAGGTAAAAATGTAGAGCATTAATTTTAATTTAATTATAATAATCTGAGAATTTGATGATAATAATTTAATTTAATTTTAATTAATTTAATCTAATTTGTAATCTATAATTTGTAATATGGATCACAGGTCTGAAATAAATGATATATTATTATTATTATGTTTGTCAGTTGTACCATAACCACGGGCAGTTATGTCCCGGATTTTTGAAAGGAGTGCGTGGGGCCGAAGCCAACACGTAGATGCCCGTTCAATTGACAGTTTTACTATAATGTGATGTGACACCAGCCGGCGACTATCCCTGTATACTCTACAGAAGTATAGCCAAGGACGGTCCCCGGTTGGCATAAGACTATTGAAAATAATGGAAAACAAAATAAACTTTTTGGCAGAGTATAACAAGAGCCTTTCTTGCTTTGGGTACTGCGGCGTTGGCATTGTTTTGTTATTTTCAATTGGTTACGAATGCTTTTTTTATGTGATAGACGAGCAAACAGATCACCTGATTGTAAGCGATTGCCGCCGCCCATGGACACCAGCGACATCAATGGCGACACAAGTGCGCTGCCAACCTTTAAGACCCCCTTTCCCCCGGATTGGGCCTCCGGTACCCTCACTCACGCAGCGAAACACAGCACAGTGCTGCTTCACGCCGGTTTTCTGTGAGGCCGTGGTATCACTCCGGTCGAGGCAGTCCATTCATGCCGAAGCATGGCTCTCCCACGGTGGACAGGCTTTTTGGATTCTGTGGGAAAATTCGGAGGTTTTAAATTAGAATTATGGTTTTTTGTTTTATAACAGTAAACCATAGATCACTATAAAAACTAATACCTATCTCATAAGACCTTTCACTGCTGTTATATAACCAGTATATCGCTTACAATCAACGCCTTTAAAAACCGAACACATGCACACTTGAGCCCCATTGTGGCGGCTCAAGCACTCTTGCGCATCAAGCTCACACTATTGTAGCTATCATCCCGCCATTTACTAAATTACGTTATTATTGTATTATTAAAACGATATACAATATAACTTGGATCATACCAACTCAGCCATGCGCGAAAACTTAAAAAAAACGGAACTTTCCGGTTCTCAAGTGGATCCGCTCATTCGTTCATTCATTCTTTCGTGCGTTCTGTCCGCCATTGTTGCCGACAAAGGGAATTGTTTCTTTTATCATTTGAACTGTATTTCTTTTACATAAGGTGGTGATTGCAGTGAGTGGATGGAGGTTACGCGATTATTTTTTTTGTTTTTAAAAGCTATTGTTATTTTAAGTTTATGAGAGCGGATTTACACAATTTAATTTCTAATAAATTATGATGACATTGGTAACATAAAAAACTCCGCTATCAAGTCTACCAGTATTGAAGATTTTTATATACAATATTATTTAAAATATCAAATGTATTTATACCCAGATAATGAACAAGCACAATATATATTCATCACACAAATGTTTGCCCAGAGTGGGAAATGAAGCCACGACTTTAGGTGTTTGAGGTAGAGACACCGCACAAGGAGCCAACAAGAAACTCAGTAGTTAGGCACTTTTTTACTGAGTTATTTACAAGTCATCGAACTTACATCGTCAACCGCCTCTGTTCCAACGGCCCATTGTCTGGGCATTCTGGGATACTTCCCAAACAGTGTTCACCTCGGAAACTTCGAACAATCCGATCCTAATCGACCCGTCTCCAAGTATGCATTAAACTCGCCTCCCCCGGGACTGGCCCGTGACTGGCACCTCTGACCCTCGCATCCCTTTACGGCGTCTTTATGCAAAGGGTCACGAGATTGATTGTCTAACTATCCTGAATGGAGATCCTGAGATTGCCATAAGCGGATTCCTTAAAAGCTTTCGGTCAGCAGCTTTTAGTCGGGATTACTTGGTGAATTGAGAAGACCTAGGTAACGCTGGGACACTATGAAAGGATTCGTGATGGATGATTAATCATGAATTTATGGTCTTAACGGTTTATTCTGCTTTATTTTACTCTTGTTTAATTGTTTAATCTATTTTAATTTACATCCTGTCTGTTCCCTGTGGATTACTAATCTACCTAACCTATCTTATATCCAACAAATTGGCTATGTGATTGATTTCTAAAACCATACTATAAGTATTTTTAAGTGGTACCTATCTGTTAAGTTGAAATATAATTAGTGTGAGCTCCGGGAATGGACTGTATGAATAAAAGAGTGAAGATAGAGACTGTACGTCAGACCACATATTTTTCAACTGTCAAAATTATACTTTCTCGCTGTATGATATTCTAACCCCAAGATTCCCTGCCCTATTAGCTTTTTTTTCTTCTATCTTTGTCCTTCTCCTATGTTAATATAATGTAATATAATATTAGACTTTGAAAGAATCTTCCACTTGACAGATTGTGTCGTCTATGTGTTTGTTTATACGTTTTGTTGAATTATTTTGTTTTAGATGGTGTAAGAACTAAATTAAAATAATATCCTGAAGAATTTAATTTCATCCATACCGATCAATTTTCTTTTAAAACGTGTCTTGTTAATCACTCGACATTGGCAGAGTTAAAAATGTGTTTGGCATAAGCAAACACAATAGCAGCCATTAAAAAAAGAGTGATTTAAATAGATAAATAAAATTATAATATGAAAATTGTCAAACTAACTGCTATGACGTATATTCAAGAAGAGACAAGACAGAGATAAAAGAGAATATAAACAATATAAAAACACTCTAAAAAGGCTCCCTTGCCAGCCTGTAGTCGACAATTAGGTATATTAAATTACTTCCATTTTAATAAAGAATATATATTTTTTACTAAGCAAGCTTGTGAATACAGCATTTCACTCCTCCTAGCGAGTAAAAAACGGATTGCCACTACGACTCTTCGTGTTAGCGTGTAATTCCCAGTTGTGTCCAAAGCTGTCGCTTTGGAGAACAGGGTACACTTAGGTATACATACCATGATTCAGGATTTGGGGAGTCTGCTTCGACTCCGACATTGCACAGGCCTCTACTGCAGCCTATTGGAGACGGCTCGGTGCTCCCGGCTGTCCTAATTACTCCCCCCAGCCCATCCGAGGAGAGTAGTGTCGGGCCTGGAGTTTTAGTGGGTATACCTCAGGCCACTGCCAAAGGAGAGCCCCACATAACTTGCCCGCCCCCCCAGCTGCGGGTATGCTTAAAACAGTCATCAACATCTCGAGCCGGCGGCATTTTACCAGGGTGATAAAAAAAAAGCATTTGGGGAGTCTGGTAATTACAATGAAACGACTGCCACTCTGACTCTCATTTACTAATTAACCAAAATCTCCTCAAAATTTACTTTCCTTCCAACCCTTCCTTAAAACCTCAAGCAAAACAGTCTCGCCGCAAAAATGGTCGCATTCGGAAACCACTCGAATGCTCGTTACGCGAAGGCATAGAGCAATTTGTAAGGTATACTCAACAGTACCACAGCTTAATCAATGCCAGTAGCTGCACTAATGTTTGATAAACGCCGCCTCCGGTGCTCTTATAAACGGAAACATACGTTTAAAAAAGCTAAGTTGACAGGGAAGTTTTTTAAGTTTTTTTTTTTGTGATAGGTGGCAGACGAGTCCCTCCGGCTACATTGGCAACTAAGATTCACAAACAGTTGTCGAAGAAGAACTAACATTCTTGCTCCTCAACCAGTAGCCAAAGATAATCGATTTTTTTTTGCAGACGGATCACTTGATGGTAGACACCCGCGACACCAGTGGAGACACCAGTGCGCTGCCGACCTAAACCAAAAAGGGGGTTTAAGCCCCCATTTCCCCTGTATTGGGCCTCCGGTACCAACGAAACTCACTCACGCAACGAAACACAGCCCAGTGCTGCTTTACGTCGGTTTTACGTCTAAACGGTTTAGTTATCAATCCATCCCAATCTCTCGGCATTGGCCTTTGAAAGCATGTACTACTGGAGACCTTTATACTGTACTGGTACACTCAATTCTGTACACTCAACTCCGGTATACTCACCCTCGTCGTTAGCGCAATGGGACGAGCGATTGTTGATCAATCAGCGGTAATGAGTTTAATATACGTATTGTTGTTGTTTATGGATAATGTATGAAAAGGTTTGTAAATTAAAGATGTAAAAATAAAATTGGTTTCTTGAACTTTTTTGTGCATCAAACTGCCTTTAGCAGAGTATTTAGTAGAACTATACTTACTCGGAGAACACTAAGAGGGAAAATCGTGAGGAAACTTGCACGTCGCGGATAGTTTCTAAAACGTGTAACCATGATTCAGTTGGTCTGGTTCCTCTGTAAAGGGTTGCGAAGGTCAGACGGCAGTCGCTTCATTGTAATTACCAGACTCCCCGAATCCTGAGTAAAGTCCAAGCGACAGCTTTGGACTTACACACTAAGAAAAGGAGGTCTACCTACTACTTACTCGTAAAACAGCCTCATGCAAGGTTCACCGTCAGCCCATTTAAGTCCCCACTGCTGGGGCACGGGCCTCCCTCAATCACATGAGGGGTAATTGCCATATCACCACGCTTGGCAGACGGGTTAGCGAGGGTTTAGATATAAATGCAGAGTTTTCCTTCTCTGGGTGCTGATGATCATGCCAGCAGCTTTATCTTAGTCGCCTTTTACGACACCTCGGTAAGAGTGAGGGTGGCATATTCTACTCTGCCGGGGACCACACGGCTCATGCAAGGTTATCCAACCTTTACAAAAACATTTCAAAAATACAAATACAAAAATACAAATTTCATATAAACGGCGTATCTGTGGACATTTACATCCCTTTAACCGCGTGTTCTACCCATTCTGAACATCATTTGTTCTACGACTTTTCGAAATTAATCGAGATTTTTTTCAACTCCCCATACAAAATGAGCAAGTCACGTGACCGACTTTGTATGAGAAGTTGAAATTTTTTTATGCGAATAAACAAAAATCATAGAACAAATGTTGTTCAGAATGGTTGATAAAACACGTGGTTAAAGGGATGTAAATGTTCACATATACACCCTGTATGATAATGCCATGTCAAAGCTGAGCACTCACACCACGAGCCCAATTCCTTGTGACATTTTGAAAACATGACAGATGTCACATGAAATCTATACCTACAAGAAAACTATGTTTTAATGATATTCGTCGTATGATGATAGATAAATAGATAGATATACTTCATTACACACGACTTAAAAATAACTAGGCATTACTGAAACTGAAATATACAATTACGGCGGTCTTATCGCTGGAAGCGATTTCTACCAGGCAATCTTCAGGCAAAGGACATTTGATTTTGATTTAATGATAAATGTCACGAGCCCGAGAATAGGGCTCCAGTTCATATTCATACAATTATTGTACCTAAGTTTTTGGTAAGAAATTCTTAGTGGCAGCCCGGAGTCTGGAAGCTGGCGGTCTTGTAACCCCGTGCCTCGGAAAGCACGTTCAGCTGTTGGTCCTGCGCGCGATCCCTCTCCGGTCGTGTCACAGTAGTATCCCATCGGAATATGACTCTCATATTCCGATGGGACACTACTGTGATACGATATGAGGGTAAAGGAATAGAGAGTGCACTTGTGTTTGCGCACAGACTTGAGCACTATAATATATCCTGCGTACGTGGCTGATCGTTGAGATTGGCCGCCGTAGCCGTAATCGGTCGGAGGGTATTATTAATTAGTGCCCAAAAATACCACAAGAAATAATTCGAAACGAATTTCTCACAATCACAGTCCACAACACCATCATAATCGTAAAATTTATTGCAATTTTCACGCTCTAAGCCGCCCTCTGTCGGAGATATATTAATTTGCATACGGTTTTGTCTACAGAACCCCTCGTCTGCGCGTGTAATGATCGTGTTTATTTGCCAAATTGTGTTTGCCACTTAACATAACCGGTTTTGTTTCGCTTAGTGTATGCCTGGAGTGATTGTTGTGGTTTGCTTCGGTTACTTAGAAATCATTGGAATTTGATAGATTAGCATGAATGATGCAATCATCATCATAATCAGCCTGCAGGAGTTTAATCCTGAATACAACCCTCCATGAATCCGGTTGCAGAGTATCAGCTTGTATCCAGCGAGGTCCTCACTTTCTAAACAGGTCGACTGTCCATCTCGTGGGTAAATTTCCCACGCCTTGCTTAGTATATGGTTTCCATTTGAGTCGTCCAGTGGCCATCAGATTTTTGTGCTAAGTGCCCTGTCCTTTGCCACTCTAATCCTCTGGACTATGGCGATCACTTTGCTTCGTCTACGAATCTCGTACTGATTACGTAGAGATGGTATTACATGCAAATGTACCAAACAATCAATCAACAGCCTGTGCCCGTCCAATGTTTAACGTGGTCCTCCTTCATGCTGCACCATGAAATCCTGCCCCAGGCCTTTCTCATTAGGATCTGCTAGCAGCCCTCTCAAGGTCATCAGTACGAGTAGTAGGCGCATCCTTACACTGTTTCCCTAACCGAAATCTCCACTTCAAATACTATAAGTAAACCTAAATATTTTCTTTAAAAAGTATTTACTAATTTAAACATTATAGGTACTCGTATACTAAATGTGGGAATTTAAATGTGGGAGAGCCACGCTTAGGCATGAATGGGCCGGCTCGACCGGAGTGATACCACTGCCTCACAGAAGACCGGCGTAAAGCAGCGCCTGCGCTGTGTTTCGCCGTGTGAGTGAGGTTACCGGAGGCCAAATGGGGGAGAAGGGGAAAAGGTTGGCAGCGCACTTGTGACTCCACTGGTGTTGCGGGTGTCCATGGGCGGCGGAATTGCTTACCATCGGGTGATCCGTCTGCTCGTCTGCCACCTCTCATATATAAAAAAAAACTAAAAAACTGATAAATAAGTTAGTTTCATTTTCAATACATGCTGTATAAAAAAAATTGTTCGTTTCAATAAATGTTCTGAAAACTATAGGTACTTGCAAATCATACAAATAAAACCAATTGTCTATAAACATTCATTTTTCAATTCAACATTTTAAAATCATAGCTCTCTGTTGTAGAACAAAGGTGTCCGAAACCACTATACCGACATAAAAGGTGAAAGCTTGAACATACTAAACAATATATTCGAATCAACAATCAGTAATGAAACTCATTGTAAACGATACGATACGTACTCATAAGCGAATAGGCAATCATAAAAATCTCGGGCATAATTACAATTTTTATTCCAACCACAATAAGAGCACTCGAAACACATTAACTTTGGAAACCGACGAAAAGAAAAACAAAATTAATGATTGAGACTAATTCGCAATAAAAATGCCACATGCGAGCAAATATGAGGAGGGGACAATTATAACAAATTAATAACGCACACTACCCTTAAAACTCGAGTAGAGATTTGCATTCAATAGCATTCTCGCTTTTGTTGCTTATTCTTACTGAAACTAAGCCAAATTCAACGTTACTCCAAAGATTTACATCTCAAAATTGTTCACCATTCCCACTGGTGTTTAGATCTGTTTTCTTTCCAAGCGCTTTTGAAGGGTCATCTGTTTCAATCACGACAATAGCAGCTGTATATGCGTTTGCGTAAAACTCAAAATTGTTTGCCGGTGAGAGTACACGAGATCACTTGAATATTAAAAGTCTTGGTAATTATTCAGGAATCCATCCATCATTAATCACACCCGAGGGTGGAGAGGGAAACGCTGTAAAAATGATTGTTGAAGAGATAAATTACACAAGACATGGTGGTTGACATTTATTCGCGGATTCCGGACACGTGTATGTTGTATTTTTTTGTGCGACACATATTAACAAAACAGATGTTAGTACTGTTATTGTTGACGAGATTTATTACGAGCATAATTTTATCATTAAAGAGCGTAATCGGGGAATATTTATGCCAAATTCCAGCAACAATGACACAATAAAATTTATTGTTTGTCTTAAGTTATTGAAGCGAGTTGTTGTAAATCCTTTACTAACAAGATTCAAATTGTACCGAATAAAGATATTTTGTACATTTATATATTACATATTATATTTGAAATACGGTCTCAAAGCCACACACACGGCCTCATAAATAACCGGCGTGAAGCAGCACTGTGCGGTTTACGCCGATGCGTGAGTGAGGGTACCAGTGGCGCAATCTGAGGGAAAGGGGTGTTTAAAGGTTGGCAGATTACTTATGACTCCACTGGTGTCACGAGTGTCCATAGGCGGCAGCAATCGCTTACCACCAGGTGATCCGTTTGCTCGTCTGTCGTCTATCACATAAAAAAAAATCTTCATATGAATCTAGAAGTTCTGAATTAAAATTTAAGCTGTTTCAACATTTGAAACGTCATACCAATATAAAAGACGTCTTCAATTTGACCTAAAGCTGTCTGAAGCTAATGTTCTCGTATAATACAGTAATCCACTCAATTGAAATTGAGTGAAACCCGCAAAAGGTTATTACAAATTTAGTCCTCAACATTCTAGTAGCGACCTTTCATCCTAAAATACCGTCACAAAGGGATAAATAAGCATTGAAACACCACCGAGTACCATTAGCCCGCGTGTATCTGTCAGCCAACTTTAACAATTAATAGCCAACCCAATAATAGAAACTAAAGCACAATGCCCCGGACTACAAATTAATATATTCATACTTTGTTCTGAGGTCAGTACCCGAAAAAACCTCTTCCATTCAAAAACCGACTTAAAACCGTGGCGACCAAAGTCGAATTTAATTTTCCTAAAGTAAATAGTTGACTAAATTAATGACGATGAAATTTTGCACTCTAAATTCAGAACATAAGACTCAAAATCTAAAGCAGCGGGTTTGGTAGAGGGAAGTATTTGCGGAGTTTTTATCATTATAATTATGCACAACACAATGATAGTATAGCCATTTTTATTGCTAACATTGAAGCGATTCGGCACTGGCTAATCGTTTGAGCCCATAATGGAGTTTTTGCGGCAAATGCATTAAGCTCCTTTGTAGTTTGTCCAAATGATGGCTTGACAATACAACTTCAATTATATTTCACTGGTTTTGTATTAGAAAGTGTGAATGATATTATTATTTGAAAAGTTATACATTGGATTGGTAGCACAATTGATATACAAATTAATCTTGCCATTTCATATCATCAACAGATCTAGGTAAGTATTAATAATTCATACAACATCTCATACGTTGTTCTGATCCCGCTTAAGCACTTGTGTTACAGATATCAGACAACAGAGGAACACAAATATATACTTAAATACATGTATTACACCCAAACACTGAACAAACGCAAGTGTTCATCGCACGAATGTTTGTTCAGGGTGGGGATCGAACCCACGACCTTTGGCGAAGAGGCAGGGTCACTACCAATTGCGCCATCCGGTCAGTCCTCCAGTGACTCCTGTGGCTCCACTAGTATTGCGATTGTCCATGGGCAGTGGCAAATGCTTACCATCAGTCTGCTCGCCTGCCATCTAAATAAAAACTTCATGTCGCAAACGGCCCGTTTTCAGCGAGAACCCGTTATGAGGTTATCTTATAAGGCTCGCTCAAAATTACAGCCTAAAAATCAATGCTGCAGCAGCTGCCTAGCGGTTGTTGTAGCACATGCTGAGGCTGAACCTGGCCTTGGGCAGTGACAAAGCTTACCATCAGCCTGCTCGCCTGCCATCTACATAAAAACTGTCTGTCAAATGCTTGTTCAAAATAAAGCCTGAAAATCAGTGCTGCAGCGGTTGTAGCACATGCTGAGGCTGAACCTGTCCATGGGCAGTGGCAAATGCTTACCATCAGTCACTCAATTGCGCTATCCGGTCAGTCGGGATTATTGTATTGGGATATTTATAGGTCTGCTAATACCTACTATACATAAAATTTAAAGTAATCATAGTGTTTCATTACGAGCATAGAATTTTTGTAATAATTCTATAACTGCAAGTATTTTTGCATTGTTAATGCGATGTTATATACTCGTATGTTGCCGTACCTAGATAATTAGGTGGGTGGGTACTTATCTAGAATATATAAAATTATAGAAATATGACAACTTTATTACCATATTATATACCTCTACATCTTTGAAATAATATAGTAACAATGTTTTTTTTTCTCTAACCCCATCAAGACCGAACCGGACCGAGGGAAAAGGGGATTTAAGGTGACGGGTAGGGCACACTAGCGACGCCAATAGATTTAAATTTTTAGCAACTAAACCAGATCGGTTTTAAACAATTTCGGGGTTACAATCTTTAGGCAAACACTTATACTATTTATTAAATAACCATGCACAATTGTTGGGTCCGTGCGCAAACGCGAAAAATTGATTCACGCCAAAAGTGGCCGCTTTTGACGTGAATCAATTTTTCGCGTACGTGTTGGACCCAACGTTTTTGCATGGTTATTTAATAAAAAGTAAAAGTGTTTGCCTAGGGATTGTAGTCCCGAATTTGTTTAAAATAGATCCGGTTTAGTAGGCAAAAATTAAAATCTATTGGCGTCGCTAGTGTCCCCTTCGCCTTAACCTATAGGTTGGCAGCGCACTTGTGACTCCACTAGTGTCGCGAGTGTCCATCGAGGGCGGCGGCAATATCTTGCCATCAGGTGATCCGTCTGCTCGTCTGCCATTTATCACATAAAAAAAAGACCGAAGACAATTAATAAGATTTGCTTTTCTAAATTGACACTACTCGGAACTGAATCCAAACTTACCCTGGTCTCCGAAGTAAACGGAAATTATTATGCACTGCGATTGCCTAATTATCCGTAGCATAGGATCATGGGGTATCAAATTTTAAAATTTTTGCTTTGCCATCTTTTCACCACATTCAATCACGTTTAAAATTACCCCCATTTCTTTATAATGATGGGGATCTTTTATACATGGCACACGTCGCCAACTCACTTGTCACGCACAACAAACCAAATACGGTAGGTATTTTCCTTTCAAGAAAAAAAATCGATGGTATTAAATCCGAGTCGAAATAAGGGTTTCCAACGCGAGAAAATACACAATGAGCGTATGCCTTATTTGTGTTTGTTGAATAGCATTGAATATATTCGCTATAACGTGCCGGAGAAAGAGTAATCCCCAAGACTGGTGCCAGATTCTGCTAATGTATTAGAACTTTTATTTTACGTTGAGACTCTCGAAGGCAAAATTAATATATAATCTTTTGTTAGAATATGGTTTCTAGAATTGGAAAAATTGTTCTTAAAAATAAATTAAAGAATCCAACATAATATTATGTCGCAAACCTCGTACAACTATAACTTTAATGTATCAATACGGGGATTAACACGATATTTATTATGTGAAACATCGAGCCAAATATGTGAGTACACAATGTTGTTTCACATAATAAATATCTTGTTAATCCCCGTATTGATACATTAAAGTTATAATGCAACGCGAAAATCTAAAAAAACAAGCGTGCAATTATTTTGACATTTAATTGTTTACTTTTATAGCGGGAGAGCCACGCTTCGGCATGAATGGGCCGGCTCGACCGGAGTAATACCACGTCCTCATAGAAAACCGGCGTGAAGCACTGCATGCGCTGTATTTCGCTGCGTGAGTGAGGGCACCGGAGGCCCAATTTAGGGGAAGGGGTGTTAAAAGGTAAGCAGCGCACTTGTGACACATTTGTACGCGATAAATTGATTCACGCTAAAAGTGGCTGCTTTTGGCGGCAATCAATTTTTCGGATCCAACATTAGTGCATAGTTATTTAATAAATAGTATAAGTGTTTGCCGAGAGGTTGTAACCCCGAAATTATTTAAAATAGATCCGGTTTAGTAGCTAACAATTAAAAACGAACGGTGTCGCTAGTTAGGGCTACCCGTCGCCTTAATGGAGGCCTAATCGGAAGGAAGTGGTAGTCTAAAGATTGAAAGCGCACTTGTCACTACACTGATGTGTACATGGGTGGCTGCTTTGTTTGCTATCTGGTGAAAGGTATGCTCGCCTGCCACCACCACATGTTAAGGTAGTCACGTTCTTACCTCACGATCGAAGCATTAGCAGCAAACAGTATTACCGCTCACATTTTCAGAATTAAAAAGATTCATTACTTAGTGCTCAAAGTCTTTTAACCTTACATTCGTATATATTGTATGATAACGTGTTTATTTATTTATTTATTATCTAGATATAATCAATATTCAAAATCAAAAGGATTGCACCACCCTCCCCTCTTCTATCTAATGTCCTTTACCTGAAGATTGTCTGGTAGAGATCGCTCCCAGCGATAAGACCGCCTAAATTGTACATTGTATCTCTGTATACCTAGCTTTTAAGTTTTGTATGTTGTGCAATAAAGAGTATCTATCTATCTATCTATCTTAAGAGCCCCTTTTACGATTCAGTAGTTAGCCAACATATTTTACTGATTGTAATATCCTCCAACCGATTACGGCTACGGCGGCCAATCTCAACGATCAGCCACGTACGCAGGATATATTATAGTGCACAAGTGTGTACGCAAACACAAGTGCACTCTCTATTCCCTTGCCCTCATAATCCGAATGGGACACTAATGTGACACGACCGGGGAGGGATCGGGCGCAGGACCAACTTAACGTGCTTTCCGAGGCACGGGGGTACAAGGACCGCCAACTTCCAGACTCCGGGCTCCCACTAAGAACTACTGATTGTAATGAAATTATGATAGTCCAGTCAGCATCAAAAGTAGATTAACACTTTAGTACCATGTCAAAGTAACTGTTCTGCCTATTATAGACAGTTTTCAAGAGGTTCGTAAAAAAAATTAACTTCGACATGGTACTAAAGTGTTAAACTACTTTTGATATTGACCGTAATTAAATGAAAAAATTATCAAAACATTTTAAATAAAAAAGTATTCGTGATTTTTTCCAACTTATTTTGTTCACGCCATTCATGACATCACTAGCAAGAGTCTTAAAAAAGTGGCCACTTAAAATGGCGAATTTCTGCAACTAAATATTCAATAGCTCTATTCATTATTGCACAACTAAGTTATAATTCATAATTATACAAAAAAAATCAACAACTCAATAAGATGCCTTATTAAAACTATAACAATGTTATTTAACTCTTAAAAGCACATGAATGCTAATCTTAAAATTACAAGCAACTAAGAAGAATTTTGAAATAACTATAATCACACATTTACAGCTAATCAATTTCAACACATAACACAAAAGCAATAATGTTAACAGCTTTAAATAAATACAAAATTACAAGGCCCCTGGATAAAGCACAAGGTAATTCAACCCATTCTAGGGATGGGAAAAATAATCGATAATCACTTAAAAAATATAGTATGCTTACCGGGAGGCTCTTTTTTTTGGTAACGAAGGGAAAAATGCATTAGGCACCTTCCCGTCAGGTCGGGGGACCTGACGGGGTGTGTGGGACTCCCAGAGGTTTACCCACTAAAAACCCTCCGACGCTCGCTGTTGATTTATAGGCGAGACCTACGGTGACTCAACAGTCCGTTTAACCACGCCAACGGCCAACGTCTGCCAGACCAAATAGGCAGGTCGCCTCAGGGGGGTGCTATAATAGGACCCACTCCTTAACTTTAAAAATTCGCGCCCGCGTGCAGCGCGTCATTCTCCCCATGCGGTGTCGCATTATGGGACAGCTGGTGCCCCCGCACCTACCACCCGAGACCCTCTACCGGGAGGCTCTAATCCAACTGAGCTACTTTGGCGACTTTGGCAAGTCAAAGAAGTTAGTTTTTTGTGCCCTATAATATGCAAAGGAAATATTACAAATATTTTTCCACCTGTTATGATGAAACTGCTCTCATATAGATTGTCATATAAGATAAGAAACAATTTATTGACCACAACACATTTTAAATAGAACATAACAGAGAAACCAAGAAACAGAGACAGAAAGTTGCGGCCAACAAGACTCAGCCTCAGCATATACTGCAACTGCCACAAACAGCAGCTGCAGCGCTGGTTTTCAGGCTGGACCTTGGATGACGCCTTTGCATAGGAAAAAAAATATAGTACCTAAAGATTGACATGCAATAAAAACAAGTAAAACAAAATGAAAATTAACATTCAAAACAAAGATATATATTTAAAAACATTAAAATTATATAAAAAAAAGAAACAAAAAAAAATACACCAATAGATCATCATTAGTGACAGTGGCGCCATCAAATAACTGCGCGCATTATCATCTGTGCCAACAGTATGAAGGTACCACGAAGATAAAATATATTATCATATAAATTGTTAAAACATATAAATTAAGAATGAATTCCCAAAAAGTATTGTAGCCGAACAATTAACTTAATCATTTTTATTTTTTAAGCTGTAGATACCAGAAACTGGTCCACAATCTTTAAATCGCTCAGCGGGCTTTAGAGTGAGCTTAACTAGCTCGGTGTTTTTGAGTGGTCTATATTTCAAGTAAGGTTGTCTGGCAGAGAACCAAAGTCATTGAGATCATTTACTGAAGTGGTAAGCTGAAAGGCAGTGGTCTGAGAATATCGGTGATCCATTGATCTCTATTTATCCGCCTGATATATATCTGAAGCCAATTTAGTTGAACTTAGTTGACTGTCAGTTGTTAAGATCTCACACCATAGCTTTTTAATTCTTATATGTCTGGTAGCCATGAAGGTGACGATATGGTTTTTTTTGTATAAAATAGGGGGCAGGCGAGCAGATATATCACCTGCCGGTAAATAACCACCGCCGCCCATGGGCACCTGCACCACCAAAAGAGTCACAAGTGCGCTGTCGGCCTTTTTAAAAGGAGCAGGTACGCTCTTGAAAGTCTATCTTTTGGGGTCCGTTCGATAAATGTGACTAGCCCACTCACACTTCAATTTGGGAGTTTTCTTGCCAACATTTACTTCATCATTATTAATTTATAGGTAGATTGCCACATCCCTAACCCATTCGATGGGCGGCACACAAAAAGCACCCGCTCTTAGTTACCTAACTAACTATTTAGGCAACAGTTTGACTTTAATTAATCCTGACACCGTCTTTGTCGTCTATTGAAGTATCATTTATCACTTTCAAACTTCGGACTATCGAAGCAAGAAATTTTGAATCACGACCCACGGGCCCAGAAATACCATTGGTGCAGCCGTTTTGTGTTGCGGCAACACTGATGTTACTACCGGCTTTGTTTGTTGTTGTATTGATAGCTAAATTGGCGGTGAAAAGAGTGGATTTTGATTTTGATGAGTAGATTACGAAACGATTGAATTAGTGATGGTGGTAGCTGAGTGGATAGGAACATACGCCTCTTCAAGTATAGTAAGCACGCCTAACGCCCAAGTGAAAAAGTGTTGTAGATGAATCAACAAAATGTTTTGAATACACTCATAAGTAATCTGCCTGTCTTTCTGATGACTACCTCGTTGGCGCAGTGGGTAGTGCATCGCACTTTAAAGCGACGGCTGCGCCGGGGTCCGGGGTTCGATCCCCGGGTCGGACAAAAATTTGTACCTGAGTTTTTCCGGTACCGGCACCGGGCTGTTTCACGCTTTTCTGTGAGGTCCTGGAATCACTCTGGCCGAGCTGACCCATTCATGCCGAAGTGCACCAGTTGCACTCCCTCGCACTAAAAGTGCACCTCGCCAACATTCAGGGTATGCACTCCAATCTCGAACTGGTCCATCACCACATGGAGACCGAAAAACCGCATCTGCTGTTCCTCGCGGAAATGCAAATCAGATATCCCATAGACGCAGTATACCTACCTACATTACCCAGGTACCCTGAAGCACAATTTTAAACAACGCGCTGGCACCTGCGTCTATGCTCGCGATGACATCTGCTGCCGACGTCTCCGTAACCTTGAGGATCTCAGTTTTTCCACCTTGTGGGTTCTGGTTGGCACTGGAGTAGTCTTGAAAATTCTCTATTGTCTACCGGTCAACCAGTCGCACGCCGATAATACAGAGACAACCAGGCTATTCCAGCACCTCAGCGCTTCCACAGAAACGGCCCAACAGAGGTACCCAAGTGCGCAACTGGTTGTTCTCGAGGACTTTAAAGCCTACCACCATGAGTGGTTGTTTCCTTTCCAGTCTTGTCGCTAGGTCTCTGTCAGCTGGTAAACGGCGCTACCCGGGTAGCTGATGTAGATGGCCATACAACAAACTGCCTGGACCTTCTGGTGACAACTGACCCAGACCGATACCATGTGGCAATCTCTTCTCCCCTGGGAAGCTCTGACCACTGTCTGGTGAAATCAGTATTAGTCTACTCTCCACCCGACCTTGATCCTACGTGAACTAGGCGAGTATGGCGATACAGGTCAGCGCGGATGCAATTTCTGACGTGGTACGTAGGCTATGGAATACTTTCCATACTCTGACGCTTTGCAAAAGAACAAAGCTCGCCCTTGGTTTAACGCGGACTGTGGCAAGGCCGAAGCGGTCAATCACACCGCCTACCAATACTAATCCTGGGCCGACCGCTCGATCCCGCAAATCGCAGAATGTTCGGAAACTGAAGAAAGCTTAGAACAGTGCCGCCAAGTCGTGCAAAAGTATTCCCGCTTCGACCACATTAGCCGTATAGGAGAGAAATTAGCCTCCTATCCGTCCGGAAGCAAAGCTTTCTGGTCACTGGCTAAGTCAATGTCCTAGTATTAAACAGATTAATAATACGCCATACTGCATTTCAATTTGTGCAAGCGGTCACTAATACTATATCAGATCCCATGTTTCCAGTACGCTCCACTCTGGATATTTTCGATACACGTCCCTAATAACAGCTCGGGTCTGGATTTCAATTATTTGCCAATCCGTTACCTCTCCGAGCATAGTGGTCCTGACTCGATTGCCTCCCGTCTGGCCGTACAGCCCGGAATCGAACTCGGGTCCCGCACAATAAAATACATCTAAATAAATAACACGGACTTCTCATTGTAATGCCGGCTCCATACAAAATATATTTTCTCTACAATGCGAACGATACGAATGGGAAAATGGGGCGCACTCGATTCGGGAAAAAAACTGGCGACTGTGATGGCAACACTCGCTCGATTCAGGCGCGTTCTATTTTCGAAAATTTGAATGTGACAGAGTTTTTGTGGGAAGTTTCGTCGTTAACCCGTTGGCCAGTTACAGTTTTTAAAATTGTGTTACTTTTGTTGGCTGTGTGTTATTTAGCGTTCTAGTGTATGTAAATAAAAATAATTCTCTGAGTTCCACCTCTGAGTGATAATTGCATTTCATTGTAGTGACCATAAACTACAGTGATAATTTCCTACCACTAATGTACGCCACCCAATCTCAACGATCAGGCAAGAACGCATGACATAACTGTGATTTGGGTTTGATTCTTTTTTTTATATACTAACACAGTCCAATGGCTCACCTTAGCCCGCTGATTTAATGGTAAGCAAAAGAAACACCGTGGGTGAGCAACGCTTTGGCATGAACAAGCCGGCTCGACCGGAGTGATACTCACAGAAAACCGGCGTGAAGCAGCACTGTGCTGTGTTTCGCTGCGTCAGTGAGGGTAAAGGAGGCCTAATCTGGAGGAAAGGGGGTTTAAAGGTTGGCAGCGCACTCCCACCGTCCATGAACCGGCAACACCGGGGTTGGGGTCACAAGTTCGCTACCAAACTGCTGATCGCTGCTAGTATTCCAGCTGCCAGCCAGCCCATTCATGTCGCAACATGACTCTCCCATGATCAATTTACTCAATGGACAACATTTCAAAATTGCTAAGCTCTGAAACAAAAAATACCATTTCTTTATTTACTTTTCCGCTGCACGAATATATATTTATTTATTTTTTATATTGCTTATTTACTGAGAAAAAAATTAAAAACTAAAAAACGTAAGATGACGTCATCGGACGGCAGAATGTAAAATATTTCTTTGCTTAGCACATTATAGTTTTAAATTTACGAAATGCCAAAGCCATGACATGCAACTGTAAAAAAAAAGACAACTTGTCAACGTTGATTGTATGAATGACGTTGACAATGTTGACACTAGTATTATTTACCTTTGACAGTAGTACCTACCTTTTTATTATTAAAACAATGATAAGCAAAGGAATATCGCTGTATTCAGCCGTCCGATGACGTCATTTGGCGCTTACGTCTATTTAGAATATAAAGAATTTTAATAATTATTTTATGCATGAAAATGCACAAATTTTGAAAAAAGAAAAAATATGGGTCCGTTCATTTTATGTCTATTTTCATATAAAAAAACCATATGGACATGTTAAAAATATGAAATGTTGTCCATTGATATCTATACAGTCTCGTGAAATAAATAGGAAATGTACCCCCAAACAGTTAAAGGTGAAGGACTATTTTCATCCTTTCAATTATGAATATTTGATAGACAGACATCTCGATTTTCTCGAGCGATATCAAACTTAACAATTATCCGAGTCCGTCATCGTTTACATTTGAATCTGACAAATTAATTTACTTTCCAGCAGATAAATCCACTTCATAAGTGGAACAAAGCCGCGCGAAAGTCTTATAGATCGCAACTCACTACAATGGCCGAGGGAACTAATGATTAATTCAAAACTCTTTGGATTCCCTTTGGGTTTGGCCACGAAATTAGCGAGAAGCTGCAATGATGCTGATCTAGATCTTTGGTAGGGCACACTAGCGACGCAAATTGATTTTTTATTTTTAGCTGCTAAACCGAATCTATTATAAACAATTTCGGGGTTACAACCTCTCGGCAAACACTTATACTATTTATTAAATGACTATATACAAATGTTGGATCCGTTTTTATACGCAAAAAAATAATTCACGCTAACAGTGGCCGCTTTTGACAGTAATAAATTTTTCGCGTACAAAAACAGACTCAACATTTGTGCATGGTTATTTAATAAATAGTATAAGTGTTTGCCAAGAGGTTGTAACCCCGCAATTGTTCAAAAGTGATCGGGTTTAGTAGCTAAAAATTAAAATCGATTGGCGTCGCTAGTGTGCCCTACCCGTCACCTTAAGGTAACTAGCACCGACGTAACTAGCACAGCCAATAGATTTGCATTAATCATGGCGATAGTAAGACATTTTTTTTAAAAGTACAACGGTGAATCTGTAAAGGAAAGTATTAATTTGTTTTGAGATGTAATCGTACTTGTATAATTCTTTCTATTGCCTAAAGTAGCCATTTATGACATTTTCAAAAAATATGGTTACCACTTGTGAAAAAGAAATTATGATACAACTTTGTCTCAAAAATCCTTTGTGGATTCCTTTGGACCTTTGTACTTTTTTTCAATGTCTCGTAATCGAAACCATTAATACAAATCTATTGGCGGCGCTAGTTTCGTGGAATATACTCGTAGTTATAAAATGTTACCAAGATGAGACCACTGTGTTTCACATTCTCGAAAATTTAAGAGATCATGTAACAGAGGCAGCTCAGCAAAGCTCTAAATAATACCGGACCCTAAAGCTTAACTCTATAAAGCCTAACTTTACAATTTCCACACTTCACTCAACGCAAATACTCACAGCAGACAGCAGGCAAAATATTTCAATCTTATTAATAATAATCTTTATACTCATACAATTGTACCCATGTTAAAAATGGTCAGTAGAATAAAAGAGAATAATAAATATTAATAAACATTTCACAACATCACATACATTGATCTGACTCTGAGATAGGTAGCTCAAGCACCTGTGTTACGGATATCAGAATCAACAGTGGGATTACAAATATATACATATAATACTTTTCTTTTGTAAAAACATACTTATAATACATAGAAAACACCAATACAATCAGACATGTTCATGCACACGAATGTTTGTACTGTACGGGGATCGAACCCGCAACCCTTGGACCAAAGGCAGCGTTCACTGCCACTGTTCCAAACGGGTCGTCCATTAATTAACGGTTATGCTCGAGCCAAAGACTTGTGACAGTCGTTGTCATTCTACTTTTTTTTTAAATCGGCCGGCTGTGTAGGTCTTGTTCAGACCGGTATCACTCGCTGGCTTGATCGCTACTGTTTGTGGTTAACCCAGCACTTTTCTTTGGATTGAGATCCCTAGCTTCATTTGGATAACATTCAATGTGAAAAATGCGGCCACCGTTCATCGCCTACTTTTCTATTATGTAATATAGTAACACATATATTGACTCATCATCAGCCTATCGCAGTCCATTGCTGGACGTAGGCCTCTCCAATTATTCGCCACTGTGATCTATCCATGGCTTCTCGCATCCAGCTCTTGCCAGCCATCCTGCACAGATCGTCCCCCCACCTAGCCAGAGGGCGCCCTACATTACGTTTGCCAAGACGCGGTCTCTACTCCAGAACTCGTTTACCCCATCGGTTGTCGGTTCTGCGGCTAATATGGCCAGCCCACTGCCAGTTAAGCTTGCTAATCCTGTGAGCAATGTCGATAACTTTGGTTCTCTGCCGGATCACCTCATTTCGGATTCGATCTCGGAGAGAGACGCCGAGCATTGCTCGTTCCATAGCCCGCTGAGCGACTTTTAACTTGTGGACCAGCCATACCGTAAGTGTCCACATTTCGGCTCCGTATGTCCGTATATATTGACTAATGTGTAGAATTTATATAATTAGGTGTTCTCAATGTGTCATCCAAAACCGTAATTTTAGAACCAAGAGTAAGCTTGGACTATGATCCAAATCCGTTGAAGCGACTGCTTCTGCCATAAAACAGGGGAACTAGACCAACCGCTCGTTACACATTCTGAATTATCATCTCAAAAATTGTGAGTATCCACATTTCGAGAAACTATCTGGCAGGTCTCCTGCTAATAAAACAAGAGGTGCAGCGTGTAGGGACTCGAACCTACAACATTCCGGTAAACCTGGCACGATTTTGTCCACCAAAACGCTCAATAGAAATTACAAATCGCATTCTTCGTAGCCCCAAAACAAAAGCAAAGAACGGGATGAAATAAAACAATTGTATTGAAAAACGCCCCCAAAGAGAGCGGGTTCGTAATTATTAAATTGAAAACCGTGTTTTCGGTTGACAATCGCCGGTGGGGTGACAGTGCACAGCCCCCGCGATCCCTTACTAACCCACCGTTTGTGTACCTACAGAGCGCACACTAGGAAGAATCATTATTTTATGTTATTTAAGTAAACAAGTGGCCCGCCCTCACTTCGTTTCGGGAGATTAGTTTTACTTTCTACCAATAGATGGCACGACATGTCGATTACATAGCGCAAGCGTTTCGTGTTTTTGGATTACCTATAATCATTGCCGCTGTATGTAGGATTCAGTGTTGCCAACTCAGCTCTTTTAGAGCTAGATTTGGCTCTACTTATCATGTATCAGTTCGGAAAAAAACCGTTTAGCTCCTTAGCTGCTATTTAGGACTATTCTAGCCCTATTTAGGATCATTCAATATCCTTGGTTTTATTTGAGTTCAAAGATCAACTTCGACTGTTGACTACCCACTTATTCTCAATAAGTTACTTAACATTGGCAAGATATCTTCGCGTAGAGCCATAACATAAAGAAATTATCGTAGAAATTAGCGTATCATCCTAGACCTCATCGTCGCTTTCCATCAGGTGCGATTGTAGTCAAGCGTTAGCTTATTGACCAAAAAAAATAGTTTCAAACAGACTGTAGATAGATACATACCAACTCTTTATTGCAACATTCAGTGTACAATTCAGACAATGTAAAATGTAGGAACCTAATGTGAGTCTGTGCATGTCTGTACGTATCTAGGTACATATTGTCTGGTGAAAACACAATTTCGTTTATATAACCGAAATGCTTGAGCTTAGATTTGGTTGCTAAAAATAAAAAAAAAAGATTATCCGATAGGCATAAAATAGTTTTTTTTTTATGTGATAGGTGGCAGACGCTAGTCTGATCACCTGATGGTAAGCAATTGCTGCCGCCCATGGACACTCGCGACACCAGTGGAGTCTCAAGTGCGCTGCCAACCTTTAAGCCCCCCTTTCCTTCGGATTGGACCCGGTACCCTCCCTCACGCATCGGTCGGCTCGACCGGAGTGATACCATTCATGCCGAGGCGTGGCTCTCCCATGGATAAAGACTAAATAAAATAGTTATTTAATTATCTTGCTTGACTAAACCAACCGAACGGGCGCGGCGCCGCGGTGCGTCTCGTATCTACCTCTAACGCCATCTAGTGAGAGAGAGTTCTGTCAAAGTTTGCACAGTATGCCGTTTCCATACACTTTATTCAGATTTAATACATTTACGCATAAATTTAATGGTCTTGTAACAATAACATTTGCAAACCAAAATAATGTAGCTAATTAATGATAAAACCATTTTGAACATCTGTTATCAGGATAATAAATCGATATACGCAAATAAGTAGGCAGTTTTGTTTGCATTCTGTTTAGCAATGGCCATGTAAAATGAAATAAATTATCTTTTACTTTGTCTTTAATGTTACCAAAAATCCTTGAAATGTTATAATATTAAAATAATTTAAATCTGATGGCAACTTATTTAATAATATCTATAAACTGGTTTTATAGTCTAACAAAAAATAGATTTTTTTAAACAAATTGATTTTGATAAACATTCGATAAAAGTTGTTCCATGAGAACTTGCGTAAAAACCGCAATTTTGAAATTTTTTTAGAATCATAAATTAATTATGGATAGAATAATGTAGTCAAAATTAGGGTATTAAATTACATCACCTATACAAACGTTAGTGGAGAAACAGATTTTTACTGAATCTGGGTGTTTCCGTATGATAATAAAATGGAAAACCATCGTTTGGTGCGATGTCTGTGATGTTGTTGTTGTCTCAGTCTTATGATGTGATGAACTCGTATTGGTTCTGTATCTGAATGTATTAAACATCGCATGAAAAAAATATTTTAGAGATCACACACTTGTTCACACAAGTATATTTGATCCTCTAAGTACACATCCAGTATATTTTAAATGTTCTGATATTTCCAAAAGATTCATAAATGGTTGATGTTATCAGTAACATCAGTTGAACCGGCAGAAATTTCTATATTTATTAAAACATGATCGTCATAAACACCATCATCATCAGTTGAATCTTTTTTATCAGCAACTTTCATATTCAATAATAAAGGTAATGAAAATCCTGTAGTACCCACATAGTTGACCCAGTAAGTTTTTTCCACTGGATATGTTAAACAGTTAAGTACCTAGGTACCTGAATTGTTTGATGAAACATCTTGTCTGACTCTTTTGTTGTTTTGAGACCATTGTTCTAATCTTATGTTTTTATTTTTTTTATATTAGCGAAACATGAGGACTTTTTACTTTTTTATGTCACACTTGTATACCATGTTTTGTGTAAATAAATAAATGATTTGATTTGATTTGATTTGATGATTCCAACCTTGATACAAACATCCAACGGGGGTATCTTTCAAAGAAAAAACTATTTTATTGGTTTTTGCGATGGAGTTTCATAAAAGCAGAATTCTATCAAATCCTATACGTATATCCATCTTCAACTGTTCAAGGGAAAAAAATAATAATTCTAAAAATGTGTAAAGGGTGAATTTCAAAATAATTCTCAAATTATATTTATGATCAAATGGTTAGAATGCGTGGTTTACACAAGTTCTATCATTCATCTAAAAAATAACTACGTATTTTTAAACTTTCCCAAAACATTTTAAATGATGAAGCATAAAAAAACACAAATTTCTGTATGTAAACACTATACTAACTGTTTCCCTAGCTATTGTATCAACTCATTTCCCAACTAATCATAACACTGAAGAAATTTCAGTTCGGTTACTCAAGGGTTTATCAGTAAAAGAAAACGAAATATTAAAATAAAAACAATTTAGTTTTATTTTTATGGCATTAACAAAGGTTTCTCCTCAAATACTATAATACATCGTTGGTACTGACATCGATTCTGAATTAAACACTAATATATACATTTGGATGTACTAATAACTTACAATTTAGATAACTAATTTACACATAGTTAGGTACTTCTACACAGGGATCAATAAATAAATTACATACCATACCTATCAAAATAAAGCGAGATTATTCTCTGATCCGAGGAACAGTAGGAAACAACAAACTCAACAAGCTATGACAAATTATGACAAGAAAACAAAATCAGGATCCACATTACACGTCTTAACTACTCAGCTAAATGTAGTGACACCTATTAGAAAATAATCTCTTTTTGGTACCAATCTCACTTCACAGAACTAACGAACCGGTGCGCTACTTTACCTAAAATATTTAATGATTCATCGAAAACAAAAATCACAGTTTAAACTCAATCAACCGCCGCCCCCGGGGGCCAACTCCCAATATTTACAAGCCACTTGATATGAGACGCACTCGATTTACAATATTCAACTATAACTCTAGAAATCAATAAATAATGTCCATACAATCTTCGTTTCACAGTCTGTAACACTGAACTGGTTCCGTCGGAGTTGCCGAACCTCGAAGGATTTTGATCCTTCAAGGAAGGCACGTTGGTCTTCAATATATGACGGAGACCGGCCGCCTTAGCTGGTCGTCATGAGGGCTGTGTTGCGTCGGCGTCGCCGGAGACACGGGAGACGGGGGAGCCGCGCCGTACTGGTGGAACAGCGGCGAGGAGAAGGGTTTGGGAGGAGCAGCTGGCGATGTGTATAGCGAGGAGTAGAATGACGACACTACAGCGGCGGCCGATGACGACACCGTCGGCAACTTCTCCGCCGTCGGCGCCATCAGTTTCGAGAACTGGAGGTGGTCCAACTGATGCGGGAAGTATGGCGGCACAGCGGGGTACGACAGGGCGTCCAAGTGACTCACTCCTGGCGCCGGGCCAGCGAAATACGGTAGCGGGAAACTGGGGAAGGCTCCAGCACCGGGCGCGCCACCAGGCGTAGGGGGCTTCGGCTTCCTGCGGGGCCTGTACTTGTAGTCGGGATGTTCCTTCATGTGCAAAGCTCTCAGCCTCTTCGCTTCGTCGATGAAGGGTCTCTTTTGCATTTCAGAAAGCAACTTCCACTCTGCTCCCAACCTTTTCGAGATCTCCGAATTGTGCATCTTCGGGTTGTCCTTAGCTATTTGCCGTCTCTGCAGTCTCGACCACACCATGAATGCGTTCATGGGTCTCTTGATGTGTCCTTCTGACTGCGGCGAAGACGCCGGCAGCGGCTGCGGTGCACTCGGGTATTCCGGCAACATGCCGTGATGCATCGAAAACGCGTACGGGTGATGGCTCAAAGTCGACATGATCGAATTAAAAAAACAAACTAAGTGTCAAAAGTTGTGTTAGAGCATGGGCTCTATGACTGTATGGCACAATGCGGTGAATGAGCACAGACGAGGAGGCGATTGTGTCGCGTCGAAGTCGGGCGATGGACTGGCAAGTTGGTGTGGTGTTCGTGTCGGTACCGGCGAGAGGGGGGCGCGGCTTGGGGCGGTGTGCGCGCCGCCAATGGAGCTCGGGCGTGTAGAGCCTGCGCCCCTCCTTGCTGGCTGTCTCCGTCTCTCTCTGGCTTGGAGGTAGGATTGCGTCTCTCCCGCTCGCGCGCGGCTCCCTGGCCGCGTGGAGCGGTACAGCTGTTTGGAGGCGCGGGTTCCGTGCGTGATGTAACCGTTGTAATAAAACAACTGCTTTGCATCTCTGGGTTTCGGAGAATAACTTCTTTGATTTGTAACAATGAATATTTCTAAACCTTTGCTTCCGGCGCTCTACCTGAAGTGGAGTTGCGTATTGATTTGTAAGCAACATGTTACGTTTGTGAGATTAAAGTACAATCAAGTTATTATATATGGATGATATTGTTATAATTTCTTCAATTGTAGAGACATAGGAAATGGTCACCAAAATTTCTGGAAATGAATCTTTACAGAGAAGTTTTAAGTGTGGGTCTTATGTAGCTGACAGTATCCGGTATTCTCTTAAATATTTATTGTATACTTAACACATCTGTTTATTTAAAGATTTTTAGATTACAGTTACCTTACTGTATTTAACTGATGACAATGAGTCTATGGAAAATGAGGTAAGTAGGAACAAGATACCTCACTTCAAAGTGGAACTATTTGGTTTGGTTACGACTTAGATACCTTCAAAGGCAAACGTAGGTATCTTTTTATTCCTAAGACCAGAAACGCATTGCATCGATTTCTATGATTGCCCATGAATGTTTATGGGGAATCATAGAATACGGCTATGGTCACTTACTATTATCTGATAAACCGTTTTCTCGTTAGCTCTCACAAGCATAAAAAATGGAATTATGAGTAAACCATACCCACTTAAGCATTTTTTTTATTTAGGTAGATGTTGAACTGAGAATAATGATTTATAAGAATCTCCAAATACCTAAAGCACGTCAAACAAACATGGACGGTGTTATCCAATAACAAGTCGTGCAAATCCACAAAATTTTATTACCCATATTTCTTTTTTTTTTTATTTGACAGGTGGCAGACGAGCAGATGGATAACCTGATGGTAAGCGATTGCCACCGCCCATGGACACCCGCGACAACAACAATAGATTAAAATACAAGTTTATATTACATTGGGTAAAAATAAGTAATAGGTGAATAGGCAATTCCACTCCCTAATTCATATGAAGTCGGTAAAAATGTAATAGGCAATTCCACTCCCTAATTCATATGAAGTCGGTAAAAATTACAAATCGCACCTTTTGAAAAACTTACTGTCATTGTCTAAAATAATACGAAGTAGTTTATACGCCACTATTTAATGGCCTTTCATAATCCAAACTGCAATAATGAGTTCTTAAACTGTTTATTTTTAGGGTTCCGTAGCCAAATGGTAAAAAACGGAACCCTTATAGATTCGTCATATCTGTCCGTCTGTGTCCGTCCGTATGTCACAGCCACTTTTCTCCGGAACTATAAGAACTATAGTATTGAAACTTGGTAAATAGATGTATTTCTTTAACTGCATTACGATTTTTACATAAAAATTGGAAAAAATTAAAAAATTGGGGAACATACTTGAACTGAAACTCAATTTTTTTTTATCAAACCTATACGTGTGGGGTATCTATGGATAGGTCTTTAAAAATGATGTTGAGGTTTTTAACATCATTTTTTTCTAAACACAATACTTTGCTCCCAAAGTGTTAAATTGTGTCGTCGTCGTCCCCCCTCGTCAATAATAAATGAATTATAAAACTAAAAAAAATATATGATGTACATAGTTATAGTGAGTAGTTTTTTTTAATACGTTATAAACCGTAACCCGCAATTTACCTTCCATATATCTTACTTGCTGCTACGGAACCCTTCATGGGCGAGTCCGACTCGCACTTGGCCGGTTTTTTCTTTTCTCTTAATGTTACCACCTATAAAGAGTCTCGCATGACAATCTCATAATCGCATTTTGAAGCGTGTCCAGGCATTTCAAAAAAAGGTTGAAAGCGCGACAAATCTTAGACCGCAATAAAAGAGAAAAACAATGCAGAATGCACTATCCCCTATTTCATTGTGCCGTACTATTGTAAAAAACTGTTCGCGGGTGCTCAGACAAAGCCCGCAACGGGACACGTCGTAAACTATTGGATATCATCATAAAACCCTCATTTGGTATCGCAAAAACAATGGCCCACCACCCAACCAATCCAAAACACACTCTCACACAAGAGAACAACACACCTTTTACAACAGAAGAATGTTTCGTGTAGAAAATCCTTTTAAGGAACGCGCTTTCTAGGAAAATGAAACTTTAACAGCAGAATATAAAATAATAATTTCACCTTTCTTTCCTTAGAAATGGTTATATTTAATGCTTTATTGCGGCTCGATTGTGAACCTGTAATGGACACTGTTCCTTTTATAGCATCCAAATTGAAGAATTTATTTGTTTTTAGACGTGCGTTAGTACTAAGTATTGCTAGACTCGAGGTGTGGTTTTCGATTGTCTGAAACTAGGAAGGGTTATGAGTTATGATTTACGGTTTAGAGTTAAAACATTCATTAATAGTTATTATTGTGCGGAGTATTTATTGTATTTAACATCAAGTCGAATAACTCTTGCGTCGACTGTCGTAGGTTTATAAAGTCTGTGTTCTATTCTGTTTTTAGAACGGGTTATCGAAATACGTTTTCTCGGCAACAATATTTATCAACAATTATGGCTTAGGTTTGTGTTTATCTTGGATTTCTTAAGGATTTGCAAACTAACTTAATGACTATAGATGATTGCTGGTCGTAACGCCTATTAAAGAGGCAATCAATAAATGATGTACGGTAAACCGTACCGTAATGAAAGATTTTACTTATTTTAACAAAATAAAAAATTAAATCGCAATCAATACGAGTGACGTTAGCGACGATAAAACCTCGTTACAACTTTGGGACTCGTAACGCCATCTATTGAGGTTTGGGTGAAACTCTGTACTATTGGTATTGGTTGTATTATATACGATTTTGGTTTTTTGTTTGTTACATTAAAAAAGTAACTAATTACTTTTGTTCTATTAATCATCGTCATCGTCATCGTCAGCCCATTTAAGTCCCCACTGCTGGGGCACGGGCCTCCCTCAATCACATGAGGGGTAATTGCCATACTCACCACGCTTGGCAGACGGGTTGGCGAGGGTTTTGATATAAATGCAGAGTTTTCCTTCTCTGGGTGCTGATGATCATGCCAGCAGCTTTACCTTAGTCGCCTTTTACGACACCTCGGTAAGAGTGAGGGTGGCCTATTCTACTCTGCCGGAACCACACGGCTGATAATAAACTTAAATGTTATTGAAATAAAACTTAAAATTTCTAAAACTAAAATATGATTAACCGTGGGAGAGCCACGCTCCGGCATAAATAGGCCGGCTCGACTGGAGTGATACCACGGTTTCACAGAAAATCAACGTGAAGCAGCACTGTGCTGTGTTTCGCTGCGTGAGTCCTCACTCACGGTGCCCTCGCACAGGAGGCCCAATCCGGAGAGAAGGGAGGTTTAAAGGTTGGCAGCGTACCTGTGACTCCATTGGTGTGGCGGGTGTCTATGAAAATCGCTTACCTATCATATAAAAAAAATTAAAACTTATCTACTGGAATCTAGATCTTATTAGAATATGTTTACTATAAGAACAGTTATGCAGTAATTCTCATTCTACTCATTCATATTTTTAACCGACTTCAAAAAAAAAGGAGGTTTTAATTCGACATTTCTATATATATTTTTTTTATGTTTGTTCGCCGATTACTTTGCAGTTTATGAACCGATTAAGATGATTTTTTTTGGTTGGAAAGTAGATAGTCCCCGATTGGTACAATGATCAGGATCTGATGATGGGATCCTGGAAAAATTGAGGGGAACTCTCAAATTTTATAAGGACACCTAATGTTTTTGTATCTTTTTTCAAACCTGCACCAGTATTTACGCCTGACTGTATTAATTTTGTGGCTGTGCTGATGATGGAAGGTCAACTCCTCAACGGTAATATGTTAAAGGATAACTTTTTCAATACTGTACTCACTTTATTTTTTTTAGTTATTTGGCGAGGGTGGAAGAGGGGGAGGGGGGCTGTCAAAAAATGAGACACTAAAAAGCTTGAAAAAAAACGTTCTGTGAAAAAAAACCGCCTTCATAAACCACGAACTAAATAGTGTAAAATAATATTTCTAACACTTTATACACTTCAAATTACATTTTATAACAGTACACTCGAGTATAAAGTGATAATTTTTCATTACTGTGTTCCTTCGTTTTTGAATGAATGAATGAATGAATGAATGAATGAATGAATATACTTTTATTGCACTCAAAGTATAGTAAGAAAACTTAGTACTAGGTATTACAGGATATGTACAACGAAGGCGGCCTTATTACTATGAGCAATCTCTTCCAGGCAACCTTTGGGTAAAGGACACTTGATGAAGGTTTAGGGCATGGTTTTTATGTTTCTTGGAGACTTTATGTTATAAATATTGTTTTTTCTTTGGTTCTATTGTAACTATTTTCTTTGTTTTGCCTTTCTTCCTGTATTTCTTCCTTCTTGTATGTATGTGTGCATGTACGTCGCCCAAGGCTGTATTTTGAACAAGCATTTGATAAGACCACCTCATAACGGGTTCTCGCTGAATACGGGCCGTTTGCGACAGGAAGTTTTTATGTAGATGGCAGGCGAGCAGACTGATCGTAAGCATTTGCCACTGCCCATGGACAATCGCAATACTAGTGGAGCCACAGGAGCCACTGGAGGACTGACCGGATGGCGCAATTGGTAGTGACCCTGCCTCTTACGCCAAAGGTCGTGGGTTCGATCCCCACCCTGGAAAAACATTCGTGCGATGAACACTTCTGTTTGTTCAGTGTCTGGGTGTAATATATGTATTTAAGTATATATTTGTATTCCTCTGTTGTCTGATATCTGTAACACAAGTGCTTAAGCTACTTAGTACAGAATCAGGTCAACGTATGAGATTTTGTGAGAAATATACATTGAGGAGTCGACCAAAAAAAAGTGCGCTACTAACCTTTAAATTCCCCTTCTTGGATTGAGCCTCTGGTACCCTCACTCGCTGGGCGAAACACGAAGCAGGAGCCGCTTCACGCGATTTGTGTGAGGTTCTGTGCCGTGGTATCTATCACTCTGGTTGAGATGGCCTATTTAAGCCAAAGCGTGACTTTCCCACAGTAAAAATTAATTGGGGAGCCCTAAGTTCCACAGAAAACGTCTCACGACTAATGACGATGATGACTCTTTCTTAAAATCATGGCAGTTTGATTACAATATTGAGGCAATATTATAGTGAGGCGCCGCTCACGCGCGCCATGCGCACTATTAACGCGGTATCGGAACTCGCGGACATATTCTGTTGTCCCCTGAGTGAATTCGCAATATATATATTATGTTATAAATAAGTTTTAGGATTTATTGGTTTAGTTTATAATGTTTACGTGTATATATAAATAGTATATATAAATATTATATATAAATACTGACCGGATGGCGTAATTGGAAGTGACCCTGCCTCTTGCGCCAAAGGTCGTGGGTTCGATCCCCGCCCTGGACAAACATTCGTGCGATGAACACTTGTGTTTGTTCGGTGTCTGGGTGTAATATATGTATTTAAGTATATATTTGTGTTCCTCTGTTGTCTGATATCTGTAACACAAGTGCTTAAGCAACTTAGTACGGAATCAGGTCAACGTATGAGATGTTGTGAGAATTATTATTATTAAAATAGATACCTAGCTTTATATATAATAATTAGATAGTTGCACTATCGCATTAGGCTTAGCCCTGTAAAGATAGCGTAAGAAGAGAAATAAATAAATAAAATATTTATTTAGCCGTCATGGATCTTTCTGCATCGCCCAAACGTAGACTGGCAGAGAATGCTGTATAGCATTAAGTCCGCCAATTGTACTTTATATTCTTGTGCAATGAAGAATAAATAAATATTGAATGAAAATAAAGTATCCGCCAATAAGAAAATATAAAAAAAATCTAATGCAGAGGAAGGACGCAGTGAAAAAAAGCCGGAATAATAGCCGCTACAGTATCCAAATAATTAGTTGTATCTACCTATTTAAATAGGTTTAAAAACTATACACGGTATCTTGGTCACAAGGATACAGTCAAACATGATATATAGTTATAAACAAAGTACATACATTAAATTCAAATCAGTGTCAAAATATTGCCAGTGTCTGATTAGACAAAAAGCAGGTTTTACTTACACCTCCCCATAATCAGAACACTATATGTACACCCTGTATATAATACAATGTATGTACAAAAACGTTATATCAAAAGTACCTTAACACTAGCCCCTTATCAACTACTTAACCTAACTGTACAGACAACACAAAAACAAATGACACTATAAACAGAACACTAGAATAACCCTAAATTAGTTAGGCACTTGTAGTGTCTCAGCTTAGGCAGCGGTTTTGTGAGAATGTCTGCAGTTTGGTGAGCTGATGGAATGAAAACTATATTGACTTGATTGGTGAATATGGATTCACGGACGATGTCGGATGTCAATGTGTTTCGTGCGGGCGTGATACGGGTTATTCTTAGTGAGTTTGATGGCACTTTGATTATCGCACTGAATGGTGATGGGTGACGAAAATGAAAAGATGTCGCTGATGAGTGAACGAATGTAAATGGCTTCCTTACAGGCTTCACTGAGGGCCATGTACTCAGCCTCTGTCGTGGATGTGGCCACGGTCCGCTGTTTACAGGACTCCCATGACACAGCTGAGCCACTCATTTGGAAAACGTATCCTGTATAGGATCGTCTGTCCACCAGATTACTACCGTAATCGGCATCAGCAAATCCGACTATGTCACCGCTACTGTTGTAGGTCAACTTTTTATTTTTTGGTGGCCTTTAGGTACCGAAGAACGCGTTTTGCAGCTCTCCAACAAAAACCAGGTTTTACCTACAAAAATGCCTATACAATAGTCTAGAGCACAGGTCTCTATCATAGAAATCAAGGCGCTACTAGGATGGAATTTGACTTAATCACCACGCTTGCTGAAGGAGGATTGGTGATCACAAGCCCGGGAATTGAACCCCGAGATCCTACGGTGCCGAGGTACTACTAGTGGTTTAAAAAAACTTAATGTCTTTCATTAGGTACCCAGTCCCGAAAATAACGGATCTGGGCTTCACAAATCTCTTTAGGTACCTCTGTTTCGGAGACATTTGTACCATTGTTTGTGCCTTTGTTGTCACATAAACAGCTCAATACCAACAGTTATTGTTTCCAAGATACACCCAAGGTGGACCAGAGACAAAGGAGCGGCGCCCGTCAGAGTAACTGCGGTTGTAAATGGTTTTGTCTATGCTCTGACGATAATGTCATCTTTGTCAACGGTTACTGTAAAAAAAATAAAGTTTAAACTTTATTTTTATTTAACATATTTTTAGTTATGTAAATATAATTATATATTTGAAATGTGCTAAAAAAGCTCTTTCATTTGATACCCCACACGGTACCGTCAAGCAAAAATTTTTTTTAGTTCCTTACTCTAAGTCCCCTAGAGGGTGCTGTAATAAATTTAACGTGTTAACGTGACATCATGTTGCCTATAACCAGAAAACAATCAAGACGCTTCTGATGACACCTCATTTGTTCAAATATGATAACTAGTTTAGAAGTTACGTGGAAACAGATGAACATACATACATACATAGCCTGTCAAAATCATATCCCTCCTTTTGCTTTGCCGTAGTCGGGTAAAAATGTGTGAGTCTGTGAATTTAGAAGCTACATACATACATACAGGTCAAAATCATGACCCTCATTTTTGCTTCGCCGTAGTCGGGTAACAACTCCAAATAGTGCCCGTCTCTACAAAACAATCATAATGTTTTTAAAACAAAAAATATTTATTGCGGTTATGAAGATGTCCTCGACGTCTCACTTTTGAATTCGGAACGTTTAATTTTTTTTCTCCGCTTTCACGGTATTTATCATCTATTTGTGTTGTTGTTTTTGGCCAGTTTTGTTTTCACCATAAACCTCCACAGAAGTGTTTAATTTTTTTGACGTATTTGTGTCTTGACAAAAAAATCAAAGGCGTTTTGTAAATTTACTTTAAATGTTGTAATAATTATGTCATTAGTGTTATTTTATGGCTTTTGCTAACAATATGGAAACGTGCAGACGATCATAACTGCCTAATTATTTGTATTGTAGCCTTGTCAATTTTATTAGTATGAGTTATAAGAGCTATAATTTTTTTTTCATGTATTTGCCACAAGTAGAAACTACGAGTTCTACATTTCACAATTTTCGTCGTCGTCACGTCATTAGCCAATTATTTTAGTCAATAAACAGGTAAATGCCTCGTTGGTCTAGTGGTTTACCGGGCCGTGATCTAGGGGTCCTGGGTTCGATTCCCGGGTCGACCAAAAAGTATGTTTCGAATTTGTCGTTCATAGTTCTGGTTTGCGATGACCAATCCGCACCTGTCAAGCGCGGTGATTAAGGTGAAGGGTAGGGCATTGATCTTTTTTAAAAAATTTCGGGGTTACAATCTTTCGGCAAACACCTATACTATTTATTTAATACTTATAGTTAACTGTTTGCTCTCAATTTTGGATTACCGCCAAAATTGGCCACTTTTGGCGTGAATCGAATTTTCGCGTACAAAAACGGACCCAATATTTGTGCATAGTTTTTAATAAATAGTATAAGGGTTTTTTAGCCGTGTGGTCCCCGGCAGAGTAGAATAGACCACCCTCACTCTTACCGAGGTGTCGTAAAAGGCGACTAAGGTAAAGCTGCTGGCATGATCATCAGCATCCAGAGAAGGAAAACTCTGCATTTATATCAAAACCCTCGCCAACCCGTCTGCCAAGCGTGGTGAGTATGGCAATTACCCCTCATGTGATTCAGGGAGGCTCGTGCCCCAGCAGTGGGGACTTAAATGGGCTGACGATGACGATGATAAGTGTTTGCCAAGAGATTATAACCCCGCAATTGTTTAAAATAGATCCGGTTTAGTAGCTAAAAAATAAAAAAGATTGGCATTGCTAGTGTGCCCTACCCGTCACCTTAAGCCTAACCCTATCATAGTACCGAGTACTTGATTTCTATTATAGAGGCCTTTGCCCTGCAGCGGTACAGTATATACGCTGATACTTACTAAATAGGTTTATTATTTCAACAGAAGAACGAGCTTTTGATATAAACTTAGGCTATAGCGAGACAGCGCCCTCTATCGCGCCCTAAGCGCAATGCATTGCTGCCGGTTAGGTACCGCTAGCACTTATTTTCTGTTATGTTAGTTCCGTAAACGCCCGCAGGCAAATACTGGTTTGATTGGTACGGGAGTTCCTCTCCCCCCACACCTACCTCACTCTCTCGCTAACCAACCGCGTCCATGTTAAGTTGTTGCTCCGATATAAATAATTATTATCTTGTGTTAATTTGAGACAATATACGAAAATATATCTCCATAAAGTGTTTTGGCTACCTACCAACCAACCCTCACAGTACTAACACTACCCACTCCCAAAGTAGCTACGCTATAAGTGATCGCCCAACGTGTGTTAGTGAGTGGTGTGGACGCGAAGGTCTGCCGCCATTTTGGGTTTGGAAAACCGAATTATTAGGAAAATGCCAAGAACCAGGAGCCGAAGTTCGTTGCCGAGGGAGGCAAACCTCAATGAAACTATAATTCCGGCCGAAATTAACGCCGAGGAGTTGGTCAATGAAGACGCCGCGACTGAAACAGCAACCGAAGGTGCCACGGGAAGCAGCGCGGGCGCGTCCATCTTAATGACTCAGGAACATTTCGCCGCACTGATGGGACAGTTGCAGCAATCACAAGCAGAATTTTGTCAAATTCTATTACAAGAAGTACGATCATCTACACCAGTAATGCATCAGGTACAAACGGAGCCGTCGCTTACTATGAGGAGTACGAGCTGTCCGACAGACAGGGCCGCAGCCCCGGTTGGTGCTAATTTCATTACTTGTAGTGCAAGGTTTAGTGGCTCGCAGAACGAGTCTGTCGAGAATTTTATCGATGCAGTCGAAATTTTTAAAACTGCCGCCAACGTTTCCGACGAAAACGCACTGAGAGGACTTTCATTATTATTATCACATTCCGCCGCAACTTGGTGGCAAGGTATAAAACAATATACGAAAACATGGAGCGAAGCAATAGATCGCCTGAGGAGCGCATTTGGGGAACGAAGAGCACCGTTTCAAATATATAAAGAATTATATAGTATGCAGCAAGGAAAGTTAAACACAGAGTTATTTGTCGCACAAGTATGCGCTTTATTTGCTAAATTACCAGAAAACGACATCTCACAGAAGGTACAATTGGATATGACGTTTGGGTTGTTAGACGTCCGTATAAGAAAAAGAATAGAAAGGGACACATTGTCTTGTTTTGAAGATCTTATAAGGAAGGCTCGAAGCATAGAAGATGCGATGCAGGAGCGCTTGCAGTCGCCGGGTGCACAGTCGCGTGGGCCATTCTCCGCGCAGTTTCGTGGGTCGTCCGCAGTGCCACCGCCGGGACAGTCTGCCGCGCCACCGCCGATGCGGGTATCGCAGCCGCAAGGTTCGTCGCACTGGGTGCCGCCGTCGGGTGGGCCATTGCCGCCACCGCCGCCACAGTCGCGTACGTCGCAGTCATATGGACCGCCGCCGCCGAGGTCGCGTGCGCCGCCGCTGGGTGGGTCGCCGCATTTGCCGCCACCGCCGCATCATGGATCCCTGAAAACAGACAAAAAGGAAAGTAAAAATTTGTATTGTTATGGCTGTGGTGAAATAGGAATAATAAGAGCAAGATGTCCAAATTGTAGTAGTTATAAGTACAATAAGTTTTATGCATGTGAGACCACCAATGTTAATATGCAGGGGGAGTCAACTGTATGTAACAATAGGGGTTACACTAATGGTAATAAGAGACCAATATTAAATATCGAAATATTAGGTGGGAAAGGTATTGCATTAGTGGATTCAGCCGCTAAAGGCTGTGTAGCTAGCCAATCAATGTATAATTTTTTAATAAAAAGTGGTCAATGTTTTGATAAGCAAATTAGAGATGTGAAGCTTGCAGATGGTTTATCTAGGAAAATGGAGGTTTTAGTTACCTCAGTGAATGTGAAAATGTTACATAAAATAATTGAAACTGAATTTATTGTTTTTCCAGATGCTTGTAACAATCAATCTTTATTAGGGATAGATTTTTTGAACAAAGCCAAATTAGTTTTTGATTTTGGTAAATCATTATGGTACTTTTCGGACACGAAGCACCGGAAGTACAGGTTGTTTTATGAGGATTTAGAACAAGGTTATAATGAGGTACAGTCAACACCAAAAAACTGTGATAATGATAGTATGTCACTTAATGATTTAATAAACTCTTTCAGTGATGTGTTCCGAGAGACTGGTGAAGCCACGCAGTATGCAGAGCATTTCATTGATACCGGCGAACACGCGCCAGTTGCTGTTCCGCCGTACCGCATGACACCAGCGCGCGCAGAGGTTATGCAGCGCGAGGTAGAGAAGATGCTTGCTGAGGATATCATTGAGGAGTGTGAGTCAGCATGGTCAGCACCAGCACTATTAGTGCCTAAACGTGATGGAAGTTTTCGTTTTTGCGTCGATTACCGTAAGTTGAACAGTATTACTAAAACAGATACTTATCCAATGCCGAAGATTGATGAGCTGTTACAAAGGACAAAACAGGGTTGTGTTATGAGTACTTTAGACTTAAAATCTGGGTACTGGCAAGTTGCCGTTAACCGGGATAAAGATAAGACTGCCTTTTCGACACCGTCAGGCACTTATCGCTTCAAACGCATGCCATTTGGGTTAAAGAATGGACCAGCTACATTTCAGCGTTTAATTGATCGTCTTTGCTCATGCCCGAAGTTGCAGAATATTACTATTTTAGCTTTTTTGGATGATCTTTGCATAATATCGGCTGATATGGAATGCCACATAAAGGATTTGCACGCTGTATTTGAAAGACTGCACGAATTTAAATTAAGGGTGAATCGGGATAAGTGTGTTTTTGCACGAGACACTGTCAAATATTTAGGTCACGTGATATCTAAAGATGGTATATCACCTGATGAAGAAAAAGTGAAAGCTGTATTAGATATGAAGAAGCCGTCATCACTTAAACATCTAAGAACCTTCTTACAGACTGCTTCTTGGTTTAGGAAGTTTATACCTGGATTTTCTAAAATTTCAGAACCACTGTCAAAGTTGACTAGGAAACATGAGCCATGGAGATGGGAGACAGAGCAAGATCAAGCCTTCGAGGAGCTAAAAAGGTTGCTGACGTCACCACCCATCCTCATCCAACCTGACTACACCAAACCGTTTGTGCTCAGAACTGATGCCAGTAACTACGCTCTGGGTGCAGTACTTCTACAAGGAGAAGGTAATGATGAAAGGCCTATTGAATATGCGAGCCGATTGCTCAATCAAGCAGAAAGAAATTATTCAACAACAGAGAGGGAAGCCTTAGCCATAGTCTGGGCTGTGGAACGTTTTCGTTCTTATATTGATGGTCATAGGGTTGTCGTAGGTACCGACCACCAGCCGTTGAAGTGGCTAATGACTGTAAAATCACCATCAGGCAGATTGGTAAGATGGGCACTGAAATTACAAGCATTTGATTTGCATTATGAGTATACACCAGGGAAGGTAAATATAATAGCAGATACCCTGAGCCGTCCCACTTATAGCGTAGCTACTTTGGGAGTGGGTAGTGTTAGTACTGTGAGGGTTGGTTGGTAGGTAGCCAAAACACTTTATGGAGATATATTTTCGTATATTGTCTCAAATTAACACAAGATAATAATTATTTATATCGGAGCAACAACTTAACATGGACGCGGTTGGTTAGCGAGAGAGAAAATTTCGTTCCACAGATAACACCATACCTAAAACGTTTTCTCAATACGCTAGCTGCAGTTCGCGAGAAGGTCGAAAGTCAGCAGGATAAAAGAAAGGACTATGGTGATCAGTCACGTCGCGTAGGACAAAGTTTTGTTGCAGGTGACTTGGTATTATTGAATTCGCATGTACTTAGCAACAAAGGAAAGGACCTGACATCGAAGTTCGTACCAAAAAGAGATGGACCATACGTGGTTACTAAAAGGTAAGCCCTACAACTTATATCATAGCACCCGCACAGGACTCCAGTAGGTACTTAGGGAAGTATCACATTAAACAGTTAACACCTTACCTGGGTCGCGATACGACCCTACCTCAACCTGTAGTTCCGGTGCGGAAACGTGGCCGTCCCCGTCGTAACTTAAATGAGAATAAATGTAATAATGTGTCAGATAGGGAGGAATGTATGTACTCGCCTAATCTTTATGTAACCGATGTAAATTACAATTCAAATGTGGATTTAAATGATAAATGCAATAATGTGTCTGATAGGGAGGAATGTATGTACTCGCCTAATCTTTATGTAACGAATAGAAATTACAATTCTAATGTGGATTCAAATAATGAATGTCATAATGTGTCTAACCAAAGTAGTGTTTCTGTAAATGTATGTAACAATGATAATGTATGGCCAGCGAATGAGCGAGGACGCTTTCATCCTCTGGAGGGGGAGTATATAGCGAGACAGCGCCCTCTATCGCGCCCTAAGCGCAATGCATTGCTGCCGGTTAGGTACCGCTAGCACTTATTTTCTGTTATGTTAGTTCCGTAAACGCCCGCAGGCAAATACTGGTTTGATTGGTACGGGAGTTCCTCTCCCCCCACACCTACCTCACTCTCTCGCTAACCAACCGCGTCCATGTTAAGTTGTTGCTCCGATATAAATAATTATTATCTTGTGTTAATTTGAGACAATATACGAAAATATATCTCCATAAAGTGTTTTGGCTACCTACCAACCAACCCTCACAGTACTAACACTACCCACTCCCAAAGTAGCTACGCTATAAGGCATATTTTTTTTACTCCCTATCAATTTTCAGTTATGGCCTTGTGTTTAAAAGAATTGTGATATAGTAGTAACACATGTGTTTCAGAAGCAAAGTAAACACAAAACATTATTCTGATTCTTAGTCAAACACTACGCTTGGGCTGATGCAATTCAAAGGTTTTAAATTAGTATCTATTGGTTTTTAGTGAACAAATTTGTGCCGTGTGGTCCCCGGCAGAGTAGAATAGGCCACCCTCACTCTTACCGAGGTGTCCTAAAAGGCGACTAAGGTAAAGCTGCTGGCATGATCATCAGCGCCCAGAGAAGGAAAACTCTGCATTTATATCAAAACCCTCGCCAACCCGTCTGCCAAGCGTGGTGAGTATGGCAATTACCCCTCATGTGATTGAGAGAGGCCCGTGCCCCAGCAGTGGGGACTCAAATGGGCTGATGATGATGATGATGATGAACAAATTTGGTGTTTTTTGTGCAGTGAAGTTGAATGAAGTTGAATCGTATCGTCTTTAACCGACTTAAAAAAAAGAAGGGGTTCTCAATTCGACATGTATATTTTGAACACTGCTATTGTGTGTCGAATTGTGACTACTTGCTTGGACCTAATAGAGTCTTAAAACCCGTAATTGTGTTTAGAGTGGTATCGACAGAATCTGTAGGTCGATAAAACGTAAAACACCGGCATTTTATTGAGTGACTGTGACTTCGACTGTTGACTACCCACTTATTCCCAATAAGTTATTTACTTAACATTGGCAAGATATCTTGGTTTATTCCCGCTGTCCACCCTCTGTTAGTCCACCCCGGGTGGACAGTGAAACAATTGTTAAAACAATTCCCTCTGTCCACCCCCTTTTTCAACCAAGAAGGGGTGGACAGCGGGATTTTTTTAAGTACTCGGTTCGATGTCCACCCGGGGTGGACTAGAAGAGGGTGGACAGCGGGAACAATCCGATATCTTCGGGTTGAGCCATAATATTTGAAAAAAAAAACATAAAACATTTTTACAAGCTTGTAACGGTCAATGACTGATCATAGCAACCCATGATAGTGTGTGAGAGACGCTGCAAAGCATTTTTCGATATTCATCAACACCCGCCGAAAAGACAAACCTATAACAAAGGTTTTTTTTTTACTTATGTGATAGGTGGCAGACGTCTGATGGTAAGCGATTGCCGGCGCCCATGGCAAGACCAGTGAAGTTACAAATGCGTTGCTAACCTTTAAACCCTTCCTTTCCCCCGGATTGGGCCTCCATACTCTCACTCACACAGAGACGCTGCTCCACACCGGTTTTCTGTGAGGCCGTGGTATTACTCCGGTCGAGTCGGCCCATTCATACCGAAACGTGGCTCTCCCGCGGTTATCTTCCTCTCCGAAAGCTCCACCAGAAGTCCTTTCACAACCCAGTCTACCATCGAAATTATTCCCATTACCCGTCGGTTTATAAAAAAATATATCTTAAAACAAAAGGCGCATCATTGAGATTGCCTTACGCGAGGTGGCTGCGTGCACAAAGCGCATTATGGACGAGCCCATTAACCGAATGCATTCTTGCTGAAAATAATAGACTCGCCGCATATACGAGGATATAGGTGCCAGGAAGGGCGGGTGGCATAGTGACTCGTTACTGAGTTAACTTCGGGTTAGCGTACCGTCTAGCCAGTTTACTCCCGAGCATACTTAAGCTCGGAGTCCCTGTACGTGATCGTATCAGAAATGATGAGATCCGCAGGAGAACTAAGGTCACAGACATAACGCATAGGATTGCATGTCTCAAGTGAAAATGGGCAGGGCACATAGCGAGGACATCACAGGAGGAGGAGAACAGACGGCTCATGGGGTGGAAAGGTCCTCGAGTGGAGGCCACGTACAGAATGTCGCAGCCGTGGCAGGCCTTCAAGGTGGACCGGCGATCAAGTGAAGGTTGCGGGAATCCATTGGATGCGATCGGCACAGGACCGATATGTGTGGAGAACATTGGGGGAGGACTGGAGGATGTCATGCAGTGGACGTCTATGGGCTGAAATGATGAGCGTTAGAATGATGTTTTCGCAATTCCAAGCTTAAGTATGCTTGGAATTGCGAAAACATCATTCTAACGCTCTCTCAACTAACTATTAGGGTCTGGAGTAGTCATAGATCTATCAGTTGATTACAGCTTACGCACGAGATCTGACTTCTTTCATCCATGAATCTCCGTTGCAGAGATGGTAACGTATGGGTACTGTATAAAGTATGCCAGTATGTCCAGAAATCTGTGAATTACTTGGATTTGAACTAGACATTGGACTAGTGCGTCAATGTAACCAAACTCAGTTGAAGATCAGAAATCTTCAACTCAAGTCAGCATTTTTACGGATTCGGATCGGATGTAGAGCATAACTCTTCTTAAAATTTTAAGGGCCCTGCTTAATACTTTAGCTATTTTTATGAAGTATTCATCAGATTTTAAATAGTAAAAGATCTCAAATAGTGTAAGCATCTTTTAACGCTAACTTGGACAAATCTTGCACTACCTCGGACGACGGCTAATTGGGCGTCCACACTATCGCTGGCGAGATGTAGTGAACACGGAACTGCAAGAACTGGAGACAGCAGATCAGTTAGTTGTAACTACTATATACAATGCAGGAGATTGTCGTCAAGCTGCACAAGACCGCGACAAATGGCGACATCTCATGACAACTCGCTGTGCCATCGGAGTCAGTAACGCAGGTTTTAAGAAGTATTCGAGAGGCATGAATTGTTTGGTTGTTTTATATGTTGAGTGTTGTTAATTTTATTGTAACGCAGTTATTAATATTTTATCCCTATCAAAGAGTGGTTAATTCATATTATATTTGTCGATTTGCAATAATTTAATAACCCTAACTCCCGTATGTGGAACCGGCCCTTAAAAAAGCAAATATAATGGTCTGTCGGTAGAACTGTCAGGGGAAATTTGAGTAAATTAAAATAGGAAGATGGGACGAATAAGCATTAAGCCTGGCGACATTGTGTGGAGGCCTCGCATTGTCGCCATTGGGCTGAACGGTATTCTGCCGAGAACTAACTAGCTAGACTCTCACGTCTCTTTTTGCCTGATCTTGTTGGAGGGAGATGGAGTGTTATTATGAGAGCAGGCGCCTGCTCTTTTGTGGTGGTGTCGAGTTATAAGTAATTAGGCGATGTTTATGTATATGTTATGTCTATGTACTGGTTTAATTAATTATCAGCGTGCAGCGTTATGGTGGATGGATTCCGCCGGGGGTAAGTTTCCGTCGCGAGGTAATTCTTTTTTGTTTATGCTTATTTGTGATCGATTAGTGTGAGTGCTACAGAGATGATACGTTTGAGTTGCGAGATTTTTAAAGTTGGGAGGATTTTTCTTATTGCTCCAAATTTTGTTTCAGGGTTGGCAGAGCACTTTTGACTCCACTGATGTTATGAGTCCAAGGGCTGTGGTAATCGCTTACCATTGGGTGATCTTACTACTCTATCATAATCTATCACATAAAAATAAAGTATTTTCCAGAAAGGATCATATTATCTTTTCGTGTTATTCCGCCCAAACCATTCACTTCGGAACATGTTGTATACATGGACCGTGTTCTGGGATCTGGTAAGTCTATTAATAATATAATATCCTCCAACCGATTTTAGCTAAGGCTGCCAATCTCATATCTATCAGCCACTTACGCAGGATATAGTATAGTGCTCAAGTGTGTGCGCAAACACAAGTGCACTTTCTATTCCCTTGCCCTCATATTCCGATGGGACACCAGTGTGACATGAACGGAGTGGGATCGGGCGCAAGGACCAACGGGCTTAACGTGCTTTCTGAGGCACGGGGGTACAAGACCGCCAAACTTCCAGACTCCGGGCTGACACTGAGAATTTCTTAACAGAAAAACTCAGGTACAAATTTTGGCCCGACTCGGGGATCGAACCCGAGACCCCAAGCGCAGCCGTCGCGTCGCATTAAAGTGCGGCCCACTACCCACTGCGCCATCGAGGCAGCTAATTAATTACAATGAAGCGACTGTTTTTATCTTCAGGTATAGCTTGATTAGAATAACACCCATTGGTGTCACAGAAAAATGATCTCTAGTTCTGTAGTAATAAAATATATGGAATGAAACTTGGTTAAATGATAAACCTTATGTTCATTCAGATAAAGCTCAAGTGCCAATCCGGAGGGGGAAGGGGAGGTTAAAGGTTGGCAGGGCACTTGTGACTCCACTAGTGTTGCGGGTGTCCATGGGAGGGGGCAATCGCTTACCGTGATCCGTCTGCTCGTCTGCAAACTATGTCATAAAAAAGTGACAGCCGTCATTCTAATCAAACTTCAAATTTTTAAGCGTTTCCATAAACCATTCAAAACGTGTAGAACGTATCTACCCTCATCTCTATTTTGCTAGTACTACTGAGCGGTACTTTCTTCTACTAGCGAAACAGAAGGTCGCGGAAATCCATTCCATCCATACGGGCGGCACAGGACCGATCTAAGTATGTGGAGAACATTGGGGGAGGCCTTTGTCCAGCGGTTAGCGTGTATTAGCTAAAATGATAATGATGATTGTATATCAATCACTTTATTTTTTAAAATAATGAATTACACCACCGCGATTGTCGGCACGCGTATAACCTTCTTCCCCTAACGGTTTTATTGCAAGCTGTATTTTTACAACTAAAACTATTAAGATATACAGAGAACAGTATATTTCCAACTTACAATCCGACAAAGGAGATAATATTAGAAGAAACAAGTAATAGAAAACAATTTTACAACGGTTATTATGAGTACTTTGGCGGGTGCCGACTTTTATTGATTCCTTTCTGCAACTTTGAAACTAAAATGGGAACTGTAAATGACGCTTTAGTGTCGTATCATTTTCCAAGAATTATGACTTAGGTAATTATTGTGACTTGGGAAGTAGGGAACGTCGCAAGTGGAAGGATTACACCCAGACTGATTTTATTTGAAAGTTACACACCGTTAATTTTTTTTTTGTCAATAGATAAAGATAAGGATTTCTTTATTGGCCATTTTTTGGTATAAATAAAAATATAAATTATAATATTTCTTAGGAATTTGCTTAAATTCATCCTAAATAAATAAAAAACCGCCCATACGATGGGATTAGGCTCAATCACCACGCTTGCCTAATGCGGATTGGTACACACAAACCCGTGTAGTCCCCGGCAGAGTAGAATAGGCCACCCTCACTCTTACCGAGGTATCGTAAAAGGCGTGTAGAATAGGCCACCCTCACTCTTACCGAGGTATCGTAAAAGGCGACTAAGGTAAAGCTGCTGGCATGATCATCAGCACCCAGAGAAGGAAAACTCTGCATTTATATCAAAACCCTCGCCAACCCGTCTGCCAAGCGTGGTGAGTATGGCAATTACCCCTCATGTGATTGAGGGAGGCCCGTGCCCCAGCAGTGGGGACTTAAATGGGCTGATGATGATGAAATAAAAAAACTTTTAAGACACTACATTATATTTCTTTTCCATAACAAGACCTAACCATATTTTTTATAATTGCTTAAAGTAGGTACCCGCTTTAGGCAATAATTAGAATTGAGGTTTTGTAAAAAGATAATATTACACAAGAATAGGAGAAGGGTTCTGTCGGCGAACTCAGCGTCGACGAAAAGTTCTGTCGGCGAATAGTTCATAGGTGAAAGGTAGTGTCGGCGAAATGCCCGGTGACGAAAGAAAAGCCAAACGGCGAAATGACTGTCGGAGAAACGTTTCAAATTCCAGAACACAAATCAAACATGAGTGACATAAATACACCAGTATGACAAATTCTGTAGACAACAAGGCCCAACCTTAGCATTTGCTGCAGTGGTCGAAGCCGCTGTAGCGCTGGTTATAGGGTAACGCTTGACCACAGTCGCACCTGATGGAAAGCGACCACGAGGTCTAGGATGATACGCGTTTGCCTAAAAGTGACGATGAGGTCTAGGATGATACGCGTTTGCCTAAAAGTGACGATGAGGTCTAGGATGATACGCGTTTACCTAAAATATGCCTGATCACTCGTGCTTTAGAGATTATTCTTTTTAAGTAGGTATTCCTAATTGTTAGGACAATATTTGTGTATAATAAATAGGCTCATGTGTTTCCTCCTTCATACAATCCGGGGGCTTTTAGGCGGGGCGTGAAGCGGCATCTCAGCAGGCCATCAGGGTGAGGATGGCAGACTCAATGGGTACTTTGTTAGTTCTTATGTGCCTGTCAACCTCATATTTGGAATTCACGGCCGCTTACCATCAGGCGGAGTGAGGTCATCCTGATTGGCCTTTCTATAAAAAAAGGTATCGAGAATAAAGTCCTATATGAGGTTTTCAGGTCTCAGGTTAACGATAAAAACAGTGTATTGATATTACTAATATAAACAAATATTGTCCTAACAATAACAAATACCGTGACTGTTGACGTTTTGACCGTGGGAGAGCCACGCTGCGGCATGAATGGGCCGGCTCGACCGGAGTGATACCAAGGCCTCACAGAAAACCGGCGTGAAGCAGCACTGTGCTGTGTTTCGCTGCGTGAGTGAGGGTACCGGAAACCCAATCCGGGGGAAGGGACGGTTTAAAGGTTGGCAGCGCACTTGTGACTCCACTGGTGTTGCGGGTATCCTTGGGCGGCGGCAATTCGCTTACCATCAGGTGATCCGTCTGCTCGTCTGCCTACCTATGTCTTAAAAAATACATAAAAAGAATAATCATCCAACTTGATGCAGTCGTTCGAAAGTTATGGGCGTGCATGCCATTTTGAAGATCCATATTTATTTATAAGTATAGGTATACGCCCTTTTTGGTCTAGTGGTTTTAGAACCGGGCCGTGATCTCGGGGTCCTGGGTTCGATTCCCGGGTCGAGCAAAAAGAATGTTGCAAATTTTTTGAACATTGCTCGGGTCTGTGATCACCAATCCGCATTAGGCAAGCGTGGTGATTAAACCTAATCCCATCATACTAGCAATGACTTGATTTCTATGTTGGAGGCCTTTGCCCTGCAGCGGGAAAGTATATAGGCTGATACTTGAAGTAAGTATATGGAAAGATGGAAGATAAATATTTCCTTACAAGAGTGATAGTAGACGTTGTGAGAACTATAGGTTTGAATGCGAACGTGCATTTCCTTTGAAAAGAATTGAGAAACAGATTTTTGTTTTTTTAAATGCTAGAGGCGACAAGCTAGTCACCTGATGGAAAGCAATCATCGCCGCCTATTAACATCCGCGAAATCAGAGAGATCGCTAATGCGTTGCCGGCCTTTTTAAAAATGAGTACGCTCTTCACTAGCCTAAGATGTGGGAAACATAAAAATAAAATCTGCACATTTCGGATAGTTTCTAAAAGTACTCTAAACTACCTAGAAATATAATAATTACTAGGTATTCAAAATTAAAGCTTGCATTAGTTATACTTACCACAATAAAAAAAAAACTTACTAAGTCCCTAAACCCTTCCTAAAAATACATGGCCTTATTAAAATAACTGTTTATTAACTTAATGTACAACCTTGTCGCTATAATAAATATTTCAAATTGAAAAGAAAAATATGACAAAAGGATATTATCGACAGAAACAACTGTACAAAACATTTTTATAACCGCAGCGACTTGGTCGCGGGCCGCCATTACACACCAGCATTGAAACAATCACAGAGAGTACGTAACGCATGGACTAATTCTAATTAAATTTGTGTTTTTTAGATTTTCGCGTTGCATTATAACTATAATTAATCAATAATGTATAAATACGGGGATTAACACGATATTTATTATGTGAAACAACATTGTGTACTCACATATTTGGCTCGACGTTTCGGCTACGTTACAGCAGCCGTGGTCACGAGCGGACATAATAAATATCGTGTTAATCCCCGTATTGTTACATTATAGTTATAATGCAACGCGAAAATCTAAAAAACTATATAATTAATCAAGACATGAATTAACACGATATTTATTATTTGATACAACATTGTGTACTCACATATTTGGCTCGACGTTTCGGCTACGTTGCAGCAGCCGTGGTCAAGACCGGACCGCTCGTGACCACGCTGCTGTAACGTAACTGAGTATTCTTTTGTTTAATTCTTCTTTAATTCTAATTTAATTAGTCCATGGTAATACATAATAACAAAGGACAAGTCCAGTAAATGCTTAGGACATGGTGTAGTATACCATACCAAAAGATCAAGAAAAATCAGCTGATTTTGGAAAATATAAAAGAAGCATTCATCATTCTCATCATTTACGTAGTGGAAAACAGAAAACCAACATAAAACAACTGGACAAACATTCGTGCAATGAACACTTGTGTTTGCTTAGTGTCTGGGTGTAATATATGTATTTAAGTATATATTTGTGTTCCTCTGTTGCCTGATATCTGTAACACAACTGCTTAAGCTACTTAGTACGGAATCAGGTCAACGTATGAGATGTTGTGAGAATTATTATTAAAAAAAATGTGAAATCACTTTAAAATTTAACTGTTTAATGATGTAATAATAGTTGCTTGCTTGTTTTTGTGATTGGCATGTTGTTTACACATACTTGTGGAATTACAGTCTACCATGGCTGCACATTAACTTTGTATAATTTTCATCATTTCATTTGCTGTAACTCTGTTGTGTGTGACTAATAAAATAAATAAATAAATAAAACCATTTAATGAATTAAGCATACAAATCCAGAGGAAAATGACATGAAAAATAGACTACTAATGATAACAGATGGGACACTACTGTGATATGACTATGCTACTGTTAGGGTAAGGGAATAATATAAATAAATAAATATAAATATTTCACAACATCACATACATTGATCTGACTCCGAGATAGGTAGCTCAAGCACCTGTGTTACGGATATCAGAATCAACAGTGGGATTACAAATATATACATATAATACTTTTCTTTTGTAAATACATACTTGTAATACATAGCAAACACCCAATACAAACAAAACATGTTCATGCACACAAATGTTTGTACTGTGCGGGGATCGAACCCGCAACCCTTGTATCAGAGGCAGCGTTCACTACCACTGTTCTAATCGGGTCGTCGAGACTTGGTCGAATAGAGAGTGCACTTGTGTTTGCGCACACACTTGAGCACTATGATATGTCCTGCGTACGTGGCTAATCGTTGAGATTGGCCGCCGTAGCCGTAATCCGTTGGAGGATATTGTTTATTAATGATAACCACGATGACGTAGCTTTTCTCCTCCGTCTCCTCCACTTCGCAAGGTGTTTGGCATCCTTTATTGACTGCCGACACAATATTGTATCAAAAACTTTCTCCAGCCAAATTATTCTGCACAAACTACATTTTAACTAAATAAGTTGTAAGGACATTCTATTTTTGCGTCACCGAACCTTCTAATTACCAGTAGAACAATGCGCGTGTGCACATTCAGACAGACAGACCGAGGCGCGAGGGCGACAACCACATTACTATTACTATTGCGCCTTGTATTAACCACCAACACCACCCCTTCCAAAGGAAAAACCTAGCTATAAACTCTAAAATAGGGTCTAATTTTCCTTAGACTCCAACCCTACTATTAAGGGTTATCACCTTCGTCATTTCATCAAGGAAATTTCAACTTTGTTTAGGAAAATATAAGGTTGATTTTTGAGTTCTTTGGTCTGGAATCTAAATTCCTCATCGTATGGTTGTCAGTAACAAGTTCATTATGCACTTAGACAATTAGTGTACGCCCGCGGGTTCGTCATTGTCGGCCCTAGGCCCTTCCTGCGAGCCCAGCACCTCTCATTACGGGTGACAAGTCGACGCCGGAATAAGATTCTGCAAGATTATAATTAACTATTTTTAAGGGCTGAATGGGGCGAGGTGTCATTAGACGTATTAATGTAGCTCGGGTGCTAGAATTCCATATGGTAAAATATTTTATTGAAAAAAAATCCACATTTCCTAAATACATTTGGTTAGGTGTTCTGACACAACGTTGGTTTCTCAATTTCGCTCGCTAGCTTTTCCAATCTAAAGAATGGTTTACACGGTGCAAGCTGCTGCATAGCCAATAGGCAGTTTCTCGGTTTGTCATGCGAGCTTCTTTTTAGCTGGCTCGTGCGATTTACTCGTAATCGACCAAACCTTGAGAGCCACAAAAATACACATCGAGCGGCAACGATTCTCTCTGAAATGTATCAATACGGGGATTTACACGATATTTATTATGTGAAACAAGTCCGCTCATGACCACGGCTGCTGTAACGTAGCCGAAACGTCGAGCCAAATATGTGAGTACACAATGTTGTTTCACATAATAAATATCGTGTTAATCCCCGTATTGATACATTATAGTTATAATGCAACGCGAAAATCTAAAAAACGATTCTCTCTGATTTCGCGGATGTTCATCGGCGGCGTTGATAACTTTCCATCAGGTGACTCGCTTGCTCGTTTGTCCGCCTCTAGCATAAAACGCATACATGCCACAGTTACCGTCTGGCGGTAGGACTAAAACACACCGCTAATGCAATTCAAAGGTTTTGAATTAGTTTCTAGTGGTTTTTAGTAAACAAATTCGGTGTCCATTTGTACAGTGAAGTGCCGCGAAGTGATCCTAATGACAAGAATCGTTTAAATGTATCAATCTGTACAAACAGTTTTTACTCGTCAGTTGGCAACATACAGGATACACAGATACCTACCTACAGATGAAGTACTCGTATATGAAAACGGCAGAATGAGCATACAGATATTCCTAAAACATTACGCTCGACCGAAACGAGCTCGACGTCCGTAGATATCCAAAAACAATCGAATTTGTCCGCGTTAGATGCGGTCGGGCCCGGGTACGCTCATGCGACGCGCGTGATGTCAGTCATGTTGGGACGCGTTTCTAGAGCTGCCAACCCGATATCAGGCGGGTGCTAGATCCATGACAAAAAGTGCTAGATTGTTAGGACCAAAATATTTTTTTTCCAAAAACAATCAAATTTGTCCTGCGTTAGAAGCGGTCGGGCCCGGGTACGCTCATGCAATGCGCGTGATGTCAATCATGTCATGACGCGTTTCTAGAGCTGCCAACCCGATATCAGGCGGGTGCTAGATCCATGACAAAAAGTGCTATATTGTTGCCGTGTAAATGTGGTCGGGCCCGGGCAGCTCTAACGACGCGCGCTAGAGCTGCCAACCCGATATCAGGCATAGCGGCTAGGTGCCATAACGAAAGCATTCAAATACCAAAAAACGTAAAGACTGATCACGACTATGGCGGTGCACGTCGAGTGCACTGAAAAATGTGAAAAAAAGTGAAATGTATGGAATATTAAATTAAAATCATTTATTTGCGGGAAATAGTATCAACCTACTACAGATGGTTAGGTACAGAGTAAGCCGAGCCATTAAAACAATGCATTTAAAAAAAAATGTGTAGGTGATAGTGCTTAATGTTAAGTGTTCGTTTTTTTCATACCACGTAGTTGGCATACAAGTGTGCGGCTCGCCTGATGGTAAGCGACTACAGTATGGACGCCTGCAATCCAAGAGGACTTGCATACGTGTTGCCGATCCTTTCAAAAGCTTAACACCCCTTAAGCGTTTTTAAAAGATCGGCAACACGTATGCAATTCCGTGTGCAAGTTGGTATTAGACTTTATAAAAAATAGTGCTAAATCTATCACTAAAGGTGCTAAGTTAGCGAACACGCGTCTCTGCGCCGAACACGGTCGGTATCTTCTACTGGGCTGTGAAATGGAAATGTCCGCCAACTTGTTAACTAAATAAATCCGCTGCTAGTTGGGAAATATCTCTGGAACGCTGCGTCGTTTTGGGCTATCGCTCACAGGAGGCAGTGCATTTTGTTCGAGTTACAGCTACTAACATTGTAAATCATGATTTTCTGTGCAAATTTCCAAGCTTTGCACATTTCTGGATAGACAATGTTGTAGTGTCCTATACACTTGTAGGTATACCTATCTACTGCTTAGGTCTTCGAATTACACTCTAAGATAGCGTGTAATTCCCGGCTGTCACTTTGGAGCCTAGGCTACGCCTAGACCATGATTCGGGATTTGGGGAGTCTGGCTAATTACAATGTAAGCGACTGCCGTCTGACCTTTGCAATCAGACAGTAGACCAATTGGAACATGGTAACGTGTTCAGTATCAATTATCTCAACAATTGTTAGGTATCCACAATTTTGTGAAACTATGCGAAACGAGCAAGTTTCCTCACGATGTTTCCATCACTGTCGAGCCAATATGTCCTGCGTCGATGGCTGACCGTTGAGATTAGACGAAAGATCTCTGTAGATTTGTTTTGTCCATCAAAGTATTCCTTTAAAAAGGAAGCTGCTGGTGTGCTTCTAAATTAATTCCGTGCAAGATCTCTACCCCACCCTCATCTAGATAGAACTTGTAAACCTGTAACGCCCTCCCTCATTTGGAACCCTTTGACTGTCTTGAATAATAAATGATTTGTCAAAATATATAAAATCTGTAATTAGCTGTAAGCCATATGAATGAATAGTAATTTAATATTGTACAGAGAGCTGTCGATTTTGAACAAATGGAAAAAAAAAATATGAAGGACATTATTCCGTAAGTCTTGGTGTCAGAGTGCCATGACTAAGACCAGGGGCGTCTATACCTATAGTGCAGGGGGTGTGCGGTAGCGCCCGGGCGCCGGGTGTTACGGGGCGCCAAGAGCCGCTCGCGACAAGAGCCTCCACTGTAACGCTTCGCAAGGAGCGAGCGTCCAACCATTTATACAGGATATTCCATTTAATAAGTCAAGCCTAAGGTCATGGAAAGAGCAGAGCACCCTTAGGGATACCCGAAACACCCCCATGTATGTCCTACGAATTAATGTACTCGTAGTTTCCAAGTTATGAAATTTATTCATAACCTTCGGCATTTTAACACAAGAGGGCGTCAAATATAGAGCCGCCTCTGACTAAGACGATGATGAGTGATAAATAGTCATCATCTTACAAGATTACAGAACGCCCTGTTGGTCTAGTGGCGTAAGTACCGGGCCATGATCTCGCGATCCTGGGTTCGATTCGTCGGGTCGGGCAAAAAGTATGTTTCGAAAGTTTCGAACTTAGCTCGGGTTTGTGCTTAGCTTGGCAAGCGTGGGGATTAAGCCTAATCCTATAATAGTAGGGATAACTTGATTTGTATAATAGAGGCGTTTGCCCTGTAGTGGGACAGTATATAGGCTGATGCTTTACTTTACTATACTTTTATAAGATTACTAAAGCGTGTCACCATAAACATAAACATATTACACAAACCACAAATACCTATTCAATTCGCCACGGAGTTAAAAAGACAGATTCGTTTATTAACTGTGACAAAATAAGCTTTTCACCCCTCCCCTAAGGGAGCCGGGGCCAGTTGCGCCATTCCTGGCCGGAAGTGACACTCAGCCGCCATGGCGGGTTGATGTGTGTATAATTATATATTTTGTGACTCTTGTTTACCTACAGTAAATAATTTTAAAAAACATTTTATACCGTCATCAAGCTGAGGAAATATACTGTGTCACTATAAAAAAAAACAGAAATCACCCATTTTTATGTGATACGTACAGCCATGGCAGGCCCCACACAAGGTGGACCGACGACCTGGTGAAGATCGCGGGAATCCATTGGATGCGGGCGGCACCGGACCGCTCTGTGTGAAGAACATTGGGGAAGGCCTATGTCCAGCAGTGGACGTCTATTGGTTAAAATGATGATGATGATGTGATACGTGGCAGGTGGTTATGTGATAGGTAGCAGACGAGCAAATGGAAAACCGCCGTCCGGAGTCACAAGTGCGCTGCTAACCATTAAACCCCCATTTCCCCCTGATAGGTATAATTCCGTAGGTACTGTTGTGTTACAAATATCAGATGACATAGGAAACACAAATCTATTACTTACACAAAACAGACAAGATTGTAGGCCCTAAGTGAGAATCGAACCCATAAACTTTAGCATGAGGCAGGGTCTTCTTTTTAGGTTGGACACAACGAATGACAATATGAGACGGTCATTTTGTAAATTCAGATCTTTTGCAGTATTCTCGTCTGTTACTTGTAATAATTGTGTTAATATGCTTAAAATATATTGACTGATGATGAATAAATAATAAATAAATAAATTTAATTTATAGAAAAATCTTTAGAACATACAAGACTCACACTTAGTCATTATACTCGTAAGAGTATAATGAGTAAGTGTGAGTGAGGTTACCGGAGGCCCAATGGGGGAAAAGGGGAAAAGGTTGGCAGCGCACTTGTGACTCCACTGGTGTTGCGGGTGTACATGGGCGGAGGAATTACTAACCACCAGGTGATCCGTCAGCTCGTCTGCCACCTCTCATATAAAAATAAAATCTACTTATCCTAAGGGAACAATTTTAAGTTTACTGCCTTAACTAGTAATTTTCTGTATGTTAGGCAGATACGAAAAGAAAAAAGGACTTAAATTAATAAATTAAATTTAGCAATAAAACAAAACATAGCAACATTAAAATAATCTTAATCATAATCATAATTTATTGCATGCCACATTGGAGCTATACCTAATCATTACACTAAATCTCGAAATTACCTAATATAGCGTGAATGTGAATAAGTCAAATACCTACGAATGAACATGATTATGATTTGAGTTTGGTTAGATAAGGTTGCCCACTTACCATATACCTCCAACTCGAGCCTATCACTGAAGTGCCTAATTCAACACTTGAGCAATGTTACAGAAGTGAAACATGAACGAGCAGCATGGATATTTTGACAGAACGAACGCGGAGATTAGCAGGGGGCGTTGTTGAACTAAATAAATTTCTGATAATCACTTTTAGTGATGTTAACCATAGGTTTAAAAAGAGCGCGGGTAGCTAAATGGATAAGAACGCGCTGTCTATAAGGGGGTCGTGGTTCGAATCCCCTGTCTAAGGGAGGCAAATGTCAGACGGCAGTCGTTTTATTATAATTACCAAATTTCCCAAATACTTGATCATGGCCCAAACTTACCCCAGGCACTGAAGCGACAGTTGTGGACGTAACTGGCAATTATTAATTACATTATTACCTATTAAAACATCGGTGAAAATTATTACTACCTATGTGGAACCATTATAATTTCTGCTATAACTATTACCTCTAAATCCTAATTACTTTAGTCAGACATTATTTTTATATAAGGGATATCTAATTACATGACTCTGCCTAATTATGAAACAATCCGTTTACGTATAAACAAAATTTAATCGTAACAAAATAACAAACCAGCTCTGAGAGAGCTGGTTTATCCAACCACATTGGCAACCACATCAAAACGGCAATTAGTCGTTTGATAACCCAACAAAACTAATTAATCCGCATTCCCAGTATTAAAACCAAAATTAATATTTAGCCGCCAAAACGCAACAATGTTTCGTCTAACGCTCCGTAAGTCGATTTTAAAATAAGCCTGTTAATTGGCAGCCATTTCTGTCGTAATTAAAATCGTGTGATCGTGTGAGTGGCGCATTGGGCGGTAATTGCGTGTGCTAATCAGCCGGCGACAAAACCGTGTCGCGCGACAAAGCTCGCGGGTAGGAACATTGGTTGCGCGACTGATTACATGTTAGAGGGCGGAGTTCCAATGTACGACGAGACGGACCTGACATGGCGCGATTCTGTGGAGAGAAGATGCTTATGAACTATTAGCGAGCGAGGGAGTGGAGTAAAAATAGCAATAAAATAATAAAATATAGAAATAAAGTATATTACGCACCAAAACAAATCAATGACAATAAGAATACGTCAAATTGAGAAACATAACAAAAACGAAAATAAAATAATTAACTTAAAGAGGTCGTTTTGCCACAGGTACCTACCTTGTTCAAACACTGTTTCCCACAGGAATCAATGTCATTCATTGGCCTTTGACAACCCGTCCATAACGTGCATTTCAACGACCGTAGGTACTAATAAATGTCTTCATAGCATTAAATGCGTTTTCGACAACATCAGCAGCATATGCTACCGTGGGAGAGCCAAGCTTCGGCTTGAATGGGCCCGCTCAACCGGAGTGATACCACTGCCTCACAGAAAACTGGCGTGAAGCAGCACTGTGCTGTGTTTCGCTGCGTGAGTGAGGGTACCGGAGGCCCAATCCGGGGGATAGGGGGGGGGTTTAAAGGTTGGCAGCGCACTTGTGACTCCATTGGAGTCGCGGGTGTCCATGGGCGGCGGCAATTGCTTACCATCCGTCTGTTCGTCTGCCTAACTATTACATAAAAAAAAATTAACAATCCTTATTTTTGGCAGCAAATAAATTTAGAGGCACATCTAATCACCTACCTATAGGTTAAGTAGGTATTTGTCATGATAATGATGATGCTTTATAATCATTCCGATGCGCCCCTGTAATGGGGCAGCCGTGAGCCTGGGTCCCCGTTCCCAATTCCGATACGACCACGTCTTGTGGTAAGGTAAACATAAATTAGAAACACAAAAGTACTAGAGACCCTCGGTCCCAATATTAAATGTTAGTAGAGATATTGTAACACGCCTGAGAACTTTATCCATTAGGCACCCATTTTGGCAAAATCAAGCGTCAATCAATAACCCTGACCGCAACAGCATATAATTTGGCAATAATGACGTGTGTTCACGACGCCCAAAGTACCTACTTTTAGGAGAACTCCAAAATTTTGCAAGCGATTGACACTTATGTCATTTGAAATAAGGTCTACATAAAGCCGAGTAAAAGCACTTATATGAAATAGGAACAGTGTTACGTAATGTGGGCGGATCTACACAAATAGTAATTGGTGTTTGGGGACCATATTTAAGAGCTCAAATTAGCTGTCTGAATTCGCACGCGACCCAATCGACGGCAATTACCCATTGTGTTTATTTCTCACATTTTTAAACGATTACATTATTTAACATTTTGACACTTACGGTAACGCGTAGGGCACACTAGCGACGCCAATCGATTTTATTTTTTAGCTACTAAACCGGATTTATTTTAAACAATTTGGGGTTACAACCTCTCGGCAAAATCAAAATAAAAATCAAATAATTCTTTATTTGCATAGGCTTGTACACAGCACTTACAAATCGTCATACACTTGAATGATTTAAGACTATTTATAAGTACTTATGTAATAATTTACATGTTAATACATATCTATATATATTGATACATAAAATATACTAAAAAAAGTAAATAAACATAATGCGATTCTACCACCGGCTCGGAAAGTTGTTTCTGGTCGAGAAGATCCGGCAAGAAACTCGCCAGTTACTCTTTTTAATCGCCAACTTTTTTACAATGGTTTATTATCCTCATACCAAGTCATACTGTCTAATGCAACACAAAATATAATGAAGCAAATTAAAAGCTAAATATGAGGTAAAACAAACATTTAAACTATTTATTAAATAACCATGCACAAATGTTGGAAAAATTGATTCACGCTAAATGTGGCCGCTTTTAGCGGTAATCAATTTTTCACGTACGCGTTGGACCCAACATTTGTGCATGGTTATTTAATAAATAGCATAAGTGTTTGCCGAGAGGTTTTAAATTATTTGGCGTCGCTAGTGTGCCTTGCGCGTCACCTTAAGCAATACTTTGTTGAAAAAGTAGATAGAGTCACGTAGAGCCCTCCTCATTTTGTCGATCTATTCAAATTCGGTTCATCTACTTTTCATTGGGGAAACCCTTTTGTCGGTCCTACGGAAATCGTAGCTACCTGATTCTCCAAATCACGGGCCAATCTTAACCCGGGTTCCAAAGCGAGAGCGTTGGACGCAACCGGGAACAACGCGCTGAGATAATGATGTTGATGACGGTTCTATAGCAGACGTAGACCTGTTGCCACTTTGAAGTGCTGATTCAGCTTATATCAATGACTGTAGCCTTTTGACGTATATACGAGTATATATCTCCTCTTCTTTGTTTTTTTTTTTGCGTCGGGGGAATAAAAAAAAAGGTATCCCCTCTTCTATCTAATGTCATTTACCTGAAGGTTGCCTGGTAGAGATCGCTCCCGGTGATAAGACCGCCTGAATTGTACATTGTATCTCTGTATACTTACCTAGCTTTTAACTTTTGTATGTTGTGTAATAAAGAGTATCTATCTATCTATCTATGCATTACAATCATTGCCCTCAAATGTTAACTGACGATTTTTAATTAAACTAGCAAGAATTTTTCATGGAGAGTGCTCTGGTATGAGCTATTTAATTCTGCTTCACCATTATAAAATGTAATAATCACACGACTAAATAACGTGGATAACTCCACCCATACTATCTGGAACCAATCCCTTCCAGAATGTTTCGTTTCCTGCGCTCATATTTCCCGCGCTCGTGCAAACTCTGGAATGAGCTTCCAATCGTGGTGTTCTGCTACAACATGTCCTTTTTTAAACGAGGTTTGAAAATACATCGAGCGATTACCATTTGCCATCAGATGGCACGCTTGCTCGTCTGCCTATTTTTCGCATTAAAAAATCTCTAACGTCCAGTTCGTCTAGTGGCTTTAGTACCGGGCCGTGATCTTGGGGTCCTGGGTTCGATTTCCAGATCGAGCAGAAAGTATATTTCGAAGTTTTCGCACATAGTTTGGGTTTGTGATCACCAATCCGTATTTAGCAAGCGTGGTGATTCCCATCATAGTAGCGATGACTTGATTTCTATGATGGGGGCCTTTCCCCATGCAGTGGGACAGTATCGGTTGTCGGTTCTGCGGCTAATATGGCTAGCCCACTGCCACTTAAGCTTGCTAATTTGGTGAGCAATGTCGATGACTTTGGTTCTCTGCCGGATCACCTCATTTCGTATTCGATCTCGGAAGAGACGCCGAGCATTGCTCGTTCCATAGCCCGCTGAGCGACCTTTAACTTGTGGACCAGCCGTACCGTAAGTGTCCACGTTTCGGCTCCAGCAGGGGCGTAGCTCCCGCCTTATCTGCCGTATCAATTATACGGGGCCCCCGTACAACAAGGGCCCCCAAAGTGTGTATGGAAAAAAAATTAAAAGCTTTCCAATTTATTTTAATTTACAAATGACAAAATTCTATAAAGCAATAACTTTTTTTCCCGCCTTAAGCCGTGCGTTCAAAAGTTCAAAAAAAATTTTTTGTAAAATGGTAAGATATGTTTTGACAAATAAATATTTCTTTTCACAATATTTTTTTGCTTTTATGAAAAATCTTTACCCCCCTATAAGGGCTTCCAGTCCAAACATTTTTGTATACGGGGCCCGACAAGGTACGCTACGCCACTAGTATATAGGCTGACACTAAGTATTACAAAAAAATCTCTATGGTTGTGTAGCGACACATTGTATACAGAATGCTGACCGCACATTTTTATGTAGCCACGCGGCGCAGCGCGCCCGGCACAGTAGTCGCACATTATACCGGGTACGGTCAGGTTCTCTATTTCTCATTTCTAAATTCTCAATTGTAAATTCTCAGTTTAATTCATACTTACACTCATATTTTACTTAGTTATTTCGGGAGTCAGATCAGAGACATTGTTGTATCAGAACTATATCTAAATTTGTGTAAACCAGTGACTTTATTGGACAATATAGACAGTGAGTTAAATGATCGGAATTTAATTAATCACCTCTCGCCATACCTCACACATCAACCTACACATAACCTAAGTCCATAGGTTACATTGGTAATTAGGACACTTACAGCAGTTACGATAGTGGTGATAAGACTATAAAACCCACAGTTGCAATTGTAAGGTTCCCTCTAAAACCGTGTGATTCCCGCGGTGTTGTGGAAGCGCGCGCGCGGTCGTGGGCGGAACTAAAGCTAAACAAATAGTAATTTGTGTTTAGGCGCCCACCTCTCGCGGCTGCGCGTGCGACCGCGACACGCTCAAATTAGCTTGCGGTTCGCACGCCACTCGATTGACGGTTGGTATACCTGTTTTGTGTGCTTCGGATCTCATTCATAAAATGTTATTTACTTTACACTGCCTATTTTAACTTTAACCTTTGAGGCTAAATTAATCTGACCTTCGCGACATATAGATATTGACTCAGATCCAAAATCACTATCTCAACTAATTAAATTAATTTGTCAAAATCAACTGGGTAGTTTAGGCAGAATCTTGGAACATACAAACATACTAACATACATAGACTGCTAAAATTATAACCCCTTCTTTTTGGCTTTGCCGTAGTCGGTAAAATTGTAGGGTTTACATGAGGACTGGATAGGCAGGTTTCCTTACAAGTCTTTCCCTTACCGACGAGCTAGTGGTACACTATACGTTTGATATGTACCCACCTGGAAACCGAAACGAACCCCGGGCATCCAAAACGCCAGCTTGCAATGCAACCGAGAAAAGCAAGAACGATGGTGATGATGTACTTGAAAAAGTTCGATACCTCCAGTTTATTGAGTCTGCTACCCACAAACATACATATCACAGAGTAACTTACATAATACTGAGATAGAGGGATCATTCGGCTAGCCAGTGCTAGCGCCATCTAGAGGAAAACGACCCAAACTCAAGGGCTAAGCAGTACTGCCACCTTCAAGAATCAGTCAGGGAGTAAACGTCTCCCTGAATAATATAACACAAATAATATTATTTGCTATATAACAAAATTCTCAATACCTCTAGTATATTTACCATACTTTTTTATAATTGCTAATGTGGCGGCTTGCGGTATTTTTCGGAAACACGCCTTACCAAAAAAACGCCGAATCATTTACTTGATTGCTTTTTAAAGCTACATATGTTTTTTACAAGCTCCATCTAACGAAAACCGCTGAACAATTTTTCCCATACTATGAAATAAAGTACTAAGTGAAACGAGCCTGATATCACCTTTAGTATAGTAAGTCAAAAACTATTTGTGCATCCCAGCAAATAGCTATAACGCTAATTATTTTGGTTCCCAAATTAACCAGCATAGATTCAGTGGTCCCAAATTAACCAGCTTAGTTCCACTCTAACACAACGAGAGCAATACTGTTCCTTATAAATAAGAGTATAAGGTCGATACAAAGTTTATAAAACTTTGAGGGCGCAACCGTAATGGCTCCCGAAAGGGCGTGGTGACTATTATACGTGATTTTGTGTTCTTCTACGATTAAAGTCTTTGTAGTTTCAAAAAGAAGTGTTAGAAAAACTTGTGTGGGTTCAGTATAATAATAATCCTCCAACCGATTATGGTTACATACCGATTACAAAATATATTGTTTTCTATACTCGGCCCGAGCGTTAGGTACTTAAGTATTCCAAATTACCTAATATTCGCGAATGAATGTCGAATCTGCGGTGCACGGTAAAACCAACGATGGTTTTTGTTGTACTGTCATTGAACTATTTGCTTGTATTTGTCTTATGTCATCATCAGTCCATTTAAGTCCCCACTGCTGGGGCACGAGCCTCCCTCAATCACATGAGGGGTAATTGCCATACTCACCACGCTTGGCAGACGGGTTGGCGAGGGTTTGGATATAAATACAGAGTTTTCCTTCTCTGGGTGCTGATGATCATGCCAGCAACTTTACCTTTTGATTGATTTGATGAAAATGATTCGATTTCGTTACGTCGTAATAAAGAAGCACAAATTAGTAGTATAGCCAAAGAGATTTTATTACAAGTTCATACATACTATAATGCGAAAAGACTTTTTCCCCAACCTATTATGTAAGAGATTTTGGGTTAATTTTTAGTTAGAACAAGTTACATAAGAGCCCTGTGGTCCCCGGCAGAGTAGAATAGGCCACCCTCACTCTTACCGAGGTGTCGTAAAAGGCGACTAAGGTAAAGCTGCTGGCATGATCATCAGTACCCAGAGACGGAAAACTCTGCATTTATATCAAAACCATCGCCAACCCGTCTGCCAAGCGTGGTGAGTATGGCAATTACCCCTCACGTGACTGAGGGAGGCCCGTGCCCCAGCAGTGGGGACTTAAATGGGCTGATGATGACGATGATGATGATGATCTGGCACAAATTATCCCTCTACAAGTAACTTACAAAAACAGACCCAACATTTGTACAAGGTTCTTTAATAAATAGTATGTGATTGCCCAGAGGTTGTAACCCCGAAATAGTTTAAAATAGATCCGGTTTAGTAGTTTACAATTAAAAACAAATGGTGTCGCTATTTAGGGTTACCCGTCGCATTAAACAGCGGATTCACAAGCTACTGGACTATCGGCACGTTGTTTGTTTTCATTATTTTCGCTACAGAAAACAGTATTTTATCAAGTTAACTTCGTTCAATGACAGATAACAAAAAACATTATCCCCCGTCTACCCGGGAATGTGGACGCATCCATTCACGAAGTTGGTTCATCCTTAGGGTTGATACAAACTGAAAAAAACTTTATTCAATTTAGATTTATGCTGACTTTTGCCTGCGACTTCACCAGCGTTAGAAATTGACAAGTAGTATAAGAATAAGAATAAGAATAAAATAATTTATTCAGCGCCAAACACACAAAAAAATAAAAATATAACGTAGTAGTCTATGTTACTCTCCATCCCCTCAACTATCTTCCACTAAAAGAATCACTTCAATACGTCACTCCGTTTTGCCGTGAAAGTCCAAACAGATAGACAAACTCGCACACTATCAGTATTATAATATTAGTATGGATATGAACATTGAAAATCTTGATTCAATAAGATTCACTAACAAATACACCATCGAGCTAGTCATTTTTTTATATTAAAATAGCCAGACATTTTTCCACAATCTCACCTGATGAATAATTTTAAAAAGACGGAAATTATGAAAAAACTTGCGCGATTTAATTATGACACAGCGCTGTCTACTAAGAGAGTTAAGTGCTTATAATAAAAAGTCCCGAAAAGAAGTGAAGACGAGCCGTTAGTACTTAATAACTAAATATGGTCTGGTTCGGAAACATTATCTATGCTATAATGTGTGGTTCATTTTTTGTACCGGGTTTTTAATTCAATTCACAAGATGCTAACCACCTACTATTGTACACCTCGTCCTGCAGTTTATTAGTATTGGATTAAGTAACTACTACTCTGTGACCTATGAGGGGAACCTAAGTAGTCATGCTCACTCAAATGTCTCTGAGGTGGTGGCGTTCTGTGGCGGGTCATTACATTCCCTCTAATATGGTTGAGTGAAATGATGGCTGACACATACGTCATACTTGTGAACAGGTGCCACCTTTGGGGACTGGTCCGCTTCGGTTTACCTCATATTGAGCTTTTAATTTGCTTCATTCTATTTTGCGTTGCATTACACTGTATGACTTGGTATGAGGATAATAAACCATTGTATAAAAAGTTGACGATTAAAAAGAATAACTGGCGAGTTTCTTACCGGATCTTCTCGACCAAAAACAACTTTCCGAACCGGTGGTAGAATCGCAATATGTTTATTTACTTCATTTAGTATATTTTATGTATCAACATATTTATGTATTAACATGTAAATTATTATATAAGTACATATAAATAGTCTTAAATCATTCAAGATAATATAAGCTCAGTAGCTATATATCCCACTGATAAAAATAAATCCAGCGAGGAGACGAAAAGCCTTGTTCAAAAAATAATCCGCCCTGAAGAAATGAAGCTGCAGGTTCGAGGTCTTCGCAAAACAAAAAACGGTGGTGTGATCATTAGCACGGACTCTAAGGGGGACATTGAGAAGCTGAAAAAATCTGAGCAGCTGACTACATCTGGGCTTACCGTAGATGAGCCTCATAAACGTAGGCCCAGAATCATCGTGGTCGGAGTGCCCACCTCAATGCTGGAATCCGAGGTCTTCAACTGCATATTTCAGCAAAATTTAGCCGAAAAGTTGAAGAGCATGACCACTGAAACCTTTATGTCCTCCATTAAACTAAGCCACAAGTCGGGTAAGAAAAACGCTGAGACATGTAACTACGTGATTGAGGTCTCTGCAGATCTCTGCACGTAATAAATATTTTTTACGTATCTACGTAAGGCCCTAATTACAAATGACAGAGTCTTTGTTAATTGGTCGTCGTGCCCTGTAAGAGACTTCACGCTTGTAACAAGATGTTACAAGTGCCAGCAGTATGGGCACGCCGCAAAAACATGTAGTGGTGAGAAAACCATCTGCGGTCACTGTGGAGAAGATGGACACGACATGAAGGATTGCCCAAAGAAGGCCGAGCCACCAAAATGTGCCACTTGCCTGCGTTACAAAAAACAGTCCAATCATAAAACTGGTGACATTGACTGCCCTGCTAGAAAAATGGCCGAAAATCGATATATTCGATCGATTGATTACGGAGGCGCCTAATATCGCCATTGTTTAATTAGTGTACTTATATTTACTATAAATAGCTTATATTTTTAAATTATGTTCAGTGCCTACTAATTTTATTTTATTAGGTAATCAAAGACTTTGTAAGGTGTTTCGTAGTATTGCTAGATAAACGTTTTTAAGTGTGAAGTTATGTGTGTCATGTAAATTTCAGAGTCATCAAATTGTTAACTAGGTTATTCATGAATCATTATCAGTCAGGTTTATTTATTTTTAAATTTGGATTAAGTGTTAGTATAATTTAATGTTTTATTGTTAAAATTGATAAGCTCCTTTTGTCCTTTCCTTTCTTTCGTTTTTGCCTGAGATACAGGATATTCCTAGTTCAGGCAACAAACTTAAAATTAGTTACCTTAGTATAAGTAGATTATAAGTATTTATATTGTTCTCGTGGTTTTTCAATAAAAACTTATTTATTTATTTATTATTATTTATTCAAATGTATGACGATTTGTAAGTGCTGTGTACAAGCCTGTGCAAATAAAGAATTATTTGATTTTGATTATGTAATGGATTCCATCCCCGCACACGCTGCCTCTGGTGCAAGGGTTGCGGGTTCGATCCCCGTACAGTACAAACATTTGTGTGCATGAACATGTCTGTTTGTATTGGTCTGGGCGTTTTCTATGTATTATAAGTATGTATTTAAAAACGAAAAGTTATATGTATATATTTGTAATGCCACTGTTGATTTTGATATCCGTAACACGGGTGCTTGTGCTACGTAGGTATCTCGGAGTCAGATCAGTGTTTGCGATGTTGTAAAATATAAAAAAATGTACCATGGTGGCAGCCCTGGCTATCTCTCGTCAGCGTCAGCCGTCTCTCACGCGACATAACGGATCCGATTCTCTATCAACCATCGCCATTTTTAATGAAACGCTGTTTTATGCCGGCTTCAATTTACTCTTTGGCACAAAGATGAAGAATGAACATTTGTAGATATAGCTTACCCTTTGTTAAGCTTATTTAATTCATAGTAGTAGTAACATCGTTTTGTTTTAAAATTGGGTTAAGTATTTTTATATCGTCAGAGATACTACTTCAATACCAACTCTTTTTTTATATGATCGGTGGCAGATGAGCAGACGGATCACCTAGTAGCAAGCTATTACCGCCGGCCATGGACACCCGCGACACCAGTGGAGTCATAAGTGCGCTGCCAAGCTATTAACCCCCCTTTCCCGTGGAATGGGCCTCCGGTATCCTTACTCACGCAACGAAACACAGCACAGTACTGATTCACGCAGGTTTTCTGTGAGGCCGTGGTATCACTCCGGTCGAGCCGGCCCATTCTCGTCGAAGCGTGACTCTCACGGCAAAACTAACTAGCTACTTAGAATTTCGTAGATTTGAGATGACTTTTATGAGATATAGGTACGAGGTATTTACAAAGTTAAATACCTCGCCTCAATAATAAAGTAACTTCCAAACCTTGCGAAATTTAATTATATGCAAGTATGTATAAGTATAAGGAGAAATTGTTTGTTGGTTTCAGGAAAAAGTATAATGTAGAGTTAAAATGATGAAGTTTTTGCTAGATCAATAATAGGTACCTTACTGTAACAAATCCAAATCCAAAAAAATTTACCCTGAACATTTGAGCAGGACTAAGAAAACCTTGGCGAGCTTTAAGGTGACGGGTAGGGCACACTAGCGACGCCAATCGAATTTAATTTTTAGCTACTAAACCGGATTTATTTTAAACAATTACATACGTGGTTACAATCTCTCAGACACTTATACTATTTATTAAATAACCATGCACAAATGTTGGGTCCGCTTTTGTACGCGAAAAATTGATTCACGCCAAAAGTACTTTTGGCGTGAATCAATTTTATAATAATAGTAATTGAACAATATGGTTCATAAAAAACTATAAACGTTAAGAATTATATTCAATATAAATTACTGATCATAATAACTTTAATAAACTTAATGAAGAAAGTAAGTAAGTTCTTAAAATATGACTTCTCATACTTTAAAGCGTAAGTACCAACTTCAGTTATGACTTGAACAATCCAAGAAATATTTTTAATAAGTCACCGATCCCACAGCCCCTACCGTTCCGTTCCACACAATGATTACTAAAGAGGTTCTCAATATCGCCACCTCTTCAGAAACACTTCACTGGCGCATTCGAAATAAAAGTAAAATAAAAGCGCTGGCCGCGATAGAGGAAACAATCGGCGTTCGAAATTCGAAAACAACAAAATGGCGCGATTACATCTTGAGGCGTCGAGTGGCCACGGTTTCTCATGGGGCTATGTTTGGGTACAGAGCTTTGGGGAGCCTGGTGTGTAAGGGTGACCATTTTGACATGAATTTGTGACGTTTTCCATGTGAGGCTGAACCGGTGCCGTGCCACGAACCAGCGGGAATTTTAAAAATATAGTGTACAACTCGCACTCGTGGGGTGCGAGTATAGACGAAAATAGTGTGCGAGCGAGAAGTGAATAGATGCGCCGCCATTTCTGATCCCATTCTTTATCCGCACAGGTTGTAACGAATGTGGCTTGTTGCCGCAACAGGCCAACCACGGCAACCCTGTAAAACATGACACGATTCTATAATTTACCTCTTTTAAATTAAATTTCAATGTAGTTATTGAATGTATCTTCTTTTCTTTCGTCGTATTTTTTATTCCTGATGGACGTGCCTTCTTTGAAATTGACCGAACGACGAGACGACAAGAGCAAGAAACGGATGCAAAGTGTTTCGTACAAATTTCTGAAAACTTGTATGGAACGCTACAAATGTTGCGGTTTTTGATCCGCGTTTTGAAATTATTTTTTGCTGAAGTTTAAACTTTATACTATCTCGCTAGCGAGACAACAATTATTAGATTTCTAATTTTTAAGGGCCATAAACTTAGCCCTTAACAGCGTGGCCCGCCTGGATTGATTGATGTTTTTCCGTAGGAATTAGAATATTTCCCAAAGAAATGACAAATTTTGTTAATAGAGACAATGCTTCGTTTTATCCGTGATTTTATTTTTTAAATCGGTTAAGTAGGTAGTATATAGATATATATAGAATGCACAAATTTATACTCAGAAAGTCAAAACGGTTATTTTCGCAATATCTCTAGACAAAATTGATTTGTGTATAAGATGTTCTATGAATTAAATGTCCCTAAAACTTAGAACCCATAGTCTCTCTACGTGCTAATCGGCGCGGTCCCACGGGTGGCTCATAGCAGCTCAATTTGGCGCATGATTCGATTTGCGCCCGCTCAGCTGACCGTGAGCGCTCGCTTCAGCTCAGCTCAGGAAGAAACGTCACGCGCACATCCGGTCTTGGTTTTTGTAACGTTTTTTCTTTTGCAATTTGCTTTGTAGCCATAAACAAATAGCCGTTTGTTGAATTTGAATCATCATCTTGTTGGAAGTCTAAAAGAAACTTAGTGCTCTAGTCTATGAACTGTTTTGCGAGGCTGTCGACGTGATGTGGGCTTATGGCCACAAACTAAGTAGAAAATACTGCTTCTAGCCATCGGATAACTGAAATGTAAAACTAAAATACAATCTTTGAACACTTTTTACTTATTTGAACACGGGTCTGCTGCTGCCACCACTATGTCAACTGGTTATGGAGGCCAGATTTGATGTACAGCGTTTTTATCTATCAAAATAAAACTTTTGTACGAAAAATTGAAAAAAGATGGCTGCGAATGGAAGTGAGTTTCCCGTCGAGAAATGTCCAAAGCAGATACTTTGGATCCTGGGGTAGACTTGGACCATGATCCAAGATTTGGTAAATCTGTAATACAGTGGAGCGAGTGCCGTCTGGTCTGCCAATCCATAGATTTCCTTAATAATTGTTCCCTCGCCGCCAAGCATTTAAAAATCTAGAGATGCGAGCTCGGATTCCATATTTCAACCATTTAATTATAAGCGCACGGTCTTATATCTAGTACTGTGCTACCATCTATACTGACCGATTTTGTCTGACCCGATGGCGTTTTTGGTAGTGACCCTGCCTCATACGCTAAAGGTCGTGAGTTCGAATCCAAAGTATTACTTACTCTATGGAACCATACACTGGAAAACCATTCGTGTATTGTGTTTGTCCATTGTCTGGGTGTGAAGCATATAAGTATAATATGTATTTGTAATTCCTCTGTTGTCTGATATCTGGATCACAAGTGTATTGAAGTCTTCAAGTATTTATTTGCTTACTAAGTGTACATTAAGTTCTCAAAGCACTATGATTGTGTGCTTGAGGTATTTAGTACAAAATCAGGTGATTTATAGTATTATGTATGATTTCATTGAAAAAAATATGCATATAAATATTATCGATCTATTACAATAAATTGTTGTCACCGTAGTTTTAGTTTTTTATCTATTTTTTATATGATATGTCTTTTTCCGATTTCATTTTACCTAGTTGTCAACAAAACAAAACACTGCAGCTAGTCTCTGATCGAGACAGACACGTATTTCGAAATCAAATCAACCGCCAAAAGCCCACAATTAAATTATAGACGTTTATCGCAAATATCGATTACAACGCGAGTGCTGGCGAGCACTCGACTCGAGCATTCGAGCATTCACTCTCACCCCAGTCCTGTGAGAAATCCTATACGCGGTACTGTAATGTACCCACTCGAATGCCGCATTGTTTTCCTTCCTTTTGTCAATAATTTATATTAACAGCGATCTGATAAGGCACAAGTCGGGTAGTATTGTTAACATTGTATATTCTAGATCGAGATAGCATTCACTTCGGTTCCAATTGAGACTGTTTGTTTTGGAGGGCTTTGCGACAGGTTTTTGTTGATAGAAATGTTTACTTTGGTATTTATAAGCGTTTGTTGGATTCCGGTTTTACGAGAAAAGGAGTCATGGAAAGGTAGGTAGCGCAGCACCTGTGACTCCAATAATGTAGTGGGTGCCCATGACGGTGATAATCGCTTACCATCAGGTGATTCGTCTAGTAGTCTACCTCATCATCCTCCTGCCCTTTTCCCAGGTTATCTGGAGTCAGCGCAGTATGTTTTCCTTTTCCATACGTCCCTGTCATTCTTCATCGAATCATCCACCTCTTTTTCCATCATGTCATTCTTCACACAATCCATCCATCTCTTTTTCGGCCGTCCTCTGTTCCTCCACCCACTTACGTTTAAACTCATCACTTTTTTAGCAACATGTTCTTCCCCTCTTCTCCTTACATGGCCATACTAGGAAAGACGATTTGCCTTAAATTTATCAATGATGGGGGCGACTTTCATACTTCCTCTAATATATTCATTCCTTATCTTGTCCATTCTCGTCACTCCACACATCCATCTTAACATTCTCATCTCTGTCGCATGCAATCGTCTTTCATCCGTCTTCTTAACGGCCCAGCATTCTGATCCATACATAGCAACAGGTCTAATGACGGATTTGTAAATTTTGCCCTTCAATTTTAGAGGCATCCGTGGATCGCATGTCGTTGCCGTGACCTGTCGCCATTTCATCCATGCTGAGTCTAGTAGTCTACCTATCATATATAAAACGGGTACTATGACAGTCACCGCATGAGCACTTATACGACCAAATCGTACGTATGGCTTAAACCACTTTCAAACGAAAATCGCTTACACGCACGACACAAAAATGGTGTCATTTCTAATAAATAACTACGCAAGATGCAAGTGATTCTGCTCTTCATGTGGTTGAGCGCTAGATTCCCTTTTCTTTTTTTTTTTTTGACGCTGGGGTATGCCTTCTTATGCATACCCTCCTGCGGGCAGGCGGGTTATGTCGAGCTTTCCTCTGGCGGGAGCTTCTCCTAACGAGAAGCCGGTCAGAGGCATACCTACTAAACCCTAGCGACGCTCCCTCATCGCTAGAGAGGGGAGGGGACATGAGTACAGGTTGAAGAACCTTACTTCACGTCCCTCCTCAGGCGGAGGGCCCACTTACAGTGCCTCCCCCAGTCAAACTGGGGGGGAAGCGCCAGATTCCCTGACAGTACAATACGTTCAACTGTTTACTTAGCTTATGTATTACCTTGAAATGTATTAAGTACAAGCGACGGGAAAGCTTCCTGTCCCTAAAGGTGACAGGCGACGGAAACAGCCATAGATCATTCATTCTTGGGCGGTACTCCTCATAATTTTTTTGAGAAAAATCTTTTGACTGTTGAGTTTTCCTTCTCTAAGTCAGATTATCATCCTAAGTCGCAGTGATATTCCAACAATCCTCTAATAAATCTAGCAAAGTGTATGGCAAAGCATAATACCACAAAGCCAACAACGCTCCGCGGCACCGGACACACCCGGCCGCATTTTTAACCGACAACGCCTCAAAGGAGCCTCATTGTGTTTATTCTCAATTCTTTTTCTGCTACACTAACTTTACCACAAAAACTTCCGATACTCAACCTTATACTGTAGCAATAAGAGTGTAGTCAAGTCATGGTAAGGCTGCGGTGTTGACAATGACCGCTTTCAGCAAGCGGATGCAGGTTTTTTGACAAATGACCAACTGGGCGATTTGTCTCGCAGGGCGGGACGGGCATAGATTAAGAAAAGTGGTGCCACAGATGTGCAGTGTTACGTACAGAAGATACGGGGAAAGAGAAACACACATAGTTGTACTTACCTTTCTGGTTAACTTTCTTATAGTGATGTAGATTTTTGTCCGATTAACGAGACAAGTTTTAAAAGAAAATTGACCGGTATGGATGAGATTGAATTCTTCAGGATATTATTTTAATTTGAGTTCTTACACCATCTAAAACAAAAAGATACAACAAAACGTATACCTAAGCAAACACATAGACGGCACAAAATGTTAAGTGGGAGTTTCTTTCAAAGTCTAATATATATTTAATAATATATCTACATAAATATTCTATAATAGAGGAGAAGGACAAAGATAGAAGAAAATGAAAAGTTAATAGGGCGGGAAATTCTTGGGGGTAGGATGTCATACAGCGAGAAAGTATAATTTTGACAATTGAAAAATATGTGGTCTGACGTACCCTCATCTAAACCACATTCGCATAGTGAAGAGTCTTTAACTCGGATTTTATTTAAGAATACTGGGGTACAAGCGTGTCCTAAATCGCAGGCGACAAATGGTGGAGACAGCAAGCTTGCCCATAGTTGTATGTTTGAAAAACCGACTACCTACTTATTCTCAAAAAGTTACTTGACATTATCAAAATTATCTTCGGGTGGAGCCATATTTATAGAAGATACAAAGATAGTCCCGACTTTTGCTACGTGCCAAATAACCGTGATCGAACTATAACCGACGTTCTAATTTCAATTACTTTGTGCCCTCTGCTCCTAGTAATTCTTTGCCGCACAGGGCGGTAAGCCCAGTAATGGTCATGAAAGGATGTTATGATATTATATCATTTTTCCTCGGCACAATACTCGGCGCTCGCCATTTCCTGAGCCTAATGCGTTGCGCCCCATTCACCTAATGTTATGGGATTATTTTTACTTGAGCTTTTTGTTGGTTTTGATTTCCCAAATGTAAAGGATTTGGCGAGGGATAAAGCTGGCTTTAAAAGGTTTTGCATGTTTGTCTAACTAGATGGTTGTCATTTTTTTGAAGACCTATGTGAGCTCCCGATAAGATGAAAAGGTCACGGGTTAGGTTCCCGTACCAATAAAAAGAAATTTTGTATTGGGTCTGGGTGTTAGTGGTACTGTTGTGTCTGGTTTCCATGGGTCAAATAGCGAACGGCCCACTGTTAATAAAATTAAGCGGACCTTAAAAATAAAAAAAAAATGCTAAACTTTAGTATTGAAATGTAAATAACACACTTAAAAATTTCATCTCGAGTTTAGGCGGGACTACAACCCACACCCTCCACAATCCGGGTGGATGTTCTACCAATTAGACCACTGAACGCGTTACTAAGCCGACGAAATTTGTAAGTGCTTGATTCGACATGAGCTGTTGAATGTGTGTTATTTACTTAAGAATAAATTGCGAAAGATTGCTATAAAAAATATCAACTATTCAGTATCAAAAATTTTACATTATCCATAGCAAATTTCATTTCTTCAATTAAAATTACTTATACCATGATAACATAATAACTAACTCAGTACAAATTCTAAAAAATTACTACATCATTGTCTGTCATTATTGTCTGCTCGTCTGGCACCTATCACATAAAAAAAAACATCATTATCCTCATGCGCTGTTCTCAGATCATCCACTTCCTTTTCAATCATATCATTCTTCACACAATACATCCATCTCTTTTTCGGATAATGTCACAACATATTCAACGTTTATCGTCCTTAAGCAATCAGGCACAATAAGAAAATTAAACGGACGTTCCCTTTTATAGCCACTCAAGTTTATATCTCATTCCTCAGAGAGCTAAGGCTAGGACGTGAATGCCATTCACTCACTCACTCAGTGAATGATCGAGACAAAGTTGCTTCCAACTCAATCACTTTGTTTCAAATCACTATGGTGAGTAGGGGTGTTGTGAATTGGTCGTTTTAAATTTTAGGTAATGTGATTATTTCTCGTCGATTGTTTTGATTTGATATTCTCGGTGGGAAATGGCTCAGGGGTTGCAATCAATAGCCGAAGGTCCTGATTTAGATTCCGGGTCGGGTCTTTTTTTTAATGTGATAGGTGTCAGACGAGCAGACGGATCGCCTGGTGGTAAGCGATTGCCGCCACCCATAGACATATGCGACACCAGTGGAGTCACAAGTGCGCTGCCAACCTTTAAACTCCCCTTTCCCCTGGATTGGGCCTCCAGTACCCTCACTCACGCAGCGAAACACAGCACTGTGCTGCTTCACGTCGGTTTCCTGTGAGGCCGTGGTATCACTCCGGTCGAGCCGGCCCAATCATGCCGAAGCATGGCTCTTCTATGGTCAATAATATCTTCTTCTTTTCAAATCGGGGGAAATCTTTTCAAAATATATAAGAGGTTTTGTATAGTATCAATAAGAGCTGTGATTGATTGATTGATTTTTGTAATAAATAAAAAAAGGTGACATTCCCGGATATCGTCATCATAGTTTTAACTATTTATTTGTGATATAAGTAGTGCTTAGTACCTACTTATAGTAGAGGGAACGCCCTAGTTAGATTTTGATGATTATAATCGATTTTGATTCGATGATCATTTTTTCATAACCATATAGAAGATTGTAAAAAGTAATGTATGTTATTTCTGTGCAATAATCTATCTATCAAAAATGCTCCGATTAAAAAATAAATGAGCTTAGAATCGATTCTTAAGTTTGAATAATGTAGTGGTCTTTTAAAATAAATAGAAATATTTCAAAACATCACATACATTGATCTGACTCCTAAGTAAGTAGCTCAAGCACTTGTGTTACGGACATCAGAACCAACAGCGGCAGCATAAATTCATACTTTTTTGTAAACACATACTTATAACACCCAGATCAATACAAACAGACGGGATCATGCACACAAATGTGTGTACTGTGCGGGGAATCGAACCCGCAACCCTTGCACCAGAGGTAGCGTTCACTACAACTGATCCAAATGGGTCGACAATGGGTTTTGTATGTTATTTGTTAATAAATTTGCAAATAGATAGATGACATTCAAATCAAAAAATTAACATAAGATTTTTTGTTGATAAAATATTTGAAATGTGATAGATGAAGATGTATAAATAAATTATGTAATTAATAATATAATGTTAAAGCGATGAAAATTTTATGAAAATTGAATATTTTAGTAGTTTTGTATGTTTTTATTAGTAGCAAGCCCTTTTTCTTGGCTTGCTGTGCCTTGCCAGGGCGTCACGTATACCTACCTTATAATCAAAGGTCAGAGTACCTACCTTATAATCAAAGGTCAAATAATATGGACATGTCTGGAATCCCGGGATTAAATATATACTTAATATTAACAATTACTTTTGTTTATACATACGAGCATTAACATCAGCCTTACGAACTTATTAATAAACGCTTAATGATACCATGTTAATTTAAAGAGTTCTATTTGTTCTTTCGAAATTCAAGATACGTACGTTAGATAGCAAGAACAAACTGTAAGTAAATATGGTGGGGTATCGAACATTTATGGATAAGTCCTTTCATGGTAAATAAAAAAAATATTTATTTTAATCCCGGGATCTTAGTTAGGATCCCGGGGCGTGTCCATATTAACATATGTTTGCGGTCAATGAACCCAAATAGCTCTACCTACTCCGATCATTGCTTATAAGTTTATGTATCTCCTTGACTTGTAATGTGATATGCACTAAATAATTTGAATTTGAAAATCGACTTATTCTGACCACTACTCTGCGACCCTCCTACAACCAGTCTTGGCTCTCATCTCCAAAGTGTATTGAATTAAGCCACTGCTAAGTGGTCCGGACTCAGACGGCTATTTGCATCACTACACTAGACTACACTATAAAACGATTGTCCGTCTGTCCGACAGTTTCGTTTGATCGTAAAATGATGGTGTAAAAAGGAATTGCTAAATTTTGTTAGTCAGCTTTGTTAAATATTCTAATGTCGCAAAAAAAAAATATTTGCATTTATCTTCTTACTTTTTGACCGTGGGAGAGCCACACTTCGGCATGAATGGGCCGGCGTGAAGCAGCATTGTGCTGTGTTTCGCTGCGTGAGTGAGGGTACCGGAGGCTCAATCCGGGGGAAAGGGGGGTTTAAAGGTCGGCAGCGCACTTGTGACTCCACTCGTGTCGCGTGTGTCCATGGGCGGCGGCAATCGCTTGCCATCAGGTGATCCGTCTGCTCGTCTGCCACCTATCACATAAAAAAAATCTTCTTACAGACATAAAGGTAAATTATCAGATTTGACCCATTTAAGCTAGCAATCCGCCGTGTGGTCCCGGCAGAGTAGAATAGGCCACCCTCACTCTTACCGAGGTGTCGTAAAAGGCGACTAAGGTAAAGCTGCTGGCATGATCATCAGCACCCAGAGAAGGAAAACTCTGCATTTATATCAAAACCCTCCCCAACCCGTCTGCCAAGCGTGGTGAGTATGGCAATTACCCCTCATGTGATTGAGGGAGGCCCGTGCCCCAGCAGTGGGGACTTAAATGGGCTGACGATGAAGCTAGCAATCATGTAAGTGGGTCAGACTTCCTCTGGTTCGGGTATACCTACCAGAATACCAAAGTAACAATAAAATCTTGAAGAAAATAGAAAATATAAAAATTCAAGTTAAGTCCATACAGAACAATTACGAATGTCAAAATAGGCACACATGTTATCATAATCTACCGCTGGTTTGGAATGTCGATTTCCACTGATAAGACACCAGCAAGAAACTCAGTAGTAACTCTATAAGAAAGAAAACAAATTAAAACTGACAAATTATATGTGAACCTCTTTAAATAGAAATTTACTAAAATGAACTGTTCATTTATTTCTCTGATAAGAGCTACTGAATGATGAAAGAGAATACTTAAATATCAATTAACATAATCCAATCACAATAAGAAGTAAGTAAATAATACTCTTGCCGTGTGGCCCCCGGCAGAGTAGAATAGGCCACCCTCACTCTTACCGAGGTGTCGTAAAAGGCGACTAAGGTAAAGCTGCTGGCATGATCATCAGCACCCAGAGAAGGAAAACTCTAAATTTATATCAAAACCCTCGCCAACCCGTCTGCCAAGCGTGGTGAGTATGGCAATTACCCCTCATGTGATTGAGGGAGGCCCGTGCCCCAGCAGTGGGGACTTAAATGGGCTGACGATGAAATAATACTCTGTTAACTTTTATCGGTTGAAATATCGAACCGGCATCAAACAAACGACAAATACCTATTAGAAAATAAAGTAGCAAACATCATGAGTCAACCGTTTAGGTCCTTGGCCTTTTCCGCAGCACTTAACCCCCACTTAACGTTTGCCAGCCAAAAAAATCGCAATAAATTAACATAAAACAGCCATAAACGACAATTTGTCCCAAATAATATTAACGGATAAATATTCTGGAAATAAATATGTTTTCCCCTAAGCACCGCCCCGAATGGCCCCGCACAATGGGTCGGATGATGTCGGAATGGACAAAATGAATTGTGTACGGAAACGTATTACCGACGTGTCAAATGACTCGGAACTTATGCCGCCAACACAGTGCAAAAATAGTTCATCTAATGTGACACAATCTGTGTAAATAACACGTGAAACAAAAAATATTTTTAACGCCTGAAAATGATATTTCTAAAAAGCTTTTTAAGTTAAAGAGCTACTTAAACGTGTAGTGGGCACTGCCCTAAATTAAAAAGAAAGAGCACTCTCATATAAAATTATTAGTTCATTGATATAAAATTGTATTGGAAGGTGTTTCTTTTTCGCAGTTGCATGTTTTTTGGGAATTCAGTATACAAGGTGTCCCTTAAAGATACATCACTTTTTTTAAAGAAAAGAAACTGCATTCAAAGTTTTTCAGGATTTTGTTTGCACGGGAAATGAACCGGCTAAAATAAAAAAAGGGCTTTTTTATTTAGCCAATCGATAGAGTCATTACGAACAATGAATTTTATTGAAGAAAGCTTAAAAGCCTTGGGATGGTCTGTACAAACCACACCCGACCACAGATATCTTACTGTTACTTATTCCACTGGACTACTGGCGAATAAGAACTGCCCACTGTGCAGCTTTTTGTTTACGTTTGCGCAGTGCCTCGAGGGTGGCTGGCGACTTGGCGGCTTATTTAGAGATTTGGGGCTGAAGGAATGCGTGGGAATGAGGGTTGTCTTCGTCTTAGCAGTTTTGTTCGGGGCTTGGGGAAATATCTGTCATTATTACACGTCGTTGGATACGATTGATGTTAAGTGGCCAGTTTAAGAAATTATAGACAGATACTGCCTATTGCACAAAGTTTACAAGTCTATTAAGAAATAAATCTTGTGAGGAATGTCGGAAATGTAATGGGAAGGAAATGTAGGCGGTCTTAACACAAATATGTATCTCTTTCAGACAACCTTAAGGTAGAGGAAAAGTAGAGTAAATGGTATGTAAAACTTTTAGCTGTAATATAAGCTTTTAATCAGTGAAAGAATTTTTAAAATTAGTCTACCAATTGGTTTATAAGTCTTTTCGTTAAGGACATCAAAGAATACAATCGTAAAAATACATATCTTTCTTATTTTTTGTATAAAAACCAGTAGTTATTTTGTAATGAGTAATGACGATTTTAATTTTGAAAAATAATAACAATTTAAAAAATATTTTTATTGCGCAAATTATTATAACATCATTGGCGTTTAGACATCCCAGGTAAGTAACTACAATACTTGTGTTGGGGTTAGATCGCTCCTTCCCAAGATTTGGAAAACAATAATAACAATGAATTGACTTATGTATGTAACGTCATCATCATCATCATCATCCCATTTAAGTCCCCAATGCTGGGGCACGGGCTTCCCTCAATCACATGAGGGGTAATTGCCATACTCACCACGCTTGGCAGACGGGTTGCCGAGGGTTTTGATATAAATACAGAGTTTTCCTTCTCTGGGTGCTGATGATCATGCCAGCGGCTTTACCTTAGTCGCCTTTTACGACACCTCGGTGTGAGTGAGGGTGGCCTATTCTACTCTGCCGGGGACCACACGGCTGACGGTATGTAACGTATTTTATTTAAATTAAAATTTAATTAAATGAACTTCATTAAATTTCATTATGAATTTGATAAAAGGAATGAATTTTATCATTTTAAAATTAATTAATATCAAAAGAAAACATAAATTTCATTTACAGTAGGTATAGGAAATACAAAAGTTATTGATATCGGGAATATTAGAAACTTGACCAAAACACGATTCATGAAACATACGTGATAAATAATCTGGTGCGGACAAATTTGAAGATGTTCATGTCCCCTATTTGACTTTCAATCTTGTCCGCACCAGATTTTTTTATCAAACCGTAACCCAATCAACACATAATTTGTTGAACGACCGAAAACACTCGCCGCGCCCCCTCCCGGCAAACAAACAATTAAATTAAACATGCGGCAGATGTTCAAACAGACAGACCAACACTAATTCTATCAATCACGAATCCATTAACGCATGGTTTCAATTAGCTCATTGAATTATTTATTTCACACCCCACAATCTGATCGGAATCGTAAATTGTGCGATTTTTAGGGTACCGTGGGTGAAGATGATGATCAATGTTACGGCACTAGATATTTTGCCTAAATTTTATACTTGCGGCTCTTATTTTAGCATTCCATAACGGTCCAAAACCGCCGGTTGGTGAGCCCAGGGTACTATGATCCAGTATTTAGTAAGTCTTGTACAAGTGTTTAGGTAAATAACTTTATAGATCGAGCTTGCAAATCATAAAATAGTACTTCATCATCATCAGCCCATTTAAGTCCCCACTGCTGGGGCACGGGCCTCCCTCAATCACATGAGGGGTAATTGCCATACTCACCACGCTTGGCAGACGGGTTGGCGAGGGTTTTGATATAAATGCAGAGTTTTCCTTCTCTGGGTGCTGATGATCATGCCAGCAGTTTTACCTTAGTCGCCTTTTACGATACCTCGGTAAGAGTGAGGGTGGCCTATTCTATTCTGCTGGGGACCACACGACACACAGAATGCACTAATTTTAACTGTCCTCCTACCCATACCTACCCAGTTTTTATCTTTTTTTATATATAGATATCTTAATGAATTATTGTATTTTAGTTCTTTAACACCAGAATTTTGCTTGTTTGCTTATTGTATGTGAACTGTTTAGCTGTGGAAACTTTGTTGTTATATGTGTTGGAAATGTGTGTCATGTAATTTTTCTGACCAGTATGTATGTTTCCCTTGAAAAGTAAATAAATAAAAATTAATAAATATCCTTTTGTTCCAACTTAAGAATTTAAAGTACATATATAATATTTTACGACTGCAAACTGGTCAGTGGAAATGAGATGAGAAAAAGATGAAGACAGAAGTACAAATCTAAGTCACTAAATGAACGTTGAAGTATCTTATATAGTTCTATCGAATTTATGTAAGGTAAGGCAGTTAACTATAAAAAAAATTAAATGAGACAAGAGAAAGAAGTTACATATTTTTAAATACCATCAAGTTAAAAATACAGCACGCCTACAAAAATATTCTAAAATTGAATAATTAATTTTAACTAAATATGCATAAAACGGCAGAAGGCGCAGAACTAAAAAGGTGTGGCTTGACATCGTAAGGGATGACATGCGTGCTAATAAACTGACCACTACGGATGCACAAGACCGCGCGAATTGGAGGAGTCGAAGTAGGAAAGCGGACCCCGGGCTCCGAAGTGACAGCTTGGGACGCAACCGGGACAAAACGTTAAGATGATGATGATGATGCATAAAACAATTTGTATTTATAATTATGACATCAAATTTAATTTTATACGGAATCATCAATGAAACTAACAAACCTCACACTTAACTGAATTCGAAATCCGAAATCGGTTCGGAGCCAACAAATTGTTATAATTTTTTCCGACACATTAGGCAAGTCGATACATTGGGCATTTTAGCTTCAGACGTTATTGCAATAAAATTATATTTCACGATTCATCTACTCCTTTTGTCAACTGTATTTACGTTCTTATTTACAAGTAATAAGATAGTAATAATTGCTTTGCTAAGTTGAAGTAAAAAAGTTTAACTGTTAAAGTTGTCCTAATGGCTCGTTTTGTGTTTGAAGTGCACAATACGGCTATAAACATTTTGTTAGTTGTAAATTACGCTAATGGCACTTTTACTGTTGTATGGATTATTGCGAAGTTAGTTAATATTTTTATGATGTTCACGGTCCTATTTGTATGTGGCAGACGAGCAGACAGGTCACAAGATTGGTAAGTTTGTGACGCCATTGATATTGTGGGTGGCTACAATATCAATGGGGTCACAAGTGCGCTGCCAGCCTTTTGATTGAGTATGACGCCACGGCTATCACAGAAAACCGGCGTGAAGCAGCACTGTGCTATGTTTCTCTGCGTGTGTGAGGGTACTGGAGGCTCAATCCAGGGGGATTCTTCGATATCAATGTCAGTTACAGCCGATTTTCTGTGTTTAAAGGCCGATTTGACCAACCTTATTCCAATATTAAAACTATTGTACAGCGTTGTTATTCTAAACAAATCTGACGTTATACCATATATTTATCCACGGATAAAGATTGGTCGAATCCAACCTAAAAATTATAAATATTGACAACAATATCAATAACATAGTGAAGACAGCGCTCACTACTAGTAGAAATTGTTTGAAATTTTCCAATATGGATCAGGAAGTCAAATGAAGCTATAATTAAACTTTTTTGATGATGCTTATGAATAGAAATCACTGGTGTGGCGGGTGTCCATGGGATCGCTTACCATGAGGTGATTCGTCTGCTCGTCTGCCACCTATCACATAAAAAAGCCAGTTTCTTTGGAGTCAATAGTCATTTCACAATATTCTTTACTCCAGTGAGTAAAGAATAATGTCGTATGCTTTGTATCAGCAGGTCAGTACCTGCTGACACAAAGCATACGAGATTTTCGTGTTGCTACGGAAGAGGTCTATCTATATGATGATGTATGATTTCATTTAACGACAGTAAGTTTAAGGTGAATTAGCTTCCACTGGTTCGGATGTACCTATATAATTCTCTGATTAAAAAAGAGTATCAATAAAATAAAAATAACATTTTGACACTTAAGGTGACGGGTAGGGCACACTAGCAACGCCAATCGATTTTAATTTTTAGCTACTATATATATACCGGATCTATTTTAAGCAATTTCGGGGTTACAACCTCTCTGCAAACACTTTTACTATTTATTAAATAACCATGCAAAAATGTTGGGTCCGTTTTTGTACGCGAAAAATTGATTCACGCTAAAAGTGGCCCGCTTTTGGCGGTAATCAATTTTTCGCGTACATTTGTGTATGGTTATTTAATAAATAGTATAAGTGTTTGCCGAGAGGTTGTGACCCCGAAATATTTTAAATTAGTTCCGGTTTGGTAGCTAAAAATTAAAATCGATTGGCGTGGCTAGTGTGCCCTTCCCGTCACCTTAAAATAAAATAAGATTGTATCACGTAGCACATGCCACGTACCGGTTTCTTCGTAGCGTGTGCTACGGTTTCTTAGTAGCGCGCTACGGTATCTCCCAGTGTACCACCGGTAGGTACTACAAAGTCTACGAAATTGTTCTTCAATGCATTACGAGTGGCGTTGTAAAGATGGCATTTTTTATGTGATACTCGTAGGTGACAGACGAACAGACGGTTCTCCTGACAGTAAGCGATTGCCGCCGCCCATGGATACCCGCGACAGTAATGTAGTCACAAGTGCGTTGACAACCTTTAAACCCCTCTTTCCGCCAGATTGGGCCTTCAGTATCCCCACCCATGCAGCGAGATTTGATCAATTTCAATGTTTCTTCTTCTAAGAGTGGCAAATACGTTGTTCGCTTTGTTTGTAATTTACAGTTACAACCAAGTGATTGTCAGAGGAAACTTGTAATTTGCTCTTAATGTTTTTTTTCCGTGACTGTATCCCTAAATTTAGCTGTAAGTTTTACAAAAACTTGTAAGAAAAAGAAAAAAAAAAGAAACACAGCACCGTGCTACTTCACGCCAGTTTTCTGTGAGGCCGTGGCATCACTCCGGTTGAGCCGGCTCATTCACGCCAAAGCGTGGCTCTCCAACGGTAATTTTCATTTCCATTTGTAATATCATTTTTATTTTTGTGAAAGCGGATACCCTTTTCACACTTACGTCACGCGACAATATAATGCGAGCCATCTCATATCCCGTTGAAAAGATCTTTCACGCCAAAAACATTGTCACGCAAAAAAGCGTACGCAATAGTTGTATACCATACAGTCGAGTACAGTATACGTTCCCTCAGTTGTACAGTTGGGTATTGTATACGGTTTGAATCGGCGGGAAGCGGAGGGAAGTTGTTAGGCGGGCGACAAACGATAAAAATACCGTGTAACGGGCAAAGTTGAATGTGTACTGTGCCCAAATGTCACGCTGACGTCACGAGGACGTGTGAGACTGGAAGTGGTAGTCCCAAAGATATGAGTTTTTTTTTATATGAGAGGTGGCAGACGAGCAGACGGATCACCTGATGGTACGCAATTCCGCCGCCCATGGACAACCGCAACACCAGTGGAGTCACAAGTGCGCTACCAACCTTTTCCCCTTCCCCCCATTGGACCTCCGGTAACCTCTCACTCACACGGCGAAACACAGCGCAGGCGCTGCTTCACGCCGGTCTTCTGTGAGGCAGTGGTATCGCTCCGGTCGAGTCCGGCCCATTCATGCCTAAGCGTGGCTCTCCCACATTTTAAGACTCACAGATTGTAAGCTTTAGTAAATATGTCATGGATATTTCCATATTTCCAGGATAGTAGAGTCCTCAAACCTGTTACGAATTATACATTTTGATTTATTGGTTCAAATACCACGCGCAAGCGCATGTCATTCCATCCACATCATCTCGAAAGATGGCGGTCATTTCTCGCGGACCTTTTTACCACGTACCTCAGTTCTGTGGAACTGGTTTGGCTGCAGACCGAAGAGAAGAGCGTACTCTATTTTAAAAAGGCCGGCAACACATTATAGATCTCTCTGACTTCGCGGATGTTCATGTCCGGCGTTGATTACTTTCCATCAGGTGACTCACTTGCTCGTTAGTTGCCTCTAGCTAGCTATATTTACTTTTAACGGGGCATGGATGATTGAAAAAAACCCTTGATTGTCGCCCTTGTGTTGTGATATATAAGGTCCAAAATCTGGTGGGATCATTTTTCTTTCAGTGCAGTTAAGGGTTAACCCCAGGTTAGTAATAATGGACAACATTTCAAAATTGCTAAGCTCTGAAACAAAAAATACCAATTCTTTATTTACTTTTCCGCTGCTCGAATATATATTTATTCATTTTTTATATTGCTTATTTACTGAGAAAAAAATTAAAAACTAAAAAACGTAAGATGACGTCATCGGACGGCAGAATGTAAAATATTTCTTTGCTTAGCACATTATAGTTTTAAATTTACGAAATGCCAAACCCATGACATGCAACTGTCAAAAAAAAAGACAACTTGTCAACGTTGAATGTAATGAATGACGTTGACAATGTTGACACTAGTATTATTTACCTTTGACAGTAGTACCTTTTTTTTATTAAAACAATGATAAGCAAAGGAATATCGCTGTATTCAGCCGTCCGATGACGTCATTTGGCGCTTACGTCTATTTAGAATATAAAGAATTTCAATAATTATTTTATGCATGAAAATGGACAAATTTTGAAAAAAGAAAAAATATGGGTCTGTTCATTTTATGTCTATTTTCATATAAAAAAACAATATGGACATGTTAAAAATATGAAATGTTGTCCATTGTACTTTCACTAAGGCCGTCACTTTTGAGCCTGGGGTAAACTTGGACTGTGATGTCTTATCATGACGTATAATTTTGTACGCTTCGACCATGATTTTCGGAGTCTGGAAATTATAATGACTGCCATCTGACCTTCGCTATCCTTTAACAGGGGATCCAGACCGACTGAATCAGAGTTAGACGTTTCAGAAACTTTACGAAACTTGCAGGGTTTTCTCACGGTGTTTTCCCTCACAAAATCCATAGGTGCATTCGTCTTTTCGGGTGCCTCTTCAGTCTTAAAGCTTGACCACCAGTTTCTTGAACTTCTCTTTATCTTTTGCGAGACGTAAAAGTTCTTCCACGCTGGTAATCCTGGTTCACTCCCGTATGTTTTGCAACCTTGATTTTTTTCCTACGTCCAGGACGCCTCTCCCCATCAAATATATCCCATAGGTGCATGCTGGGATTCAAAACTGTGACCTCCCGTTTAGAAGGTGCACCGCACGTTCATATCCACTAAGCCATCGCTATATTATACATACTCATTAAAATATATCATACATATAATTATAATGAATGAGAACTTCTTGAAGAATATTTTCCTCTTATATCTGCGTCCGTCCCATATTCAGCATACAACTTTTGGCCCATTTGAATCTCGCATGAATATACAGAGATACCTTCAACACAAACATATCTCTCACAGTTGCACTCCATTTTTTACCACCTTATGCCTTAGCTGTAAGGTTGTTTATCGCGCTTAAAGTCACTTCAGAAGATGTACGGAAGACTTGCTATCTCAATACATGGAAAAAGCTGGATTCATCCATCATTCAAGCGGTGTGAAAGACGTAGTGACGATTATGACGTCGGGTATAGAACGAGCGTGTGTCGTCGCAGAACCGCTCTTAATCCATTGTGTTAAAACTCTTTTTTCGATTGTCCGCATACATCACGAAGTTTGCTGTGCTTTCGACACTTTTCCAACCGTCCTCTGGCTGAACATCCCAAGTACTTCGTGTTGTCATTCGATTTTGTATCTTAAGTTTTGGGAGTTACAGTGTAAAATTAGTTGTTGGTTTCTTTTGGGATTGGTTTAAAGGATTGAAGAGTGAATTGTAACGAAGCCTTGATAATACCTACCGAGTTATTCGCAATGCAACTGCGCTTCCAAAGTAATTTGAACTTTAACGTTCGGGGGTAGAGTCTGGTTTGTGTTGGGGTTTGGGCACACATGCTTAACCGTCAGATATGCGTTAGACAGTGGTCTAGCATTGTCCGGGCTCTTGCAGACGTTTGATGAAGGAGCGATATTGAATGACGTGGTGATGAATGCTGGAACAGTTGTGGACAATGACTAGGAAGTGCATGGAAACGGTATCGTTTTAATAATGTCCTCCTACCGACATTTCGGCTATGGAGACCAATCTCTCTATGGAGATCAGCTAAGCCATGAAGAAAATATTATACTAGTGCCAAGTGTGGATGCAGAAACAAGTGTAAATACTCTACTCCCTCACTCTCATATTTCAACGGGTCACCAATAAAAAGAGAGAAAATAGAGTGTAGGACCAACGGCTTGACTTGCTTTCCGAGACAAGGGGGTATAAGACTTTTAACATGCTGAGGAGCCGCCACAAATATAAATTTTGTCTTGACTCGGGAATCGAACCCAGGATCGACCGGGTTAAATACCTAGTCCATTCATCAAGAAATATTGACTACGATGTCAAGGCGTGCTTTGCGCGATCCAAAAGTAATTGAGCCGTGTGTTTTATGGTGGCACAGTATTTGGCTCACCTCAGCCTGTACCGAAATGAGAGCCACATAATGGACGCAATAGCATGGCATTATAACTTTAATTAATTTACACGGGATTAGCTCGAAATTTATTATGTGATACAACATTATGTACTCACATATTTTGCTTGACGTTTCGGCTGTTACAGCAGCTGTGGTCACAAGCGGACTCGTTTAATACCTGTCTTAATTAATTAAAGTTATAATGCAACGGGAAAATCTAAAAAAAATAATTAGCATATCATCACTTCCGTTGACACTGCCACCTACTGCCCTGCGAGATACTTCACGCTTCGTTTGAAAGAATCCATATTGAAAACTGAGTAGGGCTGTGACATAAGCTGAGTGAGGGCCATTTATACCTAGACGTCATAACACATCATAATATTCATTTGGCACTGTCTGGACATGATTGAATATATTTTTGTTTTTTTTCCTTTTGTTTTATTTTTATGTATTTCTAATTGTTTTATGTTTTGTTTTCTGTTTGTGCCAAATTGTGTTCTGTTTACAATTGCTATATGTTCTGTGTTGTGATGACTATAATAATAAATATTTTCCGTCTTTCTTCTTTCTTTAAAACGCGAAAAACTGACATCATAAGAGGAAAGAAAAGCAAAAACAAATGCATGCAAGTAAACGATTCATTCTAAAGAAATAAAAATATATATTTTTTTACCGTGGGAGAGACACGCTTCGGCTTGAATGGGCCGGCTCGATCGGAGTGATACTACGGCCTCATAGAAAACCGGCGTGAAGCAGCACTGTGCTGTGTTTCGCTGTGTGAGTGAGGGTACCGGAGGCCCAATCCGGGGGAAAAGGGGGTTTAAATTTTGGCAGCGCACTTGTGACTCCACTGGTGTCGCGGGTGTCTATGGGCGGCGGTAATCGTTTATCATCAGGCGGTCCGTCTACTCGTCTGCCACCTATCACATAAAAATAAGAGGGATTTGTTAACCCAAAATACCGGTTAACTAAAGAGTGGCAGGCCCCCCACAAGGTGGACTGACGTTCTGGTGAAGATCGCGGGAATCCATTGCATGCGGGCGGCACGGGGCCGATCTGTGTGGAGAACATTGGGGGAGGCCTATGTCCAGCAGTAGGACGTCTATTGGCTGAATGATGATGACGATGATGAAAGAGTCTACAATTATTTGAGAAGATTTTCTTTCATCCACTAAGCTGCCACATCTTTCGATGCTATTTATTTTAGTTGCAAAATCCTAATATAAATAATATTAAAATAGCAAAAGCGTTTGTTGATATAATTGATTCTCGTGGAAATTTCCAGTTTATAACGTTGTTCAAATAAATGTATAATTGATTCCGTTGTGACAAGGTTTCTTTAATTACTATTTAGTTATTGCTGACGACTTTGCGATCGGTGTTCATTCAACGTATATCACAGGTGACGTTAATACCACCCAAAAAATCCTTACAAGGAGTAAGGAATCTTTGGGTGAGGGTGGGATATTTTATGAGAAATTATAATTCTCACAACATCTCATACGTTGACCGGATTCCGTAAGTAGCTTAAGCACTTGTGTTACAGATATCAGACAACAGAGGAACACAAATATATACTAAAATTCATATATTACACCCAGACACCGAACAAACACAAGTGTTCATCGCACGAATGTTTGTCCAGGGTCCTTTAGATATGTCCATTTAGTTAAACTACCATCCAATCGGACATCTAGCGGCCATCCAAAAGGCCGACGGGGCAGAAAGGTCCTCGAGTAGAGGCCGCGTATAGGTCGAACCCGTGGCAGGCCCCCCACAAGGTGGACCGACGTTCTGGTGAAGATCGCGGGAATCCATTGTATGCGGGCGGCACAGAAAAAGTCTGTGTGAAGATCATTGGAGGAGGCCTATGTCCAGCAGCAGACGTTTATTGACTGAAATTATGATGATGATGATGACTTCAAGACCGTCACACAATGAATATTTACTTTGTACTGGTGAAAAAAACTTCCACTCTGATGAAAAAATGGCGATGGACCACAGAAAGTCTTTCTCTTTGATTTTGCGCACCTATTTTAAGTTCCCATTTATTAATTAATTCAGAAAATAAAAACAATAATTGAGACCTAAAGTAAAAGATTCAAAGCAGGATTCAGTTGGTCTTAGTTCCCATGTAAAGGGTTGCGAAGATCAGACGGCAGGTCGCTTCATAACCAGTACCCCAAATCCTGAATAATGGTCTAAGCCTAAGGCTGCTCAACCTTATGAAGAGTCGGGCCAAACGGTTGATTCAGTCTTCAATTCTGGGCCACTTACATTTTCTCTTTCAGTTACTATCAGAACAAGCGCAACAAAATCTTTTTTGTTTTTAGGCAAACTGTTTGCCTAATCTTGCGCTATCTAAACAAGCGGGCCACTTAAAATTCTTTTGCTTGCCACGGCCTGGGGTTTAGCAGGCTTGGCCTAAGCGTACCCCAGGCTCGAGAGCGACAGCTTTGGACGCAACCGGGAACTATACGCTAAGATGAGGAGGGGTTATACCCCCTCTATATAACTCCACAACACTAACAAATGTAAACAAAACATCCAATCTTCCAATTAACACGGGGAGCATTGTTGAAAAATTGTCCCGGCGCCGGCGCACAATCGAGCTAATTAAAACGCAAACACCTCCTCTGATCTCGATACGATTAGAAATTGTTTCTTGAAACTTCTATTCGATTCTAATGGATTTACACCCGCAAACGCGAAAAGGCAAACCGACGTGAAGCAGTACTGTGCTGTGTTTCGCTGCGTGAATGAGGCTACCGGAGGCCCAATACGGGGAAAAGGGGAGTTAAAAGGTTGGCAGCACACTTGCGACTCCATTAGTGTCGCAGGTGTCCATTGGCGGCGGCAATCGCTTACCATCAGGTCGGCTGCCTATCACATTAAATAACAGGTAAAAAGTACGCTGCCCTGAAAAAGTTTCAATTTTTTTTTCATGTGACAGGTGGTAGTGGAGCAGATAGATAACCGATAGATCCAATGAAGTGATACCACGGCCTTACATTTAGATAACCAGCGTGAAGCAGCGCCCACGCTCTATTTCGTTGTGTAGAGTGAGGGTACCGGACCAAAAGGGGGAAAAGCTTGGCAGCGCGCTTGTGTCTCAATTGTGTTAGGGGTGTCTATCGGGCGGCAAAAATTTATCATCACCGTATTCCGTTTGCTCGTCCTGCCACTTATCATATAATCAAAAAGGTAATGATGTCCAACTATTAACTTCGACAACTTTGGAACAATGGTAGTGAACGCTGGCTTTGGTCCAAGGGTTGCATTCGATCCCCGCACAGTACAAACATTTGGGTACATGAACGTGTCTGTTTTTATTGGTCTATTTTCTATGTATTATAAGTATGTATTTACAAAATTATTAAATGTATATTTGTAATTCCACTGTTGATTCTGTTCTACTATTGAGTCACATTAATGTATGTGATGTTATGAAAATATTTATAAATTAAATTTCGTTTGTTAGTCAATCATTTCTAATATTGTCAAAATATTTTACTGTTAGTCGCGACATGTAAATCCTCCCAAATTAAATTTATTTAATTAATCGCCTACACCAGAGTTATATTTCGATTGGATAAATTAATTCGATTCGGTTATAATTACTTTAATTCTCATGTTATGTTCATTTGTACGAATCAAATAATCCGTATATATTCTATTGAGAGTATACATACTAAAGGCTTGCTAATTTTAATACTATTTTTGTTACCTGCATCCGCTAGCTAAATGGTCGCTAAGCCATAAGGAGTCGCTGTGGCTTAGGGACCTTTTAGTTAGCGGGCGTCAGTGGAAATTGAATAAGTCAAGTAAGATACCTATTAAGGTGACAGGTAGGGCACACTAGCGACGCCAATCGATTTTAATTTGAAGCTACTAAACCGAATCTATTTTAAACAATTTCGGGGTAACAACCTCTCACAATTTATACTATTTATTAAATAACCATGCATAAAAATAATATAAAAGTAATGACATGTTCCCGCCATGTGGTCCCCGGCAGAGTAGAATAGGCCACCCTCACTCTTACCGAGGTGTCGTAAAAGGCGACTAAGGTAAAGCTGCTGGCATGATCATCAGCACCCAGAGAAGGAAAACTCTGCATTTATAACAAAACCCTCGCCAACCCGTCAGCCAAGCATGGTGAGTATGGTAATTACCCCTCATGTGATTGAGGGAGTCCCGTGCCCCAGCAGTGAGGACTTGATGATGATGATGACATGTTCATAAAAATAATAATTTAAGGAAAAGTGGAAGAAAAGAGAGGAAAAAGAACAAGTACAAGGAATTAAAGGTGCTGGCAGAGTCGAGAGAGGAGTGGAGTCTACTCCACCGATAAGAGCATCGCTCTTCATTAGAGAGAGAGAGAGAGAGAGTACTTTGTAGGGGCAATATTCCCAATTTCTGCTTTATATATACAATCGACAAAATTGACATGTTTTCAAATGATTAATCGCACTCGATAACCACTCATTGATCGAGAACACGAATAACAAGACGAAAACATCTTGAAATCGATGAACCGTCTTCATTACCGACTGTGTCCTGTGCCAAAGGCTCCATAGGCACAATATGGATTGTCACCCACCCTTAAAAATACTGTCGCAGCGCACCCTTTCGGTAAACATCGGAATCAATTTGGGCGACGGGCCATCAATTGTGATGTCATCCAGGATCTGAACAGTTAGGAAGGGTTTCAGTGAGGTAAATTTGGGTTTGACCAGAGATTTAACAGTGGGAGACCAACGCTCCGGCATTAATGGGTCGGCTGGAACTGAGTGATACCACGAACTCACAGAAAACCGGCGTGAAGCAGCACTGTACTGTTTCGCTGCGTGAGTGAGGGTACCGGAGTATCAATTCGGGGAAAAGAGGGGTTTAAAGCTTGGCAGCGCACTTGTGATTCCACTGGTCTACCTATCACATGAAAAAAAAACAGACTTTATTATACACTATCTATTTATTGAAAGCAATTTCTTCTTCTTTGGCTGTCCCTTTAGTGCTGAAGTTGGCCTTAAAGTTTCCTAAATCCTCTCTGTTCATTTCGAAACGATTCAACCACTCCACAGATGCAATACCGGTCCACTCCCATAAAGTTCGCCGTCAAGGCTTTTCAGAATGCAGAGTAATAGAAAACTCTAAGGTAGAATAAGATAGAGATAAAAGATAAAAAAATCTTTATTCATTTAGGTCCATACTCTTATGAATGTCAAAAGAGGTACACATATTATCATCTCCGGTACGACATTGAGATCTTCAAGAAACGAGCCTATACCTTCCTAAAAGACCGGCAACGCATCTCCAATCCCTCTGGTGTGGCTGGTGGGCGGCGGTGATCACTTACCATCAGGTGACTCGCTTTCTCGTTTGCATCCCTTTCTCATAAAAAAAATAGATCTACCGCTGGTGCGTAATGTCGAATATCATAGATACTATTTGCTTACCTATTTGGGCAACCGTCGTGAACATTCCTTACTGGTCACTATTTCCCTGGCGTACCCGCCTCGTCACGGCCAGCACATTACTCCGATGTTCTTCCAAGATGGCGAGTCATCCCGACAGTCACCAGGAAAATATTCCGAATGCAAAGGAAACTGTTTTCTGCTGTGTAAAAATCGCTACTGTTTGCTGGAAGATTTTTACTTTCAGTTTATATAGTTATCTATTTATTCCATTTAGGTTCACCAACAGCATATCATCATCATCATCAGCAACCCGCACTGCTGGACATAGGTCTCCCCTAATGCACGCCACTGCTCCCGATTTTCGGCCACTTTCATCCAGCCCACACCAGCCAGCCTTCGAATGTCTTCATCCCATCTTGTCGCAAGGCGTCCAACACTACGCTTACCGAGTCGCGATCTCCACTCAAGAACTTTACGGCTCCAACGGCTGTCAGTTCTGCGGCTAATATGACCAGCCCACTGCCACTTCGGTTTGCTAATTAGGTGGGCTATGCCGGTGACTCTGGTTCTCTGTCGGATTACATGATTTTTGATGCGGTCCTTCAGAGATACTCCGAGCATATCATACAAAAATAATCATAACAGCTTTTTATAGTAAACTAGCGGCCGCCCGCGACTTCGTCCGCGTGGAAAAGTAACTTTTAACCCCCCTTTCAACCCCTTACAACCCCCTTTTCGCAATAAAAAGTAGCCTATGTTCTTTCTCAGGGTCTAGATTATCTGTATACCAAATTTCATTTAAATTCGTTGAGTAGTTTTGGCGTGAAAGAGTAGCAGACAGACAGACAGACAGACAGACAGACAGACAGAGTTACTTTCGCATTTATAATATTAGTATGGATTAGATGTCAGTATGTATGCCAATTACAGGCGAACACAGCATTAATGAGTATACAATAGACAACACGTAATTAATCAATTTCTTATAATGTGAACAGTTATCGGCCGCCTTTGTTTATTTTGTGAAAGGTTGCAAGCGTGGAGACTAAGCCTAATCCCATCATATTAGCGATGACTTGATTTCTATGATGTATGCCATTACCCTGCTGTGGGACAGTTTTACTTTACTTAGGTGGCAAACGAGCAGACAGATCACCTGATGGTTAGCGATTGCCGCCGTAAATGGATAAACGCCGTAAACGCAAGACCAGTGGAGTCACAAGTGCGCCGCCAACTTTTAAGGTGACGGTTAGGGCACACTAGCGACGCCAATCGATTTTTATTGTTAGCTACTAAAACGGATCTATTTTGAACAACCTCTCGGCAAACACTTATACTATTTATTAAATAACCATGAACAAATGCGGACCCAACATTTGCACGCGAAAAACTGATTCACGCTAAAAGTGGCCGCTTATGGCGGTAATAATTTTTTCGCGTATAAAAACGGACCCAACATTTGTGCATCGTTAATTAATAAATAGTATAAGTGTTTGCCGAGAGGTTGAAACCCCGAAATTGTTTAAAATAGATCCGGTTTAGTAGCTAACAATTAAAAACGAATGGTGTCGCTAGTTAGAGCTACCCGTTTTTAACAAATACTATAAAATAGTGTTAAATTGTGTTTCCTCCCCCCTCTAACTTCTATAATAAATGAATTATAAAACTCAAAAATAGATTTGATGTACATAATAACGAATGAATACTAACAACGAAAATTGGTTTGAACTAGATATAGTGAGTAGTTTTTTTTAATACGTTATAAACCGTAAACCGCAATTTACCTTCCATATATCTTACTTGCTGCTACGGAACCCTTCATGGGCGAGTCCGACTCGCACTTGGCCGGTTTTTTATGCTACCTGTACCCGTCACATACTGTCGGCATTATAAATTGTGAACGGCAGGACGGCTTTTTTTTAATATTTTTTTTATGTGATTGGTGGCAGAGAAAAATAATAAACAAATACGGTTTAATTCTAATGATTTAATTACAAAAACATTTAGTAGACTGCAAGTATGAGTATATTTGTTTAAAATATTTACAAGCTGTGCGGATAAAAAATGGGATCAGAAATGGCGGCGCAGCTATTCACTTCTCGCTCGCACACCCACGAGTGCGAGTATAGACGCAAATAGTGTGCGAGCGAGAAGTGAATAGATTCGCCGCCATTTCTGATCCCATTCTTTATCCGCACAGGTTGTATAAATTATATTATTTACAAACAAACGTGACATTACACTACAATTTGTTACTCTTCTAAATGTAAACTACTATTGCACTTACTTATTCAACTTTCTACCTTTACAAAACATAATTTTACTGACTACTGCATTACCTAATTACTTAAAATGATTTGGCTTTTGACACAATTAAATAATACATTACAATTTACAGTAATTTTGACGTCACTTTTATGCCTAATGTCTTTCAGGTGCGCACGGTCAGCATCAAAATTAGCCTAACACGTTAGAATCATGTCAAAGTAACCATTCTGCCTATTATAGTCAGTTTTTAAGGGGTACGTACAAAATGTTACTTCGGTATGGTACTAATGTGTTAATGTGCTGACCGCACTTATAAATCTCACTGGTCTCTCACTATGAATTAAAAAAAGTGTAAGGATTTTTCATTAAATACTACGGTCCGTATCGAAAACAGGATAATTTAGATGAAACTTCATTTGGTACGTTCGTTTGATCATTTAATTACTATGCAGGATTCATTGTAGGTAATGGTCGTTTCTGCAAGCGGCTGTCGATTCCACAGTCCATAATTTTAGGATTTAAATCAAAAACATGCCTCTATTGTTTGCTAAAAATCAAAACTTTTTTGTATTGGATGTAACAATATGCTGTAGAACAGTCAGAATGAGGAACGTAGTGCATTTCTGATTCTCATTGTTGTATGGTCTCATTACTTCAGCCGCTATACCTACTAGCACAGATATTTTAGTCTGCTAGTTAAAAATGTGTGATATTTATTTAAAAATTGTGTTCTGGACATAGCAATATGAATTTCACCACCTACTGTACTCCAAACGGATAATGGTACGAGATCCTCGCAACGTCACCAGGCACGTAATGCAGGTCCTGGTAGGCCTTCACCATCATCTGCTGGTTGACGACGGCGAAGGGACGCGGTGATATGCTCTCAATCGATGGCAGCGGCCTTAGGTCCAAGCTTGGAAGAGCCTCCTCCTTCCTCACGGGTGGCACAAATGCCGCCTGCGGAATCGTCGGCACCGAATAACTTATCATATTATTGTACATCAGTTGATCTGAGTAACTCAATGGTATCTGATAACTGGTGTCCGGCCGCGGTTCCACTTCGAGAAACGTCTCTCTTGTGGAATACACGGTTGTATTCGAAAACGTGGTAGTGTCTAGTCTGTTCTTTCTTCGGGGCCGGTATTTGTAATCTGGATAGTCTTGCATGTGCTTTATCCTTAGCCTTTTCGCTTCATCTATGAACGGCCTTTTCTCAGATTCATTCAAATTCTTCCATTCAAGTCCTAGTCTTTTCGATATCTCTGAATTATGAAGCTTGGGATTCATCATAGATATCTTCTTCCGCTGCAGCCGAGACCATACCATGAAGGCGTTCATGGGCCTTTTGATGTGGAACGGATTAGAATTCTTTGTTAATTTCGGAGGAGGTTTGACGGGCGCTGGTGCTTCTAAATACGCCATGGATCCAATTTCTTCTGGTTCATTTGGAATTTCCAGGTCTCTTCCTTTAAAGTTTTATTGGAGTTGAGACGTGACCACTGAAGGTTGTGTTTTTGCACATCACTTAACACTTTACGTTAATTTTAGGAAGTGTCTTAACGCTTAAGATGCCACTACCGAAATTCTGTCCAAACTTCAACGGGTTCTAGTGATTTATTCGAAACTTTCTGCATAAAAGTCGTCGGAGTGACGTCCAGGCATGCACTGATGACCAGATTGGATGCCAACTAAATCTGAATGCTGTCATTAGGCCAACAATGGCTCGGGTACAATTGGGATGACAATTTTCCGTGTATTATTTGCCTCTGAATAAAGCGCGGCGACAATGCCGTGATTGCTCACAAATTGTCAAATGATACTTCTGTATGTTTTGTGTGTGCCGCGCCTGCGCACCGCACCGGTCTATTAAAAAGATGGGCCGGTACAGTTGGAATATCAAGTAGACGGTTAGCAAATTAGGTGACTGTTGGTTGGAAGTTGTAATCCTGAGACAGCATTTCTCTGTCAATCTGTCAATAGGTAACTTCTTGTCTTTTCTAGTATAAAATAACTTGTTTGGATCATAATGTTAAATTTGATAAGTCTGGTAATTACAATAAAGCTACTGTCGTCTCAAGTTTACTACTCTCAGACAGGGTGACCAGATCAACTGGATCCTGCTCAAACCTACATAAACATTAGCTTTTTTCCAGGGGAAACCATCATGGCCGTCACTTGCTACTTTTAGGGAACAAGGTGGTGTGTAGGACTCTAACCCTAATCAAAACCCCTGGGGTGTTCATCTCTGCGCAATATCGGTCGGAAACCCCACATCCAGGACTAAATCGCACCGCTGATCCCGATCGCTTCACCCCTACCTAGCGTAATGCAGCTCTTCATTGCTGTACGACCTACCAGGACACCCGGTCACGTCGTCCCACGCGGAGTCGTATGCTGAGCTAGCCACTCCCCAGCAGTGAGTACTCTCTACATACTCTGAAGCCCCGTTTAGTCACCTCTTACGACAGGCCGGGAACACCTTGGCAGTACTCTTAAACGCCCCCCTAGCCACAGGCCGCACATAAACATTAGCTATCTCAACTTTGGGTAATACAGTTTGAGAAACTATTAAGACATTGCAATGTGCGGGAAGAGATACGCAAATAAATAAATAAATTCATTGGTATTCATATAATATAATGTAATGTAATATAATGTGGTCATTATATTACATTACGTTATATTATATGTATATATTTGTAATCCCACTGTTGATTCTGATATCCGTAACACAGGTGCTTGAGCCACCTATCTCGGAGTCAGATCAATGAATGTGATGTTGTGAAATATTTATTTATTTATTAAATCTCATACATCGATCTAATTCCGTAGGTACTAAGTAGTTTAAGCACTTGTGTTACGGATGTTCTGTTGTTTCAGGTGATTCGTCTGCTCGTCTGCCACCTATCACAAAAAAAAAAGACAACAGAAGAATTACATTTTTTTCATATATTCTTTATGTGATAGGTGGTAGCCAAGCAGACAGATCGCCTGATGGTAAGCGATTGCTGCCGCACATAGACACGCGGGTGTCTATGCGGCAGCTTTCGCCTACGTGGAGTCACAAGTCACGAGCTCTTTGTCATTGGATTGGGCCTCCTGTAGCCTCACTGAAGTAGCGGAACACAGCACAGTGCTGCTTTACGCCAGTTTTCTGTGAGGCCGTGTTATCACTCCCGTCAAGTCGGCCCATTCTGAAGCGTGGCTCTCTCACGGTCAAAATATATTATATATAATGCTTGTCCAGGGTGGGGATCTTACCAAAGACCTTTGGCGTATGAGGAAAATTTTTACATATATGATTTGAACACAGCTTGCCTGTTTTTTTTTTTATTATTTTCTTGTGCTGGCTCGAATTAATAATAATGTTTTTTTAATACTATTTATTTAAATATAAATATATAATGTAATATTCACATTATTTGAATTAAATTATTTAAGAATACAACAGATTTTTTTATTACATAAAATAACAAACTAAAGTTTTTTTAATTGCAAAAAATGTATATAAATTAAATAAAATATTTTAGTAGGATCCGAGGAGCGCCCCCTCAGGGGTTTTCACAACAAACAATTTTGCAAACACAAATCTAGATAAATGACGAACAAGTACCTAGACCCTTTGTGAGGGATTAGAATGGCGAGGTGTGGTACTGCGGTTCGGTTCCGGACGTCACAATGACTATTGATCGGATCAATGAGAGATTTATAGGATTGTTTGAAAGGCTTGGCTATCTACTTGTATACCAGTACCTACTTATCTTGTAGATCATTATACTATACTTTGCTAGTAAGTACCTACCTACCTACTAATAATAATTTCCTCCAACCGATTTCGGCTAAGGTGGCCAATCTCAACGATCAGCCATTTACTCAAGATATAGGTTTAATAGTGCTCAAGCGTGTGCGCAAACAGAAGTGCACTCACTATTCCGCTACACCTACACCACCACTACACCCGCGAATACCATTGGTGTATTTTTTTTGTTGTTTTTTGTTTTTTTTTTAATATAATTTTAATGTTTTAAAATTAATTACCTCTGTGTTATTATATCTTTGTTTTGTATATGTAATTTTTAATTTTCTTTTTACTTGTTTTTATTGCATGTCAATCTTTATACCCCAAAACTGGAATTCAAAACCAAAAAAGTTACTACAATGTTGCCACTGCAATAAAATGATCTTTCAATAGTATATACCTATTTTCTAAAAACATACGCTGACATAATTTATTTATTGGTAATTTTGATTCTAAAATTTAAAGAAGTAATTCTTTTGAATTATTTTTACATAAATACAAAACGCTTTAATAAAATAATGTATCAATACGGGGATTAACACGATATTTATTATGTGAAACAACATTGTGTACTCACATATTTGGCTCGACGTTTCGGCTACGTTACAGCAGCCGTGGTCACGAGCGGACTCATCCCCGTGTTGATACATTATAGTTATAATGCAACGCGAAAATCTAAAAAAAAAAAACTAAAAATCTTTAATAAAAACTTAATCATCCGTAATGTTTGGTAGAAAAGCTAGTAATGCGCTTGTGTCACTTCAGGTGTTAATAACATTTGGTACATTTGAACTCACATGTTGTTTTTTCGTGCAGTGAGGTGCCGCAAAGTGATATTAAGAATCTTTGAATTACATCATTTTTAACACTGCTATTGTGTGTTGAATGAGTTGTCACGTGAACAACTCGCTAGGACCTACGAGAGTCTTAAATCCTGCGACAATAGTAGTCACGGCAGATGCCACAGGTCGCTAAAATGCTAAACGCCCCTGTTTTATTGAGTAATTGAGATTTGACTGACTTCGACTCTTGACCACCCACTTTGTCAAAATATCACTTGACAATTTTCCTTACGAATTATTCAGCTCAATAACGCCTAAAATCTAAAACATGTGCAATACTGGACGAATTAATTACTGGAGTGGTGGAAAACGTTATTATACAAGTGACCGACTCGGTAGTGGTGACCGACTGTCTTAATAGTATGCCACACTTTCGTGGGTGTTCATGGTTGATTCAATTTGTTTAAGTTCTTTTCCATAAAATTTTGTCAATGTTGGTTGAGTTGAAAATAAAGTTTGAAATTAAGTCTCTATTATTTGAGAAAATCCTCAACATGAATTGTACCAGAAGCCTATACCTACAATAAAAGAAGGATATGACAAAAAGATTGACCAAACCTGAAAACTTGATTTGACAATGACATACCTAAGTGACATTGATAGATTTGACAGTGACGTATCTGTCGTAGTTTTTTCTGGTCTTGAATTCTAGTTTTGAGTATAGTATTTTTTTTCAATGCTAAGACGTCACCCAAGGTCCAGCCTGAAAACCAGCCCTGCCGCTGCTGTGTGTGGCAGTTGCAGCATATGCTGAGGCTGAGCCTTGTTGGCCGCAACTTTTTGTCTCTGAACCTTATTTTCTCTGTTTTGTTCTATTTTTAATGTGTTGTGGTCAATAAATTGTTTCTTATCTTATCTTATTCCCTTGCCCTCATAATCCGATGAGACACCATAGTGACACAACCTGAGAAGCAACGGACGCAGTACCAACGGCTTAACGTGCTTTCCGAGACACAGGGGTATAAGACCGCCATGACTCCGGACTGATACTGCGAATTTCTTAAGGTGACAGGTAGGGCACACTAGCGACGCCAATCGATTTTAATTGTAATTGCACAAATGCGGACCCAACATTTGTACGCGAAAAATTGATTCTTGCTAAAAGTGGCCGCTTTTGGCGGTAATAAACTGTCGCGTACAAAAACGGACCCAACATTTGTGCATGGTTAATTAATAAATAGTATAAGTGTTTGCCGAGAGGTTGTTTAAAATAGATCCGGTTTAGTAGCTAACAATTAAAATCGATTGGCGTCGCTAGTGTGCCCTCATAACATGTTTAGAAAGTGAGAACAAATAATATAAATAAAATAGGTAATCCGGAAATTGGTGATTTGTATCTAGCTATAGTTTGCAATTTTTTTATACAAACCAATCTTGAACTTTACCACTACAGTATAACAAAAAAACTCTTGTTATAGGTACAGTGAAACTGAAAGCTATAATCGAAATGTGAAAGCTCTTGTTATGTACGATTTGATATTGGCTGTACAAATTTTATCATACATCTTTAAATTTTACTTCCACCATCGCCAACGTCCATACCACGTTGAAAACACCGGTTCTCGTCCGGTCAGTACTTGGATGGGTGACCGCCTGGGAACACCGCGTGCCGTTGGCTTTTTGCTTTTCAATGTTTTCAAAAATAAAGTTTTGCAACAAAGTAAATAGGAGAATTTTTTTTTGCAATTGTTAACGATAACATATATAAATTACTTTTAAAATAAGTAAAAGTATTCTCCTTCTACACCTCCCTTTATGATTTTGTTAAATTTCACTGTGCGGCGTTTAAGTAAATCATAGAGGTCATTCATTATTTATAAATTTCAAAAAAATCTCATTGGTATTTTAAACCGGTAATTACATATTTAGTACTTACCGTGCCAGAATAAATATTTTATAGATACTATTACTTTGCGCCAGCTATCGGACATTATAAACATCTTATTGCAATGAAACGCTTTAGCGTTTACTTTAGTAACGTATCATGAATCAACAGAAGGTGTTACAAAAGTGTAGCAATAGATGGCGCAATACAAGCTTTTTAAATCTCGCAAACGTCACTAGATGGCGTTACTTGGTTGAATCAACTTTCGGATCCCAACGTTCGCATAGAAAATCAGCTTTTCATGCGTCGGTCATGAGACTTGGTCATTTTGTTTGGGGTGGGTCCAATTGCCGGCCAAAAAAATGTTGATCAGTGTTCTTCAGGACTTGCCCCCCTGAGTATTTATTACTATGGCAGCAAAGCTGTAGGGTCATTATCCTTGATTTTATTTGAGGTCAAAAATCAACATCTTCATTTTTTTTTCTTTATGGCAGGCAACGCAGTAGCCTAGCGAGAACACATAATAACTCTACTAATGTCAAATGATTAGAGAGACACGTTAATTTTAATGGTTATTAACCGGTGTGGCGATTTGAAATTCTTTTGAGGTTTATTTTAATTGAGTTTTGCAACAAGCACCATCTAAAACCAAGACAGAACAAAACATACACAAAGACATCACAATATTAAAGGGAGATTCTCATAGCATCTTTATACTTTTTCTGTGAAATAACTAAAAATGTTTTTTTCCTTGTGCCAAATTTTGACAATCGAACATCAGGGGTTCAAGCCCACTGGCTTGACCCCCTCGACACTCCCTACGTATTAGGCTGTATCTGCCAGATACACAAAATTGGTTTTATTTCATTTTTGGTATCTACGCACATATAGGTACCTCGTACAAAAATATTAAGAAAAAAAAACTACCCGAACATACTTTTTTGGCAGACGTATTAGTATGTATCTACTTAAGATGTTCAAATAGCCCGCCGTTAAAATAAGCAACTGCCTGTTAGACTATAAGTCACGGGGCAGAAGGGCGCGGGGGGCGGGTAACTACCCGTTAGTCAGTTTTACCGCGGTAAGCAGGCGATGCGCATACAACGCGTTGTGTTCTGAAAAATATCCGAGTAAAAGGTTGAAATTTTTGGCTAATTTAAAACAAGATGCAATTAATGGACAAAATAGTCCCAATGATGAAGGGGAAGATTTCTCAATAGGCCGAAATGTGTACGTGCCATTAGGGCAATGTAAGTTTTATTCGTCCAACCATAGTTAAATGTATTATTTAAGATAGGATTCAATTGTTTTTGTCTCTCCTTACAAGTAATTCACATATTATAGTGAAATTGAAGACAGCAAAATTGTTTTCTTATATTCAGTGTAATCCCGATGTTTAAGTATGTAACTACGTAGATACACACTAATTCACTGGGATGCATTTTTATCATTATATGTATCTAGTCAGTTACACATTTAGTCTCTGGAATCCCGTTAGATGAAAAAATGTATCTACCCAGTACGCATTTAGTCTTTGGAATCCCATTAGATGAAAAAGTTTATTTGGATAGTTACACATTTAGTCTTCGAAATACCGTTAGATGAAAAAATTTAACTTGCCAGTACTTATTTAGTCTTTGGGGTCCTATTAGATAAAAAAATGTATCTGGGATAGTTGAACATTTAGTCTTTGGAATTTGGTATGTTAAATAGAAACAAGTTTATTAATGTTACCTCAAAACTGTGATGTTTAACATCAAAATTCTGTAAAAATTAAAGAATTTAATTAACGCCAGTTTTATTTTTTCATCTAAGTATGTTAATATATTTTTAGAGGGCAGACGAGCAGGTGGATCACCTGATAGTAAGTGATTACCGCCACCCATGGAGACCCACAACACCAGAGGAGTCGCAGGTGCGCCGCCAGATAATATTATAAAGTTATTTATATTTGAATAAATGACTGAATGATATTCATTCATTTATTCAAATTTTAACTTTTGATGAAGACGATTGGGTCCTGATACTATAAAAAATCAAGGGAAGTTAACACTTTCAGCGGAGCAGACTGCCATGTATTTTTTTGTTATGTGACACAATTATTTTTCATACAAATATAATAGACGTCTATAAACGTTGTTCATGACAAAATAACAATATACAAAAGGACGACTGCGCACATTGCGAGCTAAACAGGCTACGCACACATATGCGCGCTTACAGTAATCTCAGCTCGTTTCGGCAATAATGACAGAGACAGATATGTGGGAGATTTGGGAATTCGATGCGATACGGCGCAATGACTTAGCTCATAGATTTTAGTACAGGCGGCGAGCGTCATAGTACGTTTCGCGTGTGATTGTATAATTTATTTCGACGCGATAATACGTTGTGCCAGCAATTACTTTTAAAAAATTACGTCTAAAGACGTTGCTCCGCTGAAAGTGTTAAATCCTTAAATTAGCACTTTTTACATAAAGGGAAAAAACTGTCTGATAATTGTGGCGGCCAAAACAGGAATCGGATTGTTTTTGCCACTTATTTGAGGGCCTCAGAAGATTTTAAAGTATCCATTACCCATAAATATTTTGAAAAAGGGCATACCCAGAACGAGGGCGACAGCGTCCATGCCCTCATAGAACGAACAGCCAAGAATAGAACGGTGTATACGCCTGAACAATGGTATGCCCTCATCAGATGGGCGAAGCAGGATGGAACTCCGTACATAGTTAAAGAAATGACCACCAGCGATTTTATTGATTTTAAAAACTTGCTTCCTGGTGGTAATTGGACAGCAAATACAGATAATGGACGAGTTTTATAGGTCAAAAGTCAAGCAATTAGATATATTACCCGGATCACTCAAAATGTTATACAAAACAGACTTTTGCGAGCACGAATTTAAAGCTATTATTATAATTAACCCTCCCAAAACCAGAGGAAAGAACCGTTAAAGATTAGATAACAGTCCAGCTCCATCTCCGCTTTCAAGAAAGCTAACTGCTAAATACGTGAATGATACCAATACCCCAAGCAAAACTGAAAGATTTAAAGGACTTATGTAATAGTAACGTCATTCCTTCTATATATCATGATTCTTACATGAATATCCTTGGAGCACCTGAAGATTTGGAGCATCAAATAGACGACGAAGCAGAATAGTTTTAAATATAGAAATGATTTTTAAAGCTTTGAAAAATAAATAAGTGTCTAACGCATAAAATTCTGTAATAAAAATATAGTAAGTGCCTTATATAATCACATTTAGTTTTGATATCACTATATAGGTTATTTAATTATAGATTAACTCACTCGTTAAAACGAGTGGGCTTAAAAGCCCAGTGCCAAATATTTTCAAATAAATATAAATATTTAACTATTAGTGTCAACCAAAGTTTTTCATAAGTACTCAATTTAAAGTAATCGGTTGCTACGAGTAATATAGTAATTCTTATTTTTCTTTATTTAGGAGTATTCATTGGAATAAATAAACCACTGTTTTCAAGTGCTTGTTTCGTGAAAAGTTAACGCATTTTTTTATAAAAGTATTTTTTTTTTAATTTTTGCTAAAACATTTTATTTGTGTTTACTTTTCTACTTATATAAGAATAGTAGTTCTATTACTTTATTAAGAAAAAAATAATGTTTAGTATTAAGTAGGTATTTGTGTTGTACTTAAAGGCTATTATTATAAGACATGCATGATATGCATGTTTAAGATTTTGATAAAGATTATATTTATTAGAGTCTGTTTCGAGAAAAATCTCGTATTTTTTATATAAAAAGTTTTTTAATTATCTTTATGTTGGATATATAATTTAATTTGTGTTTACTTTTCTTGTGATAAAAATAGCAGTTCTATTTACTTTATTCAAGACAAAAATAATGTTAATAAGTAAGTCTTTGTTATTTTGTGTAATACTGAAGCCTACTCAAATACTGATGATTTTGCATGTGTACCACTGTAGTGGGTGTCTGGCTCACTTAAATGACCTGCTACAAAACATGAAACAATAATTATTTATTACCACATTTACAATCGTTATTGTATTCGGATTTTAAGATATTTGTTACAGTTACACAATATATTTCATATTTTTATACCCAGTTTTACTGTGTATCTGGTAGTTGCATGATTAAAATTTAAGAATATTCCAATGTTAAAATATGTATGAGATACTTACACAATTTGATAACGTTTTCCGAACAACGTATAAGTGTGTATATGCTAAAACTCTATTGCTCATACATTTCCCAATAAAATGTCAATGCCTATGTAAACTTCACGTTAATTTAAAGCAACTTCTCAAATTTCAAGGCAAAAGTCTATACCGTTGCTGAGATATAACGAGTTTAATTTTTCAAAAACTACTAAACGCTCTCCTGTAAAATTTGATATTTGCAGATACCCAGTTATACGTAGGGTGTGTCGCCCTGATGTTCGATTGTCAAAACTTGGTCTTGGTCAAAATTTGGCCTTAACAGAATTCAGCAAAATATTTTTTAGGCCGACGCTTTCATATTTGGATTAAAAATATATGAAAATCCGAGGATATCCTTTTTCGACGACGAAATGAAAAAAATCGACGAAACAGAAATGCTTCTCCTTACATGTCGTAGGAATTCGGCGAGTAGCGCTAAACAAGCCGCGTGAGCTGACGCAATTCAAAGGTTTTAAATTAGTGTCTAGTGGTTTTTAGTGTACAAATTTGGTGTTTATTTGTGCAGTGAAGTGCCGAAAAGTGATCCTAATAATTCAAATCAAATCAAATCAAATAATTCTTTATTTGCATAGGCTTGTACACAGCACTTACAAATCGTCATACATTTGAATGATTTAAAACTATTTATAAGTACTTATGTAATAATTTACATGTTAATACATATATATGTTGATACATAAAATATACTAAAGAAATAAATAAACATAATGCGATTCTACCACCGGCTCGGAAAGTAATAAGAATCACTGGATTGTATCGTTTATAACACTGCTATTGTGTGTCGAGTATGTTGTCTCGTGACAACTTACTTGGACCTAATAGAGTCTTAAAACCCGCGATTGCTATTAGAGTGATATCCGCTGAATCCTTAGGTCAATAAAACGTAAAAACACTTGCGTTTTATTGAGTGACTGTGACTTTAACTGACTTCGACGGTTGACTACCTACTTATTCTCAATAAGATACTTGACATTGGCAAATGTGGGAGAGCCACGCTTAGGCATGAATGGGCCGGCTCGACCGGAGTGATACCACTGCCTCACAGAAGACCGGCGTGAAGCAGCGCCTGCGCTGTGTTTCGCCGTGTGAGTGAGGTTACCGGAGGCCGGGGGGAAGGGGAAAAGGTTGGCAGCGCACTTGTGACTCCACTAGTGTTGCGGGTGTCCATGGGCGGCGGAATTGCTTACCATCAGGTGATCCGTCTGCTCGTCTGCCACCTCTCATATATAAAAAAAAATATACATAAAATTATCTTCGCCATATATAGAGCCATATTAAAAAAAATACATGTCGTAGCATGTAGATGGTGTTTGTGTGGCAATGCCGCGTATATTCGTTTAATGGCGACGTCTCCGCGTAGTGAACGGTTAGGAAATAAAATATCGAGTCAATAGACATAAAAGATGGAGCTACACAGGGGTTGAATGAAAGGATATCTATTAGAATATTTCATATTCTTTCATATTCTTTATTGTTCTATGTAGGGAAGTAAAGCTAAGATCAAATCTAAGTAGGTATTAAAATTAAAGTGCTTTCAGTATTGACATGGGCCCTGTTAGGGCATTATGAGCGCGCGCGCACACACACACACACACACACACACACACACACACACACACGCACGCACACACACACACACACACACACACACACACACACACACACACACACACACACACACACACACACACACACACACACACACACACACACACACACACACACACACACACACACATACACGCACAGAGAGAGAGCGAATATACTATTTTTATTAAATAATAATAATAATTACATTAAAGTATTTGTTAATCTTGCCTTACATTAACACTGTCGGATTGGGCGGCGACTGCCTGATACAGGTATATATTTACTTAAAAGGTATGTCGCCACAAACTATGTGAACGATGGGGTTCGTTAACAAATAAACTTTTTTGATTTGATTTTTGATTTTTTTTAATACAATATTTGGAGTAATTTATTAATTGTGTTGTGTTATATTAAAAGTTACAATCCTTTTTTTTATGTGATAGGTGGCAGTTGGTCAATTGGTTTAAGTACCGGGCCGTGATCTCGGGGTCCTAGGTTCGATTCCTGGGTCGAGCAAAAAATGTGTTGCGAATTTTTCGAACATAGCTCGGGTTTGTGATCATCAATTCGCATTTGGCACGCTTGGTGATTAAGCCTAATCCCATAATAGTGGCGATTACTTGATTACTATGATGGAGGCGCTTACCCTGCAGTGGGACAGTTATAGGCTGATTAAAAAAAAACAGGTGGCAGACGAGCAGACAGATCTCCTGATGGTAAACGATTGCTCCGCCCATAGACACCAGTGGAGTCACAAGTGCGCTGCCAACAATTAATCCCCCCTTTCTCCCGGATTGGGTCTCCGGTATCCTCACTCATGCAGCCAAATAGAGCTCCGTGCTGCTTCACGCCGGTTTTCTGTAAGTTATGTTATTTTGAATGAATAAATAAAAATTTTACTTATTTATTTATTTAAATAATATTGTGATGTTACTATTTTAATTTACATTTAGTTATTATTTTGTTGATACGGCATACTATACTTTGATATGTATAAGAGCTATGTGAATATTTATATTTATATTTAGTTACGTTGTCTGGCTGTTTTGTCATTTGATATCAATTGACCTGACCTCAAAGTACTCTTTGGCTATAGGTATCAGAATACTCCTCGTCTTAGGCTCGATTTTATGATCCGGAGTTGCCTTTTGGTTAAATTAACTACAGTTAACTGTCTAACCAATAGTCAAAGTGACAGCGTCAAAGTGACGTAATTCCTTGTAATATAACTATTGGTTAAGCTAAATATTGTAACCCTGCGCGGGATATGACCATAAAAAAGCAAACTATTTAAAAAAACACTGCTTGGCGATATTTGACCATTGGTTACTTTTTTTTAACCATTAGTTTAGTTTAACTAAGGATCAAAAAATCGGCCCTAAGCGTGTAATTTCCGCTGTCGCGTTCAAAGCTGTCGCTCTGGAGCCCAGGGTACGTTTAGACCACGATTCAGGATTTAGGGAGTCTGGTAAGTACCATCTTTTTTTTTGTTGACCCAGGAGAAATGCGTCACGCATACCCATCCGTCTGTAAACGGATGGGTTATGTCGGACTAATTACCATCTGGTCTGACGATCGCAACCCTTTACAGGGGAACCAGACCAAGTGAATCATGGTTACCGTTTCAGAAAGCCATTAGTTCGATATTGAGGGAAAACCCCTCAACGCCACTGTTTTATGTGAAAGGTGAAAGGTGGTAGACGAGCTGACTGTGGCAAAGTGGCCTATGTAGCTCAGGTGGTGAGAAAAGGACTGTATAAAAAGATTTTCACAGGTTTCTATGCGTTTATTGAGCACGGTGGAGGCACTACATAGCACATAAAACGATGCGAATGAAAAGATTGACTGAGGTTTCAAATATGGCGTCTATAAGACCGAATGAATAATAAATATAATCGCAATCATAATAATTTATTGTGGAACACAGGTTGTAAGTGGTGATAGATCGTTTATACAAACGCGTTACTGTGACCTGCCTGTTAAGATATTTTGCGAAAACTCAATGATTCAGCTCATTCGGATCACTCTGCTTATCGGATCATTCAGCTCTTCGGATCATTGGGTTCACTCAAACTCGAGATCCATTTGAGTCGAATGATACATTCGGAGCGAACATTAGAGATTCGGAACAGTGTAATATTTGGCTGAGTCGGATCACTGAGTCGTATCCGTAAGGAGTTCCACACGTCTAGTTTTATACGAGGATATCTCAAGATGTGTTTGTTCCCCGCAGCTCACCGCTGAGACATTCCATTACCCGTACGATGACATTCGCCCCTTTCTCCTGGTGCTATTATTCTCTCTTGTTTGTTTGTGAATACGTGACGGAACCTTTCTGTGTTATCCCTGGATTGTTTTCACAATAGAGTTATTTCGTTTTCATTCGACGTATCGGGTAGTTAATTAGCTTTGTAGTGAGTTCTATTGTTCGGTATTTTTGGATTAATTCACTTCAATGTTAAAATAATAAAAAAATGTGGATCCTGGGGTACGCATGGACCCTGGTCCAGGATCCAAATCCTGGACCAGGTGTGTTTTTAATTACCAATAATTACGTCTTAACTTCCCAACCCTTATGCAGGGGAACGAGAAAACTTTTTTTGGTCAGCTGTAGGCTAACCACACTCTCACTTGAACATAATCTTACCTAATGGTGAGAGACGATGAGGTCCTAGGAGGTTTCGCATTTGCCTAAAAGGTGCCTGTTGGTTCACTCTTGCCTAAAAGATTTCCAGATAATGATCCAATTCATCATCATCATCATCATCATCGTCAGCCCATTTAAGTCCCCACTGCTGGGGCACGGGCCTCCCACAATCACATGAGGGGTAATTGCCATACTCACCACGCTTGGCAGACGGGTTGGCGAGGGTTTTGGTATAAATGCAGAGTTTTCCTTCTCTGGGTGCTGATGATCATACCAGCAGCTTTACCTTAGTCGCCTTTTACGACACCTCGGTAAGAGTGAGGGTGGCCTATTCTACTCTGCCGGGGACCACACGGCCTCCAATTATTTTATTGTTATTATTATGGCAACAATAAAACATAACATACCACTGCAACACATATTCTACCTACATCGTACGTACGTAGTGCTCCACCACACGAGGCTTGCACGGAAGACCAGCGTCGAAGCATCCCCTCGGCTTATGCTGAGTGCAAACCTTTTTGGTGACACATTTTTTGCCTTTATCTCTTTTATTGTACCTTACATTAATATTTTTTTATTTTTATAGATGTAATGAGGTTTTGTAATTTTGTTTTTTATTTGTATCACTAAATAAATAATTATCTTTTTTTTTTCTTTCTTACAGATTATAGTGGTAACGGAAAACAGTCCTCGCCAAGGAGTTCGAAATTATTAATATTTCAACAATATGGTTATCATCATCATAGACTTACTGCCGCACTCAGAGACGTCAATTAAGCTAAATGTTCACTTACTTAATTTTGGAAAGTCTTTATGCGTATTGAAATAAGTGTCAATATATATTCTTAAGTACTAATTAAAGTTAATTTCGCGTCTCTGCGTGCGGCAGTAAGGATGCGGCCGGCGCGACCTGCTAATTATACGGATTATCGTCCATTTGAAAATATTTAAGGCGGGAAGCTTTCCTCACAATGTTTTTCCTCACCTGGACCAAATTCCAAGCGTACCCGGCCTCAAAGCGATGGCTATTGACGTTACCGGAACGGCACGCTACAATGACATGATAATAAATAAACAATATATTCATACAACATTTCATTTAGTGCAGAGTAGGGTATTGAACCCACGACTTTTATCTCTACCAAATGAGCTATCGGGCCGTTTATTTGATGATATCATAGACTAGTTATTCGTCAATTAATATACAATGATTTTCCGTAAGAGCGCAGTCGCAAAGTTCTACCAAAACACATAAACAGTCCCATCTCTATTACCATAGACAAAGACTATTTGAGAAGGCAGCCATTTGCGGCACTATCACGCCATAAATCTATATGAACGTAAATACACACGCCCGACGATTCCAGACATAAAACTGAGGCTTAAAACTTGCAATAACAATAAGTTAAGACTTACGCGGCGCTTTAGGCGGGACGACTGCGACGCGACTCCGTGTTATTTTGATGACTACTGGGCCGATGGCGCATTGGGCAGTGACGCACATGGTAGTGACCATTTTCTTTTCCATTAGTGGAATGCCGCTGGCGCGGAGTATTATGGACCGACGTCGCCTTATGCATACCCGTGTGCCGGGGGGCGGACGGGTTATGTCGGGCTCTCCTCCAGTGAAGCCGGAGGCCTACCGACTAATCCACCAACGGCGCTCCTTTCTTCGCCAGAGTGGGAAGGAGACATGTGTACTAGATGGTGAACTTTTACTACTTTCATACGCCAAAGATTGTGAGTGGAATCACTACCCTGGAGAAACATACGTGTGGTGAACACCTTCTGTTTGTTAACTGGCTGGGTGTATTTATTATTTATTTATTTATTTGCATTTAACAACCATACAATACAAAATTACATAAACATTATAAATATGTATTTGAATTCCTCTATTGTTTGATATAGCGCTGGCCTTCTACGTCTATTTTTTTCCCTAGAGCAGCTGTTCGACGAGCATCAGATCATTTCCCCATCATCATCATCATTTAAGTCCCCACTGCTGGGGCACGGGCCTCCCTCAATCACATGAGGGGTAATAGCCATACTCACCACGCTTGGCAGACGGGTTGGCGAGGGTTTTGATATAAATGCAGAGTTTTCCTTCTCTGGGTGCTGATGATCATATCAGCAGCTTTACCTTAGTCGCCTTTTACGACACCTCGGTAAGAGTGAGGGTGGCCTATTCTACTCTGCCGGGGACCACACGGCTAACACGTCATTACCCCATACGATTCCCTAAACATTTCTAACAAACCTATTTAAAAATCGGCCATTGTCAAGGCTCCTCAACCCGCCCGCCGGCCGCGAGGTGGTCGCTTTTTGTATCTTCCATTATAGCGTTATGGCGTCTTATTTTCATAAATATACCAGCTTAAACACTCCCCTATGTCTCGGCGTGATTTACAAAGCGCTATCGTTTCGCCCGCTTCTACGCTCATTCTAATATCATTTGTGTTTTTATTTGCGACACAATGGGATTTTTGTGTCGCGATTTTTAAAGCTTGAGATTTTTATTTCTATATGTGCTAGAAAAGTGTAACAAAGGGTGGTCATACTTTTAATCTGTATGTATAAAATCTGCAAAATTATGTGACTCAAAAGGGATGAGGAGCGATGACTAGAAACAAGTGTAATAATAATGTCTAGTAAGCAATTGCAATAAATCGTTAGAGAATGTAGATGTACCGTCAATAATTATAATGTTATACACAATTTTAAGTAATGACTCGACTTCCCAAAACCTGAGTTATCGTCCAAGCGTACCCCGGGCTCTGAAAAGACAGCTTTGGACGGAGAAAAACAAAATTTTAAGTACGTAAATAAGTACACTATAATATTATGTATCAACTTTATACCATATTTTAAGCAAATAAAAATTATGAATTATGAACAATGATCGGAGTAGGTAGAGCTATTTGGGTTCATTGACCGTAAACATAGATGTTGATATGGACATGCCCCGGGATTCTGACTATGATCCCGGGATTGAAATAAATAAATTATTATTTAAGAGTTAAATATTTAACGCATTTTAATCATGAAAGGGATTATCCATAAACGTTCGACATAACCATATTTACTTACAGTTTGATCCTTTCTATCTAACGTACGTATATTTAATCGAAAGAACAAATATAACTTTTTTAATTAACATAGATAGATAGATAGATATTCTTTATTGCACAAAAATAAAATACAAGCATGATACAACAGCAACAGACACTACAATAAGGCGGTTTTATCGCTTGTAGCGATTTCTTCCAGACAACCTTTGGGTAGAGGAAAGAAATATCGTATTCGTAATAAGGGAAGGCAGTGCAAAGTAGTTTAACATGTTATCACAAAGCGTTTATGAATACCTATTAATAGTATAAAGTAATAGTTTAATCCCGGGATTCCCGAGATTCCAGGCATGTCCATATTATTTGAAAAAATCGCAAGTACCAAAAATAGCTCTACCTACTCCGATCATTGGTTATGAAGTACAATTGCGTAGAAGTCTTCAATACTGTGCTACGACTCATTACACGTAGCATCCGTAGCGCGTAGCCGTAGAGTTCTCGTAGCACGTAGTCTGTAGTCTGCACTGACGCTACGAACGAATGTTACTATTTCCTTATTCTTTTGAAGATTGTCATACAATTTAAGGCTGTGGTACACTGCGCAGCCTTAATGGCTGACTATGTACAGTGTACACAGTAATACCTAAGATTTTTTTTTATTATAATGATTTGAAGATATTTAAACAATAAAACTCTGGAGTGCACTGGAGTAGATTATTTGTAGTTTAGTACCTACAGTGGATTCTTTAGGTAAATGAATATTTACTCTTCCCATACAAAATGTACCAACCCACCAAACACCACATCTGTAAACCAGCGCTGGGCTAAGCTCAGTACTTTGCTGAGATTGGTACCCTTTGCCAACTTAATATTTTTATTATTTCTGTTTACGCTAAGTCCTATTAAATTTGTCTATTTTTATTTTTGTTCATATAATGTATTGTAATTTTAACTCAACTTAGTTAAGGTAAGAATACTACGGAGTGATGCCACGGCCTCACAGAAAACCGGCGTGAAGCAGCACTGTTCTGTGTTTCGCTGCATGAGTGAGGTTACCGGAGGCCCAGTCCGGGAGAAAGGGGGGTTAATGGATGGCAGTGCTTGGGACTCCACTGGTGTCGTGGGTGTCTATGGGCGGTGACAATCGCTTACCATCAGGCGATCCGTTTGCTCGGCTGCCACCTATCACATAAAAAAAAGATTTTGTTATCTAATTTATAAATACCTAGCGACTTATTAGTATATTAGTTGGACAGAAAAGAAAACGAATGGGGAAGTTTTTAAAATGGTAAAGGAGAAGAGGTCTTAGCTCGAAACTATAGATATCAGGAGAGGAAATATGATGGGACACCTGGTGTGACATGACATGTTCATAAACATAAAATGGAAGGAAAAGTAGAAGGAAGGAGAAGAAGAGGAAGACCAAGAATGAAATTACATTCCATCACCGGACAACAAGGCGTAGCGAGGGTTTTTATCCATACGTTGGCTTACTCCTTGTTCGCACAAAGTGATTCACTTCCACATTCATAATGCAGACAGCTAATGAATATTACTCCATGCTAAGGTCTGCTTTTCCGAACCACTACAATCTGAACATCTTTAAGGCAAGAGTAAACAGGTATCTTCCTGTCGAGCCTGTCCTTCTGCGACGTGGTGTGAGACAAGGAGATGTTATATCTCCGAAACTTTTCTCCGCTGCGCTGCAGGACATGTTCGGAACGCTAAACTGGAAAGAGCGCGAAATCAATATTAATGGCGAGTACATGTCACACCTACGATTCGCAGACGACATCGTCATCTTGGCGGAAACCCTACAAGACCTACAGGAGATGGTGAGCAGCCTGGCTGAATCTTCCAAACACATCGGTCTTCGGAAGAACTTGGATAAAACCAAGGTCATGTTCAACGAGCTCGTTGATCCGGGACCGGTCGCTGTTAATGGAGTACCTCTCGAGGTTGTTGAGGAATATGTCTATCTAGGACAAACGCTCCAATTAGGCAGAAACAACTTCGAGAGAGAAGCCAATAGAAGAATTCAGCTAGGTTGGGCAGCATTTGGTAAACTTCGTCAAGTCTTCTCGTCACCCATCCCTCAAAGTCTTAAGTCGAGAGTCTTCGACCAGTGCGTCCTTCCGGTCATGACTTACGGTGCCGAGACGTGGACACTCACGGCTGGACTAGTCCACCGGTTCAAAGTCGCTCAAAGAGCTATGGAAAGGGCTATGCTCGGAGTATCTCTGAAGGACCGCATCAGAAATGATGTAATCTGACAGAGAACCAGAGTCACCGACATAGCCCACCGAATTAGCAAACTGAAGTGGCAGTGGGCTGGTCATATTAGCCGCAGAACTGACCGCCGTTGGAGCCGTAAAGTCCTTGAGTGGAGACCGTGACTCGGTAAGCGTAGTGTAGGACGCCCTGCGACAAGATGGGATGATGACATTCGAAGGCTGGCTGGTGTGGGCTGGAGAGAGTAACCGAAAATCGGGAGCAGTGGCGTGCATTAGGGGAGACCTATGTCCAGCAGTGGACGAGTGTGGGTTGCTGATGAGAGAGGAATGGAGACTACTCCTCCGATAAGAGCTACGCTTTTAAATTAGAGAGAGCGACCTACACCGGCTTAGCACAGGTGCAATAGGCACGCTAGATGACTTAAAGTTATTTATTTATAAAGTACCTACTTCACGATACTAAATGAATTTCGGCAAAGCGCGAAGCTGTGTGACCACGAGTAATAGTGACAAACTTGGCGTGGACACGAGTCCGGCGGGATATTATGCAGCATGAGAAACATAACATGACCAAACACCCAGTTATGACATGAAAAATAAAAATAATAACCGTTGCAAAATGTTAAAACTTTGACCTTTGATGATCATTATAACAAACCTATTTAACTATGATATCGAACAGAGTCTGTCAAAACGTGTTTACCTTTGAGTTCTTGGTTTGGGGATTATTTATTTATTTTTTATTTATTTCGGAACACAAACAGTGTACTGTACAATATATTGTAAACTTATTTTTAGAGGATCTGAAATCTTGTATATGAATAATAAATAAATAATTCACAACATCACATACATCTGACTCCGAGATAGGTAGCTCAAGCACCTGTGTTACGGATATCAGAATCAACAGTGGGATTACAAATATATACATATAATACTTTTCTTTTGTAAATACATGCCTATAATACATAGCAAACACCCAGACCAATACAAACAAACATGTTCATGCACACAAATGTTTGTACTGTGCGGGGATCGAACCCGCAACCCTTGTATCAGAGGCAGCGTTCACTACCACTGTTCCAATCGGGTCGTCAAATAATCGTCGTATATGTACTTTGGTGTATGCACCAATAACAAGTGTCCACAACCTTTGCCATTATACTGCTATAACATTATGAAACAAGTGTAAATAAAATTAAATATAATATTATGTAACATATTGCATATAAATGTAAACTAAACACTTGATATAATTTTTTACTTCTATCTGTGCAAATTTGTAACTAGCGTAAGGTTGAATACTGTCTTACGCATTTGAAAATTGGTCTGTAAATGTTCTTATTTTTTTTAAAAGTAAAATTCGTGGATTGCCGTGTGGTCCCCGGCAGAGTAGAATAAACCACCCTCACTCTTACCGAGGTGTCGTAAAAGGCGACTAAGGTAAAGCTGCTTACATGATCATCAGCACCCAGAGAAGGAAAACTCTGCATTTATATCAAAACCCTCGCCAACCCGTCTGCCAAGCGTGGTGAGTATGGCAATTACCCCTCATGTGATTGAGGGAGGCCCGTGCCCCAGCAGTGGGGACTTAAATGGGCTGACGTAGACGATGAATTCGCGGATCGAGTATGTTAAAAGTAGCGTGTGTGCTGTAGCTTGAAATCGGTCAACTGTTACTGGATGTTCTTTATACTATGTCATTCCCGATCCCCGGCACGTTCGGCCGCGGGCAGCAATAAGCGGCCTACGGTGTGTGTGCGCACGTTTTCTCGGAACCTTATTGCCTTGTCACGAGAAAAGCCGGTATTGTCAAATGTTAAGTGGACTTGTTGGTGTTGTTGGAAGATCTTGTGATCTTCAGATCGTGGTCGTTAGTCCTCTCCCAGATCCATCCATATATTGTAGGTATAAAAAATATATCTTCTCTATTATAACCTTATAGTAGTATATTTTATATAATTTTATATAATTTGTGTAGGTTATATTGTATTATAGTAAGTTAACATTCGTATATATTAATGTATGATGACGTGTTTATTTATTATCTAGATATATATATTTATACTATAAATTTACTTAATCAATATTCATAATCAAAAGGATTGCACCACCCTCCCCTCTTCTATCTAATGTCCTTTACCTGAAGGTTGTCTGGTAGAGATCGCTTTGTATTGTACATTGTATCTCTGTATACCTAGCTTTTAAGTTTTGTATGTTGTGCAATAAAGAGTATCTATCTATCTATCTATCTTGGTTTTTCTTCTACTTAAAAATTTTGGTTTGGTTTATACTTGCTCCGATGGCTCAGCTCCCCGAAATTAAATAGCTATTAAATGTATATAAGTTTGCTATAATTGCTCAAGAACAGCATGCTTTGAATCAATATTCGTAACTACAAACAAATTAAATACCATAATAATATCCTCCAACCGATTACGGCTACGGCGGCCAATCTCAACGATCAGCCACGTACGCAGGATATATTATAGTGCTCAAGTGTGTGCGCAAACACAAGTGCACTCTCTATTCCCTTACCCTCATATTCCGATGGGACACTACTGTGACACGACCAGAGAGGGATTGGGCGAAGGACCAACGGCTTAACGTGCTTTCCGAGGCACGGGGGTACAAGACCGCCAACTTCCAGACTCCGGGCTGCCACTAAGAATTTCTTACCGAAAACTTAGGTACAAATTTTTGGCCCGACCCGGGGATCGAACCCGGGACCTCTTGCACAGCCGTCGCCTTAAAGTGCGACCCACTAACCACTGCGCCACCGAGGCAGTCAAAAATACCATAATATTACGTTACATGACGTTAACGTGGGCTGGCCATATTAGCCGCAGAACCGACAACCGATGGGGTAAACGAGTTCTGGAGTGGAGACCGCGTCTTGGCAAACGTAATGTAGGGCGCCCTCTGGCTAGGTGGGGGGACGATCTGCGCAGGATGGCTGGCAAGAGCTGGATGCGAGAAGCCATGGATAGATCACAGTGGCGAACAATTGGAGAGGCCTACGTCCAGCAGTGGACTGCGATAGGCTGATGATGATGATGATGATGACGTTACATGAGTTTTGGTCTCCGACATGAGCCTTTGTCTCGGTTTGGTTATAAATATATAAATTCATACTATATGTACGTACATCCAGTTCCGTACTGGTGTTAATATGGATATTACACATCAGAGGAAAAACAAACAAAAGTTTACGTAACTTTTTAAACAAATATACAAGTATGTGAAGTTGTTTGATATTAATTTGTTTGATTAGAGATTCACAATCATAGTCGACATACATAGTTAGAGTGAGTGAGAGTACCAGAGGCCCAAGTTGAGCGACTTGTGACTTTACGGTGATACGGGTGTCCATGGGTGGCGGAAATCCCTTACCATCAGGTCATCCGTCTGCTCATTTGCTACCTTTAACATAAGTAGCAAATATATTTTTGTTTCACGTATTTTGTTCCAATATAAGTGGATTTAACTTATTCGATTATTTTACGCTGTTGCGTCCTATTTTAATTTTATCAGGGAATTGATTTAATTACTTAGTATCGTTTCCAATAGTTTTACTGGTCAGAGCTATCGAGTTAAACCACATAATGAACAAATAATAAAATAAACAGTATTGTTATAGTAATTACAGTTTATAAAAATGTAATTTATTAAATCATAAATTATTGTTTAATCTACACCCTGCATTCTTACATCGAACCACCAACCATTCTGCCAATACCACTATGAATACAATCGCGGGTTTTACGATCTATTAGGTCCAAGCAAGTTGTCCGTGACAACTCACTCAACACACAAAAGTAATGTTCAAAACGATACAATTCAACGTATCACATTATCAGGATCACTTCGCAGCATTTCACTGCACCAATAAACACCAAAGTTGACTAATAACCACTAGATACTAATTTAAAACCTTTGAATTGCATCAGCACACGCGGAGTATTCGACTCCTACCGCCAGAATCTTCCATATATATAATAGCTACAAGTCGTATGTCAAAGTGTTCATTGTAATGTAATGTAAATTTCGTTCTATTTTTATTTTGTGTATGTTTTTTTTTATCTGTTTTGTGTATGTTTGGCGCTGAATAAATTAATTTATTCTTATTCTAAAATCCAAAATATTGACCAAACCAATGTAACTGATGGTATTTTAGAAATCTTCCCTGTCGACATAGTCAACATTCATAAACAATAACTTAAACTCGTGTGATACCAACGCAACCGTCACTGTATGTTGCGTCGGGCACACCGCGGCGCGGCGTATAAGTCATTCATAACCACGTTTGCAGCGACGCGACAACGGCAATTTTGTCTCTAACAGAATATGCCGCGTAAGGGAGACAGCACACAAGCCGCGGTGTTTACTCATTGCTTTCTAGGTTGCAGTAGTAATTGAATATATTAAAGTGTGATTTAAATCTTCGTTGTATGTTGCGTCGGGCACACCGCGGCGCGGCGTATAAGTCATAACCACGTTTGCAGCGACGCGACAACGGCAATTTTGTCTCTAACAGAATATGCCGCGTAAGGGAGACAGCACATAAGCCGCGGTATTTACTCATTACTTCATATGTTAGATTTAAATGGTCATTTTATGATGCATCGGGCACAGCGCGGCGCGGCGTATATGTTATATACCGCGTAAGGGAGACAGACTCACTCACCTCTTTTCAGCCCTCTGTCATACCATATCGTGAGAACTCCAAGAGGTATGCTGAGCGCGCACCCCCCCCCCCCCCTTCCCTCTCACCTTAGTGCGTAATCCCATGATTCAGGATTTGGGGGGGTCTGGTAATTACAATGAAGCGACTGCCGTATGATCTTCGCAACCCTTTGACAGGGGAACCAGACCTACTCCAATCATGGTTACACGCTTCACAATGTTTTCCCTCACCGCCGAGCTAAGGGTAGAAATACACACATAAATTTGAAAAATCCAAAGGTGCATCTCGGATTTAAACCTCGACCCCCCACATACTCGTAGAAGGCGCGTTCGAATCCACAGAATCAAAATAATTGTATGCATACTGTGTTACAAGTTGCTGAAAAAAAAACACTAAGCTACCATCGCTCTATGTTTACTACTTTAAGGCTTCATTTCGACGAATCCTTGTCCGTGGCTAAATCTATGGTATAACGTCAGATTTGTATAGAATGACAGCGCTATTACCATAGACTTAATATCGGAATATGGTTGGTCGAATCGGCGCTAAGTTAGATATTTCGTAGAATTTTCACCGAAACACGCCTAAGATTTTACGGCCATGTCATGCGGAGAGGCAGCGAGCATGTGATCTATAAAGCACTGGCAATCCCAGAGGGCAAGGAGGGAAGAGGACGGCCGCCCTTGAAAAATGAAAATAGTTTATTCAATTTAGGTCCATACGGAACACTTATGAATGTCAACATGTTAACCATTGGTTCGGAATGTTGTTTTCTGCCAAGCTGAAGACACCAGCGAGAAACTTAGCAGTAACGCTTTTGAAAAAAAAGTTGTTTTAAAAATGTCACCATTAACTTAATAATATAGTACAACCTTGACCTTGAACTGGTGGACTTGTACAGCCCACACCATCACGAAACTAACGTGGGAAGAGACAAAGAAGAAGTAGAGGAGGAGAGACAACCATGTTTACACTGACTCTATACCCTTAAAACTGCGGTTATTGTGCATGCAACATTGCAGTGGACGCCCACGGGCGTTCGCCGGCGCGGCAAAATGCCGCATAACACGATATTGTGACCCGACGCTTGGAATTGTTTTACGTACATTCGCGCTCAGCATGCCTCTTGATAGAATGCTCATGATATCGAGTGTGAGAGGGCTGAGATGTACTGAAATAATGTCTGGTAGGGAATAAACGGAAAGGTCCTCGAATGGAGGCCACGTACAGAAAGTCGTAGCCGTGGCAAGGCTATTGGCTGAAATGATGATGATGATGAGGAATAAACTGCGCAAGTGAAAAGAGGACTTACTTACTTATGGGTAATCTATAGGACGTGTGGTCCTCGGCAGAGTAGAATAGGCCACCCTCACTCTTACCGAGGTGTCGTAAAAGGCGACTAAGGTAATGCTGCTGGCATAATCATCAGTACCCAGAGAAGGAAAACTCGGCATTTATATCAAAACCCTCGCCAACCCGTCTGCCAAGCGTGGTGAGTATGGCAATTACCCCTCATGTGATTGAGGGAGGCCCGTGCCCCAGCAGTGGGGACTTAAATGGGCTGACGATGACGATGAATCTATCGCCATGAGAATATACCTAATCGAAATCGATCAGCGTTAATCGTTTATTTTAAGTAAATAGGTGGGAGATGACGAGCCCGATCACATGATGGTAAGCGATCTCTGCCGCGCATAGACTCCATGGTTGGTGTTTATCCACCCGTACAATCAAGTGCTTACTATTAGTAGTCAAACTGACAAAATATTGAAAAATGATAAAAAAAACCTGTGCTAGCGATTTTGTGGGCGAGTGTATCGTGTCCGCAGGTGAGAAGCGATCGCTCTCCAATTTCACGGGCCCTGACAATCAAATTGTCAAATTGTGCCGGATAATGTATAGTGAATCATACTGGCCGAGGTAGGGCCTTGTACAAGTATAGGCACATAAAATATAAACATCGTCAGAAAAACATCAGACCAACCTAATCACTTGATGATAAGCCACCCCAACGTCCAGGGACACCAGTACATCGCTAAACCTTTAAATTCCTCTTTCTCTACAATTTGACCTCCGGTACCCTCACTCACTTCGATAAACTACTTCACGCCGGTTGTATGAGAGTACCACACTTGTCAAGATGATCCACTTGAGTGCCGAAGCGTAGCTCTCCCTCGGTAAACTTTGTACACCTGAACTAATAAAAACATCATCAGAACAACAATTATGCTTCTTAGTGACGGGTAGGGCACACTAGCGACGCCAATTGATTTTAATTTTTAGCTACTAAACCGGATCTATTTTAAACAATTTCGGGGTCACAACCTCTCGGCAAACACTTATACTATTTATTAAATAACCACGCCCAAATTGATTCACGCTAAAAGTGACCGCTTTTGGCGGTAATCAATTTTTCGCGTACGCTTTGGACCTAACATTTATGCATCATTATTTAATAAATAGTATAAGTGTTTTCCGAGAGGTTGTAATCCCGAAATTGTTTAAAATAGATCCGGTTTCATCATCAGCCCATTTAAGTCCCTACTGCTGGGGCACGGGCCTCCCTCAATCACATGAGGGGTAATTGCCATACTCACCACGCTTGGCAAACGGGTTGGCGAGGGTTTTGATATAAATGTAGAGTTTTCCTTCTCGGGTGCTGATGATCATGCCAGCAGCTTTACCTTAGTCGCCTTTTACGACACCTCGGTAAGAAAGAGGGTGGCCTATTCTACTCTGCCGGGGACCACACGGCCTTAGATCTTAGATCCGGTTTAGTAGCTAAAAATTAAAATCGATTGGCATCGCTACTGTGCCCTACCCTTCACCTTAAGCTACGTCGTCCCGGGGGTGGAGCACTGGTGACCTGTAACACAGGTCTCTCACGAGACCTATCTCAGGCACCAGTCTCTCACACAAGGTACGATAAATAGCATTAGTCTACTGTTGTACAACATCATAAAAATGTAAGTAACCTATTGTGTGAGAAAATAAAGCATTTATTTATAATTTATTTTCAACCGTGGGAGAGCCACGTTTCGGCCGGCTCGACTGGAGTGATACCACGGCCTCACAGAAAACCAGCGTCAAGCAGCACTGTGCTGTGTTTCGCTGCGTGAGTGAAGGTACCGGAGGCCCAATCCGGGGGAAAGGGGGGTTTAAAGGTTGGCAGTGCACTTGTGACTCCACTGGTGTCGCGAGTGTCTTGCTTGATTGCGTGCTTAGCATCAAGTGAACCGTCTGCTTGTCTGCCACCTGTCACATAAAAAAAAATATTATCATAAGACAATAATATTACATACTGACATTGAACTGCACCTGAATCCAAAAATTAAGTTAAGAGAATGATAGTACTTTTCAGTTCAGTTCAGGCTTCAGTTTATTTAAGAATTACAATAACTAAGTAGATAAATAAATTTAATTAACCATAAAATGTAAGACACAAATAGACTACTCAATCTAATGTGGGAGAATTCTAATGTGGGAGAGCCACGCTTAGGCATGAATGGGCCGCCTCGACCAGAGTGATACCACTGCCTCACAGAAAACCGGCGTGAAGCAGCGCCTGCGCTGTTTCGCCGTGTGAGTGAGGTTACCGGAGGCCCAATGGGGGGGAAGGGGAAAAGGTTGGCAGCGCACTTGTGACTCCACTGGTGTTGCGGGTGTCCATGGGCGGCGGAATTGCTTACCATCAGGTGATCCGTCTGCTCGTCTGCCACCTCTCATATAAAAAAAAACACTACTCAATATAACTGCACGAGTCCTTGGGAATCTCATATAAATATAAAAAGATTACTAAGTTATATTTGCTGTTCACCTCACCATTTTTTCATCTAAGTAAGCTATGGTAGACCAATTTTAATATTACTTATTTTTAGGTCTACTTTTCGTACGATTATGTGGTAAAATTTCATAATCCCATAGGTACCCAGCCCCGACCATTTAGTATAAAGGTTGATATCTATACCTTTCTGTTTTATAATCATAATAATAATTTATTTATTTTAGGCCAGAAGATACATATAAAATATTTCAATGGCCCCGCACCTTCAGAATTATAGAGACCTAATCCAAAAATTAATTATACCTATTTTTATTTATAATGTATAGATCAATAAGCATAGTAATCATACGCTTATTGATAGTTTTGCATTTCTATGCAACTCTAAAAACATAACCTCTTTGTGTAGAATTTCTAGATAACATTAATTTCCTCGCCAACCTGTCTGCCAAGCGTGGTGAGTATGGCAATTACCCCTCATGTGATTGAGGGAGGCCCGTGCCCCAGCAGTGGGGACTTAAATGGACTGACGATGATGATGATGATAATGATTAATTTTCTATTTAATGTCGTGACATACGAATCTTTATTGGCTGTTTCCCAAATTTTTCTGAAGGTGCGTATGGAAATACCATACAGTCTAACATACACACATAATAAAATAAAATTCAAATGTTTTTTTCAGCTGGTAGCCGTCCTCAAAACCGCCGAAAGACGACTCTCTGCGGCCAGAAGTCCTTCCTAATAAAGGTCGCCAGGGAATGTGTCGGTAATCTCACCACAAATGAGCTGAAGTTCACACTGTGACGAGACTCCAACCGTTCGACCCTCAGGGTCCAGTTGGACTTCTTTCGCACGTAATCTACTACTCTCTCGACCTTCGTAGATTATCGTAAACTTCCGTTTGCAAGGTCACGGGAGCGGTTCACCGAAACATAACTATGTCTTAGCTATCTCTATCTAGCCATAACTCATGCACAAACCGATAAGCAAGTGTATGGCAGCCGGCCACGCGTATAAGCGCCAATTAGGGCCCATTCACGTGCAGATTGTCTGGCTCTCATGCAAATGCGGGCATTCTGCGACACAACACGTGATGGTGGATTCATTTAAATGTACGCGGGCCTTTTCGGCTTTATCCTTGTTTTTGCAAGCTTAACGGGATAACGTGAACGAATGGATCAAATTTTGACATAAAATGTCCTACCGATTCGGTTACGGCCGATCTCAACGTTCGGCCACGCAGGATATTTATAGTGCACAAGTGTGTACACAAACACAAGTGCACTGCCTATTTCTTGTCATGTGACACAGTCATATTATGTCACACTGGTGTCCCATCGGAAAGTGAGAGTAAATATCCATGAATCTCCCAATTAATAAATTTTGTGTAGTCTAAATGTGTATGTCAGTGTTTTTTTTTTTGTTTGTTTTAGGTGGTGTTTAAAATAATAACCCTAACTCAATTAATTAAAGAGAACCAGCTCATTAATCAAATTTCCAAGGAAACGTGTCTCTTCACTCACTTGACATTGGCTGAGTTGTCTTATAAGAGCAACACCAAGCCATAAAAAAAAAAGATGATGATGATGATTGGGCAGATAATCAACGGCGTAACATGCTTTCTGAAGCATGGGCGGGGATAAGACCGCCAATTTCTAGACTCCGGGAGTTAGAGACTTCGAGACTTCTAAGAATTTCTAACCAAAAAACTTACTCGTAGGAGGTAGACCAGGTACTGACCTAACCTCAAGTACTCAAGACCTTCTGCGCATACCCTTGTGTTGTATCAAAATATGATTAAGACATGAACCAGACTCCAAAGAGCCATGCAAACAATTGTATGGGCATTGTCTCACCCATCCACAAAAGTGAGGGTAGTTTAAATATTTATAGTATGACTTCCCTTAAAAAAATATTGTCTGCAATTATAATTGTGTCAATAAAATCATCATAGCTTTACAAGATATTTGTTACTACCTGTGCGGATAAAGATTATCCGCACAGGTTGTACTAACATTTTGTAAGATTTTTTAAAATTTATTTGGCCGGGAAATATACAAAACACTCTATCAAAATCTATGTTTCATAGGAGTTAGTCCTATTAGACTTGTGTACCTCTTTACTGAAACGATTCAGTGATCCGACTCAGCCAAATTATATACTGTTCCGAATCTCTAATGTTCGCTCCGAATGTATCATTCGACTCAAATGGTAATGGAGGCCGAGTGAACTGAATGATCCGAATGAGCTGAATGATCCGATGAGCCGAATGATCCGAATGAGCTGAATGATCCGAGTGAGCCGAATGATCCGAATGAGCGGAAAGATTCACGGATCTATCTCAGAGTCGATGTTCGAAATGAAGCGTTTCAACGTTCCGCATCTCTGCACTGATCCAGATAGAAATGTTTCAATCTTTTGTAAGATACGTTTTAGCCAGGTCTAATTCCTATTAAAGGTGACAGGCAGGGCACACTAGCGACGCCAACCGATTTTATTTTTTAGATACTAAACCGGATCTATTTTAAACAATTTCTATTTATTAAATAACCAAGCAAAAATGTTGGGTCCAACGCGTACGCGAAAAATTGATTTACGCCAAAAGAAGTCGCTTTTATTGTGAATCAATTTTTCGCGTACAAAAACGGACGCAACGTTTGTGCATGGGTATTTAATAAATATTATAAGTGTTTGCCGGGAGGTTGTAACCCCGAAATTGTTTAAAATAGATCCGGTTTCGTAGCTGAAAATTAAAATCGATTGGCGTCGCTAGTGTGCCCTACCCGTCACCTTAACCTGTAGGGCTTAGAATGCTGCCATGTTTGACCCCCCTGGCCTTTGGCAAGGAAGAGTGAACTGGTTTTTTCCGCATTAAAAGATTATGCAATGAATCAAGTTCTGAGTGCGGTCAGAGTGTTTTATTTTTTATTGATGGATGGCACAATAGCAGACGGATCACCTGGTGATACCGATTGCGATTATTTAAGGTACAGTCAACTCCAAAAATATGTATACACTTTAGAACCTTGTCACAATACTTACCTATAAGAAAGTAGAGGTCTACTTTCTTGTATTATATATTGTGACAACGTCCTAATGTGTATACATACATATTTTTGGAGTTGACTGTACCTACCTTCGATGTCTTTGGTTTCCACTGTTCAACTTAAAACCTTAGTTTGGAACCAAGGTGCGCTCCAGGGCTTGCACACTCCGAGCTCCAGAGGGTACGTGTAGTTTTTTTTTAATGTGATAAGTGGTAAAGGAATCTCCTGATCTTAAGCGATTACCGCCACCCATAGACACCAGTGATACCAGTGAAGTCACAAGTGCGCTGCCAACCTTTAAACCTCCCTTTCCCCGGATTGAGCCTCCGGTATCCTCACTCTCGCAGCGAAACACAGCACAGTATTGCTTTACGCCGGTTTCATGTGTGGCCGTGGTATCACATGGTTGAGCAGGCCCATTCATGCCGAAGTGAGGGCCTCCCTCAGTCATAAATGTTGTCTCAATTATTCATTATTATTCAACTGATTAGATCTGTTTCCCACTGCTTTCCGTATCCCATGTCCCATTAGGCCCCATTGAGGCGGGGTGTTTGCGGCCGCGGTCACGGCGGTAGCGTATGCTAATGTAACTGATTGGACTCGAATAGTCGACGACGAGAATCTCATTGATGCTTAGACTCTCTGTCAAAGAGAAGTCGCATCTCGTTGTGTCTTTTACCGCCTTTACCATGGTGAGTATTCCGAGGAGTTGTTTGAGTTAATACCCGCTGCTGAATTTCACCACCATGCTACACCCGTAAGCTAGGATTCCACCCGTACCATCTGGATGGGTGGAGGTCCACCACCGTGCGCTTTACACGTCATTATTTGCCACGCACCTCCTCATTGTGGAATCACCTTCCCGCAGCGGTATTACTGAAACGGCACGACATTGAGATCTTCAAGAAACGAGCAAGAGAAAGGGAGGCTAACGAGCAAGCGAGTCACCTGATGGTGATGGACATCAGCCACACCAGAGAGAGTGAAGATGCGTTGCCAGCCTTTTAGGAAGGCATAGTAACGCATCTTCACTCTCTCTGGTGTTGCTGATGTCCATCACCATCAGGTGACTCGATTGCTCACTAGCCTCCCTTTCTCATAAAAAAAATTTAAGCTGCAATTTTTTCAAAAAAGGAGTGTTAAGCTTTTAAGGGGTCGGCAGCGCGTATGCAGGTCCTCTGGAGCTGCAAACGTCTATATGCTGCGGTAATCGCTTACCATCAGGCGAGCCGCATACTTGTTTGCCAACGACGTAGTATAAAAAAAATATTTTTGAATGTAAGATATTTTATAGTGCACACTGTGTGCGCCCTGTTGATCGAGTGGTGGTTACACTCTCTATAATCATATTTACATTGCAAGTCTCTATAGACTATCAAAAACATTAATTCCACAGTTTTTCTTGGTATCACTAAAGATAAAAAATTGTAATGGGGCCCCCATATTGCCGCCCTGGCAGGAAACCTAAGTTCCGCTGCATATGCAGTAAGAAAAATTAGGTGTCTGACTGATATCGAGACGGCAAGACTGGTCTATTTCAGCTATTTCCACAGTGTGATGTCATATGAACGACTGTTGTGGGGGTCTGCTGCTGACATACAATTTTTGTATTACAAAAACGAGCCATCCGCGCTATATACAGCCTTAGATCACGTGGAGAAATATTTAAAGAAGTAAATATTTTAACCGTGGCTTCCCAATTTATCTTCGACTGCATTATGTATGTACGTAAGAACTTGTACACTTTTTCAAAAAAGTCCGATAGTCATAGTCTTAAACCCAGAAATAACCAAAAACTTGCCGTTCCGGTCTGAGGACTTCATAAAATCGGTAACTCGATTTGTTGGCTTAAGTATTAAGGTATTTAGGTAATGAGCTACCACTATTTTTTTTTTGTAGAAAAACTAATTACAACAACAAAGCGGGGTCTTATCGATTGTAGCGGTTCCTCCAGACAACTTTTAATTAGAGAAGAAAACCATATTTTGTCTTTTTCTATTCAATGATTATAAACACCACACTATTTATCTTAAGGTGACACCGCGATGATACTAGCGCCGCCAAGTGATTTATATTGTGGAAAATAAGAGACACTATTTTTTTTTATATCTCCTACTCTCCACAATCGGTGTCACCTTAGTCGTCTCATTAAATGTATTTACATAACTAGCAATGAAAAAAAAATTATATTAATCAATCAAATGTTTAACCCTGTATAATAAAAACGTATCACATTTCACACAATCATCCAAATCAACTCACACGCCTCATCCGAAAAAAGAACGCGCCAATCGTAACCGCAAATCGAATCCCGATTCACCGCCGAGCGGCCAAGATCGTGTTTAAAAAGAAATTTAATCTCACTAATAACACGCAAACACCGACTCTTAGGCTACCTGTTGCAAGGACCAGAGACAATTGGCAGACCCGCCAATCACAGGCCAGCGGCCGCCCACGGCGCGCCCTCATTGGCCAGCCACTTTAGAGGGGGGATCAGGGGGGACACCGCCAAACTCACCGTTACACATGACACTGGCGAGAAAAGCGCCGCATTGAGCTTTCGGGAGCTTTTCTGGAGCGCGCGGGAACACACGGTTTACGATATTGTTTCTATTTTCAAATATGTTAAATTTGCATTTTTATTACGTTAATTGTTAAAAATACTATGTACAACCCAAATCATTAAATTAATTTGTCATCAAGAATTTAATTTTAGAATTAATTTATTTAAAAAATAATAAAAACAAAAAATTAAAAACACATGCAGAAAAAAAAGAAATAAAATGTCTGCTCGAATACTTACCAGTGATTATAATATATAATTCCACCAACAAAAAAGTAAAAATATAAAGATTTATTTCAAAATTGGAATCGACGATCTATATTCAAAAATGTCTCTCGTGAAGCAACAAGGCGAACACATCAAGAGGCCTATGAACGCGTTCATGGTGTGGTCGCGCGGCCAGCGCCGGAAAATGGCTCAGGACAACCCGAAAATGCACAACTCAGAAATTTCAAAAAGACTCGGCGCAGAGTGGAAGCTGCTCACTGAGATGGAAAAGCGGCCATTTATTGATGAGGCTAAGAGGCTGAGGTAAGTTTTTGAAAAATAAAATTAACCGTTTAATATTTGTAGGGTTTGAAACTTCCAGGAAAATTCTGTTTTTTTTGTAATAAATTCAAAGTAAAGCGGAAAATCTATGGGTGAAACCAACTATTATTACCTTACTCTATCGGTTAAAACGTTCAATGAAATGGAAATATTTTACGTCAATCTTTCTTTATTCTATGCTTTATTTTTTGTCATGTTTGGGCTCTGACCCTTTAGACTTGTGACTATTCCTACCACCATTTTCCTACGCAAATACGTAGGTAAATTTAAAAGAAAATAGATAGGATTACTAAAATAATTGAACTTAATTTCTTAAATTGGTATCAATGCTGACTAGAATAATTTGTTCCACAAACAATTGACCCCACATAATTATTTTTGGCCACATAAAAGGTTGACGATCTTGGAAAAAAATCAGTGTGCGTGAAGCCAATTCTGTACCTGATATAACACCCTGTAAGGGGATGTTATCTTTGAAATATTTAATTGTCTTTGAGAAATCAGAAATGTTTAACTTTGAGCTATCAAAATAATTTTATCATAGGTGAAAAATGTGCATACTGACGAGAGTATGCATTTCTTTGAGAATGACAAAATTATCAATACTTATCCGGTTAAATCTAAAAACGTCAATAGTGTTGACTTAAAATGATTTAAAGATCGTAGTCCTTAATAAAAGTTTTCCCCTAAGCTCAAATAAATACGTATTGAAGCATTATACGTACTTATTTATTTGAGAGTAGGGGAAAACTGGCCAAAACATAAACTCGGCCCAGAATCTCAATATTTCCTTTGCTGTTCACTGTTCTTTTTTTTTTCACCTTGGGAAAATGCCTTACGCATACCCGTCCACTGGGGGGGCGGACGGGTTATGTCGGACTCACCTCTGGCGAGGGCTTCTCCTAACGAGAAGCCGGCCAGAGGCATACCGATTAAAAACCCAGGGGTGCTCCCGTCTTCGCCAGAGTGGGGAGGGGACATGAGAATCTGACTAAGAAGTCTCCCTTCACATTCACTGTTCTAACCTTACCTAACTTATGCAAGAGTAAGGTATATGTAGGTATATTAAAATAAAGCATGCCGGGGCAGGTCGGCAATAAATAAAAAGACAAATGAAATAGTGACATCGAATGTTACTTTAAATTAAATAAAATATTTTTAGCAAAAAAAGATAGAAACTTAACCGGTTGCAATGAATTTTGAAATATCCTTTAATTAATGTGACCGGAATCGGAATTAATAGTAAATAGTTTATAAAGTATCTAGGTATACATTACTATAAAATAATTATTGAAATAATGGAGGTATGTATATCCTCAATTATTTTAATACAGGGATTCACTAAAGTTGAAGATATTATCTTCTTAATCTATATCTATATATAATATCTTTCGTCCGGAGTAGTTTTCACTTAATTCGTTTTTATAACCCTTAAAACTAGTTAAATTCCAATTAACCCACCTACCCTTAATTACATAATTTTATTCTGCAAGTAATATATATAGTCCCCTAGCTAAGTAAAGTCTAGATATTAGCCATCAAGACATGGAATGCCCTCCCAGCTCATGTGTTTCCTCCTTCATACAATCCAGCGTCTTTTGGGCGGGGCGTGCAGCGGCATCTCAGCAGGCCATCAGGGTGAGGATGGCAGACTCAATGGGTACTTTGTTATTTCTTTTGTGCCTGTCAGCCTCATATTTGGATTTCACGGCCGCTTACCATCAGGCGGAGTGAGGTCATCCTGATTGGCCTTTCTGTATTAAAAAAAAACATCTGTTCTGTATTAAAAGAAGGTTAGATAGGTAATCTTTATTGCACAAAATTTTACAGAACTGAATGCTATGGTCATTGGTAAATACAATCTCGGCGGTCTTATCGCTAGTAGCAATCGGTAGCGGTAAAGGAAAAGTACAGCGAGTTGAAATGGAGTAAGGCAATGCAAATCTGTTATTACTAGAATGGAGTAAGAATATAAAATTAAATTAATAAATTTAATTTTAAAGTTACATACATTATTAAATAATTAATTATTTAATCATACATATAAATTACACATCACTGTCAGAAATAAATACACGTATTTAAATAATATCCTCCAACCGATAACGGTTACGACGCGGCCAATCTCTACGATCAGCCACGTATGCATGATATATTATAGTGCACAAGTGTGTGCGCAAACACAACTGCACTCTCTACTCAATTACCCTCATATCTGATGGGACACTACTGTGACAAGACCGGAGAGGGTTCGAGGGCAGGACCAACAGCTACAGGAGTATTTAAATAATATTTAAGTAATAAATAAAGTGAGGTAGTGTTTTAGGTGTAAAAATTTAGTATCATAATTAATGAAACATACAATCAAGTTGCTTATTGCTTGTTGTATTTATAGCATTTCTAGCTAACTTTGTATTTGAAAGTCACTTTTTTTTATGTAATAGGTAGGCAGATGAACAGACGGATCACCTGATGGTGCAATTAGCGACAATAAAATCAGCTGTTATATTGATAGGTACATTTTTGCAGCCATAAGTGGAGCGGAGTGGATTATCGGAGGCCCAATCCGGGGGATAGGGGGGGTTTAAAGGTTAGCAGCGCACTTGTGACTCCACTGGTTTCCATGAGCGGTGACAACCGCTTAACATCAGGTGATACATCTGCTTGTTTGCCACCTATCACATAAAAAAATAAAGTGAATAATGATGATGACCTCGATGACTCAGTGGCTCAGGTGTTGGTTGAGCTTCAGCGAAGAAGCTTTATTATTATGGATTCTTTGAAAACTAATAGTTTGGTACAGTTTTACTCACCACTACTTTTTCTCCGGGCAGGAGCCATGGCCGACATTTGATATTTTACAACATATTTTAGATCTTCTTTTCGTCTAAAGTGGTATTTTCCTTTTACTCAATGTCGTCATGAAAATAGATTAAGAGAGTCGACCCTGACGCAGCTTTTACGCATCTCTATACAGGTGTGGTACCCAGCACGTCACCCTAGTATTAATGGCTTCGCGCGGTTTTTCAACTATGGCATATAAGTAAAGGCTCAGTCCAGTGTAGGGGGCTATGTCTATGAATGACGTAAGTTGACATGCAGACTATAAGCAATGCCTACTTGAAAACTCCAATGACTTTGTCTGACGCATTTTGATGTGTATATCTCAAAACATTAAAAACCCCAGCCTACAGAGAATCGGGCTCGCCCACAGGAGACTCCATCCCGTAGGATATTTAAAAAAAATAGACACGTTTATTATAGTGCTATTTTTATAGACTCAAATTTCAAATAAAAAGTTGAACAACCAAATATTGTCTTAACCTTTTACCCACGTCACATTTTATAACACCACCCCCCACAGACTCAAATCCTTCATAAGCTAGCTTTATCAAACCATAATTTAACAAGTCAACTTTACATTTATTTTATTAAAACAAGGTCCCATTTAATTTCTTGTTTTAGAGGACATAACATAAACACACACCTGTTCTCTATCAGTGTGAGAAACAAAAAACGGTGTTTAATCTATTTAATCAGATATGTGGTTTTGGCCCGCGCCCTCGTACAAACAATCTCGCCGAATCCAACGGATGTCGCTACCCGTTATCTTGGTTACTAATTAAATCTCTCTTTTATGTTCATTAAATGTGTGCTTTTAACATCAAATTCTTTGCTAAGCGTTAGTTTTATTATATTTAATGGTGACAAAAACCGGGGGTTTTTTGTATCTTCGTATTCTCTACCTATTTATTTGGTTAGATCCAATTATTTGGTTTATGATCATTATGATACCTCACTTAAACTCGTAGGTTCACTTAGAAATTTCGACCTCCTATAAAATCAAGACCCCTCCTATTTTTTTTATTTATTACAAATCAAGATTTTTCCATTTGTGTGGTCTATTCATAGACCCCATGTTACTTACCAAATTTCAAAGTTCTAGGTAAGGGTTCTGGGTGGGAAATAACCCTATAAGAATACCCATAGAAGGTTCTAAATATGCATTTTTTGGTGAATCTTCTTTTACTAAACTTAGAAATTTTTTTTTTCACTACACTAAGGGACTGTAGACCTTAATATATTTAATAATTTAGCCTTTGCTCGCGTCCACAGTTCTATCATGAGTTTTATAAACAATCTACTGTATCTGAGAGATGTCATTTCTATTAATTAAATATCTCCTTTATATTAATTCAATGTATGCCTACCTACAATGAATTAGGCTGACGAGGTTTGGTAGTTTAGTAAATAAATAAATAATAAAACAGTAAAGGTACTCTTACTAAGTTAATACATATAACATTGTTTTCACTATTCCAATTGTTTATTTTTCCCAGTCCATAGTAAAGTGGTTACTATTTGAAATAATTGCTTATTTTGAAGAGTTAATCATAAGCCACAGGTACAGAGTTGGGGTTGCGCTTAAATTATTGGTTATTTTGTCATCTTTAAAAGTGTGATGATAAAGATAAAGATAAAAATTCTTTATTCAATTTAGGTCCACACAGAACACTTATGAATGTCAAAATAGGTACATACTATCTACCGCTGGTTCGGAATGTCGATTTCTACTGAGAAGACACCAGCAAGAAACTCAGTAGTTACTCTTTTCAAATATTGATGATGTTACAGAGTTTTAATCGAGAAAAAAAAATACAATTATGAAAGTTAATAGACTACTATAAATAACAACTCAAAATATTAATCAATTAACTTGACCAAGAATCCTTATCATTTAAATAGTCTTGTACACTATAGTAACCTTTCTTTATTAAGCAGCTTTTAATATGAGACTTAAACTTATCCAGTGATAGGTTAATGACCTTTTGTGGTAGCTTATTAAATATCTTAATACTTAAGCCAACAAACGAATTACCGATTTTATGAAGTCTGAGGACCGGGACGGCAAGCCTATGTATATTTCTGGTGTTAAGACTATGACTATCGGACTTTTTTGGAAAAATGTGCAAGTTCTTACGTACATACATAATGCAGTCGAGATGAATAACTTTGCCTTAAAATGTATTTTTTAGAAGTATTAAGCAAAAATATGAAAAATGCCTGTAAATTTCGAGGGTTTTCAAGCATCACAAAGTTTAGGAAGTTGCAAAATTGGTTGTATAATATTGGTATCCTAACAACAAAAAATTAGAACTGCAATTTATTGCAACCTAAAGCTATTAACGTGTCTACGGTTACTGGTTTAGTTAGGATCCTTCCAGACATGAAACGTGGCATGGCTAAATATTGGAAATTCGCCATGTACATTTAAGGGTTCTATCACTGTACGGACCCCAATCAGTAAAAGCACCCGACACCACTTTTTTCGCCTTCGCCAATTCGATAAATCTGTCACTCCTCCCACATCCGCCGGGCCCCTGCATTCTGCTGCACCATATCGCACAGCTATCGAGTTTCTCTATGAAGATGTTACAAATAGATTTGTAAGCGTGGAGTGCGCTCGCCCCCGGCGCTAATAAACTCAACCCTACCGAATTAATTCTTGCACCACAGACTTACATAGAGTTGTTAATTCCTTATATGAACCCATATGGGTTGAACATATTATGTTGGTGAAGGTCAATTTGTATCCCATTTAAAAAAAACATTATGAAGATAGGCTTGCATTTATTTATTTATAGCAAACTATACAGCATGACCTTCTACACCAAATACATAACCATAAATTATCTATACAGGGTGTAAAAAGACCCTTAACGAAGCCGAAACCTACGTATTCAGAACATCATCAGGACCATTTTTTCCTTCTAGGCCATACCTGGTAACTCAATACTTTCCAAGTTATTGAAGGTCAAAGTCAAAATAAAAATGTCAATATTTTAATGTAATTAATTTTTAAACATTACTACTTAAGTTTTGTCCTAAGAAACTTGTTCAAAATTTTAAGTGTTTCCTAGGGAAAAATGGCTTAAAAACGTACAGCCCGCAATGTAATGTTTGAGAGCGGGGCGGGGGTGTGTGCGGGGGACCCGCCTCCGTGACTGAGGCCGAGGGCACGCGTGCGGCGCCGCCCGGTGTACGCTGTTCATTGCGTTGTCCGTTAATAGGATTAAAATTGACACCAAAAAATCAACTTCGTTTCCCATGAATATTTTTTTGTTCTAAGACTTGTTTTAATGGTCTGAGTGCGTAGAGACCGGCTTCGTTAAGGGTCTTTTTACACCCTCGCCACTCACCAGCTTGTATGATCACTCAGCGACCATATTTGATCTATTGTGACCTCCGTTCACATTTATAGATCATCTCTCAGGGGTCAGCATAGACCATATAATATCTTTGGGAGCGACAGCCTTAACATCCCCCGGGCAGATGTGTTAGCTGCCCACTGCCTGGAAAAATATTATTACAAAACCTATACCACATAACAAAACATTTTTTTTCAAGGTAGTATAAGCTGATGGTGACGATTAAATGCTAGTAAGTAAGCAAGTAAGTAAATTCTTTATTACCAATACACATTTTTACAACTATTACACTAAGCTGGCATTTCTATAGAGGCAGATATGATTCTTCCTCGGTCATATCAATCATCACTTATGTACCATCAAGTGAGATTGCGGCAAATTGTGTGGCAATAATAAAAAACAAAGACATATTTGGGATACCTAATGACTTTTATTAACAAACAATAAGCTAACACATACCTAATTCCAAACGATTAAACATATGAATTCAGGTACTATTAAAAAATACAAAGCCAAATTAAATTAAGCCAAAAAGTAAGTCAAATGCATTTATAGGTATTATATACCCAAAGCGTCCACACATGAAGTGAAACAACCTCAAAAACAGTCCGGAAATTAACCCTCTATTATTAGCGGCGGTTGCATCCCCTCCATACAGTTTGCGTCTTTTACACCGCGCTAGACTGGAGGCATAAGCTCATTTTTATAGCCCTGGCGGTGGGCGATAGCGCGTGCCCGCGCCCTAACAATGCAAGATATTATTGCCATGAATGGAGATAATTGTCTTCAATGGCCGCCAGAGGATTAAATTGATTTGTTGGGTTGCGCTGTTCTTCGCAGAGGACTTATGGAGATGTAAATATGCTCTTTGTTTTGAGAGCCTTAGAGGCAAATTAGTCTTGTTCCTTTTTGGAAAATATGGTTAAAATACAGGTGGATATCTACAATGCAAGATGTCACTGCCTCATGAATGGCTGCCCGAGGATCAAATGGATTTGTTGGGTTGCGCTGTTCTTCGCAGAGGACTTATGGATATGTAAATATGCTTTTTGTTTTGAGAGACTTAGAGGCCAATTAGCATTGTTTCTTTTAGGAAAATATGGCCAAAATACAGGTGGATACCTACAAAGAACAGACCAATACGAACCAACATGTTCATGCACACAAATGTTATTAGTATGCGGGGATCGAACCCGCAACCCTTGGACCAAAGGCAGCGTTCACTACCCCTGTTCCAAACGAGTCGTCAAAAATGAGATAATTTATCTTTAATGGGCGTCAAAGTATTTTTTTATTACTTATAATAGGCAGACGAGCTTGCGGGCTTGCGACCCATCTGATGGTAAACGGTTTAAATCATTGGTTGGATTGCGCTATTATTCGTACAGGTCTTATGAAGATGTAACTATAATTAATTTTACGGGGATTAACACGTATTACGTATTAACACGTAGAATTATTATGACATACAAAATTATGTAATTCATATGTATTTTATTGCGAATGGTAGGTACAAGAGATGTTACATTTATCATGAGTTCGGTACTTCCAACCAACATTGTCATTCCATTTGTGAGTCCATCTAGTGAGCATAACAACGTTATAAAACTTTTGTTGAATAACTTTTTGTTTCAAATTGTTTTACAAACTGACATGTTATATTGCATATATACTCGACGTGTGGTCCCCGGCAGAGTAGAATAGGCCACCCTCACTCTTACCGAGGTGTCGTAAAAGGCGACTAAGGTGACTGGCATGATCATCAGCACCCAGAGAAGGAAAACTCTGCATTTATATCAAAACCCTCGCCAACCCGTCTGCCAAGTGTAGTGAGTATGGCAATTACCCCTCATGTGATTGAGGGAGGCCCGTGCCCCAGCAGTGGGGACTTAAATGGGCTGATGATGATGATGATGAAGACATGAGCATGTGATTTAGAATAAGGTGGATAGTGTTCAGGAATATTAAGATTATAAAATATAGAAAATCAAATTTGCTATAATGGTTTATTACTGTGCATAACCCTAATGTGTATATGCCTGAAAAGGTAGGATCAAATGATACTATACCATACAGGGTGTATCTGTGAACATTTACATCCCTTTAACCACGTGTTCTATCAACCATTATGAACAACATTTGTTCTATGACTTTTCGAAATTCGTCGAATTTTTTTCCGACTCACCATACATAATGACCATGTCACGTGACCGACTTTGTATGAAAAATTGAATTTTTTTTAAGCTAATTTCCAAAAGTCATAGAACAAAAGTTATTCAAAATGGTTGGTAGAACACGTGGTTGGAGGGATGTAAATGTTCACAGATACACCCTGTATAACTATGTTATGATAATTTTTGTAACTTTGTTTTCTATACACATTAAAGAACTTATACTTACTTACAATGTTTAAGGTGACAGGTTGGGCACGCTAACGACGCCAATCGATTTTAATTTTTAGCTACTAAACTGGATCTATTTTAAACAATTTCAGGATTAAAACCACTTGGCAAACACTTATACTATTTATTAAATAACCATGCAAATATGTTGGGTCCGTTTTTTTTTTTCAAATTGATTATCGCCAAAAGCAGCCACTTTTGGCGTGAATCAATTTTTCGCGTACAAAAACGGACCCAACATTTGTGCATGGTTATTTAATAAATAGTTTAAATGTTTGTCGAGAGGTTGTAACCCCGAAATTGTTTAAAATAGATCCGGTTTAGTGGCTAAAAATATAAATTGATTGGCGTCGCTAGTGTGCCCTACCCGTCACCTTAATAAAACGTTACACGTCTTGCTACGGTTACCTTTATACAGTCAAAGTACCTCGTTATCACTCCCAACATTGTCATTCCCTTTGTGGAATCCTAGAGGGCATAATAAAGTCATTGTGTCTCTGTCTGTTTGCCGTTCACTTCTCGTATCGGACGTCAAATACCAGAAAAAATAATAGAGGGCGATTATAGAGAAACACTCGCACTGTGGGCTATGGGCGTGGATACACTTTTGTTATCGACTGTCTGTTTGAAGATGATCTCAGTGATATTTTTGTTTAGATTTTTTTTATTAATCATGCTTTTGTAACTTTATGAAATCTAGAAGTGGACTACTTCCGTCCGTCGACCCGTCCGTCCGTAACCCTAAAAACAAAATACTTACCCTCTTATTCCAAAACGTGGTTTAAAATAAGTAGTGTGATTAATACTGGGAATAACTGAAGCACTAGAATAAACATTATTACAAAACTAAGTTTAACGTTATTTAGTATATCAACTATAATAGAGTTAAACCACCCGGACCCCTAGTTTAAAATGAGAACTAAAATAATAACCTCCAAATTTCGATTCAGTAACCATGACAACTTATCCCTGTGACAGTTCATTCCGTTTTACGCTAAAATTATTTGTGAGGAAGTAGTGAATTTTTTTTTGAGATTTAATCCTAAAAATATAAGCAAGTTCCTATGCATATTACTTACTACTTGGAAACCTTACTTAGGTCAATATTTAAATTTATTGTTGCTTAAAAACCAATCTTTAGAATTTTTACTTCAGACAACAAAATAAGGTTATGTAAAATGAAATGTCACTGAACGAATGATTGAATGATTCGATCAATTTTGACACTATCCTACTAAGTTGTCTATGGTTAGTAGAGGTTTTGTAATAAAATTTTAAGAACTAACATTATTCCATAGTAATCATGAACTTGCTAGTTTAGGATAAAAAGCGGTATCAAAGCAGTTTCTTGTAATAAGAGGGTACAGGTTTCGAGGTAGTACACATTCAGCACCCAGTTTTTCAGCACCTGGCCTAGTCCACATTCAGCAACTATTGATATTTTTGGCAGGTGCTGAATGTGGATACAAATTTGGACCTCAAAAGCCTAAGTATTTCGTTTTTAGGGTTCCGTAGTCCAAAAAAAACCCATATAGGTAGTTTAGTCTGTAACAAAGCTGTAATATGGCATGAAAGTACAAAATTTATCATGCCTACCATACATGTATAATATAGTCGGGTCGTATTTTTTACTCTTAGGCACCCTATCATGTAGGATCGTTAGATCGATCTTTCAAAATCTTTATAGGTTTGCGAAAACGATTTTACGATTCATTCAGAAAGTTATTTGTAAAAATGCAAATTTTAGTTAGAGTCAATTAGGGGGCACTTTGTTTACATTGATAGATCCTGATTCCAAAGTGACGCTACCTACTGTGGGATAACGCCCCGTCAATATATGTGAGTGTATGTGTTGGGTATGTAATGGGGACGCGGTGATGAGGATGCAGATGGAGCTATCTATTAAAGACACAAAGTTACTTACGGTTATGTAACCTGTAGCAGCCGAAAGGGTGTACTCCGGACGGCGACTTCGTGAGCTCCTCCTTGAAATTGCGGTTGAAAAAATTATGTACTTAATGGGTATCAAAATCAAAAAGATGCATTTATAGTAGGGTAATATACATCTTTTTTTATGCTAGAACCGGACAAACGAGCAAGCGAGTCACCTGATGGAAAGTAATCATCGCCGCCCATGAACATCCGCGAAATCAGAAAGATCGCTAATGTGTTGCCGGCCTTTTTAAAAAAAAATACGCTCTTCTCTTGAAGGTCCCTAAGTCGTAGCCGTCCGGAAATACTCCTGCAGCTAAACCGTTCCACAGAACTGAGGTACGTGGTAGAAAGTTCCGGGAAAAACGCACAGTATTAGACCGACCGTCATCCATCGAGATGATGAGGATGGAATGACAATCGCTTGCGAGTGGTTTAATGTAAGAATTCGGCTGCAGGGAGTAGATCAAACAGATCATATCATATCAGTCTATCTATCATCATAGTTGTTACCTGTGTTGATTCTACCTCTTGGGCTCGATTCGGCCAATCTTTGTCCGTGGATAAATCCTTGGAATTACAGCGCTATACCACAAATTAAGTATTGGATTAAGATTGGTCGAAACGGCCATAAAATAGATATTCATACCACCCATATTCTGAAAAAAAAATATGTTTGTCCAGAGTGGGAATCGAACCACTTCAGGTCAATACCAAATTCGCCATCAGGCCAGTCAAAGGGACTAGGTAGGTATAATAATTACAGTTACTTTTTGTCGACCAATAAAAAACCAATCTATCAATGCCACCAAATTGATCTTTTGTCATCGCTACACACACCATTACTTAAATCCCTCTATACTTGAGCCCTCGTTATTTACCTCAGTTCCCATCGTCTTATCGGTCAGACAATGCTCAAAATGCCACGCCAAAGTTTGCCCAATACGCCTTTATCACTATTTGATCGCCCCACGTGTTTAAAGGAGACAGGGCATCAGAGTCGAATTAAAGGGCTCACATCGGAGCCTAAGGTTTTCTAAGAATATTGTAAACTTAAGTTTACATTGATATTTCTGCCTGAAATCTGAATTTCCATTTTTTGTGTTGGAGAAAAATGATGATCTATGATCTGTGCGGCCCACTGCAAGTGTACTTACCTTATTTAGTTACTGGAAAATACCACTTGATACGAAAAATAGACCTGAAATAGATTGGGAAAAAAATTGCTCTGCAATGGCTAATGTTGGGGGAAAATGTTGTGGTAAGAGTAATCATAATCATAATAATTTGTTGTGGAACACAGGTTGTAAGTGGTGATACATCTTTTATACATACGCGCTACTGTGACCTGCCTCTTAAGGCGTACAAAATATTTTGCGAAAGCTCAATGATTGAATAATAAAATTAAAATAATATTAGTAATAATAATTAACATATAACAATAAAATATTAGGTAAATTAAATGATGCAATATTAAATTTAATCATAATTATATGTCATTTACATTTTTTCAGAGAAGAATTCACTAACAGAATAATAACATTTTTTAGTTAAATAATCAGTTAGTCTATTTTTAAATATATGTATGTCATTTGTGGTTGTAAATGCGTGGAGCCATACAAAATATGGATTTACTCTCTACGTTACTCTTTACGTCTCCCTACGTAACCTTATCCTGTCTTATTGTATGAATAATCTGTATTCAATGGTGTTTTATTCGGTAGTGACGCAATTCTTTGTGCATTTTGTGAGCCAAATCCAGTTACTTGCTCGGAGGAATCTATTGAGACTGTGATCGATTTCTTATTCATGTCATACATCGTTGGGAAGTAAAAAATCGGCTATGTTGATCATTTTAACGCCCTGTTGGTCTAGTGGTTTAAGTACTGGGCCATGATCTCTGGGTCCTGGGTTCGATTCCCGGGTCGAGCAAAAAGTATGTTTCGAATTTTTCGAAAATAGCTCGGGTTTATGATCACTAATACGCATTTGGCAAGCGTGGTGATTAAGCCTAATCCTATCATAGTAGCGTTGACTTGATTTCTATAGTAGAGGCCTTTGCCCTGCAGTGGGACAGTATATAGACTCATACTTGACTTGACTACTGTTGATCATTTTATGCGAGTTTTTAGCCAATCAACATTAATATGTTGATTGGCCGATTTAAATTCTGTACCATGTCTTAATAGACATGGTACAAATTTAAATCGGTTTCTACTTCATTATGCTACAAATGCCCCATGTAAGTGTAGATCCCGGTTGCGTCCAGAGCTATAGCTTTGGAGCCCTGGGTACGCTTAGACCATAATCAGGATTTAGGGAGTCTGGTTATTTCAATAAAGCGATTGCCATCTGACCTTCGCCACCCTTTTACATGGGATGACTGCCTCAGTGGCGCAGTGGTAGGTGGGTCGCACTTTAAAGCGACGGCTGCGCTTGGAGTCCCGGGTTCGATCCCGGGGTCGGGCCTAAATTTGTACCTGAGTTTTTCTGTTAAGAAATTTTCAGTGTCAGCCCGGAGTCTGGAAGTTGGCGGTATTATACCCCCGTGCCTCGGAAAGCACGTTAAGACGCTAATCCTTCTTCGGTCATGTCACACTGGTGTCCCATCGAAATATGAGGGTATGTACTGGAATAGAGAGTGCCCTTGTGTCTGCGCAAACACTTGTGCACTATAATATGTCCTGTGTCAATGGCTGATCGCTGAGATTGGCCGCCATGAACGAAACATCGGCTCGTAGGACATTATTTGATGGGATCCAAATCAAGTTAATCATGGTTACACGTTTCAGAAACTATCCGAAATGTGTAGGATTCCTCACGGTGTTTCCTTAGATCACTGCCAAGGTAATGGTAGAAAGACGCATATAGATTTGAAAAATCCAAATTGGCGTGCTCATCATTATTTTTACCCAATAGACGCCCACTACTGGTCATAGGAATTCCTCAATGTTCTCCGCACAGATCGGTACTGTGCCGCCCGCATCCGAGGGATGGGTTTTTGTAGGTACATTGACCACAAAGTAAACTCGCCACAGAAAAAAGTAAGTAACTCACCACAGTTCTATTTTTATGAAGTAAATTGTTTATTAATAATTTTGGTTATTGTAAACAAACCTTACCCGCCTGTAACTAACTTACACATATTTTTAATGCATGTGGTGAGTTTACTTTCAATGTATGGAGTTAACAAAATGTGGCGAGTTTACTTTGTGGTCAATGTACAAAAACCCCAAGGGAACCCGCGACCTTCACCAGATCATAAGTTAAATTGGTTTCTATTTTAACCATAGCCATAACGCTAAAAATATGTACCTACAATGCAATAAATAACGCAACAGCACACAATAATAACCGATTTCAATATCGCACATAATACGCTCCATATCAGCCATATCGAATATTTACCGAATTCGATTAAGTCTAAAGAAAATAAACGAAAAAATGTCCGATAAAACGTTGGAGCATAGGAGATTCGTTTTTTCTGTGCCACCATAACTGATAATGTTTTCTTTGGGTTTGTCGCGGTGTTTGTCCACCAAATAAAGTAATGAAGGAATCGATAGTGCCAGGTCGATGAACTCGGATTTTTATTGTATTTTTAGGATATCTATGTTTATCGGAGAATAAAATTATGTAAGGTATTAAAGAAACGAGAACAAGTTTGTGGAAAACTGATTAGTAATTGTATGCAGTCGTAAATTTTCCAATATTAAATATTATCTTCTGGAGCAATCAATTGACTGCATTTTTCTTTGATCAGATTTTTTCATGTATTGTACATACTTACATTCAATTCCCGGGTCGAGGAAAACGTATGTTTAAAATTTTTCTAACATAGCTTGGATTTGTGATCACCAATCCGCATTTGGCAAGCGTGGTGATTAAGCCTAATCCCATCATAGTAGCGATGACTTGATTTCTATGATGGAGGCCTTTGCCCTGCAGTGGGACAGTTTATAGGCTGATACTTTCTTTTTACTTTGTACATTCAATCATTTATCAATGAGTCTGACCCGATTTTACATTAAACATATCAGGTTAATTACTACAATCTGTCAAATTTCCAATTGATACAAGAAAGGGCATCCTCTCTGTTGGCCGAAGTGCCGGTATTCTGTAGGACTTGTCCCCTTGAATATGTTTTACTTTGGCATCAAAGCTTTCCAAAAATATATGAAAGTTCGAGCTCCTTTGAAAGATTTGAAATTATCATCGTACACCACGCTTTGTCCGAGTGTATGTATACTAGAATCTTGTTTGTGTAGACTATAGCATACTTAGATTCCCGGAACTCCACACATAAGAAGATTTTATGAACTCTTAAGAAGTGCTTAATATAAACAATAAAGTATACAAAATAAATAGGCAAGTGACAAGATGTCCTCCTGCATCCCGATGACCCAGAACAATACGCCTAATCACGACCAACAGTACAAACACGCGAAACCTCAGCTGACGAATATCACGGCCGGACCGACCCGAGTAATTACAATCGACTCGCTGACAATCGCTCGATTCCGTCACAAAGCGAGCATAATCGGACACAGTGACGAATGCCGATTCAACACCACTAGTCCTAACCGACAAACTGCCCAAGCGAACTTCTACTCTAAACAGTGGGATATACGACTGGAAATCGTGTAGAGGCATGGGGGAGATAGTGATGCGTTGAATTGCATTGGTCGATTGTGACAGGGACAATGCAATAATCCGCGCATTGTCGACTCGACATTGTTGTTTTAAGGGCGGCGGCGCTCGCGACAATTGTGCGCTTTATTGCATAAATAATAATGTTATTTCGCCCAGTGGCGTTTCATTGTGGCATTTGGCGCTAAACTTATAGTATTGTGGTGTGAATACAGCAAGTTAAAGCTTCAGTTTTGTTTTACTTGTTTAATTTTCACATCACAGAACTGCATCAATGGTAATGATATAGGTACATATAAATACTTCTTACCTTGTTTAAAGTTGAAATGCATAAATGGCAAATCTCAGTCTTATTTTCGTCTTCTAAGTAAATAGTAAGTATTTGACTGACCGGATGGCGCAATTGGTAGTGACCCTGCCTCTTACGCCAATGGTCGTGGGTTCGATCCCCACCCTGTACAAACATTCGTGCAATGAACACTTGTGTTTGTTCAGAGTCTGAGTGTAATATATGTATTTAAGTATATATTTGTGTTCCTCTGTCGTCTAATATCTTTAACACACGTGCTTAAGCTACTTAGTACGGAACCAGGTCAACGTATGAGATGTTGTGAGAATTATTATTATAATTAGCTATAGATTATACTCACCACCTATCTCCTTTCCAGGGCACTACACATGAAAGAGCACCCTGACTACAAGTACAGGCCCCGACGAAAGCCGAAGGCGCTGATCAAGAAGGAGCCGAAGTTCGGCTTCGGCATCAGCGGGCTCATGGCTCCGGTGCCGAGGATGGTGACCCCCTCGGTGCCGCACCCCATGCCCCCGCTGTCGATGCCGCATCATCTCCTACAGGACAAGCCGGAGCTTGGCCGGGCGCTATTTCCTCCTCTGCCATATCCGTTTTACCCGTTCGCGAAGATACCGGCTGATGAAGGGAAGCTAGCAGCAGAATTGGCGCATTTACAGGTATAATAACCCATACTTAATCCGCTTTGAATAGCCTCAGCATATGCAGTAAAAGATCGAGGGTGATATGCGAAGCTGTCTGTCAACCTTCGTTGGAGAAGTACCAAAAGAAGAAGAAGATCACGATGGCCTATACTTCAAATGGCTTTTCATGTCCATGCCTAAGCTGGAGCTAGAACAAACATTATTCCGGCTTCTGCCATACTCTTTCTACCCATTTCTAAAGATACCAGTTGATGAAGGGCATCTTGTTAATAACGTCGCAGCGAAAACCAAATGCGCTCATCGAGATCGATATTCCGTTCCTCCCTGACTCAGAGACTTAAAAGTGGATCTTGATCTTAACATCAAAGTTCGCCATGTTTCACTGTTTTATGGCAAGCTTCACTACCACCTCTGAATCTCAGGTCTTTGCTAATTTTCACTTTACACCCACTTTAATTGACATTTTCTTTCCAGGCCCTGTACGGGGGTGCTCTGTACAGCAGCGCCCTCTATAACAGCGCGTTGTCGCCCTGCGGGTGCCCCCCTCGTAGATCACCCTCCCCTCCCCCCGCGGACATGAAGCGGCCAGTAGCCTACGTCCTCATGAAGGACGAGGAACCACCCCAGCATGTCATATGAAGGCCGGTCGCCCTCCCGGCGCGTGCGTGGCCTACGCACTGGGAGAGGCCTTCCACCTCAGTCCAGGAGAGGGAAACCAGCTCTCCTGACAGCGTCTAAAGACTGACTAAATGTGTAGTGGTGTACAATCCAATTGTGATCGCAGACGTATATAACGACGGAAAATGACGATTAAATTACAAATCAATTGAAAGTGACAATCTTACGAAAAATCGAATCATTGTATTAGTTCATCTGTAAACAATAAAAACTCTACGAAAATACATCAAATAGTGATCCCGTGGTGAATCAATACTAAAAGACTAAAAGTGACTTATTGTTGATTGTTAAAACTCAAGTTTTGTTCAATAATTAGATAAATCACCTTTACATGAACGACTTAAAAACCAATAATAGTGTATCACAATAGGTAATTCTTTTAATAAATATACAAACGAATCCAATGATTATATCAAATAATAACGTAAATCAATTGTTATGAAGATTACAAACTGTAAGAGTGCAATTGTAATATTTGTAATCACCGCACGTTACGCTTACGCCGCAGTTGTAATATAACATTACCATATCATTGTAATACGATTACTAACTAAAATAATATAATATTATTGTAGCGTGCAATAGATATTCACCATATTTTGTGCAATTTTAAGGTGCCTAAACACTGCATCTCGCTTCGACATGCCACGGGGGACGTCTCTGTGAACTAACGTCTCATCATCATCATTTCAGCCGATAGACGTCGGCGGACATAGGCCTCTCCCAATGATCTCCACACAGATCGGTCCTGCGCCGCCCGATTCCCGCGACCTTCACCAGATCGTCGGTCCACCTTGTGGGGGATCTAACGTCTCTATCAGAGAAAATTTTATCTCTCACGAATGTCCGTGTCTTTTTACACATAAAAGCACAGACTATATATACGTAGCCTGCCACCCCGATGGAATATTTTAGTTTGTCTCTCTTGGCCTCCGATCACTGATTGCTAAAAGTGGCGTGTACAAAATAAGTCCCAAAAATACAAATACTTTACTCCAGTTCAGCCATTTTTCCGTTCAATGACTTGAATCCTTTACAATTAATCGAACAGCGGCTATACGGGTCCAAAGAAGCGTTCTTTACTGAATTCTACTGAAATCAAAATGTGCGTGATTTACCCGTGTATTAAGGTGTTTATTGGTCAGACAGGGTCAGTTCTTTCCTAATTTTGTAGCGTCACTGCAATATTTACTCGCGTCATCCGAGATATCATTACCGTATAGCAGTCATATTCCTCCGAAATTGATATCAGAATTTTAAACAATATTTTAAGAAGAGGAATATTGGATTTGATGACTGCTACAATAACGAAATCTCTCAGGTGACCGAGTAAACATTGGAGTGACGCTACTGACTTAGGAAAGAACTATGTGTGGCCACGTCCTTTAGGCAACGAAGCGCGGTGCAGTGTGTTAGCGGCCTTAGTTACTTGAGCCCAGTCTCACTGAATAGATTACATATCATAGAGTTTAGAAGTAATCTAGAACTGGTTAGTTAGGAAATTAACGTCAATTTTATATAAAAAGACTTGAATCAGTTTAACTGTCCTGTAAGAATCGGCTTCCCAAATTAATTAAAACTGAGAAAAATCCGTCAAAATGACGTATTTACTTACTATTAGCATCCTTCTTTACTAATTGAAATTAACATGTCAACTTATTTCATAATAAAATGTGCTACAGACTTGCAAATGATATAAGAATTTTATTTAAGTTAACAAATAAAAAATGAATATCCACTATAAAAGCAAAACATATAAGCTATTCGAAAGCAAATTAACTATGTATTCACACTTCTTGAAATTCTCATACAGAAAAACATATCTATCGACTATTGTAAATATTAGATTTAAAATTGTTATAATTGTAATTAAGTTTTCTTATACCTGTTTTAGTTAGTCTTTGCAGAGAGCGTAAATATGACGTAAGATTATTGTTATATACCTAATATTATATTTTGTTGTAAATGACGTGAATTTTTAGTTTTTATCGCTGCATGCTTTTATTTTGTTATTCCATATTCTTTTATAAGAAGCCGGTGAGTTGCAGATAGCGTCATTAAAAATAAAAATATCTCTCTTTCATTCGTCGATGGAACAGACAAGGACCGCAACATTCTCAGTAAAGGATTTTAATTACGCTTTCTGCAATTTACAGTCAGAATATAAGTCAATCTAACCTTTATCATCCAACCTGTATGTATTTATATCATTTTAAAAAATATGATAAAATTATCGATATCATTCTAAACGCATTACAAATACAACATCAAATGTTTGTTTATTGTTAAAATGTATTTTATTTGTTATTGTTGTTTAATCATTATAATTATATCGATTCAATCAAACCTATTTCTCGGGCGAATCGATAAAACCTGGCTTTGATTTAAGTTTACGTTTCTATTTTTTGTATATTTGAGATTTGGTTAAAATTATAAAAACTTGAAAATAAAGGATTAAACAATCGATTACAGCATTTTTATTTATTATGGTTATTTATAGGGTTGTACATAGGGGCGCCCAACGTGGTGCTAGCTATTTTACTCTTATGGTGGCTGACACACGACTCAGCATGTCATTTCCAGTTTCGTCCAAAGCTAGCTTTGTAGCCTGGAACACGCGGAATTTCAGGATATGGAAAGTCAGGTTATTATAATAAAGCGAATGCCGTTGGACCTTTGCAATCCTTAGGCAGAAGAACCAGCCCAGCTACTGATCATGGTAACCTTTTTTTTTTGCGCCGGGGGAATGCGGCCGGCGCGTAGTGCAGTGGGCCGATGTGGCCCGTCCACTGGGCCCCGTGAATGTTCATTATGTCGGGCTCTCCTCCGGAGAAGCCGGAGGCCTACCGACTAAACCCCCGACAGCGCTCCCTTCTTCGCCAGAGTGGGAAGGAGACATGTGTACTAGTTAATGTACTTTAACTACACGTTCCTTCCCAGGCGGTGGCCCGCTTACATCGCAGGCCCTACACTAACTCCCCCAGATGGGTTTGATCATGGTTACCTACATGTTTCGAAACTATCCAAAACGTGCAGGCTTCCTCACGATGTTTTCCCGGTAGGTAGCTCGGTACGTGGATAAAAATGCACCTTCCAAGAATAGGTCGTAGGTTCGAATCCGAGCATGCACCTCTAGATTTTTAAAATCTATGTTCGTATTTCTACCATTCTACACGGCAGTCGCTTCATTGTATTTACCAGACTCTCTAAAGCATGGTCTAAGCACACCCCGGACTCCGAAGGGAATTTCATGCTGCGATGATGTTATACATCTCTTTTACTTAAAAAAAGTCAGCAGTCTAAAATCACCGCTAAACTTTTCATAAAAACCCATCAAAACCGATCACCACCCCACCCACTGAACCGTTCCAAGCTATCAAAAACAATTGCTTTCCGTCCAAAAGATTACAACTAATCGGAGCGACATGCGCTGCCTCCCGGCGCCTCTCGTAGGTGCTTCAGAAGTCACTCAGGCGGGTATCAAAAACAGGGGGACTTAATGCAGAACTGTGCTCAATTATCAGTGAATAAACATTGGAGAGCCGAGACAATGGCACACATGGCGTGGGGGACGACAAATGGTAGGCGAAAAAGACAACTGTATGTTGAATTAGCAAAACAAGCAATAGGCCATTTTCATCTATCAACAATAAATTATGAAATTATATTACTTGTATAGTTTTCATCACGGGAAATGCAAATATAACGTGAATTTCCCATGAAATCCTAAGATAAATTTTATTTTTCAAAATCAAAATTGATGTTTTAGTACCTGTATGTCACGTGATTTCAAACGCCGACCGCCATAATGTGACGTCATTATACTAAAACATCTTTTTGACATCTTTGTTTACTTACCTACAACGTTCATCGAAATTTTGACATTTCTCAATTTGAGTTCAATGCCCTTTGATTTAGTTATAGTGACGTCATGCGCCGTCACCATCATGGCGGTCGGTGTTTTAGCGCGTATATTTTACGTCAAATTTTTGATAATTTTTTTATAACATTTAGCAGGCATATTTTGCAGAAATAAAAATAATGCTTGATTATCTGATATATATGAGCATTATAAAAATGGATTCGACCAATCTTCATCCAACGATAAATCTGTGGTAAAGCGCAGTCATATGCAGCTTAAAATAAAAATCCGTTCTACCAACCACTCGTCCAACAGTCAACGCCTAATTCTAATGGTAAATCGTTAGACCGCCAATTTTGACAGAATTAGTGATATCCTAGTTAACCCAAAATGGCGTTGTCATTGTCATATATGAAATAAACATAATAACAGCTACGACTTAGGGACCTTCAAGAGAAGAACGTACTCCTTTTAAAAAGGCCGTCAACGCATTAGCGATCTCCCTGATTTCGCGGATGTTAATGGGCGGCGATGATTGCTTTCCACCAGGTGACTCGCTTGCTCGTTTGTCGCCTCTAGCATAAAAAAAACATGGCGGATGTCGCATGAAGTCACTACAAAAAAACTATGTTTTAGTGATATACGTCGTCGTATAATGACAAATGACACGAACCCGAGAATTGGGCTCCTGTTATTGAGTTTGCCTACCTGTATACCTAACCCTTCTTAAGGTGACGGGTAGGGCACACTAGCGACGCCAATCGATTTTAATTTTTAGCTACTAAATCGGATCTCTTTTAAACATTATTTCTTTACGATTACAACCTCTCGGCAAACACTTGTGCAAATGTTGGGTCTAACGCGTACGCGAAAAATTGATTCACGCCAAAAGCGGCCACTTTTGGCGGGTATCAATTTTTCGCGTACAAAATCGGACCCAACATTAATTAAAATAGATCCGGTTTAGTAGCTAACAATTAAAAACGAATGATGTCGCTAGTTAGAGCTACCCGTCGCCTTAACAAAAATATCCCAGTCCCACAAAAAATTCGTTTCACAGACATTTCTAAATAGGCACATGAAGTTAGAATACAGAGTGTACCTATCGGTAAATAGATATTACATCCGTTTATGGTTGCTTCTACCATCCATTCTGAACAAAGATTTGCAAAAATTTGAAGCTGCCTCGATGGCGCAGTGGGTAGCGGGTCGCATTTTAAAGTGACGGCTGAACAAGAGAACCCGGGTTCGATCCCTGGGTCGTGCCAAAGATTTGTACCTAAGTTTTCGGTGAGAAATTCTTAGTGTCAGTCTGGAGTCTGGAAGTGTGCCTCGGTAAGCACGTTAAGCGCAGATGGTCCTGCGCCCGATCCCTCTCCGGTCGTGTTACACTGGTGTCCCATCGGATTATGAGGTTAAGGGAATAGATAGTGCACTTGTGTTTGCGCATATACTTGAGTACTATAATATATCCTGCGTACGTGTCCAATCGTTAAAATTGACCGCCGTAACTGTAATTAGCAAGCTTAAGTGGCAGTGGGCTGGCCATATTAGCCGCAGAACCGACAATCGATGGGGTAAACAAGTTCTAGAGTGGAGACCGCGTCTTGGCAAACGTAATGTAGGGCACCCTCTGGCTAGGTGGGGGGACGATCTGCGCAGGGTGGCTGGTAAGAGCTGGATGCGAGTGGCCATGGATAGATCACAGTGGCGAACAATTGGAGAGGCCTACGTCCAGCAGTGGACAGCGATAGGCTGATGATGATGATGATGATGTCATCGAAGGTACACATTTTCATTTTTAAAACATCAAAAACTAGCGACACTAGAAAGCTTACATGACAACTAAACTTTTATGACTTCTCATAAATCTAAAAAAAAACATGTCATCCCGTGCTATTCCCGGTTGCGTCCAAAGCCCTAAAGCTTTAGAATCCAGGGTAAGCTTGAGCTATCATTATAATCAATGGGACAATGGGTTTGACGAATCTGGTAATTAAGGAGTGTTAAGTTTTTTAAGGTGTATGCAGGTCCTTTGGCATGGACTAAATCTAATCTAAATTCTCACAACATCTCATACGTTGACCTGATTCCTTACTAAGTAGCTTAAGCACTTGTGTTACAGATATCAGACAACAGAGGAACACAAATATATACTTAAATACATATATTACACCCAGACACCGATCAAACACAAGTGTTCATCGCACGAATGTTTGTCCAGGGTGGGGATCGAACCTACGACCTTTGGCGTAAGAGGCAAGGTCACTACCAATTGCGCCATCCGGTCAGTCAAAGTCAGTGGACTAACAGATAATTAGACCTAGCTATGATCATGGTAAACAAAGTTAGGTTAAATTATTTAGATACCGATTTAAACGCAATATCGAAACCTGATAAATAATACATAAGCGCCAAATAACGGCGGTCCCATAAAACGTTATCGCCCAGATTCGAAATAAAAGGGGCATCTTTCACTTATCAATACTTATCACACAAATGAAAATTTTATTGAGGGCCAATGAAAAAACAATAATCACGGTTTATGCAGAGCGGACACGATTTTACTAGGGGTGGGATGCGAATGCACCCTCAGTTAGGGGTACATACTGGTAGGTCATTTTGTATAAACGAATACTTTACCCTAAACATTACACGATGTTCTAGTGGATAAGAACGTTAACGTTGTTGTATAATTAATATATATATAATAATTCTCAATTAACATTAATGGAATGGATTATAAGCTATTTTGTTATGTTAATATTTCTACGCCTAAAGTTATGAGAGAATATGTTGAACTGGAGCATAGCTTTAAGATCTTCTGTACCATGTTCTTCGAAATAAATTATTTATCATTATCATTAACGTGCGATGAGTGGATGTCATAGTTCGAATCCGAGAATGCACCATTGAATTTTCAAATATATTGTGCGTACTTCTACCGATTCTGCTCGGCAATGAGGGAAAACTTCGTGAGGAATGCATCAGGCCCCGGGCTCCAGCGATGGCTTCGGACACAACTCTAGGAACGACACGCTATGATAAGCTGAAAACTTGTTTATATATATATATATATATATATATATATATATATATATATATATATATATAGGGCCCAAACCTAATTCGGTTTAAAGACACTGTAGGCTGGATCTATCTCTAACAAAAAAGTCCAATTTAACTCTAACCATTTTATGTTATAGGACGTACAGACGAGCAGACAGATCACCTGATGGTGGCAATTTCCACCGCCCACGAATATCTATCTACTTGTAACAGCAGTGGAGCCTAATTGAGCTACCAAAATCTTAACTGCCCCTTGTCCCCCAAGGTGGGCCCTCTAAAAAAAACATTTTTTTCATAACATAAGTATTTTTATTATTTTTCGATATATAAATAAGTAATTTAGAGCTTATTGCTATTATAAAATAGGTAACTACACTTTCATGACATGAAAGCGTAATTTTATATAAGGTCATCAATAAATAATGGCCTATAAAAACATTATCAGTTCAAAGTAATGACTAAGAAACGGAGTTAAATTGTAAGTATACATAAAGATAATAAAGAAATATCATCTCTTGGATATATTCTAGTATGGTCCGTCCTGTTCCCACCAGTGCACCATCGCCGAAGAACAACGACGACAGCCGAGCGACAGCCGAACGACAGCATAGGACTCACGGCGGGCGCCGCCGGGTCTAACTACGCAGCTTGCTTCCGCGCACGTCACACATCCATCTTACGGAATCACTGTCGGGCGCGATTTGTACGATTCTTCTAATTCTGGTCGAGTACACCAAATTTTACAGTCCGCTGACGTTTCAATCCATAAAGGACAGATATCCCTTTTCTCCCACCATCTATACAGAAAAGGGCACTGGCCCCAACAGTGTTCGATTTTATATAAACTAGGTGAGTTTATATAACATCGACCATCTGTGTTTACAATATCATAGATGAAACGTTTATTCGCATCAAAAAGCACACATTCAGAGCAGTATACGTACTAACGTAAGTACAGAAAAACCCTGGAAGGTCTTATAATGAGGCATGTGTTCAGCAGTGGTGCGAAATGGTATTGCCTCAGTGAATTGTTTACTCGACAAGCAAACAACAACCCGCTTGGACAATGGTTTGTGCTCCGAGAAACTCTTCGACTTAATGCCAACATTCGCATTTTACCACCGCACCGCCGACGAATGGGTTCCGGCTGTGGAATGCGCTGGCATCAGAGGTTTTCCCGGGGGCATACAGCATGAGGTTCTTAAGAAAAGGAGTTTTAAGGGTCGGCAGCGCGTATGCAGGTCCTCTGGAGTTGCAAACATCCATTTGAGCCGCACGCTTGTTTTCCACCGACGTAGTATAAAAAAGCACTGATTTTCAGCCATTGTGAGTACTGAGGGATGCGCGTGACGCGTGAATATAGTGCCTTAATTCACTATATAAATTATATACAATGAAGTACCTAATACTATATACACCTACAAGTAGATAGGCGGTATACGTAGTAGTCACCGATAACATAGTCTTATTCTGTATCAGTTTACCTCCCTCTCGAACCGCTACGTAGTTAACCGGACACTATCTCAATATTTCCACCCCCATCTCCCCAGTATGTACGAAACAATTTTTAACAGCGGTTAGGCGGCGAGATTGCAAAATAAAACGTAAAAAAGCTCGAATCCGTTTAAAAAGCTCGTCCGCTAATTGCAGCGCTCGCGGTGACAGACGGACGGACAGATTGCAAATTATACACCGTAATTGTGTTTCAGATTTCTATTACCTCACCTGCAAAATGAAATGTAATAAAATCTTAATACATCCAAATCCATTTTTCAGGGTTGGTAACCTCGGATGTGAGATATTTTGTCAGCTCTTTAAGTTTTTGTGAGATTTTCAGGGCAGGGAAGAACACGGAAACTTAATTTAACTTAGGTAATAATCATAATGAATCAGATTCCATCACTTTAATGTTTTTTTTTAATAAATCACAGAACGAGAAATCTATCGAAAAATGTTTTAAACGAGAAGCGGATGGCAGTTGAAGGATCCTAAAGATCCTGAAATAGGAGAAACGAATCCACATATACTCCGAATGGCCGTGTGGTCCCCGGCAGAGTAGAATAGGCCACCCTCATTCTTACCGAGGTGTTGTAAAAGGCGACTAAGGTAAAGCTGCTGGCATGATCTTAGCACCCAGAGAAGGAAAACTCTGCATTTATATCAAAACCCTCGCCAACCCGTGTGCCAAGCGTGGTGAGTATGGCAATTACCCCTTATGTGACTGAGGGAGGCCCGTGCCCCAGCAGTGGGGACTTAAATGGGCTGACGATGACGATGACGATGATATACTCCGATGGCTCGGGTCAGTTCGGCATGGAAAGAACGGTACGGCCAGCTGGGCGTCCACGCTATCGTTGGCGGGATGTAGAGAACGCCGGCCTACAATAATTAGAGGCAGGAGAAGATTTGCATCAAGCTGCTCAAATCCGGGACAAATGACGACATCTCCTATTGAAAGCTGACGAAACTCGAGACTATGTTCTGTGGGAATTTCAGCTGTATGAGGAAGAGCGGCAACAAATGCAGAACGATTGGTACAGAAGCGAGGTAGGACCAGTGTACCATCAAGAGATGGTACAATCCGAAGAAGGTTTTCGACGATTGCGTACATTTCGAAAAGGCTTGAAATAAGGAAAGAGTTCTATTAATTGATGTGGCAATGCCCGAGTCGCTTGTGTTGTAGTGTTTCACGCCTCATTTGGGGAGAAGTGACAATGAGAAGGGATAGGACTTTGTAGGGAGTGAAGAAACGCACCGGGGAAAGACCCCAGAGAAGTACCTGGTCAGCGTCTCCCAAGATTCGGTCCGTACACCGAGACGGTAGGAAGGACAATGTTTTGGTGGTGGGATTTATCCCCTATTGGAAGTCAAAGTCAAAGTCAAAGGTGTTTATTGCTTTCATGAATGTTACAATACAGGTCAAAGGAAGCCAAGACTCTTTCCCCCCAGAGAGATAAAAAAATTACTTATTCTTACTTAGTGGCGTTTTTCTTGAAGATGGCGAGTTCCGTTCATCATTTCAGCCAATAGACGTCCACTGCTGGACATAGGCCTCCCCCAATGTTCTCCACACAGATCGGTCCTGCGCCGCCCGCATCCAATGGATTCCCGCGATCTTCACCAGATCGTCGGTCCGCCTCATGAGGGGGACTGCCACGGCTGCGACTTATTGTACATGGCCTCCACTCGAATTGAATGAGTGGATTCCGTTAAAAGTACTTTAATTTATGTACGTATGCAAGGCAATAACTTATAGATCCAATATTTTTTATGACGAGATGACGCAGACAAGCAGGCGGATTACCTTTTGGTTTGCGATTGCCTCCGCCCATGGACACTGGACTGCAATCTGACAATATCGTTTTAAATGGAAGAATCCAAACTTAAAACAACAACTGTTTTTCGCTGCGTGAGAGGGGGTACCGAAGGCCCAATCCTGGAGAAAGGGGGGATTAAAGGTTGGTAGGGCACTTGTGATTCCACTGGTGTTGCAGGTGTCCATCCATCGTATGTTGATCGCTATACACACCTAACTTGATCCGTTGTTCGCATGTTAAAACTGTTACCTACTTTATTTAGATTACTGAAGATCTATTAATAATAATGTACTCCAACTGATTACGGCTACGGCGGCAAATCTCAACGATCAGCCACGTACGCTGGATATATTATAGTGCTCAAGTGTGTGCGCAAACACAAGTGCATTCTCTATTCCCTTACACTCATATTCCGATGGAACACCACCGGATAGGGATTGGGCGCAGTAACAATAGCTCAACTTGCTTTCCCAGGCACGGGGGTGCATGACCGCCGTCTTCCAGACTCCAGGCTGACACTAAGAATTTCTTACCGAAAACGTAGGTACAAATTTCTGGCCCGACCCGGGAACCGGTCCCGGGGCCTCTAAGTGAGACCCACTAACCACTACGCCATCGAGGCAGTAAAAAAACACATCAAAACCTGAATATATGGGTAAGTACGCTACATCTAAGACCTTATTACCGTAAGATAAGGTCAAGTGCAAACCCATTTAATATATAATATATAGACTATAGACTGTACATCGTTGTTAAACTCCATACATCTTAACATTCCGCTTAAACTTCCTCGCGCCAGCAGATATACTCTGTTTTCGATAAGGGGCAGCAGGACGAACCTCGGCCACCATTCAACCATCAACAGGCTTCAGCGTCAGTATAATCAATTTAAAGACGTTGATATGACATTTGTTTGGATAAGCCACTTGCGTTTAAACGTAATATTGTTGCGTCTCTTTCACCAGCATCAGTTTACGTCTGTATACTGTTTAGTCCTAGAATTCGATTCTAAGTTTGTAAAAAATTTAAGTTAAGTAATTTCCTTTTTTATTATAAGTCCACTTTGCATGCCGTGGCAACCTATAATTAAGACAGCACTTAGAATTATTTACTGCGTTAATTTTAAGAATTCTTGTAGTGTGTGTCTTGTTGGTTGTCCTAATAAATAAAATAAAATATAAAAAATCCACGCCAGATATTTCGAAAACGGTTCAATTTTATCATTGCTTTATAGAAAGGCCCTTTACGACTAGGTAAGTCTCGGCAAGGCTCTCAAAGCCAGTAATAGCGGCACTTACTGCCAGTGATCTGGTGAGCGGCCGTTGGCAGCCATTGTCCGCGCCGTATGTCTTGGATTTACATGAAATCGCTTTACTGAAGATCTGAACGGTGATAGGATGGGACAAAAGCTTTCACAGGTTTCTAGCTTTTGCTCATCGATAAAGCTTACCACGAATTATCGCCTTTTTATCTTATCTCTGTATAATATTTTGTTTGTGTGTTGTTTCTACTTTTGTTTTCATTCAGAATCAGAATCGTGACATGACGTTGACGTGTCTGTGGGTGTGTGTGTGTGTGTGTGTGTGTGTGTGTGTGTGTGTGTGTGTGTGTGTGTGAGTGTGTGATTTGATTTTGTTTTTTTTTGTTTGAAAGATGAATAAAGGGGAGGGGTAGCTAAGAAGCTATGTTAGATAAAAATCGATCCAAGATGGCCACCGTCACAAAGATATGGATTGTATGTTTTAACACAACTCCCACAATATGGGTACATATAAAAGGGCTTGAGTAGCAGAATATATTTACTGTGACAAATTTCAAATCCAAGATGGCCGCCGTCGGGGGTTTATTTAATTTTCAATTAAATTTTAGCAACACATTTTTTATTTGTTATGTTGTGTACCGTGTGTGTTAAACTAATAAATGTTTTTATCTTTATCTTATCTTATCTTATCCTTCATTATATTAATCGCCACGCATTGCCACGTAGAGGCCGAATCGGGGAAGTTGGCAGTGCACTTGTGACTCCACTGGTGTTGGGGGTGTGCATATGTGGCGTTAATCGGTTAGAATATAGGTCTGCTCTGCGCCTATCAAATAAAAAAAAAGATTTAAAAAGTAAAATTAATTAGCAAAAAATACTTTTCATGTATTTGTTTCAATTTCTGCTTTTATGTTATTGTGTTGTGGTGAATAAACTTATTGTTCTTACTCTTATTCAAACGATCACAGTTTCAACCAGATTTCTAATTAGTTATTTACCTATAGCCATCATTTGACAAAACAATCTCAACAGCTCTTCTATCACGTTGAGTATCCCAAAAAAACATATAAACGACAGTATAAAAAGATCCCAAAGTGTCATAAGCCGTAAAAATACCGCCTTTTGAAGTCCTAAATACATTACCGGTCGCCAAAGAAATCACGAAGTAAGTGCCGAATTGGGAGTAGAACCCGTACCCTTTCATTCCGATTCTGCATCCATCGCGCGCTCGGGGCAAACAAATAGTCCGACAAGTGACTACAGAAATCGCTATGATTGAAAGTGGGAGCGTATTACGTATGCTGAAGGACGAAAGCAATAATATGGACACTACGAGCTTTATTCGTAAATTTTTATTAAACCTTTGTTACTTCAAGCAGTTTCGTCGTTTGAAACAAAAGAAAAACATAATGTACCTACAACATTTTTGGAAAAATATGAAAACTAAATAAGAACACTATTTTAGTTCACAAAGGTTTATAGAAAGTATATAAATAATACCATAATATCTCTTTCTATCTAGAATTGTATATTTGACCCAATGCAAATTTTAAACTTTTTCACTTCGCTAGAATAGTTATTTGCGAGATTTCTACCGTGTACCTTTATTTTTGAGTTTCCGATATTTCGGTGCAGTTGTAAATAACTAGTCTAATGTTAGTGACCATGAAAGTTTAAAACAATATTATAATATATAGAAAAATAATTCAGTAAGTGGGTGCAAGCGTACCTCGGACTCTAAAGCGACTACTTTGGACGCAATCGGGAATAACACGCTGAGAATTAGCATGTAAAATTATAATTTTTCCCATAAATATGAAATCAAAAATTATGTCACATCGCAGTGGCGCCCAACGTGGGGCTAATAATAATACGAGTAGGTGCCGAGGTGCAGTAAAACTCCCCATTTTCTCCTCCATGTCACTTTTCGGCTTAAAACGTCTAGAAAAAAGAAAAGCCGTAAGTAAAAATTATATCGGATTAAATTTGACCTTTGTTGAACCTCATACATCCTGGTGGCAGCATTTTTAAGAATATTATTTATGTTGAAGCAAATAGTATATATTTCACCTTTTTGCGTTGGTTATCATATGTTGTGTGTAAACCAATCGAAATATTTAATTTCTCAATATACATAATCATGGAGCAGTTCCTATTTAATTTGTTATTTTATGTCCAGTAAGGATACACCATAGCAATAGCCACAGCCGACGGGTAATAACATACACAGCGCGCATTCTTGTCACGGCTTGCTACACAAAGGCGTCAAATTTGCACGTCGCAGCCCGTTCAGCGCGCCATCTCGCATTCAGCGCTCGCAAACTACGCGCAAAAAATTGACGTTACGCGACGCCATGACACCGGGAAGTTGCCAGTGTTTCTATTGTTTTTAAATAAAACTTTCTAACAATAGCTGACAAAAGGTCTCAGATTTCAAATTAGAACCGAATAAATGACAGAAGGAAGTTGCCAGTACTTCTTCGTTTTTTAATAAAACTTTGTAATACAATAGTTGCCAAAGAAAGGTTACAAATTTAAAATTGAGGACCTGAAACCGGGCAGAAGAAAGTTTTCAGTGCTTGTTGTTAGGTAGCGTGTTAGACAGTATGATTTTTTATTAGGTACCTGACACTTTTGAGCTCAATAATAATACACAAAAATATGTTTGGAATGAATACTGCCTTCTTAGAACGTGTTACATAAAAAATGAAAAGTGGCGCCGAACGTGGGGCAAGTTAATACGAGTAAGTAAGTGTACAGTACAACTCTCTTTTTCCATCTCAGTTTTCGCTTAAAATAGCCCTATTAGATTAGTGTAAATAAATCGTGAACTAAAACTAGTTAAGATTTGTTATTTGATGAACCTCATAAATGGAATAAGGAATTTCAAATATATACATAAAATATATTACACCCAGACACTTAACAAACACAATTGTTCAGCACACGAATGTTTGTGGGTGGGGATCGAACCCACAACCTTTGGTGTATGATGCAGGGTCACTATCAAAAGCGCCCTCTGGCCAGACAACTAGCAAAACTGCCTTATTAGGAAGTGTCGTAAAATTGGTGGCGCCCAAAGTGTGGTCAACTTTTTTCCTGATCATACATACAATATTCAAGTTACAAGACATAACTAACATATTACTATTATATATATTGTAGTGATCACTTTCAACATCACTTGGCTTCAAATGAATAAATAAGCCTTATCGAACCTTTGCAAAACACACGAAGAGCAATGATGATGCAATTGTGACCTAATTCACAATAAATACACTGCGTCATTATTCCACTCTTTATTCGTATTGTATTCAGCGGCTCATCTCGTATTCCGCTCGCGGGACACCCTGTATACGAAAAATTGCTATTACGCAGTCCGCGGGGCGGGGAAACTTTCACATATTCTGTTAAGTTGGGTTTTGTAATTAAAATGTAAGTTTTTTTTCAATTTTTTTATGGGTTAGGGGGCAGACGAGCAGACGGATCACCCGATGGTAAGCGACTACCACCGCCCATGAACACCTGCAACACCAGAGGAGTCACAAGTGCGCTGCCAACCTTTTAAAAAGGTATAAGTTCTTTTATTGAAGGTTTGCAGGTCGTATCTGTCCGGAAATACCACAGTCGAGCGTTCATTCCATAGTTTTGTCGTACGAGGCAGAAAGTTTCTTGAGAAACGCACAGTTGAATACTGCCAACCATCCTGATTATGTCAATGGAACTGTTGTCGAGTGGAACGATGCCAAAATGAAGCGGCAGGGATCAGTCCGAACAATTCCTCCTCCGAGCATTCTCCATAGTATAGTCGGTAGAGTCTCAATTCTTGAAATTGAGAAACTCGAACTTAACCAAAGTTGGTTTAAACGATGACAAATTCTTTGCTAGGCTTCAGAAATGAAGTTTGTTTTTTTTGTGATAGATTGTGGAAGAACAGCCAGATCACTTGATGGGAAGCGATTGCCGCCGCCCATAGACTAGGCACCCACAACACCAAAGGAGTCACGAGGCCTTAAAAAAGGAATAACGTTATTTTCTCTAAGGTCGTTAATCTACTCCCTGCAGCTGAATTCTTACATCGAACCACAAGCAATCAATTGTCAATCCTTCCTCATCATCTCGATGGATGGATGGATGGAATAGTACTGTGTGTTTTTCGTGAAACTTTCTACCACGTACTTCAGTTCTGTGGAAAGGTTTGCCTGCGGGAGTATTTCCCGACGGCTACGACTTAGGTATCTTCAAGAGAAGAGCGTACTCTTTTTAAAAGGGCGGCAACACATTAGCAATATCTCTGATTTCGCGGATGTTCATGGGTGGCGTTGATTACTTTCCAGCATGTGACTTGCTTGTTCGTTTGTCGCCTCTAGCATAAAAAAAAGTCGTCCACTAAATAGGGGCTAGACGAGCACCTGATGGTACGCAATTACGTTCAATGTTTTGCTGGCTTAACCTTACTAACACTAACTAAACCTACCGCTCAGATGATCCCCGTCGTCGGTATCCTCTAAAAAAAATTTTTTTTGCACTCCGGTCCTGTTTCGCCATTTTACGAAGCCTACTCTTTCCGATCATTTTAGGTTCAGCCGCGACATTTTCAAGTATCAACAATAGCCATCGATAACCTTCCACATTGTCCGAAGGGTTAAACAAATATCCCAGGGTACCAACAACCGCAGCACAGACGAGCCGCTTCCGCGCGAAGAATGCCCGACATAAATAAACCCAGTAAATAAGAGTAAAATATTGAAAAGTGTCACGATGGGTAGAAAACGCGGGACTGGATATTCTAGAGCAGTGGTACTCAAAGTTGTTTAAATCGACCACCAGAGACCCATAATAGAAGGGTATCTCTACTCATTTAGTATCAGTCATTCGGAATTTAATAAACTTGATATCCGCGTGATATAATGATAATGATTTATTTGCGAAACCCTAATCCTCATCTTTGCGTGTAATTCCCAGTTGCATCTAAAGCTGTTGTATAGGAACCGGGGTACGCTTGGACCATGATCCAGGATTTTTTGTGAAACCAAATACTCATCATTAATTTATGAAATCTTCGTATTGCGGTTGCTTATTTTTCCAGAATTTAATACGACTAAACCTTTTTTCAATTCTCTTTAAACAGTTTATAGTTAATTAAATACTCATAAATAAGATAGGGCGACGGGTATGTACTACAGATAGTCACACTTCATGATACTATAATATTTCACACCTCAATAGCTATTGAACAAAACGTGTTTGATATTAAGGTGCGATTTGAGTGACGAAATTTTACAGATTTGTATAGGCAGTTGTGGCTGTCCGTACAAAATCCCATCACACACCAACAGGGAGGAAGTGGGTCTAAAAAGTTGCTACAAACATCAATTAATGGATAGCCACTGACAGACAAACGCACCCTGGCAGGGAGTTCGATTACTTGGCAATGCGAGTAATGAAGAAGGATCAAGGTTCAAACACAACCCCTTATAGAGTCCGCGTCACGATAAAAGCCCCGCGGCAAAACACGGAACTAAATTCTTAGTTACCTTGTGTCTATGGACGAATAGCTCAAATCTGAATGTTGCTTGCGACTGAAGCGCGCTTTACACGAACTTTCTTTTGCGGCGCGGACTCTAGTTACGGATTCCACCGCCAGTAGAAGCCTACAAGAGCAAAAAGTTTGGGAGCCTCCGCCCAGCGTTTCCGCCCACAGCGGATATTTGTGTATCGGGCGGGCGATCGCGCCGAATAAAGAAAATACGACCATAGACAGACAATGTTTCATGCCATAGTGTCGCGTTTGTTCGGACTGTGCCGGTTAAAAAAGTGCCTCGGTGAATTGATTTTGTTTGTTTGAAAATGCGGGTAGTTTTATAGATGACGCAAAGCGGTTTCCAGGTTACGTTTAAGAGTTGGGATTGCATTGAGCTTGGATTTTCATTCACCGGTGTTTAGAAGAGTTTTAATTATTATTTTTTGTCATGGCCGTGGCTTCGTCACGTAAGTACTTGTACAAATGGAGATGATCGTTGAAATAGACAAAATGCAACTCGTATTACTTAATTCGGAAATCCCATACTTACAATGAGGCGACTGTCGCAACCCTTAAACAAGGAAACCAGACCAACTCAACGATCATTAAAACGTTCAGAATAATTATCTAATATCCACTGGATATTTGTAGGCTTAGACAATTTAAAACGGGACGTGATATAGCTCAGATTTAAAACATAAAAACAGAGTTTTAAAACATTCTGACAAAATGCAAATAAGTACTAGAAAAGTTAAACCTAATTTAATACCTCGGTGGCCTAGTGGTCTAGGTGGTCACCAGGATGGTGGAAGGATTGGATTTTTGAAACAGTCATACAGTGTTAGTTGTTCATTCTAGTAAAAATGTAATGTGCATCTAAAGGCTGCGCGTAGAACATTTTCAAAATATTTCAGGATTTGATGTCAGGATCTGATGATGGAATCTTAGAGAAACCGAACTCTTCTTAAACTGATCGCGATAGTGAGACATTTATTATTCATACTTTCTATTACTGGCACAACACTAATCAACATCGTGCACCATCGTGCATCATCGTTTATTCGTACCACGATATCGGTTACGGTTCTTTGGGGTTATTTCTGTCGTAAAATATGTAGATGAAAAAGGTTATTATTCCGTGAAATAGCGTTTATTTTATTAGAACATTACTTATAAATCATAAGAAAGATGAATTTGATTTTTCTGATCGTCGTACGCAAGTAAAGACTTCACAACAACTATTTTGACGAGTTCCGCTCAGCGACAGCTACGAATTCGAAATGGCGATTGATCGCGCCGATCTAGTTTTAATAAACGTACACGAACGTTTGTTCGTGTACTTTGGCAGAGGGGAACGCGTTCACATGCCACGCCCCGTGTTAAATTGTCTAAGTTTGTAGATATACCTATAATATTGATGAAATTATCATCCCGTCGGCTCACGGCGAAGCAAAAAGCACCGAGCGAATAAAAGAAATACCCACTGTATAAGAATCCGCAATTTACACCGACGGACGTAAAAGTACTAACTTATACACGTATACCTACTGTCCCACTGCAGGGCAAACGCCTCCATCATAGAATTAAAGTTATCGCTACAATAATGGGTTTAGTCTTAATCGCCACGCTTGCCAAATGCGGATTGGTGATCACAAACCCGAGCTATGTTCAAAAAATTCTAAACATAGGTACTCTTTGCTCAACCCGGCAATCGAACCAAAATCACGGCCAGAGCACCTATTCTTATGCACTCGATATTCGAGTTTAAAATTTGTATCGACAAATGTATGAAATCTCAAAATTCGACTTGAATGTCGAGTGGTCGAGAATATTATAGGTCCTCAGGTACAGCCTTTATAAGTTACATCGGCGAAACTCGTCTACGCAAAAGAGCAAGTCAAATCCGATTGATTACGCTTGCGGAAGCAGTTGAAATACATACTTTATTGCGTTACGTTAAGATTGATTGCTTGAATAATAAATTCAGAAAGTAATGCTATCTCTCTCTTAACCGCACTCGCACCGAACATGGCGCTGACGCATCAACTAATAAGAAATTGTAATTTTTGGCGCGCGTAGATGGAGCGTTGTGATTGGTTAAGATTTTGTCGCAGTTTTCTAAAATAAGACTTCTGCGCAGTTACATTGGTGTAACTTATAAAATTGGTAAAACTGTAAGTATTTACTTTAATGTGAAGTACAAAACCAACTAAGACTAAGTACTACTTTAATATGGTAATCAACCACATCTTATTATAACTTGCATGGGATTGCAAACCCAGGGTACGATAAACTGACTACACACCCTCGTCAGTGGTCAATTGCTCTCCATCGAAGAATAAGTCACACAAAAAACCGGCTTTAAGCAACACGATGCTGTGTTTCGCTGCGTGAGCGAAGAAGGTACTGGAGGCCCAATCCGGGGGAAAGGAGGCATGAATCCTCATCACTACGTGGGATGAGAGTGAGAGCTAAAAGGAGTTTAGTGGGAAGCTTTTTTATGTGATAGGTGGCAGACGAGCAGACAGATCACCAGATGGTAAGTGATTTCTGCCGCCCATGGGCACCCGTGACACCAGTGGAGTCACAAGTGCGCAGCCTACCTTTAAGCCCCACTTTTCCCCATATTGGGCGTAATAAAAGACTTTTGTTGACTTAAGAAGCCAATTACACACGTACGGAGAGCAAACAACAAAACAGAAGCGACAATAGCGCGTAGGCAGTAACTCAATTACACGCCCACAATCTGCAATAAAAGAGGCTTTATCGAATCGGGGCGTTTTGCACCCCGCTATTATGCGAAGACCGTCACAAACGAAGCATTGTCAGCGACACTAGGTGCCATTGTCTGGTGCTATCGGACGCCGTCGGTTTTTGCCGGGACTGTTCCGTTTTGCATAGAGTGGGGAGCGCAGAAGGGTGATTTAAGTAGAAAGTATTGTAAGATTTTTTTATACTAGGGGTGACAAACGAGCAAGCGAATCACCTGATGGAAAATAATCTTCATCGTCATCGTCAGCCCATTTAAGTCCCCACTGCTGGGGCACGGGCCTCCCTCAATCACATGAGGGGTAATTGCCATACTTACCACGCTTGGCAGACGGGTTGGCGAGGGTTTTGATATAAATGCAGAGTTTTCCTTCTCTGGGTGCTGATGATCATGCCAGCAGCTTTACCTTAGTCGCCTTTTACGACACCTCGGTAAGAGTGAGGGTGGCCTATTCTACTCTGCCGGGGACCACACGGCAAATAATCTTCGCCGCCCATGAACATCCGCGAAATCAGAGAGATCTCTAATGTGTTGCCGGTTTTTTTAAAAAGGAGTACGCCCTTCTCTTGAAGGCCCCTAAGGGCCATGAAAATCCCATGAAAATCATAAACGAGAGCAAAGTTCAATATTGTAACACACGCCTTGTATGATGACATCATCGACGAAGGCAGTGAGTTCTAAAGGGGTGCCAAGTTCAATGGTCAGATCTACAAGGCTAATTCTTTGCCGCCATTATGCGAAGACCGTCACAAACGAAGTGTTAAACCTACTTGGGTTTTCATAGACAAAATCTACACTCTGGATTTAAGAAGACATCCTGTATGTCAGTCTGTTCGGTATTCAATTGTCTGCTTACCAAATATATGTCGCATGTAAATACAAAATATGCCTGTTTACTTTGCCCCTCTACCGATATAAATAGATCGAAGCATTGTAAGCGACACTAGGTGCCATTGTCTGATGCTATCAAATTGGTTTTTGCCGGCACTTTTTCATTTTGCACAGAGTGGGGAGCGAAGAAGGGTAATTTAATTAGATGTAAAAGGGGCAGGCCCAGACTGGGACCTGAAACCGGCCCGGGCATTTTAGTGACGGCCGGCCCTCCACTCTCAAGAAAATCCCAGGCCCGAGAGCCTCACTCTGGCCTAGGGGCCTGAAGAATTTTAAGTGGCCCGCGCTAGTACTACTTTATTTTGGTACATAGAGCAAAATAAAGTAGACCGCCAACCGATCGGGCATGGCGTCCGGCCCATCGGGCAATTGCCCGATTTGCCTGTATGGCCAGTCCGGGCCTGGTAACCGGAGATCTAAACAAATTGTAATTCTTGCAATCTAGCGTTAGTGTAATGTTTTCATAATCATAATTAAACATAATTTGGCAGTGACCCTGCCTCATGCGCCAAGGTCGAGGGTTCGATCCCTACCCTGGACAAACATTTGTGTCATAAACATTCGTGTTATATAAGTAAATATTTGTGATTCGTCTGATATCCTTAACACAAGTGCTTAAGCTACATAGTCCGGAATCATGTCAATGTAATTGGATGGAAATATCATGAGAGCACAAAAATATAAATCGCATGTTTCAAACTGAGGTCTCTATTTAAAAATACCTCACATGTACATAGTTTCGAGTCCGCGCTCTGTGCTTGCACAGTCTCTCCCGTCATTGACGTCGACCTCGCGCCCTTACAAAATCTTATCGCGATATTTGTTCAGTTTTTATTTTCACTATGATACACACCTAGACAAACACCTTCTGCCATCCCGTTCTCAACGACTGAACCTTAACATTAGGGCACAAGGTTTAAAATCGCGTGGCTTTCCCTGACTGAAGGAAAATGTGACGTGGTTGGTTATAGAGCGGAAATAAGCTCCTTTGTATGACACTATGATATCGGATAGTCGAATGCGCCGTTCAAGATTATTGTGGACGCGAGTGCAAATAAAACTATCTATGGTAGTCTCCGGTATATTTTTTCGTTTTATTATTTTCCTCGTTCTTGTCAATAAATTGGTTCAGTAACCTTTAGAGTTATTGATACTGGTGGATAGAATAAACAAATTTTTTGTTAGGCGCGAACACGTTTGTGAATAATACGAAGCTTTAATTGAGGTTATCTAAGTAATTATTTAAGTTTCTTTTTAGACATTTGATTACCCACAAATCAGGGTCGGGTCTCAGAGCCGTCTGAGTAGACCAGACGGCAGTCGCTTCATTGTAATTACCAGTCTGCCCCGGAATCATCATCTCAGTATATATTCCCGGTTGCGTCCAAAGTCATCGCTTTGTAGTCCGTGGTACGCTTAGACCTACGACTAAGACTTAGGGACCTTCAAGAGAAGAGCGTAGTCTTTTTTAAAAAGGCCGGCAACACATAAGCGATCTCTCTGATTTCGCGGATGTTTTTGGGCGGCGATGATTACTTTCCATCAGGTGACTCGCTTGCTCGTTTGTCCGCCTCTAGCATAAAAAAAACCATGATCCAGGATTTATGGAGTCTGTTTATTACAATGAAGCGGCTTCCATTTGATCTTCCCAACGCTTAGATAGCGGCGCCAGACCAACTGAACCATGGTTACGCCTTAAGAATCATTATTTCAAATATTGTAGGTACCTACCTACAATATACCTATATAAGAAGCTAAGAATTGCGAATGACAAACGGCTGTCGCTTTATTGTAATTACCCAACTTCCCAAATCCTAGATCTGGTCCAAACGCACATCGAGCTCCGAAACGACAGCTTTGGACGCAACTGGGAAGAACACGCTAAGATGAGGAGCAGTTTACATTCAAAATTCTGATTTAAAAACTAAGTCGAATCGAATTTAATTAAAAATCCTTTACAAAGTCATCAAAAGCGCATAAACCTCTATCCGAATTTCATTCGGGGGCAGCACGAATGGCGAATACGAAAAAATGTCCGGCAGAAAAAGAAAATGAAAGAAATCAATATGCACCAAACACACGACAGGGGTAAGCCCCGGCCGGCAAGATAGGTTTCGGCCTCACAAGTAGATTATTTTTCAGTGGAATAGTCCCTGTCTATCCCGGTTTGCGGTTTTGATTGATTTTGTTTGTTTTGTATAGTGTGACAAGGCTGTTTTATCCGAAAAGTGATATTCATAGAGGTTTTGTATAATTTGTCAACAAAGTAGTGAAAATATATTATTGCGATACTGCCATTTACGTTATAAGGTTTGGTATCTTCTTCATAGGAGGAGGTATATTATTCCAACATTTCGAGGCTGCGAAGCGAAAGCTGCCACGAAATACAGCTGTGTTGATTCTTTGGCTGATCAAAAAAGAAGCCATCCTTTGCAGGCAATGGGAGAACTGAAACTTCTCAAATCAAAAATAGTTATTTTATTTAAGAGGCTTTTGCCTTTCTCCACATTTTAAAATGTTCGGCGGTCGTGGCCTAATTAGGGGGCTGCAGCTGAAGGAGTCAAGCTCAACCCACCACTACTCGCTAGGCCTGCCGCGTGCGCTCTGTCTTAAGAGGCGACTAAAGGCGGCTTTCGGAGTACGTGAGTGTATCCACTACTTGGGAGTGGCTTGCTCAGAATACGACTCCGCGAGGGACGAGTCCCACACACCACCTTGTTCCCTACATGTAGCAAGGTGACGGCCTTTACGGTTTCCCCTGGGAAAAAATAAATAAATAAATGCCTACCGCGTTACTCTTTTGTTTTCCAACTCCATTCTGTAGCTATTCTAGCCCCAGAATTGAAATACCCATATATTATATCATTGTAGAATATAAGCCTTAAACTTCTTTCATATACCCTACATTTGTCGTCCCACACTAACTTGTTTACACAAACAGTGACGCGATCCCAAATCCAACTAAAATGTCTCCGCTTTGGAGTCCGTAAGCCAGTGCGGCCCGACAACAGCCTTTATTCAGATGTATTATTCAGATTGAAAGATACTCCTTTTCGAGTGTACAGCGCCGTGAGTTGGTCACTTTGTGCGCTGCTGTTGCGTGCGCGTTGTGGATATTATGGCCTAGAAGTGTCTTCCATAAAGAGGCAATAGTTAATCAGTGGATAAAGCTAACGAACGGGTGGTCGCAAGTTTGAACGCGAGCGGGCACCTATTTATCAAATCTACACACTCACAGTGACTTCAAAATCAATAAAAATTCTTTGATGTTTTTAAACCAATGATCTTTCGCGAATCGGGGAATACTCCAACCACTATTTTCTTTCTTCTTCTTTCTTTCTTAATTTCTTGACTAACTATAATTATCTACTGACTAACTGTAATTTACTGAATAACTGTAAGCAATGTAACATTTGTTTCACAAATAAGGATATTCTGATTTTGATTCTGATTCAGAGCTTAGCACACTACTTCAATTTGTTCGTGATTTCGTCGTCAGTCGAATCTGGTAGAACAAACAACTTTTCTCTGATGAACAAAGACCTAATTAAAAGTATTATTTACTATCTCAATACAATTGACCGCTTCGGTAGCGATTGTCAGCCCGAAGTCTGAAGGTTGGCGGCCTTGTGTGGTTGCAAATTCCTCTTGTCATGTCACACTAGTGCCCTATCGAATTACGTGCACATGTGACTGCGCTTTACGCTTAAGCGCGCTGCCTAAATGTCCTGCGTGGATAGCCATCCCTCGTTGAGATTAACCAAAATATCCGTTTGGAGGACATCACTGTGTCTATGCGGCATCCAGCGCAGTTAGGTCCGGAGAAATCAAAGGGATACACTTGTGTACGCTCATCCGATTAGGTCCCGCTCGCGTTTTTGTTGGCGATTAGCCGCGGAACTGCTTAGCGGGTGTACATCTGTCGTGTGTTCCCGGCTTAATCGCGGCTTTTTACTGTGTACTCCGCCTTTATTGACGAATATGTATTGTAAGCTATATTGTATACCGTATTCTTCTTTGAATAGGGAAGGTATACCTACAGTATATTAGTGACATTGTGCCACAATTTTTCTATAGGAAAACGTCAAAAACAATATCGTCCTAAAAATGACACTTGTAAAGGAAACGGGATTTTTGCCACGTGCCAAATAACCGTGAAGCGACTATAGCATAGACAGCGATGCAGTGTTACCAAGTCAGGCGATTTTTCGCATTTTAGGCTACTCCAAAGAGTGTCGGGGCGACCAAAAATGGCGTTCGGCGGCTAGTCGCCAATAAGGCTACTTTGAAAAAAAATTGGCGATTGTTTAGGCCCTTTTATACGTAATCAAAATAGAAATGTGGATAATGAAACGCTTATTTTGGCACTAAACATTCGGAACATTCAAAAACATACATTAATTGGATGATATAAAGACGATTATGTATCACACCAAAGTAAACAAAACTGTTAAATTTCTTCAATCGACTCTGACTTTAATGTCAAACACGGTTGGTTCATTATCAATTGAGGAAATTGGACAGATTGTGGTAACCTCATTTGTGGCTATCTGTACGTACAGCCACACATCAAAGTACCTTTACCAAACTTTCAAATTTCTTAATTCCTTCGGTTCAATAACAATTGAGCAATTTTGACAGATTGTAGTAATCTGATGTGTGGCTGACTGTACATCGGGTCATAGACTAAAAACTAGCTTCTTTTATTGGGTCACAGATTAAAAATAACTCCTTTCGTCCCAAATTGAAATACCAACCTAGTAAAACTTGCCTAGGCAGGGTTCCTGAAATCTCTTTTTAAGCTACCTGACCTATAATAGGCGATTTTGTGGTACTATTGAGAAAAAAAGGATGTGGCTACTTTGCGCCAATCATTAGGCGATTTGTCAGGGCTAGACTTGGCAACACTGAGGGATAGGTACATCAAAGGTGCTTAAGGAATCGAATCAGGCAGAAAAACAGACAAAATTACCTGATGACAAGTAATTGCCACACCCCATAGTCAAGTCACTAGCGGCGTCACAAGTGCGCTCCGAACGTTTTCTCCTTCCCCTGAATTGGGCCTCCAGCATCCTCACTCACTCGGTGAAGCACTAGCGTAAGAACAGCTTCACACTGGTTTTCTGAGAGACCTTGCTTTAGACTTAAAGCCTCAAAACTTTTGTTAAGGCGACGTTTAGGGCACACTAGCGACGTACAATTGATTTTAATTGTTATTATTATTATTTAAATGAAATGGGGTGAGCATTGCATCTCATAGCCACTGCAACCAGTAGAAGATCTATTGTGGCAGAACCCAGACATGAGGTGCTGTTTATTACAGCACCTCATGTAGCTCCAGCTCCAGGTTAAACCCGAGGATGGAGCTGATGGGGGAGCTTTTGATCTCATCTGCCGAGATAATGTGTGCTCCCAGGTGCCGGCTTCTGCAGTGGTGCAGCGCTATGCACTCGCCGAGGACGTGGATAATTGTTTCCTCGTCCTCGCGACAGAACCTGCAGATTTTAGTATCTGAAAGGCCCATGTTGTGCGGGTGCTTGTTTAATTTGCAGTGCCCCGTGAGGGTCCAAGTGAGTGCCCTTATATGTCCTCTGCTCAGTTTTACTATTTCTACAGCTCGTTTCTGGTTGAACGACTGTATTAACGCCTTGGACTGCTCTAGTCGAGGTAGTCTTTTCCAAAATTAAGTGCTTTTTTTAACCTCCCATTCTTTTAACTCGAACCTGACCATGCAGGCTGGAACGCCACTTATTGGTTCCGGTCCGAGTAGTGGGCTCTCTGCCCCGGCCTTTGCTAGCACGTCAGCGACTTCGTTGCCTCTGATATTGCAGTGTCCTGTTCCAGTCCAGTTTTAATTGTTAGCTACCAAAACAAATATATTTTAAATAATTACGAGGCTTCAGTCTCTCGGCAAACACTTATACTATTTGTTTAATAACCATGCCCGAATGTTGGATCTGTTTTTATACTAAAAAAATTGATTCACACCAAAAGTGGCCGCTTTTGGTGGTAATTCAAAATTGGAGTGAAACCAGATCAAATAGCTAACTATAACTATTAATAAATAGTATAGGTGTTTACCGAGAGACTGAAGGTCCTCAAGTTGTTTAGATCTGGTTTAGTAGCTAACAATTAAAATCAATTGGCTTCGCTAGTGGGGTACTATGTATTAGCAAACTAGCCCTCACTAACGAACAGAAATGTTTCAGTCCATTTTAGAAAAATAAAGTACAATGATGATAATCTATCTCTTTATTTATTTAAGATGACATTAACAAAAGACGCCTATTGGTTCATAATTTCCTGGAGAAATTAGATATCCAGCGGCAACTAATTGCTTTCAGAACCTGAACACCTCCAAGCTTATTCTATTTATGTTATGCAACCTCGCCCGAGGTAGTAAGCACTAATTGGATGTCAGCGGCGACCTTACAAGCGACACAAGCGGCCGGCCCGAAATAGCCGAAACACTATTTCGCAAAGGCAGCCCGCCGAAGGCGCAATTTGGCCGACCAACGAAATTAAATGACGCTGCACTCGCAAAGAAAATGCAATCACCGGCTGCACGTACCCGATGCAAATCTCAGTTTCCGAGCGAGTGTGCCCGCCATTCCTTACGCTAATAAAACGCGCGGCAAACGGCGCCGCCTGTTTTGCTGATGAACGCCAAATGACGTTATGACAGAGCACGCCGCCATTTAACGCCTATTTGGTTCCAATTTCAAATCTGCCGCGCTCCCCTGCGGTTCCGGGCAGCGCGAATGAGCCATAGATAATAGCGTTTTGTTATTTTTATTATAAATATAGATCATTGAGGCGGGTGATGGTGGTTCATGATTAAATAAAATCGTTTTTTATTGATAGTATTTAAGGTGACGGGTAGGGCACACTAACGACGCCAATCGATTTTAATTTTTAGCTACTAAACCGATCTATTTTAAGCAATTTCGGGGTTACAACCTCTTGGCAAACATTTATACTATTTATTAAATAACCATTCGCGTTCAAAAACGGACCCAACATTTGTGCATGGTTAGTTAATAAATAGTATAAGTGTTTGCCGAGAGGTTATAAACCCGAAATTGTTTAAAATAGATCCGTTTTAGTAGCCAAAAATTCAAATCGATTGGCGTTGTTAGTGTTCCCTACCCGTCACCTTAAGCTTGAAATAACCGATATGTAGGCCACAAAATACTAAAACATACCAACTCCGAAATATTTGTACATTCATAATCTCAATGAGGTATGTGATAAGTTTCGTTATGGTTAAATATAATGTGGCGCCCAACCTGGGGTGAGTGACCCCACGTTGGGCGCCATCTAATGCGTACACTGTGAGAAACAAGCGAAAAAACCTAAATTCCTATTTTTGTGTAGCGTTATTTAACTTAATAAAGTTTTTTTCTAAATGTTTTTCCTACTCCTTTATGCTAGCAAGAACATAAATACCCAGAGCCAACATATTAATCCTCGGCAAAGCAAAAACTCTCTTATTAACCAAACAAACGCGACATCCATTTGTTTCGCCGCGGTAAAGGAAAGACGCGGAACAACACGGATACGCGGCGACAATACAGAAACGTTTCATTTCCTCCCAGAGTTGATACAGAGGTCTCGATGATCCGAATTAATTACACGACTCTTTGTGCCGTGGACAATGACAGATGTACGACGACTAGACAGTATTGATTTTTGTAGTAAAGTATCAACCTATATACTGTCCCACTGCAGGGCAAAGGCCTCCATTATAGAAATCTAGTCATAGCTAGTATATAATGGGGTTAAGCTTAATTACCATGCATGATTTTTGTAGACCAATATTTTAATAAATACCTACCATAAGGTTTACGTTCAACAACGTTAAAGTACAAATGTTATAATTTGTAGAGATTTTTACCTTACGATTGAGGGGAATAACCATTAGGTACAGAAGACTCTACCGTGCCGTTAGTGCCGTTAATCGTAGTTTTGTGGCATTGTGTTTTCGTGTTATTTTGAATTTTTATGCAATAAAAAATATATTTAAACACCCAAATACCAGCAGTGAAGTGAAAACTTTTCGCCTTCCCTCCGAATTGGGCCTCTCCTTTTGACAAAGCAGAGTACAGGCGCTACTTCACGATGTTTTTCTGTAAAGCCATGATATCACTCCGATCAATTCATACCGAAGAGTGGGTCTTCCACGAGAAAAAATAATAAAAATCCATTATTGCCACAGAAATTGGCTGTTGTAATCCACTCTGCACATAAATCCGGTTCCGTCAATCTTATATACTCCCAGTAAATTACCTAACTATGAAAAGATATTATCACAACACAGGGCACACAGCGGATGTAAACCCTATTTGACACAAACAGAAAACAATTAAAATGCAAATAAAAAGAAAAAATACTCAGCTTAAGTCACGGCGCAGACAACACTTTTAAAACCGGGCTCTTACTATAGCAGATTATCAAATCAATTGTTTCAATATTAAACAGCTGTTTTAAAAAGAAGATCAAGTATCAAAACGTTCGCGTCGCGCTCTACAGCCGTCCATTGTAGCTCCTTTCTTCTCATTTCTTATATCGGAGAATTAGATCGTCGCCGCAAATGGATTAAGACGTTAAGTATTTATTTATCGCTTAATCTCAGATCGAGCGGTTAGACAAACAGACAGAGGGAAAATTATACGCTTTGTTAGCGGGGGGCCAGTGAGGGGGTTGAGGCTTTTTATGAATCACTAGCTTTTGCCCGCGACTTCGTCTGCGTGTAATTCGAATAAAAGCAAGGTCTTTATATATCTTTATAAATTATAGCCTATGTGTTATTCTGATCTATAAGCTACATTACTGTAAAGTTTCATTAAAATCCGTTTAGTAGTTTTTGCGTGAAAGAGGAACAAACATCCATCCATACATCCATCCAAACAAACTTTCGCCTTTATAATATTAGTAAGGATAAGGATTTTACGATGATTGTTATACGAAAGTCTTAGAATTGTGTTAAAACGCGTTTTAAAATAATACAATTATTTACAGAAATGCTAAAGAAACCCGTACAGAGACAAAACCCAATCATAGTACAACTTATTTCATTCAGTTACTCAGTTTACAATTTAGTAGACAATAGTGCCCCTGAAGTAGATATTTTTAAGACCATTTAGATTAGACCCCATTGAATACTAAAGTTTGAAATGAATATGATGTGTAATAGTAATACAAATTCTTATAACATCTTCATTTGTTCTTCATCAAATTTTAATAACATCATTCTTACTAAGTAGCTTAAGCACAGTGTTACGGATATCAGGCAACAGAGTGATTATTAGGTACATAAAAAATATAATACTTGAATGAATGTTCCCAGATACTGAATAAAACACTTTCAAACTTCGGGCTGAGACTCAGAATATCTTTAAAGAAAAGCTAGAAGTATAATAAAATAATATTATAATGATTATTTAGAATGTGTGCCCAAGCCCAGTCACAGCGTGATCCACTAGCGACTCCAGTACCGATAAAGTAAAAAAAAAGTAATGAAAATATAGAAAAGAAATCAATATACTTCCTTAACTGGACCCTAAACCACTATTTATCTATAAAACCTCCGTTAATTTCCCTTGCCCTGCTGTTGACTCGCTCGAGTGTCATTAAGGCGAGATGTTTACCCGCAATTTGTCAGATAATCAACTTTTTAATCCCATTAACGTCGATCCTGTTTGCCGTTCGTGTGTACCCACGAATTGTTGAACTGGGTAAATTGTTGCGTTTAATTCTAGCCGCAATAATAGGCTTGGCGATTCCAAATTTCTAAATTGTAATTGTATTTATAAAGCATTAGGTAACTTGTTATAGATAATTTCACGCTTTCTCCCGATAGCTAAACGTGGAGAATTTTTGGCTATAAAACATGAAGAATGTTTATAAGGAACATAGAAAGAATGAAAATATGCTAATTTTTGGTCACAAAAAATACACAGATAACACAAACAGAATGACATAACATATATAACAATAGATACAAAGCAGTAGGTAGAGAACTTATAGAGTCAAAAAAATCACGTTATCGTGCATTTTTATATTGACCAACTGGCAATTTTTCAAAACCACACCTAAGTACTTGTGCGTATTACTTTGGTGTATGTGCATATATTTATAAAATTACCAGTTAAAACCAGTTAGCTAATCCAACGTCTAAAACGCTCAGAAAACGCTGCCAAAATAGAATTTGTATCAGCCCTCGGAAACCATGTTGTATAGGTTATTGTAGCATAACAATCGAATTGAATATTATATAAAACGGAGCGTTGGAAAGAGTTTTTTATCGCATTATCGGCGATGAGATATTCCCGAACGGGTCGCCCGAGGCCCTGGCAATTTAATTTGGACAAAATCAAACGCGTCTGGAAGGTGGGTTGTTTGCTGGGATATAACAATAACGATAGTAAATAAAGGTTAGTTGTAAAGTACATAGTCTATGTACAAATCTACATAATCTGGTTGCGTCCAAAGCCGTAGTCGAATGAGAGTCCGGGGTACACTTGGTTTATGGTCGAGGATTTTGTAAATCTGGTACTTTATTACAACGAATCTATTGTCATCTGCCTTCGCAACTTAGACTTGGTGGAGTATTAGAGTCATGTATCCAGACCGACTGGTCTGGTGGTGGACTGATGGTGGGAATAATGGTTATACAATTAACAACATTATCCCGTTTCATAAATTATATCAGCTATCAAGCTACCATCGCACTTTTCTATTTTTTTTTTCGATTCTGTTCGTAAATATTGGAAAAATACAAAATACGTCATCCCAATAAAATTTCTATCATCTTTATATCTACCTTTTGGTTAGCTTATTTAATCCGTGCAAATCCAATGTGGGGGGCGAATTGATCCAACCAAATGGAATATATAAGAAAACGCCACGATCTCCTTTACGCGATTGTAACGAGCCACGTTGATTGATCGGGGTTTACGACTACTGTTAGAAGGAAGGTACAAACTTGCACTTGAGATCAGCGTCGGTGACGCTCACAAAACGAAATGGTCCAGGATTTAATAAGATTATTCAATCTCAATGTCGAGCACTTACCTAAGATAAACAGCGCGGAGTTTCTGAAAGTAGGAACTTTAAACCAGTTAAGTAATTTTCTATTCAAAGGAGAAGAAATCTGAAAGCATATATGTAGTATTAATGGTGTACTACATAAATAAAAGTTTTTAAAAAATTGGTACAATTCTATCTAGATTAGCTATACCTACGTCTGTTATCAATGTTCAGAGAGAAAAGTCAACAAACTTTATTAACAACTAAAATTCATCGCAATGGGTCGAAAAGGGAACATTTGACGTTGGGAGAGTCATTAAACGCAATTTTGTGGACCCTTTTCACTTTATTCTAATTTATCTCACTTTCAGACTGAAAGAACCCAACGCGACCGACAATAGAAGCCTTTAAGGTCTCCAAAGATAAATTCGTCCAAGATTATTCCCATTCACGAAGTATTCTCTGGAACAATTTTAAAACTTCTTAAGACTCCAGCTACATAAAAGCGGACCGAGAACTGCAAGCGAGCCAACTCGCTTAAAAAAGCGGAAAATTTGCCAAACTGCTCCAAGAATAAGGAGTAATAAGCACTTTCTTTCGCGCCAAAATTGTCCTCCATAATACTGGGGAGATAGCACCGCCGCCATAAAAAGAGATAAACGACCGTTCTCTCTATTATTTTTGCTCTTTAACAAAAGCAATGTGTGCACCTGCCTTTGTCTCTTTCTCGCATAGGAAAACCGCGAGGGTGGTTTCAACAGCGGGAGAAAAACAAAAATTTTGTCGCTTACCCCCCACCGCTAATGTCGTGGAGGTGAACAGGGCGCCTCCTTTGTAATTTAGTTCGAAAACCTAATACGTGTCAATTAAAATTTTATTACGGGCCCTCGACGCGTGTGTTGGCTTTATTAATATTGAAATTTTAATAACGATTCTCTGGCTCATTAGCCGCATAATCTGCGGTAATTGAGTGTAAATTTGAATTAAGAAAAGCCGAGATTGTTGAGGTTTTTCCGCCCCGTGTGAATATATTAATATCTTACTCATCTACAAGGATTACTTACCTAATATAAAAGAAAGTCTTGTCAGCTAATAACACCGCTTACCCATAACTCAATTAGGGCTGGACGAATGGTATTTGATTTAATTTACTTAAGTAATATATATTTTTTTAAATATTCTTCATACTCCAGGTACATCTTAACCTAATCAAAACAGATTAAAATATTCAATGAAAATACGGAGCCTAGAAAATAGATACAGAACAACTAGATTTCCAACATAACTGTTATAAAACCTTTTAAAAAGGTCATAACCAATAAGAAACACAGTTACAGACAAAATGGTAAAGAATTTAAAAGGCGTAATTCTTTCAAGCTTTTTTGCATACAACAAACAGAGGTCACCCACCAACCAACCACCTCTGGGTAATTGTCCCCACGATGTTCAATCAGCTATTTTACAGGGGTAACAAATAACATTTAGGATAGTAAAATAATAAAAAACAAAATGAAGTTACATAAAACACAGCAGGGTAATATCAGTTCTCCAGGAGAACATATCAAAGCCTCGGTGGCGCAGTGGTGGGTGGTGGTTAGTGGGCAAAGTGACGGCTGCGCAAGAGGTCCCGGGTTCGATCCCCGGGTCGGGTTAAAAAATTGTACCAAAGATTTCGGTATAAAATTCATAGTGTCAGCTCGGAGTCTGGAAGTCGGCGGTCATGTACCCCCGTGCCTCGAAAAGCACTTTAAGCCGTTGGTCCTGCGCCCAAACCCTCTCCGGTCGTGTCACGCTCTGGTGTCTCATCGGAATAATAGGGTAAGGGAATAGAGAGTGCATTTGTGTTTGCGTACACACTTGAGCACTATAATATGTCCTGCATACGTGACTGATCGATGAGATTGGCCGCCGTAGCCGTAATCGGTTGGAGCATATTAATTGATCATATCAATATTAAAAAGTAAAATATTTAAAAGGCCAAACCGTTAAAAAAATTAAACCGCGTATACTTATTTAGTAACCAAAAATGCGAAAGAATATAAAACGTAGGTACGGATACGGAACCAGAAAGCTCTTTACCGTTTGTTGCGCGCAATAGTCTCTATTCAGACGCAAGTAAAGAACGACATTATCAGCCATCATGACTCGGTGTGAAGAAAGCTATTTATGCAATCTTTCTTGGAGTTTTGTCAGTTTTGATCAAACTAGGAAAATAATGGTAATGTAAACGGAGCACGTATCAGTAAGATCGATGGACTGACCGTTTTATTTGAGAAATATGGCTGGTCATAGTGGTCAGCTGTCATCGAAATGATCCACCTACAAGTTTCAAATGTACCTAATTACAAAAAGACGTGTAGATATATTTAAAGAGAATATTTATAATAAGGTATCCTTCATGCCCTTTAGTGAAAATAGATTAGTTCTTTCATACAACTGGTCGACACTAGCCTTTTCGAAATTGTTGAAAAGGTTCCGAGCCGGTGTGGTAGAATCGCAGTATGTTTATTTATTTTTTTAGTATATTTTATGTGTTAACATATTTATGTATTAGCGTGTAAATTATACATACATAGGTAAGTGTTTATAAATAGTTTTAAATCATTTAAATGTATGACGATTTGTAAGTGCTTTGTACAAGCCTATGCAAATAAAGAATTATTTAAATTTTGAGTTTTTATTTTACTAAAATGAACGATGATACCTATATCGCTCTTCATACAAATCGATTCAAATGAGTGGATTATCATTGAAAAAGGTCCCTCACATCTCGAAGGAGAAGAAAAGAATAATCTGTGTCAGTCCACTCAGAACGTATGCTGACTGCAAGTGACTATATAAAACTATGTATAGTTCATATTTACTATGTAATAGCAGCGTCAAATAAAACATCCATTTGTTCAGTTATCAAACCGCTGTATTCCCCGCTTTCAACTCCAGAATTTATTACAGTTTAGCGTGAATGTCTTGGCGCGCGTCCTTTGTGCCGCCATGTTGGCACAATGGCGCAGTTTTGGCGCGAGAAAAAGGCGGCGCGTTATCGTCTCGTGCCATTATGGCGGCTTATCAGACATCCGGCGCGGGAGCTCGCCCCTTTCTCTTTTACGGCACGTCTGGCTCAGGTGGCGATAGGCTACGTGCTTGTCTTGGCGCCTTCTTCTGTTTTGCTTTTGTTTTGTAAATGCCTTATCTGTCGAAAGTTATACCAAAATGGGGTAGCGTTTGGACTGCTTCCAGCCGGATGGTACTTAACGACGGGACGGCTGAAGTTAAAAGCGGAATGAACAGAATCTTCAAACGCTGAGAAGTTGGGTGCTCCTACAGGGAAATGTTCGTTGGTGCTGGAATGAAAGACTAGAAGGCAATCGTTAGATTTTCCAAGATTTAAAGGTCAAGTCAAGAGCAGATCGACATTTTGAGCACAACAGGCATGCCCACATTCGTTACTGACTTTTAACTGATATATCGATACTGAGGCAGTTAAAGTGAAAAAAGTGGTCCTGTGGTCCAGACAGTTGTAGTCACGAAGTAGTCGTTCAAAGAACGAGCGAGTTAGAACATAGGAAGAAGCTTAGGGAGATATACGAAGGTTGTAAGCTGTTAACGGGGACAGCTTGAAGAGAAAAAGTAAAACAATTTTCAAGCATATAACCCATCAGGAGAGGGCAGTTCGACCATTTGGTGCACGATGAGCATGTCCTCACCCATAACTGACTTGTAACTGGGATATCGATATCGAGGCAGTAAAAGCGAACGGAGTGGTCCATGTTCAAGAAAGAAGTACCTACCTACTTAGTACTAAGGGTCGAGTTCACCAACGTCAGTTCAACGGTCGTTGAAAGACTCATGGTCATGATTGTTCATGAGCTATTATGTTCGCTTTTTTCTATATTATGTTTTTTTATCGGAACCTTGTTTTCTTTATTTTATCTACTAGGTTTTGGCCCGCGGCCTCGCTTGCGTTAGAAATAATACCTAAAGAGATAAAAGAAAAGAGAAAAAGACCGAAAAGTACAATATGTTACTGTTCATCCCTTCAACTATCTCCACTAAAAATCACGTCAATCCATCGCTCCGTTATAAAAAAATATAAATAAAATGAAATAAAATAAAATAAAAAAAATGTTTATTCGTTTTTTTAAAAATTAAAATAATGTTCCGTAAATGTTGTGATGTCCAAAATAATAAACATATTTTAATGTAAAGTCTTCTTAACCGTTCCCTTTCCAACAAATAGTTACAATAATTCCATTAGATTACTAAAAACCAAATCATCAATCAAGCGGTCATAATGAGCGGGAATAAAGACACAAAACGGTCTTTGTCCTCGTAAGAAAGAGGAATAAGTCACAGAGCAGGGAATTAGGCGCCTTGTCCGGGGCGAAGAAAGCGGTTTTTATTCGCCCTTAAAGTAATTATTGTGTTTTTGTGAAAGAGTTTGTTAGCGGCCATTCAGGGGAGGACACGGCCGCCTTCGGGAGCAGGGGCGGACTTGCGGGGAAAAGTTAGTCGATGCCGATAAAAGGAGAGCATACAGTATTACGGTTTAAAGATAGTGGAAAATAACCCTACCCTTCGGATTCAGAAGGTGCCATATTACTCGTAGTTATTAAAACATTACATTCTAATTATATAAGATACGACTGTAAAGTGCCCTTACAAATAATAAAAGACATTCTTTATTACCCAAAACAAAAGCAAGATAAGCAGGTAAAGAGAACAAAAAAAGTTTGTTAAATATCATTTTGTTTTTAATATTTAAAAAATAATCCATGTCAGTTATAAATTAGTATATAAAATGTTTTGCTACGCTCCCACTTAAGGCGACACCGCGACAATATTAGCGCCACCAAGTGATTTAAAAAGTGAGCAACAAATACTTTAAAGAAATGATTAACATTTTTTGCGACCCTCATACGTAATAAATAATTACTTCCTACAAGTACAATTATCTCCATACTTGCTAAAAGTGCATTTATCAAGATTAAACTTATTTACAGGAAGAAATTAGCACACAAGTTTGTCAATAAAACATGTTAATTCTATCCTTAAGGTGACGGACACACCAACAACGCTAACCGATTTTAATTTTTAGATACTAAACCGGATTTATTTTAAACAATTTCGGGGCTACAACCTCTCGGCAAACACTTACTATTTATTAAATAACCATGCACAAATGTTGGGTCCATTTTTATACGTGAAAAATTGATTCACGCCAAAAGAAAATAGATCCGGTTTAGTAGGTAAAATATAAAATCTATTGGCGTCGCTAGTGTGCCCTACCCACCTTACAGTATTCATTGCTCACTTTTTAAAAAAATGTCTCTTATACGCCACAATGAATATAAATCACTTGGCGGCGCTAGTATCGTCGTGTGCCTTAGAGTTAGCCGTCCCGTAATTTCCATAAAGAGTCATACAGCTGGGTAATGGAGCCCAAGTCTCTGATATTCTTTGATACTAATCGTCAACATAGCTAATATAATTCTCACAACATCTCATACGTTGACCTGATTCCGTACTAAGTAGCTTAAGCACTTGTGTTACAGATATCAGACAACAGAGGAACACAAATATATACTTGAATACATATATTACACCCAGACACTGAACAAACACTAGTGTTCATCGCACGAATGTTTGTCCAGGGTGGGGATCGAACCCACGACCTTTAGCGTAAGAGGCAGGGTCACTACCAATTGCGCCATCTGGTCAGTCTGGTCGGCAATATTTATATGCAAGTTAAATAAACATCCAAAATGGGCCCTAACTGCGGCCCTGCCCGCGCCCGGAATATTCTTGTTTTCCCGAGTTTTCTCATCTTTTCTCCGCGTTTTCTTTCGTTTGGCTCCTTAATTAGCTCATTCAGACCTCCCCCCCATCTCCCCGAACCCCGCGCCCTCCGCCCGAAATTATCTTGTTTATTGAAAGGACTTTTATATTTCATTTTTAAAACTCCAATGGAGTATTTAGTGAGCATTTAACGTTTTCTGGACCCTTTTTTGTGACAATGAAGAGTTTTATTAGGTGGGGAGTGGTTCATCGCCCTTGACGTTTTATGAACCTTATTTTGGGAAAAATGATTTTTGGCCTAGTGAACTCTAAAGACTTATTTCTTGGTACCTATTAGATAAGTATTGTACTTTTTCAATTGTACCTACCTACCTGCCTACTATTTCTGCCGTCATCAAATGCTGAGCGACAATTTTGGTAGCATATGTAAGTCTTAGTCGTCGCTAGCCGTGTGGCCCCGGCAGAGTAGAATAGGCCACCCTCACTCTTACCGAGGTGTCGTAAAAGGCGACTAAGGTAAAGCTGCTGGCATGATCATCAGCACCCAGAGAAGGAAAACTCTGTATTTATATCAAAACCCTCGCCAACCCGTCTGCCAAGCGTGGTGAGTATGGCAATTACCCCTCATGCGATTGAGGGAGGCCCGTGCCCCAGCAGTGGGGACTTAAATGGGCTGACGATGATGAGGTAAGTCTTATGTCGATATTAGTCTTAGGTTTATGTTTATGTGTTCCAAATACTTAAATATTCGAGTATTATTTCTTTCTCCTTTATATCTTAACGTTTCATTCCCAGCTGCGTCTAAATCTCTCGCTTCGAAGGTTGATCAGCTTTCTTGCTATGATGCCATCTCCACTGCGCATGGATTTTGACATCTGTATAGTGAGGATTGTGTAGTAAATAATATTAGGTAATCCTAACTTTAAATGACAAAAAAAATTCTGCGAAAAAAAATATTCGCCGCCTTCAATAACCACGAACTGAAAAGTGCAAAATAATATTTTAATCACTTTATACACTTCAAATAGGTAACATTTTATAACAGTACCTACACTCAAGAAAAGGTTTTACCGAAGTCGGCGCCCAATTGCTATCTTGTAATTTAATACAACATTCAAATATTCAACAGAGATTAGGCGCCGACTTCGGTAAAACCTTTTCTCGAGTGTACTGTATATTGTATAAAATTTGATAGTTCCCCTCAATTTTTCCAGGAACCCATCATCATATCCTGATATCCTGATCATGGTACCAATCCGAGACTATATACTTTCCAACTGAAAAAGAATCATCTAAATTGGTTCATAAATGGCAAAGTAATCGGCGAACAAAAAAAATATATATATATAAATAAATAAATATTTCACAACATCACATACATTGATCTGACTCCGAGATAGGTAGCTCAAGCACCTGTGTTATGGATATCAGAATCAACAGTGGGATAATATATATACATGTCGAATTGAGAACCTCTTTTTTTTGAAGTCGGTTAAAAATACACATATTTTTTTTCTTCGGGTTAGTTTTTTATGCTAGTGCACCTGATGGTAAGTCCACCAGCCCACCGCCTAGGAGTAATTTATGCGGTTAAGTAGTACTCCTTAAAAACTTTTGAATATAAAGTGAGTTCAAGTACTTTCATTCTTCTTCTCATTCGGTTCCTTCAGTTCTTTCATTTCTACTTATACCACTGAGTTCCTTCTGCCTTACCTAAATAAGTACTACCACAGTAAATTTCATACATATTTTGTAAAAAATATATTTTTTTCTTTTGTGTGAACATCATTTAAAACACAGTTCAAAAGCGAGCGCCTGTGAAATTCAAATTGCTACTTAAACTCTCAATACAGTTCATTTAAGCAGAAATTTTCAGCGGAGCGACTGAAAACTGAAATGGCGACGTTAGAGTTGTCGGTTGTAGCCGTAACTTGCATTGAATTTTTCAACCTTCTGAGAAAAGAACCTGCGAAAGTGATTTACATTTTGTAAATAAAATAAATAACATTAAATTAATGTCATTCGGCTATTATGGCGACCATCTCTGCAATCAGCCACCCAGGATGTTTGGGACATGCTAAAAATTGAGAATGTTCTGTTTTTGTGCGTGCGCAAACACTAAGTGAACCTTCTCTTGCGAGTACCCTCTATTCCAACAGGACAACATTGGTGACATGAACGGAAAGAGTTCGGGTGCAGACAAAACCAATAGCTAGGAAGACTAGGAAAAAAGGACGGGGATAAAAATTCGGTCAATGGACTCCGTCGTTGCTTGCCGTCTTAGTGGGTAGTCATGCGGATCTCAACATTCCTGGAGCCCAATTCTCGGGATTATCGATATGAAAAAACATGGTGGATGTCGCATAAAAACCATACAAAAAACAATATTTTTGCGATATATATCTGATGATGACAAAATATCGTCACGAGAATTGGGCTTCTGATACGATCACGCAAGGGGACTTTCCATTGCCCTCTTTCTTTCGACTTTAAGCCTTCTTAAGCGTCCGATTGTAAGCGGCCACGTTTCGGTTCCGTATGTCATCATCACTCACTGGCAACGCTCACTAACTGGTCCCCTCTACTTTTCCCTAGTACCGACAAATGTGCGCCTTACTTGTCGATAGACGCTTTGGGATACCTGTGCCTCTTCCTATCTTCCTTCAGCACCATAACAAATAATCTTATGCAAATATTGCAAGTCTTAAGCCTACAGCTAGACTATATACACGTACCGACAATATGTCTTTATTTACGAGCCAAGTCCTTTAAGTTAATAATAATTACGCGCATCTCGAGTTGGTTATTTGTAAGTTGTCAGATAAGCTTGTTTTATTGAAAAACTTGCCTCGCTCGCGGCTGATTAAGGTTAGTTCACAAGTAGCACAATAATTTAGATTGAGCGGAGCGAGCGAGCGCGGAGCGAATATCGCGGGACAACGATAAGAAGCGCTGGATAAGACAACAATTTCTTAGGAAGTTTCATGTTCTGGCAATCAACTTAAGTAGTTATTCCTAAATCTTTTTCCCGCCCAGGCATTCTGACTCTATTTAATTTTAGGACTTAACAAAACCTGCCATCAATAGATAAGTACGTAAATCATAAATCTTTATTCGCAATAAGCAGGGTAATGATTACATTAGAATTGGGATACTGGGAATACATTATTAAAACTGTCTCAATATGTGCGTTAAGATTTATAATAAGGTCCCAAACGACATTAAGGTCCTTAATACAAATAGATTTAAAATAACATTTCTAAGAAAATGTAGCTTCTATGAAAATACTATATTTAAAATTTGGCTAAACATGTGAACTCATGTATTTTATAAGATCTTGTATATACCGTGTTTTTATGCAAATAAAAATTGAATTGAATAGGATGTAGATGTTACAGTATGTTTGTACTTAAGCCTTACTTAATTTTGTCTTAAAACTATGCGAAATATTTGTATTTATAATCATATGATTAATGAGTAAAATGGTGTAGGTACCTAAATACATATATGCAAAATAAATATTATATTAAGATGCTATTTATTCACTTAGTCTAATCTAACACAGTTTTAAGTACAACCTAATAAAATAGTATCAATGCATCAATTACAAATTACAAATGACCACTAAGATGTGCACTAGTAGAAACTATGTATTATCAGACTTGACGTAGGATTACTCAAACATAAAACTGGGGCAGCATCAATATTCAATAAGTACGAAAATGATGTTATTAAAATGACTTAAAAACGTTACTCTTCAATAATTTCTTAACAATAATGTAAATAGGTATGTGTAAATAAGATAACACAGATGTCACTTCAAGTATTTAAGCTGTACATCTGAGGTCGTCGCCTGAAAGTTCGAAGCTCAGTAATAGCTTAACACGCGGAGTCGTTAGCGTATTAGACGGCAGACGTCTGTCGGCAGATACCATCAATTACCATAAGCACCCCATGAAAATGTTAGAACTTAATGGATAGGTGGTTAATTCAAGCGACGGTTAATGTTATACGTAAACAATTATACGAGTAGTTAGGCAACTGAATACAAATCAGATGCTTTAATTTTACTCGTGTGAATGTGAAATATTAAGTGTTTATTGATTTGGGAAAAGCTTTTGACTGCATGGTGAATTATCAAATTTAACAATGATTGTAGGAAACTGATTAAATGCATACTTAAAAGTGAATACTGAATGTGTAAACATAGGTAATAATATGTAGATACATACCAAGACATCATATACATTCAAATAAAGTTAATTGTAGTGAATAAGATGCAGGAGTACAACTGGGGTCTTTTCTAGGTTCAATGTTCTTTTATTTACAAAATAATTTTTCAGATTGCCTGGAATCGTACTTGCAATTTTAAACGGAATCTAGATTCTATACTTTAGATACTTAAGTTACCTTATCAATGCACTCACCGCCATTAGTCAAGCGCGATTGGAAGTTGTCATCAATTAGATGTTATCTTAGTTCAATCTCCTGGCAGCAGAGGGCGGAGGCCGCTAATTGCCAGACTCAGTTAGTGGAATTCGGAGGAGATAAAAGTTTGCTCATCAGAAACGTCAGGCGCTAAGCTAAATTTGCGAAAAGCAGGAAGTATGATAATTAATATTACGGATTTATCTTTCTTTAATGTTTATTATTTTTATTGGAAGATAATTATATACTCGAAGATAAAAAAGCAAATAGTGGTTAATCAATTTAATAATAAAACTTCCAAATATATCCCAAATCATATTTATTATTATAACGACAAATAAAATCGTATAAATATAAAACAGCAACAAAATATACAAAACAGACAAATATTATAAAAGTTCGCTCTTAAAACTACAACTACTGGTAAATGTGATAAGAATTACATCAAGCACCATCTAAGTAATTTTTTCGACATACCTACATTGTACCATCGAGTTTATAAATATGTAGACGTAGCGCTTAAATCAATGCATTACGGTTTACAATTACATACATATTAAGAGCTTCAAACTTTATGCTTAATATTTATTGAAATACTGTACCCGTGGGCGATTAAGGCGATGCTGACAGTAAGTGGTTTGTCATTTTTTTCAGTTCTAAAATATAAGGTAAGTAGATTAGACGGGTTTTCTTCCATGTATATCCACCCAACCAAAATTTTAAAAATATATCTCTGCCAATGTGTTATTAAAATATTAATAAATTAGTGCTCATATACCACGTTGATAATATGATATCCACAACTACATTTAACAACGAAGCATATTTATTTGGTAAAATCTTATTCCATTCAAATGTAGCGTGCCTGTATTGTTCATAAATTAAATAACATTATGATGACATAGTTAATAAAAGCTCAATTTTTTAAATTAAAATATTCACATATAAATCACAGCTCTAACACAGCTAGCAAATACATAAAATAGGACGCCATTCATTTATTCTCATTGATCAAAAGCTTCGTTTTTCCTTGTGGAAGTATCGGGAAACTGGGAAATGAATATTATTAATAGTTCCCACATTTATTTTGCCAATTTTACGGGGTGAAATGAACACATTCAACAAAAATAATACACATGGTACGCACACATTACTAGTTGCTCACCCGTAATGAGGGTTTTCGCGTGTGAAAAATCTGCTAGATGGAGTACTATAGGAGTGAGATCCATATACAATGTGATTGGTTATTTTAAAAACGTGGTCTGTTTGAAAATGTCAATTTGACAAACTATACAACCAATGGTTGATGTTGGACCTCACTCCAACAGTACGCCATCTAGCGGATTTTTCAAACGCGAAAACCCTCATTAAAAAACACGAAGTTTATTAAATCTTTACGATAGTAAATAATCATAATTGACGACCCGTTTGGAACAGTGGCCTTTGGTCCAAGGATTGCGGGTTCGATCTCCGCACAGTAAAAACATTTGTGTGAATGAACATGTCTGTTTGTATTGGTATCGGTTTTTTCTATGTATTATAAGTATATATTTACAAAAAAAAGTAGTATATGTATAATATATCTGTAATTCCACTGTTGATTCTGATATCCGTAACACAGGTGCTTGAGCTACCTATCTCGGAGTCAGATCAATGTATACATTGATCATACAAGTGATGTTTATTTATTTATTTACAATCAATTATTTATTTTGCTCGAAAAGTGGTACTTAATGGCGTTGCAAAATAGATTATCCGCACAATTCACCAGAAACTGGCATGCAAAAAATTAAGTTACTAAGGTCATACATAAATATACTTTAGCTTTAGTATCAACAACAAGACAAACAGTCTGGATTAAGTAACTACTACTCTTTGTGACCTATGAGGGGAACCTAAGTAGTCATGCTCACTCAAATGTCTCTGAGGTGGTGGCGCTATGTGGCGGGTCATTACATTCCCTCTAATATGGTTGAGTGAAATGATGGCTGACAAGTACGTCATACTTGTGAACAGGTGCCACCTTTGGGGACTGGTCTGCTTCGGTTTACCTCATAATATTTATTTTATTATTATTTCCTTTATTTTATTTTGTGTAACAATTAAACTGTATGGCTTGGTATGATGATGACACAACATTGTATGAAAGTTTGGCGATTAAAAAGAGTAACTGGCGAGTTTCTTGCCGGATCTTCTCGACCAGAAACAACTTTCCGAGCCGGTGGTAGAATCGCATTATGTTTATTTATTTCTTTAGTTTATTTTATGTATCAACATATATATGTATTAACATGTAAATTATACATAAGTACTAATAAATAGTTGTAAGTCATTACAATGTATGACGATTTGTAAGTGCTGTATACAAGCCTATGCAAATAAAGAATTATTTGATTGAACAATATCGTGGGTTACAACTACATCGACCGTGTATTGAAGTGCTGAAAGTATTCGTCAATCGAGTAAAAGCATATTATGTTATATCATATTATATAGGTTTGGTATTTGGTAGTTACAGATAGTTCAACTCACGAAGACGCGCCCCACCACTTACGCCCGATACGCAAATCAATCATTTAAATAATTTGTAAAGTTCTTACAAAAAAAAATCAAGTAGAGCATCTTTTCGGTTACCCCGTGACGTTCTGTCAATGTATCATAGTGTGCGTGAGCACTCATTGCTAATTTGTAAGCGATAATGAGAAAGGGTGGGGCGCGTCTTCGTGGATTGAACTATCTGTAGGTAGCATCAGTACTGATTTTTGCCAAATGTTCTAATACTCACACGACGATAATGTATTGCGCGAACAAGTTCTTGAAATAGATATTTGTCATGCTTTTCTATCGATTCATACCTGTGACCAGGAGCCCAATTCTCGGGCTCGTGACATTTGTTTTCATACGACATATATCACTAAAACATCGTTTTTTTGTATGGTTTTCGGGTGATATCCGCCATGTTCTCAAAATATCACAAGCACGAGAATTGGGCTCCTGTTACTCCATAGAACTGAATAAAACACGACCTTGTCACAAAATAAACGGACACAACATCGGCCCTAGCTGACATTGATATCGAAGAGTAGCCCTACGCGCTAGGCAGTAAAACATATCGTCTCTCCCGCACACGTTGACACCAGTGGAGTCATAAGTGCAAGTTAGTCATAGTTTAGTTCGTAAGCAAATTTAGTAATGTGCCAAATAAACGTTATTCTATTCTATTCTATTTAATGCCAACCTTTAAACCCTCCTTCCCTCGGATTGGTCCTCCGGTCCCTCACTCACGCAGCACAGTGCTGGTTTTCTGTGAAGCCGTGGTATCACTCTGGTCGAGCCGGCCCATTCATGCCGAAGCATGGCTCTCCCACGGTCAAATGGGTGGTCTCATGCCGAACCTCGCCGAGATCACTGTACGCGCGTATGTAGGTATGTGTTCGTAGCCGGTTCCCCAGGCGATGGAGGCAGTTGTTCTGTGTCAGTCTAGTTTTGTGCCTACGGCAAGCAAAGGTTCGCTAAGCCAACGTGACCCTTTGCTTCTGCATCTGCATGGACATCAGTCTCTGCTCGGGCGTGAGGGTCTCGCCCCTGAACCGCTTGTAGCTGTGGAAGATCACACCAACTCTTCAACTTTAATGACTTTTCCATGCCAGAATTCACACTAACAGCTAGTCTCAAACTAGGACACTCCCTGAACAATGAATACTAGCTGACGCTAAGCGTCTCCAAGCACACCCAAGACTCAAGTCAATTCAAAATTCAAAAATCAAAATTGTTTATTGTCATCAACAATGTTTTACAACTGAGAATAATTGCGCTGGAGCTTCTCTTTAAGCTTAAGCCTGTGTTAAGAAGCTCGGCTCTTTCATTAATAACGAATAATATCGCTAAACTAATCAAAAGAAACCTCATGCAAAGTACAATTAACAGGGATTACAGTGTGTGTATATGTGTGCGTGGTACGCATGCGTATGTCTGTGTCTATGATGGGAATGTATTAATTTATATAGTGAAGGAAAGATTCTGTCTCTTCCCAAGTTTTAGTCTTAAGCCCCATTTTGTCACCACTATTTTTGTTTCTTTGTAAGTTTTTACATATATATCTAACTCTCTGTTTATCATATTATATAAATGAGCAGATTGAGAATTGTATTGTATTTTGGCAAATTTAGTTTTTACTATTCAATTAATAAGTAAAAACACTTATGTGATAGGTGGCAGACGAGCAGACGGTTCACCTGATGGTAAGCGATTGCCGCCATTGACGGCACCACCAAGTCACAAGTGAGCTGCCAACTTTTTTACCCCTTTTCCCTCTTGATTTTGCCTCAGTTACCCATACTCACTCGGCGCAAGCGCTGCTTTATGCAGGTTTTCTGTGAGGCCGTGGTATCACCCCGGTCGTGCCGGCTCATTCATGCTGAAGCGTGGCTCTCCAAAAATGGTGTTTGGATTAGTGGAAATCGTTACTCTGGTGAACCGCGCTCTTCTGCCACCTTATCATCACATTAAAAAAAAGGGGGGGAACGGAGTGTTCACTTACATCATATCGTAGAACAGCCTCTGCTCGCTGGAGAGCGAGGGTTTGGTCTCCTCTAGAGCCGCGGCGATGTCCTCCTGCTTCACAACCACCGATTCCATGTTCCTGTCCTCAGTGGTTACCTGACAATATAAAATTATAATATATTGTTTTAAACTTTCACTAACATTAGAATAGTTACTTACGAGATTTCTACCATGTACCTTAGTTACCTTTGAGTTTCCGATATTTCGGCACTGTTGCAAGCGCCACGGTCACGGAGTAACTGAAGTTTTTGCGGATATGTTGTTACTGGGCGATATGTATCGGTCTACCCTCCTTCGCAGTCTTTTTTACGATACATGGTAGAATAGTCGAAATAAAATAACTATTGTAATAAAATTATAAATACTGGATATATAATAACGCCATATGTAAGTACGAATAGTTCACCCAAAAAAAAATACAATTGACGTTAATTTAAAGGGTGACACTGTCACACATTTGGCAAGTGGCAAAAGTCGGAACTAATGCTGTTTTGACATTTTCGCATAGAAAAAACGTTGTACCACGCCCTCTTGTCAATGTCGCCAAAGTGCCTTCTGATCGTGGTCTTTAGTGTTTAATTAATTTTTTTACGCAGTTTATCGTATCGTCTGGGGCTTCATCGTAAATTAGGCTCATATTCAGATAGGCTAAAGCACTTTTCTATGAGTAAGCTGGAAATTCGTCGCAAAAATTCTGAGCTCGTATGTCTTTACAAAATTATACACAACCAAATCGATTCTCGATCTCTGCTGGCATCAATAAATTTTGCTACTCGTCATAGGTCTCGTGACCACAACCCCAAACTGTTCTCACTACAGATATACCGCAACAATACGTCTTATTATAACCCGGTGGTCCGTATGTGCCACCTTAATAACGATCTGACTCGAGAATATCCTGACAGTAAAACTGATATTATGAATCCGAATCTAAATAGTTTCAAAAAGTGTTTATGCAATACCCTTCAGCTACAGCGTTGCATAATAATATCCTCCAGAGGCGGCCAATCTCAACGATTAGCCAGTGCCCAAGTCCAACACGTACGCGAAAAATTGAATCAATTTTTGTGCATGCTTATTTAATAAATAGTATAAGTGTTTACCGAGAGGTTGTAACCCCGAAATTGTTTAAAATAGATCCGGTTTAGTAGCTAAAATTAAAATTGATTGGCGTCGCTAGTGTGCCCTACACGTCAACTTAACCGCACTCGCACCGAACATGGCGCTGACGCATCAACCAATAAGAAATTGTAATTTTTGGCGCGCGTAAATGGAGCGTCGTGATTGGTTAAGATTTTGCCGCAGTTTTCGAAAATAAGACTTCTGCGCAGGTACATTGGTGTTACTTATAAAATTGGTAAAACTGTACCGAGAGCATACCGAGACCCGAGGCGCCCGCGTTCCGCCCGCTTCCATGAAGATACAATACTGTTAGTTATATTACCCTGCCCTTTTGGCCAGTGCTATTTACTTAAGCTTTTCCTCACCAGCTGCGTCTCCAAGCGACCCAACTGCGCGGTGACCAGCAGCGCCTTGAGGTCTGCCGGGGAGAAGCCCGCCGTCTGCTCCGCTAGAGCCTCCAGGTCCACCTTCTCATCTACTGTCACACTCTTCACCAGGGTTTTGAGTACCTCGTGACGACCATGCTGTTGACAAACTGGTTGAGGTTAAGATTGCCTTGATACATTAAGAAAAGGTTTTTTTATACAGACAGACAGATCAGCTGATGGTAAAGGATGGCCACAGCCCATGGACACATGCAAACACCTTTCCCCCGGATTGGGTCTCCAGTATCCCCACTCTTTCAGCGAAACAGAAAGGAGGCGCTGCTTTACGCTGTATGTATAATTATGATCGAAGATTTTAACTCAAAATGGACCACAATGTAGAATAATCCAAGCATTTGAAACCTACCTACCTGTTCCACTTAAAGCGTTAGTGCTATAAACGTATTACTCACGGTCTTAAGTAATTAAAACCACAACTATAAGCTACGAAAGAGTTTATTTACCGCTACTATAGTACTAACCTTAACTCTCCCGTAGGTAATGACGCTACAAGAGCGGTGATAAACTCTATTATAGAACTTAAGAATCTATAGACTTTTCCACTCAAAGTGATTCAGTATATAGCGTATACAGTATATACAGTATATAGCGTAGCGTTCCTATAGCGTCTTCCAAACACTCATACCTTCCAAAACATCATTTATACCTCTACTAGTGATAAAGGAGCGTTCACAACTCTACTATACCTCCATTACCTGTAGAATAACGGAATAAGATAGGTACCATTGTAACTGCGTTAGTGTAAATGATTACGATTGTATGTCCACTGTATCGCATACCTTTATAATGACGGTTTTCCTTTTACGGCAATTGTATCGCTAAGAAGCTCTATAAAGGCGGTGAAAACTGCTTGTGTGCTAGTTGGGTTTGGTCGAGCCGCACCACTGGTGCCGAAGTGTAGCCCTCCCATAGTTTCTGTAGGACATGGCTATAGTCTTCTGGTCGAGGGTGTCCAGTATAAGGACGGCAGGGTCTGTCTATGTGCACTTGGCGCTGCAGGCGGCCGGCGCGGGGTCCGCGATGTCGGTCGCGACGCGGCCGCCAGTACTGCTGAGGGCGGGGTGTGTGTGTGTGTGTGTGTACCTGGTCGGGCAGCGCGCAGTAAACGTGGCGCTGCAGGCGGCCGGCGCAGCGTCCGCGATGACGGTCGCGACGCGGCCGCCAGTACTGCTGAGGGAGGGGTGTGTGTGTGTGTACCTGGTCGGGCAGCGCGCAGTACACATGGCGCTGCAGGCGGCCGGCGCGCAGCAGCGCGGGGTCGACGAGGTCGGGTCGTGACGTGGCCGCTAGTACCGGCCCGCGCGCTCCTCCCTCCGCGCCGTCCAGCCGCGCCAGCAGCTGATTCACCACGCGGTCCGTCACACCGGTCGAGTCGTGCCCGCGTCTAGGCAGAAAAACATTATGAAGGTCGTCATTATCCATCATCATTTCAGCCAATAGACGTAAACTGCTGGGCATTGGCCTCCCCCAATGTCCTCCACACAGACCGGTCCTGTGCCGCCCGCATCCAATGGATTCCAGCGAACTTTACCAGATCGTCAGGGCACCTGGGAGGGAGGAATGCCACGGCTGCGACTTCCTGTACGTGGCCTCCACTCGAGGACATTTCCGCCCCAATGGCCGTCTGTTCTCCTCGCTATGTGCCCTGCCCATTGCCACTTAAGGCATTGCATGCCTTCCTTCCATCCTCTGGGCTATGTCTGTGGCCCTATTTGTCCTGAGGATCTCTACATTTGCATAGATACGATCACGCAAGGAGACTCCGAGCATATCCCTCTCCATTGGTCTCTGGGTGATTTTGAGCCTCCTTAATAGGCACATTGTAAGCGGGCACATTTCGGTTCCGTATCACTGGCAACACACACGCATTAAAAACTTTCGTCTTGAGACACTGCGGTAGATGGGTGGGTGGGGACGACAAAAGGATCAAAAATAAAAAAAAAATTACAACATCTCATATATTGACCTGATTCCGAACTACATACTTTGTTCATGTTAAGTCCATACAAAACACTTATGAATGTAAACATAAGTAAAGAAAGAAAAAAATACACAAACCTAATTTGTCGTAAGTGCAAATCGCAATGTCGATTTCTACTAAGACACTATACCCGAAACTGGAATTCAAGACCAAAAAAGCTAGTACAATGTTGCAACTGCAATAAAATGATCGTATAATAGTATATAGGTACCTAAGAAAATAACACACTTAAAAATTTCATCTCGCGTTCAGGTGGGTCCCGTCTAAACGCGAGATGAAACTTAAGAATAAATTGCAAAAGATTGCTATAAAGAATATCAACTACCTATAGTATATACCTCTTTTCTAAAAACATACGCTGACATAATTTATTTATTGGTAATTTTAATTCTATGATTTAAAGAAGTAAGTATTTACTTACAAGACGCTTTAATAAAAACTTAATCATCCGTAATGTTTGGTAGAAAAGCTGGTATTGTGCTTGTGTCACTTCAGGTGTTAATAACATTTGGTACAACATTTGAACTTACATGTTATTGTTTCGTGCAATGTGATATTAATATAAGAATCTTTGAATAACATCGTTTTTAACCCTGACATTGTGTGTCGAGTCAGTTGTCACTTGTCTTAAAACCTGTCATTTCGTTAAGATCAATCTCAGTCCAGAATCCGTTCAGGTCGATAAAACGCTTAAACTCCTCTGTTTTATTGAGTGACTGAGACTTTGACTGACTTTGACTGTGGACTACCCACTTTGTCAAAATATCACTTGATAATTTTCCTTACGAGTTATTTCGCTTAGTAACGCCTTAAATCTAAACTTTAAATCTAAAACGAACAAATTACTGGATAGGTGGAATACTTTATTATACAAGCGACCGACTCAGATTCTTAATAATATGACACACTTTCGTGGGTGTTCACCATTACCTACCCATGGGTAATTCAATTTGTTTAAGTTCTTTACATTAAAATTTCGTCAATGTTAGTTGTTGAGTTGAACATAAAGTTTGTAATTAAGTTTCTATTTTTTGAGAAAATCTTTAACATGAATTGTGCCAGCCTATACCAAGAAAAGAAGCATATAACAAAAATGTTGGCAAAATCTTAAAACTTGATTTGACAATGACATAAGTGACATTGATAGATTTGACAGTGACGTATATCTCGTAGTTTTTTTTATCTTGAATTCCAGTTTCGAGTATAGACGTGTGTAACTCTTTACTGATACGACTCAGTGATCCTCTCAGCCAAATGATACACTGTTCCAAATCTCTAATGGTCGCCTCGAATGTATCTTTCGACTGAAATGGATCTCGAGTCCGAGTGAGCTGAATGATCCGAGTGAGCTGAATGATCCTAGTGAGCCGAATGACCCGAATGAGCGAAATGATCCGAATGAGCTGGATGAACCGAATGAGCTGAGTGAGCCGAATGAGCGGAATAATCCGAATTCAGAGCGAAAGAGTAAGCTGTGAGCTGTCCTTATCCGTCTTTTTATGTATGAAAAGAGATACTACATGGCACAGCAGGAGGGGATCGATTATTCATATGTAACAATTTCATATGAATAATCAATTAATCACGAATCTATCTTAGAGTTGTTGTTCCAAATGATTCAAATGAAGCGTTTCACTGTTCCGCATCTTTGCACTGATACAGATGCAAATGTTACAATCTTTTGAAAGATAGGTTTTTGCCAGGTCTGTAAGACACCACATAATGGTCTAAGCACTTGTATTACGGATATCAGGGACATCACAAAGGAATCATAAATATGCCTAATACTTTAACATATACACACTGAGCAGACACAAGTGTTCATCACACGAATTCAGACACTTATGACAGTTACTTACTTGGGCGCAAGACTGTCGAACTCGTCGAAGAACAAGATGCAAGGCCTCTTCATGTCGGCTCTGCGTACAAGAAAACATATTTCTTACTCAAAATCAATACTGTCGGGGAATCTGTCGCATAAACACCTGAAGAACAAATATCGCTAGCAGCTTGCATAGTTTTTTGTTTGAAATGACACCATTTTCTTTTTCGGGTGTGCAAGCGATTTTCGTTCGAAAATGGTTGTGCGGCAATTTCCACGACCGTACATATAGTAGTGATTTCGATAATCTACTTCATCCTATATAGCAAAATATCAAACTTCAAAAAAATATATCTGTGATGAATAGGAGCCCATGTGAGACTTGCCTTAGCGATAGAGCATTATGTCGCATGATGACGACCAGAGATTGGCGTAGGTAGGTATTTTATGGTAACTTACTTGTGATGTTTTAATAATATGGACATGTATGGAGCCCAATTTTCGGGCTCGTTACATTTATTATCACACGACATATATCACTAAAAAAAAGTTTTTTTGTATGGTTTTCAGGTGATATCCGCCATGTTCTGAAAATATCACAAGCACGAGAATTGGTATCCTGGTATTCATCATGATAATAAAATAAATAAGAGCACTAAATATTTAACGCCTAAATTACCATTATTATAAATTAGCAATAAAAACTACTTACAACTTGTGCGGATAAATAATGGGATCAGAAATGGCGGCGCATCTATTCACATCTCGCTCGCACACTATTTGCGTCTATACTCGCACCCCACGAGCACTGAGCATTTACTTGTAGTTTGTAAATAACGGTAGGATAGTTCTGTTTTATTAATAGTTTTTTTTTTACTTAAATCGAATTTTGCTTTTATCTTATTATGTAAGTAATGAAAAAAAAAATTAATTAATGTAAGCAATCGGTTCTTTTGTGTGTTCTTTTGTTTGCCTGAAGTACAGGTTCATCCTAGTTCAGGCAGAGAAAAACCTAGATCTAGTATTTTATTAAGTTTTTTGTATGTAATCAATCAATCAATATATTTTATTGCGTGCTACATTGGGTACAAAGTATCTTAAATAATAAATGTACGTACATAAGATGTTATTAATACAATGTAGCGCCCTGTAAGCCCTGGGAGTGGATGTTCCTTTTTGTTTATTTTGATCTCAGGATTGTAGTCACTTACTGATTAAGACTAATAGCTGAAGAGGTACCTACTACTCACTTTGAGCCACCTCTTATTGAACATATATAGATAGATAGATGCACTTTATTGCACAAAATTTACAGATTTTAGTCTATGGTATAATACTAGTACAATGTAGGCGGTCTTATCGCAAATAGCGATCTCTTCCAGACAACCTCAGGGTAGAGGAAAAGTATAGCGAATGAATGAAGCTACTTACTTGTCAAATATATCCCTGACAGCCTTCTCACTCTGACCAATGTACTTGGAGAGCAATTCTGGCCCCTTGACGGAGATGAGGTTCATGTTGGTGAGCCGAGCCAGGCACGAGCCGATGTGAGACTTGCCAGTTCCCGGCGGCCCGTAGAGCATGATCCCGCATGACGCTGAAGGGAATAGCGCGGGATACTGGGAAAAAACACACGCGCTGTGCGTCTAATTTGTTTAGACAAAAAAAGAAGAAAAAAATAGATTTATTCACATCTAACAATTACACATCTTATCAAAAATTGGTATACAGTAAAACTCATTAGATGGCAGATATTGTCTTCTTTTGTTTAGTTACGAACAGGGGCGTATTTACCTATAGAGCAGTGGGTGCGGTGCACCCGGGCGCCGGGTGGTAGGGGGCGCCGAGAGCCGCCAAGAACCTCCACTGTAACGCTTCGCAAGGAGGGAGCGTCCAACGATTTATACTGGGTGTTTCATTTAGGATGTCAACCCGAAGGCCATGGATAGAGCACCCTTTGGAGTATCCGAAACACTCTCATGTATGTTTAATGTACTTTTCAAGGCCATGGATAAATTTCATAAAGTTTATCCATGGCCTTCGGCTTGAAACCCTTAATGAAAGACCCTGTATAAACGTGGTGGGTGCGTACTGTGCAGCTTACTGCGTGTTTTAAACACCAAACCATTTCCATTTTTCTCGCGCATTTTGATACAAGAGGGCGCCAAATATTGATTGCACCCGGGCGCTACATGGGCAAGAGCCGCCTCAGGTTGTGAATGATGAAAATTTCTTACCATGAGTGGCCAGAATATGCACTCCGTAAGCTCCTGCTTTACTTCATCGAGGCCGCCGACGGGACCCCAAATGTCAAATGCGTCTGCCTTCTCTTGGTCTTTTGTTACATCTTCCACCAGCCGAGGTTTTTGATCAGGATTCGCCCCTGTAAACAATCATAATATTAAGTAAATAACGCACTTAAAAATTTCATTTCGTGTTCAGGAGCCCAATTCTCGGGCTCGTGATATTTATTTTCATACGACATATATCACTAAAACATAGTTTTTTTGTATGGTTTTCGGGTGATATCCGCCATGTTCTAAAAATATCACAAGCACGAGAATTGGGCTCCAGACGTTCACATCACCTCTACATTCCGATATCCGTAACACAGGTGCTTGAGCTACCTATTTCGGAGTCAGATCAATGTATATGATGTTGTGAAATATATATCGCGAAACGAAGTGAGAGCGGGCCACTATAAATTATAAGGTTAACATTTATGTAATAAACACCAACATACTTTTCTTCTTCACGGCCTTGAATATCTTCTTATTTAGGTAGTCAGTGATATCCCTGACGCTGCTGCCGGCGGTGTCCATGGCCAGCCTGATGACGTCATCGTCCTCTACCGTAAATTCCTCCTTCACCTTGTCGTTTAGCAGGTGTCTGAACAACTCCATTCTTTCCTCCTGTACATAGTATATTTGTTATAATAACAAACTGACAAAATAAATTGTGCATACGATAACGTTTACCTATAATTTTGGTCCTCCGAGCCGGATAATTATAAAAGACTTTAAAAGATGTATGTATCCTATGTCCCCGAGCTGGGACAGAGGGCGTCCACAGTGGTCTTCCATCGCGTTCGGTTTTGAGCTTCGCGTTTGACCTCACTCCAAGACCTGCCGATGTTCTTCACCTCATCTGCTACAGTACGTCGCCAAGTTTGTTTGGGACGGCCACGTTTGCGTTTCCCTTGGGGATTCCAATCCAGAGCCTGTTTAGGGATATGATCAGAGTCCCCCCGGAGAGTGTGGCCATCCAAGGACATCACTGCGCGTATTGCCAAGGCCCGAGCAACCTTCGCACAACTGCGGCTCGTGTGGCAGTCACGGTAATTGACCCGGAGAATTAAACTCAAGATTTTCGGCTCCGACGTCAAATCCGTAACTGCTATATGGGAGCGAAACATGGAAGGTCACCAAAACCATCTCGCACCGACTCCAGGTTCTTGTCAACCGCTGTCTTCGCCGAATTCTTGGTGTATACTGGCCGGAGAAAATCTCCAACGAGCATCTGTTGGAACGCTGCAACGAAACCCCGATCGACCAGCCGAACAAGCGCCGCATGTGGATAGGTGGCAGACGAGACGAATCACCAAGGAAGCGATTGCCCCCGCCCATTGACTGCCACGACACCTAGTGGGCCCATAAGTGCACTACTAACCATTTTTCTTACCCCCAAGTCGGGCCTCCAGTACGCTCACACACTTGGCGAAACACAGCGCAAGCGCTGCTTCATGTCGGTTTTCTGTGAGGCCGTATTATCAATCCCTGTCAATACATTATAGTATATTGGTCCACCGAGCCTGATGATCGTGACTTGTATACCTAAGAAATAAAATTCTTTAAAAAGACGTATACCTGTTCCAGCTCTGGTATATCGAAGTGTGCAGTGAAGAGTGGCTTCCCGCTGAATTGACGCAGCGTGGGGTGCAACGCTTTCACGCCTAGTGACGTCATTAACACGCACACACCACTAACATGTTTGAAGCAAGTGTTTTATCACGACAGCTAGTCTGTAACAATAGTCGAGTTTATTGTAACCTTATACAGATGCAAAAAAAAAAAAAGTTATTATTTTTGTGCAAAATCCCTTAATTTATATCAAATCCAAGTACCTTTGGTAATATGCAATATCCTGAGGCGAAGCACCTTCAACATTTGGTAAGACGAGTGAGTCTATATCATCACAGATGAGCACCGCAGGGCTGTGCTCCTGGCACATGAGTATGGCTTTGCCCAGCACTTCCGGGATGTCCTTGCGACCTTTTAGCGACCGGCAATGGAGGATGTGTGACCATACTGTCAGTTCTTTTTGCACTATATGGCACATTGCAGATTTTCCTATGCCACTTAGACCTAAAAATATTAAAGACTTTGTTAAATGAAGTATACCATTGTTGTTTATTAGTTGTTATCCAAACACAAACCAAATTTATTTGTGGAATCGTTCAGAAATATAATGCCACTATAAAGAACAAATTTGGCTACAGATCCAATTGCAAATACAAAGGAAGAAAAACAGGAATAAATCTATTAATGACAAATAACAATTATGTGTAATATTTTTTTAATTATAAGAATCCTTACTATTTAGTTTAATGTTCAGAAACTTACCAGTAACTAAAACATTGCTTTTGATCTCAGACACATTTTTGAAGGTGGCCTCTCTATGTATCTCAAAATACAAATGCGAAACAATTTTTTGTACTAAATTCTCCATAGACTTCATTGTTCTACAATAATTCTTGTAGTCATACTCCAAATTAGACATAGGCAGTTTTGGAATATCTGAATAATCACTAGAACATTTCGCAGCTACAGTACAGTGCCGAAAAGATTCAGAATTTAGCATAGTATATCTTAGTTTATCAGGCTTTAACTTAAACTGTAGAAAACCTTTACATATCTGTTGGTTCTGTTTTATCATACCATTATTAATCAAAAACTTTTTCCCTGAATGTGTGTTCTCAATCACACAGTTCTTAAACTTCTCTATAACTTCACTATCAGTCTGCATTTGCTCTGAATATGTCACTATATCTATGTGATCGGGCTGTTCTACTTTATCTCCAATAATCGTAAATATAACTCTTGTTCCATTCTCTATATTGATAATAGTATTCAAAGCTTTAGGTATAAGTACAGTTTGTATATTCCTATTATAAACTTCATGGCATAAACTTCTAAACACAATGCTGTCTATAGGCACAATCTCAACACATAGATCATTAACTTTATTGCTATTTTTTTTGCCATCACTGTCTGCATTTTCTTCAGCATCTTGTATCACTGACGGAATATTCTGCATTGTAGCTAAAACTACAGTGGAATGCTTGAATTTGTCGCCTAATAAATCCTCATGCACAAAAACTATGTATGGGTGTATTAGGTTTTTCTTGCCATCACTATCAATTGGCAAAGCTCTTAGGACTAGCCTGTCTAGCACGTTAAGATAAGGTCTAAGCAGTCCATTGTTGATTAAGCCTATATTTTTAAAAGTGCTCTCTTCTGTCTTAGGCACTTTTGAGGTAGTTGGTGGAGCGCTGTGGAAACTGTTGAAGGCATCTACTTTGACTACAACCCGACTGTGGGCAACTAGCAGACCGGTCTGCTTGGGGGTAAACACTATGGGCAAGGAGGTGGATATCCAAACAACAGCCTTCTGATTTGAAACTACAAGCCTCAGCTGGTCTAAGATACGGAGTTGTAGAATCTCTACATTGTGTTCCTGTAAGAAAGTAAAATAAACTAGTAATTGAAGACAATGTCTATTATAAATGCTAAACATTTTTTTTTAATAATGACTGCTACTGTTATAACTCTTATTGTGTTTTTATCATGATAAATGTCACAATAACTAGGTAAATAGTCTTGCTCATTAAAAGGTTCCTGCTATTTAGGAATTACATTTTATTAAATGAAATATCATTATGTATCTATTTCCTTGTGTATATGTATGTGATGTCTCATTTTTTTTAGAAAACCTATAGCTAAAAATTTGGGAGTGGTTGGAGAGGTCTCAGATTTTATTATCTAGTACTTACTAAATAAATTAAGGTGCAGGTATTACCTTATTTTAAGACTAGATTATCAGTATGAATAGTCTGATGCATTTATTTATTTAAAAAGATACTCACTAAGATCTCTTGATCATCAGGACTGTCTGTGTCAATGTGCAGCTCCTCCAATACCTTGACATCGCCATAAGGAGACACAAACACGTCCACTCCCTCCTCCAAGCCAACCAGCCTACTTAATATAGGATTACATGCTATCTGGCCCTCTGGGACACTGCTGCTGTACACCACCCACAGCAATACGTGCTTATCGTTCGATAGAACTTGAACACATTGTGACTGTAAAAGAAAACCTAACTTTACTTATCATGATAGTAAAAAGTAACCTAACATTTATGATAACACATTTTTTTATTCCACAGGTTAAAGAAATATTGTATGGCCGGGAATATGAAAGTTGCATACATTTAGGATAAAACTGATTCATTTCAGGGTTACCTTTTCGCTATTCGCGCTGTACTTTGGACTAATATATGCGAAGCAAGTTTTTTCATGAGTGTAAGTCACTTTAAGTCTAGCTCCTCCTAACATCTTAATGTATAAACGTTTAAGCAATAAGCCCAGACTCTACACTATTTATATGCACAATTTAAAACAAAATTAAAGCACAAATAAGGATAGTTGAACTCGTCAATATCTTTGTTTTGTTACGATTTTGCACGAATAATCAGACGTCATTTTTGACATTAATGTTTCGTTATAGGTATGTACGTATCTACGCAGCTCATTACAAGTTGAAAATTTAACACACGTCGATATATTACTTACTTTTTTATAACTTTTTTAATAAAACATAAAAATTCAAGGTATAAGGATTATTTTTTTTCCAAACCCTTATTATAATTTTATTTTGTTCTTAGCCACTTTAATAATTTGTTAACAATATGAAGAAAGGAACACATACATTAAAGATGAAATCCATTTTACGTAGTTAATGTTTATTTCAAGTCAGAATAAAATACAAAAAAATGTTTGACCAAAATTTTTACACTACTCATTTTCTTTTTAAGTAAGAATTTATTCGAAACAATGAATAAACATTGAGTTAAAATAATTTAGAGCTGTTTTGTCAGAAAAAAATTACCTGTCACTTAAAGTTCCTTAAAAAGGAACGTAATAACTGACTGCAATATCATTGGCTGATTGCACGGCCAATGGAAAATCAAAGCACGCCAACGGTTTTCTGAATACGTTCGTCTGTCCGGTGTCTAGTGAATTTTAACGTAAATTACACGGATTTTTATATTTTCGATTATTATCGGGCTGTGCAACCTTTGGATTAACATAAATCTACCCAAAAACGGCAGCTGCCGTTTATAAATCGTGAGTAATTATCCGTCATTAGAAAGGCGTTTGACGCTGTCCCGACGTTCGCTTGTTTTGCCTCCATTTTTAGTCGTTAGAAGTGAGAATTTTGAAACTGTTGTTTACGTTTATACAATAATTCCTGTAAATGTTTACTTGGTTGGTGTGAAAAGTAACACGTTAAGGCAGTGCACGTGATTATTGTTAATTGTTTCAGTAGTAACATAATGGCGCCAACACGATTGGCATCAAAGCCAATCGGCGTCAATGAAAACTTAAACGGCATCCTGACCCATGGGATAACGACAAGGAGTAAGCAGCTAGCTGCTCTGAAGACCCATAAAGATGGCTTGAAAGTTCCTAATAAAAGAAAAGCAGATAGCCCTTTGAAAGACATGACTGCTAAGAGGGCGGCATTTGGCGACATCACGAATGCCATCAACAAATCCTGCGCTAACAATGACAAAGACAAAATTTTGGCTATAAAGAAAGTCACAGTGGAGAGCAAAATACTCCCTACACTCAAGGTTCTTATGCTAATATTTTCTATTTTAAATAGTGTATGAGGGTAAGCTATAAAAACCTGCAAAGTATGTCAAGACCTGTCTCTTCCGTATCCATAATGGCATAAACATGATTGGTACACCATAAGATCATCTTAGTCAAAGTATGGGAGGTCAATGAACTTTCCCTCCAAAATAATTTCAGGTTGTCTCATGGTAATAACCTGGAATAATATACTTATAAAGTCAAGCAGTACTTAAATATGGATATCTAAGAAAATAATATCTTGGTTGCTCAGAAATGAATATAGAACTTTATCTACAGCCAGGTTATTGCAGATTAGGTCCAGGGTCCATGTCTATATTAAAAGCACTTTAATTTATGACCTAGAATTGATTTAAGCTTTAACTACATCAAACAATGAATAATATGAAAGTTCTTTAATCCCTCAATCCCATAAACATTGTGGTATTTTAGTACCATAAAAGCAAACAATGTTACTTTCATTGTATGAGTTACTTTCTACAATTTTTTTTCTATTGCTTAGCTATCCTATTATAGTTAATATACTTTTTCTAGAGTGTCAACAAACCACTAACAACTCTGAATGGAAAGACTTTCAAAGCCAAGACCCTGCAAAGGGTGGCAACAAATGCTTATGAATCCGTCCAGAAGCACTTCACCAAGGACCCGCCTAAGGCTGTCTCGACTCGGGTGCATAATGGCATCCTCAAGAACATAGACCGGAAGCCGCCTAGGCAAGGAGAACCAGAATCAAAGCCAGAGTTCTGCAAAGTCTGCCCGGAGTGATATATCTGGAGAACCCTCCCTGTACATGACTGCATTGGAGAACATGTTAGTTTGTTTTTTTATTTTATTTTTTATGTTACATCTTCAAATTCTCTATAGTATAAAAGGTTTTCTTTTTTTTTTAATAAAATGATACCAGGAATCTTACTGATGATTTCTTACCCTCAAATTCTCTAATGCTTCTAAACTTTAGAGAACTGGTATAATTTATTTAGAAAGGGATAGCTTTTTTTTATGTGATAGGTGGCAGACGAACAGAAGGATCGCCTGAGGGTAAGCGATTCCCGCCGCCCATAGACACCAACAACACTAGTAGAGTCTCAAGTGCGCTGCCAACCTTTAAACCCCCCTTTCCTCCGGATTAGGCATCCGGTACCCTCACTCGCGCAGCGAAACAGTGCAGTGCTGCTTCACGCCGGTTTTCTGTGAGGCCATGGTATCACTGCGATTGAGCCGGCCCATTCATGCCGAAGCGTCGCTCTCCCACCGTGAAAAGATGTTTGATCACTTCCCCAAAAAAGAAAATAGTTTACAATTATCTAAAGTATTTTTAGATTTACAAATACCTATTGTAACTCACAAGTTCTGTTCATAAGATATAGTCACCAACTGTGATGTTTTTGCACAATTCATTGGCTCATTTTGTTATTTACTACAAAGAGTTGTACACAGCTCTGTCTTATTCAACTTTTACAATTTAAAACTTACTTAACAAAGTACCTGTTTTACATAATTTTTTAAACTTGCAGTAGCCCCTCTGATTCTACAAAAGAAGAAAAGGCTATTAGTGAAAAGTTGGACAAGGTGAACCTAGATGACACCATCAACAAATCCCTCGACGAGGAGACCTGAGGCCCCCCACCAGGCACCAAACGGCGTCGTGGACTTTGACCAGGAGAACTGGAATGATCCCTTCCAGGTCTCCCATTATGCCATGGACATATTCAACTATTTGAAAAGCAGAGAGGTGAGACTTTTTTTGGCGCGAAAGTTGTTTAACTTGTGTTTACAGTGTATGCATTGGTTAATTTTATGCATGTGTTACGCAGTTAGCAGAATCATGCTTGCAGAAATTTTAAGCCAAGACAACGCGTTTTGGTTGGGTTTACGCGGAGGACGACATACAATTGAAATATTGGATACGAATTGCGATCATCGGGCCAATAAGTCGGGCACACTCGTGTTTTTCTTTTAGAACGTATATTATTATTATATCTGCTCGCTGTAGTAACTCCTACCCTAGCGCGAACTTCTTAACCCAGAAAACAAATTTTTGTCACATGGAAACAAAAAAACAGCAGTGAAGCTGTAACTGACAGACAGATGGACATAACAATAGATGTATTCAGTTGTTCACGCCTCAGCAAGTATGGCGTGCGAAAACGTCTTATAGGGTGAATCTTATTGAACAATTCATGCTTGCATGGGAATGTAAACAGTTGGTTGTGGACCCTTGACTTCCTAAGATGAGGATTGCCAAGTTGTTATCATGAGAATATTAAACAACCATACTTTTCTTATTTAATTTTGTGTCTATTATGTTTACATGTAGGTAAGTCATTTTTGAAAATAAGTTTTTATCTTAAATACTTCTAACAACTGAGTTTTGATAATTCATTCAAAATAAAGCTGTATACAATTTGTATTTTTGTAGGTACACTTAAGATTGGCCAACAAATAGTCTTCCCTGCTTAAACAAAATTATACAGATAGCCAGCATCTAAGGAAGGACATTTTGAGTGGCCTTTTGTAACCCGGAAACAGCGTCGAACAATGGTTCGCGCTGCAGTAATTTCCACTTTTAAACTACGAGTAATCCCACGCTTCAACATATTATGCCTCAGCTTAACCCTTGAGAGTTGAGGTTAAGAACTCCTGGATGTGAGATCCTGTATCACCAGAGGAAATTTGCCGATGCCCGCGAGATTCTACAAGTTGCCCGCGCGCTGGGCCAGTGGGAGCGGCGCCGCATACAGCCGCGTCATCTGCAGTCCTTAATCTTGTCGAGATAATGGTTATCTGCTTTTTTTACACAACGAGATTTCTTACGGTCCTGCCAACTGCTGCGGGCGCAAATGAAATTAATAATTACGGGGTCCATTGCGTCGTGCGAGTCGCGAGGTTCTCACCCATCTAGTTAGCACTATTGCTATTAATCTATAGGAAAGTCACAAACCCTCTTCTATCAAGTTGTAACTATGATTACGAAATAAATTCTATTCTATTCTATTCTATCGCTCATTTCAATCAATTGATTGAAATGAGCGATATGATTAGGTATTTGTCGTGACTCTAGGATTTTTGGGGCTATATCAAATCCTGGAAGCAAATCAAATCAGGATTTTAACAATTTGTTAGGTGTGTCGTGACTGACTGACTGCCTCGGTGGCTCAGTGGTTAGTGGGTCGCACTTTAAAGCGACGGCTGCGCAAGAGGTCTCCTAGTTCGATCCCCGGGTCAGGCCAAAAAATTTGTACCTAAGTTTTCTGTAAGAAATTCTTAGTGGCAGCCTTCTAGACTCCGAAGTTGGCGGTCTTGTACCCACGTGCCTCGGGAAGCACGTTAAGCCGTTGGTCCTGCACCCGATCCCTCTTCAGTCGTGTCACGCTGGTGTCCTATCGGAATACGAGGGTAAGGGAGTAGAGTGTGCACTTGTGTTTGTACACACACTTGAGCACTATACGTGGCTGATCGTTGAGATTGGCCGCCGCGTAACCCTAATCGGATTATTATTAAGGTGTGTTGTCGCGTTTTGCCCCCACAAAGGTAAGAATAACAAGGCACTCCAATGTTAAAGCAAAACGTATCTCTCTTTAGCGCCTCTTCTCCATCGATGACTACCTGCAACGGATGAACGGCATCACCTCGTGGATGCGAGCCCTCCTCGTGGACTGGATGGTGGAGGTGCAGGAGTCGTTCGAGCTGAACCACGAGACGCTGTACCTGGCCGTGAAGCTGGTGGACCTGTTCCTGACGCGGTCCACGCAGAAGCCGGAGAAAGAGCACCTGACTAAGGAGGAGCTGCAGCTGCTGGGAGCGTCGGCGCTCTTCATTGCTTCCAAGTTTGATGTGAGTCTAGCATTTTTTTTTTATGTGATGGGTGGCAGACGAGCAGACGGATCACCTGATGGTAAGCGATTGCCGCCGCCTATGGACACCCGCGACACCAGTGGAGTCACAAGTGCGCTGCCAACCCTTAAAACTCCCTTTCCCCCTGATTATTGGGCCCGGTACCCTCACTCACGCAGCGAAAAACACAGCACAGTGCTGCTTCACGCCGGTTTTCTGTGGAGCCGTGGTGGTGAAGAAATCGCTACAAGCGATAAGACCGCCTTATTGTTGCTGTTGTTGTATCATGCTTGTATTTTATTTTGTGCAATAAAGAATATCTATCTATCTATCACTCCGGTCGAGCTGGCCCATTCATGCCGACGCGTGCATGCCGAATAACAAGCCGCATCAAATAAGTTTAGAGGTGACCGCAGATTTTTTTTTTGTATAATGTGAGCTATTTTACAAGTGCGCAATCATCCCCACTACTAACGCCAAGCCCTAGACTTACGTGGCTATGTGTAATAAGTTGTTGTGTTTTCAGGAAAGAATTCCTCCTCTAGTTGACGATTTCCTGTACATCTGTGACGGCGCGTACACGCTCAGCCAGCTGCTCAAGATGGAGATGAAAATCCTGCGCGTGATTGACTTCGACCTCGGCATCCCGCTCTCCTATCGCTTCCTCAGGAGATACGCCCGGGTGAGTGAGAAGAATGATTAATTTTCAATTCTTCAATAATTGCATACATCGCGAGTTAAACAGGCTACGCACACATACATGCGCGCGTATGTGGTTGAGCGTGAAACAGAGATAGACTACGTCTACGGAACGTGTTAGGGAAAGAAACGATACGTTTTGCAGCCTAGAGCGCAGTACACTAAGAAGTTGTCAGAACGTATGACACGATCTTTGAGCGTCTGCGTTGGCGTCTTGTCAGCGACCCCCACGCACTAGCGTTTTGCCGGGCTGCGGGCACAAAACCGGCGTGCGTTGCACTGCGTGAGTGAGAGTGCCGGAGGCCCAATCAGGGGAAAGGGGGGTTTTAATGGCAGCGCATTTGTGACTCCAATCACTCACCATCTTGTGATCCGTCTGCTAGTCTGCCATCTATCACATAAAAAATACTGTTATACTTTTAGCAAATAAAACTCCAACTTGTCGCCCGCCTAAGCAATCTCGACGTTCGCCACTTCGGCGCCCGAGTTGAGTCGCGCGGATATAGTGTCGGTGTCGTGTCAGAAGAGTCGTGTGGACACTAGTGTTGCGTAGCTCTTGTTGATCCTTTGCTAAAATTGTAATTGTAATAAATGTTTGTTGTTGTAGTGCGCGCGCGTGTCGATGCCGACGCTGACGCTGGCGCGCTTCGTGCTGGAGCAGTGCCTGCTGGACTACGCGCTCGTGGCGCTGCCCGACAGCAAGCTCGCCGCCGCCGCGCTCTACCTCGCGCTGCGCATGAAGCAGCTCGGCGCCTGGACGCCCACGCTGCACTACTACACAGGTCAGTGCCCCCGCGCATGCAGCAGCTCGGCGCCTGGACGCCCACGCTGCACTACTACACAGGTCAGTGCCCCCGCGCATGCAGCAGCTCGGCGCCTGGACGCCCACGCTGCACTACTACACAGGTCAGTGCCCCCGCGCATGCAGCAGCTCGGCGCCTGGACGCCCACGCTGCACTACTACACAGGTCAGTGCCCCCGCGCATGCAGCAGCTCGGCGCCTGGACGCCCACGCTGCACTACTACACAGGTCAGTGCCCCCGCGCATGCAGCAGCTCGGCGCCTGGACGCCCACGCTGCACTACTACACAGGTCAGTGCCCCCGCGCATGCAGCAGCTCGGCGCCTGGACGCCCACGCTGCACTACTACACAGGTCAGTGCCCCCGCGCATGCAGCAGCTCGGCGCCTGGACGCCCACGCTGCACTACTACACAGGTCAGTGCCCGTGCCCGCCGCGCTGTGCCTCGAAGTCCAGATACACCAAGAAGTATTTGCTGTACAAAGAGTCATCTCATGATTGTTCACTTGCGAGTTCGTAGTACGACTTGCAATTTAGCGATTTTCCGGTGGCTGCACCTTTTAGATCCGTCCTTGCTTGTTAGTTAGGAGTCCCTAGGTCCTAACTTAGGACCCATGACATTAGTTACACAATGTTCTTGCACTTGCAATGTGACTTAATCTCCATTACTATAATAGATTTTGTTTTATCTTTGCAGGTTACACGCTAAAGGACATCCTCCCCATCGCCCTCCTGCAGAACGCGACGCTCCACAAAAAACCCAAGTCGGCCATCAGCACAGTTCGGAACAAGTACTCGCACACGATATTCTTCGAAGTAGCCAAAGTACCTCTCATCGACGACTCCGTGCTAAGCAGCTGAGATACGCCCGGTGGCACTTTACACGTTGTAAAAAGTTTACTAAGGTGGGTCCAAATTCTTTAATCTGTACAATTTGTGTGAGGCGAGATAGCCTGCGTCAGTGACCAGATGTCATAGATGGACATGTAGCAAGTGTTTGATGTGCTCACAATCAGTTATTGCTAATCACTAGGATACTGTCGTACGTGACGTATCTCAAAATTTTTTTTCGAAGGCATTTCCCAAATGAAAAGATAGACGAACATTTTAATAATTTTATACATCGCTTATAAAACTCCTCATGGAAGGCCAAGAAGTGAGTGCTCCGAGGCATAGCATTTATTAGTTTAAATCAAATTTAATGTAAGGTGCCACTTTTGGCTCTCAGGATAGAATAAGGTCGTGTTAAGATGAGACTGAAAGTTACTGAGGCAAGGACGAGTGGAGACGAGCGGAATGGAACACATTACTTTTCTGCCTCATTCATTTGTTTGTTTGGGTGACGTTTACAAAAAATCTATTAGATAAATTATGAACCGCTCCACACGCGTCCACTCGGCCGAGCCCAAAGAACTCTCGGCCTCGGCGGCGTGACCCGCGCTCGCGTAGACGTTATCACTGCCGAATTGGAGCAAGCTAGTAACATAACTAGATCAATTAAGAATTAGTGTTGATAATTCACATTTTAATTCGGCGTTGGCAGAAACGCGCATGTTGTTAAAACTTTAGAAATTCGATATTTGCGTTTTATGCAAAGTTTATTTACAAATTTTCTCATTAGACAAGACTGAAAGTTCTGCGAATCGACTACGAGGAAACGTACTCATCTCATTCCAGTAAGAATTCCTCTTGCGTCTCGTGAACGAGGCAGAATCCCACCATTGACAGGAGGGGATCACCCTCCGAACTAAGCGGAGTTTGAACCTAGTGAAACTTGGTTTCCTCATATTTTATCTCCAGTTTTGTTAGACAAAATAAAAACTTGAACCAAAATCTCTATCACCTTCAGACCATAGCATCAATAGAATTTTACCAAAAATCTAGCCATAATCCACATTCCAATATTCTCTTCCGCCTTGCTTACCTATTATTAAAATTAATTAGAAATACTGTCTTCCTATAGTGAATTATAGGTGTATTTCGTATTGTAAACTGTTATTGTATATTTGTCGCATTTTAAGTATTGTATAGTCGCCTATACATTAGAATTGGTACTTATCGCTTTGAGTGTTTATAGTAATATAATTATATTTGAATGTCTGCGCGGATTAGTTATACAAATTTGAATAAAATGCGAAAAGTATTCAGTAGTAATATGAGACGGCCGGCTGCCGCGCGATGAACTTGTCTGCTCGCCCTCGGACCTAGCTATAAGTAGCATCTACTTGACCCGGATATACCGAAATGTATCGTTTTTATATACCTACATATAATATGTATTGTACTTGGCAAGCTTTGCTAATACTCTTTTAATTATAATTATTATTAATGGATTTTGTAATGTTTTAATAATTAATTTACATAGTAATTATTGTGAGATTATTCGCATCAATGTCTTATGTTTTGTAATTTATCACATTTTAAAGAGTACAAAATATTGGAATGTTATAATAATGTTGTTCACTAATGGTAAGTTTTAGATTAATTTCACTTTTAAACTGTTTTTCTTGATATCATTTGTCATCTAATTATACAAGGTTAATGTAAACGCTGACATGTAAATAAAAGTGATTTTGGTTTGTAATTGCTTTTTTTTTTTACTTTATTACAACCGATTAATCCTGCAATGCTTAAAATTCTACATAGATAGGATTTGAGGAAAATAATAACAACAAAATAAGATTCATGTTGTGATTTAATCACACTTGAAAACAAAATGGTAATTCCAGAATTCGGAATTATAACTCCCCAGACTGAACATACAAAAGATATAAAATATACCTACTTAACACGAAAGGTACAAAGTGGGACCGGTAGATGTCTGAAGACACCGGGCGCGTGCGCAGGCGCCGCGCCGCGATCCCTTTAGAACTGCCATTCTGCAAATGCCACGGCAGCAAATCTTGTCAAAATGTCTCGGTGAATACTCGACAAGTTTCTTATTGCACATACAAATTAACAATATGGTTGTAGGTTTACTTCTTCTTTTGTCGTGTACAGTTTGCCAATTTGAAGTTTAGCCCACAGAATCCTCGTCTAAATATTTTTGCTATGGTGATTGAATAACTAATATTGACTATAGTACATATTGACTACTAGGTCCTAATGTGGTCTATTTTCCAAATTAGCAGCTAACGTTTGGCCACGACTGTGTATCGCGCTGTGAGGGAGAACCGCTAATGTGTAAGATTAGACTGCAACTTGGCCCATATGTATGTGCCGACATAACCCTCAGAATCGTGGCCAAACTGCTACAAAATATTACACATTAACGTAAAAATGCAATTTCCAACAGCTCATGGTAGTGATTGAGGTAATTAACAAAATATAGCTTTGTTAGTTCCCATAGATAACATTCAATTCATCTATTTATACAATTTTAAAAATCTATATTACAACATTTTGGCTGACAGCACAAATTAAGTTGATGTAAGTATTGTGAAATGTACAAGATTGAATTAATTAAATAAGTAGTGAATCTGTAAAAATACTGTTTAATTTTGGTAACACTCGGGATAAAATATAAACCTAGCATCTATTTCAAATGCCAGGAAACCTCCAGTGCACAAATCAACAAAACAAGGAGCTATCCTTTCGGTACATATAGGTAACATACTTAAATATTATAAATGAATTACTACATAACTTGAAATCAAGTCGTCTATTCTACAAATTATGATTTATCAGTATCATATTATAGTGGTACAACTACACTATGTGACACAATGAACACAACACAATGGAAGTTGCTAACAAAATAATAACACCCCTCCCGCGGTACAACCCCCGATTCGACGATTACATTTGAATACCATGTTAATCTAATGATACCTCGACGATTAATTATAAATTGATCTAATGATGAAATATAATTTTAATTAATGCGGTTATGTATACAAACTATTTTATTTGAATTAAATTAATTACAAAATATCCTTGTCCTAAATCAACAACAAAGATAATAGGAAATCGATATTTCGTGCTAAACACGCCTAGATCATAACTTTTAAGATGAAAATTTGCACGCAATTAATTAATGCACGTCGAGATGCAATAGAATTTGGTAATAAATAAAATCGGCGGTTAAATCAATCTTATGCACAAATAATAATAGTAACCTGCAAAAGCAAATCAGGCAATCATAACGCATTATGCATAATACAACACGCCCTCATATTATGGCTATATTCTCTTACCAATATAATTATATACAAGACTGCGTCCAGTACATAGGAACGCACCTAAATATTTACAATAAAGTTTTGGATGCTTTGGCTATTAACAGGGCACTTGCTTATGTTCATTCCCAAACTACGTCATAATTCGAGTTCTCTAATCAATATTTCCAACCAATATTTCTGTAGGAGGCTACCTCGTCTGGAACAAACATGCAATACGACCCTATAGAGAAGGTCCATTTTGATCTCTAAACGATTAGGAAATCACTATGACCCGATGTTCCAGGAATTTGAGCGGTACATTAGACTTATTTAGGCAAAAACCGGTCGTCTCGACATCTCGCACCGCCTTATTCATAAAGATAAAAAAAATTAAGCGCCGAACCGCAGCGCCTCAGCTCAGTGTCGGGACCAGCTCCAAATTAGCTAAGCATCAGCGCATGCGATCGGCGACTTCTACGTTTATGGAAAAGGCACCGGACGCCGTCTCGTCGTCGAGCCGGTTCGGCCAAACGCGTCGGTGATTCAAACTAAAATTCCTGGACGTGCGTCCTTCGGTCCTCGCGCACTATTAGCTGGGGTCGGGCGACTTGTGGTTGGCGCGCGGCGTGGGCGAGGCCTGCGGGCTGTCGCTCATGGGCACGGCGCGCGGCGACACGGGCCGGAACGTGCACTCCAGCGAGTCGGAGTCGGGCGTGCCGGGCGTGGAGGGCGTGAGGCGGTCGCTGGTGCACATGCGCTTGGACAGCGGCGAGTCCGCCTCGTCGCAGCGCCGCTTGCCGCCCACGAGGCTGGGCCGGCTCACGGGGCTGAACGACGAGGCCCGGATGGCGATCGGCGACAGGCTCCGCCGCGTCGTGTACTTGCGCGTCGGCGATGGAGACACCACCGGGGAAAATCTGGGGGACAAGAAAACGTTTCAATACTTAGCTGGATGCTTACGGAGGTACTTAAGCACAGACATACATCACAAACAAAACACGAACACCTCTTCATCTTTACCCAGTTGCGTCCAAAGCTGTCGCTCTGGAGCCCGAGGTAAGCTTGGAGCATAATTCAGGATTGTGTCATCGATTTAATTTCGTGTTGTCATACAATAATTTTGAAGGTGGCAGTGTGTGCATTGAAATGTAGATGGGCGGGACACCTTACAAGGCGTACGGACGATAGATGCAATGTCAATGAAATTTGACCACGAGGAAGCATAAATTCCTCGTAGTCAAACGAGTTGGACAAAGTAGTTTGACTACGTGGAGGGAAGGGACTAGATTGCTTACCCAATGGCAGCCAAGAATATGGCGATGACATTTTGAAAGTAGCGGCGGAGGAACAGTGAATGAGATTGGCGGTGGGCTGGGTGACCTGAGAGAGGTGGCGAAAAAAAGAAGAGGCCTAATACTAAGCAGTGCGTGGATGTGGGCTGATATGATGATGATTAGGTACTACTAATACCTATGTACCTAAGATTTAACAACAAACCTAAAAATAAAATTCGCACGTTATCTATGATTTTCTTATCTGGATAACTAAAAAAGATATAACCTCATTGAAAATTATAACATTGACTATTGTAGATAATTGATTAGATTACATCTAACCGTTACACAACTGAAAGATTATCTGATTTTCTTTTAGAATAATCATCAAAAACATGATCTTATGATCATGATTATTCATAACGATTAAATCTAAACACAATTTAGGTAGATAGATAAGCCGTGCACAACTCAGCTTGGCTTTCAACGTGAAAGCGACTATTTTACATACTTTTTTATTTTAGGTTTACGCAGCCGAATGGCATAAAATGGAACCCATAGATTTGTCATATCTGTCTGTCCGTCCTTCCGTCCGGGATAACTTTATCTCGAACAGTAACTTTATCTCGAAACGAATAGTCCTAGACTACAGAATTGAAAAGCGAAAAATGTCATAGCTCGGGAACATACAACATTGGACTGACATCAAATCCGCCGACCAACTTTTAGGCTGGCCATGGATCCACGGTGTGTTATTTTGGATGAATAGCTGACATTATCGGTTTATTGCTTCAACTAAAAGAACTAGCAGAGCAGTTTAACTTTCCCTATGCAATCAAATTTTTTTTACAACCTGTGCGGATAAACAATGGGATCGGAAATGGCGGCGCATCTATTCACTTCTCGCTCGCACACTATTTGCGTCTATACCACAGATTAGTATATTAGTAGCTAGATAGTCTATACTCGCACTCGTGGGGAATAGATGAATCTGATTTTAACTCTACAAATGCGTTTTGTAGTCCTTAATGTCACAAAGTAAAAATTATATTCGGAAACAGTGGGAGTTTTGAAATATGAAATTTCTAAAGTTTTCATAGAATTTCTATGGAAATAGGGTTGTCAAATTTATATTATATAACCATCCATATTATAAGTACGAAGAAAGGGATTATCACAAAAACGAGTTATTATAAAGGTTCTGACAGATGATTCATCAAAAATTTAACTTTATTGGGGTCATATTCTACACAAATAAATTTAGATTTTTTTTAAATTACTTAATTGAAAACAAACTACTTAACTTAATTATTAAGAAATCATTTACTTAGGTTATTGTATTTTATTGAGGATAGTACCAATTAAACCCTTTACTGTCAAATGCGTGGGTGTAGGCACCCAAAGGTTGTCTGGAAGAAATCGCTTCAATTGATAAGGCCGCCTTTTTGTACTTTCCTATTCTGTAATACAAGTCTTAAGTTTTCTTATGTGATTATGTGCCATTAATAATATTATCTATCTCCATGCTTTGATATCAAGTCTTTTAGTTTTTAAATTATAATAAATATTAAATAAAATTTAATGGTTAACTACATTTTCGTCTAATAAACTTTTATTAGATAATAGGGTGACATTTTCATCGCCATCAATTTCTTCTAATGGTTGTTGTCGTAAATCGTCATGATTTAGAACATTTTCTTTAGTCGATATTAATAGCCCGAGAACTTTTTCAGAAAGAAAAATTTTCTTTTTGCGTTTTTTCCGACTTCTGAGGGACATCATAGATGGAAAAGGATCTGATGACTCCAGAGCCCGGTGTAAGAGCTCCAGCATTGTTGCCTTGAGGTTCAACTTTCTTGTTTGTTCACTATCATAGCGCCAGAACTTGTTCCTCGATTCTGGTGCTTGCTCCGAGAGCATCCCAATTGGTAAAGGGCTACATTTTATTAATTCACTTCCGTGAGCTAATATTTTGTGTAGCGTAACGGACATGTAGCACCATTCCTATTTTTTACATATTTAATAGCTAAGTTCGTACAAAACTCATGAAACGTTTTAGCGTCTATTTCAAAACCACTTGAGAGAGCCACCAATATGCTATGTAAATCATCTAAGAGCATTCTTCTAGCCCTAAAATACTTGCAAATGATTTACGGTGTAGATCCGATAATGCCGTGCGTGTAGTGTTGCCGTCGTTAGATGTTCCCGAGTTAGGACGGACAACATCCACTACTAAAGACAGTTTTTCATAAATTTCAGCTTAGATTCGTCTTTTACGCTCTTCAACAATCTTTGCTTCATTTGATTTCTTTGAGACCCGCCAATTTTGAACGGTAGGGTCATTTTTGTAACCCATATGAAGCAAGAATTCAGAGTTTCTAATCCAATCGTGTAATGCTGATAACCCGTGTTTTGTTGCTTCTATATTTTCTAACCTTTGAACGTTAACTTAATCTAAAATTTACAATATTGATTGCCCGAGAATTTCTCATTCAACTATGACAAGAATATTACAAATAAGCTTTTTTAATTAGTATATTACTTGTCTAACTGCCACACTCAGTCAGAGTCGTTGATTAACTTAGTTGGCTACTTAAGAAAAAATATTGACCCTGATTTTGATACGCATAAAGACTACCGATACTAAATTGAATGAACATTAGCTTAAGGTGACGGGTAGGGCACACTAGCGACGCCAATAGATTTTAATTTTTAGCTACTAAGCCAGATCTATTTTAAACAATTTCGGGGTTACAATCTCTCGGCAAACACGTCTTATACTATTTATTAAATAACCATGCACAAATGTTGGGTCTGTTTTTGTACGCGAAGAATTGATTGATTGAAAAGCGGCCACTTTTGGCGTGAATCGATTGAGAGTTTTTCTCTCAAACTTGCCTCAAAAAAGCTCAATATTCTGGCTAAAGTGAGGCAGTACTTTACGCCAGGACAGCTGCTTAACTTGCATCAAGCGCAAGTCCGAGCTTGCATGGAGTACTGTTCTCATCTTTGGGATGGCTCAGCCAAATACCAGCTTGAGGCGTTAGAGAGTATTGAGAGAAGGGCCCAGAGGCTAATTGGCGACGACGAGCTTGTGGGTAAGAGGCTACAAAGCCTTGAACACCGACGCAAGGTAGCAAGCTTATCGATCTTCTATCGGATACATTTTGGAGAGTGCGCCACGGAACTGTACAATGCCATTGGAGCATCTCCGTTCTTCCACTACTCCACCAGGCCGACCCTCAATCGACACCGGTACATGGTAGAAATACCAAAAGTCCGCACAAAGAGGTTTGAATCCTGTTTCCTTATTCGTACTGCGAAACAGCTGCCTGAGGAGGTGTTCCCTAGAGGCTACAACTTTGGGGGTTTTCAAAGCGCGAGTGAATAGGTATCTTCTAGGTAATCGTGCTACATCTTAGACCATATTATCACTTACCATCAGGTGAAATATGGTCAAACGCTTACCTATCTACAGTAAAAAAAAAACAATTTTTCGCGTACGCGTTGGACCCAACATTTGTGCATGGTTATTTAATTAGTGTTTGCTGAGAGATTGTTTAGTAGCTAAAAATTAAAATCGATTGGCGTCGCTAGTGTACCCTACCCGTCCTTAAATGACGTCTCTGAGTGCGGCCGTAAGTCATTTAAGTAATTTTAACGGCAAAGGAAGGTGACCGTCCTAACCTTAATAATATAATCGAAATAACTCTGAAGTCCCACATCACTCAGAACTAGTTATTTTTTTCAATATTGAACATAGTTAGACGAAACTAATCATGTTAAATAAAATACGTATTAGGTAGGATTAAAGAAAAAAAAAATGTTTTCATATTTTATAAAAAATTGCAATATTTCCGTTTATACGCAATAATTCACAAATGTTAAAATTAAAGGACACTAAGGCCTATTTTAATACCCTATTAAAATAATAACCAATTTCTGTATTTAAACGAAGATAATGCATTTCTATGGTGATTTCTCGAGTTTTAAATTTACTCCAAAACCAAACCAAAAAAAAATGGTTGCTTAGGAAAAGTTTAACTGCTCTGCTAGCTCTTTAAGATGAAGCAATAATCCGAGTGTCCGCTATCCATCCAAAATAACACCCTGTGGGATCGAGCCACGATTCAAAGAGTAATTGGCCAATCTTCATTAATAAAGCAGCACCTAAAGAAGAAGATTACACATTTGGATCTTCTGTGCTGTTCAATTCTCGCAAACATTTACCTGTGTAGCCTTGTTGGCGAGTTCTGTAGTCCTGCCACAAGCGTGAGGTCCTCACACGACTGGCCAATGTGCATGGCGGTGTGGACCTCACGCTCGTGCGCCACCTCCCGCGTGTTGCTGACGTCGGCGCACTCCTCCGCCCGCAGCTGGTTGACGCGCGGCGTCAGGCGGGGTGCCCATGAGTTTTGCTGGAAGGTGCGAGGATATTAAATTAATAGCAGATCATCACACAAGTGGTAAACAAAGCCACAGTAGATATATACGAAAGCAGTATGGACACTACGTACAAACTCGATTTACGATTCTCGAGACTCGATTACGCACGCACTCAGACGCACACTTTACACGGATTCTAAGGTCCCATCGGAGTACAACCGTAGGAACTAAATTCAGGGTTGTCGGTTTTACTCGAGTGCCGCTAACTTTATTTTGGTAGAGAAAATAAGTAAATACATAACATAATATGTATGATTGAAAAATGGTTTCGGGGGTGTAGGTAAGTGGTGTATCTAAGGAGTGTTCTTTCTATTTTAGTCGAAATTTACTTGTCTTACTTGTCTGCTGTAATTTACGAGTTACGATCACAATTACATTTTGGGGGGGTCGGAGATGGAGATTGATATGGGGGGGATGGTGGGACCTCAATGTGTCTTGGCCCGAGCGATCGAGTGCATGACATTACCTTAACGTGGTTTCCAAGTAACGAAACCAAATGTTATGAAAAGTATGCCTAATTTTATGTATCTTTGCGTAACTTTAGGAATCATTTTGTGTAAGTAACTTTGTGTACGAATATTGTATGCTAGTATTATGCTTATTTATTAAGAAATGCCATTAGTTATAATTTAACACGCACCAGATGATCCTTGTTGTACCTAGGACCCCGCGATCACGGCCCGGTACTTAAACCAGTAGTCCCAAAGTAAGAATAATATTTTACGAAAATAAGAGGACAACCCTATACGGTAGGTAACTTTCTGTCCAAAATGGCGGAGTGTCGATATTGCTTTAGCGTATTTATCTTCTGTGACTAAGCGAACCCCACAGTAAATTTGTAGCTTCTTTTCTTTCTATACCCCGTACTCACAGAGCAACACGCCAAATTTCATCAACATCATTTGGATAAAAATGTAAAACGATCAACAGTTACTACCAGTGGTGTTTTCAAAGGGATAAGACCTGGTGACCATAAAAAAATAACTTATTTTTTCCTTAAAATCCAGCAAAGTATGTAACTCATTTCTAATACTTGAGACACAAAATATACAGACAGAAGGTCAGCTGTAGCTGATATTGATATCATCGAGTTTGTTGACATGTGTCTCTGGATCTACGCGTTAGAGTCTAGAAACACAACACGACAACTATCTTTTTATTATAAATCGCGATCTAATGTTAGTACCGTACAAAATCTCATGTCATCCCGTTCCAACACGCAATGTTAATAAGGGCTCTCACGAGTTTTGTTCCGAGACTCGCCTAAAGTCGCGATTTGTAATGAGTGACCGGCTAGACCATAGGTATCGTGTTGTTTCCACTTTCCACATAGTTTATCTCCGTCTCACTCCGAATCACGCTGAGATCACTATACGCACGCATGTTTGTGTGCGTAGCCTTTTTAGCAGGCGACGTTCTGTCTCTTTTGCCTCTGGTGTCGCAGGTGTCGCAATAGGCGGAAGTAATACTTACCATCAGGTGTATACAGGCCGGGTCAAATATGTCGAGCGGTGACCTTGATTGCGCAGAAATCATTTTTAGCATCAAGTGACCTATTTAAGTGCGCAAACTAACAGCCAGCGCAACACTCTACGTGGCCCAACCTGTACCGTATGCTCGCTTGAATTTAAAAAATGATAAGTATTTTAAAGCTACGCTTACAGTGTTGTTGACCGGCGCAGACAGCGGGCTGAAGCTGCTGCCGCTGTACCGGCGCATGCGCGACAGGTTGTTGTTGGACAGCATGCTGAAGAACGGCGTACTCCTGCAACAAGCGCACGCGCACATGTCATCTACAAACACATAATCAACAAAGACTTGTGTGCGGGGCAAAGTGATTCATAGTGGCGCGATGGCGTAGTAGTTAGAAGGGAAGCAGATCTCTTTATGTCTGTGTACCTATAAGTATGTACTGTATTCGATTTTTGAGAATATCAATGACACTGTCACCTCATCTTCCTATGTGCTACCTCGACTGCTCCTCATCCTAGCGTGTAATTCCCGGTTGCATGCAAAGCTGTCACTCTGGAGCCCAAGGTACGCTTGGACCGTGATTCAGGATTTAGGGGGTCTGGTAATTACAATGATGCGACTGCCGTCTGACCTTCGCAACTCTTTAACAGAGGAACCAGACGAAATAAATTATGTCTACACCTTTTAGTGACTATCCGAAACGTGCAGGTCTCCCTCACCGCCGAGCTAATGGTAGGAATATGCATACAGCTCAATCAAGATCCGCAGTCGAACTATTAGTTAAGTATCTGAAAAATCGAAAATCGAATAGATAGATCATTCATATTTTGATCTCTGGGTTTTAGGTAGGTATATTAAAAACACCAAATGCTAACCATAACTAGTAATTATATCCTCCTACCAATTACTGTTACGGCGTCCAATCTCAACGATTGGCCACGTATTGTAGTCTTGTCTACTTTTACAAATTGATACATTCTCTCATTGATACACCTGCTTTGCTATCTGAAATATCTTTTTACATAGCGCGCGAAGATCCAACAAAACCTTGCGGACCTACAAAAATAAGACGTCATATTTCAGCCCTCTGGTCAGAATGGCTCGTCAATATGTATAATGAAATTGAACTTGGATTTTGTTATTTTTACGCCAAAACTCTCCAAATATATTATACAATTAAAGCATATCCTCTACTCCACGCCAAATGGTTCTGGCGACGTGCTAGGTCTAAGCAGCATCAGAGCTAACCCTCTAATGTAAAACTTAATTAGGTAGGATAAGTATTGTTTCGTTTCCTTGTTCATAATTTGGGTTTTTTATTTGTTTGTCATATTGTTATGTACCACTAGTGCGACAAACTTAATTCAATTGTTTTTTTATTGCAATCTGGTTTAAACCTGTAATTTATTCATTTACGATTGTAATGTGTTGTGTGTATGTTACACACATTTCATACTTTATTTTATAGATATGTAGATTAAAGATATTGTAATATCCATCAACTGCGCCATTAATGCGATGCAGGGACATAAATGGAGGTGGAATGTATATGACCTCATTCATACACCCTCAGCGTGTTCACTCCTCCCACTGACACTAATCATACCGCCTTGTTGACACAAATTTTATTTGCATTCATTAGCATTACACTCAATCCAAATCTTTGAACCTTACAAAAATAGACAAATAATAGAATAATTGGAAACTGCATTACTAAAGCAACCTTGGTAGATGGTAAATGAAATAAAAATCTTACCTAGATTTTTTTGTAATATGATAGTTGGCAAGAGGGAGCGATGGTAGCTCAGTGGATAAGAACTCGCCTTCCATACGGGGGGACCATTGCAACCGGGTACTACACGCTAAGATGAAGGAGTTGGCCTGTCGAGCAAACGGATTGCCAGTGGAAAGCAACACCAGAGGAGTCAAAAGGAAAGAAAGGAGTATCCAAATCTCTCTCCCTAAAGGCGTAGAAAAATGGAATGAAAGATTGTATGGAGAATACACATATTCATTTTTTTTTATTAGGATAGCCAGACATTTGGCCACAATCTCACCTGATGGTAAGTGATGATGTGGCCGAGAATGGATCATGCCTGTCTAGTAACAGCTTATTCACTCTTTTCTTGAATAAGTTCAGGGAACACATCTTCTGATCTTTCATGCTTGGGAAAGGAATGCTGCCTATAGTAACTATTTCAATAAAATATTTTTCTCTATTTTGACTGTAGTAATAGGTATTTCATTTTTAACAAAATAAGGCATTGATTGTATAATACTTATGCAGGAAATAAACTCAGTGCCTACTAAAATTGTTCTACTGTTTCAGCCTTGATATTGAGAGCAAACAATTTTTCTGTTAGTCCAACAACCATTATGTTATGATTAACATGGCATCACAAGCCATAACAATAACAGAATAACCAAGTAATTGCATATTGAAATAACAATTGGATCATGTTTATAAATGTTATGATAAATCTTTATTTATATACTAAACATTCAGTATCATCACTATAAGGGTGATAAAGACACACACAGATTTCTCTGGTATTGCTGCAGTTACATAAATAATTTATGATTTTTTCTTTTCTTGAGATAATACCTACTTTGTAGTTTTTGTACAATATAGGAACTAGGGATTATCATTAAATATAGGAACTTAAAAATGCTGCATAAATTGAAATAATTGCAATAAAACTAAGGTAGAGATGGTTGTATGCCCCACATTTATTTGGCGTTTATTCAATCACCAATAAGGTGAGCACTGTATGTGACACCAGAGGTTAGGAGTTGGTAGTGGTGATACCAGGGTACATGATAGTACTTCTGTCCAAAGTGTGGTTGTCTTTACGCAATTATATTACATTTATTACAGAGATGATGAAGCAAAACCATCACAATTAAAAATTATCGCAAGATAACATTAAAAACGCAATAAACCAGACAAGTAAACAGCCGCATGTTTGAGATTGGCTGCAGAGCTTATAATACAATTTGGTCATGACCGTTATTATCAATTCAAGCGGCCATATTTGCTAAAACACAATGTAGGCAGTTAGATCTGTGTCTTAACTGTTACATCAAACTGTATTAATTTTAGGCCCAATTTAGTAAACATAATTTTAAATAACCAGATAAAATTTATGTGGTTAATTTGTTTTTATATTTTTATCATAAATATGTAGTTGCCAATAACAGTAATTAATTATAAATCAAAATAATCAAAGTGATTGATGTTTGATTAAGAAGCCACAAGAATTAGTATGACACTGATAATAATGAGGACAATATCTTTAATTAAAATCCTTGTGTGTAAAATGTAGCTTGATTTTTACAACAGTTAGACCAATTCATAAATTAAGAATGAGCACAAACTAAGAAGATAATGTAGAATGAGAAATGTATGGATTTTGTTTTTCTTGACAGAAAAAAAGGTATGTATAAAAATGTGCATAAGAGTGAAACATTTTTATGGTTCACCATGGAATCAGAGAACCCTATCTACCTAGATATTTAAAAAAAAAATGGAAAGAATTTTATTTAATTTACCAACAAAATTATTTTTATTTACATATTACATACATATAGAATATTACACAACTTCTAAATGTTTCCTCTTTTTATCACTGTAAAGGCAAATATACTTTTATAACCAAATAGCAACCCTTATCAGAAACTTCATTATTTATCATGGCTACACCTCTGATAGCACATGAAAAACAATGCAGATATTGAGCTGTTCTTAGCAACATTCTTCCACTGTCCATTACAATACATTTAGTTAGTTGTGAACATCTACCAAAATGATAGTAAAGAAATGTGAACTAAAAAAATATAGAAATTGTTACAGTTTCCTAATGCTCCAAAAATATCACTCAAATACATTTCTAAAACATGCATCAAATAAATAGTAGCTGTAAGACAGAGACACATTTATGGCACATAACTCTAAGATTATTTGGTTATGCTTGAATTTTAAACTTCTTCGATAGAAAACAAACTCAAGAACTTCACACAACAAGCAAATCTGTCAAAGTAACAAATGTGAGCTATTTAAAGACAGATTTAAACAAAAGACCACCATAAAATAACTGGTTATACTGAATAAGTGCCGCATACCAAGTACTTCATATAAAAACTTGAATACATTACCTTCAGAAACAATATATTCTATAACAACCAGCATCGAATTTTACTGTATTTAATATTTACCATATTCTTATCATTTAAAATAAATCTTGAACCATTGGTAATCATTAAAAATAAAAGAGACTAAAAATGAATTATACATTGTCTTATTATTATTGATTGAGATAAAAATGTACACCAAATCAGTTATTTCATTAATTATGTTTCAACTGACCAAACATAATGAAAATATTTAATGCAAATGGAAAATATTTACCTCATTTATACAGTACAAGTTTTATAATGTGTGGGAGTACACATTATAAAACTTCCCCATTCAAACTATACTATTTATCACAACCTTTTGAAATGGTGTTTTTAAAGATGACACAATAATTAAATGCATGTGATGTGGTCCACTGTTTGAGCTTTACTTATAGATCAATGAATCTACATTCACTACACTACACTGCCAATGCCACACATGACATTTTTCAAACTGCAGTGGTTGCATGTTTATCAATATTTGCAATTCAATACTGTAAATCGACTTTGTAAGCAATTATTGGTAAAATATCATGACACAGTCTACAATGAGGGCACAAATGTGCAGAGTCCCACAAAAGCGTAAATATGGCACTAAATACGGGCAGGGCACCCACGAGCCACCACAACACTTGTCAAAAATAGGCACTCAGCGTAGCAACAACCACCGCAGCCTCCCCGAGGCGTGTCGATTACCTTAGCACTTTACCTGGGCGCAGTGTTCGTCGTAGGCGATGTCACCACCGTAGAGGCTGCCTCATTGATCAGAGGTGCGCTGCTGCACCTTTTCAATATGTTAGGAGCATCCACATCCATTATCTTACAGCCACCATTCGTTCACTGACGTACTATGTAGTTATACACATCGGGTCTGCCGACACGATTAGCGCTCTACAGTTTATGTAACACTGTAAGTGCACTTGGAAGAAATCTAATAAACAAATTAATCTACCATTAGGGCTACACAAACATAATTTATGACGCGTAAATGAAAGGATAACACAAAATAAAATGAAAATTCGCTACTCGAAAAGCTAAAAAGTGCCTCGAAGCTGACCTGTCAAATCGCCGCAGTAAAGTAACGTTCAGGAATATATTTTTCATTAAAAAAAACAATAAAGTGCAGTATTGATGTGTTCACGTGCTCAAACATCCTCAGAATTGTACTAGAAATCTATGTTAACAGAAACCAGCTTACGGAACATACATTATAAGATTAAAACATAATGATTAGAATTGTTTTAGTAAAGTAAATAATAAGTTATATTTATAACGTTATGAACGCTTCTGTCAAAACGTCAACAATCTAGTAATTATTTTGTGTTCCAATACACGCTTTTCTCATCCCATTAATACTTTTGTTGCATTTATTTCATTCATTTAAATAATCTGCCAATGGATAAACTTGTATGTACTTAAAATGTGTTCATTTTCATTTGTTTTAATCACGTTATTATTATTACACATTAGTTGTGTGTAATAAGAAAGAAGTAAATCGAAGTAAATCTATCAATAGAAACTGAAAAAACAATCATACGTAAAATGAAACGGACAGTATTTATTTGGAAGGGATTGGTGATGGTGGGATATTGTAATTATTTGCTGTTTAAAAAAGTTTTATAGTTTATCTTCAACACTCTGCTGATGTTTTTAAGGAGGAGGTAAGATTGGAATTACAATATACATTCTGGCTGTAAAATATGATTGATTGCCTTGCAAATTTATACCATACAAGGTATCTGTATTGGTGTTTGTTATTGCTTTAGCACGATATGGAAATACGTTATAGCGGCGATAGCAGGTGCTGCCCTGTTTTGCGAGTGGTTTGTCTACATCATACAGCCCCAGTACTGGCAGGGGCTGGAGTGCCAAAGTCATAATGGGTCATGCGTCAGGATACTGTTCGTGGCTGACCCTCAAATCCAGGGTGAACTGGCAGTGCCACCGCCGCTCAGCTACCTTTTCAACTGGGATAGTGATCGGCGAGTATTATTAACCCTCTTAACAAACCAAAACATTGTTTGCATAGATTAAATTGTGTGTCATGTTACGGTATGCATGAGCTATGCTCAGTATTTAACAGAGAGCACTATGAGTTTAGCAAATTATATTAATTTATTTGATGTTAACTATGAAATAATAATAAATATCAAATACTACAGTAGTATCTTTACTTTGCTCATTGTATAATAAAATGATAATATATTCTTACATTTCAGATACCTAAAATCTACATTTTCAGTAGTCCTGAAACATTTCAAAGCAGATGTTATTGTGTTCTTGGGTGATCTGACAGATGAAGGGTCAATATCCACAACACCACAGTTTAATAGATATATGGAGAGACTTGCTCACATATTTGTTCTTCAATATCCTGCGCAGGTATGAACTAATATTTATACAACTTATGATAAAGCTAAGGGAATATATGTGCTGTGCTGTGCTTTGCTGCATGAATGAGGGTACCGGAAGCCAAATCCGTGGGAAAGGGGGGTTTAAAGGTTGACAGCGCACTTGTGACTCCACTAGTGTTGCAGGTGTCCATGAGCGGAGGCAATCGCTTACCATCAGGTGATCCGTCTCTTCGTCTTTCACCTAGGTCATAAGAATAAGAATAAGAAATAATTTATTGACCACAAAACATGATTACATACAAATCTAAATAAGGACAAAAGTAAAGTTGCGGCCAACCATAAAAAACCATGAATTAATAAATTGATTTAAGTTTTTCTTGTTTTCAGTTAGTTTTCATGCCTGGTGACAATGATATTGGTGGTGAAAATGAACCCATCAAGCAAGATAAGATTGAAATGTTTGATAAATCCACCTCAAACCACCAGCCGTCCGTGATTACATACCGGAATGTATCATTCTACAAAGTGAATGGAATTACGAATACCATTCCAAAGGTTCCAGGGGAGGAGGATAATAACTTCAAAATTGTTGTCTCTCACTATCCAATAACAATAAGGCATGTTTTTGGTCAACAGGTAATTGAAACCTTAAAATTATGTATTTACTTTAACTCTAGCTAGCACAGAAAACATATTACATAGGGTGACTAGGAATATAAGAAAACTTTCAATTAAAACATTTAAACCTGAGATTTTTACAGATTAAATTGCGAACACATCTTATTTATATTTTTATTAATTTTGTACATTTCTTTTGACTGCAGGTAAACAAATTAAATCCGAACATATACTTCTGTGCCCATGAACATTCTTCAAAATATGCAAAACAAAACAAAGATCTCTCACATAGAGAATTATTTCCATACGAATATGGTGCAAAGATGTTGGAAATATCATTTGATGACAATTCCTTGTATGAAATCTATGTTCCCACTTGCTCTTATAGGATGGGCACAAGCAAAATAGGCTTTGGAGCAGCGATACTGGGTAAGGAATTTTTATAATTTTTATTTATGAACATCATCATCATAGCTAGCTCAGTGGGATCGTATACAAGAGTGCAGTGTCTATCTATCTATATTGATTTGGTGATTTATGCCGTTTGATGTTACTGATATCAATAATGTGACATTTTGTCGGAATATAAGTAACCAAATTTATTTCATTTTACAGAAAACAACAATCAACACATGAGGTACACTGTATTCTGGTCTCCAACAAGGTTCCCATATTTATTTTTCTACCTAGCAATTTTAACATTTTTATCCATCTACTCTGTAGTTTTCTGGACAGCCAAACTATTTTATAGACGTCCCAAAAATTCGACACCTAGTGCAGATAAGCAACCTTTATTGGAACGCATTTAGTGTTTCCAGTAGTTCAAAATAGTACAAAATCAATGAGTCTAGAACAGGTAGAATCAACAGATATTTAGCTATGCATGACAAAATATACCCACATTAATTATCATCTATACTAAATTAGCAAAAAATGACCACTATTACAACTTAAGCGCTTTATAAACCAAAGAAAATAACAAAAGTACCTATATACTATTTTGGAGCACACTATACCTATTTAGAGACTCGCATTTAAATAAATACCTTTAGTAGATAATAGAAGTAATTTAAAATGCATGTGATCCTTTACATTCCTCCTATTGTTTTAGCTTTAGCTACATTATTACACTTTTTTGTTGAGATAGGCTTTTGTATTTTATGTTAATTATTAATATACCTCATTATTTTTATTGAACTAGTGTGTAGTAAGGGTTTGGCGGGTTGACTAAGTCCTACCCCCTGGTTAGTGTTACTAGGTCTTAAAACGGAAATCTGGACGGAGCTACAAGTTTAGCAGAGCTGGAACATGTATTTATATAAAAGTCCAATCAGTCTTATTGTTCATGTTAAGTTTATATATTTTAAAGCACCTAATTTAATGCAAGGCTTTTTTAATATTATACCAAAAAATATTTCATGCTAATTGGGGGACACCCTATATTGGTCCCATGCGCTGGCGATACATAATGAGAAGCGTTCGAAAATTTGCGTATTATACATATGACAATCATAAAAAGCTATCCAGGCCGACATTTACAGATATAGCCGGATAGCTACGCAAACTAAAAGACTGTCAGTCCTAGTTTTATCCTCTTTAGTCCTAGTTTGGCTTCCGCCAGGGGCGGCCGGCACCAGCCCTACGCCACTGTTCATGTCGCATCCAAGCAAAAGAGAGGCAAACGGGGACAAAGATACGTCGTGAATTTCGTTTCGTTGTAAGCCCTCTGCACTATTGCCTATCGTTTCTCTCCACGCTTCTGTATCGATGCGAGATAGGACTCTGTCAACCCTTTGACCCGTTATTAATTTTATGCCACCCCACCGAAAACAATAATGTTACAGAGCTTTTAATATTAAACTTCCTTTCTTTACGCACCTAATGCTTTAATTAATATTCTTTCATACTCCTTAGCTTCGTTCGTCGTAATACTCGTAATCAATTATTGATTACTAACCTGCATTTTTTTTTATTAAAATATAATAAGGCATATCACTGTAGCATTTAGCTTTTATACTAACTTATTTGGTTATATAGGGAATTAGAACAAAACTGATGATTGGCCTAATTTATCTTTCAGAATAACAGGGTAATTTACATAATTTAAACAATGTCGAGTTTAACAGGGATACTAAATTTCTTGATGATAATTTAATACTCCAACTGATTTTATCGTCCATTATTTAGTAGAATACATTAATGTGATATTATACCTATTTTTTAAAATGTAATCTTATGATCATTTTTAGTAGAGATTAGGCCTAGTCTGAAAATAGCTGGTAGCTTCTACTGAAAAATATTTTTTATAACAATCATTATGTAGGTCAGGTAGTAATTTTTAAATGTTTTTTTTATTATGTAACTCATATAATATACTCGTAATATATAAATAACATATTGGTAAAAAATTGTAAAAAAAATATTTATGATACCTTATCTATTACTTATCCCAAGCAAAAATGTAAATTATCGAAAAATTAATAATTATCTATAGACAACTTAATGTTCAAAGGTTTACTGTAGTGTTATGTAAATTAATATAGTTTATATGAATAAATTATTTATTTTATTACATAATCAATCAGTACAAATAATTTGTTTCATTGATTACATAGTTATACCTTTTTTCTTAAAGTAAACAACTAACAATATTGTTGATACCATATAAATATTAAGAATAAGAAATGTTTGAAACACCGGAACTGATAAGGTTTTTATTGATAAGTTAATAGCACCGGTCAATAAATTCGACGCCAAAAAATATAGTAACCCATTGCTATTTATAGCTGATAAAATTAAAGGTAATTCAAATTTGATGTTCTCAGTCTGAAACAGCACTTCAAGCAAATACATTACTGATAGAACAACTACAAATACAGCTTCCAGGTACAAACAGTAACCTGCGTTAGCTAATGTCCTTGAGGTATTTCTGTAGAAATTTGAAATAAATGCAAGAAAGCATAAAATTATAATAAGAATTATGAGTCTCACTTGAATATTAGACCTAGTAACAGATTTATTGCATATTAGAGATTTTGTATGTGCAGCAAATAAATATAATGATACATAGCCAAGGCAGGATGCTAGGCCTTCTCTATTGGCATTTAGTAGATTTGTTCGAGGACTGTCACTAAACACCCATTGTTCTAAACCTGAATATAAAAGATATTCATGGATTGCTAAAATACCAAAACTAGTTATGATTGTGTTTGGACAATAATATAAAATTACTGTGGAGACAATTTTACAGACAGCTAATGTGAAAAAGAAATTCCAATGCACACCATACTCTGTCACATGTTCTTGATAGTCCAACTGTTTTATTGATACAAATCGTCCAATACCAAGAAAAATAAGAATAGATATAAACTTGATGTTTCCTTTAAGTATTGTGATCGAATTTTTCTTTACGTAAATCTTTATAAACTAGTCCACTCATGAGAACAAATAGACCAACACCTGTATCCATTAAACTATAACCATATTTTTCAGTTTTGGCCAAATATCGGGGAAAACTTTTGAAATCTACAGCTAAAATTGCAAATATAGTAATCAAGTATGTCAAGCCTCTCAAACAAGATATAGAAAGTACTTTGTTAGTTCTAAAACAGTTTTTTGTAGCGAACATTGTATATATTTGTAAACTCCGGTAGTGGTATTTAAATTTTACAAGTAGCATCGTGAATATAACACAGTTTAGAAAGTAAATGTGACTAGTGTAAACAGTATGAGCAAGTATTAAGGGTAATACAATGAAAATGTATTCGTAAACGTATTGCACCGGCTCGGAGTGTTGTTTGGATAAGCAACAATACAATGAGCACTGCACTGTGAAGAATATGCAGAGGAACGTGTGCAACGCGCTGGATCCGTGATTGTTCTCCATAAACGACTCGTGGTACTTCTTATATTCTGTAGCATTCATGTTTAAAATGTCTCGGTTCATTTTAACTTCGTGTTTTTTGGTGTCTCCATAGAATAGTTATCTATGGGTGTCTCTGCTTCCGATGTTAATGGTAACTTCTGTAGTGTAAAATTTATATATTTTACGCTGGATTTTTTTTATTTATGTTAATATTGAAGTTCATGTGAAATCTTACAGAAAATCTTTAAAATGCACAAATATTAGGAAACTATTGACCATCCAAAACATAAACATAACCTAAAAATCTGCTATGTCAATTTTGTTTGACATTGACAACTATATTCAGTTCTAAAACGTTTTGAAAGACCGACATAATAAAAATGAGGGTAAAGGTTTACCGAAAATGAAGAGGCTCGATATTTTTAATTATTTTTATATTTTTATAAATTCTACCACAAAGACTAGCTTATAACTAATTTGTGACTTATTACAAACGAATACTTTATTGTACCTAAACATAAATAAGTTTATATTAACTTAACTAAACTTACAGACAAGACTGAGCAGTACAATACTGTTAAACGTATGAATAATTTATAGACAGGTTTTTATAGCACCAAATATTCCAATAATCGATCTTTATTTACAATAATAAAAATATCTGAAAAATTTACTCAACGAAATTGAGTGAATTTTTCCTTTCCTTACAAGGAAATGAGCTTGTAATAATAAATAAGTAGTTATGCAAGGTGATCTATTTAAAGAAATTAATGCATCTACTTGTGTCGTAAACCTAACATGATTTATATGCAAAATCAAGATCTAGATGATATTTTGGACTTTTAGTCGATTATTTTATCGGAGACATTTTTTTCGGTATGTAACAAAACAACAACTCTAATTACAATGAAACGAAAGGTAAAGAGAAGATTTAGAAGTCGAATTCATAGGGACGTTGTGGGCGTCTCTGTGATAGGGGGATGTTGACCTCCTCTGCGGAGTGGAAGACCTGGGGCTGCTGTGGCCGGGGGGAGGGGCGCGCCTGTTGAATTTGCGCTGGTGGTGGCCGGCGGGGAGCTTCCTCCTGGAAGCAAAGAAACAAAAACATTAACACAAAGAACACTCTTTTTCCATCCTATAAGGCCAGTAACGTATTAGTAAGGACTCTTCTGATCTTGCAGATGTTTCAACTACCATAAGGGGCCCGGGTTTGCGCATATTTTCGCTTCTAGAATTAAAAAAAAACTTAATAATAGTAAAAGATACTTTACGTTCGGAAACTGCAAACAGCAGGATTGTGCTCTAGCCAATCAGAGTGCATATTCTCAAGACTTGATTGAATTCGAGTTAGAGTATATAACCAGGACCCCAATTCTCGAGCTCGTAACATTTATTTTCATACGACATATATCACTAAAACATAGTATTTTTTGTATGGTTTTCAGGTGATATCCGCCATGTATTCAAAATATCACGAGCCCGTGAATACTTTATTATTACCTGTTAGAGATTGTATGGACGAATGTGTGAAACCATTATTACCTTACTTTTTGATGAAATCTCTAAATTCGACTTCAATGTCGATTGCACATGAATTGCCCCTCTGAGATCAAGGGGCAAGGTGCAATTCTCGTGCACTCGACATTCATCTGATGTCGAGTTAGTGATTTGTACGGACAAATGTATAAGATATAGAGACTGCGCCACGAATGAAGTTCCGCGGAAAAAACATGGAACTAAAATTTGGGGCTCCTTGTTTCTATAAGCAAAAACCTCAAATTTGAATGTTGATGGCAACTAAGCGCGCTTTTCACGGGGCTTCTTTAGTGGCGCGGACTCTATGAAATCTCTAAATTCGACTTCAATGTCGAGTGCACGAGTATTGCCCCTCAATGTTCCGTGGATCAACGAACTCTTTGATATCAATGTCGGCTAGAGCTGCCCTTCCACACAGGGGCGGCTTTAGCCCAAGAAGAGCCCGGGTGCAATCTATAACCTGGCGCCATTTTGTTTCAAAATGCGCGAACAAACTGGAATACTTACAACATGTTCGACTACCTATGTGCAGTCGCTTCATTGTAATTATCAGACATCCCGAATCCTACATATATCATGGTCTAACCGAAACCCGGGCTTCGAAGCGACAGCATTAGACTGTAACTGGGAATCACACGTTAAGATGAGGAGGACGATCAGTACTCGCGCCAGCTCCTTGCGGAGCGTTACAGTGGAGTACTCTATGTGTAGCGAGGGACTCTCGGCGCCCTCTAACTACCGGCCCTGTATCTACCCGGATACACCACACCCCTATAGGTAAAGACGCCCCTGCTTCTACATACTAAGTAGAAGATAGTGACCCTTTTGTTTCTTATGGTTTTATGTGTAAACGCATGGTAAATGCTTCATACCTCTTCCTCCTCATCGCCGTCGTAGCGGTCGTCCCTGTAGACCTCGGCGGGGTAGTACCGGTCGGAGTACTTCAGGGACACGTTGGGCTTCCTTTGCACCTCCTCCTCGTTGATGGGCCGGTACAGGTACTCGTTCACGAAGTGGTACTTGGCGGACTTCTGGCAGATGTTGTCGTGCGTCGGCGGCATGCAGATGAGGTGGACCTGGAATTTGGACGTTATTTAAATCAAGTATGGTGGATGGGGAAAGAGAAGCTCGTGATAAGCGACTAGGCGTTTTTTTAATTAAAAACTCCTCAAGTCTATATTTTCTTAGTTTTTTCTTCAAAGGTTGCCTACGTATAACGATCTACTTGTAATAACAGCAGTTGCAAAGGGCAACCGTTTTATCTGTCTTTGCCTGAATCTGTCTTTGTCTGGTAGAAATCGCTTCCAGCGATAAGACCTCCGAAATTGTACAATTGAGTTTCTGTAATGCCTAGTTTTTTTTAAGTTGTGTTTTTTTGTGCAATAAAGTATATCTATCTATCTGTCCCCGACTCGTATTTTTATGGTTAGTAAAGTCTTACCTATACATTTAAGTATTAAGAATATTGTATCTGCAACAGATCAATGCCAATATTTTATCATAATTTTCCCGTAATCGTAATCCGTTTTAACAGTGGGAGAGCCACGCTTCGGCATGAATGGGCCGGCTCGACCGGAGTAATACCACGTCCTCACAGAAAACCGGCGTGAAGACTGCTTCACGCAGCTGACTCACGCAGCGAAACACAGCGCATGCACGCGCATGCGCTGTGTTTCGCTGCGTGAGTGAGGGTACCGGAGGCCCAATCCAGGGGAAGGGGGGTTAAAAGGTAAGCAGCGCACTTGTGACACCACTGGTGTTGCAGGTGATCCGTCTGCTCGTCTGCCACCTAAATCATAAAAAAAAATCTCACCTACCTACTGAGTATTAACCCAACAAATCTCTAGATCAAATCAGCTGGACCCATGCAAGAAGAATACACAATTTCATGGTGCTATATGAACAAACAAAAATTTTGTAGTTAATAGTCTTGGTGGTTGCTACAATGGCGTTGGGACGTGAGAAATCGACGTTATTGTTTCTTCGTGAATTTAAGAATTTACGCTACGATTCTTAGACTTATTGTATGTGATTGCCTCATTGGTCACAAAAAGGTGTGTAATGCTGTATACTCTTTATGTAATTGCTGCTCTTTATGAATAGATCCGATTGAATTAATAATTGTAAGAAAAATCTGAAGATCCGTTCATTGAAGCTTTGTGAAAGCTCTTTGGGTCCAACAGTTATTACTCTTTTTATTTTCCCTATTAAGACACGTATGTCCCTTAGTATATTAGCACACACGCCTGGTTTCGAATCTTCGAATTTGTCCAATGAAATGTTCGTTGCACTGTCTCGATTTTTTCCTATAGATAGGGGATCAAAATGGCTCACTGCTGGGCAAAGGCCTCTCCTAATAGAAAAAAGATAGGGGGCAGATTTGCAGACGAAACACCTCGCCCATGAACACCTGCAACACCAAAGGTGTAAGTGTGCCGACAGACGTCCTTTTGAAAAATAATCATCATCATCATCATCGGCCCATTTAAGTCCCCACTGCTGGGGCACGGGCCTCCCTCAATCACATGAGGGGCAATTGCCATACTCACCACGCTTGGCAAACGGGTTGGCGAGGGTTTTGATATAAATGCAGAGTTTTCCTTCTCTGGGTACTGATGATCATGCCAGCAGCTTTACCTTAGTCGCCTTTTACGACACCACGGTAAGAGTGAGGGTGGCCTATTCTAGGCCTCCCTCTGCCGGGGACCACACGGCCAAAATGAAAAATAATAAGTAGGCTATTTCCTTGAAGGTTTGAATGTCGCATTGGGCCATATACCACATCAGACGATGGTTCATTCCATAGTTTCGTCGTGCGAGGCAGAAATTTTCTCAAGGCCCACACAGTTGAGCTGATGATAACACTTCGTCACCTTATACAGTATTTCTCCACCTTATTACAACGCGCGATTATAGTTGTTACCGTACTAAAGCTCGTGCCATCCTTTTCCAACGCGCAATGTTATAAAAGGGGCTGGAATGAGTTTACTTCCGGAACTCAGATCGCGTTTTGTTATAAGTGGGTCTAAATCCTGATTGAGCAAATCTAGTTACTCGCATAGATTAAACTACCCGTAAATGCCTCTTTATTCTATAACCGATAGAGTGTTTTACCTGGTGGAAAGTGAAACCATCAGGGCAGATCCACGAGTGCTTGACGCTGTCCTGACAGTAGTGGAACACCTCGCAGTTCAGCTCCTGGTCGGCGTAGTAGCCGGTGTTCTTGCCCACGCAGTCGAACTTGGATTGCTGCAGCAGCTGGGACAGGCGGTCGGGCTCCTCCTTCTCCTCTTCGAGTTCTTCCTCTTCCAGCTGTTGCTGTTGTAGCTTCGCTGGTCTTTGGTCTTGATACTGGAAATGTAAATTTCGGGTGTTATTTAACAATGTTTGCTACACTTGTCGTGTTGTCGGCTCTGGTTCTGGAGTAATTAATTAGAGTTCAAACTCCTCTTAAAGGCTTCTTTTTATATGCCGGCAAGAAGTATTAAGGTGACGAGTATGGCACACTAGCGCCGCTAATCGATTTAAATTTTTAGCTGATAAACCGGATCTATTTTAAACAATTTCGGGGTTACAACCTCTGGGCAAACACTTATACTATTTATTAAATAGCCGTGCACAAATGTTGGGTCCAACGCGTACGCGAAAAATTGATTACCGCCAAAAGCTACCACTTCTAGCGTGAATCAATTTTTCGCGTACAAAAACGAATCCAACATTTGTACATGGTTATTAAATAAATAGTATAAGTGTTTGCCCTGAGCGTGTAACCCCGAAATTGTTTAAAATAGATCCGGTTTAGTAGCTAAAAATTTAAAACGATTGGCGTCGCTAGTGTGCCCTACCGTCACGTTAAGCAACTGAGTAAAAGGCGACTTTTATCTAGTACTGAACGTTTGTACGCCGATTCGATGTATTAATAAGATATAAGTCTTTTACTCAAAGATATAAGTAGATAATCTTAATTCAACAATTTTATTTCATCTAACATCACCGTGATTCCGCGTTTTTGGCGTTCCAATCGCGTGTTTTCTGTTTTGCACACGTAGTGTGCATAGACCCACACGTGGCAAATAAGAACCAAATAGAAAGTGACGTAATTATTACATAGGTTCTTATTTCAATACATTATGTAGGTATCTACAAGACAGTGTCTACAAGACAATCTACTACTTACTCCGACCGTGGTTCCGGGCGATGACCACGAGTGAGGTTTGACATTCAAAAAATAAGCTTTGTGTAGTTCTTGAGCATATTGCGTAGAATGTGATATAACACTTATTTACATAGTAGAAAGTGTCGTCCAGTCTTGGTCTAGATTCATACTTTCCCTACATAATTACTCATAATGACCTCCCGGCGTTTAATTTCAGGTTTGGCTGTCAATACATTTTCATAACTGCCGTAGGCTAACGGCCTAATGTTACGATCTCGTGTAGTGGTCGTGGCCTTTCTTCTGTGTCTTGCAGTTGATTTGACTTACCTATCTATAACTCTATCTACGTTCGACTTAAATTCAGATTGAATTCTTAATTAACCACTGATACCTCATTATGTCTTCGTTACCGTTGAAATCATTCGATTGATTGATGTTTGGGTCCTTTTGGTACCTAGTATTTTACACTTAGCTTGGTGTCATAAGGTATATCTACCAATTCCAACTCTACCATTACTAGCAGTTGCTTCATCATATGGAGGTCATCCACCTTTTTCTGTAGTGCCATCCTCCTCTGTGCTGGTTACTCCTCAGCGCACCAGAATGGCGTAGGTATTACCCTTTTACTGGGGCTGGTGCCAACTAGAGCGTTGCTCGAAACATTTTGTGAGGCCATGCTGAGGTAGCTACCTTTCAGTGTATAACTATAGCTTGCTCCGAGTGGGTAAACCTGCTGCCTGGGCCCCTGGGCACCAGTGTGTAATACTTCTGTTCTGCTATCATCTCACCAGCTCTTTAAACAAGAGTGTGACTTGGAAGATGTGACGCTATGTTGTGGTCACGTACCTTTCTGTGCGGTGTTCTAGCCGGCTGCCGCTGCTCCTGCTCGTAGACCTGCTGCGTGGGCCGCGCGGGCACCAGGCTCACGTACTGCTCCTGCTCCTGCGGCTGCCGCTGGTACCCCGCCAGCTCGGCCAGCGAGGGGGTGGGCCGGAAGCCGCTCGGCAGCGCGTTGTAGGCGCTCGGCGTGTAGGCGCGCGGCCGCAGGTTGCGTGTTTCCTGTGAAAGTGATGCGTGATTTAGTGATTTATTCCTGTAATTGGAGGTGTCACTAGTTCTGACATTGTAGAAAGGAATGTTGCGGAAACTTGGGACATGGTTATTATGTGACTAGGTACTTATTCCTCTCTACATTTGTATTGTAGGCATCAAAATTAAAAACTGTTATGTACTGTCAGCTAAGGAATGGAACTCCTTGCAAAGGTCGGTTTTTCCGGACCACTACAACGTGGACATCTTTAAGGCAAGAGTGAACAGGCATCTTTTAGGCAAACGCGTTACATCCTAGACCTCATAGTCACTTTCCATCAGGTGAGATTGTGGTCAAGCGTTAGCCTACAGTTCATAAAAAAGGTAGGCACTTGTGACGGCAACAACCGCAAAGTAAAATATTTATGACAACAACCACACCTCCTGATCAAGTACTCATTTTTGAAAAATAATTGATTTATTATTGAATGATCGTGTACATATTCTTATTTTATTTTTTTATGCTAGAGGCGGATAAACGAGCAAGCGAGTCACCTGATGGAAAGTAATCATCGCCGCTCATGAACATTTTATCGAAGAATAGTAGAAAACACCTTACATCGTCACGGTCGTCACATTCTGTGCGTTCACGTAGGTATAGGCACGTCATCGCGTCATGGCGTTGCACGCCCGCGTGTAATTAATTTGAATAACTATATAAAACGATAAGCCAAAACTAAAACGGAAAATTGATCGGATAGGCAATAACAACACTAATTTGTTATAAACATTACATTAGATGTGCTTACTTTGCAAATCCACGTGTAATGTGTGACCGTGAAAACTATCAAAGTATAGGTACCTACGCATAATACCTAATCATTGTCGTAAAACATCCAAAAAATTAACCCCGTTAATTTAAGTTGACGGGTAGGGCACACTAGCGATGCCAATCAATTTAATTTATAGCTAATTAACCGGATCTATTTTAAACAATTTCGGGGTTACAACTTCTCGTCAAACACTTATACATTTATTAAATAACCATGCACAAATGTTGGGTCTAACGCGTATGCGAAAAATTCATTCACGCCAAAAGCGGCCACTATTGGCGTGAATCAATTTTTCGCGTACAAAAACGGACCCAACATTTGTGCATGGTTATTTAATAAATAGAATGTGTTTAACGAGAGGTTGTAACCCTGAAATTGTTTAAAATAGATCCGGTTAATTAGCTATAAATTAAAGTCGATTTGCGTCGCTAGTGTGCCCTACCCGTCACCTTAATTACTGGTCCAAAATACCAACATTAGCTCAACGGTAAGGCCAAGTTCTTTATAAACTGATTTTCTATTGTGTTTGCTGTCTGGGCTTTAGGAGGTGTTTAATACTGTCCTGAGGGCCTTAGATAGACTCTTTAGACGACCCGTTTGGAACAGTGGTAGTGAACGCTGCCTTTGCTCCAAGGGTTGCGGGTTCGATCCCGCACAGTACAAACATTTGTGTACATGAACATGTCTGTTTGTATTGGTCTGGGTGTTTCCTATGTATTAGAAGTATGTATTTACAAAATAAAAGTATTATATGTATATATTTGTAATCAAACTGTTGATTCTGATATCCGTAACACAGGTGCTTGAGCTAGGTACCTATCTCGGAGTCAGATCAATGTATGTGATGTTGTGAAATATTTATTTATTTATATCTTTGACACAGATAACAATGACACAATGCTGAGTGGCGACCATTTTGGTAGCTTTGAAGTACTATGTTAATATTAGTCTTATGTTTATGTGCTCCAAATAAATAATATTTCTTTTCTTTTCTTTCTGTATTGCACAAAATTTTACAGAACGGGTTTCGTTACCAAATCTTTTATCCTCGTAGGTACCTACCTTAACACGTAGAGACGCCAGCACGTGTGAAAGGGAGGAAGGTAAAGATTCGGTCTTTATCCCGATTTCTGACACACTTGCCTAATATACCTACACACCTGTAAATGAATCAAGTTAGCCAGCAATCTTTCATGCGTTGCAACTGCATCCTTGTTAGAGCAACCTGATTCCGAAATAATTGAAACTGTTTTACAATTCCACCAAAAAACGACTTAGCCAGCCTTTACAACTTACCCCAACAAAATTTAAATAATTACCTACGAATATTTCGTTACTTTTGTCGGCTAAAAAACGAATGTTAGCGGTTGCCAAAACGCTGGCCCAATTCTGGCCATTCTACTCCAGCTTGGGTCTAAGCAACGGCAATTAGATACAATACAATAAGTTACCACACTGCTTGATTGATAAAGTAATACTATTGACAACATCGATGCATTAGGTACTTTTTGTAAAAGTTCCTAATGTCTGATTCTGTTCGGTCTTAATTGCTTTTAGTTCTTTACCTCTCTCGCTCGATCGACACATTCACCAATGTGTCGACAACCTATTATTGTGCATTCACGTATCAATCAGTACACGTTTTCTATGTTATATTTTTTTCTATTCACGTTTTAGATCTTTACACTAATAGATTAAGCTCATCTACAAAAATATATTTTCGATTAAGAATCTACTAACTTTTTAATGTGTTACAAATGCAAAATGTATATATGCGTGTTATTATTGCTGCTGTAGCCATGTTGTCAATCATTACGCTCACGAAACAACAAAAAAATTGCCTATAAAATTAAGAGAAATATATCTATCTTAAAACCGTTCAGTCACGAAAAGCACAGTCATGAATGAATACCTATTACCTATTTTTATCTTTTTTTACCGTAATACTCAACATCGCTTTCTAACATTACGTTTGTACTCTTACTCTTATTACATGCGTATGCACGTTCAAATAAGTTTTAAAAAATGTAAGTACACATTATTACGCGCGTTCAAAAAAATTATTTAATTTTTCCAAGTTCATTACGTGTTCTAGCAGGTGTGGCGTACAGTTGCCGTATGAAATTACGCAATGTACGTAATTACCTGTAATTTGAACAATTCAATATTCAATAGCACGTAAGAAATCGTAAAGAAATGGGAATTGTGTATTAAAAAAAGTCGGACACACGAGCATTCGTGCGAGACGACGTCGCCTGCCGGTTGTCGTATGAAATTATTTTGTGGAATTATATCATCATACAACTTGCGTTGGTATGCACAGATCCGGGTGGGCGGACAATGTCTCTTCAATAGTTAAATAAATTAGAAAACTTTCTTTTAAATTATAAACTTAGTCAGTGCTTCGCTTTTGGTAGCCGGAGCGGCTACCAAGCGAGAAGCACTGGCTAAGTTAGACATGAGTAGGTATACCTATTATAATCATTTCACGGGTGTGGTAATAGCCAATGTATGCTTGCTCTTTGTAGTCTTAGATTTATGTTATTAGCCACTTCACTAATCAAATCAGCGCGTGTCGATGAAAGCGATCAAAGAATTAGTTGACATCGACAAATGAGCAAAGATTTTTATTGTGTACAACTTTTCTATTTCATGTCGCTTTGCAGTGTGATCGTAGTTGTAAAGTCAGCGTTTATGATCTGTTTCACAGGCCTTCGCCATTTTTCTTGAAGTGATGAAGTCATCACTTAGTAGAATGGACCATAGAGCGCAGTGTGCGTCCACAGATTTGGGAAACTTTCCGATGCATACTTTCCGTGCAGATTTCCTCTGGATGTTTTTTCTATCCCGCCAAGTTAGAACAGGACAGTAATGTACATCCATAACGGTGCATATTATACATGACATATCAAACGAGAAGCTGCATTGACTTATATTCCGATCGCGTTAATTTATTAAATGGCGTCAAACCGCGATCTGACCGAGAGTGCATGCGATCACTGGAAGTGTTCTCACGCGATGACGCAAGAGTTCCTTAGCATGCACGGCAGAACGTTACGTTACACTGACTTACTATTCGGTTGTTTACTATTTTTTCAGATCACTATCACACAGATCGTAAACTTGATCTTTCGTTTTCAATATGACATTTCCTATCTCATCCAATGAGGTCAAATTAAGAGCTACTCTTCTGTACTAATATTCCTCCTCCTTGCATCGTTTTCCTCAGTCAGTCAGGTCATGTCCATTTAGCCATCATACTAGATTTTCTGCTGCGTGGAGACTTATCTGCCGTTAGTATCAGTGTTCACTCAAAATTCGGAAACTCCTCGCAAACAACAACAACTCTTGGTTAGAGACTTGGTTTCAGAGTCTGGTGAAAATGCGGTACTTACTAATATTTCAAATTGTACTAGTATCATAATTATCAACTGAAAGACGGTCCTCGTATCGCAAAACATAAATATCAAAAACATAAAAAGACAGAGCAGCAAATGCACCACGTGTAGGTATACCTACTGTAACATAAGCCATGTCGAAAAAAACATTGACAAAAAGCAATCACGAAAAGATAACTAGCTGAATAGTTTTTCCATCGCGCCCAAAACATCGATATGCCCCTTATTTTACACAACACGGCAGCCTATCGTTTACAAATGAAACAAAAAGGTAATAATGGCTTGCTTTCGACTTTCACTCTTGACGGCCTTGCTGCCGGACATTGACACCTAATGGTCAAGAAAAATTGCAAGATGGCGGTTGTAGCACGCTCTCGATTTCGGTCACGATCGTAGACTTGGCGATCCATGTACAGGCAAATTGCGGGAAACCGAGCTTCCTTCGCTCCTGGCCGGTGAGACTCTGACGCAATGAGATATCTGGCGAGCAGTATCTCACTTGTTTGCTCTTATTTGCCATTTAGGGCTGCGGTGTGTGTAAATTCCGCTGCAGATTGTAAAATGGCAGGAAAAGCGCGGTCAGTGATTTAGGCCTCAGTCTCATCTATCATGTGCAGGTAATATGCATTTATTTAATCGCAAATAAACATCCCCGAATAATTAATACGGGATCTACTATGAATCTAATATCCTATTTATTAAGTTGTTACCATGTGGCAAATGGTTTCCCATCATCATCTTCATCTTCAATAGGTAATTTATGGACAATACTCTTACGTATAGGTTTTATGTCCTCTTTCGTTATTTTAGAAGTAATTTAAAATTCTGAAATGAATAAAAAAACTCATTTATACTTAGAATAATGTAGGTGGACAATTAGGTAATTTATGGACCAATTTTGTGTATACGAGTTTCATTTAATTCACTAATTAGCCTGGAAACTTTGTTGGGAGCGAGCCCCTTGTGTTTACTCTTAACTACTCATGAGGAGTTACCTCATAAAAGCTGAGGAATTTAATAGGCTATGAGAACTACCGTGCTTCGTTTGTTTTTGTGATTTCCCAAGAAACTGAGACAATACGCGTGAACGAAGAAAGCGAAATAGCAGCGTAACTTATTTTGTTATTATTTACTTTTATGAGCGCATGCGACTTAACCTTTCGAATTAAGTTTGCTGTGTCAGCGAGAATATCCGGGTTTTTATTTAATTCTTTTCGAAAACGTTCATTTTGAACACGCTTTTTTATGTTTGAAGGTTTTTTGCAGCTGGTAGGCTGGTTAGAAAAACTCGTACCTTCTGTAGCAATTGAAACTTTACCGTTACCAGACTTACCTACTCACTTTTAAACTATTGCCTATGTCGTAAGTCTCTTGTACTCGTGTCAATATTAGTATCATGCGTGACAATATCCTAATTTTTATTTTCTTTTTTTGTTCTTTAAGAATGTTTGCAGAAAATTCAATAGATACATTCTACCACACACTTTTCTGGAAATGTATCGATTGAGAAGACAAAAATTAACACAAATATTTTCAATCCTGAGATATTCCGAATATGGACGACAACCACATTCATTTGCGACACACAATAACATACATTTTTGATCTAGAATACCTTTGCTAAATATAGAAGAATTGACCAGAGCAGTCTCGCTACTGCCAGGTTCCTCAATAAGCCGTTTTAGTAATGAGGCCAAGTGTTATGAAAATCTTCCGTAAACACGCCGTTAAACTACAACTATAAAATCTAGACAAGGCTTGACTATAACATCGTTTATTTATTATAGATCGTCAGTAGGAAGCTCAGTTAGTTAATAAGTAAGCGTCCAGTTGAAATCGAAAGTAAGATAGTGTGCTTAGGGGTGATAGGCGTCGATTACGCGCGAGACATACTTAGTCAGGTGTTTTTGGTGGATTGTCCCACTAAATAAGACGATATGTTTTACTTTACACAAAAGGCAAAAGATCACGAGGCCGATCACCAACACGATGGTGTGACCAAATAAAAGGAGCTACATACCTACCAAAGTTCTACGACGTGGTGATGGATACTTCCAAACGGAATCAATGGAGAAAGTTTGTTTGGTTGATGACTTCCAGTGACCACGATCCTCAGTAATGAGGGACCGACTAGAGAGAGAGATGTTCTACTTTATAAACGAACTTATTCAGGGCACTCGCACTCATCTAGTCACTGCCAGCATTCCTTTCATCGTCAGGCAGTCCAACGAATAGCAGGATATCCTATTTTGGGTAGCTACGCTTGTTTAACTGCTGCCTTCACTTCAATACTCTAATGCTCCAACGATTACCAACTATTGGATCTAGGTAAGGCAGACTGTTGTTTTTTTTAAATATGATAGCGGGTAAACGAGCAGACTGATCACATTACCTGATGGCAAACGACTTCCACCGCCCATGGACAACACCAGTGGACATAACTGCCCTTTCAAAAAAAATACGATGTTTTTTTGAGTTGCTTTGGATCGGAAATGCGGGCAAGATCATCATTAGTTATGTCGTGTGACTCGTGCGAGGCAAAAAGTTTTTTTAATGGCATATGTGGCCTGTCAGCAATAGATAGATAGATAGATCGATACTCTTTATTGCACAACATACAAAACTTAAAAGCTAGGTATACAGAGATACAATGTACAATTTAGGCGGTCTTATCGCTGGGAGCGATCTCTACCAGACAACCTTCAGGTAAATCTAATCTATTACACACACATACATAATAACTAGGGTATAACCGGAAGATGTCACTACATTCATTTTAAGACTTAGCAACCCTAAGTACCTACGCTATCAACTCGCGTATCTGAAAGCTGCGCGAGCGCACCGGCGCAGTGCACCTACAATGAGCCGCGAACGATACCCACTGAGATAGGCGGCGGTCTTGTTAATTGTACTGCAGTTGATGCATTGTTTTATTATGTTTCTTTATTGACGACCTCGGCTGCCAGGTGTTCCGCGGAGAGTTTCATATTCGATTGCCGATTGGATAGGAAATTAGACTTTCTAATTGGTTCTTTGGTTCAGAGTAGGTATGTTGTGTCACGTATCCTATCAACAGCTGACATCGGCTTCTTTCTGTCTGGTTATAGTGATATCGAGAAAGTTTAAAATTACCTTAAGTTAAGATTTTTGTAAATTCAACCCCTAATAGTCCGAGAGCCCGTGACCATATTACCTACGTCATATGACAACAAGATAAGATGCATGGCAGATGGATGAATAAGTTGTGCTGAGCGAGAATCAAAAGAAAATCGCATCCACAATTGGCCAGAAGTGAGAAAAAATCCTTCAGTTCCGGTCAAAAATTTAGGGTGTAAACGGGGTTTTAAGGTTAGTATGAAAAATAGTTTATGTTCGGGCATGAATTTAATTATTACGTCAATGTGTTCGTCGGGCCTCGACGCCATATTCCAAAAAAAAAAAAAATTGGACACTTCAAGTCACTGTGCAAAATGAAGTCCAGAAACATACTAAAAGTCCGATCAGGGTTATTTTCACGTGGCAAAAGTCGGAACTAATTCTGTTTTGACATTTTCGCATAGAAATAACGTTGTACAGTGGCGGACACATCAAGCTATACAAAACTGTCAAATTTCTTCATTCGATTATAAACCTTATATTGTTACACATTGAGTTCGAAATCAATTGAGGAAATTTGACAGTTTTGTATACCTGTCCGCCACTGTACAACGCCCTCTTGGCAATGTCACTGAAGTGCCTTCTATTCTTGGTCGGTCTGTAGTGAGTGGGTGGGCCACTAGTTGGGCAATAAAGTGACATGCCTATAGTTTGAAAAAAGTGCAAGGGGTAGAAAAGCGAGAAATTATATGAAAAGAGATAGAGTAGTCAAGGTCTCTAATTAATCTAGTTTCTTTTTTTACCTTTTCTTCTGTCAGTCTGAGTAGGGGCTTCAAAAAATTTAAAAAAAACAAGATGTAGTTTTAAAATCACACTTTCTCGGAAAACTCTAACTAAGGCAGGCAGGTAAAGGTTGTCTGGAAGAAATCGCTAGAAGCGATAAGACCTCCTTATTGTACTGTCTGTTGTTGTTGTATCATACTTGTATTTTGTTTTTGTGCAAAAAAGGATATCTATCTATCTATCTAAAGCAGGTGCTACTGACCTCCTGGTCCAGTGCCAGTTCCTCTTCATCATCTTCGACGCCGACGTCAGGGATGTCGTCCTCCTCGGCCGCCAAGGCTGTGCCCACCAGCAGCAATGCGAATAAAAACCTCCACCTGGAACAATCAAACAATGATGTTAGCCTGTTTTCTCTGATCATTATAAAAATATCCTCCAACCGATTTCGGCTAAGGCAGCCAATCTCATATCTATCAGCCACTTAGGTACGCAGGATATATTATAGTGCTCAAGTGTGTGCGCAAACACAAGTGCACTCTCTATTCCCATGTCCTCATATTCCAATGGGACAACAGTGTGACACGACCGGAGAGGGATCGGGCCCAGGACCAACGGCTTAACGTGCTTTCCGAGGCACGGGGGTACAAGACCGCCAACTTCCTGACTCCGATAATAAATAAAATACTTATTTATTAAGGTGACGGGTAGGGCACACTAACGACGCCAATAGATTTTAATTTTTAGCTAGCCGCTTTTGGCGTGAATCAATTTTAGACGTACGCGTTGTATCCAACATTTGTGTATGGTTATTTAATAAATAGGTATAATGGTTTGTCTAGAGGTTGTAACCCCGAAATTGTTTAAAATAGATCCGGTTTAGTAGCTAAAAATTAAAATCGATTGGCGTCGCTAGTGTACCCTACCCGTCACCTTAAAACATTTAAATTGCATCAGCCGTTACGTTTATTAGGAAGATCCACCTCAGAAGCTGCCTTTCGATTAAGTATTGACGGTTTTACAAAGATAGTTGTATTTGTCAGCTAAGTACTCCACAAATATTATCCAGGTTTTTCTGGAGGTTATCATAAGGTACCTATCATATAAAGAGATAATAACGCCTCTTTACAAGAACAACGTGACATCTCAAGATCCTCTTTACAAATAGAACGTGACATCTCAACAGCTTATTCATGAGATGTCACGTTGTTCTTGTAAAGAGGTGATTAAGATTTTCTTTAATCTTCTCGTTAATTTCTGTTAGCTTTACAGACAGTTCCAACATGATAGATAGATGGGATTTCACATATTGGTAATTGAACATGTATAGAAAATTCATGAACTCTCGTTTCACAGTTTGTGATTAATGAAGTTCCTAATGGGAATGCCAAACAATATTGGCTTTGCAAATATCGAGTTATAGATCAAACACTTGGGTACAGTTAACTTACGAATCGGTAGATCTGTTTTTACAACGTTGCCAGTAAGTCGTGAGTTTGGTTTCTAAGGAAACTTAATCTGTGTATCCTAATATACCGTTTGGACCATCAACACGCTGGGCTACTACAATATGTCTTTTTCCAATTTTTTTTTATGTGATATGTGGCAGACGAGCAGACGCATCACCTGAGACGACCCGTTTGGAACAGTGGTAGTGAACGCTGCCTCTGGTGCAAGGGTTTGATCCCCGCACTTTTTAAACATTTGTGTGCATGAACATGTCTGTTTGTATTGGTCTGGGTGTTTTCTATGTATTATAATTGTATTTACAAAAGAAAAGTATTATGTGTATATTTGTAATCCCACTGTTGATTCTAATATCCATAACAGAGGTGCTTGAGCTACCTATCCCTGTGTCACATCAATGTATGAAATATTTATTTATTTATTTACCTGCATGGAGCACCCGCGACACCAGTGGAGTCACAAGTGCGCTGCCAACCTTTTAACCCCATTTCCCCCGGAATAGGCCTCAGGACCCTCACTCACGCAGCGAAACACAGCACAGTGCTGCTTTGCAATTATCCAATTTAAACCAAATCCACTTTATTATAAACCGCGATCAGGAATGACACGAGCTTTTTTTTTATTACCGTACTAAAGCATCATTCCGTTCCAACAGGGGGGCTGGCACGAATTTTGCACCTGGAATATCCTTAGTTTGCGATTTGTAATAAGAGGAGACATTAAGATGAGACTGGGATGAAGAAAGACGGTTGTAGGTAGGTAATACAATTTGTGGTTGCCTGTACTTAAAATGAATCTTATGAACATTTAAGTTCATATTCCCCCTCAATTATTCATATTGGTAGGTTGACTTTTAAGCGGTTCGTGGTGTAATCTCAAACCACATTTATATTAGGACATGTGGTCTGTGGATTTAATGGCATAATAAGTATGGTCATTTAATTTCAACCAGGCCTATTAGACTGATTATTAATTTCCTCGCTGCAGCTACGAGCCTACCACTCGAACTATTCTCGTTTGATCTCTTGTTTCCCTCGAATACTCGCATCCAGGTCCTGCAGTAAAGTATCAGCCTTACTGTCCCACTGCAGGGCAAAGCCCTCGATCATAGAAATTTATTTATATACAAGTTATCGCTACTATGATGGGATTAGGCTTAATCACCACGCTTGCCTAATGCCTATTGGTGATCACAAACCCGAAATTCGAAACATACTTTTAGCTCGACCCGGGGATCGAACCCGTCCTGACCCGAGGTACTTAAACCACTAGACCAACAGGGTGTCAGCTCCTGCAGTAATCTTTATCAAATCCTTACTCACATACACAAAAGTTCGGTTTTTAACATAGAATAAGGAGGCATTCTAAGGGCCGAGTTCACCAACTTTTCAAACAACGGTAATCACGCTTTAGCCATGCAAGCACCAATAAAAGCATGGTGAAAGTGTGATTATTGCTGTTTTAAAGTTGTGAAGTCGGCCCAAGTCTATGGTTCTAACTGACATTGATACTTTAAATATTCTCAAAGCATTGATATTGAAGACACAGACTAATAAGTGAACAAGTTATGAAAGAGTTCATTGACCTACTCGCGCTAGGCAGTATAGTATCGTGTTTCTCCTGCACACGTTCCGTATGATCTCTGTCAGGCCCAACCATGCCAACACCAATTTACGCGCAGTGCATTTGTGCGTAATCTGTTTGCGATATACGCAGTCGGTGTTCTGTGTTCATTTTTTGTATCCAGCTCCTGTCAATCAGTTTGCGCAAATTCTCACTCCACATGGCTTGAGGGCGAGGCTCTAGAATTTACCGAGACGCGATTCTTAACCTCATCCAATCTACCAGAAATTGTGTCAGTTAATTAGGTATTTGGACTGTAAACGTCAAAAAGAGATTCCACAATCATCTCTCGAGACAATTAACAACAAATCCAGTTAACGGGTCCATTGGTTACGCAATGGCCGCATTTCACCAAAATGGACGCGGCGCGTGCGCAGGGCGGTTGTGCAACGTAATTGATGCTGTATCGAGGCTGATTTGATTCGGCGACAGCGGAACTGGTTAGCTTGACATACAACACAGGTGATAAGGTGTGTAAATGCGGTTAACTGGAGGTTTCTGAGGCTATGTGCAAGCGACGCGAGGCATCTTGCGCATTTATGGCTACGTACCTCGGAAAGTACAGGATTTGCTCATCTCGTGTTTAGCATATTCAAGTACTATCTATTAATTGCGTAGTTATAATGTCTTACTACCGATATTTCGGCTAAAGTGGCCAATCTCAATCAGCAATCGACACAAGACATTATAGTGCACAAGTGTGTGTTGGCAGGGTCGAAGCGCAGTCGCCCAAATTCACATGGTTTTGAGAACCCCAAGCAGCTTTCTTTCACGAGGTCATCGGAGGATGCTAGCTGAAACGATTTTTTTCATCTTGCTTTTAGGTAAGTACTGCGGTACAACTATTGTCATGAAATTAGTTCTGCATTTACTTAGAAGGTGGTGACCATGAAGAGCCTTTGGATAGCTTCGGTGTTGACCACGCTTCCACTATCTGTTAATTTAGTAATCCTCTTAGGCAAAGGTCGTCGTCTCCGTATAATGAAATAGTTACAAGCGTAAATGATGAGAATCTCGCCCAATACGAGTTTCAAAAGCTCTTTTCCAATGCAAATATAATATCTAATTCTTCATTGGTGGTCAGAACAGTTCAGAACAGCCTCAGAACAGTTGCTGGTTATTTAAAGTATAACTTCTTCCTCGTTCTTACTAAAATAATTTTCTGTCCCATTTAGGATGCTTTTGCAATGTCATTTATATGAGTTGCAGTAGGGTAGGTGGATCTACATGGCTTGAAGTAGGTTCATCGGTATAGACAGCAAGTAATTAGTGCTTGTAGATGCGCGTAAGCAGCTAAAAGACTATCAAAAACCTAATTTTCACCATTGTGTCAAAAAACAGGGAAAGGTCCTAATTTATAAACTCGTTACGAGTATGATGAATCAGTTTAGGATTTCAATATCCGAAATACTTACTTAGATCCTTGAGAATGCAGTCAGGTATTTCTGACCGGGTAACTACTTAACGCCCTCCTATCGATAGGATATCGTGTAAATAAGTAATAAAATTAGTATCCTATATGATTTAATCGATTTGTCGAGACGTCGAAATGTCATAAGTCCTAAGTTGCCCAGTTTTTGAGGTCAATCGAGAGCGCGTAATGTGTTACTTTGCAACACCAAAGGGTGTGGCCCTTGGTATTTTTACCGGTTCCATAATCGTCAGTACTCGCATGTGAGTAATTATTGCGACCTGGTAGAACATGAAAAACAAGGGCAGCGAATGACGGGAGATGAAGAAATGAAGTTCATATAATCAGATGCACTTTCTGTTATGTAAGAGCGGTCTGTCTGCATGCGTAACCCATTCAGTGACCCATGCCCTTATACACAGAGACAAGTGTACGTAGCTTATCAATCTGCCCTTTTGCAGTTGTTGTTTTTCAATTAGGCTTTTCGCATATTATTACCCAATGCTCATGAAGTGCATTAACGAACAAGATAGTATTAGCCATAGCTGATCGATCCCAAAATACGAAAGGGTGCCTAAAGCAGACATGTCGAAAATCTCAGCAGAATTTCTATCTAATTTACATTGAAGTATGCAAATGAAATTTTGCATTTAGAGTAGCTTACAAAACATAATATGTACACACATTCACTCGATCTCTCCCCGCTAGTGTTACTCTGATGTTTTATAAATATATAAAGACGGCATTGGAATAGAGAGTAGGTAGATACATACACTTGGAATATGAATTGACAAAATTGCACAGGTCTGTATATTTACTAAGAACTGTTCAGTAGCTTCCCTTGCTTTCATTTATCTTTCAAAATTGAATTAATAGCAAGCCAATTCTATTATTCTTGCTGCCCTGGCGCTGCAGCGCGTCGGGCATGTTCGCGGCAGCGCGAGTAGACTTCTTTACCACGATATGCGGAAGCGCGCTGCGTCCCTCGGGCGCAGGGTCAGGGACTAGCTCCAATTCCCTCCTGAAGATGATTGCAGACCGAGTGGACTGTGGCTACTTGCTGCACTGTGTCGCATAACATGCGAAATAGATCACTAATACCTAGGTTTAAGATGTTCCTAACAATATATGACATATTGACTTGAAATAAATGATTACCAATACCAATTAAAATTTATTACGGAATCCTTCATCGAATATCAGAAACATTCCCACATTAAATCCAGTTTGCGTCACTGTATTTAGACCAGACCTGATAGATGTTTTGGTCTGACCTGCGTCATAATGGCTCGTGGCTGTCCATGCTTTCTCCATCGAAACCGTTCAGTCGTGAAATGGAAACTTGCGTATTAGCATTTGCCACTTGACCGGTGGATTGCAGGTTAGCTTGTATAGCGATATTATCTGGGTTTTGGTCCGTGACGAAAAGTTTGGCTAATAATCTTTCTAAATGAAACAGTAATAATAAAATTTTGAAATGGGCCTGAAAGCTTTGTCGAGTGACGCAAGCAATCTTGGAGTTTCTAATGAATGGGATAGAGAAATTAAATTCTGAGTCAGGATTTCAACCTTGAACATAAAATTACTTTGCTGTGATTAGTGGCGCTTTTGTGGCGGGCGTGTGAATTTCTGCTGAATATGCCAATGCATCCTACAAGTCTTTTGATCGATTGAGAATATAGTGATTGCTAATGATCGATCACTATCAGGATGCATTGAATTTTCTTACTTCATCAATCATTTGTATTATTAAAATAAGATATTTCGTCAAGATATCGTGCCGTTTGCTATTTGGATAGAAAAATGTCCCTAGTTGTGTTTAGACTCTTACACCGTCACCGAAGATCCGATTAACAAGTGGGTAAATAAATTAAAAACCATGACAGTGAGAACGTTGATTACATATTAATATTCGCATATTTCTTGTAAATTATGCAGGAACTGACATTTACTTTACCTGTCTTTTTCCTAATTTCATAATAATGACAATGTTAAGTTACATAATACACACTAAGTAACTCTATAAAACGAATAATAGCCAGTGAGTAAACTAGCATCATCACATACATTTTATTAAATTACACACATATTTTACGCGTCGACAATAATTCTAATTATAAGGTTAGCTTGCGTCACTGTTATGAGCGCGTTTTACGATCTTCATCAAGAGCTCATTCCATCAGGTATCATAAAATACTGTGGTTCTTAACCTTTTTGAAGGACCATTATAAAAAAAGTTTGTCTTGTCTTAGTAGACCACTATGCATTGCAGCTTCGCGCCGTGCGTA